>CM060891.1:23228139-24516472 GCA_030762935.1 Hymenopus coronatus
TCTTTTGTTCTACTCCTGGCCAAGAAATGAAGGGATTTGTAATGACAATCGCATAACGACAGCTTTTGAAACATTTGACTATGGCTTTAGCCTAGTGTATTCTCTTATTTTTTCCTACTTATAAGTAACTAAGTAATAAGAACATTGTGCTAATGAGTACCTCGATTAGCAAGATGCGGAAAGAAGAATAATCTTTTTTCTCGCTTAGCATGAAGTAAATAATTTGTTGCAGAGCTGTAGAGAAAGTCATGTGAATGGAACACATCAGAATTAAGGAAATATTCCACAGTCTTTAATGCTACTTTAAAGAAAATCTTTTGAAAAATTCTCTGCAGGTCAGTTTTTAGATTTAGGTCTCAGCCCCTATGGAAATCGTATATGTGCTATCCGCAGGCTCCCAATTCTTTAGTTGCAAGAAACGTGTTTGAAGCTGTACCCTAGGCAGGTACCGTCCCAAGGGTCTGCCAGTAATTCAATTTCACACACAATCGCCCTACAATAACGGAAATAGGTACACTTAATTACATTACCGTCTATTGCTAATGGTGAGTGTAAAAATGGTTTATGTAGTTAGCTGCAAGCTGTATTTCAAGGTGGTTGTTCATAGGAATGAGTAATAGCAGTAAAATATCTAATGCTTAAATTCAATGACTTTATTTACCTATTGTACAACATTCTATTCTTTTATTTACTTCACGCCCAGGTAGGATAGTACCGTTAAGGGCAGGACATTGTACTGAAGGGGTGAGGTTACACTGCCCGAGGGTGAACATAGCAAGGAGATGGAGTGCGCATGGATTCCTGGACACGTTGGCTTGCCAGGGAATGACACGGCGGATTTGGCAGCGAAATCGGCAGTCACAGCGCCCAGTGTTACGATTACCCATTCAACAGCAGAAGATTTTAGAGTGGCTGTACGGAGAGCCGTTTTTTCGACTTGGCATGCGGAGTGGTCGGCTCTCCGTGGTAATAAGCTGCGAGAGGTGAAGGACCTCCCTGTCAACTGGGTAACCTCCTCTCGTTTATTCCGCCGGGAGGAGGTAGTACTAGCTCGGCTAAGAATTGGCCACTGTATTTTTACTCACAGTTACCTTTTTAAACGTGAACCTGCTCCTGTCTGTGCGCTCTGTGGGGAGGCACAGACAGTTCGTCATGTGTTGCTGGAGTGTGGTCACCTGGCACACATTCGGTCATCTATGGGCATGCCGGCCTCTCTTGCTGAGGTCCTGGCAGATGACTCAAGAGCAGTGGACAGGGTTTTTAAATTTTTAGCAAAACTTTCTTTTACCTTGACGTTTTAGTGTGATAGCAGTTTTTTTTTTAAACTCTTTTAATTTTAATGTGTTGATTTTAGATGGAGTTTTATATCCAGCTCTGTTTAGAGGGCTGGACCGTTCTGTTACTTTCTTTTCAACTGTGTTAGCTCTTTTACTGGTGTTGTTTTTTTTTTTTTTTTTTTTTTTTTTTTTTTGGTATTTTCTTACTGCCTATTGCCAATTTTTAATCGTAAGGGCGCTTATGACCTCGGCAGTTGAGTGCCCTTAAACACCATTATCAACTATCATAGCAAGGAGAAGAGAAACAATTCCCTTGCTGGTCAAGCGACACTTTTGGCACTTGGTATGGAATATTCGCAGAGCAAAGATGTGATATTTGGGGACCTTTAGTTGTGTCGGAAATAGTTAATTTATTACGTAATAATGTATTTATAAATAGTTTATTTAATACAGACCAGAGTACGGACGAAATCACTGCACCAAAAGTAATAGGCCCAGTCGAATAAAGCGTAACTTAAGAGTAGAAAATTTTGGAGGAATGTGTGTGTGTGTGTTCGATGGCAGAAAAAGCCGAACAAAATGAATAAATGAGTTCGATAATAATATGAAATTCGAAGAAAATCACTTGTGTATTACCGCACCTGAAAAGAGAATCCATGCTAACAAAATACTGAGCAAGGACACCCACATATCCACGCCATTCCTAATGCCAAAACCTGCCCCCGGGTTATGAACCCGGAACGTCTGAACCGCCACAATTAGCATGGTTTTATTACTTTCTTCCTTGTAATAGGTACAAAGGAATAAGGGAACCACAGGATATAGACAAATCTTACTGCAGGAAATGGTGAAACAATCTCGAAACAATAATTTATATCAAATATATTTTTGAGGTGAGTTAACCATTTCCAAGGTATTCTTTGTTTTTTGGTTTAAATTTTCTAATAATATTTATACTTTTATAGTCTGATTTGGTACACGGATGACTTTAAAACAATGCACCAGGAAAATGAAACGGAGTGTTGTTTATAGATGCTCTTTAATTACTATGGTTGTCAGCGAATCATTGTTTATTGTGGTGAAAAATCGCTTAATTTTTCTCAGTGAGCTCTTTATCAGCTTTTATGAACCGTAAGCCAACGGCACAGGACCAACGGCTTTACTTCCGTTCCAAAAGTACTCAGGCTAAGGATTTTTAATCCGAAAAAAAAAATCCAACTCCCTCCGCTGGATTAGAACCCGCGAGCTTGGGTACTACACCATGTAGGGCGATAATGGAATACATGGGGATGCACGAAAGAGCGACATTTCTGTTGCTCTTGCTTGTAATGCAATATATGATACTCCAAGACTTGCAATTATTTTGTTGGCGAGAATCTAAGAAAAGGCTACAAAGGATTTTCAAAGGGCTACATCTGGAGTTTCTCTGATAGTCTTTAAAGCAGTTACAAGTTATCAGATAACCTCTAAGCTCTAAGTTTCTGCAACTGCACAATAAACCGTCTAAACCTGGCAAAAACAACAAGGTTACTCTTGGGTGGGTGCCAGGACACAAGGGAATTTTATGCAATGAAAAAAAAAAAAAAAAAAGCCCTAATAATCTTTCACTGGTTCTGAACTAGTTTTTGGTATCCCTATGAATTCTACTCGGAAAACCATCGATGAGTAGTTTAAATATTACCACCAACAAAAATGGATGCTAGCACAGGGATAAGCACAGTACGTGTTTAGTTTAGTATCTTCAAGGGATATTACACAAACATTTGGAAAAATATCCCCCAATCTTAAACTTCCCTTTACATAGAAAAAATTTCGAACATTTTGATTTTATCAAAAATGGCTGTAATGAATTTTAAAGATATTTACAAAGCATATAAAAATATATTATCAATATTCAGGGAATAGCCTCTGAAGACCTTTTTATTTTGGATACATTTTGCTGAACTTTACATAACTTTTAAACCGTGAGAGATGGACAAAAGCTTACCACCCAAAAAATGTAGAGCGCGTTAAAATACACAATGTATGCCATATGCATTTTTTTCGTGGAGTTGACCATTTCCGAGATATTCCTTGTTATGGTTTCAGTTTTAAAATACAATTTTCTCATACGGGAATTTGTAAACTGTGCAAAGAAATGGATTTCAACTACATGGCAACCAGCTTTTAAAAGATTTGGCTATCGCTTTAGCCTAGTGTATTCCCTTATTTCCCTGCTACTTATAAGGAAGCACGTAATAAGACAATTTCTGCTAATGTTGGCATGAAGCAAATAGAAGAATAAGCTTTTGAACAATAATTTGTTACAGAGATGTAAAGAAAGATATCAGAGTTTGTTTATATACAAGGTACCCTAAAACGCGTATTTCCAAGTGAAATATTGGGATCGAATGTTGGGTGGTTGAAATTGCCTAATCTTGGCCATTGCATTGGCGCTTTAATAGTAGACCTATATTATCATAAGTAATATGCGAGCTCCATATCTCGTGTCTATATGGACACGAAGAATAATATTCCTAAAATCCCATTTGACTTGACGCATATTTGCACCGAAGTCACTGCAACTTGATGTCCTTATCACAAATCATGGCCTCGTTGCTTACAGAATTGTTAAGCTGCTTCCACATACTCTCTTTTGTTTTTAGTATTCTTCAGCTTTGAGTTTTCAATTAAAATGTCTATTTCAGCGATAGACCTTTCTCTAAAACGTTTTGCAACTTCCTCCATTATGTACGGAATATCACTGCACACTATACTATTATTATGAGACGAACATTAGTTCAGAGAGAAAACAAAATCTGATGTGTTCCATTCACTACATCTTTGTAACAAATTATTGCTAAAAAGTTTATGCTTCTTTTTACTTCATGCTAATCAAGAAGAAATTAGCAGAAACAGTCTTATTACTTGCTTCCATGCAAATAGAAGGAAAATAAGGGAGTAGTATATGCTAAAGCTGGTTGCTATGTGACTGAAGTTCCTTTGTTTCTATGGACAGGATTTGACAAATTTCCGTATGAGAAAAGTATAAGTTTCTTAAATCTGAAACTAATAACAATTAAATTTCAAAAACGACTAACTCCACGAAAAAAATGTATATTACATAAATTGTGTGTTGAAATATGCTCTACATTTTTTGTGTGGTAAGTTTTTGTCCATCTTTTGCGGTTTAGCAGTTATGCAAAATTTCGCAAAATTCATCCAGAATAAAGTAGTTTTCAGAGGTTATTCCCAGAAAATTCAAGATATACATTTTGTCAGATAAATATCTTTCATATATGATATTTTAATCAAAATCGTTAGAGCCTTTTTTAGAAAATCAAAATTTTAGAAAAAAGTTTCAACGGGTAGTTGAGGTGGGGGGACTTTCTTGAAAATCATCGTGTCGCATCCTGGAAAGATACCAAACCTAAATACCAAATTTTGTTTTTAACGGCCTTTTCCTTTTTGAGCTACACACAGACACACACACACGCGGATTTTTTTTTTGATTCAGAGGGCCTCAAAACACGTTTTTCCGGTGAAATCTCGGTATGGAATTTTTGGATGCATGACAATACCCTTTTTATACACTATGTACATAGTACGTGTAGAGAAAGTAAAAAAAACGATTAAAATGCAGAGATAACGAGTTCCGATTGGTTAGAATTTTACGCACCAATGTACTGGATTGGCCAGTTCCTACGTTCACGTGTCATAAACGAAATAGTCACCATAATTATAAATGAACAGAGAATCTCAACTAATTCCTAATGTGGCCAAATGCACGACGCTAAAATTTAGGTTATGTAAGTAGTGAAACGAAAGTTGTCAAAGTATACCAGCTTCCCATGTGCCCTTATTAACCTGTGCAACCTTACATGTAACTCGATAGTTTACAATAGCCTCTTCCTCGCATTTAGGATCCCAAACGGGCGATTTCGTTCTTCTTAACGAAATCAATATCTTTCTTTCTTTCTTGTGTGGACGAAAAGAGCATCTAGGGCTATTCTTAATGATGCGCTTTTGTTATCTGTGCTGCATATCAACTTACCAGCAACAGTTCTGGATGGTACACGTTTAAGTAGGAACTGCATTGTGGTTATTTCTGGCTGGACCATTCTAACGCCCTCGAGGTTTGGCCTTTTCAAGTTTTCTGGCCTCTGCCCACTTGAGGTTTAATTTCACATTAGAACGACCTTCCATTTCCTGTCGTTACAGTAAACACGTTAAGTTTTCTTTTAAACTAAACACAATTGAAGTAAACCGACGCGTTCAAACCGAATCTTTGGTTTCTTTCCCACGTCACACAAAAGAATGGAAGAAAGAAAACAGAAGGCAATGGTTAAACATCGATGTTATTGCTTTTCTAGCACGTAAGTACAATGTATACAGTAGGTACAAAAGGTATTATATTCCAACCAAAAATTCGATATCGAGATTTCACCGAAAATACATATTTTAGTGACCTTTGAATCCATTCACATGACTTTCTCTACATCTCTGCAACAAATTATTATTAAAAAGCTTATGCTTCTATTTACTTCATTTAAATCCAGAAGAAAATAGCAGAAATAGTCTTATTAACTGCTTCCTTGTAAGTAGAAGCGAAATAAGGGAGTACCATAGGTTAAAGTGATAGTCAAAAGCTGGTTGCTCTGTGATTGAAGTTCCTTTGTTTGTATGGGCAGGAACTGACAAATTCCTGTATGAGAAAAGGGCAAGTTTATAAAGATGAAACAAAAAATAAGGAATATCTCAAAATCGATCAACTCCAAGAAAAAATTATATATGATATAAATTGAGTGTTTTAACGTGCTCTACATTTTTTGTGTGGCAAGTTCTTGTCCATCTCTTACGGTTTAGCAGTTATGCAAAATTCCGTAAAATTCATCCAGAATAAAGTAGTCTTCAGAGGCTATTCCCAGAAAATTCAAGATATACTTTTTGTTTATCAGGTAAATGTCTTTAATATTTGACATTTTAATCAAAATCGTTAGTCATTTTTGAGAAAATCAAAAGGGTAACGCTGTAAAGGGTAGTTGGGGGTGGGGGATTTTTTTGAAAATCTTCGTGTAACATCCTAGGAAGATAACAAACTTAAATACTAAGTTTGGTATTTAACAGTCTTTTCGTTTTTGAGTTATACTGTCCAAAGACACACACACACGCTTTTTTGGATTCAGGGGACCCAAACATGCATTTCCGATGAAATCTCGGTATCGATTTTTTTGGTGGAGTGCAATACCTTCTCTATACACGATGTACATAGTACGTGTAGAGAAAGTAAAACGTCTGTGTGTGTGTGTGTGGACTGCATAACTGCAAAATTAAATTATTAATGTATTTTGGTTATCTATTAGATTGGTAGGATGTGTGTACATTATAGAGATATAATCATTGAGAACAATCTTTATAAAATTACAATACAATCCAGAGCAAATTTTTTAATTACTAAAATAATGAAGTAGGTTGAATACCACACTTGGTATTTAATTTCAGTATCCTCCAAGCATGCGACACCCCAATTACTCTTTACAAGCAACATTTTTCGAAAATTTTGATTTTCTCTAAAATGGCTCTTACGATTTTTATTAAAATGTCATATGTGGAAATAATTTCTATGACAAACGAAATATGTATCCTGAATTTTCTGGGAATAGCTTCCGAAGACCTCTTCATCTGGACGGCTTTTGTATAAATGTTGTATAATTTGTAAACTGTAAGAGCTATAAAAAAGTTTACTTCACAAAAAGTGTAGATCTCGCTAAAACACCAAATTTAAATGTACATTTTTTGTATAGTTAACCGTTTCCGAGTAATTTGCTGTTAATACTTTCAATTTTAAACTACTTATACTATTCTTACTTTACTGGCAAAAAGGGAAGGTAAAATTATCACTAAATCAACACCTAGTTTAATTCCATTTTTCTCTATTAAAAGAATAATATAAAATAAGCAAACAAACAAAATCAATATAGAATACACAAACAAAACATCTGGGAAACAATGGAAAAATTTACAAGAATACAATATTTCTACACTACCAAGAAAATCTGCAATAGCAAACTTCAGACTATTAAACATTAAACATTAATCGAGAAAAAATTAGCAGAAATAGTTTTATTACTTGCTTGCTTGTAAGTAGAAGCGAAATATGGGAGTATCATAGGTTTAAGGGAAGTCAAAAATGGTTATTAGGCGACTGAAGTTCCTTTGTTTGTATGGACACGAGTTGACAAATTCCTGTACGAGAAAAGGGCAAGTTTATAAAGATGAAACCCAAAATAAGGAATATCTCAAAATCGATCAACTCCCCGAAAAAATATATATAATATAAATTGTGTGTTTTAACGTGCTCTACATTTGTTATGTGGTAAGCTCTTGTCCATCTCTTATGGTTTAGCAGTTATGCAAAATTCCGTAAAATTCATCCAGAATAAAGTAGTCTTCAGAGGCTATTCCCAGAAAGTTCAAGATATACATATTATTTGTCAGATAAATATCTTTAATATATGATATTTTGAGCCAATTTTGAGAAAATCAAAATTTTCGAAAAAAAGTTTCATGTAAAGGGTAGTTGGGTTGTGGGGATTTTCTTGAAAATCTTTGTGTCGCATCCTTGGAAGATACCAAGTTTGGTATCTAACGGTCTTTCCATTTTTGAGCTATGCTGTCCACAGACACACACATGGACCTTTTTCCAAAAATACAATTTTGGATTCAGTGGGACCCAAAACATGTATTTCCGGTAAAATCTCGGTATCGAATTTTTGATTGTAATACAATACCTTCTCTATACACTATGTACATAGTACGTGATGAGAAAGTAAAAATGGTTCGTGATCATTTTCTACATTGTCTGACTTTTCTTACATAAGAAGTCCTCATTTGCCTCCTACCCCCTTGTTTTACTCGTAGCTATGGAAAGAGAACCTATTCTCAATGTCAACCGCATAGCAAGCAGGTTTTGAAAGATCCGACACTCGCTTTTGCCTATTTCCCTGCTGCTTACAAAAATGTAAGTAATAAGACCCGCTCTAGTAACGTTATCTCGATGCAGACACAAGGATTGTTTGTGGAACCAGCCGAGAAAGTAATGTGAATGGAAAACATCAGATTTTTAGTAAAAAGTCTTTGTGTGCGTGCGAGTCTATGAAAGCGATAATTCAAAACCGAAAATCATACGTGTTAATCTTTTATGACAAAATTAAAATCTGGAATTTTCTGATAATAGCCTCTGAATTCCCCTTTATCCTTGAGGATTTTTGCATAACTGGAAAACTATAAGAGATCGAAAGAATCTTCCCACACAAACATTGCAAATCTCGTTAAAATCACATTTATATCAAGTATATTTTTTGTGGAGTTAACCATTTCCGAGATATTCCTGGTTATTTGCTTCGTATTAAAATAATTATATTTTATCAAATGGGAAGTCATAATTCGTTTCATACCTCCCTTGTTTTACTCCTGGCCATACTAAGCGCACTGCATAGCTACAACTTTTGAAAGAATTGAATGCCGCTTTAGCCTAATGTACTCGTATTCCCTATTTATAAGGAATAAATACAAAAACCATTTCTGTTAATGTTTATCCTGATAAACATGAAGCACTTAGAAGAATATGTTTTTGTAAGAATAATTTGTTGCCAAATAGAGTATGCAGCAATATTTATGAACATCTTTAAAAGTTCATAAGCAATGTAGTGTGCTTTTCATTTTTAGTCATATTTTTTAGAAAACTTATTTTGAAATTTGTATTCGTGAGGTCGCGTGTTCAGATTTCATGTACCGGCCAATCAGATGACCCCTCTCACAGATATCAGAAATAAACTGTACAAGATTGTCAAAACCACGACCGTGCGTTTCACTTACAAACCAACAAAAAATGTTTATACAAGTACCCACTTCACTTTTAATCTAGTTTATTTTACGTCACTTTTACAAGTTGATGTAATTGCGAAGTATGTGTAAGGTGAGATGCCTTGTTGATCCCCGGATCAGAGTACGTTCGCCTCACACCAAGCAGATGGCGTTAGGGTGCCATACAATTAACTCTTTTCAGCATCCGCAATAAGATGTAGCTTTTTAGGTCTCGTCCCTTTATACCCTGCCACTTTAAAACAAGAATGATATCGTTATGGTGTGTCATCTAGTTCAGGTGTTTTCACTAAGTGTGGATAGATCGCCATTAGCATGTATTAATTGATTAAAAATACTAAAAGTGAGTTTATTTAGTTCTATTAGCTCACTTAGTTCATTAATTCACATACTTCATTCCGTTCACTTACTTCACTCCTTTCACTTACTCCATTCCGTTCACTTACTTCATTCCGTTCACTTACTTCATTCCGTTCACTTACTTCACTTCACTCACTTTGTTCAGTTCGATCGATTCGTTTACTTAGTGCGCTTAGTTCATTTCGTTCACTTAGTCCAGTTCGATCACTTAGTTCATTTCCTTCACTTAGTTCACTTCGTTCACTTAAGTTCACTTCGCTCACTTAGTTAATTTCCTTCACTTAACTCATTTCCTACACTTACCTCATTTAGCTCACTTAGTTCTTTTCATTCACTTAGTTCATTAAGTTCACTTACTGCGGTTCCTTCACATAGTGCGGTTCCTTCACTTAGTGCGGTTCCTTCACTTAGCTCGGTTCGATCGTTTCGTTTACTTACTGCGGTTCGTTCGTTTCGTTCACTTAGTTCATTTCGTTCACTTAGTGCATTTCGTTCAATTAGTTCACTTAGTTCAGTTCGATTGATTCGTTTACTTAGTGCGGTTCGTTCGGTTCGTCCATTTAGTTCATTTCGTTCGCTTAGCTCATTTCGTTCGCTTAGTTCATTTATTTCGCTTAATTCAGTTTGTTCACTTAATTCAGTTCGTTCAATTAGTTCATTTCGATCAATTCGTTCACTTATTGCGGTTCGTTCACTTACTTCACTTAGTTCCAGTTCGTTCACTAAGTTCATAGGGTTCACTTACTTCATTCCGTTCACTTACTTCATTCCGTTCATTTACTTCACTTCGTTCACTTACTTCACTTCGTTCACTTACTTCACTTCGTTCCCTTAGTTCACTTAGTTCAGAACGATCGATTCGTTTACTTAGTGCGGTTCGTTCACTTAGTTCACCTAGTTCATTGCTCATTGCGTTCCCTTAGCTCACTTCGTTCATTTCGTTCGCATCGTTCAGTTCGTTCGCTTCGTTCAGTTCATTCGCTTAGTTCAATTCGTTCAATTCATTCAGTTCGTTCAATAAGTTCACTTAGTATAGTTCGATCGATGCCTTTACTTAGTGCGGTTCGTTCACTAAGTTCAGTTCGTTCACGGAGTTCGGTTCTTTCACTTAGTTCAGTTCGTTCAGTACAATCACATAGTTCAGTTCCTTCACTCTGTTCAGTTCCTTCACTCAGTTCAGTTCCTTCACTCAGTTCAGTTCCTTCACTCAGTTCAGTTCCTTCACTCAGTTCAGTTCGTTCACTCAGTTCAGTTCGTTCACTCAGTTCAGTTCGTTCACTCAGTTCATTTCGTTCACTCAGTTCATTTCGTTCACTCAGTTCATTTCGTTCACTCAGTTCATTTCGTTCACTCAGTTCATTTCGTTCACTCAGTTCATTTCGTTCACTCAGTTCATTTCGTTCACTCAGTTCATTTCGTTCACTCAGTTCAGTTCGTTCACTCAGTTCAGTTCGTTCACTCAGTTCAGTTCGTTCACTCAGTTCAGTTCGTTCACTCAGTTCAGTTCGTTCACTCAGTTCAGTTCGTTCACTCAGTTCAGTTCGTTTACTCAGTTCAGTTCGTTCACTCAGTTCAGTTCGTTCACTCAGTTCAGTTCCTTCACTTAGTTCAGTTCCTTCACTTAGTTCAGTTCGTTCATTTGAAATGAGTTAAGTGAACGAAATGAACTAAGTGAACAAAATGAAATAAGTGAACGAATTGAACAAAGTGAACGAAATGAACTAAGTAAACGAACCGAACTAAATGAATGAACTGAACGAACCGCACTAAGTAAACGAAACGGTCTAACTGAACTAAGTGAACTAAGTGAACGAACCGAACTAAGTGATCGAGCTGAACTAAGTGAACGAACTGAACTAAGTGAACGAACTGAACCTAGTGATCGAACTGAACTATGTGATTGAACTGTACTAACTGAACAAAATGAACTATTTGAACGAAATGAACTAAGTGAACGAAATGAACTAAGTGAACGAAATTGAATTAGTAAATGAAATGAACTAAGTTAACGAATTGAACAAAGTGAACGAACCGAACTAAATGAATGAACTGAACGAACCGCACAAAGTAAACGAAACGGTCGAATTGAACTAATTGAACTAAGTGAATGAACCGAACTAAGTGAACGAACCGAACTAAGTGAACGAACCGCACTAAGTGAAGGAACTGCACTAAGTGTACGAAATGAACTCAGTGAACGAAAAGAACTATGTGAACGAAAAGATCTATGTGAACGAAAAGAACTAGGTGAACGAAAAGAACTAGGTGAACATAAAAGAACTAATGAACGAAATTAACTAGGTGAACGAAATGAACTAGGTGAACGAAATTAACTAGGTGAACGAAATGAACTAGGTGAACGAAATGAACTAAGTGAACGAAATGAACTAAGTGAACGAAATGAGCCAAGTGAATGAAATGAGCCAAGTGAATGAAATGAGCTAAGCGAACGCAATGGACTAAGCGATCGCACTGGAATAAGTGAACGCACTGGAGTAAATGACGGCACTGGACTAAGTGAAGGCAATGGACTAAGCGAACGCACTGGACTAAGTGAACGAACCGAATGAACTGAACCGCACTAGGTAAACGAATCGATCGTACTGAACTAAGTGAACGAACTGACTAAGTGAACGAAATGAACTAAGTGAACGAAATTGAATCATTAAATGAAATGAACTAAGTTAACGAATTGAACAAAGTGAACGAACCGAACTAAATGAATGAACTGAACGAACCGCACAAAGTAAACGAAACGATCGAATTGAACTAATTGAACTAAGTGAATGAACCGAACTAAATGAACGAACCGCACTAAGTGAAGGAACTGCACTAAGTGTACGAAAAGAACTATGTGAACGAAAAGAACTAGGTGAACGAAAAGAAATAGTGAACGAAAAGAACTAGGTGAACATAAAAGAACTAATGAACGAAAAAAACTAGGTGAACGAAATTAACTAGGTGAACGAAATGAACTAAGAGAACGAATTCATCTAAGTGTACGAAATGAATTAAGTGAACGACCTGAACTAAGTGAACGACCTGAACCAAGTGAACGTAAAGAACTAAGTGAACGCAATGAACTAAGTGAACACAATGAACTAAGTGAACGCAATGAACTAAGTGAACGAACTGAACTAAGTGAACGAAATTAACTAAGTGAATGAAATAAAGTAAATGAACGAACCGAATGACCAGAACTAGGTGAACAAACCGCAAAAAGTAAACGAATCGGTCGAACTGAACAAAGTGAACGAACTGAACTAAGTGAACAACATGGACTAAGTGAACGAAATGAACTAAATGAACGAATCGATCGAACTGGACCAAGTGAACGAAATGAACTAAATGAACCAATCGATCGAACAGAACTAAGTGAACGAACAGAACTAAGTGAACGAACTGAACTAAGTGAACGAACTGAATTAAGTGAACGAACTGAACTAAGTGAACGAACTGAACTAAGTGAACGAACTGAACTAAGTGAACGAACTGAACTAAGTGAACGAACTGAACGAACTGCACTAAGTAAACGAATCGATCGAACTGAACTAAGTGAACTAAGTGAACGAACAGAACTAATTGAACGAACTGAACTAAGTGAACGAAATGAACTAAATGAACGAAATGACTTAAGTTAACGAAATGAACTAAGTGAACATAATGAACAAAGTGAACGCAATGAACTAAGTGAACGCAATGTTCGGTTCGTTCACTTAATTCACTTAGTTCAGTTAGATCGTTACGTTTACTTAGTGGGGTTCGTACGGTTCATTTAATTATTACGGTCGTTCACTTAGTTCATTTCGTTCACTTATTCCATTTCGTTCACTTAGTTCAGTTTGTTCACTTAGTTCAGTTTTTTCACTTAGTTCAGTTCGATCGATTCTTTTACCTAGTGCGGTTCAGTTCATTCGGTTCGTTCACTTAGTTCAGTTCGTTCACTTAGTTCAGTCCGTTCACTTAGTTCGCTCGTTTCAGTTCGTTCACTGAGTTCAGTTCTTTCACTGAGTTCAGTTCGATCGATTCATTTACTTAGTGCGGTTCGTTCACTTAGTTCCGTTCGTTCACTTAGTTCCGTTCGTTCACTTAGTAGAGTTAACTCAGTTTTTCAGTTCATTCTGTTAGTGAGTTCCTGCAACTTGTAAGTGATGTATCGTCTCGATGTTGCCTTGATCATTTTAATTTTCTAGTTCGTGAATTCGCCGCTATACATGATAGTGACGAGCGATCTGCTCTTCGCTCACTGATGGCACTGTTGTATGAAATGACGATTTGCGGACCCGAAATGGCGGAGTTTTGCCCAGAAACCTTCTTATTTCTAGTTTTTTATTGCATGCAAATAAGCATTACAAGGGACCACGGGCTTCTTCGCTTCAGAAGGAAGCTATGCTAAGGATTTTGGCGTCAGAAAAGTTCCATCCTCCTCCGCCAGGTTTGAACCTGCAATCTTGGGTTTTAGAGGCTAGTATTTTAACCACTACACCACGGAGGACGACAAAATAACAAAAATCTGATGTGTTTCATTACCATTACTTTCTCTACATTTCTGCAATAAAGTATTGTTAGAAAACCTATGCTTCTATTTAATTCATCCTAATCAAGAAAGAATTAGCAGAAATAGTTTTATCACTTGACTCTTTATAAGTAGAGGAAAATAAAGGAGTACCGTGGGTTAAAGTGATAGAAGCTGGTTACTATGTGATTGAAGTCCCTTTTGTATGGAAAACTCCTGTAGGAGGAGAAGGAGGAAGGAGAACTAGATCTGTGGGTCAGAGTAATAATATTGCAACAATTGTCCTTATTGGCTCAACAATAATGAGCTACAAATTAAGTCTTAAATTAACTGCAATAATTCACTTGGAGTTTTGACACGTAGACAGTTTAGGGCTGCACAGCATCCATAGCTCGCGCTCCACTGAAAGCTCTACTAGTCGCTCTCGACTCGTACAATTCACAACACAACAACACTGCACTGCAAACCTTGTTCCTTTCGTAGCTAGAAAATGACGTCACAAAACTTGTGAATGTACTGGAAGCCGAAGCTTGAAAAATATCTCTAATATCGAGAAAGTCACGCTTCCGGAGCATGCTGTTACGTCGCGCCGCTCTTCCATGTTGTTTACGCATCCCAACTGCGATGACTCGCATACCACGGCGAATGTGAGAACCATTACATAAGGCGGACTATATCCAATCCGTATTTATTTTGTCTGCTGAAGGATACACGAAAAAAAAAAAATCTGATGTGTTCATTCACATGAGTTTCGCTACCTATTCTGTAACAAACTATTCTTACAAAACCTTATTCTTCTATCTGCTTCATGCTAGTGATGTAAGCATTAGCAGAAATGGTCTTACCTACTACTTAGTTCCTTATAAATAGAAGGGAAATACGGGAATATCCTAGACTAAAGCGACAGCCAAACCTTTTAACAACTGTTGCATACTGCCTTTGCGGTCAAATGGTGTGATTCTGACTTCTAACCCAAAAGTTGCCGAATAAGGTGGAACATTTTTCTTTAACTATAATCATTCCCTATTCCTCACAGGGTTTGAAGGTATGAATGGGAAAGTGAATATGTGTGTGTGCGTGTGTTTAATAGTATAAAAAAACGTTAACAAAAACCTACACTTCAGCGAGAAAACAGTAAAAGTTGTTTCTTAAGCCAAAGCCCCCATAATGACCATAGCAGTTAGAGGTGGCAATACAAATGAAACAATGAAAAATAAACTGTCGCATTGCAATTGACATTGAAATTCGGTTCTCTTAAAACGTGTGTTTTGACGATATCTATTTTTGTCTATGTCTTACGAAATAAACAAAAGTCATTCAGAATGAAGAGGACTTCTCAGCAAAATTAAAGATATGCCTTTTTATTTGTTACTAAATATCTTTATTTTACGGTATTTTAATCCGTATAGTTACAGCCCGTTTTGAGAAAAAGCAAAATGTTCGAACATATTTCCATTTAAAGCATAGTTTGGAATGGGCAATTTTCTTCAAGTTGTGTCGTATTCTTTTAAAACGCTGACCTTATATATTAAGTTTGGTATTTGACCAATTTTTCATTTTGAGGTTTTCTGTTTACAAGCACGTGCGTGCGGACTTTTTTTTAAGAATAAGTTTGTTCAATTATGGGAAACTCAAAACATGTATTTCCGGTGAAATCTATCTCGGTACCTATTAAATGTTTGGGGAGAATAAATCAATTCTGCGCCTACTTGTACATTGTACATACGTGATCAAGAAAGTAGTTATTAAGGTTTCATTTAAGACTCAGGTTGGGCCGCTATTACCCATAAAGGGGCCGTGGAAGTATTTTCCGTGTCACAAATTGGAAGGACCCTGACTCCTAAAACAGTTGCAATTCTTGGCGTTTGGTTTTTACTTTCTCTGCCCCGTACTGTGTATAAGTATGTAGTAAGTAGAGAAGGTACCGAGGTTTCACCGGAAATACACGTTTTAAGGTCCTCAGAATCCAAATATAGATTTTTAAGAAGAAGGTCCGTTCTGGTTGTGTGTGTGTGTGAACAACATAACTCAAAATCGGAAAACCCATTCAATAACTTTTCAAAGCTTCCCCTCACTCCAAATTTACATTTACCTGGAAAGTGCGAAAATGTTTATTTTCCTAAATGACTTTACGACATTGATTAAAGCAACCCTTTGATTTAATGGACAATGTTCAGTAATCTTTGGTGCCAATGCCGTATTTTTAAGATATTTTCATTACAAATAAAATATATATCTGAATTCCCTAGAAATAGCATTTGAAGCCCTTTCCATTTCAGATGAATTTTGTATAACTGGTAAACCATAAGAGATAAAGAAAGGCTACTGCACAAGATGTTAAAACATCTACATTTTTATGTGAAATAACCACTTCCGAGGTATTGCTTATTATCGGTTTCAGTTTTAAAATGCTTATACTTTTCTCAAACGGAAAGAAGTCATTCGTTTCATATCTGGTTTGTTTTACTCCTGGCCATGTAAAGAGAAGGAATTACAAGTGTGTTGCTATTCGACCAGCTTCTAAAATATTTGACTATTGCTTTAGCCTAATGTACTCCTTTATATCCCCACTACTTACAAGGAACTAAGTAATAAGGCCATTTCGCTTAATGTTCATCTCGATTAGCGTTAAGTAAATAGAAGAATTAAGCATTTGTATACTCATTCCCGCCACTCTTACAAGCAATTCCGAAAACAGCTCCACGCACATTGGTTTGAGGAAGCACTCATTTTCTGGAGTAAAAATAGATCCATATTTAATTAATATTATTGCTTGTAAAATACCGCAATCATAAGTCTAATTGTGGCCTTACAATGTATTTTTTCAGCTGTTTGGAAATGCAAATATATTCTATTACAAGAAATAAGCGGTTACATAATATTAAATTAATTTTATAACATTCAGAAACGTTTTAAAAATAATGGACATTTACAAAGTACATTTCTTATTTTTATATATCTTATACTTACAAATTGTGTCTCTTATACTGCATATGATCAAGTACAGTCAACTATATCTTTGATCATTGAAACTTAAATGCATACTTCTTGTTTGGTTTTTCAACCTTAACAACTAAGGGTTTAAATAGAAGGTAGTCATAAAAACCACAATATTTCATTGATTCGAAGTTGACCTTACATTGCATTACTGCTTTAATCACATTCAGATCCAAGCTATTACGATTGTCAGTCCAAACAGTTCATATTATGGAAAACACTCGATCTGTAAATGCATCATTCACAGGAATAGAACGTATATACTGAACAATTACAAACAAATTTGGTAAGGAATCAACTCCAGTTTTTGCAAATAGGAAGTTCCACTTTGAATCGCTTGAATTATGTTTTGAAATAAGCTCGAGAAGAACTTCCTTTGTTCCTCTGTTTGCCAAGCAACTATGTACTTACTGATTATTGCTGCCCTCTGTTACGTATTTTCAAACTATAAATAGCAAATTATTGTGGAGTTAAAAGCATCATATCACCTCGGTCCAGACTCCGGAGAAATTTCTGAATACCCGGATTATCCGGAGTAATCCCGGACTTGTGGTGACCCTAACTGTGGCAAAGGGAAGACCGGTTTGGCTGGAAGTTGATGACTTCCGGATTTATCAGCGATATGTAGCAATTTATCACACAATTTGAGGTCACCAACTAATACATTGGTCCCTCTGTTGGCTATCATCTCAACACTACGAAGCATTGACAATGTTGTTGACTTAGGCTTCCCGCTGCTGTGCAAAATTACAAACACAACCAGCGAAAAGAACAAAATTCCCCAAACGTGAAATAGGACTGACCAAAATGGCAAAGTGAACACAATAAAATGACATGCAACAAACGTAATAAAAAAGCTATTAAAGAGTGGCGAGAAGCAATTTTTTATATGTGTCAAAGGTGCACAATCCCGAGTCGCCCTCCGTGGTGTAATGGTTAGCATGCTAACTTCATATACCCAAGGTCGCGTATTCAAACCCGGCGGAGGACGATGGATTTTTTCGGGTGTAAAAATCCTGAGCATGGCTTCCTTCGGAAGGGAAGTAAAGCCGTGGGTCCCGTGTCGTAGATTTACGGCACGTAAAAGAACCTCAAGCCTGATAAGAGAGGCCTCTGAGC
Source organism: Hymenopus coronatus (assembly GCA_030762935.1). Classification (NCBI taxonomy): domain Eukaryota; kingdom Metazoa; phylum Arthropoda; class Insecta; order Mantodea; family Hymenopodidae; genus Hymenopus; species Hymenopus coronatus. The sequence goes on from CM060891.1 coordinate 23,246,272, forward strand.
AAAATTAAGCGGTCTTTCACGCCCAGTATAGAATGGGACGCTGAGAACCACAGCAGTTAAAGAGCGTCCATAAATAACACGACATTTCAAGTTTTTTTTTTTTTTTTTTGCTGCACAATCCCGATATTTTAGTGAGTGTACTGGTGAAAATAACGATAGAATTCTCTGGGATGTCGGAAGCGAGTGTTGTTCACGCTAGCAAAGAAACGGGTAGTGTTAAAACACCTTCTAAAAAGCGGAAGAGAGCTAAAGCAGTTTTAGGAAAGTGAACAAATTTGTCAAGTGTTCAATTGATTCTGAAGTGCATAATTTATTTATTTTTGGACAATAAGACCCAACAATAAACAAATTGTTAAATGCTGGCAATGGTGACCCTGATTTGCAAGACTTTAAACCTATGGTGTTTTCCTTTGTGAAACGAAACAGTGTCAGCATAATTGTAGATAGGGATGATGTTGCGCTTTGGAAAAAATAACACGTTCTAGCTTTTAGAGAAGCATTGGTTCAGGTGACGGCGGAAATGTGGCAGACTGGCATCATACTTGTAACTAAGGAAGATGAAAAGCTGTGGCAACTGAACTAAATCCCTGATACTGTCGTCCATAGTTTCGTGATAAAGTTAGATGATGGCAATTCAGGGTCATTCTCAGATGCTAGGAGTGACAGAATTATCTACTAGCGATGGTGTTTCTTTACTGTAGCAAAACCTACTAGTAAGCAATTCTTGTTAATATAACTTGTTTTGAATGTAATATAGCGTAACACATGGGAGAAGCTGACACTGGAATACGCTTGTGCACGTGGGCGCAGAGTAATACAAAAGGTGTGCTAAGAACGGATACAGAATAGGTGTAGTTCTATATCTCTGTAACAAATTATAGTTAAAAAGCTTAGGTATTCTTCTATTTACTTCATGCTAATCGAGACAAACATTAGCAGAAACGCTCTTATTACTTGCTTTCTTATAAGTAGAAGGTAAATAAGGAAATACACTGGGCTAAAATAATAGTCAAATCTTTTAAAAGCTGGTTGCTATGGGATCGACCAAGAGTTGACAAGTATTAGAAAAGTGTACGTATTTTAAAATTGAAACTAATGACAAGGAATATCTTGGAAACGACTAACCCTACGAAAAAAAAAAATATATATGATATAAATTATGCGTTTTATCGAGATCCACATTTATGTATAGTAAGTTTTTGTCTATTTCTTACGGTTCACCAGTTATTTTCAAAATTTAGCGAAATTCATTCAGAATAAAGAGATATTCAAAGGCTTATCCCAGGAAATTCAACATATACATTTTATTTGTCATTTAAATATTTTTAACATACATTTTAATCAAAATCGTTACACATTTTTGACAACATTAAAATGTTCTAAATTTTTTGCATGTGGAGGATTTTCTTGAAATTCTTCGTGTCGTATCCTTGGGAGATACTGAACTTAAGTATCAAGTTTGGTATTTAACAGACTTTTCGCTTTTAAGCTATTTTGCACAGACACACACGAACCTTTTTTCTAAAAATGCTATTTTCGAAAGGTTTGATTTTCTCAAAAATGGCTCTAACGATTTTGAATAAAATATTGTATATTGAAGATATTTGCATGAAAAATAAAATGTATGTCTTAAATTTTCTGGGAATAGCCACTTAAGATATCTTTATTTTTGATGAATTTTACAGAGTTTTGCATAACTGGTAAACGTAACATCTCGTACTTACTACACAAAAATGTAGATCTCGTTAAAATACACAATTTATGTCATATACCTACACTTTTTGGTAGAGTTAACCGTTCTCGAGATATTCCGATTTATTCGTTTCAGTTTTAAAGTACTTGAACTTTTCCCAAAGGGAGGCAGCCTTCTTTTCCTCTGTCGTTTGTTTACTCTAGCAGGCAAAGAGAATCGGCTTTCAATTGTTTCACTTAGCGACCGGCACTGTAGCCTAGTGTATTCCTTTATTTCCCTTCTACTTACAAAGAAGCAAATAAGACCAATCCTAGCAATATTTATCTTGATTAGCATGAGGTATATGAAAATAATATGTTATAAGGAACGTATTTTATGGAACAGCTAGAGAAAGTCATGTGAGTCGAGACAGTACATGTTCTTGTCACAGGGGCAAAGAGTCATTCAGAAGGGAAAGATAAATCATAGTTAATAATATAAATTATACCAAGAAGGGAAATATAAATGTACACTGAAAATGGGAAGGGAAGAAAGATTTCAAACACGTATAAGTAGCCGAGTTGTCACGAGCTGGTAGCACAGTATACCGTTAGGGGAGAGCATTGACCCGAAGGGGGTGAGAGCACACTGTCCGAGAGGAACATAACAAGTAAAGAGAAAACAATGCTACCGCTGGTGGCGACACTGTTTGGGGCACTTGGCGTAGAAATCCGCAGAGCAAAGATGTGATGTTTAGGGTCCGTAGTGGAGCCGAATAGGCTGCCCTTAGCTGTGAGTGAAAATAGTTATTTTAACACAGACCAGAGTACGGACGAAATCACTGCATAGTCGCGGGCGCGTAAAGCACAGTTTCACAGCTGAAAATTTAAGAGGAAAGCGTGTGTGTTGGACGGCCGAAAAAGGCCGAACTAATTGAATAAAGCACTTATGTCGTACCACACCCTGAAAAGAGAGGGCACCCACAAATCCACACCATTTATAATACCCAAAGCCCGCACCCGGGACATGAACCCGTAACCCAGAATGGAACACATCAGATTTTCTTTATAAGAATGTAAGTATATAATTCTAGAATGTTCCATCTCTTTTATAAATCCATAACAGGTTTACGTTATTAAATTGTAAATCTATGTTATAATAATAAAAAGGAAAATGCATATACAATCTTGAAAGAACATACAGAGACTGGCATCTGCGAGTCAAAGGGGCTGAGGTGTGTTCTTTTGTGTCTTGCTATCTGTAGGGGACGTTTGGAGGAGAAATGTTCCTCCTCGAGAGGAAAGGAATGAGAGAAGGAGGAGGAGGAGGAGTTAAAAGTTATTACTGTGTGAGCTGCAATTACAAAACTTTGTTGAAAAAAGAAGAACGGGAATGGGGAAAGAGAAAAACTTTCTTCTTTCCTTTTATATAACCAAGCAAGTTCTCTCCCCCTCCCTCTCTCCGGGTATAAAAATTTTTATATATGTCTCCGCTCTTTTGCGAGCCCACTCTTTTTACATTCAATTTCAAAACTCTTCCTTCTTTTCATAATAACAGAAGAGGAATGCACGGAAAGAAAGAGCGTGTGCAAAGACAGAGAGAAATATATAAAGTCTAGCTGAGTTTTCTCCTCTCCTTTAGTTTGAATAATCCGAACATTAAATTGTCTGCTTATAAATTACAAATTACGGCTAGTTCTAGTGTTAATATAGAGGCAGGGGCTTGGGATGAAAGGAATAATATAATGGAGAGAGGGGGAAGTGGCGCTGACACTGACTGTGAACAGAAACCCAGCTTGCAAAGTCTCGCAGACAATAGAAGATCGCTTGGCGCAAGTACAAATGAAGTCGCGAGAAACTTTCTACGTGTTCCCCTTATTATGACGATGACAAAAATAATTATCATTATGATTATTATTGTAGAAGCACAGGTTGCTGACGCAATGCCTGCCAGGGAGAGGGAAAAAATGGATAATCAACTCATTGTTACTGCTTCACCTCCAATTTCATGATGCTAAAACAAAGATTAAAGAAAAGAGAAGTTTTCCTCCCCCACCAAAAACTAATGTAAAAAGGTAAAATTGTATTTTAAGTAAACACTCTTTCTAAAACAGGGTTTTGATATATGACCTGCAAACACATTCTAAGATAAATGTTACTTTCTCTACACATACAATGTACATAGTGTATAGAGAAGATATTGTAATGCACCCAAAAATTTGATACCGAGATTTCAATGTTTTCATACCTTCTGAATACAAGAAAAGCATTTTAGAAAAACACCCGCGTATGTGTGTGACTGTGGGCAGCAAAGCTCTAAAACGTAAAGTCGGTTAAATACCAAACTTGGTATTTAAGTTGAGTATCTTCCAAGGATGCGACACAGAGATTTACAAGTAAATCCCCCACCCCAACTACCCTTTACATGGAACATTTTGATTTTATCAAAAATGGCTCTTAACGGTTTTGATTAAAGATATTTGTGTGACAAACGAAATGTATATCTTCAATTTTCTGGGAATAGCCTCTGAACACCTCTTCATTCTGGATGACTTTTGTGTAACTGTAAAACCGAAAGAGATATAGTATAAAAACTTACTACACAAAAATGTAGATTTCATAAAACACAATTTATGTCATGCATTTTTTTTTTTTTTTTTTTTTTTGGTAGAGGTAACCGTTTTCAAGATATTCCGGATTTTTTGTTTCAATTTTAAGCCACTTAAACGTTTCTCTAACGGGAAGACATCATCCTTCTCGTTTCTCGTTTGTTTACTCCTAACAATCAACGAGATTGAAATTCCAATTGTTTCACATAGGGTCCGGCTTTTAAAGGACGACACTATGCTTTTAGCCTGTGCATTTTCTTGTTTTCCCTCTACTTAAAAGCTAGTAATAAGGCTAAATGTTTATCTTGATTAGCATGATGTAAATAGCAGATTAATGTTTTGAATAAAAGGTGTGTTTATCGAACAGCTAGAGGACAACGTGTGAATGAAATATATTTGATTTTTCCCTTCAACTTAAGGACAATTTCTGTGAATGTTTATCTCGATTATCATGAATTAGATAGAAGAATAAGCTTTTTAACAATTTGTTACAGAGGTGTAGAGAAAGTCATGTGAATGGAACACATCAGATTTTTATAACTACATTGTGTAATGCAACAGCTTCCGCAAGGATTTATTTCGATTAAAGTTACATATAGTTTGTATTGTCACTAATAAATTAAAGAGGGAGAGAAAGCTGTGTGAATGTAACACATTAGGTATTTTTAATGCCAATGAAAAAAAAAATTATTTCAATGCAGAAGGTTATCTCATTTACCAGACCATGTTGATCTATATGCTTAACGTCTTAACATTGATCAGAATCCTTGTTTCCAGCAGGATGGAGCACCCGCCCACACAAAATAAATAGTATGGGCGTTATTCGGGGGCTGCACGAAAGTGTTAACTCTTGATTTATAGACATCGCTTGGCCTGATCGGTCACCCGAAACTACTAGGTATCCTATGGAAATTTTTGGAAGACGATGGAAATGTAAGCCACTGTTGACGACGGCAAGCGTACGACAACTTCTGGAATTGCTTATAATAGTGCATTGATTTAAAAGGATTCCGGTGAAATCTCGGTATCGAATTTTTTGGTGGAGTGCAATACTTTCTCTATACACTATGTACATAGTGCGATTGGAGAAAGTAAAAAAGCTGATGTGATCCAAATGCATGACTTTTTCTGGCTGTTCCGCTAAGAATCTTTCCCTACAATTTTTTTTAACCCAGTCCAGCAATAGTACTTAGTATCCGGATAATATTAACATTAGCTATTACCAGCTTCTTAGGCTATTATTATTATTGCATTGGTAATATCCTCCTATATTTATGTTTCAATTGGTAATTTATTTATGTTTTTATTAGTATTAGAACCAGCTGGATGTTTCAATGTCACAACCAGGATTTGAAACGAATCAGTTGGGAGATTGAATATCATACCGGTATGTTGCCACAGTAGCTCAATGGTTAGAGAACCGCACGGTAGGCGGGAGAACAGTGTTCAAATCCCGGCTGTGGCATTCAATTCTTCATCTGGTTCTAATAAGAAAGAAAATTAAGACACATACATACATACTGCAGTTTAACATAAAGGAGGAGCATTTCCAATACAATAATAATGATGATTAATCTTATATCTACTTCACGCTAATCGACATAAACATTAGCAGAAATGGTCTTATGTTCAGTTCCTTTTAAGTAGAAGAGAAATAACGAGTACACTAAGGTAAAGCGATAGTCAAATCTTTTAAAAGCTATCGCTATTTGAAACAATTGAAATTAGGTTCACTTTTGCATTCCCGGGAGTAAAACAAAAGAGATAAAGCGAAAGATGACCACCTGCTTGAGAAAAATTCGGAAACGGTTATCTCCCAAAAAGCGTGTATGATATAAATTATGTGTTTTAATGACATGTACATTTTTTTGTTCAGTGAAATTTTGTTTTATCTCTTACGGTTTACAAATTATATAAAGGTAATCCAGAAGTCTTCTAGAAAATTCAAGATATACATTTTGGTTGGCATGAAAATATCTTAAATATTTAACATTTTACTCAACGTCAGTAGAGCGATTTTTGAGAAAATCAAAATTTTCCATAAAGGGTAGTTGATTTTCTTTAAAATTTTCGTACGACATCCTTGGAAAATACTGTACTTAAATACCAAATTTGGTATTTAATCGGGGAGTTTCTGAAAATGTTTTTTTTCTTCTTTTTTGTATTCAAGGGGTCTCAAAACATATATTTCCGGGGTAAAATCTCGGTATCGAATTTTTGGTTGCAATATAATACCTTATCTCTCTACTATGTACATTATACTTACGTGCTAGAGAAAATAAGAAACTATATTTAATATACAAAGAGAACAATATTATACCCGAACCAAACCTGAAAGATGAAATGAGAGAAGTAAGGAAAAAGATCGTTAATGATTGAAAACCACCTCAGAATTCGCCTTGGCGGCTCTGGAATCAAACCTGGGACCTCCCGAAACCGATTGAGCCACCTGCCTAGGATTAACGTTGGCTTTTTAGTATATCTCCAAGCGGTTTAACGAAAATCGACTCGAGCATAATGCCCGGTACTTATAGCTCGAGTGGGAGTAAGTTACCTCAAAATGACGGAGACAAAGATAACACGCGATGCGACTTTCAACAATATCTAGACAAGCTGAGGAGGTGGAGCGTGGTATAGAAGTTTAAACCAGTCTGAGAAACTTAACAACAAGAGACACAACAAAGAGACGGGCTCAACTTGTCCTAGAGTTGGTTTCCTGTCTCAAACTCCACTTGGTTTGCCTTCCAGCGTTTTGTGCAACAACGACACATGTGCATTGCTTAGTCCAGTACTTCCTCTCGTAGCCAAACCCGAGATAATTCTACTGGTCTTATATATACACACACCATAAAAACTATAATTTTTTTTTAAATAGATTCTGATTATTTGAATTTTTTTTTATGAAAATATATGTAAAAAAAATCTGATGTGCTCCATTCACATGACTTTCTCTGCATCTCTGCAACAAATTATTATTAAAAGCTTATTCTTCTGTCTACTTCATGCTAATCGAGAAAAAATTATCAGAAATAGCCTTATTACTTGCTTCCTTGTAAGTAGAAGCGAAATAAGGGAGTAGCATAGATCAAACTGATAGTCAAAAGCTGGTTGCTATGTGACTGAAGTTCCTTTGTTTGTATGGACACGAGTTCACAAATTCCTATATGAGAAAAGTATAAGTTTTTCATAGCTGAAACCAAAAACAAGGAATATCTCAAAAACAATCAACTCCACGAAAAAATGTATGTAACATAAATTGTGTGTTTTAAAGTGCTCTACATTTGTTGTGTGGTAAGTTTTTGTCCATCTCTTACGGTTTAGCAGTTATGCAAAATTCCGTAAAATTCATCCAGAATAAAGTAGTGTTCAGAGGCTATTCCCTGAAAATTCAAGATATGCATTTTATTTGGCATTTAAATACCTTAAATGTAAAAGATTTTAATCAAAATCGTCAGAGCCATTGTTAAGAAAAACAAAAATTTCGAAAATGTTTCCATGTAAAAGCTTTTGACTATCACTGTAACTTATGGTACCCCCTTATTTCGGTTCTACTTACAAGGAAGCAATAATAAGACTATTTCTGTTAATTTTTTCTCGAGTACAATTACTTCTCCACATAGTCACCATGAAGATTAAGGCATTTGTCGTATCGATGAACGAGCTTTCCAATGTACTTTTCATATACGGAATTTTCTTTACAGCATTTTCAAGTTCTCCATTGGCGCGAAAGTGCAGTCCTTTCTTTTTTTTCTGGATTGTCATAAAAAATCCATGTTTCATCCCACGTCACAATGGAGGTCAAAAACTCTTCCCCCTCATCAGTGTAACGTTTTTATCCACGACAACTTTCATCTTTTTCTGCAGCTGAAACAAGGATTGGGTGTACAGGATGTCGAGGAACATGTTGCTAATATTTACAGAGGAGGAAGTGCGCAACAAGAGAAGAAAAACAGTTCCTATAAATATTTGTCGTAAATTTAACATCTGCTGAGTTATGACCTCTACACTACCGTTAATGATTTTAATGTATTTAATTTACACTTGTATTTGATTTAGACTTCAATATGTGCTCAACATGGCCGCCATCCATTGCACCACACGCTTGTTGCCGTAGTGTATGCACATCGTGTATAAGGACTGCATACACAATTGCCTTTAAACATCCCTATAGGGTTAAGCTCAGAAGAGCGGGAATCCCAGATATTGGCCCTCCTGGACCAATCCACCGCTCTGTGATGAAACTGGGCCGATGTGCTGTAGAGTAACAAACCTCTGTGTACAACGTATTCTCATTCATTTCATGCCAAAACGTTACTCGTATAAAATAAGACCATAACGCTTAAGATATCTGGAGAACCAGGGAATTGGGCGCCGGCTGCACGGTGTTTTTCCACTGGCATGTGGACACAGATTCCGTACCGCTGCTGTAAATAAGGTCATGCTTTCTTCTCTGCTGCTTTTTGATGAATACTATTATTGTCAAATTTAACAGTTTTTCTAACAAAAATAGGAGTTACTTTACGTTTTAAACAAATGTTTAAGAAACGTATATCTGCAAGAATATGTCTTCTTTTTTCTTGTAATTTCAAATATAGCTTAATTTCATGTTTAGTATTATTAAAATTCAGATTAAACCTATAATTATTATATTCCATCACATCCATCATAAGCAATAACCTAAAATGTACTGAAACTAAGGAATGCTTCAAAACAAATAAAGTTATAAATGTAAAAAGAAGCTAGTAACTGTGAAGAATAACACAAATATTAATATAAAAATAATAGTTGCAACAAATCTTCATTTATTTTTTGGAATCCTTGCTTTGGACTAGTTTCGCAATGATTTCATTGCATTATCAACATAATATCCATTTGGTCTCTTTTTGATGTTGTTTATTTACACTGCTTTGGTTACTGCTACCAGGTGGATTGTTTACTAATGCATTGCTAACTACTGGAATCAAAACAAATTTGGTAAGAGGGTCAATTGGAGGTATATCAAAATTCATTGCATGATTTCTATACTTTAATATAAATATTTTCTCCCAAACCATTAAATCTATGGGCCCATTTAAGTGTTTTAATAATTTAACATCTGGATTTATTTCATGATTAAATTTCCAAAAATGTTCTGGTACAGCTGATTTATCAATTTGTTTGTATTTAATATTCCTAAAGTGTTCTTTTACTCTGGTTTCCAAATGACGTTTAGTTTTACCAATATAAACAAGGTCACAATTTAAACAATATAATTGATAAATGCCAGATTTTTTATTTTTTGAAATTTCATCCTTTTTAGAAATGCCTAACAAATTTGTTATACTGTATTTATTTTGAGGAACCAATATTATGCCATGCTCTTTGAAAATATTAGTGAATTTTTTATTTGCCCAAGGGTGATAAGTAAATTTTTTAAAAATGTAATTATCTTTTATTTTCGTAAGCGTAGAAATATCTTTAATAGCTTTTTGATATTTAAACTTTTCAATTTTTTTATTTATAGAATCAGTATTAACTTCTGACGCAGTTTTGCTCTGCTCGGGAAGTGCAGTATTGGGTTGACCAAATGGTATGGTGTAATTGAGTTATTATTTCTCAGCATGTTTTTACTGCCACCGTGTATTTATTTGTGATTCACGCGTGTTGACTCAAGTCAGCTCATCAAGTGAAAGTACGACTTGCAAAAAGATTTCCGGGTGTAAAAGTTCCAGGCCGTCAAATACCCATAAACTTTATAATAAATTTCAGGAAGTGTTCAGGCTTAGAAACCTAAAAGTAGCGTAAGATTCTCACCGAAGAAACATTACACGACATCCTTATCGTTTGCAGACCTTCCCCCAAAAATCGCTTAGGCGTCTTTTCACAAGTAGGCACTTGTTAAATCAACACTAATTGACCATAATAGTTGGCTGTACTATGAATCCAGCGACTTAAAATAATTTGAGATCATCTTGTGGTTTACCAGGAAATATGCGAGTCAGTTAAGAAATTTAATTTCGTACCGGAATGTTGTCATGGTAGCTCAATGGTAGAGCAACTGACTAGAGACCGGGAGATCCATGATTCAAATCCGACTATGGCATTGAATTTTTCAGTCTGACACTAACTATCCAACTCCTGTCCTACACACGGCTTGTGAGAAAAAAACAATTGAATCAAGACTAATTGACCTTAATATTTGGCTATGCTATGAATCCTGAGACTTAAGTACTAACATTGTACATTATAAGTCGCCATTGAAGTATGTCATCTCAAAATAATTTGAGAGCACCTTGTGGTTTACTAGGAAACATGCGAGTCAGTTGAGAAAGTCAATGCTATGTCGGTATGTTGCCATGTTAGCTCAGTGGCTTCATTCTAGCACTCTACGGGCATCTGGAATGTAGCACTTTTGTGGACACCTGACATGTAGCACTTTCATCTCGAATGTAACACTTTTCCGGACTTTTGGAATGCAGCACTTCTCCGGACACCTGGCATGTAGCACTTCTCCGGACACCTGGCATGTAGCACTTCTCCAGACCTCTGGAATGTAGCACTTCTCCGGACACCTGGAATGTAGCACTTCTCCGGACACCTGGAATGTAGCACTTCTCCAGACACCTGGAATGTAGCACTTCTCCAGACCTCTGGAATGTAGCACTTCTCCGGACACCTGGAATGTAGCACTTCTCCAGACCTCTGGAATGCAGCACTTCTCCGGACACCTGGAATGTAGCACTTCTCCAGACACCTGGAATGTAGCACTTCTCCAGACCTCTGGAATGTAGCACTTCTCCAGACCTCTGGAATGTAGCACTTCTCCAGACCTCTGGAATGTAGCACTTCTCCAGACCTCTGGAATGTAGCACTTCTCCAGACCTCTGGAATGTAGCACTTCTCCAGACCTCTGGAATGTAGCACTTCTCCAGACCTCTGGAATGTAGCACTTCTCCAGACCTCTGGAATGTAGCACTTCTCCGGACCTCTGGAATGTAGCACTTCTCCGGACACCTGGAATGCAGCACTTCTCCGGACACCTGGAATGTAGCACTTCTCCAGACCTCTGGAATGCAGCACTTCTCCGGACACCTGGAATGCAGCACTTCTCCAGACCTCTGGAATGCAGCACTTCTCCGGACCTCTGGAATGCAACACTTCTCCGGACCTCTGGAATGCAGCACTTCTCCGGACACCTGGAATGTATCACTTTTCCGGACCTCTGGAATGTAGCACTTCTCCGGACACCTGGCATGTAGCACTTCTCCGGACACCTGGCATGTAGCACTTCTCCGGACACCTGGCATGTAGCACTTCTCCAGACCTCTGGAATGTAGCACTTCTCCGGACACCTTGAATGTAGCACTTCTCCAGACCTCTGGAATGTAGCACTTTTCTGAAGACCTAGTATGTAGCAGGTTTTCGTACACCTAGAATGTATCACTTTTCCGGACACCCTGTACCTATCGCCCTATTTGTTCACTCACAGGTTAGGAAGCCATTGTACCGAAGAGTCGACGCAGCGAGCATCTTAGGAATAGCGACTTGAGCCCTTCTGCCATTGCGTTCTCCTTTTACTTTAACAGAGTTGGTATTGTATATATCGCTCTCTGTCTCTTGTGTGGTGACTTTAAAACAATTTCCAGAGTTGGTACCTTTGATCACGGTGATGTGCGGGTTTGAAAATAATTTGCCTCAAGTTACACACCATTTCACGGCAGACTGCTTGTTCCATTGAGACGAAACTGGGTGTGAAATCGTTCTCTTCGTCCCTCTTTTAGTCGCATGCAGAAACATTTAATGATGTTGCCAATCTTGGAGTGACTTCTAACGACTGCGGAGAAAAGCAAAAGACTTCTGCTGGAAGGGGTGCCCAGACTCGCCCGAGCCACGTCTGTCGCTCCAACACTATGTCATTAGAGGGCTCCCAACTTTTGTTGTCCATTCGTGCGTGAACAAGTGCGCCGATGTCCCCCTTTCAGATTCTAAAAGAAACCCAGAAAAGAAGATATCTGATGATCGCACAGAGCCGAGGTTCATATGTGCCAGGGTTTCACAAAACGTATTCCCTACGTTCTTTGGGTAGCTGCTGTGGATTGCTTTGAGTTCTTATGGGTATCCATAGGGGTCACTATTAAGTGTTAAAATTACTTTCCCTACCACATACAATGTACATAATGGGTAGAGAAGGTTTAGTATTCCATCCAAATATTCGATACCGAGATTTCACCGGAAATACATGTTTTGAGACCTCCTGAATCAAAAAAAAAAAAAACATTTTTAGAAACATGTCCGTAGGTGTGTCTGTCAGTGTGTATGTGTATGTGTGTGCGTGTCTGTAGGCAGCATAGCTCAAAAACGAAAAGTCCGTTAAAAACCAAACTTGATATTTAGGTTTGGTATCTTCCGAGGATGCGACACGAAGATTTTCAAGAAAATCCCCCCACTCCCAACTACCATTTACATGCAACTTTTTTCGAAAATTTTGATTTTCTAAAAAATGGCTCTAACGATTTTGATTAAAATATCGTATATTAAAGATATTTACCTGACAAATAAAATGTATATCTTGAATTTTCTGGGAATAGCCTCTGAAGACTACTTTATTCTGGATGAATTTTGCATAACTACTAAACCCTAAGAGATGGACAAAAACTTAAAACACAAAAAATTTAGATCACGTTAAAGCGCACACTTTATGTTACATACATTTTTGTCGTGGAGTTGATCATTTTTGAGATATTCGTTGTTTTTGGTTTCAGCTTTGAAAAACATACTTTTCCCATACAGGAATTTGCCAACTCGTGTCCATACAAACAAATGACCTTCAATCACATAGCAACCAGCTTTTGGCTTTTATTTTAACCTGTGGTACTCTATTATTTCGCTTCTACTTACAATAAAGCAAGAAACAAGAATATTTGTGCTAATTTTTCTCGATTAGAATGAAATAAATAAAAGAATAAGCTTATTAACAATATTTTGTTACAGAAATTTGTGAAATGATGCTCAAATGATCTCGGAGTCCATGCAGTTTAAAGTTACTCGACTTTCCTCTTCTCAGGATAAGGGAAACCTCCGAAAATAAAGCTTATCCGGGTAACTCACCCTAAGCGAGATTCGAACTCAGGACCTGTTGAGTATGAGGCAGACACGCTACAATTACACTACCCAGGCGGGCTTTTAACGATTTTGATTAAACTATTAAAATAATTACATAGCAAAATGTAGAAATATATTGGATATTTCTGTGAATGGCTCTTAAGATCTCTTCATTCTGGATGACTTTTGTATAAGTGGTAAACCGAAAGAGATTAGAGAAAAACCTCCTATACAAGACAAATGTAAAACTCGTTAAAACATCTACTTTATATGTTTTGTAGAGTTAACCGTTTCGGAGATATTCTTTGTTGTTGTTTTCAGTTTCAAACTACTTAAACTTTTTTCAAACGCGAAGTTGTCTTTCCTTTTCTCACTCTGCTGTCCTAGCAAAGAGAACAGAATTTCAATTTTTTCACTTAACGACCAGCTTTTATCAGATTTGGTTACTGTAGTGCCTTAAAAGCAAGTAATATTATTTTTTCCATTCTTTATCTTGATTGGTATGGTGTAGATAAAGTTTGAGTAGAGAAAGTCATGTGAAGGAACACATCAGATGCCCCCCCCTCTTTAACTGCATGGTCCTACCGGAGGCAGTTCCCTCTGGAACATATGGCTTATCGGTAATGGTGTTAATTCGTGTACCATATCCTTGGGTTCTTTTATTCGCACTCATTTATACTTTCAGACTCTGGGTCGATAGGTAATAATCTGGAATAGGCTGCGAAATGAACCCAGAAACCCTAGCATCATTATTATCAATAATATCATTTTTTCATTTATATATCCTCTTTTAACTACCCCCCCCTTGTCATATCGGGGGCTTTGGCATGTGAAGCAACTGACATTAACTGTAGGTTTAGAACATTAGCTTATACATTTTTAAATCATTAAACGCAAGACATTCACTTACACATCCATACCTCCAGGGATAGCAAATAATTGTGGTTAAAGAAAAATTCCCCGCCCCAGCCGGGACAGCCGACTGAGAAGTTAAATTACAGACCATCAGACCGCGGAGGCAGCCATCATTATTATTATTAATTTCCTTAGCAGAATAAAACTAACACATGCAATATTCATAACAAAGAACTTACAATCATTAGAGCACGTAGTACAGTGAAGTTTCACCTCCCTCGTGTTTGCATGTTTCGTACTTGGATGATTTGATCTGCTAGGGTATAGTGCGTAGTAGTAGTAATAATAATAATAATAATAATAATAATAATAATAATAATAATGGTCGTCTCCTTAGCGCGGTGGTAGCGTTACTACTTACCAAGCGGGAGACCTGGGTTCGATCCCCAGTACCAGCATGGGATTTTTTTCCCCGCTGGGAGACCTGGCCCGGGGTGCACTCAGCCTCGTAAGGTCCCTGGGGGGCCAATTGAGGAGCTACTTGATGGAGAAGTAGCGGCTCCAGGTCATGAGGACCGCATTAACCGGCCGGGGGGACTCGAGGCGCTGACCACGTCTCACCCTCCAATACTGCACCCCATCCATGACGTCTGTAGTGGACCGAGATGGGGGACGCAGCGGCTGGGTGGTAGGTCAAGGTTCCCCGTGAGCTGTCGTGCCATGGAGTTATGTTAATAATAATAATAATAATAATAATAATAATAATACACTGAAACACTACGTGCTTTCGGTTTTGCATTTAGCGTTTTCTTGTTTTCAGTTTGCTTTCGTATCATATTATTAGTTACGTACTGTATACTGTACTGCACTATACAACTATATGATAGCAAAATAAATAAATAAATAAATAAATAAATAAATAATACATATATATTTTTTTTTTTTTTTTGTAGCTTAACGTCCGTTAACCTGGTTGGTCATATCGGACGATGAATGTAATTGATGATATGATGCTCAAATGATCTCGGGCTCCATGGAGCTTAAAGTTACTCGACATTCGTGTTCCCAGGATAAGGGAAAACCTCGAAAAAAAACCTTATCCGGGTAACTCAACCTTTGCGAGATTTGAACTCACGACCTATAGAATATGAGGCAGACACGCTACCACCACACTACCCAGGCGGGCTGGTACGTTTATTGTTACACATTTTTGTTTTATTTACTCTGTTATACGTATAGTGCGCATAACATACCATGATGATGATTTATTAGGCGCCTTAGTGTTTATTTAACCCTACAGTGGGTCTAGGTATGTGATTATCCTCAGTGGCCTTCAGATCTGGACGACTTTTACCACTTTAAGTGTTAAAACGATTGGTCCTTTCTAATCTTCATTTTCTATTGTTAAATAAGAACAGCGCATGATAAAATTACAAAAAAGTTATTGTAAATATTGATGGGTGAAATAGGCTTTTTAATTACCAGTGAATCTAAAATATTCTTCATTCTCTAAAAAAGGACTCTAAATGGAAAGCATTTTTATTTAGAAGTGGTAGTAGTAGTAGTAGTAGTATTTATCAAGTGAATAATAATACATCAATTGCGTCACACGGTCGCGTTAACTTTCTCCGTGTGCGTGTTTATATTGTTCTGGTATACCATCACAGTCTCTAGCACAAGCCTAGAAACCGCCTCTCAATAAGCCGATTCCTTCACCATTCGCACTGTTATACAACAGGAGAAGAACAAATATCGCTCTTGCTTACAACGGCACTGACCGTCATATGCTTATATTTACCCCGTGAAGTTGGACCACCTAGTATAAATTTCGGGAAAGGAATTTAAGCCTGAAGGGAGTGAATGTTGTTGAGAATAATCAAGTTTCTTTGACCAGTGCAACGAAGCGTAGCAAGTACGATGTTCATATAATATATACGATCACTAATCATATATTAGAGGCAATTGTCTTATGGAAATAATAAAGTTACTGTAAAATTATTGTTTTAATTTTCTTCAGGGTAAAATAATCCTGAACGTTTCTTTGAAATGTAAACACATACTACAAATATATCTTTAACAGATGCAAATAATACATATATTTTTGTAGGTCAATACTTACATTAGCACCACCGGCCTTCAAAATCAGGAGGGGTCGATGAGTGTGTCTTATTTTAATTTCAAAAATCTGGCAGGCCTACGTTAACATCCAGGTCATTTCGCGGCGGAACTATTCTGTAAGATACCTCGTTGACGGATGGTGGATTATTCCCGTACCATAAGGGGAAAGGTTCCGACCCCTTCAGTTGCTCCGGGGCGGGCGCGGTACAGTATTTTCAGAACATGATGACCCTGCCCCACTGTTTCTTTAAAGTTTGCGGTTTGAAAACCAACCTCACTGTTCTCGACTTACAAGAGTATCCTCTGGAAACAGATTTTACTACGATGCCTCTCGCTCTCTAGTATAGTTTCGTCTTTGGTTTGCTAATAGTTATTGCCCAGTGATGGGGGGGGGGGGCGGTCCCGTTTGAGGGTCATTTTTGGAGAAAACTATACTTCTAACGTTACTAGAAGTAGTCGGGCTGAACATCAAGCCCATCCCGAAATTGCACTGGTCCCGAATCCCATGGGAGATTGGGTACATCTGGAAGATGACTTTTGGGCGGAGTTGTGGGACATCTGTCCTCCGGTACTAGCCTGGATAGCCGGTAGACGGTAATTACTTCATGCTAATCGAGAAAAAATTAGCATATATAGTTTTTATTGCTGGCTACCTTGTAAGTAGAAGCGAAATAAAGCAGTACCATAAGTTAAACTGATAGTCAAAAGCTGGTTGCTATGCGATTGAAGTTCCTTTGTTTGTATGGACAGGAGTTGACAAATTCCTGTATGAGAAAAGTATGTTTTTCAAAGCTGAAACGAAAAACAAAGAATATCTTAAAAACGAACAACTCCACGAAAAAAATGTATATAACATAAATTGTGTGCTTTATCGTGCTCCACATTTTCTGTGCAGTAAGTTTTTGTCCATCTCTTACGGTTTAGCAGTTATGCAAAATTCCGTAAAATTCAGAATAAAGTAGTCTTCAGAGGATATTCATAGAAAATTCAAGATACATATATTATTTGTCAGGTAAATGTCTTTAATATACGATATTTTAATCAAAATCGTTAGAGCCATTTTTGAGAAAATCAAAATTTTCGAAAAAAGTTCTATATAAAGGGTAGTTGGGGTGGGGAGATTTTCTTGAAAATCTTCGTGTGGCATCCTTGCAAGATATCAAACTTAAATACCAAGTTTGGTATTTAACGGTCTTTTCGTTTTTGGGCTATGCTGTCCACAGACACACACACACACACACACACACACATACAGACCTTTTTCCAGAAATGCTTTCTTTGGATTCAAGGGGACCCAAAATATGTATTTCCGATGAAAAATCTGTATCTAATTTTTCGGAGCATTACAATAGCTTCTCTATACACTATGTACATAGTATGTGTAGAGAAAATAAAATTCACGGAGATTGATTTCTCCCTGGTACCTACGAGATAGGGGGTATTTTGGCTCTGAGAAAGAGATTCGCGAACAAAATAACCTTGCGATTTGTGCCAAGCAGATGTCGATAGTGTGCCACAGTCTAGCTGCTTTCACCATCTGCAGTCAGTATGGCGCATACAAACAGAATCATGATCTGTAATCTAACTCCCTTCACCGTTCTTAGATAATAGAGTTCAACCAATCCGTCCGTCCGTGGTGTGCCTAGGTAAAGCTGCTGGGCACCTACCCTGGTAATGGTTTAACCACATGGTTTAGGTTTGGCGATTATTGTAATGTTTCGGGTGATGTTAAGGATGTAGCGCTAGACAGCCTCCTCGAACGGTTGCATTCAGCTAATCCTTCGAGGCCACATCCCCATATACCATGCTACTTAGCTACAAAACAAGCAGATGGCGTTACAGTGCCACATTAGTCTAATTACTATAACTATCCGCGGATAGATGGCAACGCAAGTCGTATTATCAACTATTTTATATTTTACTGTTGTTTTTAGACTGAAGGTGGAACTTTGGGTCTTGGTATTTAATCCCACCCAAGTATTTAATTTGGTGACTAAGGGAAATCATGAAAAAAACCAGCCAGATTGGT
Organism: Hymenopus coronatus; assembly: GCA_030762935.1. Lineage (NCBI taxonomy): Eukaryota > Metazoa > Arthropoda > Insecta > Mantodea > Hymenopodidae > Hymenopus > Hymenopus coronatus. The sequence continues at coordinate 23,264,635 of CM060891.1, forward strand.
CGGCCCAAAGTTTTGAACCCAGCACCTCCCGAAAGTGTGCCACAAACGTACCGCCTGAGTCATTTTGTTCAGGTTAGGTCCATCTTTGATCTAATGCTTTCTTCTTTTATCGTATTGGTGATTAGTTTTAGTAGTAATATCTTCTCAATTTTCTTGGTTATGTACCATTTTATTTGGCTAAAAATGTGCATAAAAACTTTGCATTTTCCTGATGTTTGTAGTTTTGGGATTGCATTATATAATTGTATACTAACCCAAATTTTCTTTCGAAAACAATTTTTTGTACTCGACTAACTCTCCCTGATATTGAGAGCTGACACCACCCCCCACGAACTTATAGACTTCTAAATCTGTGAGGGAGCTAACTGCACGAAACCACAGAATGCAGGACTGGAATGAGTGGTTGGTTCGTACTCAGGCATGAGCATGAGGAAGTGGACGATAGGATGATGATGGAGCAATTGGTTGAATGGGTAGTAAGGGAAACCACAAGACCCGGAGAAAACCCGCCCAGACGCCGCTCTGTCCACTACAAATCCCACATGTGGGCACTTGGGATCGAACCTGCCTAGATGGGAGACGAGCGGTCTAACCACTCAGCCATGGCGCCGCCAATCCTTGAAAGACACTGAACTTAAATATCAAAATGGAATTTAAGACTTTTTGTTTTTGAGCTTTGCTACCCACAGACACACATACAGAGAGAGAGAGGGACGCACACACACACACAAACAAGATACACACGGACATTTTTCTAAAAATGCCTTCTTTAGAATCAGGGGGTCTCAAAACGTGTTTCTGACGAAATCTCGGTAGGAACAAAACCTTCTCTATCTACCATGTACGTGTTAGAGAAAGAAAAACAGGTTAAAACCTAAAAATCCGGGCCCTACTTATCACTGTATGATGGTCAAGACAAACCGAACAAAAAAAATCTGATGTGTTCCATTCATATGGCTTTCTCTACACCTCTGCAACAAATTATTGTTAAACAGCTAATGCTTTTATTTACTGAATGCTAATCGAGAAAAAAGTAGCAGAAATAGTCTTATAGGTTAAAGTGATAGTCAAAAGCTGGTTGCCGTGCGACTGAAGTTCCTTTGTTTGTATGGACAGGAGTTGACAAATTGCTGTATGAGAAAAGTATAAAGCTGAAACCAAAAACAAGGAATATCCCAAAAACGATCAACTCCACGAAAAAAATGTATTTAACATAAATTGCGTGTTTAAACGTGATCTACATTTTTCGTGCGGTGATTTTTGTCCATCTCTTACGGTTTAGAAGTTATACAAAATTCCGTAAAATTCATCCAAAATAAAGTAGTCTTCAGAGGCTATTCCCAGAAAATTCAAGATATACATTTTATTTGTCAGGTAAATATCTTTAATATACGACATTTTAATCAAAATCGTTAGAGCCATTTTTAAGAAACTCAAAATTTTCGAAAAAAGTTCCATGTAAAGGGTAGTTGGGGTGCGGAGATTTTTTTTTCAAAATCTTCGTGTTGCATCCCTGGAAGATACTAAACTTAAATACCAAGTTTGGTATTTTACTGACTTTTCGTTTTTGAGTTATCATGTCCACAGACACACGGACACACTGACACACACACACACGCGGACCTTTTTGTGAAAATGCTTTTTTTGCATAAAGGGGACCCTAAAATATATATTTCCGTTGAAATCTCGGTATCGAATTTTTGGGTGGAGTGCAATATCTTCTCTATACACTATGTACATAGTGCGTATAGAGAAAGTAAAAATACTATTCTTTCGTCTAAATCACGCTAATGGAGATAAACATTAGCAGAATATGTCTAATTATTTACTTCCTTGTAAATGGAAGGGACAGTCAAATCTTTTAAAAGCTGGTCGTTATGTGAAACAATAGTTCTGTTCACTGTTCCGTTTAGTTTGCATTGCCAGTAAAACAAGAGACAGGAAATGAAAGATGACCTCCCCTTTGAGAAATTTGGTGGTTTTAAATTGAAACCAATAATAAGTATCCCGGAAACAGTTTATAAAAGAAACGTATATGACATAACTTATGTGATTTAGCCACTACATTTTTTGTGCAGCAAGTCTTCAGAAGCTATTCCGAAAATTTTCAAGACTTGTATTTTATTTGCGATGTAAATATCTATAATATACGGTGTTATTTGTCTGGTAAAATATTTAATATACGATATTTTAATCAAAATCATTAGAGCCATTTTTGAGAAAATCAAAATTGTCAACAAAAGTTTCATGTAAAGGGTAGTTGGGGGTGGGGGGTTTTCTTTTAAAGCTTCGTGTCGCATCCTTGGAAGATACCAAACAAATACCAAGTTTGGTATTTAACGGTCTTTTCGTTTTTGAGCTATGCTGTCCACAGACACACACGCACACACACGGACCTTTTTCCAAATTTTTTTTTTTTGGATTCAAGGGGACCCAAAATATGTATTTCCGGTGAAATCTCAGTATCGAATTTTTGGGTGCATTACAATACCTTCTCTAGTATGTATAGAGAAAGTAAAATTGGATTTTAATCGACTTTTCGTTTTTGAGCTTTGCTGCCCACAGACACATACAGAGAGAGAGACAGACAGAGAGAGAGAGAGACACACACACACAGATACACACGGACATTTTTCTAAAAATACCTTCTTTGGAAGGAGTCTCAAAACATATTTTTCCGATGAAATCTTGGCAAGTGCAATACCTTCTCTACCGTATGTGCTAGAGAAAGAAAAAAAGGTTAAATCCTAAAAATCCGAACTCTACTTATCACTGATTAATGGCCAAGATAAACCGAACAAAAATACTTTATGCTTCTTGCAACAATTGCAGATAAATCCAGAAACAGTAGATTTGTAAATGTCAAGACCATCATCCACTATTAAATAAAAACTGCCTGTCGCTCAAATCTCAGAGCAATTACTACTTATAGCATAAGAGATGGAGGTTAGTTTGCTGGTAGTACTCTAACCTCTCTGCTTCCTCTTCTACCCTTCTCACTACTTCTTTGGATAGTCTGCGTTAAGGCCGCGCCCGGTTTCGATCCCAAGCGACCCATGTGAGATTTGTGGTGGACAAAGCGGCGCAGTGCTGGTTTTCTCCGGTTTCTCCCGAAATCGCATTCCACCGGTGCTCCATATTTATTCCATATATCACCAGTGTCATCGCCTGCGGTGCCACAAGTAGTAAAAGCGGGCGTTAAACACTACCAAAAAAGAAATAGCCTGCGTCGCTTTAAAAATTCCTCCTCTAGCAAGTTTTCAAAATAATTTTTACTTTCTCTATCAAGTATTATGTATGTACATAGCAGGTAATACGTAGAGAAGGTATTGTACTCCATCCAAAAATTTGTAACCGAAATTTCATCGGCAATATGTTTTGAGGACCTCGTAAAAGGGCTATGTGTGTATGTCTGTCTGTGTGTGGACAACATAGCTCAAAACGAAACGTCAGTTAAATACCACACTTGGCATTTAAGTTTTGCATCTTTCGAGGGTGCGACACGAAGGTTTTCAGCACAAACTATTCTTTACATGGAAAATGTTCCATAATTCTAACTTTCTTCAAACTTACGCATTTGAATAAAATACGCAAGTTTAAGATATTTACGTCACAAAATGTATACGTTAAACTTTCTGGGAATTAATCCTTCTTCGTTTTGAAAGTATTTTGCATAGCTGGTAAACCGTAAGGGATAGGAAAAACCCTACTACACAAAATGTCATCAAAACACAATTTAGATACGTAGAATGTATTTTTACTTTCTCTACACGTAAAGAGAAGGTATTGTAATGCACCCAAAAATTCGAAACCGAGATTTCACCGGAAATACATATTTTGGGTCCCTTTCAGGGAGTCTCAAAACATATATTTCCAATGAAATCTCGGTATCGAATTTTTGGGTGCATTACAATACCTTCTCTATACACCATGTACATGGTATGTGTAGAGAACGTAAAAATTGATGTGTTCCATTCACATGACTTTCTCTATATCACTGCAACAAAATATTCTATTTACTTCATCTAATGGAGCAAAAATTAGCAGAAATAGTCTTATTACTTGCTTCCTTGTTAGTAGAAGCGAAATAAGGAGGTACCATAGGTTAAAGTGATAGTCAAAAGCTGGTTGCTCTGCAACTGAAGTTCCTTTGTTTGTATGGCCACGAGTTCACAAAGTCCTGTATGAGAAAAGTATTAGTTTTTATAGCTGAATCCAAAAACATGGAATATCTAAAAAACAATGCACTCCACGAAAAAAATGGGTATAACATAAATTGTGTGTTTTAAGGTGTTCTACATTTGTTGTGTGGTAAGTTTTTGTCCATCTCTTACGGTTTAGCAATTATGCAAAATTCCGTAAAATTGACCCAGAGGCTATTCCCAGAAAATTCAAAATATACATTTTATTTGTCATGTAAATATCTTAAATATAAAGAGATTTTAATGAAAATAGATAGTCATTTTTGAGAACATTTTTTTTTAACTTTTTTCCAACCAAAGGGTAGTTGGGGAAGGGGGGATTTTCTTGAAAATCTTCGTGTTGTATTCTTGGAAGATACCAAACTTAAATACCAAGATTGATTTTTAATGATCTTTTCGTTTTTGAACTATGCTGCCTACATACACATACACATAGACATGGGGACATTTTTCTATTTTTTTTTTATTCAGGTGGTCTCAAAATATTAATTTCCGGTGAAATCTCTGTTCAAATATTTGGGTGCATTACAATACCTTCTCTATACACTATGTACATAGTACGTGTAGAGAAACTAAAAATACAATACAAAAGCAGCAATAAAAAATCCACTTTCTAATACAAGTCATAGTGTGTCAAAGGCGTAGTGTTTCAAAGATAATAAATCAGTTTTATTTAAAATACGACAAAGATGGTGGCTTTCGGGCACTTAGAATATGCTTAACAGGACAAAAAAGAACTCGCTATGCGGTTTTGTCAAGTAGCGAGGCGAGGTCGTGAAGAGAAACTTCTATGACTTATATGCGATGAATTTGTTTTAATATAGGAGGGTCGGCTGATAAGTCCCGGGCCTCACACAGATATGGCGCCACTAGGCCAGGTAGCATCGTATAGACTAGTTTGTATCCATAGTTACAGGTCAATAGCTTGTTTAGTTTTCGAATGAAAGTATTTTAAACACGACAACTTTAGAGTTTTCACGAAAATGCAGGATTTGGAAAAACGAGCAATGATTAAATACTTCCATTTGAAAGGCTTAACGCCTAAAAAAATCAAGAAGGAAATGGACAGTACATAAATAGACTGTGCTCCTTCATATTCAATGATTAAAAGGGTTTAAAATGGGACTAGTGATGAGCCTCGCTCTGGACGCCCTGTGAGGTGACAACTCCAGAGATCATTAAAAAAATGAATAATTTAGTACTGGAAGACCACAGATTAAAGTTGTTCGAGATAGCAGAGGCTATAAAGAGATCAAAAGAAGGCAGGTAATATTTTAAGTAATGTTTTGGGTTTTCACAAGGCCTGTGCAAGACGGTTGCCGCGTTTCTTGACACCTGATCAAAAGTTGCAAAGAACAATTGTTTCTGTTAAGAATGTGGAGCTCTACCGTAAAAATTCCAGTGAAGTTTTGAGACGGCTTATTACCATGGATGAAACTTGGATACATCACTACACTCCAGAAAGTAAATCACAGTCAAAACAGTGGATTACGCCTGGTGAACCAACTCCAAAAAATGGCAAAGTCAATTTTATCAGCTAACAAGTTTATGGCGAGTGTTTTTTTTTGGGGGAGGGGGATGCACTGGGAATTATTTTATTGATTACTTGGAAAAGGGTAAAAGTATCACTGGTGACTACTACGCAAGCTTACTGAAACGTTTGAGTGATGAGTTGAAAAGAATAAAAAAAGGCTTGTTTCATCACGAGAATGCCCATCGTTGTCATTGCAATGGAAAAAATGTGCGAATTAAAGTTAGAATTGCTTGAGCGTCCACCCTATTCGCCAGATCTAGCACCAGTTCCCAAACCTCGAAAACATTCTTGGAGGACGAAGATTTCACAGCAACGAGGAGGTCATTGATGCGGTAAACAGCTCTTTTGAGGATCTTGATAAACCGCACTACAGAGACGATTTAATTAAGTTAGAACACGAATATGATAAATGCATTAGTCTTTCTGGAGATTATGTTGAGAAATAATACAAAAAAAAATTAAATGCTGTTTTCATTGAGAGGCCCGGGACTTATCAGCCGAACCAAGTACCGTATCGGTATACAAGGGTTTTCAGGATTTGTTGTGGGTAGTTAGCCCATAAAAGTTTAAAAACCCACAAATTCTGGTAGTGTTCAATGGTTTACCACCAGGACTATTAGGTTTTATTGCTTCAATACAAGCTTGGCTCCGAATTAATTAATAGTAAGCAATATTAAAACAACAAAGAATTAAAAGAGTAAACTCGAAATAAAAGACAAAGATATTCAAATGCAGCAATTTAAATTTACAACACAGAGTACACTTTATACACAATCATAGATGTACCATATTATACTAGATAAATACACTTAAAAGAAATATATACACTTAATATATAAAACCATAAAACAACGATGGCATTAGTATGACAAAATATATGTATGTAAAACATTGTAATCACTTTTGTTTAGCTATTCTTATTCTCCTCCTTTTCTCTATTGTCAGCCTTCTCAGATCTCAGCTGTCTTGCCTTAAGTATAAATTTACCTAGCCCGTCCACGTCTTCCGTGCCTGCCAGTAGCGTCCAACATGCTTCTAGCTCTACATTCCTTTGATCGCGGTAAATATTTGTCCCTCTCTTCCTCCGTTCCTCTACATCTTGCCAAGATATGAGTCCACGACTCTTCCTCCTCGCAAAGGAGCAGATTCTCATAGAGTTCTCGTCAGCAATGTTTATGCTCCGCCATGCTCCTAGTTTAATCCATGCGAACCCCTCTCTAATGAGTTTGGTACCTGTTTTGATGTATTGTTCCATACCCCACTCCGATTAGCTCAGACTGTACTTCTAATGAAACCGTCTCCGTGCATTGCGCAATTATTTGCTGTCGTTCAACGTCGCAGAGACTCCGTCTGTTTGCCTGCCCCGCCATCCAAATATATCCCATTCCAATGGTTTCCAACCCTTTCTTTAATTTTGATGCCCACGCCGAATACCTTACATTCAGACTGCCCTAATTAGAGCTTGGTTTCCGTGAACGATTCTCATCCAATATTTAACTGCTCTGATTTTGCACTCTATCGTTTCACTATACCCCCGAATTCCCTCAATATTCTGCAGTTGGCCGTTTCCCCTCCCTACACCCAGAATTCCTTTCAAAAATTAGGTCCTCACTTGGTCCAGATTCCCTGCTTGTTCCCACTCACATATTTATGCTCCATATGTCACACTTCTTAATGAGTAATGCTATATTCACAATGAAATGCAAGCGCAAGAGTTTGGCATTCACATACAGACACGCAAGACGCAACGCAAAAGTTTGCAAACTCCAAACTTGATCCTTGCGTTGCATGCAAAGAGGAGGAACTCTGTTTCTTTTCTCTATGCATTGCCTATGAATTCGATAACAAACGATCACACTGCAAGATTTTACAGGGCCTGCTGTACATGCATGTTCTTCTATTTGGCCGTGCAGGGCCAAACCATCTCTTATTTCCCAACAAAAGGTTATGATAGTCTCCTTGAGAATCCTTCTTTGATTTAATGAATGTAACTAAGTCTAGATTTCTTAGCTATCATAAATCGAAGACGCAGAGAGATATTTCTTAGATCATTAAAGGTGCAGCTTTATCACTTTCTGAAGTCCCTATGCTTGTACTATTTTCAATAATTTTGAATAAGCAATTATTGTGACGTCACTGCCGCGAGCGTCAGTTGTTTGTCTGTAATTTTATAACATATTTATTTGCAAAAGATTGAGTGAAGTTTCTTATATGATATTGTTGGTTATGTTACTCAGTTTGTAACTTGCGGAGCGTTTGTAACTTGCGGATCTAGAAACCCGTGACAACTTGTGTTGCGCTTACGATTCCGTGCGTTTGCGCTTATGCTACGTTACGTCTGCGCTTGCATCTCATTGTGAATTTAGCATAATTAGCTTTGCGTCCAGTACCCAACGCATATCAAGCCTCAGCTATGTCGCAGGGAAGACAGTCAATCTAGAAGTGTAAGGAATTAATCGTGCCACTTTATTGCACCCCTGATGGATACGGCGCGCCCCCAGGCAAAAAGCCACAGACACACTCCGGAACCCTCCCCATTTTACGCTCCGTCTGCGAGACGTAATCGAGTCTTTGGGTCAAATACAGAAGGTTCTAATCATTTCTTCTTCTGCTTCACCCCACTTCAGGCGGTGGTGGCATCTATTGTTCATTGACCCAAGCTAGAAAACACAAGCAAGCTTTCCGTGCACATGAATGAGCTAACGATCACTTTATGCTAGGTATTTTCCAAACAAGATAAAATGTTTGGTAAGTATAAGGGTTTGGATTCCTCCAACAATGAGATTTTTATCTCTAGATACAGAATGGTATGCCTTTTGTAAAGAAGAGGATATGTTATCAATTTTATAGCAGTCTAGCTTGGCTTATACAAATAGTTGTGCTACCGTTGCAAGGAATGTTCGTGGTGACTTGGAATCTACCATGGGATGTCTTCAAGTGTTTCCCATTATTAAAACATGGCACCAAAGCATAATTATTGCCAGTGGATATATTTTAAGAGGGTAGATTTGACAGGTGAATGATCCCAAAGAATTATGCTTTAAATTCTCCACGCTATGGAGCATCTGGTTCTCAAAAGAGTCAAAACAACATAAAACTGCGTAGTTCTGTATTAAACATTTGAATCATGACAAAGAGACGAAACACAACAAGCAGGAACATAGCGTCAATGGATATCATAGATATATTACATGCCCTGTAAAAATCTTATGTTCGATTCACGTGATTTTAACTGTACAAAGAACTTCTCTTAAAAGAAAAAGAGTATTCTTTTATTTACACCATGCTAATCAAGATAAACACTGGTCTTATTACTTGCTTTTGTAAGTTGAGAGGGGAAGGGAAATGCACAAGCTAAAACGATAGGCAGATCTTTTAAAAGCCGGTCGCTAGGTGAAGCGATTGAAATTCGTTTCTCTTTGCTTCCTAGGAGTAAACAAAAGAGAGGCGAAAAGATGTCTCTCGTTTTTGTTCCTTAAAACTGAAGCCAACAACTTGGAATACCTGGAAAACGGTTGACTCTAGAAAAAGAAATGTATATTGACAAATTGTGTGTTTTAATAAGATCTATAGTTTTTTTTCCTTCTATCTCGTACGGTTTACCAGAATTACAAAGTTATACAAACGACACCCGAATGAAGAAGTCTTCAGAGGCTGTTCCCAGAAAATTCAGGATATACATTTCGTTAGTCAGAAAATATCTTAAACATATTACATTTTAATAAAAATTGTTATAACAATTTTTAGGAAAATCAAAAATTTTGAAAAATGTTCCATGTAAAGAATAATTGCGGTGATTTTGTTGAAAGTCTTCGTCTCGCATCCTTGAGAGATGCTGAACCTAAGTACCAAGTTTGGTATTTAACAGACTTTTCGTTTTTGAGCTATCTGCACACAGGGACATATTTCTAAAAATGCTGTTTTTTTTATTCAGAGAGTCTCAAAACATGCATTTCCGGTGAAATCTATCAACGATGTGCATTGTAAGTAAAAATATGTGGTACATAATAGTTTTATTATCATTAAACATCAAGCGTTCTAAAATATTTTTATTTAAATTAGCGCCACGCTACAGTAACCTGCGCGCATTCTGTTTTGCAACACAGTTCGTGTCAAATGCACCTGCCGCCAACTGGAAAAAAAACAAAAAACTGGTGTTGTGCGCTTGCGCTTGTATGTACTGAGTTGTGTTAAGAATCGTGTTCATATTATTTATTGTTTTTATAGTAAGAATAGTGAGTAATAGCAAGTTATTTTGTGTTTTTCGTATCAGTGTTTCTTCAATTATGAAATACGAGCGTGCTTTGGACACTTAACTACTTTTTAGTGAAGCAAAATGTGAGAAAATTTACACGGGATCTGGGAGGAAGGTACGCAACACAGGCAGTATACGCGCCGTGCACGTTAGCCTGGCGGCAAGTTTGGTTACTAACAAGAGGATAACAGAGACAGTGGAGTAAGAATATTAGCGTGTGTGCTATAACATATGAAGTATCGAACCTCCTGAAAATGTAAATACTACAAGAAGGCAGAAAGGGAACAATAACTGCTGTGTTGTACAATGTAATAGCATTAATCCAACCAATAACTATTATTTTAATTAGATCAAATATAAAAATATGAATAATTACAAGAATTTTATTTCTATTCATTTTAACAATTGGACTATATCATGAATGAAATCAAGGATCTCTAGAATGAGCCTCAATTTTTACCTAAAACTACCACAAAAAATTAAAAAATTATAATTCATTCCAATGAATAAAAATACCTACAAGAATACTTCGCCAGCTATTTATTGCCTTTTCTTCTTTTCCCACGCGGAGAACTGAAGCGCAAAGAAGAAATCTATGGATTCAAGCTGTACATCGAAAGAAGTAAGTACACTAATTTTATATTGTACCACAAAGAAGTAACATATGCTTAAAAATTAACTGCAGCATGGATAATGTTGTTTAGAAATTAATGCTAACGTTTTTTAAGTTGATAAATAGAAACTCTAAACATTGATTAAACGACATATTATGGGAATAGTCTGTCAATTATTATTGTTATTATTACTTTATTTTTATTATTAATATTTATGTACGTATTACTATTCATACTTTATATTTTATTTTCAGTCCTGAGGGGTCATCGTGAGAACCAAAGGCCGCAACAAAAGTTTGCAGCATTCACTTCATCGGAAATAAAAGGTTCGGCACATCCCCACAGTTCAGCATATGTTCCCAGTATATTTCCAGGTGTGTACATAACGATTTTGACATTTTGAAACAGAACTTTCAGTGAAATGTATGCACTTTATAGGCAGAAAGCCACAAATAATACCTTCATCGCACATGGCTTCCGCTTCTAACTATCCTCCTAATAAGCAGAAAGCATGATACGGAGCGGCGCCACCAGTGCGATTTTCTGGTCCGTGCACGGTGCCTATAAGAGGTCGTGAAGTGATTGAACCACTAATCTCCAGGGCAACCAACATTATCATCGCAGCAAGCCTGGAGACCAACGCTGAAAATGAACTCAACAGCAACGCAGACAGAAACCACGCCGCCGCAACAACCAACACGGCAGCAGACAGAGGAGCTTCTTCTTGAGCTCAATGTCATATATACACTGCTACAGGAGACCGCAGACACCAACGCCAAGATCGTGTAGGCAATTCAGGACCTTCATGCCGAAATCCTGAACCTGCCGACACGAATCACAACCCTTGAAGACACTCACAAACCAGATCAAGCTCCACGCCGCAGAAGCGGCAGAAAACCACCATGCCAGCCTTGATGCTCAGGAGAAGGCAAAAAATCTGATCACAACATATATCATAGAACACCCTAATCAATGCATTAGACCCACACAGTCCTCCGCCTTTTAAAGACGATACTACGCGCTACAAACAGGGAAGGGCACATCGTTATTAACTATGGCCACCCTTGCACAATACCCACCCACACCACAGTACTATCACCAACATAAAACTAAAGTTACACCTCAAGATATAGGCCTGGGCTTAGGTCAAGGCGTAATACCTACCCTCCACTGTCGGAATTCCGACCAACCCAAGTAAGCACCCACGAATACATTGTTTGCTTAGGCGGTACCGAGCCCCATTACACCAATGTTATCCCAATAAATAGAGACACCACAGAATCAAATCCTTTCTCTCCCATATTCCCTTTTCCTTCCCAAATACCTTATTGACCTGTTATCCTTATAACCTTTATTCCTGTTATCCCCCCCCCAAAAAAAACCAAAAAAAAAACCACAATCCGCCTCATCCAAGAGCGGTGCGAGCGTTGGCGGTTGCTCATCAATCCGGAGAAAAGCCACGCTATTCTCTTCACCAAGCGCAGCTTTCCCGCAAACTTCCCTACATTCACGTACCTCAGACAAAGGATACAATGGACGAACACCATTACCTACTTGGGGGTGAAGGTTGACAAGGGCGTCACTTTTGGGGAGCACATCAGGGAACTGAAGTGTCGGGGCAACGGGGCTGCGGCCTCACTGTACCCGATGCTGAAGTCCACGATGCCGGTTCCCCTTAAGTTGCGCCTTTTGAGGGCTCTCATAGTCCCCTTGCTAATCTACGCCTGTGAGATCTGGGGCATGGCGGCAGACTCCAGTCTGCTGTTGCTTCAGCGGGTACAGAATAGATGCCTTCGGGCTATCTATTCTGTACCTCGACGATTTCCTACGAGACTCCTGCACGAAGCCTCTGGTCTAGCATACCTGCAGGACGAGATTAGGCGTTGGGCAACAAAATTCAACGAAGGGTTACCATTCCATCGGAGCACCCTCGTTAGGTCTCTTGGGGATTACGATCTCACAAACCGCCGCTTCAGGCGATACCGGCTTCCCCATTTGGCTTGCGGGCATCCCCGGTAACGAAGGAGCACCTCCAACAGCTGCTACGGCTAAGCTCCTTACAATCCTTCAAGAGTTGCTTGCATATCAAAATTTAAAACACAAAATAAACATTTTGAATAAACTTCACACCAGCGGTGCACAAGGGCCGTTGCACCAAAATAGGTAACCGTCGAGGAGCAACACTTGCCTCCTCCACAACCCCAATACTCACCCGCCATCCTGCAAAAGCCCACAATCCCGTCAGAACGTGGTTAAGTTCTCAACAGGGACACGTCTAACACACCTCGGGCTGCCCTCAGCCTGCCATCAGCTCTGGGTCTGAACCACAATAACAAACAAAATATTGTTCCAGTGCTATTGTTGCAATGCAATTGGAAATAAACTATTGTATAATCGACAAACTCAAAGTAAGAAGTTTGCAGACAAATTTTCTCTGGAAAGGAAAATGTAATCAAAGAACTTTTTTACTTTCTCTAGTCCCATATGTACAATGTACATAGTGGATAGAGAAGGTATTGTATTGCACTCAAAAATTCGATACCGAGATTTCACCGGAAATACATCTTTTAGGACCCCCTGAATCCAAAAAAAGTATTTTCAGAAAAAGGCCCATGTGTGTCTATCTGTTGGCAGCATAGCTCCAAAACGAAAAGACCATTGAGTACCAAACTTGGTATTTAAGTTTGGTATCTTCCAAGGATGCGATATGAAGATTTTCAATTTTTATTTTCTCAAAAATGGCTCTAACGATTTTGATTAAAATGCCGTATATTAAAGATATTTACATCCCAATTAAAATGTATATCTTTAATTTTCTTGGAATATCCTCTGATGACATCTTCATTCTGGATGAATTTTGCAAAGTGTTGCTTCACTGCTAAACGTAAGAGATAGGAAAAAAACTTTCTGCACAACAAATGTAGATCTCGTCAATACACACAGTTTGTGTGATTTACGTTTTTGTTGTGGAAGTAACCGTAAGATATTCCTTGTTTTTTGCTTCAATTGTGAAGTAATATACTTTTCGCAGACAGGAAGTGTCCGTTTTTCTTTTGTTCTAGTCCTGGGCAAGCAAAGACGCGATTTGCAATGACAATCGTATAACGATAGCTTTTAAAACATTTGACTATCACTTTAGTATAGTGCATTGCTTTACTTTCCTTCTATTACAAGGAACTAAGTAATAATACCATTTTGCTAATGTTTATCTCGATTAGCATTGTGTAGAAAGAAGAATAATCTTGTGTAGGAAGTTTGTAGAGTAGTTAGAAAAAGTCATATGAGTGTAACACACCAGCTTTTCTTTTGTTCTACTCCTGGCCAAGCAAAGAAGTGATTTGACTGCCTCCGTGGTCAGCGAGCTGACTTCTCATCCGGAGGTCCCGGGTTCTATCCCGGCTGGGGCGTGGAATTTTTCTTTAACCAGAATTATTCCCTATCCCCCACAGAGTCTGGAAGTTTGTATGTGAGAGTGAATGCGTGTGTTTGAAGAAAATAAAACGATTTAAACCCAACGTAAAGAACCTAGAGACAACGCGTTGTTTCAAGTGCAAAGCCCCCGATAAGACCTTAGATGTTAAAGGTGGCTATACAAATGAAACAATCGCATAACGACAGGTTTTAAAACATTTCGATATCGCTTTAGCATGGTGTATTCTCCTAGTTATGTTCTACTTATAGGGAACTAAGTAATAAGAACATTCTGTTAATGCTTATATCGATTAGCATGGTGTAGAATGGAGAATAATAGTTTGTAAGACGTTTGTTTGTAGAATAGCTATAGAAAGTCATGTGAGTGATTTCAGATATATATTTTTTTTAATTTAATTTTATTTATTTATTGCAGCTTAGTATTTTAACCTGGTTAGTCATATCGGGCGATGAATGAAATTTGTGTAATGCTGCTCAAATGATCTCGTGGTCCATACAGCTTAAAGTTACTCGACTTTCGTCTCCTCAGTATAAGGGAAAACCCTGAGAAAAAAAAAATTATCCGGGTAACTCACCCTAAGTGAGATTCAACTTGCGACCTGTTGAACACGCTACCACCACACCACCCATGCGGGCTCGTATTATATGTTTTATTGAATATCATGCGTATGATTTGTTGCCTAGTAACAACGAACTAAGGTATTTCTGATTATGGAAAATATCCGTGACACGTTTTCTAACACTTCGGCTGCAGAATTTCGTCGACTATTAAATAGTATGTTCGACTGGTACCAAGGAGAGGAGCAAAACTGTAAACACCTTTTATAATGAAAGATAAGCGCAGAATTTTCATATTATTTCGCATAAACTTACTAGGAGAAAAATGACAGGCTTGTCTCCAGCTCTTGCATGAACGGATTCATATAGCAGTGCCGTGCAAGAAGCGGACTACTGGTGGCGTGATTCATGGGAAACCTGCTGCGCGAGTGTGTGCGCGCGCACGAGTGCGTTGTGTGTGTATGTGTGTCATGCTGTTACTGAAATCCGTAATTTCCCGAAGATCCTATGCAAGTAAAAAGCCTGCTAAAACATGTAAAAGTTCACGTTCTGCCTTTCGCTATTTGCCATCTTTTAGAGGATCAGAAGTTAGGTACACTCTAAATCGGTTGTTCATGATTTACCGGGCATTTTAACAGTGTTGGATTTCAGCACAAACATATGACATGTATACCTTGATGTATATCAATACTGGGAAAAACAAATATAGGTTAAGAACAATTGCAACCAATACCTGACATAAATATAGTAAAGTACGGCGCAAATACTATACCCACATCGAACTTTAGAGTTCTTCTGCTTCTTCAGACATAAACATCTAGGTCGTCTATCCTGTGTGACGCAGTGGCAATGGCGGAGCATTATCACGTGGATGGCGCCGACTGTTTGGAGAGACAAATAAAGATAGGTAAGCCCTCCTGACAAATTCCAAAAGCGCAATCGGATAATTCTGGGATTTCTTTTTCTCCGCGCCTTCCGAACATTCTAGAACTCCGTAGAAAATTCAAGCGGTTATATAAGCAAGCTTTCTCGCGAGTGAGAGATTTAATGATCTGGTGAGTGCGTTTCTAAAGCGATATCAAGTTTGTTTTATGAGTGTGTTTGTGAAGATAGTTGTGACATACTGAGTGCTGCTACTGCGAGAGATGAGAGACGTCCTGTGTTCCAGTCCCCAGCGAATAAAGCGGAAAGAAGAAGCTGCTTCACATGTATTTCGTTACACCTCTACGAGGTAAATTGGAATGAAGCGATACTGAAAATTGAACTAGATCACAATAGTGAAGTGACAGTGGATCCAGACACACTAGTATGAGTAGTAGCAGTTGCAGAATATATTTTATCTATCTCTTACGGTTTACCAGTTAAGCGAAAGTCCTCTGAGTGAAGAGTGTTTTAGAGGCCATTTCTAGGAAACTAAAAATCGTAATTTTATTTGTCATTTAAATATTTAAAATAAAAGGCAGTGTAATCAAAATACACCATATTTGAGAAAATCAGCATTTTCGAAATGTTTTCTATGTAAAGGATAGCTAATAAAGAATGGTGGGATATTCTTCAAAATAATAATAAAAAAAAAATGCTGCACTTAAATATAAAGTTTAGAATTTAACGCACTTTTCAGTTTTGAGCTATCTTGTTCAGACACACACTCGCGCGCGGATCTTCTTCTAAAATGCCTTTTTTTTAATTTTGGTACAGAGGGCATTAAACGTTTATTTCCAGTGAAACCTAGGTATTGAATTTTTTAGTGTAATGCAATAGCTTCTCTATTTATATTCTAGGAACGAGGTAAAGAAAGTAATATGTATGATGTGAATGTAATACATCAGAATTTTTACTTTCTCCACACGTACTATGTACATAGTGTATAGAGAAGGTATTGTATTCCACCCAAAAATTCGATACCGAGATTTCACCGGAAATACACGTTTTGGGTCCCCTGAATCCAAAAAAAGCATTTTTGGAAAATGGTCCGTGTGTGTGTGTGTCTGTGGATAGCATAGCTCAAAAACGAAAAGACGTTAAATACCAAACTTGGTATTTAAGTTTGGTATCTTCCAAGGGTGCGACACGAAGATTTGCAAGAAAAACTCCCCATCCCATACTACGTTTTACATGGAACTTTTTTCGAAAATTTTGATTTTCTCAAAAATGGCTCTAACGATTTTGATTAAAATATCGTATATTAAAGATATACGATAAATAATATGTATATCTTGAATTTTCTGGAAATAGCCTCTGAAGACTAGTTTATTCTGGAAGAATTCTGCATAACTGCTAAACCTTAAGAAGTGGACCAAAACTTACCATACAAAAAATGTAGAGTACATTAAAACACACAATTTATGTCATATGATTTTTTTTCGAGGAGTTGATGGTTTTTTAGATATTCCTTGTTTTTGGTTTCATCTTTGAAAAACTTGTACTTTTCTCATACAGGAATTTGTAAATTCCGGACCATACAAAGGAACTTCAGTCACCTAGTAACCAGCTTTTGACTTCACTTTAACCTATCATAATATTTCGCTTCTACTTACAAGGAAGCAAGTAATAAAACTATTTTTGCTAATTTTTTTCTCGATTAGCTTGAGATAAATAGAAGAATAAGCTTATTAACAATAATTTGTTACACAGAAGTAGAGAAAGTCATGTGAATGGAACACATCAGAGTTTTTCTATTTGTTTATGGTATAATTCCATAGATTTCATTGTTCTTAAATGCCAGCGCGGTATTTATTAGTTAATGGCTAATACAATGAGGCTTGAGCCCACAACTTTCGATTACGTGCCACCGACGTTACCACTTGAGCCAGGTCTCTCGTTTGGTGGACATTTTTTAAAAGTCGATTTTACTGCAAGAAAAATTACGTCCTATTTTACCTAATTTAGATACTAGATTCTTCTATTATAAAGACAGGATTGCCAACAGGAGAACGTCATTTATTTACCTTGGCAGTAAAAGAATTTTGCAGAAAGAAGGCACATTTTGTGGCTTACACTAAGCAGTGACAAGATGTGTTTGTCGGTTTCCCTGGTACCACGCGGTAGTGGGAGTGGGTTCTTGGAACCCTCCGAGGGGGGTCTTTGTTTTCTGTGTTATGGGCACGTTATACGGAACAACGGTTCCACCTTTTGTAAAGCGCAGCGTGTGGTTTTGAATACAAAAGTCGCGGAAGCAAGTATTCAAGCGTGGCCTACTGTATTCTACTCTACTGGTTTTAGTTTCATAAAACCGTACTTTTTCATTCTTTTCCTCCCCCCCCCTTCGTCCTCCTCCTGCTATATATTGCTTTGCTTGAATTAAAAGGAAATGAATGTTTAGAAGTGATTATTTTACGTTGGCAACCTAAATTGTTCGTAATGAGAGACTGTGCACGCTACACTCTCTTAGTACTGGGGAAGACTCTCAGACTGCCTAATCAGAACCGGGAAACCTCCGCGGCTCTCAGCTTATTTGCATACGCCTTATCTATACAGTCCACGGAGACCTAGGATTGCCATATATAGTCTTTCATAAGTAAAGAATGTTGCAAATAAAACATAATCAACTAGTAAAATGTAACATGTCCGGGCTTGTAGGCCAAGCTTTTCATTCTGAAGATGTCCTTCACAACTGAGGACGAAACGTCAAATTTTATCAATTTTATTTTTAGAACACGGCCTACAAGGCCAGACATGTTATATTTTACTAATAACACCAGCCGTATAAGTCTACGAGTATAATTAACTATTTTTTAAAACAATTGTTCACGTAACATTTAAGATTTTTAAAGTAAAATTTTACAAAAACAAAGAAAATTTTCAGCAGTTATTCTAAGCTTGTGGTGTCATAAAAACGTATAATTGTATTTATTTTTATTTGTATTTATTATTATTTTTTGTTGTTTTCTTTCTCTACTTAGTACATGGGACCTACATAGCTAGAGAAGATATTGTACCCATTACACCCAAAACTTCTATACCCGTATTTCACTAGAAATTACAAGTCTTAGCGTTCCCTGTACCCAAAAATGCCATTTTTAGAAAAGGATCTGTGGGTGGGTGTGTCCGTCTTTGTATCTGTGCATAATACAACTCAAAATCGAAAAGGCTGATAAATACCAAAATTGGTCTTTAGGTTCAGAATCTTTCAAGGTGCGACTTTTCAAGAAAATTCCCTCAAGCCAAGCTACCCTTTATATGGAAGACATTATTCAAATGTTTTTCTCAAAACTAGCTCCACCAATTTTGATTAAAATACCGTAGGTATGTTAAAGATATGTACGTGAAAAATGAAACTATATCATGAACTTCCTAAGAATAGTCCTCCTCATTTTGAATGACCTTTGTACAACTTATAAACCGTAAGAGATAGACAAAAACTTATGTGTTCCATTCACATGACTTTCTCTATCTGTCTTGCATACAAACTATTCTTTAAAAAGTTTATTCCTTCATCTGCATCATGTTAATCGAGATAAACATTGGCAAACACTTTCTTCTTGCTTGCTTCCTTGTAAGTAGATCGGAAATAAGGGAATGGACTAAAGCGACAGTCAAATGTTTTAAGCTGGTCGATGTAAGAAACAATTGAAATTCGATTTTTTTTTTTTTTTTTTTTTTTTTTTTTGCATGGTCAGATGTAAAACGAAAGATGATTTCCGTTTGAAAGAAGTAAGTAGTTTAAAATTAAAACCTAATAACAAGAATATCTTGGAACCGGCTAACTGTACAAAAATACATGACATACCAATTATACAAAACCCATCCGGAAATGAGAAATCTTAAGAGGCTATTTCCAGAAAATTCAAGATAAAACGTTATAAAACTTCAAGCTGATTTTCTCCCTTTCTGTTTTTTGTGGTTTTTGCAGATTCAAAATGTCCACAAGATACTACTTTTTGTTCAGTTTTCTTCTGAAGTTTCAGGAAAAACTAAAAATGCAAATGAGAAAATTCTGTAATTGATTTTCTGCGCATTTTATTTAGTGCTTTATTTTGCTTAACTCCCTAAATTTATCGAGGAAATTGCTTTTACAATGTAAATAATTTTTGTCTCCAAAACTAACAGAGTGGCAAAAAATCTGATTCCCACATTGTTAGTTCTTCTACCGCGTACAGTGTACTCAGTAGGTAGAGTAGGCATTGCATTCCAGACTATTTATCTGTCTGTCAACCCAAATTTACATAATTGCCTAAGTTTTACGGCGTAATGTACACTGAAAATAAAATTAAAATATTATCGAACAAAATGTGTAAACTATACCATGCAAGTATGGATGGAGTTAATGACACGATTTTATAATTGGTATTTAAGTTCAGCAACTTCGGGAGTTATGACACGAAAACTTAAGAAAAATTCCTCCACCCCCAGCTATCTTTACATAGAACATTATTCGAAATTTATTTTTGAAAACAGTTTTTATTAAAATATTTATTAAGTTATTAAAGTTAAAGATATTTACATGAAAGATACATCTTGAATTTTTTGTGAATATATGAGAAGAGCTGATTTTGAACAATCTTATTAACTCGCAATCCATAGATCTAAACACACTGTGCAAAAATTATATACTTTAAAACAGATACACAATTTATTTCAGGTAACTTTTTTGTGGCATTAGGTATTTCTAAGATATTCTTAATAATGTTCTAATGGGTCAATGTTCAATACTCTCTTTTTTATATATGTGTGTGTTTGTGTTGTTTAACGTCCTTTAACCTGTTTTTTTTTTATTTTATTTTTTAAAACAGTACCGGAGTTTGATGAGGACTCCGGCGCTGTATCCCCATTTACATTTCCCCTCGTAGGTTTTACTGATTACTGGTTTTACTGTTTCTTTACAAACATAGACACATTGCACAGACATATAACACCCATGCCCATGGCGGGACTCGAACCCACGATCCCCTGCCCACGAAGCACCAAAGCGAGACGCTTTAGCGAGCGTGGCCATGGGGACCGGCAGGTTGGTTACATCGGACGATAAATGGAATTGGTGAAATGATGCTCAAATGATCATGGGGTCCATGGAGCTTAAAGCTGCTCGAACTCAAGATAAGGGAAACCCCCGAAAAACAAAAATGTCCGTGTGTGTGTATGTGTGTGTGTGTGTGTAGCATAGCTCAAAAATGTTAAGTTCGTTAAAACCAAACTTGGTATTTAAGTTAGGTATCTTCCAAGGATGCGACACGAAGATTTTCAAGAAAATCCCCCCCGCCCCAACTACCCTTTACATGGAAAAAATGTCGAAAATTTTGATTTTCTCAAAAATGGCTAACGATTTTGATTAAAATATCGTATATTAAAATAAAATGTAAATTTTGAATTTTCTGGGAATAGCCTCTGAAGACTACTTTATTCTGGATGAATTTTTCATAACTACTAAACCGTAAGAGATGGACAAACACTTACCACACAGAAAATGTAGGGCACATTAAAACACACAATTTATGTTATATACATTTTTTTCGTGGAGTTAATCGCTTTTAAGATATTCCTTGTTTTTGGTTTCAGCTTTGAAAAACTTATGCTTTTCTCATACAGGAATTTGTCAACTCCTGTCCATACAAACAAAGGAACATCAGTCACATAACAGCCAGCTTTTGGCTTTCACTTTAACCTATGGTACTCCCTTATTTCACTTCTACTTACAAGGAAGCAAGTAAATAGATGTATAGGTTTTTTAACAATGATTTGTTGCAGAGATGTAGAGAAATCATGTGAATAGAACACATTAGATTTTTTAATTAACTGACACATTCCCCGACATATAGCAACACATATGCTAGCTAAATAAAATGCATTTTTAAGGAGAATGTATACAACGTTACTGAGATGGAGTTCTTTATATGAACAGTTTATGGAATTGTCAATAAATAGGAAGTGTAGGAAATGCAAAGTGACTGTTACATCAGACGATTTCTTGTTTGTTTGTTTTTGTTTTTTGTTTTTTTCTTTTCATTTTCCGTATTCCAGCACTCAGAACTTCACGCTCTAGTTGAAAATCGTTTCACGAACTGAAACATTTGCTAATAACAAAGGATACCTAAACTTTAAACGTATTACGAAGTTTTCTCTCCTATTTTTGAAATTCTCCCCCATCCCCCAACATATACACGGCTTATTGAAGAGGTGGAATGACCCGGACTAATTGAAAGCTCGCTTCATGTGCAATTTTTCTTTTACTCACTTTGCGCTGGAGAACCAACAATGCCGAGAAATTTCTCTTATATCTCACCTTTGATGGATCGAGCATGTGTAAACGCAACCTACGGAATAAATACTTCAAATGTGATTCTTTATTTCAGTCTCGACCAAAGGATTAAGTAAGCAAAGGTTATTGTTTGAAACAAAAAAGTAGTGTTGGATGTGCCAATAAAAATGCTCTACCAGGTAAGCCCACAACCAAAAGTCTGGAGATCCCGGAGATCATATTGTAGAAAAGTGCCTAATGATAACACTATTGTCAAATACTTTTTTCTCAAACGTCTTGATTAAATGCCCATAATTATGTATTGAATACAGGCCTGCACTTTAAGATACATCTGTAAAATTTCGAAAATCCAGAGTATGTAAGATATCAAAATTTATATCTACCAATTATTATACACAATAATAGCGACATTTTTGTCATATTTGCATGGTTATGCGAATAATAATGTTTTACGGATCAAATGCATTGTTTTAATAAACATGGGCCACGTGATGATTTTTTTAAAAAAATATTCATATCAATAAATTCAGTTTTATAACAAATGGGCTTTCAAATGCATATCAGGTTATATTTTTATTTTAATCCTAAAATGGAAATAGAGTTTTATTTATGGACGCTCTTTAACTACTAAGGTTCTCAGCATCCCATTCTATACTGGGCGTGAAAGGCCGATTAATTTTGCTCGGAGGCCTCTATCAGGCTTGATGTTCTTTTTCGGAGTTACTCCTAATTAATAAAATCTGATGTGTACCATTCAGACGACTTTCTCCATATCCCTGCAACAAATTATTCTTAAAAAGCTTATACTTTTATTTACTTTATGCTAATCAGATAAAAATAGCAGAAATAGACTATTTACTCGCTTCCTTGTAAGTAGAAGCGAAATAAGGGACAACTGTAGGTTAAAGCGATAGTCAAAAGCTGGTTGCTATGTCAACGAAGTTCCTTTGTCTATATGGATAGGAGTTGACAAGTTCCTGTATGAGAAAAGTATACGTTTTTCATAGCAGAAACCAAAAATAAGGATTGTCACAAAAACGACGAACTCCACGAAAAAAATGTATATAACATAAATTGTGTGTTTTAATGTGCTCTACATGTTTTGCGCAGTAAGTTTTTGTCCATCTCTTACGGTTTAGCAGTTATTCAAAATTTAGTAAAATTCATTCAGAATAAACTACTCTTCAGAGGCTATTGCCAGAAAATTCAAAATATTCATTTTATTTGTCAGGTAAATATGTTTAATATACGAAATTTTAATCAAAATCGTTAGAGCCATTTTTGAGAGAATCAAAATTTTCGAAAAAAGTTCCATGTAAAGGGTACTTGGGGTGGGGGGATTTTTCTCTAAATCTTCGTGTCGCATCCCTGGAAGATACTAAACTTAAATTCCAAGTTTGGTATTTTACCGACTTTTCGTTTTTGAGTTATCGTGTTCACAGACACACGGACACACACACACACACACACACACACACACACACACACACACACACACACACACACACGCGCGCGCGCGGGCCTTTTTATGAAAATGCTTTTTTTGGATATTGGGGACCCTAAAACATATATTTCCGGTGAAATCTCGGTATCGAATTTTTGGTGGAGTGCAATACTTTCTCTATACACTATGTATATAGTGCGTATGGAGAAAGTAAAAATCTGATGTATTACATTAACATGACTTTCTCTGGATGCTCTACGAACTTCTTACATAAGATTCTTCTTCTTTCCCCACAATGCTAATCGAGATAAACATTAGCAAAATGTTCTTATTACTTAGTTCCTTATAATTAGAAGGGAACTAAGGGAATACACAAGGCTAAACCGATAATCAAATGTTTCAAAAACTGTTATGCGATTGTCTCTGCTTGGTCAGGAGTAGAACAAAAGAAAAATAGACACTTCCTGTCTGAGAAATGTGTAAGTACTTTACAACTGAAAGCAATAATAAGGAATACCCCGGAAATGGATACCCCCACAACAAAAATGTAAAGGACATAAATTGTGTGTTTTGACGAGATCTACATTTTTTGTGCAGTAAGTTTTTGTCTATCTCTTACAGTTTAGCAGTTAAGCGAAATTCGGCAAAATTAATCCAGAATAAAAAGGTCTTTAGAGGCTATTTCCAGAAAATTCAAGATATACATTTTATTTGGTATGTAAATATCTTTAATATACGGCATTTTAATTAAAATCGTTAGAGCCATTTTAGAGAAAATCAAAGTTTTCTAAATTTTTTATTGTAAAGGATAGTTTAGGATGGAGACATTTTTTCTCAAAATCTTCGTGTTGCATCCCTGGAAGATACTAAACTTAAATGTCAAGTTTGGTATTTCACTGAAATCTCGTTTTTGAATTATGTTCACAGATATACGGACACATACACACGGACCTTTTTCTATTTTTTTGTTTGGTCTCAGGCGACCTTAAGACGTGTATTTCTCTTGAAATCTTGGTATCGAATTTACACTGTGTACATATTACTGGTAGAAAAAGTACAAATCTGATGTGTTACATTCCCATGACTTTCTCCAGCTGTTCTACAAACTTCTTACATAAGATTATTCTTCTTTCTACACTATGCTAATCGAGACAAACATTAGCAAAATGTTCTTATTACTTAGTTCCTTGTAAATAGAAAGAAACTAAGGGAAGCACTAGGCTAAATCGATAGTCAAATGTTTTAAAAGCTGTCGTTATGCGATTGTTATTGCCAATCGCTTTTATGCTTGGCCAGGAGTAAAACAAAAGGAAATAAACTTTATTTTTACTTGCTTTCCACTTGTCAGTGACTGTATTCAATTCCTGTTCTACTTCTCCATAATGCCCGATCCATCCACTGTCCACCTTCCAGCCATCCCTTCTGTATGACTTTATTAATAAAATCCATTTAAGAGAGACGGGCTCTGCCCCTTTCCCTTCTACCAGGAGCGGACCAGATGACTATTTTTTGACAACCTTTCCTCAGTCATTCTCCGCACTTGTTAGATTTTAAAGTTTCTTTTCGGTTGTCTATCTAATCCATCCATCCACCCATTCATTGCCTACACTGCAGTAAGATTAAGGTACAATTGCTTTCCTTACAGCTTGCTAAATGTTTAAGGTTATATAGGTGGAGCTAAGGTTATAGTAGCATTACTCCCCAATGGAGAACAGGTTAGTTATAATTGAAGGGTTGAGAACCATAGTGGGCCAAGCACCGTTTTTAAAAATGGAGAAATAGAAGGTCAAAGTTTTTTCAATATCGTAATTTATTGAGCTAAGTTACACATAATAACTAAATGCCACAGCAATCTAGAATATATTTTCTATCTTATATTAGTACAATATTAATGTGGCTTCATGCAAAATTAGGTTTTACAGTTATTTATTGGGAGCTATTTTCCTTTGCTGGTATTTGGCCCAGCCTAAAGAAATGTAACTGGACCATTTCCATACATCAAATCAATGTCCTGCTGATCATCATTATTGACTTGCACATGAAAACTCTTGTAAAAATCATGATTCACTGGAGGAATAAATGGTAGCATGGACATAAGATCATATGCGGTAGCGTGATTTGCTGCATGGATTTGGACCTCTCTGACTCTAACAGAATTTGTAGTTTCATTTAGACCGATATTTTGATGCTCTACTGTTTGTAAACGGGAAATGCTGGACATGGCCCATTTCAATATAAGATGTATAACCATAAACTATACCGACAAGTGGCAATAGTTCAATTTTGACCTCACATGGAGATGGACCACTATGGTTCTCAGCCCTTCAATTATTTCTCGGTATTGTTATAGTTTGCTTTTAATCTAGAATTCTACTGTGATATTGAATATCAATTGCAGCTGCTTCTAAGGTTTGTTAGCATTACACTACCAATGGCTTCCTGAACTAAATACAGAAGAGGTTAGGTTAACTACCTTCCGGTAATTGTATTGTTCTAAACATTGCAATTATTATTAACAATAGTCACATTTTATTGTTATTTATAACTGCAGACAAGCGAATAGAAATATTAATCTGCAATGGTTTTATAAAGGCAAGAGGTTAGGTTTACATGCTATAATATGGATTGGTATTCACTTATTACTAGTTGCAAAATTCTTGCATTTCTAATAATTAATATGTTAAATATGTTGTAATTAATCTTACCACAGAATAATTCATAACTGTATAGCTTTCCCTTGGAATAGCATGCAATCATTTCTGTCACATAACCTCTCGTTTCGGAAACGAACGCATGAATTTTATTGTCCAGATCATAATTTCCCTTGCAGTTCGGCACACAACACTTCAGCAGCATTATTACACTAAATAATGCACTGCAATAATCACATACAATTAGCAAGAATGCTAAAACAATTCTCTTAGCAGTCCTTGAAAACGAACTTCGCAAAATGGTAGTTCGCCTCCAGGTAATGACGTCACAGGAAACGGTAAAGGCAGTTGTTGGGCCACAGAATAGAGTATACAGAAAGGAAACTCCGCTGTAATCCGTGCACCAAAATTCATGCGCGAATTCCGCCATACTTGGACCGAGTAAACAGCTATATTGTTGAAGTTACACATTTTATTAATGTTATTAATTGTGTATTCTAGCTCCTGGGATCATACTCTACTCAGTGGTTATATTATACAATGTATTTGTCGACTCTTAAAGCTTTACTACTTTTATAATGAGCAGAAAAGGCGGCCTATAGTGCTCAGACTCTAACGCAAAAATAATTCAAATACAACTAATATGACCAAAAAGTATGGACAAAATTAGTAATGTGGTTTATCATATGTTTGCATCAAGCTTGTGGCGGGAATTTTATGGTTTATATGCCATTTATGGCAGAATTTGGAAGGATAAAAAGGGCTTAAAAGTAGGATCTCTTTTAGGGATTTTCTCAAGCCATGTGTGGAGGTAAAAAAAATCACTTTTTTTTCGGATTACCCCAGTTTATCCATTTCACACACATTAAATTATTTGTCCCCTCTGACTTCTGTTTTCTCATTTACAATGTTATTCCCCCACTGAATAAGTTTCTTACAATTAAACTTTTGCAAATGTATCTATTTCCCAACTATTCCCTGCTCTAATTCCCAAGTGAACTCGGAGAAATGATTCTTTGTCCACCACTCACTTTCCTAAAATAAAGACACACATACTTTATATCGCAGCACTGAAGTTAATATCTGCAACACGTCTGCTCAGCATCATTGATAATTTATAAGTAATTTCTTCCCTTCTACAATTCGTGATCGTAACCTCCCTTCGGGCCTAGACACATTTCTTATGGCCCCTCCTATTTTCTATGATCTGACACAAATGGATCCGAAGTTAAACATTTCTTAATTTCTATTGGTTACAATTTTCTGTCAATGCTTTTTCCAAATCGGTCTCCTCTCGCCAAATAAGTTTGGCACCGCAGCAAAAACATTAGACTGCAGTTTGCTCCCTTCAGGTCCAAAGTACCCTTGGTCATTAATGTTTAATGTTTCTTCTCTGTAACACTGTGAACACAACATTTCCATAATTCTATTGTATATACGTTCTGCTAATGACTTTCTGACCCACATTACCAAATAAACCTTGCAGCTAAGATTCCTAAATCTCTGGTTTTTCCTTTCAGCAGTAACTTCCTTTCGTACACAGAATAAATACTCTTTACAATTATTTAACATTTATTGCTTATTCTAATGTATTTCCTTTTAATATCTTTAATCATTTATTTATTTGTTACTCCAATCTCTTTCCCCCCGTTCTTTTATATTCATTTGCTTATTAGTTTTATTTTCTTTATTATATTGAAATGTTTCTTATTCCTAAGAAATGAGTATTCTACATTAAACTTCAGTTTTGGGTTTTTTTCTCTCTCTTTCTATGATAGGACTGCTTCATTCTGCCTAATCGCATCTACTGTCCATTCTGATTCAACGTATTAAGTATTTTTTATTATTTTATTAAATAAAGCTTGGCAGCCCATTGAATCACTTGGTTATTTACTTCTATCTACATATTTTTCTAACCATAGTTTCATGTTGCTACGGTTTGTTTTGTAGATATACACAGCAAACAAACCAGTCTCAAAAATCAGATATGTTCCATTAGTATGAAACTTTCTTACAAAAGATGATTCTTTTATCTACATCAGCTAATCAAGATAAACATTATCAGAATTTGTCTTAATACTTGATTCTTTGTAAGTAGAAGAGAAATAAGAGATTGCACAGGCTAAAGCGTTAGTCAAATCTAATAAAGGCCGGTGACTATGGTATTTAAGCTTAGTATCTTCCAAAGATGCGACAGGAAGATTTTCAAGAAAATCCCCACACTCCAACTACTCTTTGCATAGAACATATTTCGAATTTTTTTATTTTCTCAAAAATGGCTCTTACGATTTTGATTAAAATACTGTATATTTTATTTTATACAAGTAAAAATTATATTTTGAATTCTCTGGAAATAGCCTCTGAAGAGCTCTTTAATCTAGCTGGGGTTTGCAGAAATTTGCATAACGAGATAGACAAATGTTCTTTTTATGTAGAGCTGACGGTTTCTAAGATATTCCTTGTTAATGGTTTCAATTTTAAACTAGTTAACTTTTCTCCAATGGGACCATAAAAGCGAACCGAACATCAATTGTTTCGCATGCCGACCTAAATCTTTTAAAAGATTTGAGAATCACTTTGGCCTAATGTATTTCCTTATTTCCCTTCTATTTACAAGGAAGCAAGTAATAGATCATTTCTACTAATGCTTATTTTGATTCACGTGGCGTAGATAAAAGAATAATCTTTTTTAAAAAAAACAAAATGTTTGTGGAACAGCTAAAGAACGTTATGTGAATAGCAGACATTAGATTTTTATGCACTACGTTTTTGTCTATCTCTTACAGTTTACCAGTTATATAAAAGTAAGCTAAAATGAAGAGGTCTTCAGGGGCTGTTACCAAAAAATTCAAGCTATACATTTCGTTTGTCATAAAACTATCTTAAACTTGCGACATTTTAATCAAAACCGTAAGAGATAGATAAAATCTTGCTATACAGCGAATGTAGATCCTGTTAAAGCCCACAGTTTGTCATGTACATTTTTTATGATGTTAACCATTTTCGAAATTTTCAAATACATACATATTTTCTTTCGTAGAAATTACCATTCAGGTTTTTTTCTTTTCTTTTTTAAAGTTCTTGAAAATAGGATGGGATTTCAAAGTTGACTATTGTTTATATGTATAACGAAATGCGCAATTAAAATGTATCTGTATTAACAATAAACAGAAGAATAAGGGGCCGTATAAATAGTTTGTAGGAGATAAAGCAGAGAAAGTTATGTGTATGCCACATATGAGATTGTTATTACATATGTTCGTGCGTTTTTATGTTACACGTTTTAATCTGCTTAAAATGGTATGCAATAAACAGCGTTTGCTTTGCATTTACTAGGTCCCAATATGGCGTCCAGCGCAGAGTTGGCTGCAAGCACATCAAAGCAGCCGCCCTCGATTTCCTTTCTATATACTCTGTATTCTGTGGTTAGGCCTCCCAGTATCTAGAGGGTGTTGGTAGAGTCCAGGCTGCTTCGGGTGTGCTAAATGTGTAAACGTTAGTGGATCCTCTCCCTTCTTGCGCCCGTCGTACCCAGATCTCGAGTCTCTATCCCCCTTCCTCTCTCCCTGAGGTCACCTAAGTCGCAAAGGGCCACAACGGTCTACGCAATTTGCTCTACTTCTGTGATTGGGGGAGGGGGTCTCTCATGCGTTGTACTTTAAAATAAAAACAACCAAAAAAGGGATTTTTCTGATACGTCAATCCTATCTCCCTTCAAGACACCAGACAACAAATAAATAGGTAGCCCTATAGTTCAGTCAGTAGAGCTACTGCGTGAGGAATCCCGGGTTCGATTCCCGGCTGAGGGTATTGTTTTTCTCTAACCCAGATTAATCTCTATCCTCAGAATCTGTAAGTATTAATGTGAGTTTACGTGTGTGTATGTGATCAAATGATGAAAATTAAAGTAAAATAGAATCCTAACCACACCAGTACAGAGTTAACGCCAGACATATGCGCAGTTAAAGTCGGGGTAAAATGGAACAATTAAAAAAAATTTGATGTGTTCTATTCACATGACTTTCTCTACATCTCTGCAACAAATTATTATTAAAAATTTTATGCTTCTATTTACTTCATGCTAATCGAGAAAAAAATAGCAGAATTAGTCTTATTACTTGCTTCCTTGTAAGTAGAAGCGAAATAAGGCACTACCATAGGTTAAAGTGATAGTCAAAATCTGGCTGCTATGTGATTGAAGTTCCTTTATATGTATGGATAGGAGTTGACAAATTCCTGTAAGAGAAAAGTATAGTTTTTTAAAACTGAAACCAACAACAAGGAATATCTCAAAAACGATCAAATCCACGAAAAAAATGTATATAACATTAAATTCTGTGTTTTAATGTGCTCTTCATTTTTTTGTGTGGTAAGTTTTTTTCCATCTCTTACGGTTTAATAGGTTATGCAATAATTCGTAAAATTCGTCCAGAATAAAGTAATCATCAGAGGCTATTTCCAGAAAATTCAACATATACATTTTATTTGTCAATTAAGTATCTTAAATATACGAGATTTTAATCAAAATCGTTAGGGCCATTTTTAAGAAAATCAAAATTTTCGAAATTTTTTCCATGTAAAGGGTATTTTGGGGTGGGGTTATTTTCTTGAAAATCTTCGTGTCGCATCCTTGGAAGATACCAAAATTAAATACCAATTTTGGTATTTAACGATCTTTTCGTTTTTAAGCTATGCTGCCCACAGACACACACACACACACGTACATTTTCCTAAAAATGCTTTTTTTGGATTCAGGGGATGCAATACAATACCTTCTCTATACACGATGTATATAGTGTGTGTAGAGAAAGTAATAACATACAAATAAAACATCCAAACTATATCAGGGAATATAAATGCACATATTAGCTAATTTTGAATGACAAATTCGGTTGCTTTCTAAGGGAAGAAAGAATTATACTTATTCAGAAACGAGTTAACTTCAAGTGTGACCAACATGTCAAATGAGAAGAACCGCTGCAGTTAAAGAGCATCCATAAATAAAAATAAATTTCATTGCATTTTTACACTAGGCTAAAGCGGTAGTAAAATTTTCCAAAAGCTATCGCTTTCGATTGTCATTGAAAGTCGCTTCTTTGCATAGTCTAGGAGTAATTCAAAAGAAACACAGCCCACCTCGGTAGAGTGGGGGTAGCATGTCTGCCTGACATTTTTTTTTTTTTTATAAAAAATACAGTTCCGGAAGCTTGTCAGGACTCCGGCGCTGTATTCCTTTTTTTTTTTTCTCCATTTTTCCAGTTTCTTATATTTCCTTAGTAGACCTTATTATTCTTAACGTTTTCCTTTTACCTATACATACACAAACATAGACACATTTACAAACACAGAAACAGCCATGCCCAAGGCGGGACTCGAACCCACGATCCTGTGCACCACGAAGCGCCAAAGCGAGTCACTTTAGCGAGCGCGGCCACCGGGATCGGCAACACATTCAAGAGGTCGCGAGTTCGAATCTCGCTTAGAGTAAGTAACCCGATTTAAGGTTTTTACTAGGTTTTTCCCTTATCAGTGGAAGACTAATGCCAAGTAACTAAGTTCCATGGACCTCAAGATCATCTGAGAACCATATCCCCGCCTGTTTCAGAAAAGTATAAGTATTTTAAATTTGAAACCAACAGCAAGCAATATCATTAGCTCCACAACAGTACTATTTCAGACATAAGGTGTGTGTTTTAACGAGATCTACATTTTATTTGTCATGTAAATATCCTTAATATACGGTATTTTAATCAAAATTGTTAGTCATTTTTGAGAAAAATCAATATTTTTTTATTTCTTTTCATGTAAAAGATAATTGAGAAGGGTTTAATTTGCTTTTTACTTTCTCTACACTTAGTACTATGTACATAGTGTATAGAGAAGGTATTGTATTGCACCCAAAATTCTATACCGAGACTTAACCGGAAATAGAGTTTTAGGGTCCCCTATATCTAAATGAAGCAGTTTTAGAAAAAGGTCTGTGTGTGCGTGTGCCTGTAAACACGATAACTCAAAAACGAAAAGTCGGTAAAATACCAAACTTGGTATGTAAGTTTAGTATCTTCCAGGGATGCGACACGAAGATTTTGAGAAAAATCCCCCCACTCCCAACTACCCTTTACATGGAAATTTTTTCGAAAATTTTGATTTTCTAAAAAATGGCTTTAAGGATTTTGATTAAAATATCTTATATTACAGATATTTACCTGGCAAATAAAATGTATATCTTGAATTTTCTGGGAATAGCCTCTGAAGATTACTTTATTCTGGATGAATTTTACGGATTTCTGCATAAATGCTAAACCGTAAGAGATGGACAAACATTTAACACACAGAAAATGTAGAGGGCATTAAAACACACAATGTATGCTATATACATTTTTTGCGTGGAGTTGATCGTTTTTAAGATATTCCTGATTTTTGGTTTCATGATTGAAAAACATTTTTCTCACACGAATTTGTCAACTCCTGTCCATACAAACAAAGAAACTTTAGTCACATAACAACCAATTTTTGACTATGACTTTTTTCCCTTCTACTTATATGGAAGCAAGTCATAAGACTATTTCTGTTAGTTTTCTCAATTAGCATGAAGTAAATAGAAGCCTAATCTATCTAACAATAATTTGTTGCAGAGGTGTAGAGAAAGTCATGTGAATGCAACACATCAGATTTTACTTTCTCTAAACGAATTATGTACTTAGTGTATAGAGAAGTTATTGTATTCCACCCAAAAATTCGATACTAATATTTCACAGGAAATACATGTTTTGGGTCCCCCTGAATCCAAAAAAAAGCATTTTTACAAAAAGTTCCGTGTGTGTGTCTGTATGTCTGTGGACAGCATAGCTCAAAAACGAAAAGTCCGTTAAAAACCAAATTTGGTATTTAGGTTTGGTATCTTCCAAAGATGCGACACGAAGATTTTCAAGAAAATCCCCCACCCCCAATTAACCTTTTCATGGAACTTTATTTTGATTTTCTAAAAAATGGCTAACGATTTTGATTAAAATATCGGTTCATTAAAGTTCGAAGGCTTTCACGGCCGGTGTTAGAATCACTTATAGAAAACAAAACCGGGCTTGTAGACCGTGGTCCACTGGGCTTCTCCCTTCGTTCCCCAGACGTTTCGCCTGCGTCTGCGGCAGGCATCATCAGTGGCGTGTACATCTCCGTGGTCTCTCAGTATCATTACCGGTTATTACAGATATTTACCTGACAAATAAAATGTATATCTTGAATTTTCTGGGAATAACTTTGCACCCAAAAATTCGATACCGATGTTTCACCGGAAATACATGTTTTGAGACCCCCTGAAGCCAAAAGAAGCATTTATAGAAAAATATCTGTCTGTGTGTGTGTGTGTGTGTGTGTGTGTGTGCAGCATGCCTCAAAATGAAAAGTCCGTTAAAAACCAAACTTGGTATTTAGTTTTGGTATCTTCCAAAGATACACACGGTAGATTATCAAGAAAATCCCCCCACCCCCAACTACTCTTTACGTGGAACTTTCGATTTTCCCAAAAATGGCTCTAACGATTTTGATTAAAATATCTTATAAACCTGACAAATAAAATGTATATTTGGAATTTTCTGGGAATAGCCTCAGAAGACTACTTATTCTGGATGAATTTTACGAAATTTTGCAAAACTGCCAAACCGTAAGAGATGGACAAAAACTTAGCAGTAAAAAAATATAGAGCACGTTAAAACACACAATTTAGGTGGAGTTGATCGTTTTTGAGATATGCCTTGTTATTGGTTTCAGCTTTGGAAAACATACTTTTCTCATAGCAACCAGCTTTTGGCTTCCACTTTAACCTATGGCACTCCCTTATTTCACTTCTACTTACAAGGAAGCAAGTAATAAGACTATTTCTACTACTTTTTCTCGATTAGAATGAAATATAAAAAGTGTTGGGGGAAAAATGTTAAATTAACTCCTACGAATAGTGGATATCAATGAACAAATTCGGCTATAATTGCAAAATGGAGGTATAAGCTTTTTAACAATAATTTGTTACAGAGGTATAGAGAAAATCATGTGAATGGAACACACAAGCTTTTTACATATATAACATTATAATAAAATATAAATAAAAAGAGTTAAAAACCATTTTAGTAATCTTGTATGAGTGTATTCATTTCTCTTTGTAAGCCAATATTCATATCAGGTTTTTTGTGATTTCGCTTCTTTTTACACTATCAAGCCGACTAAAGCGGTCGCGTTGTTTTTACTTTCTCTACACGCACTATGCGCATAGTGTATAGGGAAGATATTGCATTCCACCCAAAAATTCGATACCGAGATTTCACCGGAAATAGAGTTTTAGGGTCCCCTATATCTAAATGAAGCAGTTTTAGAAAAAGGTCTGTGTGTGTGTCAGTGTGTTTGTGTCCGTGTGTCTGTCAACACGATAACTCAAAAACGAAAAGTGGGTAAAATACCAAACTTGGTATGTAAGTTTAGTATCTTCCAGGGATGCGACACGAAGATTTTGAGAAAAATCCCCCCACCCCCAACTACCCATTACATGGAACTTTTTTCGAAAATGTTGATTTTCTCAAAAATGGCTCTTAACGATTTTGATTAAAATGTCTTATATTAAAGATACTTACCTGACAAATAAAATGTATATCTTGAATTTTCTGCGAATAGCCTCTGAAGAGTAGTTTATTCTGGATGAATTTTACTAAATTTTGAATAACTGCTAAACCGTAAGAAATGGACAAAAACTTACTGCACAAAAAATGTAGAACACATTAAAACGCACAATTTATGTCATATACTTTTTTTCCTGGAGTTCGTCGTTTTTGAGATATTCCTTATTTTTGGTTTCTGCTATGAAAAACGTATACTTTTCTCATACAGGAACTTGTCAACTCCTATCCATATAAACAAAGGAACTTCATTAACATAGCAAACCAGCTTTTGACTATCACATTAACCTATGGTTGTCCCTTATTTCGCTTCTACGTACAAGGAAGCGAGTAATAAGACTATTTCTGCTAACTTTTTCTGATTAGCATAAAGTAAATAGAAGTATAAGCTTTTTAAGGATAATTTGTTGCAGGGATATAGAGAAAGTCATGTGAATGGTACACATCAGATTTTTTGGGAAAAGCATCTGAAGACCTTTTTATTCTGGTAAGAGATAGTAGTAAACCGTAAGAGATAGACAAAAACTTACTCCATAAGATATATAGTCTCATTAAAAGAAACAATTTATGCCATATACATTTCTTTATTGGAGTTGGTCGATTTCGAGATATTATTTGTTATCGGTTTCACTTTAAAATACTTGAAACTTTTCTCATACGGGAAGTTATCAACTCTTGGCCACGCAACGAAGCAAATTTTTATCCCATAGCAACCACATTTTAAAACATTTGACTGCCAATTAGGCTGGTGTATTCCCTTATTTTTCCTTATACTTAGTAAGAAACTAAATAATAAGAACGTTTCTGCTAATATTTATCTCGATTAGCATGAAGTAGATAGAAAAACAAGCTTAATAACATTTAATAGAGATGTTGAGAAAGTCAAATGAATGGAACACATCAGATTTTTACTTCCTCTAAACGCACTATGTACATAGTGTATAGAGAAGGTATTGCACTCCACCCAAAAATTCGATACCGAGATTTCACCGGAAATATATGTTTTAGGGTCCTCTGTATCCAAAAAAAGTATTTTCAGAAAAAGGTCCGTGTGAACACGATAACTCAAAAACGAAAAGTCGGTAAAATACCAAAATTGGTATTTAAGTTTAGTATCTTCCAGGGATGCGATACCAAGATTTTGAGAAAAATCCCCCCACCCCAAACTACCCTTTACATGGAACTTTTTCCGAAAATTTTGATTTTCTAAAATATGGCTCTAACGATTTTGATTAAAATATCATATATTAAAGATATTTACCTGACAAATAAAATGTATATTTTGAATTTTCTGGGAATAGCCTCTAAAGACTACTTTATTCTGGATGAATTTTGCATAACTACTAAACCGTAAGAGATGGACAAAAACTTAACCCACAAAAAATGTAGATCACCTTAAAACACACAATTTATGTTATATACATTTTTTTCGTGGAGTTGATCGTTTTTGAGATATTCCTTTTTTTTTTTTTTTTTTTTTTTTTGGTTTCAGCTTTGAAAAACTTATACTTTTCTCATACAGGAATTTGTCAACTCCTGTCCATACAAACAAAGGAACATCAGTCACATAGCAACCAGCTTTTGGCTTTCCCTTTAAACCTATGGCACTCCCTTATTTCGCTTCTACTTACAATAAAGCAAGAAATAAGACTATTTCTGCTAATTTTTCTCGATTAGCAAGAAATAAATAAAAGATAAGCTTATTAACAATAATTTGTTACAGAGATATAGAGAAAGTCATGTGAATGGAACACATCAGATTTTTTTGTTTGGTCGCCATCTCTCGACTGAGTTAAAATTTTCCGGTTTTCCGTAGAATGTGTGTGCTCAAGTCGCTCGGATATACCTTTACGGTTTACCTGTGCAGGTTTACCTAAGAGAAATAAAATATTCTAGTTGATATGAAGATAGCTTTAGGTTTAGTTTAAATCGGATTACGTGTCAACTACCTAGAAATAAACTGCATGTAAAGCTGGAAAAGGGATAAATTTACTGTTCCCTGTAGGCACTTTTATGGTTAGAATATAATTTAATTTTCCCATTTTTTATTCTTCTTTATCTTGAGTTCTCGGAAGCGAAGATATTAAAAATTAATATAGTCTTTCTTTTTGTGTTTCTCTACCAGTATATAAAATAATGAATATCTGTCCCTTTTTCCGAGAGCACTTTTGATTCTTCTCTAACAAAGCTGAGAATACAGATTTTTAATCAAAGTTGTGCCCATAAGGGAAAAAAATGAAACTTCCCTCCGAAATGTGGGAAATATATTTAATAAAGAAACCGAATTAAAATCCGTCTGGGGGAACATGGAAGACAACGTACCTTCTGAAAAACAAAGAAGAAATTAGTGAAGATAAAGATTATACGAGGGTCATCAAGAAAGTAACAGACGACTTGGAATAACTATATAATAACGACAGTTATCAACACAAAACCTTATTTACAAAATTACAGTACCTTACTCTATTT
Organism: Hymenopus coronatus; assembly: GCA_030762935.1. Lineage (NCBI taxonomy): Eukaryota > Metazoa > Arthropoda > Insecta > Mantodea > Hymenopodidae > Hymenopus > Hymenopus coronatus. Next base: position 23,301,649 of record CM060891.1, read on the forward strand.
TTCAACGTAATCGTCATGGCTATCAAGGTATTTATTGTCACGTGGTACCGGTTTTTCAATGCAGATGTTATACTTTCCACTGCTAATCTACCCTTTAAAAGGTATAAATGACTTTCTATCGACTTCAATTAAGAAAATATTAACACAAACGCTTGTGATACCCCATTTTGACTATTTACTAACCTAACTGCAAATTTGACCCTACAAGACTTCAACGGGCTCAGAATACGTGTGTACGCTTTGTATGCAATCTCCGTCGATTGTTACACCATCACTCAAAACACTTAAATGGCGCCAACTTAGGGATAGGAGAAAATTGCATTCTTTATCATTTCTCTATCAACTCCTTCATTCTCGCTTTCTAAACTATCTAAATATTCACTTCAAATATCTTTGTCGTAATCGAGAAACTCGCTCACGACACTCTTTCCTTCTTGCTAAACCTGCTCATCATACAACCTTCTATTCGTCATTATTTACAATAGATTTAGCTCGTCTTTGGAATTCCCTCCCTGAAGACGTAAGGGACTGCCGGAACGTTATACTGTTCAAACAGAAAATTAGGACATACATTTGTAATCAAACCTAATCTGCTGCTGTATTAATATGATAAATACATCAATTTAATTTATTACTACTAATATTTTATGGGTTGGCTAGTAATGTGCATTTCAATTGTTAATATGACAAATATGTATTTCAATCTATAGAATATTTTACTAAAATAGTTTTGTTTACGGTTTTTTCTTTTCAGTATACTTATTGCACCTTTTATTTTTGTGTTTATAGTTTATAATTGTATTTTTGTTCTTTATTTATTGTATCACGGCTGTATTGTATTTAATGTATTGCCTGGTAGAGTGGAAGAGAAGGCCTTATGGCTTTAACTCCAACCAGAATAAATAAATAAATATGAACCAAGATGTCACTGTCGATTGGGAAACTTTTTCCATCCAAAAAGGCATGTACGGTATCCAAACTGAAACACCAGTTTTTTCTTAATTGTTTTATCAATATCTGCTTTCTATTCCTCCAAAACATTTGATGAACTTCCACTCCGGTCTTTATGGTGCACCTTGATTACTCGTAAATTATGCGCCATTTCCTCACTGAAGATTCCTTCATTGCATTATTACCATACACTTGTCTATAAAATTCGATTGGCGGAACATTTTGTGCATTCAAAGAAAACGAATAGGTTCTTTGGTGGTAGAAAAGTATAACATCGAAACGTGACAATAAATGGCTTGAAAGATCGGAGGTTACGTTGAGAAATAGAATAAAGTACTGTAACTTTGTAAATAAAGTTTTGTGTTAATATCTTTTGTTATTTAGTTATGCTAAATCGTTTGCCACTTTCTGGTTGGCCTTTGTGGACGCTAAATAGAATTGGACAGGCTCACAGAATGACATGATACTCTTAATGAAAGTACACATTTTAATCCCCGAAGTGCACGACGTCATGTAAACACAGAAATTACCAGATTCACCTGCGGGGTTCACGTGTAGAATGTTGGTAAATATGGAAATGAAATAGATGATAAATTAGTCAAACAAGAAACAAAAGATAAGGATACCGATAACCTACAGGAAAATACCCAAAGCAAATTTAATAAAAACACAGGAGAAAAATCTGATGTCTTTCATTCACATACATTTCTCTATTATTCCACAAACAATTTTTTCTTACAAAACATTGTTCATTTATCTACTTCATAAGCAATAGCAGGATTTGTCTCATTACTTGCTTCCTTATAAGTAGAAGGGAAATAAGGGAAAACACTAGGCTAAATCTGGTTGCTATATGAAACAATTGTAGTTTGGTTCGCTTTGCATGGTCCCTTTTGGGAAAAATTAGTTTAAAGTTGAAACCAATAACAACGAATATCTCGAAAACGGCCAACTCTACAAGAAAAACGGATATGACAAACTGTGATTTTAACGAGATCTACATTTATTTTATGTGTAGTAAGTTTTTGTCTGTTACGATTTAACCGTTATGCAAAATTCTGAGAATTCAACCAGAATAAAGAGCTCTTCAGAGGCTATTCCTAGACAATTCCAAATATACTTTTTATTTGTCACGTGAATATCTTTAATATGTGGAATTATAATCAAAATCGTTAGAGCCATTTTTGAGAAAACCAAAGCTTTCGCAAAATATTGCATGTAAAGGGTAGTTGGGGGTAGTGGGATTTCTTAAAAATCTTAGTGAGGCATCCTTGGAAGATACTAAACTTAAATATAAGACACACACGGACGTTTTTCTAAAAAATCGGTCACAGGGGACCTTAAAACATATATTTTCGGGAAATCTCGGTATCGAATTTTTGGGTGGAATTAAAAACCTTCTCTATCCACTATGTACACTGTACGTACGGGATAGAGAAAGCAAAAAATATTAAAACATGTTATACATTTACATAGTTATTCACATCACTTTCCCTGCCTATTCTGCATCAATTCTTCTTCTTCTTCTTCTTCTTCTTCTTCTTCTCTCTACTTCGTGCTAATCGAGATAAACATTAACAGAAATGGTCTTTCTACGTGCTTACTTGTAAGCAGAAGGGAAATAACGGAATCCATTATGCTACAGTAATAATGAGATCTTTCAAAAAGTCGGTTGCTATGTAATACAATTGGTCTTAGCATGATCAGTATTTAAAAAAGTGAATAACGACTTCCCATTTGACAAAAATTGAATATTGAGCATTTCAAGACCAATAACAAGCAATATCTTCGAAACGGTTAGCTTACAACGAAAATGTAAATGATATAAATTGTGTGTTTTAACACATTATTGGATAGTAAGTTTTTTTTCTCTTTTTAACAGTTATACAAAAGTCATTAGGAATGAAAAGGGCTTCAGAGACTAGTCCCAGAAAATTAAAGATACACATGTAATTTTTATCTTTAACATACGATATTTTAATAAAAAATCGTTAGTACCAGTTTGAGAAAATAAACAATTTCGAACTTTTTTCCATATAAAGGATCCTTGGAAAATGCTGAACTTAAATATCAAGTTTGGTGTTTAACAGACTTTCGTTGTTGAGTTATTGTGATCATGGAGACACACACACACACACACACACACACACACACACACACACACACACACACGGATGCATCTTTTCCCAAAATGGTTGTATTGTTTTGGATAAGGGTACCGTAAGACGTGCATTTCCGGTGTACTTACGGTATCGAAATTTTAGGTGGAATGCAGTATTTTCTCTACCTTGCACTATGTACGAAGTAGAAAAAGTAAAAATGGCAAAATATATGACCACACTCTACAAAAGGAGCGATTAGTATAATATCTCGTCAGGACATAGAATTAAGATAAATATTCCAATTACAGCTAGCTTAACAACAATGTTAACTGGAAACGAGACCCTCAGATCATATTTAATTTCTCTACACGTACTATGTACATAGTATATAGAGAAGGTATTGTAATGCACCCAAAAATTCGATACCGAGATTTCACCGGAAATATATGTTTTGAGACCTCCTGAATCCAAAAAAAGCATTTTTATAAAAATGCCCGTGTGCCTCTGTCTGTGTGTCTGTGTCTGTGGGCAGCATAGCTCAAAAACGAAAAAACCGTTAAAAACCAAACTTAGTATTTAGGTTTGGTATTTTCCGAGAATGCGACACGAAGATTTTCAAGAAAATCCCCCCACCCCAGACTACCCTTTACATGGAATATGCAGATTTCCCTTTGTGTGTTAAAAGAGTTGCAGAATTCAACGGCGCTATTTCAAGTTGAAACCCACCAGTGAGGAACTGACCTGAGCAGACTTCGTTTTACAACTGTTGCTTATCAGCGGAAGCGTGAGAGAGGTGTTTGGTACCCGCTACCACAAGGACATACTGGACTTAACAACATCCTGAACCTGTAAAAAATCTGATGTGTTTCATTCACATGACTTTCTCTACGTGTCTGCAGCAAATTTTTGTTAAAAAGCTTATGCTTCTATTTACTTCATGCTAATCTAGACAAATTAGCAGAAATAATCTTATTACTTTTTTTCTTGTAAGTAGAAAGAAAATAAGGGAGTAGCATAAGTTAAAATGATAGCCAAAAGCTGGTTACTATGTGACTGAAGTTCCTTTGTTTGTATGGACAGGAGTTGACAAATTCCTGTGTGAGAAAAGTTAAGATTTTCGAACCTGAAAATAAAAACCAGGAATATCTCAAAAAAATCAACTCCATGAAAAAAAGTGTATATAACATAAATTGTGTTTTTAATGAGCTCTACATTCTTTGTATGGTAAGATTTAGTCTATCTCTTACAGTGTAGCAGTTATACAAAATTCCAGAACATTCACTGGCATACGATATTTTAATCAAAATCGTTAGCCATTTTTTAGAAAATCAAAATTTTCGAAAAAAGTTCCATGTAAAGGGTTGTTTGGGGTGGGGGGATTTTTCTCAAAATCTTCGTGTGGAATCCCTGGAAGATTCTAAACTTAATTACCAAGTTTGGTATTTTACCGACATTTCGTTTTTGAGTTATCGTGTTCACAGACACACGGACACACACATGGACCTTTTTCTGAAAATACTATTTTTAGATAAAGGGGAGCCTAAAACATATATTTCCGGTGAAATCTCGGTATCGAATTTTTTGGTGCAGTGCAATACCTTCTCTATACACTATGTACATATTTCGTATAGAGAAAGTAAAAATACGACACCGAGATTTCACCGGAAATATATTTTGAGAACCCCTGAATCAAAAAATAATTTAGAAACATGTCCGAGTGTGTATGTGTGTGTGTGGAAGGAGGAGGAGAAGGAGTAGGAAGAGGAGGAGGAAGAGGAGGAGGAAGAGGAGGAGTAGGAAGAGGAGGAGGAAGAGGAGGAGGAAGAGGAGGAAGAGGAGGAAGAGGAGGAAGAGGAGCAGGAGGAGGAAGAGTAGGAAGAGGAGGAGGAGGAAGAGAAGGAAGAGGAGGATGAGTAGGAAGAGTAGGAAGAGTAGGAAGAGGAGCAGGAGGAGGAGCAGGAGGAGGAAGAGGAGGAGGAAGAGGAGCGAAGAGGAGCAGGAGGAGGAAGAGGAGCAGAAGGAGGAAAAGGAGGAAGAGGAGGAGCAGGAGGAAGAGGAGGAAGAGGAGCAGGAGGAGGAAGAGGAGCAGGAAAGGAAGAGGAGCAGGAGGAGGAAGAGGAGGAAGAGTAGGAAGAGGAGGTAGAGGAGGAAGAGGAGGTAGAGGAGGAAGGGGAGCAGGGGGAGGTAGAGGAGGAAGAGTAGGAAGAGGAGGAAGAGGAGGAAGAGGAGGAAGAGGAGGAAGAGGAGCAGGAGGAGGTAGAGGAGCAGGAGGAGGTAGAGGAGCAGGAGGAGGTAGAGGAGCAAGAGTAGGAAGAGGAGGAAGAGGAGCAGGAGGAGGAAGAGGAGGAAGAAGAGCAGGAAGAGGAGGAAGAGTAGGAAGAGGAGCAGGAGGAAAAGGAGGAAGAGTAGGAGGAGGAAGAGGAGGAGTAGGAAGAGTAGGAAGAGGAGGAGGAAGAGGAGGAGGAAGAGAAGGAAGAGGAAGAGAAGGAAGAGTAGGAAGAGGAGGAGGAGGAGGAAGAGTAGGAAGAGGAGGAGGAAGAGGAAGAGTAGGAAGAGGTGGAAGAGGAGGAGGAGGAGGAAGAGTAGGAAGAGGAGGAGGGGGAAGAGTAGGAAGAGGAGGTGGAAGAGTAGGAAGAGGAGGAGGAAGAGTAGGAAGAGGAGGTGGAAGAGTAGGAAGAGGAGGAGGAGGAGGAGGAAGAGTAGGAAGAGGAGGAGGAGGAAGAGTAGGAAGAGGTGGAAGAGGAGGAGGAAGAGTAGGAAGAGGAGGAGGGGGAAGAGTAGGTGGAAGAGTAGGAAGAGGAGGAGGAAGAGTAGGAAGAGGAGGTGGAAGAGTAGGAAGAGGAGGAGGAGGAAGAGGAGGAAGAGGAGGAGAAGGAGGAGGAGGAGGGTAGCATAGCTCAAAAACCAGAAGCCGGGTAAATAACTTTAGTATTAAGTTCAATAAGGATGACACACGAAAATTTTCAGAAAAATTTCCACACCCAAAACTACCCGTTACATGGAACAGTTTTCCAAATTTTGTATTTTCTCAAAAATGGCTCTAACGATTTTGTAACATACGAAAGGTATATCTTGAATTTCTGGGAAAAGCCTCTGAAGACCTCTATTCTGGATCACTTTTGTATTACGTTTGTATAATGGTAAACCGTACGAGATAGACAAGAACCTACTACACAAAAAAATTAAATCTCGTAAAAACACACAATTTATGTCATATTTTTTTTTTTTTTTTTGAATAGGTACCTGTTATGAGATATTCCGAGTCATTGGTTTCAGTTTTAAGCTCTTAAATGTTTCTAAAATGGGAAGTCAATCTTTTTTTTTTTTGCCTCTCTTATTTACTCCTAGCAAGCCAAGAGAACCAAAATGCAATTGTTTCACATAGCGACCGGCTTTTAAAAGATTTGACTACCGCTTTAGCCTGTGCATTCACTTATTTTTCTTCAACTTACAGAGAAGCAAGTAATGAGACCAATTCTGATAATGTTTAGCTTGATTAGTAAGATGTAGATAAAAGAATAATTTTTGTAACAAAAGTTGTTTTAAGATTCTAATTTATGTTCACGAATCTAATAAAATGAATCCATTAGTGCACGTATACGTTAGAATCGCGTTTCTCTTCACCCCATTATACCGCACCTCCGCCTTGATATCACGTGACAAATTCACCCTCTATCTCTTCCTATAACCCATGTTTCGCAGTCTTTCCTTAACTCTACATTTCGCCAGTATCAATCAAGAGTAAAAACTTACATTAGTCCAGTTGTTTTAACACTAAAGTCCCCGACATGACCACAGAAGTTGCGGCTACTATACAAAGAAATCAATAAAACATTCTAATGTGTGACATTAATATAACATTCTCAGCTCTTATCAAATTATTTTTATACAGATTCTGCAAACTATTCTTATGCCAGCATATCTACACATATTTACCATCTACATAGTGTACAGATAAGATACTGTAATTCACTCGAAAATTTCATATCAAGATTTGAACAGAAATATATATTTTGAGATCTGAATCCAAAAAATCTGATAAGTACCATTCACGTGACTTTCTCTATATCCCTGCAAAAAATTATTCTTAAAAAGCTTATACTTCTATTTACTTCATGCTTATCAGAAAAAAATCTGATGTGTTCCATTCACATGACTTTCTCTACATCTCTGCAAAAAATATTATTAAAAAGCCATTGCTTCCATTTCCTTCATGCTGATCGAAAAAAAAAATTAGCAGATATAGTCTTATTACTTGCTTCCTTGAAAGTAGAAGCAAAATAAGGGAGTACCATAGGTTAAAATGATAGTTAAAAGCTGGTTGCTATGTGACTGAAGTTCCTTTGTTTGTATGGACACGAGTTCACAAAGTCCTGTACGAGAAAAGTGCGTTTCTTATAGCTGAAACCAAAAACAAGGAATATCTAAAAAAACAACCAACTCCACGAAAAAAATGTATATAAAATAAATTGTGTGTTTTAAAGTGCTCTACATTTGTTGTGTGGTAAGTCTTTGTCCATCTCTTACGGTTTAGCAGTTATGAAAAATTCCGTAAAATTCACCCAGAATAAAGTAGTCTTCAGAGGCTAATCCCAGAAAATTCAAGATATACATTTTATTTGTCAGGTAAATATCTTTAATATTCGAAATTTTAATCAAAATCGTTAGAGCCATTTTTGAGAAAATAAAAAACTTCGAAAAAAGTTCCATGTAAAGGGTAGTTGGGGTGGGGGATTTCTCTCAAAGTCTTCGTGTCGCATCCCTGGAAGATTCTAAACTTAAATACTCAAATACGATATATACAAAGTACTTGCAGAAAAAATGGCGAGTCATTTATGGACACTCTTTAACTGCTGTGGTTCTCAGCGTCCCATTCTATACTGGGCGTGACAGTCCGCTAAATTTTGCTCAGAGGCCTCTCCATCAGGCTTGAGGTTCTTTTACGTGCCGTGAATCTACGATACGGGACAACGGCTTTACTTCCCCTCCGAGGGAAGTCATGCTAAGGATTTTTATACTCGAAAAAAGCCATCGTCCTCCGCGGTGTTTGAACCCGCGACCTATACGTGTAGAGAAACAAAAATGGTTTTAGCGGATATTGGAACTGGATGTCTAAAATATTCATATATGAAGAAAATATATGTCGGCCTAAAGCAGCTAAGTATACCATTTTAAGAGAAAAGTCTTTGTATCGACCTGTGCCATAAGCCCACACAGTTTTAACTTGCCTGCAAGAGTTTCAAGAGATTAGACAGTGCAGCTTCCCACGCCATTTCGCACGGGAGGAAAAAAACGAGGTTTAAAAAATGCATTTGAAAAATAACACAAACGTTGCCTCGTGCGAGATGAGAGAGAGAAGTGGGAGGGGTGAAGGGAAGGCAAGAAAAATCCTGCTACTGCTACTACAAAGTTTGAACTTTGTATAATTATTTATGAAAGTGGAAGACTAGAAGGGGAGTATGTTTGTGTATACAGAGCGAGCGAGCACTGCATTCCGCTTGGACTGCTTTCTGCTCGTATGTGTGTGTGAGCTGCAGTTTTGCGTCAATGACTCACCGAGCAAAAGACCTCCATGTGCGCAGCTAGTCTCAAACACACCCTATTTTTTCAAATTAAAAAATAAACCATGTGTTATGTTTTACTTCAAGCTCAGTAGCGTTGTGGCAGCCATTACCGACATCACATTGTTTTTCTCGTGTAGGCAGTCTTTTGTTTTGCCTCCACTGGAGCGTGTCCGTTTCAGCGTCGTAACTCGCTTTTATATAACTGCACGGCGAGATAAAATAAACAGAGTATAACATCAAAGTAGGCTCTCTGGGTCTTCCAACATCCACGAGAATTAAACAACTGCGTTCTCTTGAAATGACAAAATAATGACGTCGTCTACACTATGAAATGAATAGTTTTCGCACCTCTGAAAACGTATTTGTGATCTTTGCGGGTTTCCCCCACTTCCGAGGTGTTTCTAGAGTTCACTAATTGGAATGCAAGAGCTGTTATATTGAAATTAATTTCAGAAACACCACAGCTAGATCAATCATCAGGGAGTAGAAATAATAATAGAAAAACTAGCACGAGACCAAAAAGAAAAAATTTGATGTGTTCCATTCACAAGACTTTCTCTACAACTCTGCAATAAATGATTGTTAAAAAGCTTATACTTCTATTTACTTCCTGCTAATCGAGAAAAAATAGAAGAAATAGTCTTATTACTTGCTTCTTTGTAAGCAGAACCAAAATAAGCGACTACCATAGGTTAAAGTGATAGTCAAAAGCTGGTTGCTATGTGACTGAAGTTCCTTTGTTTGTATGGACACGAGTTTTATTTATGCACGCTCTTTAACTGCTACGGTTCTCAGCGTCCCATTCTATAGTGGGCGTGAAAGACAGCTCACATTTGCTCAGGGGTCTCTTTATCACGCTTGAGGTTGTTTTAGGTGCAGTATATCTATTACACGGAACCAATGGCTTTACTTTCCTTCTGAAGGAAACCATGCTAAGGATTTTTACGCCAGAAAAAATATTTCACCCTCCATCTAGCTTGAACCCACGACCTTGGGTACCAGAGACAGAATGTTACTCCTAGACCACGGAGGACGACTTTTCAATGTCACATCCTGTACAGTCCCAGCAATTTTTGAAACTGAGTTAAATTTAATTTTATTTGCATTACTTCTCACTAATGGAAGTTCCTACTCATTGAGTGTCAAAACTCACATACGTAAATGTTTATGCATGCAACATTTGGCGTCAGAACAGTGCACTACACAACTATTTTTCCAAAATCAAAAACTTCAGAGATTCTTCGGTTACAGTCTCATTCACATATATGTTTCACAATTCAGACTAATCTAAGGAAGCGAAACAAATATTTTACCTTCTCTAGCCCCATATGTACAATGAACTTAGGGATAGAGAAGATATTGTATTGCACCCAAAAATTCGATACCGAGATTTCACCGGAAATATATGTTTTGGGATCTCCTGAATCCAAAAAAAAAGTATTTTTGGAAAAAGGTCCATGTGTGTGTATGTGTGTCTGTGGACAGCATAGCTCAAAAACGAAAAGACCATTAAATACCAAACTTGGTATTTTCAAGAAAATCCTCCCACCCCCAACTACCTTTTACATGGAACTTTTTCGAACATTTTGATTTTCTCAAAAATGGCTCTAACGATTTTGATTAAAATGTCTTATATTAAAGATATTTACCTGACAAATAAAATATATATCTTGAGTTTTCTGGGAATAGCCTCAGAAGACTACTTGATTCTGGATGAATTTTACGAAAGTTTGCATAACTGCTAAATCGTAAGAAATGAACAAAAACTTGCACACAAAAAATGAAGAACACATTAAAACACACACTTTATGTTATATAAATTTTTTTCTAGGAGTTGATCGTTTTTGAGATATTCCTTGTTTTTGGTCTCAGCTTTGAAAAAATTGTACTTTTCTCACATAGGAATTTGTCAACTCGTGTCAATACAAACAAAGGAGCTTCAGTGACATAGCAACCAGCTTTTGACATCACTTTAGCCTTGATACTGCCATATTTCGCTTCTACTCACAAAGAAGCAAGTAATAAGACTATTTCTGCTGACTTTTACTCGATTAGCATGAAGTAAGTAGAAGAATAAGCTTTTTAACAATAATTTGTTGCAGAGATATAGAGAAAGTCATGTGAATGGAACACTCAGATTTTTACTTTCACTACACATACTATGTATAGAGGAGGTATAGTATTGCATCCAAAAATTCGATATGGAGATTTCACCGGAAATACAAGTTTTGAGACCGACAGAATCAAAAAACAAATCATTTTTAGAAATAGGTCAGTGTTTGTGTGTGTCTTTGGACAGTAAAGCTCTATATCGAAAATTCCGTCTAATACCAAACTTGGTATTTAAGTTTAGTATCTCCCAAGGATACGACACCCATACTACCTTTTACGTGGAAAAAAAGTTCGAAAATGTTGATTTTTCATAAATGACTAATGATTTTGATTAAAATATCGTATGCTTAACATATTTACATGACAAATAAAATGTATATCTTGAATTTGCTGGGAGTCAATTCTGAAGACTCCTTTATTCTGGATGAATTTCGCCGAGTTTTGCGTAAGTGTTAAACCGTAAGAAACAGAAAAAACTTAGTACACAAAAAATGTACATCTCGTTCACATAGTTTATGTCATATTGTATTTTTTTTTTTTTTTTTTTTTTTTTAGATATTCCTTGTTATCGATTTCAGCTTTAAAATACTTAAACTTTTCTCATGCAGGAATTTGTCAACTGCTGGACATTCAAACAAAGGAATTTCAATCACTGATCAACCTCCTTTTAAAACATTTGAATATCGCCTTAACCTAGTGTACTCCCTTATTTCCCTTCTATTTACAACGACGCAAGTAATAAGACTATTTCTACTAGATTTATCTCGATTAGCATGAAGCAGATAGGATAAGCTTTTTAACAATAATTTGTTACAGAGATGTAGAGAAAATCTTATGAATGGAACACATCAGTTTTTTACTTTCTCTATACGTACTATGTACATAGTGTATAGAGAAGGTATTGCACTCCACCAAAAAATTCGATACCGAGATTTCATCGGAAATATATGTTTTGTGGTCCCCTGTATCCAAAAAAAGTATTTTCAGAAAAAGGTCCGTGTGTGTGTCCGTGTGTCTGTGAAAACGATAACTCAGAAACGAAAAGTCGGTAAAATACCAAACTTCGTATTTAAGTTTAGTATCTTCCAGGGATGCGACACGAAGATTTTGAGAAAAATCCCCCCACTCCCAACTACCCTTTACATCGAACTTTTTTCGAAAATTTTGATTTTCTAAAAAATGGCTCTAACGATTTTGATTAAAATATCGTATATTAAAGGTATTTACCTGACAAATAAAATGTATATTTTGAACTTTCTGGGAATAGCCTCTGAAGACTACTTTATTCTGGGTCAATTTTAAGGAATCTTGCATAACTGCTAAACCGTAAGAGATGCATAAAAACTTACTACACAACAAATGTAGAGCACCTTAAATCACACAATTTATGTTATATACATTTTTTTCGTGGAGTGGATTGTTTTTGAGATATTCCTTGTTTTTGGTTTCAGCTATAAAAACTTATACTTTTCTCATACAGGACTTTGTGAACTCGTGTCCATACAAACAAAGGAACTTCAGTCGCAGAGCAACCAGCTTTTGACTATCACTTTAACGTATGGTACCCCCTTATTTCGCCTCTACTAGCAAGGAAGCAAGTAATAAGACTATTTCTGCTAATTTTTGCTCCATTAGATGAAGTAAATAGAATTATTTGTTACAGTGATACAGAGAAAGTCATGTGAATGGAACACATCAGATTTTTTCTGTTAATACACAATTGGAAATATAAATTAAACATATGACAATGTTGATTATTCCAATAACCGCTTCTAGATTCAAAAAGATGTGCGCAAAAAGCCTTCAGTGGCTTTTTTATTCACTCCAGTGTGCAACTCGTATAAAAAATCTTATGTGTTCCGCTCATATAAGTTTCTCTCGCTGCTCTAGAAACAACCTTTTCTGACAAAAGATTCTTTTATCTACATCATGCTAATGGAGATAATCATTAGCAGAATTAATCTTATTACTTGCGTCCTTGTAAGTAGAAGGGAAATAAGGGAATACATTAGGCTAAAACGATAGTCAAAATTTTTAAAAGCTGGTTTCTATGTGAAACAATTCAGGTTCCCTTCAACATTAATTAGTTTAAAATTAAAGTAATAAGAACAAATATCTCGAAAACGGTTCAATTCTACAAGAAATAGGTAAATGACAAATTATGTGTGGTAAGCAGATTTAAATTCTTTGTGGAGTAAATTTTTGTCTATCTAATGGTTTAATCGTTATGTGAAATTCCTCAAAATTCAACCAGAATAACAAGTCCTTCAGAGGCTAGTCCAAAAAAATTCAAGATATACATTTAATTTGGAATAAAAACATCTTTAATATGCGGGATTTAAATCAAAATCGTTAGAGCCATTTTTGAGAAAATAAAAAATTTGGAAAAATGTTTCATGTAAAGGGTTGTTAGAGGTGGGGGATTTTCTTGAAAATCTTCGTGTCATATCCTCGGAAGGTATTGAACTTAAATACCAAGTTTAGTATTTAACCGACTTTTCGTTTTCGAACTATGCTGTCCAAAGGCACATGCAGACACACACACGGACCAATTTCTAAAAATAGTTTTTTTCGGATTCAAGGGACTTCAAAACACATATTTCCTAAAAAAGTTTGATATCCAACTTTTGGTTGGAATACATGTTCTTCGTCCACTATATATATATTGTACATACGGGCTAGAGAAAGTAACAAAACCGAAAATGTGTATGTACTTGATAGGTTTTTCTTTGAAAATGCAATATTCCAAAATGTCACTACGTAATTTTTGGATTGAAAAAGTATAAGGAAATTGAAAGATCTGTCTGTCACTTGCCTGAATTATAGAGATGTATCAGCTTTGTCAATAAATCTTCACAACGTGTTTTAGAAAATGTCGTGTAGCACTATTAGGTGTTTATAATGCTAGCACAATACAATTAAACAATCGACATGCAGTGTAGATAACTGATTAAGACCATTGCCTACAGGAAACTATCGACAGTTTAATTGGACAAACATAACCTTTAGCTCCCCACTCCTAAGTGAATGTTGAGACTGTCAACTGTTTATCGATACTTCCGAAAGCAACTGCTTCGCTTTTTACTTTCTCCACTGGTGAAGGTAGTAAGGGAAATATTCATTCCACCCAACAATTTTATATTCACTTCTCATCGGAAATATACATTTTGGAGGCCCGGTAATTTAAAAATCGGACATATTTCATTCATATTACGTCCTCTACCTGTTCTGCAAACAAACTATGATTACAAAAGGTTATTCATTTATCTACGTCATGCTAATCAAGATAAACATTAGCAGAAATGGTATTCTAATGCTTCCTTATTAGTAGAAGGGAAATAAGGGAATACACTACGTTAAATCTTTTAAAAGCTGTGAAGCAACTCAAATTTGATTCTGTTTGCATAGCTAGGAGATAAAAAAATGTATGAAACGAAAGATTACTTTCTGTTTGAGCAAAGTTTAAATAGTTTAAAATTGAAATAAATAACAAGGATTATCTTGGAAACAGTTTACTTCACAAAAAAAAAGTATTTAGTTTTACTTTCTCTATGCGTGCCATGTGCATAGTGTAAGAAGAAGGTATTGTATTGCACTGGATACCGAGATCTCACCGGAAATATGTTTTGAGGTCCCCTGAATACAAAAAATATTTTTAGAAAAATGCCAGTGTGTGCATCTGTCAGTCTGTCTGTCTGCCAGTGTGTGTGTGTGTGTGTCTGTGGGCAGCATAGTTCAAAAATGAAAAGTCCGTTAAATAACCAAACCTGGCATTTAAGCTCAGCATCCTTCAAGGATACAATAAGAAGATTTTGAAGAAAATCACTCACTCTCAAATTACCGTATGAGAAGATTATATATAACTTGTTAAAACACATACTAGTTTATTAAATATACGTTTTCTTTGTAGAGCTGTTTCTGAGATATTCCTTGTTGTTGATTTCAACTTTAAAATACTTATCTATATTTTTCTCATACGGAAATTTGTCAAATCCTGTCCATACAAACAAAGGAACTTCAGTTACATAGCACTAGCTTTTGACTATCACTTTAGCCTATTGAATTCACTTATTTCCCTTCTACTTATATGGACGTAAGTTATGAGAACATTTTTGCTAATTTTTTCTCGATTAGCATGAAATAAGTAGAACAATAAGCTTTTTAATAATCTTAATTTTTTGTTGCTCTGTAGAGAAAGTCATGTGAATGGAACACATCAGATTTTTTTGTCTAACTGTTACAGTTTTTAGTTACACAAAAGTCATCCAGAATGAAGAGGTCTTCAGAGGCTGTTCTCGGAAAATTAAAGATATACATTTAGTTTTTCATGAAAATATCTAAACGGACGATAATTTAATCAAAATCGTTAGAGCTCGTAGTTTTGGGAAACTCAAAATTTTCCAAAAAAGCCCCTTGTAAACTTTAGTTGGGTTGGAGGCATTTTCTTGCAAATCTTTGTGTTGCATCCTTGAAAAATACTGAAATTATATACAAGTTTGGTATTCAAAATGCTACTCGTTTTTGAGGTATGGTGCTCACAGACACACACACACACACATACACACACACACGTGGGCATTATATTAAAACTACTGTTTTTTGGATTCAGGGAATGTACTGTATTTCCACTGAAATCCTTTCTGGGTGAAATACAACACCTATATCTACTATGTACATTGTACATACGTGCTAGAGAAAGTAAAACTATTTATCACTTTAAACCACACAATATTTTTTCATTAATTATTTCTAAGCTATCCGATGTTAGTGGTTCGAATATTTTAATTCTTGGGCGATTCTTTCAAAGCACGTTCGATGCTGAGTTGTTTCTTGTGATTTGAATAGAAAGATTATGACATTTTAAGGCCAATATAAATAATATTCTTAAACATTTGACTGTCGCCATTTTGTTTGTATGTGTAATGAAATGTCTACCGGAGCTTATTTCTGCAAAGGTTATCTTAATTGATATGAAGAAGATGGAAATGTAAATTTTCGTAAGAATAGGTTTATATCCACTATTAAGTAATAGAAAAAACGCCTGTATGCAACACATAAGATTTATTTCTGTAAAATAATCTGAAAATGAAACCTGAAGTATTGAGTTACGCAATACCTTCATTTAGTTACGTTTTTTCAAAGCATACAGGCAATGTCCAAGTGTTTGCACACCATAGAAGATCAAGAAGAGGTTTAAAATGTTTATATCTTCAAAGGAAGTGGAGCTTTTAACAAACTTGAATGTCGAGGGACCATTGCTGCCGAAAAGGCGCTTGACTAGTTGTCAGGTAAAAGCAAAAAATAAGAAAAAGATTTAATATTTATCTGCACACTTCATAAAGCACTACAAAGAAACAGTCTTTTTTATATTTTATGAAGCGTTTGGGTCTTTTACAGGTATAAAAAAAGAAACAGCGCGTTTTATTAGCGAAAACTTCACCCCGGAAGCCTGCTCACGTTACAACAGGATTATCCCAAATTACAGGGTGTACTTGTCAAAACGGGCTCTTCTGACAGTAAGGTGACCTCCCTTCAATTGCTACTACCCATCCTGACAAAATCGTCCTTTGCAGTTACGCATACAGTCAAAATAGAACGTATTGGAACCTCATGTTTATTTTATATATTTATTTTAAATGTGAAACAAAAGGAAAGCTATTTAGTGTGCAATTAACACAAACAAATTATACATTATTTTCATCACCACAAATAAAAAAAAATCTGATGTGTACCATTCACATGACTTTCTCTATATCCCTGCAACAAATTATTCTTAAAAAGCTTATACTTTTATTTACTTTATGCTAATCAGAAAAAATGAGCAGAAATAGTCTTATTACTTGCTTCCTTGTAAGTAGAAGCGAAATAAGGGTCTACCATAGGTTAAAATGATAGTCAATACCTGGTTGCTATGTCAATGAAGTTCCTTTGTTTATATACATAGGAGTTGACAAGTTCCTATATGAAAAAAGTATAAGTTTTTTATAGCAGAAACCAAAAATAAGGAATGTCTCAAAAACGACGAACTCACAAAAAACATGTATATAACATAAATTGTGTGTTTTAACGTGATCTACATTTTTTATGTGGTAAGTTTTTGTCTCGCTCTTACGGTTTAGCAGTTATGCAAAATTCCGTAAAATTCACTCAGAATAAAGTAGTCTTCAGAGGCTATTCCCAGAAAATTCAAAATATACATTTTATTTGTCAGGTAAATATCTTTAATATATGATATTTTAATTAAAAGCTTATACTTCATGCTGATCAGAAAAATAACTCAATTGTTGCAGGGATATAGAGAAAGTCATGTGAATGGTACACATCAGATTTTTTTTTAAATCTTCTCGCATCCTTGGAACACGCTGAACTTAAATATCATATTTTGTAGATATTTAACTGAATTTTCGTTGTCGCAAACACACACAAACACGGACAACTCTCCAAAATTGCAATTTTTACTTTGTCTCCACGTACTATGTACATAGTGTATAGAGAAGGTATTGTATTCCACCAAAAATTCAATATAGAGATTTCACCAGAAATATGTGCTGAGTTTTAAATATTTATCGATTTAGATATTCTGTGCCTCTTGCATCTACAATGAAATTTATAAAAAAAAAGTGTTATTTTTACAAATGGTTATCTCAGTTTACTTAAAGTGAGTGAAGTAAGACTTAACAAGAATAGTTTGTAGAAACTATATAAAACCTCTGATGTGTTCCATTCACATGACTTTCTCTACGTCTCTGCAACAAATTATTGTTAAAAAGCTTAATCTTCTATTTACTTTACACTAAACGAGAAAAAACTGACGGAAATACTCTTATTACTTGCTTCCTTGTAGTAGAAGCGAAATAAGGGAGTACCATAGGTAAAACTGATAGAAAAGTTTACTGCTATGTGACTGAAGTTTCTTAGTTTGTAAGGACAGGAGTTCAGAAATTCCTGTATGAGAAAAGTATAATTCTTTTAAAGCTGAAACTAATAACAAGGAATATCTCAAAAACGATCAACTCCACGAAAAAAAATGTATATAACATAAATTGTGTTTTTAACGTGCTCTTCAGTTTTCGTGTTGTAAGTTTTTGTCAATCTTTTACGGTTTACCTGTTATGCAAAATTCCGTAAATTTCATTCAGAATAAAGTAGTTTTCAGAGCCTATTCCCAGAAAATTCAAGATATACATTTTATTTGTCAGTAAAATATCTTTAATATACGATAGTTTAATTAAAATCGTTAAACCCATTTTTGAGAATATCAAAATTTTTGAAAATGTTTCCATGTAAGGGGTGTTTGGGGGTGGGGGATATTCTTGAAAATGTTCGCGTCGCATCCTTGGAACATATTAACTTAAATACCAAGTTTGGTATTTAACGGACTTTTCATTTTTGAGCTATGCTGCCCACAGACGCACACACAGATAGACAGACACACACACACACACATATGGACATTTTTCTAAAAATGCTTTTTTTGGTTTCAGGGGGTCTCAAAACGTATCAAATTTTGGGTGCAATATAATACCTTCTCTATACACTATATACATAGTGCGTTTAGAGAAAGTAAGAACGAGGGGATAGAGAAAGTCATGTGAATGTAACACTGATTTTTTTTTTTTTTAGTTGGAAAACACTCACTAGGTAACATGCCAGGTCACCAAACAAAGAAAATGACGGCTTGCGTAGCCATGCTATCACGGTTCGAGCTTTTTTGTGTTAGGATTTGATTATCTGTAAAATAGTTGGGCCCTGGCTTTTTAAAGCTTTAACGCCAATATTAAGCCGTAAACAAAAGAACAGTGGTATCATTCAGTATTAAAATTCCCGTGGTTTTGAACCGCGGACAAGAGAATGAATCATGCGGAATGTTTTCCAATAATGATAGCGGACATAATCAACTCTTTCACCGTGGAGTCATTGTTAAGCGCTGTTTTATGAAATGGCAATCGAGCATCATATAAAACATGGAATTCCACTCCCAACTATATACAGCAATTGTGCATCACCAAGTTGTTACCAACCTTAGACACAGGTCAAACAAATGCCTATTTAAGATTTCTTCAAAATATGTTCCCGAAATTTTACTTTCTCTAAACGTACTATGTACATAGTGTATAGAGAAGGTATTGTACTCCACCTAAAAATTCGGTCCGAGATTTCACCGGAAATATATGTTTTGGATTCCCCTGAATCCAAAAAAATAATTTTTTGGAAAAAGATCCGTATGTGTGCGTCTGTGTGTCTGTGGATATTATAGCTAAAAACGAAAAAACCGTTTAATACTCGTACAAAATTTGGTATTTAAGTTTAGTATCTTCCAGGGACGCGACATGAAGATTTGAGAAAAATCCCCCACCCCAAACTACCCTTTACATAGAACTTTTTTCGATATTTTTGATTTTCTTAAAAATGGCTCTAACGATTTTGATTAAAATTTCATATAGTAAAGATATTTACGTGACAAATAAAATGTATATCTTTAATTTTCTGGGAATAGCTTCTGAAGACTACTTTATTCTGGATGAATTTTACGGAATTTTGCATAACTACTAAACCGTAAGAGATGGACAAAAACTTAAAACACCAAAACTGTAGAGCACGTTAGAACACACAAATTATGTTATATACATTTTTTTCGTGGATTTGATTGTTTTTTGAAATATTTCTTGTTTTTGGTTTCACCTTTAAAAACACACTCTTCTCATACAGGAATTTGTCAACTCCTGTCCATACAAACAAAGAAACTTCAGTCACATAGCAACCAGCTTTTGACTATCACTTTAACCTATGGTATTTCCTTATTTCGAGTCTACTTATAAGGAAACAAGTAATAAGACTATTCCTACTAATTTTTTTCTCGATTATCATGAAGTAAATATAAACATAAGCTTTTTAACAATAATTTGTTGCAGAGATGTAGAGAAAGTCATGTGAATAGAACACATCAGATTTTTACTTTTTTGGCATTTCATCCAAACATTCTATCCCAAAATTTTGCGGAAATACTAATTTTGGAATACAAATACCAAATAATCTGATGTGTTCAATTTATATAACTTTCTCTGTGAACTATTGTTACAAAAGATTATTGACTGCCTCCGTGGTCGAGTGGTCATCGAGGTGACTTCTTACCCGGAGGTCCCGGGCTCGATTCCCGGCTGGGGCGTGGAATTTTTCTTTAACCAGAATTATTCCCAATCCCCCACAGAGTCTGTACGTATGTGAAAGTGAATGCGCGTGTATTTAATGATATAAAATGATAAATCTAATTTCAATAGCCTACTGTGATCAAATGAGGTGTTTCTTAAGTCAAAGTCCCCAATATGACCATAGAAGTTAAAAGGGACTGTACAAATGATACATGGTAATCGAGATATACATTAGCAGAAGTGGTTTTATTAGTTTCTTCTAAGTAGAAGGGAAATAATGTAATAGCACTAGCCATAGCGATAGTCAAATCTTTAAAAGTGAAACAGTCGAAATTCGGTTTTCGCTTTGCACGATCCGGAGTAAAACAAAGGAGATGTAAAACGAAATAACACCTCACATTTGAGAAAAGTAGCTTAAAATTGAAACTAATAACAAGAAATATCTTCCTTCTACTAAAACAATTATATGATATACATTGTGTGTTTTAACGAGCTCTATACTTTTGTGCAGTAAATTTTTGTCTATTTCTTACGGTTTACCAGTTATCCAAAATTAATCCAGAATAAAGATATCTTCAGAAGCCATTCCCAGAAAATGCAGTATATACAGTTCATTTGTCATGTAAATATATTTAATATATTCATTTAAATCAAAATCGTTAGTCTTTTTTGTGAAAATCAATATTTTCGAACATTTTTCCATGTAAAGGTAGTTGGGGGTGGGGGCATTTTCTTGAAAATCTTCGTGTCGCATCTTTTGAAGATACTGAACTTAAATACCACATTTAGTGATTAACGGACTTCGAGTTTTTGAGTTATGCTGCCCATAGGCACACACAGACGGAGAGACAACACACACACACACACACACACACACACACACACACACACACACACACACGGACCTTTTTGTGAAAATGCTTTTTTTGGATATTGGGGACCCTAAAACATATATTTCCGGTGAAATCTCGGTATCGAATTTTTATTTTCTCCATACGAACTATGTAGTCTATAGAGAAAGTATTGCACTCCACCAAAAAATTCGATACCGAGATTTCACCGGAAATATATGTTTTAGGGTCCCCAATATCCAAAAAAAGCATTTTCACAAAAAGGTCCGTGTGTGTGTGTGTGTGTGTGTGTGTGTGCGCGTGTGTGTCCGTGTGTCCGTGGGTCCGTGTGTCTGTGAACACGATAACTCAACAACGAAAAGTCAGTAAAATACCAAACTTGGTATTTAAGTTTAGTATCTTCCAGGGATGCGACACGTAGATTTTGAGAAAAATCCCCCCACCCCCAACTACCCTTTACATGGAACTTTTTTCGAAAATTTTGATTTTCTCAAAAATGGCTCCAACGATTTTGATTAAAATTTCGTATATTAAACATATTTACCTGACAAATAAAATGTATATCTTGAATTTTCTGGGAATAGCCTCTGAAGAGTAGTTTAATCTGGATGAATTTTACTAAATTTTGAATAACTGCTAAACCGTAAGAGATGGACAAAAACTTACTACACAAAAAATGTAGAACACATTAAAACACACAATTTATGTTAAATACATTTTTTTCGTGGAGTTCGTCGTTTTTGTGACATTCCTTATTTTTGGTTTCTGCTATGAAAAACGTATACCTTTCTCATATTTTAACTTGTCAACTCCTATCCATATAGACAAAGGAACTTCATTGACATAGCAACCAGCTTTTGACTATCACTTTAACCCACGGTTTCCGTTATTTCGCTTCTACTTACAAGGAAGCGAGTAATTAAGACTATTTCTACTATTTTTTTTCTGATTAACATAAAGTAAATAAAAGTATAAGCTTTTTAAGAATTGTTTGTTGCAGGGATATGGGGAAAGTCATGTGAATGGTGCACATCAGATTTTTTGGTGGAGTGCAATACTTTCTCTATACACTATGTACATAGTGCGTATGGAGAAAGTAAAAATGCTCCTTTTGGGTTCAGGGGGTCTCATAACATATTTTTCCGGTGAAATCTCGGAATCGAATTTTTGGGAGCAGTACAGTACCTTGTGCATACACTATGTACATAGTACGTATAGAGAAAGTAATACAAGAATTTGAAAATCTGAACCAATAAGAACAGGATTACAATAAGGGGTAATCTTCTTTATGGTTTTAAGAGTATTTTCTTTATATCATTCCTTTGAACTTTTTATAACAAAGAATATATCCGTAATGATTAAAAGTATAAAACAAATATTATTTCGCATCAACTATGTGCATTAACAAGATCCAAATATTTCGTGCAGTAATTTTTTTTCTCTGTCTTAACAATCAACAATCATTCGGAACGTAGTGATTTCAAAAGTAGTTCCCAGACATTTCAAGATAAACATTTTTTGGCATACAAAAGTCTTGAATATGCGGTATTTTAATCAAAATTGTTAGAGCTCTATTAAGGAAAATAAAGTAAGAACGAAAGGTTTTAAGCCTAAAGCTTAGTTTAGGACGGGGATTTTTCTTGAAAATGTTCGTCTTGTATTCTTGGAAGATGCTAAATGTGTATACTAAGTTTGGTATTTAATCAAATCTAAGATTTTTGAGGCATGCTCTTCACAGGCACGCATGCATGCGCATTTTTCTGATTTTTTTTACTTTCTCTATACGTACTATGTACATAGTGTATAGAGAAGGTATTGCACTCCACCAAAAAATTCGATACCGAGATTTCACCGGAAATACATGTTTTAGGACCCCATGTATAAAAAAAAAAAAAAAAAAAAAAAAAAAGAAGAGCATTTTCAGGAAAAGGTCCGTGTGTGTGTGTGTGTGTGTGTCCGTGTGTCTGTGAACACGATAACTCAAAAACGAAAAGTAGCTATAATACCAAACTTGGTATTTAAGTTGAGTATCTTCCAGGGATGCGACACGAAGATTTTGAGAAAAATCCTCCCACCCCAAACTACCCTTTACATGGAATTTTTTTCGAAAATTTTGATTTTCTTAAAATGACTCTAACGATTTTGATTAAAATATCATATATTAAAGATATTTACCTAAAAAATAAAATGTATATCTTGTATTTTCTGGGAATAGCTTCTGAAGACCTGTTTATTCTGGATGAATTTTGCTTAATTTGGCAGAACTAATAAACCGTAAGAGATAGACAAAAACTTACTATACAAAAAATGTAGGTCTTGTTTTTAATTCAAAACGTGTATTTCCGATGAAATTGTAGTAGCATTCAATACTCTCTTTACTAAAGTATAGGTAAGTAGTACATAAGGTAAAAGGTGTATACTTGATCCTCACACCTTCATTTGTCGAATTAGTTAACCAAAAAATATCCTACGAAATAAAGACTTTAGGAATAGATAAACCTCTTTAATAAAGCACAGAGAATTGGTGACGCGTAATGGATATCAAATACATCCCCTGCACATTTCAGATCATGTTTGTACCCCTGCCAGTAGTTTTATTTGGGGTATTAAACCACAATGCTCTCTGCTCAGGGCGATGTTTTGACTTGAATAGGACGCAAGAGTAACACAAGAACTGAGTGACACCCATCGCCTCAAGGGTAGCGGCTTGTTTTCTACATCCAGTGAACTTTGTTCATGGAAGGGTGGCTTTGTGTCGAAGCATTCTAGGGCATCAGAATGAGGAAGTGAGCATTTATTTGACATGCCTGTATCATAGAATTTGGGGGTTAAAGGTAGTGACACTTTAATATAAAATAACGAGGAAATCAAATAATATTTTAATAATAAAACCAAATTCCATAAAACGACAATAGTTAAATATTATACTCACTTTCCACACACAATAAACCGTTGACAAATGAAGTTAAAATGATTACAAAGCTGCATAGTTATATTTAGAAAGAAATTAAGTCAATATTCAGGTTATATCTAGACATGTTATTTATTCCACATTAAAAGGTTAAAATTCGTATAAAAATTACAGAGAATAGTATTCACAGAATCAAAATTGTATTACTATCAACGTGCTATATAAGTATAAATAATTAGGCAAATATTTCACTCACCTGTTTATTAAAATCATGGTTCTGTGTTGCTGCAAATGTAATCTTGAAATCTTATTTATATGTTTATTTCCACAATGGCAAAATTGTATACTAACTGACCTTGTTAGAAGTCTAGTTCATTAAGGGTCATAGGCGTCGATTTAGGGGGTGGGGACACCTTGTGTCCTCCTAACTTACAAAGTCAATAGCATTTCCACTCCAAAAATATTACTGAAGGGACTTGGACCCCAAAAATTCAAAGACAACTTTTTTCTTCATTTGTATAGCCCCTTTATCTTCTACGGTCATATCGGGGGCTTTTTAGCTTCTGAAACGACTCATATATTCTCTGTAGATTATTGTCGTTCAATCTCACATGCATACCTTCATATGGGGATAAGGAATAAATCTGGTTAAAGTAAAATTCCCCTCCCCAGCGGGAAGCGAACCCGGGACCTCCGGGTGAGGAGTCAGCTGGCTGAATACTCAACCACAGATGTTTCTGTAAACAAACAAAAACTTTACTTTCTCTAGCACGAATATATAATGTACACAGTAGGTAGAGAAGCTATTGTATTCCACCGTAAAATTTGATACGCTATTTCACCGAAAATACATGTTTTGGGGATATCTGAATATTAATAAAATAAGTTTCAGAAAATCGTCCCCGTGAGTATATCTGGGGAGGCAACATAAATCTAAAACAATAATTTGGCTAAGTACCAAACTTGGCACTTAACTTCAGCATATACCAAGGATGGGACAAAGATTTTCAGGGAAATCCCCCACCCCAAGCTATTCTTTACATGGAGCATTTAAATTGTAGATTTTCTCAAAAATAGTTCTAATGATTTTGATTAAATACTATATACTAAGACTGTTTTGATGCCAACTAAAATACATGTCTCGAATTTTCTGGGAATAGTCCCTGATTTCCTCTTCATTCTGGAGGGCTTTTGTATAACCGGTAAACAGTAAAAGATAGATAAAACCTTACTACACAAAATGAAGATCTTGTTAAAACACAATATATGCTATACAATTTGGTTTTTTAGAGCTCACCACATCTCGAAGATATTCATTGTTTTATTGTTTTAAAATGTCCAATACTTAAGCTTCCCTCAAATGGGAAGTCATTCTCTTTTTCATCCTGGCTATGTAAAGAGAAGGGAATTTCAATTGCATCACATAGAGACCAGCTTAAAAGAATGTGTCTATCACTTTAGCCTAGTGTATTCCCTCATTCTCCTTTTTCTTAGAAATAAACAATTAATATATTTCTGCTAACGTTTCTCTCAATTGGCATAAAGTAGACAGAAGAATATGCTCACATAAGAGCATTTTTTTGCAGAACAGGCAGAGAAAATCATGCAATCATTCACATTACTTTCTCTACATCTCTGCACATAATTGTTAAAAAAGATTATTCTTCTATTTACTTCACTCTAATCAAGAAAAAATAGCAGAAATGGTTTTATTACTTGCTTCCTTGTAAGCAGAAGAGAAATAAGGGAGTAGCATAGGTTAAAGTGATAGTAATATATGTTTTAAAGCCTGAATGCTATGTGATTGAAGTTCCTTTGTATGGCCAGAGTTGAAAAATTCCGGTATGTAAAAAAGTGTTAAATATTTTGAATCTGAAATTAATAATGGGGAATATCTCAAAAAATGGCCAACTTCGCGTAAAAAAGGTATATGACATAAATACTGTGTGTTAATGAGATATAGGTACATTTTTTGTGTAGTAAGTTTCTCTGACGGTTTACCAGTTATGCAATATTCCACAAAATTAATCCATAATAAAAATATCTTCACAAGCTATTCAATAAAATACAATACCTATACATTTTGTCATGTAAATATCATTATATGACATTTTAATCAAAATCATTACAGCCATTTTTGAGAAAATCAACATTTTCAAAACTTTTTCCATGTAAAGAGTAGTTGGGGGTAGGGGACTTTCTTGAAAATCTTCGTGTGGCATCCTTGGAAGGCAAACATTTAAACACCGAGTTTGGCTGTTTCGCTTCTGTCCACAGATACGCACGAACCTTTTTCTAAAAATGATTATTTGGACTCAGGGGACTTCAAAACATCTCGGTATTGAATTTTTTGGTGGAATACAATACTTCTTTTACACTATGCACATAGTGCGTGTAGAGAAAGTAACAAGATGCGTCTACACCTTAGCCTAGTATATTCCCTTATTTTTTTACCGCCTGCGGTGCCATAAGTAGTTAAAGCGGGCGTTAAACACTACAAAAAAAAGTATTTCCCTTTTACTTAAAAGGAATTACGTAATTAGAATATTTCTGCTTACGTTTATCTCGATTAGCATGAAGAAGAGAGAAAGCTATGCTTATATAAGAATACTTTAGCCCGTCTGGGTAGTGTGGTGGTAGCGGGTCTGCTTCATATTCAACTTGTCGTGAGTTCTAATATCGCTTAGGGTAAGTTACCCGGATAAGGTTTTTTCGGGGTTTTCCCTTATCCTAAGAAGACGAATGTCGAGTAACTTTAAGCTCCATGGACCTCGAGATCATTTGAGCATCATTTCACCAATGTCATTCATTGCCCGATACGACCAACCAGGTTAAAGGTTGTTAAACTAAAAAAAAAAACAATAACAACAACAACAAATATAACAGGTAGAGAATGTCATGCAAATGGAATACGTCAGACTTTATAACGTTTTATAACTTTTTAACATTTTTA
This sequence comes from Hymenopus coronatus, assembly GCA_030762935.1. NCBI lineage: Eukaryota > Metazoa > Arthropoda > Insecta > Mantodea > Hymenopodidae > Hymenopus > Hymenopus coronatus. The sequence continues at coordinate 23,328,242 of CM060891.1, forward strand.
TAATTTTTATAACAAAGTTTAGAGAAGGTCATGAAATGGAATACGTCAGACTTTATAACATTTTATAACTTTTTAACATTTTTATAACTTTTATAACACAAACAGTGCATATAAAGTGTAGAGAAGGTCATGAAATGGAATACGTCAGACTTTATAATATTTTATAACTTTTTAACATTTTTGTAACTTTTATAACACAAACAGTGTATATAAAGTGTAGAGAATGCCATGAAATGGAATACGTCAGACTTTATAACATTTTATAACTTTTTAACATTTTTATAGCTTTTATAACACAAACAGTGTATATAAAGTGTAGAGAAGGTCATGAAATGGAATATGCATCACTTTATAACATTTTATAACTTTTTAACATTGTTATAACATTTATAACACAAAAAGTATATAAAATAAACTTAGCAGCATTTTGTCCCCAAACTGTGTTTCGATGTGACAAATGAGGCTAGAGAAGGCGTCTCAACAGGCGGATATAAAAGATCACTGGAGGGCTACTAGGTGTTGGAAGTGTAACCACTGTGGGCAAAGAAAGGAAACAGTAAAAAGAGACGGTGATGAACAGGATAATGCAACAAAGAAGACACGTGGTTATTTTGAAACCATTTCACTAGAGCTGAGTATTCTCTTCCTTTTATCGCTCTTGTGGATCGCTTTTCACGGTTAACAACAAAAAACAAGCATGTAGCAGCAGGGAACATGAATGGGTAATAGGTAGTCAATAGGGGGACCATGCCCCGGTCTTATGTTACTGCAAAAAAACAGTGCCATTTTTCTGCTTGCAAGTGAAAAGTGCTGGGGGCAACAGTGGGAACCAGTTCCGCGTGGAGGGCTGTCATTGTTATACACTAATATCAGCTTTACAAACCCCATATTTGCATTTAATATATTTCCAACTTGCTTAGAGAACCGTTCCTTTCATTCAACTCTTCCTGCTACCAGTAACAGACATGGAAATAAACGTTTATCAAATACTGAGTCTAAATACACTTGTTTACAAATTGAAACTACTATGACAAACCTGATGTGGTTATTCTTTTATTTACGTCATGCTAATCTAGATAAACATTAGCAGAGTATTAGTATTAGTTTAATTGTTTTACTTTCTCTACACGTATTATGTATATAATGCATAGACAAGGTATTGTACTCCACTCAGAAATTCGATACCAGGTTTTGACCAGAAATATATGTTTTAGGGTCCCTTGTATCCAAAAAAGCATTTTCAGAAAAAGGTCCCTGTGTTGTGAACACATTAACTCAAAAACGAAAAGTCGGTAAAATACCAAACTAGCTATCTATCACCTTGACTGCAGAATTCATCACCTTTGCCTTCTTCGGAGCCAATTTTCCTTTTAAACCTCCATTGTTTCGACACTATTTTTGTCTCTGGAACGTAATTGTGTATCCATGTTTCATCCACACATATGTATCTACGCAGAAATCATTGTACATTGTATATATGTACTAGAGAAAGTAAAAAGTCTTGGCAACACACGAAAATGTGTTTCAGAAAATTATACTTCATTCGAGGGCCATCAAGAAAGTGACAGTCGATTTGGCATATCTAAACAATAACAATACCTTACCGTATTTTTCAACGTAATCGTCATTGCCATCGAGGTATTTATTGTCAAATGGTAGTGTTTTTCAATCCGATGTTACACTCTTTCACCGTTAAAGATCTGAGTCAAGATGTCACTGCCACTTTGAGGTCTTCATGGCGGGAGTCATGTACGGTGTCCGAAGTGCAACACAGTTTTTCTGAATTTTTTCATCAACATTTGCTTTAAATTCCTTCATAACGTTTGATGGACTTCCACTCCGGTCTTTATCTACACACTGGTACATCCTTGATTACTCGTAAATTATGCGTCATTTCCTCACTGAAGACTCATTCATTTCATTATCACTTCACTATAAACTTGCGTTATTTGCCTATAAAATCCGAACATTTTGTGCATTCAAAAAATGTGGCGGTAGAAAGGTATAACATCGGCATTGAAAAACTGTTACCACGTGACGATAAATATCTTGACAGAATGGAGATTACATTGAGAAATAGAGTGAAGTACTGTAACTTGGTAAATAAAGTTTTGTGTTGATAACTTTCGTTATTATTTATTTATGCCAAATCGTCAGTTACTTTCTGGATGGCCTTCGTATATTAAAGAATGTTGAAATATGCTCTGATAGTACCAAGCTATGATTAACTTTCATATATGCGTAGTTTGAACATGACAAAAGTTACAGTTGCTGTCCCAGAAATACCCGACCTGACATATAGATAGCGGTTGTTTCAAACAACAACAATGGTAAAAAATACCAACCTTAGAAAGCTTAAGTTTGAAATTTGACGATTGTTTGCATTGTTTAGCATTTGTTTAGCAGTCATCATTAGTAAATTCTTTCAGCGAATTTGTAAATATGGATAAAACTGGTCATCCTTATGTGATACAATACTTTCATCTGAAAGGTCTTATCCAACTAATATTAAAGCTGAGCTTTGGGGGAGTCTGCTCCTTCGTTTACAACAGTGAAATATTGGGTGGCAGAGTTTAAGCGCGGCCTTACAAGCTGCCAAGACGAACATCGCAGTGTTCGACCAAATGTGGTTACTAGTCCAGAAATTGTAAAGAAAACCCACAAAATAGTATAGGATGACCGTCGACTGAAAGCGCGCGAGCTAGCAGACATTGCAGGCATTTCAAAAGTTCTGTACATCACATACTAACTGAAATTTTGCATAAGAGAAAGTTGTGTGCAAGGTGGCTACCGCGTTTGCTCACAATAGAATAAAAACTGCGTCGTCAGGATGTTTCAGTGTTTGGCAATGTTTCAATGCAATAAAACTGAGTTTTTGCGTCGATTTATAGCAATGGATGAAACCTTGATCCAACACTTTACACTTGAGACGAAGGAACAATAAAAACAGCGGACTGGAAGGGGAGAATCGGCTCCAAAAAAGGCGAAGCCAGTTCCATCTGTAGGCAAGTGGCTCAGTTTTCTGGGACGCACGCGGGAATAATTTTCATTGGTTATCTCAAAAAAGGAAAAATAATCAATGGCGAATATTATGCGAACATGTTATAGCGTTTGAGTGATGAAATCGAGAAAAAACGGCCGCATTTAGCGAAAAAGAAAGTTTTGTTTCATCAAGACAATGCACCACGTTCATAAGTTCCAATTGCTATACATCCTATTCGCCAGATTTAGCCCCTTCTGATTATTTTCTGTTGCCAAACTTGAAGAAATGGCTTGGTGGTAGAAGCTTTGACAATAATGAAGAGGTGGAGTCTGCAGTTGATGGCTATTTTGCAGACCTCGATAGTTGTCACTATAAACAGGGTATTGAAGCTATTGAACAACGCTGGGGAAAGTGTATCGAGCTGTAAAGAGACTATATACAGAAATAAAGATGTCTTTCCCCAAAATTGTTGTACTTTCTCTGTTAGCTCGGCTATGTTGACACAGGCCCTTTGAATTCCTCATTTATTTACGTCACATTTTCACTTTAGAACGCCTAAGGGTGCATAGTCCTCAAGATACTTTTATAACTGAATTGCCAACCAACACCCTGTAGATTGCCAAGGAAAGGAGAGTGAAGTCGATGAAGGGAAGGATGTGGAAGAGTCTTAATAAAATTGGGAATAGAAGCGAAAATAAAGAAATAGAGAATAAAAGAAGGCCGATGGTGCACACTATTCTCTCTGCGGCGGTCCTTATCGATTTCTTCCCGCCCGTTGAGAGGCGCAGTCGAACAGAAAGAAAATTACCATTCGTATTATTCTCTTTGATAGCGCGAGTGCGCATGCGTGTTGAACAACTTGCTGATTCTTTATCAGATTCCATATCGCGCTCCATCTTCGTTTCCAACAGGTTAAGATGTCACTGTGAGTCGGTGTAACTTCTCTTCTTCTTCTTCTTCTTCTTCTCAAAGAAAAAAAAGTCCATTGGCTACAATTCGCGTGATATTCTCTACCTTAACTTCAACAATAGTTTTTTTTTTTTTATTATAAGTGACTTAAATAGACTATTATTACTTTCTCTACACGTACTATGTACATATGTACTATGTACTGATTTTTCCAGCTCCTCAGTTGGCTAGTATGGAAGAAACAGTCTATTCTTTACGTCTCTTTTAATAGGCTATGTGCTTATTGTCATACCATTCGATACAATGACAGCATGAGGTGGTTGCGGAAGGTTTAATGTATCTGCGGGAGTCAGAAGAAGACGATTGATACATGTCTATAATAGAATAATTAACAATGGTTATTGTAATTATCTTTTTAAAATCACAACTGCAAAGACTTGTTCAATAGTTCTCCTTTTCTTTTCTTTTTTCTTTCTTTCTTTCATATTGTTGGGCGACGCCAAGGCAGAGTGATTTGACCACTCGCTTTTCACATAGGCGGCCCGGATTCAATCCCAGGAGACTCGTCAGCGGGAGGTCCGTAGTTCAGATCACTACCACCGTCCTTCCCTTCTTTTTTTTTTTTTTTCACGATGGCGGACGTGCACAAGAGGCTAGAAGCCACGACATTTTGTATTTATTAAGAAGGCATAATCAATTTAGTTTCATCGATGCCCCATTCACAATGAGTTATAAGCCCAGAAGCTGCGTAAATATAAGACTTTGTACCCACGCAACACGCTACACAAGAATTTGCAAACTCCAAACTTCATCCTTGCGTTGCCTAAATAGAGGAAAAATTCTGCATTCCTTCCTCCATGCATTGCCTGCTATTCAACAACAGACGATCTCAATACGAGATTTTACAGTACCTTCTGTGCATACACTCTGTTCTTATGTTCGTTTATCTCGAGAGCTTATGGTCGTCTCCTTTGGTTTAAGTCCAGACTTCCTGGCTCTCACAATTCGTAAGGCGCAAAGAGATAATGCACATTGCCTTAAATTTGTAGCTTTATCATGTTCTGCAGTCATCATACTTGCACTATTTCAATATTTTGACCAAACAATTCCTGTGACGTCACTGCGTGTATATATATTTACAATTATTTATTAATTTAAGATGGAGTGAATTTTCTTATATGATATTTGTGGTTATGATATCCAATTTGAAATTTGCAGATATCGGCAAGTAGTTTGCAGATATAGAAACTCGTGCCAACTTCTTGCATTCTGCTTACGACTGCATTGTGAATGGTCTTCCCTCGCGCCTACGCTTATGTTGCGTTACGACTGCGCTTGCATCTCATTATGAATGTTCTAGCGTAGGCTAGAAAAGTAGAATCAGAATGAAAAAGTATGCAAGTCGAAATTGTGGTACATTATATCAAGAGTAGTTGAAAACGCCTCGTTTTACCGGGAAAATTCTAGTCACGTGAAAAGCTTTGTGATCTGCCAAAATCGGCTCGTAGCTCAGATGGAGAAGCAGCGGTATGAAGAACCGAATATTGGTGTTTTGGGTCCCAACCATGACTGCCACTATCATTACTTCCTTTTGAAAATTACTTCGGAATGTTAATAAACTTTATTATTTAACTGAAATGTAATTTACTATAGAATATGTTGTTCCTGCACTGTAAAGTTATTAATTCTATGGAAGTTAATAGATTTATTGCGACGCAGTTATAATTTCTTATGCTTAGATTCAGGAAAAGTTTAACGATTATTTCTCTTAACACAATCCGCAACTCGCTCCGAAATTATTAGCCTCTATTAAGTATCTCATAAATGTAAAATGGTGTTGTACATTCTCGCCACAACCATGTGTACCCTAAGAGAGCAGGAACTCACAGCACACCCCTAAAGGCGGCCGCGTCATGGCTGAGTAGTTAGACCACTCGCCTCTCACCAAGCGGCACAGGAGAGGGTTTTCTCCGGTTTCCTCCGCCATCGCATTCCACCGGAGCTCCATCTTCATTTCATGCATCACCAGTGTCATCGCCTGCGGTGTATAAATGCGGGCGTAAAACACTATAAAAAAGCTGATGTGTTGCATTCATATTACTTTCTCTACATCTCTGCAACAAATTATCTTTAAAAAGCTTACACTTCTATTTACTTCGTGCTAATCGAGAATAAATTAGCACAAATGGTCTTATTGCTTACTTCCTTATAAGTAGAAGGGAAATAAAGGAGTACTATAGGCTAAAGTGATTGTCCAAAGCTGGTGACTGAAGTTCCTTTGTTTGCATGTATAACTATTTTAAAGCTGAAACTAATAACAAGGAATATCTCACAAACGACCAACTCCACGAAAAAAAATGCATATAACATAAACTGTGTGTTTTAACGAGCTCTACATTTTCTGTTATGTTAGCTTTTGTCCATCTCTTACGGTTTACCAGTTACGCAAAATTCAGTAAAATTTATTCAGAATAAAGAGTTCTTTAGAGAATATTCCCAGAAAATTCAAGATAGCAGTTTATTTGTCATTTTAACATCTTAAATATAAGAGATTTTAATGAAAATCGTTAAAGCCATTTTTAAGAAATTCAAAATTTTCGAACATTTTTCCATGTAAACGGTAGTTAATGGTGGTAGGATTTTCTTGAAAATATTCGTGTCGCATCCTTGGAAGATGCCAAACCTAATTACCAAGTTTGGTATTTAATAGTCTTTTCTTTCTGAGCTAGGCTGTCCACGGACACACACAGACGTTTTTCTAAAAATGTTTTTTTTTTTAGATTCAGGGGGATCCAAAATATCTATTTCCGATGAAATCTCGGTATCGAATTTTTGGGTGGAATGCAATACCTTCTCTATGCACTATGTACATTGTACGTGTAGAGAAGTAAAAAAAATCGGACTCAGGGGACCCAGTCTCTTTAGCGCAGTGGTAGCGCAGCTGCTTGCCAAGCGGGAGACCTGGGTTCGATTCCCAGTACCGGCGTGGGGAGTTTCCCCCTGCTGGGAGACCTGGACCGGGGTGCACTCAGCCTCGTGAGGTTCATGAGAGGGGGGGCCAATTGAGGAGCGGAGAAGTAGCGCCTCCAGGTCGTTAAGACCGCATTAATTGGCCGGGGGGTTCGAAGCGCTGACCACGTCTCACCCCCCAATACTGCACCCCATCCATGACGTCTGTCATGGACCGAGATGGGGGACGCAGCGGCCGGGCGGTAGGCCAAGGCTCTTAGTGAGCTGTGCCACAGAGTTCAGGGGGCCCCAAAACATATATTTCCAGTGAAATCTTGGTATCGAAATTTTGGGTGGAATACAATACCTTCTCTACCCATTATGCATATTGTACATGCGGGCTAGAGAAAGTAAAAATGGTTTTTTTTCGGACTCAGGGGGCTCCAAAACATATATTTCCAGTGAAATCTCGACATCGAATTTTTGGGTGGAATACAATACCTTATCTATATGCTAAGTACATAGTATGTGCAGAGAAAGTAAAAATACCACTTGAGACAGTACATGTCTTGTCACTGGGCTAAGAGTTATTTAAAAGGGAAATATAAATTATAGCTAATAATATAAATCATACCAAAAGGGAAAAAATGTACATTGAAAATGGGCAGGGAAGAAATATTTCAAACAGTCTGAGTAGCCGAGTTGTCACGAGCTAGTAGGATAGTACCGTTAAGGGTAGGGCATTGAACCGAAGGGGTGAGGTTACACTGCCTGAGGGTGAACGTAACAGGAAAAGAGAAAACAATTCTGTCGCTGGTCAGGAGACTCTTTTTGGGGCACTTGGCGTAGAACATTCGCACAGCAAAGGTGTGATTATTTGGGGTCCGTGGTGGAGCCGAACAGGCTACCTTTAGTTGTGAGGGAAATAGTTATTTCAATACAGATCATAGTGCGGACGAAATCACTGCACCACAAGTAATAAATAATAATAGGCACGGTCGGGTAAAGCGTAGTTTCACAGTAGAAAATTTAAGAGGAATGCGTGTGTGTTCAACGGCAGAAAAAGGCCGAAGTAAATGAATAAATCACTTGTATTTTACCATAGCTAGGGAACCCATATATTCACACCATTCCTAATAGCCAAAACCTGCACGCGGGATACGAACCCATAACCCCGTTACCGCCGCACACTAAAACAGGTAGTAGACAACAGAAGAAATGTTACATCAGGTATTTTCTTGGCTATTGAATAATGCCGGGTTTGAACCCACAACGTCCTGGAACGCGAGCCTCAGAATCTCCATATTAAATCCTTCTCCTCCGACTGGCTACAAGAGACATTGCAGAATTTAGCTTCAGATACGAAGCACAGTCATAAACGTGCCTTGCATCCTTGCGGCACCCTCCGCATTGACTTTGAAATTTCCTTATTCTCCAGAGGCACTCTTTTTCTTATAGGATATGTTTTTTTCTATTATATTATCCTTTGGCTGGCGGAATGCGTGATAGGGTGGAGGTTTCCATTCAGCTGTGTGGAGATGGGGTGAGATGCTATGTGGCACACAACACTTTATTAAACCTTGTGCCGCATGCAGACGCCCGAGTGAACAATGGGAACCGATCCCACAACTACGTCCCTCACAACCTGTAATGGAATTTTCTGTTGATGAACATCGCCTCCCGCTCTTTTCTTAAAGAGTTACAGCTAATGGCTCCAAACCCTTTCTCCAGAGATCGCATCTAATTGCTCTCTCTGATAGGCTCGTAATATTCCAACTATGTTCTGTCTTCATACACGCTTAACATGAACTTAACGTAAAGTAACCTAACTTAGCATAACGTAACTAGGAAGTTTAACACATTGTATTAAATACAGCTATTTAGGAATTGGCTTAGCGTGAATCTCCCACCCATTTTGGTGTAGCTTTCGTAGATGTACGGTAATTGAAATACTTTAAAAATATTGTTGAAAATAATCCTGTGTAGCAGTTTTTTGGAATATTTTGGTACACTTGCTTGATAAAACATCGATAGGTTTGTAAATATTAGTGTTACACAACAGATATTTTACTTTCTCTACGCGTACTATGTACATAATGTATAGAGAAGCTATTGCATTCCACTCAAAAGATCAACACCAAGATTTCACAGGAAATACATGTTTTGGATCCCCCTGAATAAAAAAAATTCGAAAAAGGTCCGTGTGTGTGCGTGTGTATCTGTGTGTCGTTGTGCCTGTGGACAGCATAGCTCAAAAACGAAAAGACCATTAAATATCAAAATACCCCACCTCAAACTACCCTTTACATGGAAAAAGTTTCGAAAATTTTGATTTTCTCAAAAGTGGCTCTAACGATTTTGATTACAATTTCTTATATTAAATATATTTACATGCCAAAAAATATAAATATCTTTAATTTTCTATGAATAGCCTCTAAAGACCTCTTTATTCTGGATGATTTATTTTAAATTTTTCATAACTGCCAAACTGTAAGAGATAGACAAAAACTTACTATACAAAAAATGTAGATCACGATAAAACACGCAATTTATGTCATATACATTTTTATCGCAGAGTTGATCGTTTTTGAGATATTCTTTGTTATTGGTTTCAGCTTTAAAAAATCTGATATTCCATTTACATGACTTTCTCTATAGCTCTGCAACAAAATATTGTTAAAAAAGCTTATGCTTCGATTTACTTCATGCTAATCGAGAAAAAAATTAGCAGAAATAGTCTTATTACTTGCTTCCTTGTAAGTAGAAGCGAAATAAGGGGGTACCATAGGTTAAAGTGATAGTCAAAAACTGGTTGCTATGTGACTGAAGTTCCTTTGTTTGTATGGAGTTGACAATTTTCTATATGAGAAAAGTATATTTTTTTCAAAGCTGAAACCAAAAACAAGGAATATCTCAAAAACGACCAACTCCACGAAAAAAATGTATGTCATAAATTGTGTTTTATCGTGATCTACATTTTTTGTGGAGCAAGTTTTTGTCAATCACTTAGGATTTACCAGTTATTGTAAAATCCAATAAAAATCATTCAGAATAAAGATGTCTTTAGGGGATACTCCCAGAAAAGTCAAGATATGCATTTTATTTGCCAGGTAAATATCTTTAATATACGAAATTTTAATCAAAATCGTCAGAGTCATTTTTGAGAAAATCAAAATTTTCGAAAAAAAGTTCTGAATTATTGTTAAAAAGCTTATATTAGCAGAAATGCTTTCTTGTAAATAGAAGAGAATTAATGGAATATACTAGGCTAATGCGATAGTCAAAGCTTGTAAAAGCTGGTTGCCATGTAGTTGAAATCCGTTTCTATGCAGGCCCAGGAGTTTACAACTTTCCGTGTGAGAAAAATTTAAGTATTTTGAATCTGAAACAAATAGCAAGAAATATCTCAGAAATGGTCAATTCTACGAAAAAACCGTATATGACATAAATTGTGTGTTTTAATTTGATCTATATTTTTTGTGTGGTAAGTTTTTGTCTATCTCTTACGGTTTACCAGTTACGCAAAATTCATCAAAATTCATTCAGAATAAGGAGGTCTTCAAAGACTATTTCCAGAAAATTCAAGACATGCGTTTTATTTGCCATATAGATATCTTTAATATGCGGTATTTTAATCGAAATTGTTATAGCCATTTTTGAGAAAATAAAACTTTTCGATTTTTTTCCATATAAAGGGTAGTTTGTGGTCTTTTTGTCGCATCCCTGGAAGATACTAAATTTAAATAACACGTTTGGTATTTACCGACTTTTCGTTTTTGAGTTATTGTGTTCACAGACACATGGACAACCGAACTTTTTTCTGAAAATACTACTTTTGGATACAGGAGACCCTAAAACATATATTTCCGATGAAATCTCAGAATTGAATTTTTGGATGCAATACAATACCTTCTCTATACACTATGTACATAGTACATGTAGAGAAAGTAATAATAGGTTTTGGACAAAGTTATGATTTCTGTTTTTTATTTTGAATAGTCTTTCGGCTTCCTCCATTGGGGAGATTGCCGCAAGGACAAAGCACACCAAAAAATGATCAAAATAAAAATTAATGATTAATATGTAACATAAAAATTCAAGTATCAAAGTGAACAATGAATAATCATAAAAATTTGAATTAATAAAATAATAATTGTATAAAAGATTTATAAGCTAAAATTATTTATAAACAATCATTCCTGTATTGAATATAGATGGTTTTTCAAAATATTTATGGAAGCTTCTAAAGCTGCAATAGCAATGTTGATATTAAAAACTTCCTCTTTTACCTTTCTAATAAGAAGCGGAATAATTTTGACTTTCTCTAGTACGTATATCCATGTAAATAGTAAATAGGAAAGGTATTGTGTTCAACCAAGAAATTCCATATAGATATTTCACCAGAAGTATGTTTTGAGGTCCCTTAGTCCAAAAAAGTACTTTTTCTAGCACGTATGTACAATGTATATAGAGGTAGCGATGGTATCCTATGCCACCCGAAAATTCGATACCAGCTCGAAACTGATTACAACTAATTTGTTTTTTACTTAATACAAAAAAGAGGAATTCTTTTATTTATAGCTTTGAAAGATATTAGTTTATTTTAACTTAAAGTCGTTAATATATTTATAAAGTTCTTTTTGCCAGAAATACATGTTTGGGGAGCCCGAATACAGAAAAAATGAGCATATTTACAAGAAGTCATTGTATGTATATGGATGGCGTACCTAAAAACGAAATGGTATTTATATTTAGCAAAGATTCGACACGAAGATTTTAAAGAAAACCACCCCACCCCAAATTACCATATATATGGAAAAATTTTATATTTTTTTAATTTTTTCTAAAATGGCTCTCACGATTTTGATTTTACACTGTGTATTGCAGATAATTACATGACAAATAGAGTATGTACCTTGAACTTTCTGGAAATAACCTCTGAAGTCCTCTTCATTCTAAATGAATGACTTTTGCATAATGGTAAAGTATAGGAAATAATAGGTAATAATACAAAAAAAAAAAAAAAAACTTGAGTTTCACTAGCTGTTACGCAAACAACTTTTCTTACAAAAGATTATTCTTTTATGTACGTCATGATAAACATTTGAAAAATTGTCTTATTGCTTGAGTCGTTGTAAGTAGAAGGGAAATAAGAGAATACACTAGGCTAAAGCGATAGTCAGATGTTTTAAAACTCGGTCGCTATGTGAAACAACAGAAATTTGGTTCTTTTTGCTTGCTAGGAGTAAACAAACGGCAGACAAAGAGAAAGATGACTGTGCGTTTGAGAAACGTTTAAGTAGCTAAAACTGCAACCAATAATTCGGAATATTTTGAAACTCTACGAAAAAAAAATATATATGATATAAATTGGTTGTTTAAGTTTTTGTCTATCTCTTACGGTTCACCGCTTTACAAAAGTCATCCAGAATGAAGAGATGTTTAGAGGCTATTCCCAGAAAATTCAAGATATACATTTCGTTTGTCACGAAAATATCTTAAATATATAGCATTTTAATCAAAATCGTTAGAGCCATTAGTACAAAATCTTTGTATCGCATCCTTGGAAGAAATATAACTTAAATGACAAGTTTGGTATTTAACCGACTTTTCGTTTTTGAGTTATATTGCAAGCGCACGCGCGCGCACACACACACACACACACACACACACATATACACACTGATATGTTTCTAAAAATGCCCTTTTTTATTCCTGGGGGTCTCAAAACAGGTATTCGAAGTATCGAAGTTTTGGATGGATTACAATACCTTCTCTATCCCCTATGTACATACGTGCTAGAGAAAGTAAAGATGTAGAAAAGGTTAAAACACACAATTTATGTACTCGTATTCGGTTTTTTACTTTCTCTATACGTGCTATGTGCATAGTGTATAGAGAAGGTATTGCACTCCACCAAAAAATTCGATACCGTGATTTCACCGGAAATAAAGGTTTTAGGGTCCCCTGTATCCAAAAAAAATATTTCCGAAAAAGGTCCGTGAGTGTGTATGTGTGTGTGTGTGTGTGTGTGTGTGAGTCCGTGTGTCCGTGTGTCTGTGAACACGATAACTCAAAAACGATAAGTCGGTAAAATACCAAACTTTAAGTTTAGAATCTTCCAGGGATGCGACACGAAGATTTTGAGAAAATTCCCCCACCCCAAAATTTCGATTTTCTCAAAAATGGCTCCAACGATTTTTATTAAAATATCGTATATTAAAGATGTTTATCTGACAAATAAAATGTATATCTTCAATTTTCTGGGAATAGCCTCTGAAGACTACTTTATTCTGGGTCAATTTTACAGAATTTTGCATAACTGATAAACCGTAAGAGATGGACAAAAACTTACCACACAACAAATGTAGAGCACCTTAAAACACACAATTTATGCTATATCATTTTTTTTTCGTGGAGTTGATTGTTTTTGAGATATTCCTTGTTTTGGGTTTCAGCTATAAAAACCAATACTTTTCTCATACAGGACTTTGTGAACTCGTGTCAATACAAAGGAACTTCAGTCGCAGATCAACCAGCTTTTGACTATCACTTTAACCTATAGTACCCCCTTATTTCGCTTCTACTAACAAGGAAGCAAGTAATATGACTATTTCTGCTAATTTTTGCTCCATTAGATGAAGTAAATAGAATAATTTGTTGCAGTGATATAGAGAAAGTCATGTGAATGGAACACATCCGATTTTTTTTTATGATGTTAACGATTTCGGAGACATTTCCTGTTATTGATTTCAATTTTAAAGTACTTAAACTTTTTTTTTATTCAGGAAAACCTCATCTGTTTTATAAATCTTTTGTTTTATTCCTGGTCATGGAAAGAGAACTTAATATCAATGGCAATCGCATAGCGACAGCTTTTAAAAATTTGACAATCGCTTTAGCCTAGCGTATTCCTTTATTTCCCTTCTACTTACCAATAAGACCAACTGTGCTAATATTTATCTCTATTAGCACGGTGTAGATAAAAAAATATATTTTCTAACAATAGTTTTTTGTGGAATAGCTAGAGGTCATGTGAATGGAACAGATCAGATTTTTAATTAAACATACGAGAGCACTGCATTTCTAATGATGCAACCCTATTTCCTCATTTCTGAAAACTTCATTTTTCCATTTATAAAAAGGTCTTGCAGAGCAATTTTGGTCGTTTGCTGGTCTGGTTTTTGGTGAGAATCACTAGTTGAACATTTATGAGGCAATAAATATAAAATATACAATTTTTTTTTTAAAAATATAATTGCAGATACAAAACATTACTGAAGCTTTTTCTTTCAATATACATTAAACTCTAAAGTTGATTTAAATGTACATTTAGAACATTCTTACCAAATATAATACATTGGCAGAAATTTTGCAAGTAGCATTTTATATAAAATAATTAAATTCTCAATCAAAAAGTTATTAAAACGTAACTAATTAGAGAATAAAAATGCAATTTTATATAGAGACTAACATGAACAAGAGAAATAGATATACAAAATGTGAAAGCTGTATCTTTAAAGATATGTAGTTTGGGATTTTAACTTGACTGTCCCCTTAAGCGTTTGGTATTGCAAACTTTCACTTCGTCGTCCTCGTTAACGTGTTGGCCTGACGGAGGGTCTATTCTTATATCTTCTTATGTTAATCGAAATAAACAAGAACAAAAAAAATGATTTTATAAGATATTTCCTTGTAGGTAAATAGGAAACAAGGAAATAAAACAGCCAAATCTTTTATGAGGTGGTTTGTATGATGTCATTGAAATTCTGTTCTCTTTGCAAGACCAGGGTATACAAATAAGTATAACATTTTCCAATTTAGAGAAGTACAATTATTGGAAAATGTAAACCAAAAAGAAGGAATATGTCGGATAAGATTAACTCCACAAAAAATATAATATATTATGTGTCTTTACGAGATAAAAATGTTTGTGTACTAAGGTTTTGGCTATCTCTTATAGTATATCAGCTGTACAACAATGATAATAACATAAGACTATTCCCGGAATATTAAGACATGCATTTTATTTGTGATCTAAACATTGTTGACGAGGAGCGCTAATTATATTTTGAGTCTTATATTAAAACAGTAATTTATCATTAAAATTGCTTTATTATTTCTCGAAATATTCTCCTTTATGATTAATACACTTTTGCATGCGTTCAAATCATTTCTCTTGGCATTCTTTTGCAATCTGCTTGAGACACCTCCAAAACATGATTTTTGAACGTATCAAAGGCTTCTTCTTATGACAAAAATCGTTGTCCACGCATTTTATTCTTGATGTCCGGGAACAAAAAGAAGTCATTGACTGCCAAATCAGGATTGTACTGTGGATGAGCAATCAATTTGATGTTTTGAGTGTTCAAATAGTTGGTTGTTAGACGAGATGTGTGAGTATTTATACCAACTAACCTTTGCATTGAACATTTTTCGAATTTGTTAATTTTCTCAAAGATGGCTCTCATGATTTTGATTAAAATAATCATAATATATATGTGGAGTTAACCGTTTCCGAGATATTTCTTGTTATTGGTTTGAATTTTTAAATATTTTTCTCAACTGGAAGCAGCTATTATCGTTATCATTATCATTATTCTTCTTGTTATTATTATTTACATGTAAAGGAATAGAATTTCAAGAAAATCACAAAGGGACACGCTCTAAATATGAACCGAAATTTTATTTAGAATGACAAGCATTAACAAGATTAACAGTTTTCGTAAGAATAGCTTGAAAAACTAGGTAGAGTTAGTTTTGTGAATGTAATATCTCAGATTTGCACTTTCTCTTATTATATACCTACAGCATGTACAGAAAAATTTGGTCATCCCACCCAAAAGTGTTTTCACTGGAAAACACGGTTCTGAAGTACCCTGATCCAGGAAAAACATATTCATAAAAAGATCCGTGTGCATGTTCTGATGATATTTTACTAAAAATATTTGAGCCATTTGGAGAGAAACGAAAATAAGGAAACAATTTTCTTCATAAAGAGTAGCTGAGAGAGGGGAGGGTTCTTAAAATCCTTGTGACAGATTTCTGGAAATTTGTAAACTTAAACGAAATTTTCGTTTTTTGTTTGTTTCTTTGTTTCGTTTTTACTGCTCACTTATAGAAAATATACGTTCTGAGGTCTCCTAAATAAAAAATCTGAAGTGTTCCATTCACATGACTTTCTCTACATCTCTGCAATAAATTATTGTTAAAAAGCTTGCTTCTATTTACTTCATGCTAATCAAGAAAATAAAATAGCAGAAATAGTCTTATTACTTGCTTCCTTGTAAGTAGAGGCGAAATAAGGGAGTACCATAGGTTAAAGTGATAGTCCAAAGTTGGTTGCTATGTCACTGAAGTTCCTTTTTTAATATGGACAGAAGTTGACAAATTCCTGTGTGAGAAAAGTACAAGTTTTTCAAAGGTGAAACCAATAACAAGGAATATCTCAAAACGATCAACTCCACGAAAAAAGTACATTACATAAATTGTTTGTTTTAACGTGCTCTACATTTTTTGTGTGGTAAGTTTTGGTCCATCTCTTACGGTTTAGCAGTTATGCAAAATTTCGTAAAATTCATCCAGAATAAAGTAGTGTTCAGAGGCTATTCCCAGAAAATTCAAGATATACATTATATTTGTCACGTATTTAATCAAAATCGTTAGTCATTTTTAAGAAAATCAAAATTTTCGAAAAAAGTTCCATGTAAAGGGTAGTTGGGCGTGGGGGTATTTTCTTGAAAATCTTCGTGTCGCATTCTTGGAAGATACCAAACCTAAATAGCAACTTTGGTATTTAACAGTCTTTTCGTTTTTGAGCTAGCTGCCCACATACACACAGACAGACAGACACACACACATGGACACTTTTCTAAAGTTTTTTTTTTATTCAGGAGGTATCAAAGTATGTATTTCTGGTGAAATTTCGGTATCGAATTTTTGGGTGCATTATAATACCTTCTTTATACCCTATGTACATAGTACGTGTAGAGAAAGTAAAAATAACAGATTTAGAAAATTACCCACATCCACAGCCCGCTGTTCCTCACCAGAGATCTGATCCCAAATATTACCTTGAAATCCTGTGGAGTGTTAGTTCTAATATAAAGTGGGCAAGTAGGTGGAGAAATCATGTAAATATTTAAACTAAAATACCAGGTGACCCCACTACCCCGTATTTATCTGTGCAGATATCCCTACGTGCATTAAAAGAGTTGCAGAATTCAACGGGGACATATCAATTTAAAAAGTAGTGGGGATCTGGGCGACCTCTTGCTTATCAGCGGAGACAGCTCATTCAGAGAAGTAAAACAAGGTTACGCTTGACAGATGCATTAAATTACATTGATTGAATGAATTAATATTTATTTGTATAACTTCTTTTATATATCTTTTACATTTTTCTTACTCTAACTTGATTTTAATTGCCTTCTTGCTACTTCGGTTTGCATGGTACCCAGCCCATTAGCCTCCTGATTAGCTCTTGTAAACCCTTCCCTCTTTATCTTAGTTATCTCTCTCCTTCATTCTGTCTTCTTCTTTTGCACTCCTTCCTTTTCAGGCCCATTTTTCTCTGCTTTCTGTAAGAACCCACCTATGCATCTCGTCTTCTTTTCCTTCTTCCCTATCAACATTTCAATACTCACATTTTTCCCCTGTAACGCACTATGTACATAGTGTATAGAGAAAGTATTGCACTCCACCAAAAATTCGATACCGAGATTTCACCGGAAATATATGTTTTAGGGTCCCCAATATCCAAAAAAAGCATTTTCACAAAAAGGTCCGTGTGTGTGTGTGTCCGTGTGTCCGTGTGTCTGTGAACACGATAACTCAAAAACGAAAAGTCGGTAAAATACCAAACTTGGTATTTAAGTTTAGTATCTTCCAGGGATGCGACACGAAGATTTTGAGAAAAATCCCCCCACCCCCAACTACCCTTTACATGGAACTTTTTTCGAAAATTTTGATTTTCTCAAAAATGGCTGTAACGATTTTGATTAAAATTTCGGATATTAAACACATTTACCTGACAAATTAAATGTATATCTTGAATTTTCTGGGAATAGCCTCTGAAGAGTAGTTTATTCTGGATCAATTTTACTAAATTTTGAATAGCTGCTAAACCGTAAGAGATGGACAAAATCTTACTACACAAAAAATGTAGAGCACATTAAAACACACAATTTATGTTATATACATTTTTTTCGTGGAGTTCGTCGTTTTTGTGACATTCCTTATTTTTGGTTTCTGCTATGAAAAACGTATACTTTTCTCATACTGGAACTTGTCAACTCCTATCCATATAAACAAAGGAACTTCATTGACATAGCAACCAGCTTTTGACTATCACTTTAACCTACGGTTGTCCCTTATTTCGCTTCTACTTACAAGGATGCGAGTAATAAGACCAATTCTGCTAATTTTTTCTGATTAGCATAAAGTAAATAGAAGTATAAGCTTTTTAAGAATTATTTGTTGCAGGGATATGGAGAAATTCATGTGAATGGTACACATCAGATTTTTTCCCCCGTTTTTACTTTCTCTAGCCCCATAAGTACAATATACATAGGGATATAGGAAGTATTGTATTGCACCCAAAAATTCGATACCGAGATTTCACCGAAAATTCATGTTTTGAGACTCACTGAATCAAAAAAAAAGCATTTTTAGAAAAATGTCCGTGTGTGTGTATGTGTGTGTGTCTGGGGGCAGCATAGCTCAAAAACGAAAAGTTCGTTAAATACCAAACTTGGTCTTTAAGTTCAGTATCTTCCAAGGATGCGACACGAAGATTTTCAAGAAAATCCTCCCACTACAAACTACCCTTAACATGGAAAAAATTTCGAAAATGTTGATTTTCTTAAAAATGGTTCCAACGATTTTGATTAAAGTCCGTTATATTTAAGATATTTACATTACAAATAAAAGTATACCTTGAATTTTCTGGGAATAACCTGTGAAGACTACTTTATTCTGGATGAATTTTACGGAATTTTGTATAACTTCTAAATCGTAAGCGATAGATAAAAACTTACTACACAAGAAATGTAGATCTCGTCAAAACACACAACTTTATGTCCTTTACGTTTTTGTTGTGGAAGTAACCGTTTCCAAGATATTCCTTTTTAATTTGTTTCAATTGTGAAGTACTTATACTTTTCTCAGACATGATGCGTCCGTTTTTCTTTTTCTACTTCTGGCCCATCAAAGAAGCGATTTGTAATGACAATCCCATAACGATAGCTTTTAAAACATTTGACTATCACTTTAGCCTAGTGGAAGTAACCTTCTACTTATAAGGAACTAAGTAATAAGAACGTTCTGCTAATGTTTATCTCGATTAGCATTGTGTAGAAAGAAGAATAATCTTTTGTAAGCAGTTTGTAGAGAGCTAGAGAAAGTCATGTGAGTGTAGCTCATCAGATTTTTTCTCCCAAACCTAATTAAATTACATCGAGTTTTATTTATGGACGCTCTTTAACTGCTGTGGTTCTTAGCGATCCATTCTTGGGCGTGAAAGACCGGTTAATTTTTCTCAAAGGCTTCTATAGCAGGCTTGAGCTTCTTCTACGTGCCCTAACTCTATGCCATGGGACCAACGGCTTTACTTCCTCCTGAAGGAAGCCATGCTGAGGATGTTTACGCCCGAAAAAAGGCCATCGCCTTCCATCGGGTTTGAACCCTGGGAACCAGATGTTAGCATGTTACCCATAGACCGCGAAGAGCGACGCGCTTTCCAGTACTTCACTGACCGACTTTACTTGAAATACTTCCGTGAGTTCTGCAACTCTTTCAGCGCACGAAAGGTATCTGCAAACACGGAAGAAGAAAGAGGAAGAAGAGAAAGTTGGAATTGAGGTATTCTATTACTCTCTTAATTTTATAATTGAGGATTGACAATTCAGAGCACATGGAAAATCCTCCTTTCAAACTCAATAAATTAAGGTTCACGAAGTCTCCTATAATCCAATTAAAATGCTCAACGCTTATATTTTTTTCAATACGTGTAAATAATTTTATTAAACTTTTAAATTTACTCTTGTGCCCATTCTAAAATGAAATTGTATTAAAATATTGGCAAAGGTAACTTTAATTTACTTGTATTGCCGCACTAGAGCAGTAAATTATCTATTCACTCTGTTGTGAACACCTTTGTCTAATGTCAAGGCAATTAAGCTTTCTATTTGCAAATGTTTAATAATTCGCCTTTGTTTAGGATCTACTTTTCGCTAGGTCACTTTACACTGTCAATTTCTCATGGCACTTGCATTAT
The DNA here is from genome assembly GCA_030762935.1 of Hymenopus coronatus. Lineage (NCBI taxonomy): Eukaryota > Metazoa > Arthropoda > Insecta > Mantodea > Hymenopodidae > Hymenopus > Hymenopus coronatus. The sequence continues at coordinate 23,348,359 of CM060891.1, forward strand.
CCTTCACAATACATTTGGTATTACTTCAATTTATCGTAATTCATTGTAGAGTTAACCTATACATTATATCAACAGCTTTCTGCTGTCGTTGATCTAAAGCGTTATTCACTTATCTAGTACTCGCTGAAACACCCGGCGTTGCCCGTATTTGACAGTTTGTTCCTGCAACATGTAGCCTTGCGTTTCTTTGGAGGCATTAAAGATGTATTACCACTTCAAAACCATCCCGTTTTTAAATTTGTAGTGTACTATTTTTACTTTCTCTACACGTACTAAAATAAAATAAAATAAAATCTGTAATACAACATCCTGGCATCTTGTTCCCTATACCAGGACGTATATTGCAAACTTTATAATTTATTTCCCACTTTTAAATTATTGTTATACATCATTATTTTACAGATAATACTTATATACTAATAACTCAAAATTTAATTTAAAACAAAACAAATTAATATAAACCGAAATAAAATAAATTCCAACCATAAAACAACTTTCACTAACACTAAACCATCTATTATTAATTACTGGAAACCAGTAACCAAATAACTGGTAACCAGCTATTTACCCATAAAACTATGGTCTAGATTATTAAGACAAATGAAAAACTAATCCTATACTACTGGTATCCAGCAGAATATGCACTGGTAACCAGCGCAACTAAATAATTATATTATACAATAATTTCTTTACATTGTAGTAAACTGTAGTAAATTGTCTTTTACTTCCTTTGGCTAATATCTGTTATCTAATCTTTTACTTCATATTTACACTAAACTCACTATATTTAACTTTTTAACACTATTTAACACTTCACTAACACTTCCTCCTCAACGTCATCTGCCCTTGCCTCGTACTGTCCACCGCCAGAAGCCCATAATCCACCATTCCTGCTCTCACACGCCCTCTGCATCCCTCTTATCACTCTGGTCTACACCGGCTCCTTCTTCTTCGCCTCTTTCTACTATGCTCGGCTCTCCTTCATCTTCCATTAGTCTCCAGTCTCCATTTAGAATTAGTTTGCATTATTTATTCTTCCTCTTCTTCCTATGAACTTTCTCCCTTGGGTTCATAGTTAGTTAAGTTGCAATAGTATTTGCTTATATTTCTGTGTTCAAGTTTTTATCATGGTGTCAGTTATAAGTTTAAGTTTACTGATTTCGAATTCTGTCGGATCTTCTTAATTCGTCTCTACACGTACTATGTACATAGTGTATAGAGAAGGTATTGCATTCCACCCTAAAATTCGATACCGAGATTTCACTGGAACCACATATTTTGACATCCCCTGAATAAAAAGAAGCATTCTTAGAAAAATGCCCGTGTGTGTGTGTCTGTCTGTGTGTTTGTGTATGTGTGTGTGTGTGTTTGTGGGCAGCATAGCTCAAAAACGAAAAGTCCGTTAAAAACCAAACTTAGTACTTAGGTTTGATATCTTCCAAGGATACGACACGAAGGTTTTCAAGAAAATCCCCCCACCCCCAACTACCCTTTATATCGAACTTTTTTTCCGAAATTTTGATTTTCTCAAAAATGGCTCTAACGATTTTGATTAAAGTATCTATGTTAAAGATATTTACCTGACAAATTAAATGTATATCTTGAATTTTCTGGGAATAGCCGCTGAAGACTACTTTATTCTAGATCAATTTTACGGAATTTTGCATAACGGCTAAACCGTAAGAGATGGAGAAAAACTACCACACAAAAAATATGTAGAGCACGTTAAAACACACAATTAATGTAATATACTTCTTTTTTCCTAGAGTTATTCGTTTTTGAGATATTCCTTGTTATTGGTTTCAGCTTTGAAAACCATATATTCTTGTCATACAGGAATTTATCAACTCCTATTCATACAAAGGAACTTCAGTCACATAGCAACCAGCTTTTGACTACCACTTTAACCTATGGTACTCCCTTATTTCGCTTCTACTTACAAGGAAGCAAGTAATAAGACTAATTCTGTTATTTTTTTCTCAGTTAGTATGAAGTAAATAGAACCATAAGCTTTTTAATAATAATTTGTTGCAGAGATGTAGAGAAAGTCATGTGAATGGAACACATCAGATTTTGAAATTTTTAACGTACTATTTTAGACTGGTACTCACCAAAATGTGGCACTACAAAGCTTTAAGAATTTCTCAGTCTATTTTTTGTCCTTTAAGGGTCAACAAAACACATGATTTACATTCCAAATAAAAGTACTTCGTTAACTTTGGAAGCTTTGTGGTGCGATGCAAAACGCTGTTTTTATAGGTTTAACGCCCACTTTTACTACATAGGCACTGAAGGCTTTGACACTGGTGATACATGGAATGAATATGGAGCACCGGTGGAATGCGATGCGGGAAACCAGAAAACTCGGAGAAAACCCACCCCTGCGCCGCTTTGTCCTCCACAAACCTTACTTGCAGTCGTCTGGGATCGAAGCCGAGAGTGTAAACTGATTGTTGTGTAATTCAGGCGAGAATCTAGCAGATTTTACCCCCTATATTCTGTGAGTAATTGCACAATGGCGATAAAAATGCATGCTTTTATTTCCCCACAGGCATATTTTTTGTATTTTTCAGTATTTAAGAAAGCTTCTTAATAGGGCGAGTTGTTTCAAAGTGTGAGGCTAACATCGTCGCTTCCAGACGCTACCCAGTGACTAATGAGGTTTATTTCAGTTTTAAAATATCTTATATTTGCATCTGGGACAGCCTCAAGTGTCATCAAAATGAATACCAAAATACTTGAAGATTTAAGTAAAACTCTTAAAACACTGCAAAGATTTTGCTGTATATCCTGCACTGTTATCAAAATAATATTTAGGTATGTGAAAACACTGTTGAGCAATACAAATATCACAGATTATAATTATTTCTCATGAACCCAGTTGAACGACTTGCACATTGTTACAGTCAAACTGCTTCGTCACTTAGTTAAGAAGAATTAATGGTTTAAGTAACGTCGACTATTTTGACGAGCAACGTAGATAAAGGTACTAAGACAACACACAATAGACAAAACAAAATAAATGCCAAAATTACGTATAAAGAAGATGATGTAGCTAAAGAGGTGGTATTCAATTTAGTTTGATACCGTTCTATTATAATCTAATACCGTTCGAAATCTTGTTGGAATTCAAAGAAGTTATTGTAGCGCCTTCACATTTGCGCAGCATAGCCAAAGGTGGCAATGCAGACTCAATTATTTGACTGTGTTTATTACTCCATAATCAATGTCAGAGAAGATATAAACGAATAATTTGTGGACTCGATCTTCCTGTGTTAGTTTTCTCAGGCATTGCGATTATCGTTTATAAATACATAGATGGTCTTGCGAGCGTTTGAACGCCACACATAAAAGTAGATAATTATTCCGTGGAATGGGGCGAAATTTCGAATTCTAAGATAGGCAGTAATTTTTACTTTCTCTAAACGTACTCTGTACATAGTGTATAGAGAAGGTATTGTATTGCACCCAAAAATTCGATTCCGAGATTTTACCGGAAATACATGTTTTGGGTCCGCCTGAATCCAAAAAAAAAAACAAAAAAAAAAAAACGTTTTTTGTAAAAAGGTCCATGTGTGTGTGTGTGTCTGTAGACAGCATAGCCCAAAAACGAAAACACCGTCAAATACCAAACTTGGTATTTAAGTTTGGTATCTTCCAAAGGTGCGACACGAAGATTTTCAAGAAAATCCCCCCACACCCAACTACCCTTTACATGGAACTTTTTTTGAAATTTTTATTCTCTCAAAAATGGATCTAACGATTTTGATTAAAATATCGTATATTAAAGATATTTACATGACAAATAATGTGCATATCTTGAATTTTCTGGGAATAGCCCTTAAAGACGACTTTATTCTGGAGGAATTTTGCATAACTGCTAAACCGTAAGAAATGGACAAGAACTTGCCATACAAAAAATGTAGAGCACATTAAAACACACAATTTATGTTTCATAATTTTTATTGAGGAGTTGACCGTTTTTGAGATATTCCTTGTTTTTGGTTTCAATTTGTAAAAACTATACTTTTCTCATGCAGGAATTTGTCAACTCGTGTCCTTACAAGCAAAGGAACTTCGGTCACCTAGTAGCCAGTTTTTGACTTCATTTTAACCTATGATACTCCCATATTTCGCTTCTACTTACAAGGAAGCAAGTAATAAGACTATTTCTGCTATTTTTTCTCGATTAGCATGAAGTAAATAGAAGAATAATCTTATTAACAATAATTTGTAGTCCGCCTGGGCAGTGTGGTGGCAGCGTGTCTGCTTCACATTCAACTGGTCGTAAGTTCGAATCTCGCTTAGGGTGAGTTACCCGGATAAAGTTTTTTCGGGGTTTGCCCTTATCCTGAAAAGACGAATGTCGAGTAAATGTAAGCTCCATGGGCCCCTAGATCATTTGAGCATCATTTAAACAATTTCATTTATCGTCCGATATGATCAATAAGGTTAAAGGACGCTAAGCTACAATAATAATAATAATAATAATAATAATAATAATAATAATAATAATAATAATAATTGTTACACAGAAGTAGAGAAAGTCATGTGAATGGAACACATCAGATTTTTTTGCCTTGTGCCAAAGTTTATCTGTGCCACGTTTGGTCAAAATCAGTGTAACAGTTAGAAACGTGTATGGAACATACGTACACTGTCTTTTATATATTATTATAGCCCACAAACCTATGGCCTTCGATTCGCAAACATTCCGACTTGCAAAATAAAACTCTACTTTTAACCCCTGCATCATATCTTACTGTTTTTCTTTTACTACTCATGTACACATGCATATAAGTAGTTTTAAAAATCTATTTTGTTGAAGATTTTAACTGCAGAGGACACCACGACGTTAAGCAGCACAAAACATAGGTACGCAGAGGAACGCTGCGAATTGTGGGTGCTGATACACAACTATTTCCCTAGATATAAATCGATGGGTCGATCGCAGCGAAAGTGATGAAGAGATGGCGACGGTGCACAACTATGTGAAACTAATTCAATCGAGCAGCGTCTTCTTGTACCAGAATTTGCCAATAGAGGGCCTCGCATTCTTATCGTGCCAGGCTGTTCCTCCGACCTGCCGCCTTCCACACCGAGATTTTTCATTTCTCATTCCCGATCGACCTAATTAATATCTCCTACAGAGACTTTTGTTCTGCGGTGCCTTTTCTTTTAGAGAAACGGAAAAAATGTTACTATGCATCGTAAAACGTTCGTGAAAGTAAAACGTCAGTAAAATCTTTAAAATAAGACTAAAATACGATGAAAATCGTACATTTAATCCAGAGGCTCAAAATCTTGCCAACAAAATTAATCTGTTCGTACTCTGTGCTGAAAAAAAAAAAAAAAAAAAAAAAAAAAGAAGCTTAAAAGCGGCCACTGGTAGTTACATCAATGTTACAGATCGATCTGGATTTTTTTTTTTTTTTTTAGTGAAAGTAGATGCCCGCGTCTCAACTTCCTCTCCATAGGCCCAAATTTGACAATAATAAAATTAATTATAAATTAGAATAATTCACTAAAGAGTTAAATAAACAACTTACAAAAAAGTTTAATTTTAGTTTCTCTAGCACGTATGTACAAAGTACATATTAGATAGAGAACGTACTGCATGTCACCCAAAAGTTCGATACTATTTTTTACCGCAAATACATGTTCTGAGACCCCTTAACCAAACAAAGTTAGAAAAAGATCGGTGTAAGTATCTAAAGACAACTAACTCAAAAATGATTTTTTCCCCAAGCATGCAACACGAAGATTTTCAAGAAAATCCCCCACACCAAACTAAACTTAAATGGAACCATTCTCAAAAATAGCTCTAAAGATTTTGATTAAAATAGCGTAAGTATATTGAAAATATGTACATGACAACATATATATTTTACATTCCCTAGGAATAGTCTTTACTCCTAATGACTTTTGCATAACTAGTGAGCGTAAGAGAAATACAAAAGCTTACTATACAAAATATGTAGATGTCATCATTTTTGTTGTGGAGCTAACCGTTTCCGAGATATTCCTTGTTAGTAGTTTAAATTTTAAAATGCTTATTCTTTTTTCAAACTGGAAGTTGTCCGTGCTTTTTTTTTTTTTTTTTTTCCTCTTGGTCATACAAAGAAGCGAATTTAAATGACAATCGCATAGAGACAGTTTTTAAAACATTTGACTATCGCTTTAACCAAGTGTATTCCATTAGATTCCTTCTACTTATAAGGAACTAAGTAACAAGACAAATCTGCCGATGTTTATATCGATTAGCATAAAGTACAAAAATAATAAACTTTTTTAAGAAGCTGTTTGCAGAGCAGATAGGGAAAGTTAATGGGACACACTAGATTTATAGAAAAATGTCCATCTGTGAGTGTGTGTGTGTGTGTCTACCAAATTTGGTATTTAAGTTTTACATATTCCAAGGATGCGACAAGAAGATTTGCAAGAAAATCCTCCGAACTTAAACCACCAAACCACAACTATCTACCGTTTTAGAATATCTTGATTTATCCACAATGGCTGATGGTTTTATTAAAATAACAGGGTTTAAGCTATTTTATGACAAATGCAATGTAACTATATCTTGAATTTTCTGGGAATAGTCACTGGGAGCCTCCTCTTTCTGGATAAATTTTGTATAACTGGTAAACCTTAACAATTAAGACAAATTCACACAACATAAAAAATGTATATCTCGTTAAATTTGAAAATGTGCTCGTATATCTCCTTCCGAACTAAATCTCCTTTTTTATTCTTCTGATTCTGCTCTCAAATTGAAAATTGTTGTTATTTTTGTTTATTTGATTTATTTTTTGTTTCTCCCCATCCAGGTAATGAAAGAAGAACAACATTTAAATGCATTACATAGCGACACACTCTTAAAAGATTTGACTATTGCTTTAGCGTAGCGTATTCTTTTATTTCCCTTCTACTCACAAGAAAATACCAAATAATTCCATGACCAAATGGAGTGGATATTTCACAGTTCGACCCAGTACTTTTGTGCTTAGTACTCCCAGGAACTATGAATAAGGTGAAGGAACCTAGAAGGGTATAGAGTATACGCAGACGGGAAAGAACACGAGGCGCCTCAGAGAAGGCTGCCATCTGGCAGGGTCAGGGAAAGGATTAGGATGGGATACCCAGTCGCTAAGCAGAGCACCACACTTGAGGCCTTTGAAGCCCTTTGCGACTTAATGACTAAAAGAGGGATGTGAGGAAAGACGCGAGGGACCAGATGGAACACATCCGACACCGCTTGAGTCCAGACTTGTTTAACGTCACAACGACGTTAGAGAGGAACTTCTACAGTGCGCAAGCCACCTCCAGCCACAACACGCCGAACACCGTCGCCTAGTCCCTGGTCACCGAATCAGATGACATTCATTCACATGCATTTCTCTATATCTTTGTAACAGTTTGTATTGCTAAAAAGCTTATTATTCAATCTAGTTCAAGCTAATGAAGACAACATTATCAGAAATTATCCTTATTGCTTGCTTCTCTGTAAGTAGAAGGGAAATCAGGGGGTACACTAGGCTAAAACTATAGTCAAATCCTTTAAAAGCTAGTCACTATATGATTGAAGTTGCTTTGTATGGAAAAAAGGTGACAATGCCCATATGAGAAAAGTATAAGTGTTTTAAATCTGAAACCATAACAAGGATTATCTCAGAAAAAAAAACTATATGACATAAATTATGTGATATTAACGAGATCTACATATTTTGTGTAGTAAGTTTATCCAGAAAAAAAAAGGCCCTCAAAGACTATTCACAGAAAAGTTAACAATTTATTTGTCATGTAAATATCTTTAATATACAGTATTTTAATCAAAATCAACAGCCATTTTTGAAAAAATCTAAATTTCGAAATTTTTTCCATATGAAGCGTGGTTTGGGGCGGGGGGATTTTCCTAAAAAAAATTTCGTGTCGCAACCTTGGAAGATACTAAACTTAAATATCAAGGTTAATATTTTACCGACTTTATGTTTTTGAGTAATCGTGTTCACAGACACACACATATGGATCTTTTTCCAAAAATACTTTTTTACTTTCTCTATACGTACTATGTACATAGTGTATAGAGAAGGTATTGTAATGCACCCATAAACTTGATACCAAGATGTTACAGGAAATACATGTTTTGGGTCCCTTTGAATCCAAAAAAAAAGCATTTTTGAAAAAAGGTCATTGTGTGCATGTGTGAGTGTGTATCTGTGGACAGCATAGCTAAAAAACGAAAAGACCGTTAAATACCAAACTTGGTATTTAAGTTTGGTATCTTCCAAGAAGATTTTCAAAAAAAAATCTCCCACCCCAACTACCCTTTACATGGAACATTTTTCGAAAATTTTGATTTTCTCAAAAATGGCTCTAAAATTTTTGATTAAAATATCGTATATTAAATATATTTACCTGACAAATAAAATGTATATCTTGAATTTTCTGGCAATAGCCTCTGAAGACTATTTTATTCTGGATGAATTTTGCGGAATTTTGCATAACTGCTAAACCGTAAGAGATGGACAAAAACTTACTACACAGAAAATGTAAAGCACATTAAAACACACAATATATGTTACAAACAGTTCTTTCGTGGAGTTGATCGTTTTTGACACATTCCTTGTTTTGATTTCAGCTTTGAAAAACTTATACTTTTCTCTATACAGGAATTTGTCAACTCCTGTCCATACAAACAAGGGTACTTCAGTCACATAGCAACCAGCTTTTGACTATCACCTTAACCTATTGTACTCCCTTATTTCGCTTTTACTTACAAGGAAGCAAGCAATAAGACAAGCAATTTTTTCTCGATTAGCATGAAGTAAATAGAAGCATAATTTAACAATAATTTGTTACAGAGATGTAGAGAAAGTCATATGAACGGAACAAATCAGATTTTTTTTTTTGTGTACAGGGGACCCTAAAACATATATTCCTTAATGGGATACCTTCTCTATACACTATGTACATATAAAGAAAGTAATAAATTCCTCCATTCTGTGGACTAGATTCGAACCGATGTTTCCTGGGTTACCAGCCAGTCAAGTGGAGTATTGCTGTTTAGAATGCGTTGTCAGTTGTTGATTTTGACTTATTGCTGGAGTATGGTGAGATACTCAGGTTATCTTCCTCACATCCAAGTTCGGAATGAATATTTTTACTGGCAACTCCTCAGGCTGCCTCTTAATATTCCCTAACAAGGCGTTTCAATATACAAGACATGCATTGAGATGAGTAGAATACTTGTTCAACTCTCTCATCCTCCTTGCCCTCAAACTTGGAGGTTTGTGTTGGCGCGGTTCCTCTCCCACAAGATGGCGCTCCCTCTCCTTCTGTAGATGCTAGTCTGATAGTAAAACTTGAACAATATGCTACATCCTCTAACAATTATTACATCATCTCTACAAATTATTCTTACGAACCTGTTTTAATTTTTTCACCATGTACCTATACCAAGTATTGTACTCCAATCAAAAATTCCATGTTGAGATTTTACTAGAAATATCGGAATGATATTTAAGTTCAGCATTTTCCAAGACTGTGACACAGAGGTTTACAAGGAATATCCCCACACTTTACATGGAAACATTTTAAAAAATTTGTTTTCCCAAAAATATCTCTAACGATTTTGATTAAAATACCTTATGGGTAAGTTATCTTTATGTCAAACAAAATGTATATCTTGAATTTTCTGCGAATAGCCTCTGAAGACCTCTTCATTCTGGATGAATTTTGTATAACTGACAAACCGTAAGAGATACACAAAACTTACTACACAAAACATGTAGATCCCATTAAAACACATAATTTAAGTTTTTATACATTTTCTTCCTAGAATTAACCGTTTTTGAGATATTCCGGATTATTAGTTTCAATTTTAGCCAGTAAAAGTTTCTCAAACGGGAAGACATCTTTCTTCTCGTATCTCGTTTGTTTACTCCTGGAAAGTAAAGAGATTGGCATTTCAATTGTTTCACATAGCGACCAGATTTTAGCCTGTGCATGTTCTTATTTCCCTTCTACATACAAGGAGCCAGTAATAAGACTAATTCTGCTTATGTTTATCTTGATCGTTAGATAAAATTGAGCTATGTTTGTGCGGAATTTGAATCATAAACTTACCGTTCAGAGATCGTTACTTAACGAGATCGTTATTTCTAACTTCTTACAAAGCAACATGAGCGCGTTAAAGAAACTGTACAGATAGCTTTGCAAGGGAACTTCTGGTTTCACTAGCTGATCAATTAGAAAACTGCATGATTTCAGGGAAGTACGACAAAAATGCTTATGTGTGTACAAGGTGTTACGGGAACTTTCAGACGTCAAGTTGAAACACAAGTTCCTGGACCATTTTCCTCTATAGAGCGTGGCTGCATAAATAAACAATTTGATGTGTTCCATTCACATGGCTTTCTCTACATCTCTGCAACAAATTATTGTTAAAAAGATGATGCTTCTATTTTCTTCATGCTAATCGAGAAAAAAAAAAAAAAAAAACTAGCAGAAATAGTATTATTTCTTGCTTCCTTGAAAGTAGAAGCGAAATAAGGGAGTACCATAGGTTAAAATGATAGTCAAAAGCTGGTTGCTATGTGACTGAAGTTCCTTTGTTTGTACGGACAGGAGTTGACAAATTCCTTTATGAGAAAAGTATGTTTTTCATAGCTGAAATCAAAAACAAAGAATATGTCAAAAACAATCAACTACACGAAAAAAAATGTAAAGTGTGTGTTTTAAAGTGCTCTACATTTGTTGTGTGGTAAGTTTTGTGCATCTCTTACGATTTAGCAGTTATGTAAAATTCCGTCAAATTGACCCAGAATAAAGTAGTCTTCAGAGGCTATTCCCAGAAAATTCAAAAAATAAAATTTATTTGTCAGTTAAATATCTTTAATATACAATATTTTAATTAAAATCGTTAGAGCTATTTGTTAGAAAACCAAAATTTTCGAAAAAAGTGCCATGTAAACGGTAGTTTGGGGTGGGGGAATTTTTCTCAAAATCTTCTTGTCGCATCCCTGGAAGATACTAAACTTAAATACCAAGTTTGGTATTTTACCGACTTTTCGTTTTTGAGTTATCGTGTTCACAGGCACACGGAGACACACACCCGGGCCTTTTTCTGAAAATACTTTTTTTGGATACAGGGAACCCTAAAACATATATTTCTGGTGAAAGTATTGAATTTTTGGGGAGAGTGCAATACTTTCTCTATACACTATGTACATAGTACGTGTAGAGAAAGTAAAAATAAAATTGGTCAAATGTTTGATTGTAAATGTTACCATTACTTTATCGTTTACTTCTGCAATTAGAATACCGAGGTAGAACTTGTAGCATATAAATTATTCGTGTTTTTACCATGTGTTGCTAAAATGAGTCACTTATCACAAAATGATATTAAAGAACTGGATTACAGAGTGTCTACTGAAATAAAGTAGTGCTCATACGCTTGGCAACTGTGCCACATTAGGCGTGTGTTTAGAACGGAATGTTGACAGTAAAACTACCTGCCTCGAGATCTTGCATAACAGCTGCTTCTGTCAGTGCTTCAGTTAAATGCATTCCGAATTATGGCAAACTTTACAAATCAAGAGTATCTAGATATGTTTATTGCATTAGGGAAAGCTCAATCCTTTAGACTATTATTTCTGGGGATACTTGAAGAGTTAGGTGTACCTTTACGAGGTTGCTACCATTGATGATCTTCGAACACGTGTGTTTGAAGAAGTCCCAGAGACTGGACAGAACGCAGAAGCTCTAACGAGGGCAGATCAAAATTGGCTAAGATGCGATGACTGCATAGATCCTAGCGGAGCACATTTTAACCATCTACTGTAAATTAACATAGTATCATATTGTTGATGTTGCAGTTATTGATCGTTAATACATTTGCCGTTTAGCGAAAATGTTGCTTTGATCCAATAGTCCACAATACACCTGAATTAGGTACTTCCATAATTCACATTTGAATTTGAGTTATCTTTGATCATTGGTCGACAGAATCAAAGTTAACGCAGCATGGTATACATTCTGTCAAGAAAGTACCGGGAATTGATCATTTAAAAATCCTGTTTAAAAGGGGATTCGAAATTATTGTTGTCGTTAAGTTGGTACAACTTTCCTCTATACCCAAGCGGAGTTTGATCGTCATCTGTCTCTAGTTTGTTTACCGTACGCCATTTTGTTTGTCCATCTCAAGGATGATTTGCGATTTTACGACGGATACAAATATTGAACAAAGAATCTGTCTCAAATTTTGCATTGCAAAAGGTATTTCGTGTGCCGAATCGCTGAAAATGTTACAGAGGGCTTACAATGAATCGACTTTATCAAAAACATGTGCATATGAGTGGTACGGTGCATTCAAAAGTGTTCGAGATGTTGTGAAAGATTTACTTCGCTCTGGTCGGCCATCAACGGTTTCAACTAAACTGAACATCGCTAAATTGAAGAAAATGGTGTCTGAAAATCGTCATTTAGGTCTGAGAGAGATTGCCGCTGAACTTTCTGTGTCTCACGAATCGATTCGTACCATTTTAAACGATTGTTTGGGCATGACACGCGTTGCAGTTCGGTTAGTTCAGAAAGACTTGAATTTTCTACAAAAACTCAATCGCGTAAGGATTGCTGAAGACATGCTAGAACGAGCCAGTTCCGACCCTACATTCATGAAACGCATTGTAACTCGTGATGAGACTGGGTTTACGAGTTTGACACTCAAACCAGTCAACAAGCTTCCGAATGGTGCCATCCAACTGAACCGAAACCTAAAAGGGCACGTCAACCTCGGCCAAAACTGAAGGTCATGTTGACAGTTTTTTTCGATTATCGCGGTGTCGTGCACTCAGAGTTCTTATCAGAAGGTCAGATGGTAAATAAAGACTATTATCTGAGCGTTATGCGGTGTTTGAGAGAACAAATACGGCGAAAAAAGCCAGATGTGGAACGACAACTTATGGATAACGCACCAGCTTACAAGGCTATTTATTATTCTGAACGAATTTCTGGCCAAAAACTCAACAAATTTCGTCGAGCAACCACCATATTCACCTGATCTGGCTCTTGCTCATTTCTTTCTCTTTCCAGAAGTCAAGTTACCACTTCGAGGCAGCCGTTTTCAGTCGATAGAAAACATAAAGGAAAATTCGCGGCGACAATTGACATCGATTCCTAAAAGTGCCAACAAAAATGTATATTTTTATTCGTTATAAATGTATAATTTCAGAAAGGGCCTACTTTGAAGGCGATAAAATAAAATTGGATGAATAATTCATTTTTCGTGTTTTATTGGCAAATTCCCGGAACTTTCTTGACACAGTAGTATAGTTGTGATGTGTTGATAATACACTGTGTGCCTAGTGATACTGATAGAAGGAAAATGGGTCATGGTTTTGTGGTAGACTGTGATGTTTTCACTAACAATGGAACGAGGTTGGGTGGGTGGTAAACATAAATACCACTGAAGTACCTACATTCAATTGCAGTTGTGCAACAAGTCATCAGCATCATTATCCGTTTCATTTTCTCTCAAGATACATAGATTGCAATGCATAACATACATTCGTAACGTCTCTAATGTGAGTCGTCTCCGATTGGCACGTAAATAGATTTTATATTGTGAAAATCTTCGCTCCACATCACAGGATGTGATTGTTGCAAAACGGAAATAGGACACATAATTGACTATTGGGTAAAATAGTCCATGAGCAATTATTTCAGTAGCAACACCTCGTAACACATTTCGTATTTCACGCATTATTGAAAATCCTATATTTTTACTTTCTCTACACGTACTATGTACATAGTGTATAGAGAAGGTATTCCACTCCACCAAAAAAATTCAATGCCGAGATTTCACCGGAAATATATACTTTAGGGTCCCCTGTATCCAAAAAAAGTAGTTTCAGAAAAAGGTCCGTGTGTGTCCGTGTGTTAGTGTGTCCGTGTATCCGCGTGTCCGTGTGTCTGTGAACACGATAACTCAAAAACGAAAAGTCGGTAAAATACCAAACTTGGTATTTAAGTTTAGTATCTTCCAGGGATGCGACACGAAGATTTTGAGAAAAATCCCCCACCCCAAACTACCCTTTACATGGAACTTTTTTCGAAAATTTTGATTTTCTAAAACATGGCTCTAACTTTTTTGATTAAAATATCGTATATTAAAGATATTTACCTGACAAATAAAATGTATATTTTTAATTTTCTGGGAATAGCCTCTGAAGACTACTTTCTTCTGAGTGAATTTTACGGAATTTTGCATAACTGCTAAACCGTAAGAGACAGACAGAAACTTACCCCACAAAAAATGTAGAGCACATTAAAACACACAATTTATGTTATATATATTTTTTGTTTCAGTTGATCGTTTTTTAGATATTCCTTGTTTTTTTGTTTTCAGATACGAATAACTTAACTTTTCTCATACAGGAATCTGTCATCTCCTGTCCATACCAACAAGGAAGCAAGTAATAACACTATTTCTGCTAACTTTGTCGATTACCATGAAATATATAGAAGCATAAGTTTATTAACAATAATTTATTACAGAGATGTAGAGAAAGTCATGTGAATGGAATACATAAGATTTTTTTCAAACGCTGTCTTCATTTTCTGTTTCACACGGTCTAAAATATGTGTCACGGGTCTCTGATTATTTGCTTGCACAAGTTCATCGACAGTCGCGCAGGTAGGACTCTACTCGATAGATATGCAACTGGTATATATGCATGTGTCCCGCTATCGGTCCCCAAGATGCTATGCCTAATCATTAGACTAAACATTATGCGTAGCCTCTTACGCAGCTTCTAGTTCAGGTCTTGTGAATAGATCGGATAGCTTGAAAGAAAACTACCCTACAACTGGAAGTGACTTAAATAAACACACAAGCACGTGGAGAAACGGATTTCAAATCAAACCAACCTGACTGCAAACGAAAACAACACTCTGTTTCCAGACTAGGCAGATAAGATATGCAGTAATGTTCAGTTATCTGAGCTAAGTACCTTTCAAGATAGATGAAGTTGTTATTTTATTATTGGTCATATTTGGAGCTCTCTGCGCACTCATGCTCCTAACATCTTGGATCTATATTTATTTATACATACCCAGCCTGGCCTGGTTGATACCTTTTCTTTCTTTCTCTCTTGTCCCTTTTCGGAAAGTAGCAACTATATCGGTGCTTCTGCTGGCGACATCCCCAGAAACTGCCTGGACCTCTTCGTACACTTCGCAATCTTCCCATCTTTACCTTCGTATCCATAAAGAAGTAGCCAAATTCTCACCATATTGTCACGTGGACTGTTGAGGACTGCTCAAGAACATACATCAATTCAGAACTTTATTTAACATTTTTTTAATTAGAGTATAAGACATTTCTTTTGCTCAGAGTGCTGAACATATTTTATAAATTATATAAATTCTCTTTGTTAGCTGATGGCTGATAACAGTATTTGGCATTTAACAGGAACAATGTGGGCTACCACTTCCTATGACCATCCCATGGGATGTACTATGCCATCAGCTTCCAGTTGCCTACGTGCCAATGGGCACGGCACCGAGCCAGATCCTGGCACACCCGTAGGCGATGATTCCCTATATAAAAAGCCATAGTCTTCTGTAAGGGGTTCCTTTTTCTGAGTTGAGAGGCTGGTCTCGCTGGCGTTTGTACAAGGCAAGCCAAGTTCGCTACGCATCAGGGCTCTGCAACCCTCAACCTCCACGCAACATCTATATAAAGGTAAGCGCCTGAAGGGGCCGTAATACAATACTAACCAATATGCATGTGAAAGAGTAAGCTTATCTCTTAACGTGTAACTTACACACACCTTTATAAATAAATGGGCCAACAAACGACCCAACGAGTTTCTCTATCTCTAAGCTTCCTTAGTCCCAGTTACAACCCTAGTTGTGCAATATATTGTGTATATCGATTAATGACGCGCCAATCAGATTCTTCTCTCTCTCCTGATTGCTCACTTATCTGTAGAACACAGGACACATCTTCTAGCCTCATGCAGAAAGAACTCCCGAATGAACAGCAACCATCACTGTTCTAAACCTCATAACTCAATTCTTAGGGCAGCTATAGAACTTCCTTTTATATTCGCACAGGTTTGTGAAAGTTCGGTATAAGCTGAGGAACGCGAGGTCTGGATCTTCCACTGCCGTCCCGATAAGTGGGCCATAACCCTTTCTCCCCAACCAAATCCGTCTTCGACTTGTACCT
Source organism: Hymenopus coronatus (assembly GCA_030762935.1). Classification (NCBI taxonomy): domain Eukaryota; kingdom Metazoa; phylum Arthropoda; class Insecta; order Mantodea; family Hymenopodidae; genus Hymenopus; species Hymenopus coronatus. The sequence goes on from CM060891.1 coordinate 23,364,593, forward strand.
TTACATTAGTAATCCAATGCTTTTTAGGAATTCTATCAATTTCCATTCTTCAAACAAACGGTAGTGCCAGTTTTCTCTGTAGTCTGTATTGTATCTGTTAATTAAAATATTCCTAATTCTTTCCTTATGTCTTTCCCATTTGCCCATAAGAGTGTAACCTGCAATAAATCATTAATAAAACTTCATCTCAGCAGTTTCTACATGTCTCGAAGAGTCTTTATTTAGAGTTTAACATTAATATCAATAATAGTACTAATAATAATAATAATAATAATAATAATAATAGTAATAAGACAGGGACCGCTAAAACATTAACAATATTTCTTTGCGAACTTTCCTTGACAATGTTCATCTAATTGTTCCGCATATGTGCTGAAATACAGTAAGTTTTCTGTTTACATCTCACATTCTGTCCTTATTAATGGAAAATCCTAAATAATTGAAATCTATAGAATTATAAATAGGATGTCGTCCAAGAAATGCCATCTCTGTCGAGTATTAAGTATTGCATTCCACCCGAAAATTCGATACCAAAATTTCACCAGGAACACATGCTGTGAGGACTCCAGAATCAAAAAATATTTTTAGAAAAAATCTGTGTGTGTGTGCGTGTGTGTGTGTGTGACTGAATGTCTGTGGATAGCATAACAAACAAAATCTGATGTGTTCCATTCACATGACTTTCTCTACATCTCTGCAATAAATTATTTTTATAAAGTTTATGCTTCTATTTACTTCCTGCTAATCGAGAAAAAAATTAGCAGAAATAGTCTTATTTCTTGCTTATTTGTAAGTATAAGCGAAATAAGGAAGTAGAATAGGTTAAAGTAATAGTCAAAAACTGGTTGCTATGTGGCTGAAGTTCCTTTTGTGGACACGAGTTTACAAAGTCCCGTATGAGAAAAGTATAAGTTTCTTTTAGCTGAAACCAAAAACAAGGAATATCTCAAAAACAATCAACTCCACGAAAAAAAATGTATATAACATAAATTGTGCATTTTAAAGTGTTCTACATTTGTTGTGCGGTAAGTTTTTGTCCATCTCTTACGGTTTAGCAGTTATGCAAAATTCCGTAAAATTGGCCCAGAATAAAGTAGTCTTCAGAGGCTATTCCCAGAAAATTCAAAATATACATTTTATTTGTCAAGTAAATATCTTTAATATATGGTATTTTAATCAAAATCGTTAGAGCCATTTTTAGAAAATCAAAATTTTCGAAAAAAGTTCTATGTAAAGGGTAGTTTGGGGTGGGGGGATGTTTCTCAAAATCTTCGTGTCGTATCTCTGGAAGATACTAACCTTAAATACCAAGTTTGGTATTTTACCGACTTTTCGTTTTTGAGTTATCGTGTTCACAGACACACAGACACACGGACACACACACACACACACACACACACACACACAAGGACCTTTTTCTGAAAATACTTTTTTTGGATACTGGGGACCCTAAAGCATATATTTCCGGTAAAATCTCGGTATCGATTTTTTTGGTGGAGTGCAATACATTCTCTATACATTATGTACAGAGTACGTATGGGCAGCATAACTCAAAAACGAAAATTCCGTTAAGCACTAAACTTGGTGCTTAAGTTTAGTTTCTCTCAATGGTGCGACGTAGATGTTCATGAAAGTCTCCCACCCAAAATTACCCATTACTTGGAAAATTTTTGGAAAATAATGATTTTCTCAAAAAGGCTCAAAATTAAAATGCCGTATTCTATAGGAAAATACATGACAAATAAAATGTATATTTTGAATTGCATGGGAATGGCCTCTGTAGCTCTCCTCATTCTGAATGACTTTTGCATAACTGGCAAACCATAAGAGATTGAAAAAAGTTTGCTAATCAAAAAATATTGATTTTGTTAAAACACAGTTCCACACACATATTTCAGTAGAGCTAACCATTATAGACATATTCCCTGTTATTGATTTTAAAATGTCCGATATTTAAACTTTTCGCTAATGAAAAGTCATCACCTTATTCATCTTTGTCAGGCAAATAGAATGGACTTGCTATTGCATCACATAAAATTTGACTACGGCCTATTTCTCTTCTACTTTCAAGGAAGCACGTGGTAAAATCATTTCTGCTAATGTTTATCTCGATTAGTACGAAGTAGAGAGGAGTATATGCGTTTGTAAGAACAATTTTTGCAGAAAAAATAGAGAAAGTCGTGTGAATATAATGCATCATGTTTACATTTTCTCTAGCGCGTATGTACAATGTACATAGTAGACAGCGAAGTTATTGGATGCCACCTAAAAATCCGATAACGGAGATTTCATCGGAAATATATGTATTGAAAAAAACACATTTTACTTTCTCTATACGTACTATGTACATAGTATATAGAGAAGGTATTGCACTCTACCAAAAAATTCGATACCGAGATTTCACCGGAGATATATGTTTTAGGGTGCCCTGTATCCAATAAAAGTATTTTCAGAAAAAGGTTCGAGTGTGTCCGTGTGTCAGTGTGTCCGAGTGTCTGTGAACACGATAACTCAAAAACGAAAAGTCGGTAAAAGTCGGTTGGTATTTAAGTTTAGTATCTTCCAGGAATACGACACGAAGATTTTGAGAAAAATCCCCCCACCCCAAACTACCCTTTACATGGAACTTTTTTCGAAATTTTTGATTTTCTAAAAAATGGCTCTAACGATTTTGATTAAAATATCGTATATTAAAGATATTTACTTGAAAAATAAAATTTATATTTTAAATTTTCTGCGAATAGCCTCTGAAGTTACTTTATTCTGGGTACATTTTGCCGAATTTTGTATAACTGCTAAACCGCAAGAGATGCACAAAAACTTACAACACAACAAATGAAGTGCACGTTAAAGCACACAATTTATGTTGTATACATTTGCTTTGTGGTGTTGATCGTTTTTTTGAGATATTTCTTGTTTCTGGTTTCAGCTTTAAAAAATTTATAATTCTCTCATACATGAATTTGTGAACTCGTGTCTATACAAACAAAGGAACTTCAGTCACATAGCAACCGACTTTTGAGTATCACTTTAACCTATGGTACTCCATTATTTCGCTTCTACTTACAAGGAAGAAGGTAATAAGAATATTTATGCTAATTTTTTCTCGAATAGCAGGAAGTAAATGGAAGCATAAGTTTTTTAAAAATAATTTGTTGCAGAGATGTAGAGAAAGTCATGTGAATGGAACACATCAGAATTTTTAGAAACATGTCCGTGTGTCTGTGGGCATTATAGCTCAAAAATGCCGCTAAATACCAAACTTAGTATTTAAGTTGAATATCAAGAATGCGACACGGAGATTTTCAAGAAAATCCCTTCACTTCAAACTACCCTTACATGGAACATTTTTCAAAATTTTTAATTTTATTAAAAAATAGCTCTAACGATTTTGAATAAAATACCATATGTTTAAGATATATCCACGACAAATTAAATTTATATATTGAATTTTCTGGGAATAGCTTCTGGAAGAATTTCGTAAAACTGGTAAACCGTTAAGAGATAGACAAGAACTTACTACACAACAAATGTAAATCTCCATAAAACACACAATTTGCCATATACTTTTTTTCTCTTTCTTTTATATAGAGCTAACCATTTTCAAGATATCCCTTGTAACTGATTTGAAATCTCCAAATAGATTTTTCTCAATTGGGAAATCAACATTCACTTTTTTATTTTCTCTATACGTACTATGTATATAGTGTATAGAGGAAGTATGTATTCCGCCCAAAAATTCGATATCGAGATTTCACCGGAAATACATGTTTTAGGACCCCCTGAATCCGAAAAAAAGCATTTTAAAAAAGGTCCGTGTGTGTGTGTCTGTGGACTGCATAGCTCCAAAATAAAAATACCTTTAAATACTAAACTTGGTATTTAGTTTTAGTATCTTCCAAGGATGCAACACGAAGATTTTCGAAAAAATCCCCCCACCAAAAACTACTCTTTACATGGAAAAATGTTCGAAATTTTTTATTTTCTAAAAAATGGCTCTAACGATTTTGATTAAAATCCCGTATATTAAAGACATTTACATACCAAATAAAATGTATATCTTGAATTTTCTGGGAATAGCCTCTGAAGAGCTCTTTATTCTGGATGAATTTTGCTAAATGTTGCTTAACTGCTACACGGTAAGAGATAGACAAAACTTACTACACAGAAAATGTTGATCTGATCAACACACACAATATATGTCCTTTGCATTTTTGTTGTGGAGGTAATCGTTTCCGAGATATTCCTTGATTTTGGTTTCAGTTGCGAGTATTGATACTTTTCTCAGACCGGAGGTGTCCGCTTTTCTTTTGTTCTACTCCTGGCCAAGCAAAGAAGCGCTTTGCAATGACAATCGAATAACGACAGATTTTAAAACATTTGACTACCGGTTTAGTTTAGTGTATTCCCTTATGTTCTTTCTACCTATAAGGAACTAAGTAGTAAGAACATTTTGCTAATGATTATCTCGATTAGCAAGGTGCAGAAAGAAGAATAATCTTATGTAAGAAGTTTGTAGAAGAGTTAGAGAAATTCATGTGAGTGTAACACATCAGATTTTTCTCATTGCAATGACTGAACGATGTGTCGTGATGAAACAAGATTTTATTTATTTATTTGTATTTATTTTAATTTTTTTTATTTATTTTTTTCCCCAAATGACGTGTTTTTCTTTTCAGCTCGTCACTCAAACGTTGCAGTAAGCTTGCGTAGTAGTCACGAGTGATACTTTTACCCTTTTCCAAGTAATCAACCCTGTGCATCCCAGAAAACACTCGCCTTAACCTTGTTAGCTGACAAGGTTTTGGAGTTGGTTCACCTGGCACAATCCACTGTTTTGACTGTGATTTACTTTCTGGAGTGTAGTGATGTATCCAAGTTTCATCCATGGTAATAAGCCGTCTCAAAATTCACTGGGATTTTTACGGTAGAACTTCACATACTTAACAATTTTTCTTTTGCAACTTTTGATCAGGTGTCAACAAACGCGGCACCCATCTTGCACAGATCTTGTGTAAGCCTGAAACATCACTTAAAACATTATCTCACTTCTTTTGATATGTTTACAGCCTCTGTTATCTCAAACAACTTTAATCTGCGGTCTTCCAGTACTAAACTTTTTTCAATGATCTCTGGAGTTGTCACTTCTACAGGGAGTCCAGAGCGAGACTCATCACTAGCGCTCGTACATTCCATATTAAACTCTGCAACCCAACTTTTAATCATTGAATATGAAGGGGCAGAGTCTTTCAATGTACTGTCCATTTCCTCTTTGATTTCTTTGGGCGTTAAGTCTTTCAAATGGAAGTATTAAATCCCGTTCGTTTTTCCAAATCCTCCATTTTCGTGAAAACTCTAAATTGTCTTGTTTAAAATGATATCAATGGAAAACTAAACAAGCTATTGACCTGTAGCTATGGATACAAGCTAGTTTAGAGTTACGATACTACCGTCTAACTGGTCTATTGTCGCCATATCTGTGTGAGGCCCAGGACTTATCAGCTGACCCTAGTATGTAGAAGGAAATGCTTATTAACAGTTTGTTACAGAGAAGTAGACGAAGGCGTGTGAATGGAACAGATTTTTACTTTCTCTATACGCACTATGTACATAGTGTATAGAGAAGGTATTGCACTCCACCCAAAAATTCGATACCGAGATTTCACCGGAAATATATGTTTTAGGATCCCCAATATCCAAAAAAAGCATTTTCACAAAAAGGTCCATGTGTGTGTGTGTGTGTCCGTGTGTCTGTGAACACAGTAACTCAAAAACGAAAAGTCGGTAAAATACCAAACTTGGTATTTAAGTTTAGTATCTTCCAGGGATGCGACACGAAGACTTTGAGAAAAATCCCTCCACCCCAAGCTACCCTTTACATAGAACTTTTTTCGAAAATTTTGATTTTCTCAAAAATGGCTCTAACGATTTTGATTAAAATTTTGTATATCAAAGATATTTACCTGACGAATAAAATGTATATCTTGAATTTTCTGGGAATAGCCTCTGAAGAGTAGTTTATTCTGGATGAATTTTACTGAATTTTGAATAACTGCTAAACCGTAAGAGATGGACAAAAACTTACCACACAAAAAATATAGAGCACATTAAAACACACAATTTATGTTATATAAATTTTTTTCGTGGAGTTCGTAATTTTTGAGACATTCCTAATTTTTAGTTTCTGCTATGAAAAACTTTAACTTACAAGGAAGCGAATAATAAGACTATTTCTGCTATTTTTTTCTGATTAGCATAAAGTAAATAAAAGTATAAGCTTTTTAAGAATAATTTGTTGGAGGAATATAGAGAAAATCATGTGAATGGTGCACATCAGATTTTTTATCATTGGACTTAATATTTGAATTTGAGGAAAGTGAGTCTATGCCTCAGTTTTAGCGCAGGGAGACCACTCCAGCGCATCCTGCATGCGCCTTCGTCTTATTGACTCTTGGTGCAGTAATTAATGCACATACCATCAAAGGCACCAGCCCTGTAGTAACTACTAAATAAAACAAGCCAGCAAGTGTACGAACTGCACAGCTCGTCAGTGCGCACGGGTGAACAAGCCACGTAGAAAAGCGCGGGATTCCAACAATTCTCTCAAATGAGAAAGTTGGCACTTCGTTATTTTGCCAGCGCAACAGTAATTAACACGGCCAGAAAACAAACGAAGCTACACTCCACCGCATCATCATCTGAACTACAGCAGAATAATGTCGTCTAGGTAAGTTATTTTGTCACCGTTAAATTATTACAGCAGTTCTAAAAGCATATATATAGCCATTTTTCGAAATCGTTTGTATCTTTGAAACAGAACGTAAAATGTATTATCTGGTTTAGAAATCGCTTTATTTTTGTACTTTTTCTCTTTTATTGTTATAACTTTTATTATAGTTGCACATCTGTGTTATAATTTGTTCTCATAACTTATAACCTTTTTTTTAAAAGCCCTAAATGTGTATTTTATTCTGTCACTATGAAAATTCATTTATGAGTCAGATTAATAAATAAATAAATATATATATATATAAAATAATCAGTCTCAGACATTCTGGGAACTACGGTTCCAAGCGTATTAACCGAACAGAACAATAACATGTTTCATACTTTCATGAATTTAATCATAAATTACTTCCGACTTACAATTCTTAATACTTAATATATCCTTTCTTTTTTATAAGTTCCATTACACGATTAGACATTGAATCGGCAAGATTGGAAAACACATTATTTGAGATAAGAACTGAAGCTTTCCTGGCGACGTGTTAATTCAAAATCTTCTCGGGCTTCTAGCCAGGTAAAAACTTGGCTTGACACCAACGTTTCGAAGAAGTGCATCTTCCTCGTCATCAGTCGTCATCAGTTCACCCTGAAGACGAGGAAGATACACTTCTTCGAAACGTTGGTGTCAAGCCAAGTTTTTACCTGGCTAGAAGCCCGAGAAGATTTTGAATTAACATTTTTTGAGATCACCATAATGAAATCGTACTTGAATAAACGTTCTTTTGTGGAATAGTCAAATTTGCAAGTCTTTTTGCAAATAACTCTCAAATTTTCTATGAGGTGAATGTCAGGCGAATTTCCCGGCCATTCAAGCACATGACCATTGTTATCTTTGAAGAACTTCATTTTCTTAGAAGTGTGGCAGGGAGCTAAATCTTGCCTAAAATTCCGTCACCTTCTGGAAACCTTTTCTGGAGTTCACGAACAACTCCTACCAGTACTATAATATACTAATTACTTTTCACCTTGCCTTCAATTGGAACTAAAGGTCCTAATACTTCATAGGTGAAACAACCCCAAAGCATTTTCTTCTCAGGGTGTTTTATACTCTGTTGAAAATGTGCTGAATATGCAGGTTTGTAATTTGCTTGGCTCATATATTGATACCTAGAAATTCTTCAAAGATGACAATGTTGGTGTGCTTGAATGACCAGGGAATTCGCCTGACAATAACCCATTAATTGTTTCACAAAAGAACGTTTGATATTAGCTTTAATCCAAGTTTGGTTTCATAATGATCTCAAAAATGTGTGTTCCAATCTTGTGCCTAATTGTGTAATGGAACTTATAAAAAGAAAGGAGGCCATATTAAGCATTAATAAATGTAAATTGGAAGTAATTTTTATTAAAGTTTTTGTTTTACTCCTGGTCATTAAAGAGAAACTTAATTCAATGACAATCTCATAGCGAAAGCTTTTAAAATATTTTACTCTTGCTTTAGCCTGGTGTATTCCCTTAGCTTCCTCCTACTGGTAAGAAACTTCATTAATGTTTATCTCGATTAGCATGATGAGAAGTTTGTTTGCAGAATAGGTAGAAAAAGTCATATGAACGGAACACATAAGATTTTTTCAGATAGTAATCATCAAAAGTCTAGTTCAATTTTTCAGTTAATAATAGACAATCATATCTAAGTTGATTTGCGTAATTAAATTTTTCTTAACATCTTGTTAATTTGTGGGATTGCAAATAATATATATATATGCAAATAGAAAAAAAATGTAGATTTTGGTTTATTCACCGGTTATATCCGGAAAAAGTGTGAATTAGATTTAAGGGAAAAGTTTTGATTTGATTTCCGTTCAGTGCAGCTTAATTTACAAATAAACAAAACGTTGTCCGAAAATAACGGTTATTTTACACGTAAGCGAAAAAAAAAACACGTGTCCAAATTGGTGCCAAATTGCAACTATTAACACAAGAGTTAACCGATTTATACATAAATAAATTTCGCACAACAAATACTTGGCGCATAATGTCTTATTTGGGTTTCTTATCCACTAATATTACTTCTTTCGTTATTTACCTTCCTTGCATGGAGGTCTTAACACCACCAGGATTTATAAGACAGCTCCTGGGGCCTGCAGTGGTAACGGGGTTACTGGCTCGTATCTCGGGTGCAGGTTTTGGCTATTAGAAATAGTGTGGAGATGTGGGTGCCCTGGCTCAGGCTTTTGTTAACATGGAATCTCTTTTCAGGTCTGGTAAGGCACAAGTGATTTATTCATTTAGTTCGGCCTTTTCTGCCGTCGAACACACACGCATTCCTCTTAAATTTTCTATTGTTAAACTACGCTTTACCCGGCCGAGCCTATTATTACTTATTACTTTCTACATACATACATATATATATATATATATATATATATATATATATATATATTATGTCAGGTCACTGTTGTGCTAGGGTTGTATATATTATGTGTATATATGTCTTTTAAGTGTAATTATCTATTATAAGAGGGTGCATTTATGAAGGTGTACTCTGTGCTGTAAATTTAAATTGCTATATTTTAATATCTTTGTATCTTTATTTTCGGATTCACTCTTAATTTTATTGTTGTTTAATATTGCTTTTGACTGTGTATTTCCTTTGTCTTTTTATTTTCGTGTTTACTCTTCTAATTCTTTGTTGTGGTTGTTGTTTTAATATTGCTTGTAATGTGTATTACAAAAGCACGTACGGTCTGTGGACCCGTGCGACTGTTGAAATTCTATGTATGATATTGCTATGTTAATAAATACACTTATTCATTCATTCATTCATTCATACTTATTACTTTTGGTGCAGCGATTTCGTCCCTACTTTGGTCTGTATTAAATTAACTATTTCCGTTACAAGTAAAGGCAGCCTGTTCGGTTCCATCACGGACCCTAAATATCACATCTTTGCTCTGCGGATGTTCTACGCCAAGTGCCAAAAAGAGATGGACAAAAACTTATTACACAAAAGGCGTAGATCTCGATAAAACACACAATTTATGTGATATACACTTTTTTCGTGGAGTAGATCATGTTTTAGATATTCCTTGTTATTGGTTTCAGTTTAAAAAACTTATACTTTCTCATACAGAAATTTGTCAACTCCTGTCCATACAAACAAAGGAACTTCAGTCACATAGCAACCAGCTTTTGATTAATACTTTAGCCTATACTACTCCCTTATTTCCCTTCTACATACGTGCAGGCAAGTAATAAGACTATTTCTGGTGATTTTTTTCTCGATTAACATGAAGTAAAAAGAAGCATATGCTTTTAACAATAATTTGTTGCAGAGATGTAGAGAAAGTCGTGTGAATGGAGCACATCAGATTTTTCCTGGTCAAACAGAGAAAATGTTATCAGAATGTAAAATATCAGATATGTGTTCACAGCATTAAAACGTGTGCAGTCCAGAAGTGCTTTATAGGCGTTCATGCTTCTGTTGGAACTTCCCAACTCAATTTATATAGACAGGTCTTTAGATATTTGCTTTTGCAGTGCTAGAATGACAGTTTGATTTTTCTTATTAAAGGCGAGTTTGGAGTGTACATGTTAGTGGTAGAAAATGCTGCGGTCTGGTGATTATATTCTCATGCTACAGGTCTTTCAGAAATACTCGCGATCCAACGCGCCCGAACTACGAGTCAGTTTATTTATCGTTTAAAGGAACGACGGATGCTATTATAGCGCCCCTGCAGTATTTAACTGACATAACACTTGACGCCTAGTGATTGATCCCTCCTGACGGTTGTTATACTATTTTTAATTGCTTCCACGGTGTCCTTATTTTCGCTCGATCAACGTTTCGCCAGACACAGTGATCCAAAGTGCAATTTTTCCCCCTTTCAATGTGGGGTGAAGCTGGGGCGAATGATCAGGAGGGAGAAAGGAAATGAATTGTTGTTCCTGCTGCCGTTAAGATGAGAGGACAAAACATTTCATTCAGGGAGACGCACGTTAAAATCTTGTTCACTATATTCTAATTTCAACACCAATTTATCTTTCTTTAGCTCTGTTCTTTACTGTCGCTGGGTGTAAGGATCTGTCGAACACGGAGTAACCTCAATATTACTCTTAAAGCTGAGGAAGATTGGATTTTCTTGTTTCTATAACAGATTCGATTTCAGGCTGGAGAGGAATATTTTATTCCTAATAGGATTTGCTTCAAGCGTTTTGTCTGGGAATGACATTTTTTATACATAGAGAAGGTATTGAATTGCATCCAAAAATTCGATACCAAGATTTCACCGGAAATACATGTTTTGGGTCCCCCTGAATAAAAAAATAATTTTCAGAAAAAGGTCTATGGACAGCATAGCTCAAAAACTAAAAGACCGTTAAATACCAAACTTGGTATTTAAGATTGGCATCTTCCAAGTATGCGACACAAAAATTTTCAAGAAAATCGCCCCCACCCCAACTACCCTTTAGATGGAACTTTTTTCGAAAATTTTGATTTTCTCGTTTTTAGATATTCCTTGTTTCTGGTTTCAGCTTGGAAAAACATAATTTTCTCAAACAGGAATTTGTCAACTCCTGTCCATACAAAGGAACTTCAGTCACATAGCAACCAGCTTTTGACTGTCTCTTTAACCTATGGTACTCCCTTATTTCGCTTCTACTTACAAGGAAGCAAGTAATAAGACTATCTCTGCTAATTTTTTCTCGATTAGCATGACTTAAATAGAAGCTTTTTAACAATAATTTGTTGCGTAGATGTAGAGAAAGTCATATGAATAAAACACATCAAAATTTTTTATTAACAAATGTGGTGTTCCAATCCTCAAAACCTCCCTACCGAAAGACATAACTCAAAAACGGAAATTTGAGTATCAAACTTGGGTTTTTAACTCAAGCCTTTCAAAGATTTTCAAGAAAACCCTCCCCTTCCATACTTTGTACGCTTTACGTGCAAAGTTTTTTTCTCTCGAAATTGTCGAATTTCTCAAAAATAGCTCAAATGATTTTCATTAGAATACAAGATATTTACCTGAAAAAATACGTATATTAAATTTCTAAGAAAAACCTATAAAGTCATCTTCATGTTGAATGACGTTTGATTGACCAATAAAACTTAAGAGATATTGAAAAACTTACTGCATAAAATGTATTTCTCATTAAAATACACAACTTATTACATAAACAGTTCTTTGTAGTGCTAACTATTTCTGAAATATTCGCTGTTGTCAGTTTTAAAATATGTATACTTTTCTCAAACAGGAAATCTGCATTCGTTTCACATTCCTTTTGTTTTGCTCTTGCCCAGGGAAAGAGAACTGAATTTCAATGACAAAGGTGTATTTACAGGTTGACTGACACTTTAGTTTATTCCCTTATTATTGTTCTACTTACAGGGAAGTAATTACTAAGACCAATTCAATTGCCATGCTATAGATAAAAGAATAATCTTTAGTAAAAGTTGTTTGAAGAATAGGTAGAGAAAGCCATGTGAATGGAACACATCAGATGTTCTTCTCATGTGTCAGATAAGATATGTGTACGTAGCCGATATGAATAAATCTATATTCCCCCAAAAGTAAATTACCAGTTGCTATCTCACATTTCAGACACCGTTCCTATCTTCGGCTGTTTCTTAAGCGGAAAGAACAGAGACATTTCTCCCCCATTTACCCTGCGAGCGAGCAGCACTGCGGAGAAAAGAGGGAACTTGATGCAGCCACCCATGTTTTGATGCTGTTGTTCATTATATTTCTGTGTAGATGAATGCAGTCGATATTTCGTGATCGTCTGCTAAAACAGTTCTGCAACGAGGAGAGAGAAATAACGGCATAAGTGCAACTTCTTCTTAAAAATCTTATGTGTTCCATTCACATGACTTTCTCTACATCTCTGCAACAAATTATTGTTAAAAAGCTTATGCTTCTATTTACTTCATGCTAATCGACAAAAAAGTAGCAGAAATAGTCTTATTACTTGCTTCATTGTAACTAGAAGAGAAATAAGGCCGTACCGTAGGTTAAAGTTATAGTCAAAAGCTGGTTGCTGTGTGACTGAAGCTCCTTTGTTTGTATGGACACGAGTTCACAAAGTCCTGTATGAGAAAAGTTAAGTTTTTCAAAGCTAAAACCAAAAACAAGGAACATCTAAAAAATGATCAACTCCACGAAAAAAATGTATATAACACAAATTATGTGTTTTAATGTGCTCTATATTTTTTGTGAGGTAAGTTTTTGTCCATCTCTTACGGTTTAACAGTTATGCAAAATTCCGTAAAATTCACCCAGAATAGTCTTCAGAGGCTACTCCCAGAAAATTCAAGAGATACATTTAATTTGCCATGTAAATATCTTTAATATACGATATTTTAATCAAAATCGTTAGAGCCATTTTTGAGAAAATCAAAATTTTCGAAAAAAGTTCCATGTAAAGTGTAGTTGGGGTGGGGGGTGGGGTTTCTTAAAAATCTTCTTGTCGCATCCGGTGAAATCTCGGTATCGAATTTTTGGTGGAGTGTAATACCTTCTCTATACACTATGTGCATAGTACGTGTAGAGAAAGTAAAAATTCGTGCAATCCACAGAATCAAAGAGAAACAGGTCTATGTATGCGACAAAAACTTCATTATTAACTAGGGTGCCCAACCTCTGCTCTTATAGGCTAATTGCGTCACCTAGTCGCGTTTCTGCTCCTTCTCCATGTTGTGCATGACCAGGTAGGAAGCATTTCCCCTTCAATCATTCAGTGGCGTTTAGCTGGCAGGCTTCAAGCGAACCAAACATATCGTACTCCAGAAAGAATTGCAGGAAGAATATTTTTATTGAAGAGGTCATTGTGGTGAAATGTCTTATTTGTAAGCATCACTTATCTTTCCAATGTAATATTAAACGACACTTTGAAAAAATAGTGACTACGGACAATTTTTAATCAGGTATATAATCAGCAACAGAACTTGAATTTGAATTAATTTTGCCTGCAAAGACGCCCCCCCACAATCTTCAAATGGAACTAGTTGCTTTGCAAAATTCAACAGCCATTAAATATTCTCAAAAATAAATTGGGATTTATTTAAATCTATTCCCAATGCAAAATGTCCCAAATTGGAAAACTTTGCTTCAAAGTTAATGTCAATATTTGGCTCTACATATATTTGGGAACAGATGTTCTCGAAAATGAATCAATTAAAAAGCAAATATTGTAGTAGGGTAAGGAGGGCAGAATCATTCGCTCTGCCTTTGAAGACTCTGTTATCGGCAAACATTGATGACCTGGTTACAAGTAAAGAATACCAACCAAGTCACTAACAAGAAAGGCGTTCAAGAAAGTTTTTTTAGCATTTGTGCCATCCCATATAACATTAAGTTGCCGAAACCCCCGCCACTGATAGAAAGCGATGTCATAGATAAGGAGATTTTGCCTACCGCGACCAAAAAATGGGTGGAGGTAAATCTGCCCTCCCCTCTCCCGCTGTGGGTTGGGCACCAATTATTACTACTACTACTACTACTACTACTACTACTACTACTACTACTATTTTATTTTTAGCTTAACGCCCTTTAACCAGTTGCTCATATCGGACGATGAATGAAATTGGTGAAATAATGCTCAAATGATTTCGGGGTCCATGGAGCTTAAAGTTACTCGACATTCACCTTCTCAGAACAAGGGAAAACCCCGAAAAAAAACCTTACCCTGGTAAGTCACCCTAAGCGAGATTCGAACACGCGACCTGTTGAGTATGAGGTAGACACGCTACCACCACACTACCCAGCCGAGCCCTACTACTATTACTATAACTAATATTATTATAATTATTTATTATATTTAATTATTTATTAAATTTAATATATTTAATTATAATTATTATTGTTATTCTTATTCTTCTTATTATTTTTTGTTGTTTTTGTTGTCATTATTATTATTATTATTATTATTATTAATGAAAATATAAGGGTGATGTAAAACACTTTTACAAAGTTTGCGGATGGATCTCTGACATCAAAACAAGAAAATAGGTGCATACAAACATATGTTCTAAAACCTTCGTTTTTGCGTTATCAATGTATTAATTAAAGTCACCTTCAACGGCTTTCCGGGTCCAACTTAATAACTTCATATACTTATGCACTCATTCATAGAAGGCTCTGACCCATTTTACCCTGCAGAGTTGGCCTTGTGTTGTCATGGCTACTTGTTAACATTTGTCATTTATCAGATGTGTAATAAATTCCCCCAGCACTTTCCCAGACTTATTAGAAAATGTACCCCTGCAAATAAGGAGAAACATGTGGTTTATGCATGATGTTCTAGCACACTGTAGTCTCATTGTCCGAGATGCACTGGCTGGTAACTAGCATAACAAAAGGATAGGTAGAGAGGAACCAGTTCCATTGCCTGCCCGTTCGTTAAACCATCATTAGTTTATGCAGAAGATATCTTAGATTTTTTTTTGGTAGTGTTTAACGCCCGCTTTAACTACTTATGGCACCGCAGGCGGTGACACTGATGATACATGAATGATGATGGAGCACCGATGGAATGCGATGGCGGGGGAAACCGGAGTACCGGGAGAAAACCCGCCCCAGCGGATTTGTCCACCACAAATCTCACATGCGGTCGCTTGGGATCGAACCCCGGCCGTCTAGGTGAGAGGCAAGTGGTCTAATCACTCGGCCACGGCGCGGCCCAGATATCTTAGATGAAGAAACTCTTAATCTACGTGTCATGTAGGCGTACGAAATCATACGACACCGACTGGAAGTACTTGACATTCCATGCTTCGACGATGCAAACTTAGTATTTAAGAATTTTAGAAAACTGTAATTATCTTAAAAGTGGCTTAACGATTTTGATTTAAAATATATGTTTAAGATATTTTCATGATGACTGAAATACACTGAAGACGTCTTCATTCTAGATGACTTTTTTGTAACTGGTAAACCATAAGAGAAAGACAAGAATTTACTGCTCAAAAAATAAAGATCTCGTTAAAACACACAATTATATCATATAAATTTGTTGTAGAGTTAACAGTTTCTAACATATTCCTTGTTATTGGTTACAATTTTAAACTACTTTAACTTTTTCCAACGGGAAGCCATGTTTCGTTTCAAAGAGAACCGCATTTCAATTGTTTCCCATAGCCATAAATTTTAAAAGACTTGACTATCGCTTTAGTATTGCTAGTGTATTCCCTTCCACTTACAAGGAAGTAAGTAATAGACAGTTTCTGCTAATATTTATCTCAATTAGCATGAAGCAGATAGAAGAATACTCTTTTGTAAGAATAGTTTGGTTGTAGAGCAGGAGGTTCTGAAAATCTTCGTCTGTATCCTTCTATCAATTATTTTGCTCACAGACACAAAACATAACCATCGAACTTTATATAGGTAGACAGGTAGATAATTTTTATCAGGTGTCCTCAAACACGATTTAGCAGTGAAATCTCGTTATCGAATTTGTGGGTGGAATGCAATACCTTCTCTATTGTACTTTGTACACACATAATAGAGAAAGTAAAACATCTGATGACTTGCTTTATTTGTTCTGCAAACAAACTATTCTTACAAAAGATTATTCTTTTATCTACATCCCAGTAATGAAGATAAACGTCCTTATTACTTGCTTCTTGGTAAGTAAAAGGAACTAAGGGATATTCCAATCTTTTAAAAGCTATCGGTGTGTGAAAATGTTGAAATTCGGAAACGGATGAGGACTTTCTGTTCGAGAAATGTACAAAGTATTCTACAATAGTACAAAAAGGGGGGGGGGGAACTCAAGTTTATGTATTTTAAAATTAAAACCAATAACTAATATGAGCATTTCTGCTTAATGTTTATCTTAATTAGCATGGTGTAGATAGATAAATAAGCTTTTGTAAGAATAGTTTGTTTCAGAATAGGTAGAGAAAGCCATATGAATGGAACTCATTAGATTTTTTTAAATGCATGCATCATTAAAACGTGTATTTCCGAGAGCTTTTAAGTGGAATAAATACTCCCTCTACCTACAAGTACCGAGCCAGGTACTGTCCCTTCATTTCATCTCCATGTATCCAACCGGTCTCTTTCAGGGTTGTAAGTGTCGGCGCTCTTCCGTGGTGGTGACTGCGCTCTGCAAATCAACTCTCGGCGGCTGGGTGGTGTTGGAGTCGTCTGTAGGACCTATGGGGTTCAATCAGATGTGGACCACGGGCTTCTAGCGCTCCTCACGGCGAGATGAATCCCCGATTTCGGCCGCCATCGATAATACTTCTGTCATCCTATTCACCTGGAGTCTGCGCACACACACACACACACACACACACAAGTATATGGGTAGTGTATAAAGTGAAATAAAATGCACATCTGCCCTGATAGATTAATCATCAGCCAGTAGACGAAGTTCAGTCGTCTTTACAAACTATCAAAATAATTATTTTAACCCCCAGAGGGGTAAAAAAATTAAAAATCTGATGTGTTACACTCACATGACTTTCTCTAGCTGTTCTACAAACGTCTTACATAAGATTCTTCTTCTTTCGCATCTTGTTAATCGAGGTACTCATTAGCACAATGTTCTTATTACTTAGTCAGTTTTTGTGTATCTTTTACGGTTTACTAGTTATGCCAAATTAAGCAAAATTCATCCAGAATAAACAGGTCTTTAGAAGCTATTTCCTGAAAATTCAAGATATACATTTTATTTGTTATGTAAATAACTTTACTATATGGGATTTTATCCAAAATCGTGAGAGCCATTTTTTAGAAAATCAAAATTTTCGAAAAAATTTCCATGTAAAGGGTAGTTGGGGGCGGGGGATTTTCTTGAAAATCTTCGTGTCGCATCCTTGGAAGATACCAAACCTAAATACCAAGTTTAGTATTTAACGGTCTTTTCGTTTTTGAGCTATGCTGTCCGCAGACACACACATACACATACACACAGACCTTTTTCTGAAAATGCTTTTTTTGGATTCAGGGGGTCCTAACACATGTATTTCCGGTGAAATCTCGGTATCGAATTTTTGGGTGGAATACAATACTTCCTCCATACACTATGTACATAGTACGTATAGAGAAGGTAAAAAGGGAATTAATGACATTATGGCCGAGGAAAGGGATTTAAAACAGAAGTATGCGGAGGTTTTATTACTTTCCGCTCTGAAAGAAAAAAAAAAAAAGTGTTGCGAGCCCCGGCGATCACGTCATAATCAAGGAATGATATTCTACCAATTAAATTAAACGCGCTTGAATAGAAGTTCTAACGCGCGCCCGTTATTGATCGATATTGTAGTTAAAATGTGATGCTACTCTCTGCAGGCTTTAACTAAGAGATTAATGTAGCGGAAAGGTGTCGCAGCAAGCAGCAGCACTGTCGCGAGCAACAGCGACATACGCGCTTCTTCAGCGTTACTTCAAACACCGCACTTCTATCTACTTCATATTCATAGAGATAAAACATGCAAAAATGGTTTTAATATTTATTTCCTTATAGATACAATAAGCCAGAGGAATACACTAGATTCCGCGATAGTAAAATGTTTTAAGAATTGGTCGCTGTGTGTTGATTTTGAAATATACAACCAGAAGGGGGAAAATAGCGACCATAAATTGTGTGCCTTAACGAGATCTACATTTTTGTTTCGTAAGATTTAGCCTACTTCTTACGTTTAACAGTTTATTAGGCATAATTAGAATTTGAAGAGTATTTTGCCAACACCACTGTATAAACCCCTATATTCGTACCAAAAAAATAAAATAAAATAATAATAATAAACTTATTACTTTCTCTACACGTACTATATACATAGTGTATAGAGAAGTTATTGTAATGCACCCAAACATTTGATACCGAGATTTCACCGGAAATACATGTTTTGGGTCCCCCTGATTAAAAAAAAAAAACATTTTTGGAAAAAGGTCCGTGTATGTGCGTGTGTATGTCTGTGGACAGCATAGCTGGTATCTTCCTAGGATGCGACATGAAGATTTTCAAGAAAATCCCCCAACTACCCTTTACATGGAACTTTTTTCGTAATTTTTGATTTTCTCAAAAATGGCTCTAACGATTTTGATTAAAATATCGTATATTAAAGATATTTACCTGACAAATAATATGTATATCTTGAATTTTCTGGGAATAGCCTCTGAAGACTACTTTATTCTGGAAGAATTTTACAAAATTTTGCATTACTGCTAAACCGTAAGAAATGGTCAAAAACTTATCACACAAAAAATGTAGAGCACATTAAAACACACAATTTATGTTCTATAATTTTTTTCGAGGAGTTGATCGTTTTTGAGATATTCCTTGTTTTGGTTTCAGGTTTAAAAAACTTGTACTTTTCTCATACAGGAATTTATCAACTCGTGTCCATACAAACAAAGGAACTTCAGTCACCTATTTCTGTTAATTTTTTTCTCGATAAGCTTGAAGTAAATAGAAATACGCTTATTAACAATAATTTGTTACACAGAAGTAGAGAAAGTCATGTGAATAGAACACATCAGATTTTTTTGGTAGTGTTTAACGTCCGCTTTTACTGCTGTGGACCGCAGCCGATGACACTGATGATACATGACTGAAGATGGATCACTGGTGGAATGTGATGGCGGGGGAAACCGGAGCACCCGGAGAAAACCGCTCCAAGCGCTTTGCCCACCACAAATGTCACATGCGGTCGCTTGGGATCGAACCCCGACCATCTAGGTGAGAGGCAAGTGGTCTAAACACTCGGCCATGGCGCGGCACCGACTTCTGTATAGCTGGTAAACCTAAGAGATAGACAAAAACTTTTAATTTTTTAATTAAAAAAAAAAAAAAAGGTAGATGTTAAAACACACAGTCTATATCAGAAATATGTTTTTTTCACGGAGTTGACCATTTCGGAGTTATTCCTTGTTATTATTTTCAGTTTTAAAATACTTATACCTTTCTCATATAGGAATGTGTCAACTCTGGTCATACAAAGAAACAAATTTCAATCACATAGCAATCAGCTTTTAAAAGATTTGACTACCGCTTTAGCCTTTTAAAGAAACAGTAAGAATTGATTAATTCGACATCGGATAATTCGAATTTTTGCGTATTTGTATAAAAATACAATCACCTTGAAATTCCTATTTAAAATAACGGTAAAATTCACGTTTAATTCGAAGTTTGCAGCCAACTTCCATTATTTGAGGTCACAGTCTCCTTTATTCTTTATGAACTTAATCTGAATCCTAGAAAGGTGGTTCGAAGAATTCATATTCGATTTTCTGCATTCCTAGAATCCGTTAGATTTAACTTGCCAGGTTTAGCTCTGTCCTTTTCTTTCCCTGCTCTGCCTAAGTTCTTGGAAAGCACTCAGCTCCCCCTCATCTTTTTATTGGGATATTTTATTTATGTATTGAAACAATACCTACTACTCGTAATTATGGGCTGCCAACAAAGGCAGAGTAAACCAGACTCATAAATGAATTATCTGTAATAATAATAATAATAATAATAATAATAATGCAATATCAACAGTTTTCATTAGTGTGACAATCAAAAAGAAAATTAAAAGGTACAAAGGAACTATCAAACATAATATAAACTTGGCATAAAATAAGTCGTTTATAGCAATGGAATACAGACTGTGAAAATGCTAAAAATGATTATTTTATATATATATATATATATACGATTTCAAAGAAGAGAAATTAAAGTTCTTATTGAAGATATAGCGATTTTTTTTCCTTCAGTGCACATTTTTCTAGGTATTGAAAAAAGACAAAGAATGGTGGCTCAAGCATTTCTGATATACTTTGGTTACACCACTTAAATTTATCATTAGATCCATCTAAGTATTGTTTCTTCACTTTTATCCACTGTGATATCCTATTACAAAGTTTTAAGAATTTCTCAAATATAGTTTTGGTCTTTAAGGTTCAATAAAACTTGCGATTTATATTTAAATACACAAGTACTTCGTTTTTCTGGTTTCTTACAACAATTTCCCATTGTTTTTCTATCTATCGGATAAGAAACACATAAATCGTTCATATCATTCATAGTTAGCGCTCATATATCGCAAATTCAGGACTACTAATATTTGAATACAAATTATCACTAGCTATTAAGAGAACTAGAACGAAGCCGTGTTAGGTATAAGTTACTATGTGTGTGTGAACATATTTTTCTGTACTTTGGTTTTAATAATTTTCACTGGTTTTACCAGAGCATGAGAGTGAAACGAGCATGCCTTTTGTTTGTTCAAAATCAGCGTATGTGTGTGTAAATAAACTGATATTTTCTGTACTTTAGTTTCAATAATTTCCACTGGCTTTACCAAAGCATGCGAGCGAAGCGAGCATGCGCTTTTTGTTTTAGGTTAGTTTCTATCATTAAACTGATTTTCGTATATGTAATGTTTAGTAACAACTGGTTTCTTCTCTGGTGGCTTTTTCTACTGGCAGCATCTACATTTCATTGCATCCCACCTAGCAACTGCTGTTATATCTTTTCCCACTATTAAATTTTTAATAAATTTTTCTATTTAAGAAAGTTCTTTACAAGGAGAGTAGGTTGGGTTATACCAAGTCCAGACGATATCCTGACTCCTAGACGTTCCGCTGTGCATAAGGTTAGTTTTAAACACACGCAATAATCCATATCCTCCTGGTTTAAGCAAAACTCCTGCTAAAATTATAGAACTTGATTCAGGTATGGGATTGTGTCATGTAAACATCCCTTTTCTCTTTGTCTACATCTTCTGGTTGCCCTTTAAGTTTTTCAAATCTAACTGTAGGATCTATGTTACGAGTAAATCCTATTTTTTGTGTCTTCTCGAATTGCAATCATATCCATTCGTCTTGTGCTACCGTTAGTTTCCAGACATGGAAATTCTTTGAAGACTTTGTATAGCTGTTCGTCCGCAGTTCGTCGGCAATCATAGATTGAATTTTGTGAAAACGAGAGTTGCGCAGTACTTTTCCATGAGGAAAGGATCTCAAGGCATAAGCAAGCGCTTCTATCTCTTTGTGGCATGACCGAAATCACACATCTCTTTAAGAGAGAACCTGTATTTTTAATGGTCATTTGTATAGTACTATATTGTGTATAGTGCTATTTCTTTCTGATAGAAATTAACAGGGTGAGTTGTACTGCAATTTATTTATTTATTTGCATGAAATGGATGTATTTGACGGCATACGTTTTATACTATAAAACACATTTGTTTATTCGGAATTTGCATAATTTGATTTTTTTAACCCCTCAAGAGTTCTTTGTTTTTGTTTAAAGATATTTTATTACTGTTTGGAAGTAACTTAGCCGAAGTTTGGATTAACTTCGACAGAGAAAATTTAACAATAGCATTTTCTCTTTCCTTCAAAGCCGCTTCACTCTTAAATTCAATATTTATCAAGTTTTAGATTTGGTACCCGATAGTAGATTAACAAAATAAAAAAGCGTAATGGTTCAAGCGGTAACGTCTGTGGCTCGCATTCGGAAGTTTCTGGGTTCAAATCACGTGGACCGACCAATCTGGCTGAGGCTTTAGTGGTTTTCGTCAGTCGCCAAGGATATTATTGATATTGGATATTAAGTACCACATCCAAAGTTCCACCTTCAATCTAAAACATTAGCAAAATTGAAAATAAGTGACAATAGCCATGCGTTGTCATCTATCCACGGATAGTTAAAGCAGCTAGAATGAATGGCACCCTAATGACATCTATTCGTCGCGGAGCAAAGTAATATGGAATACAGGGCTGGCTGAATTCTGTCTGACTGCGGATGGTGGAAGCAGGCAGACTATGGTACTCTACCTCCCTCTGCTTAACACAAAGCGAAAGTGGCAAAGTGCAGGGATAACGCTGAAAGGCAATCACATCTATCACATATTGGTGTATTGGCTACCTTGCTAGCTACATATACCCAAGGTCGCAGGTTCAAACCCGGCGGAGGACGATGGATTTTTTCGGGCGTAAAAATCCTTACCATGACTTCCTTCGGGAGAGAAGTAAAGCGGTTGGTCCCTGTCGTAGATTTATGGCACGTAAACGAACCTCAAGACTGATAAAGAGGTCTCTGAGCAAAATTAAGCGGACTTCCATGACCAATATAGAATGGGACGCTAAGAACCAGAGCAGTTAAAGAGCGTCCATAAATAAAATGCAATTTCATTTCATTTCCATCACATACCTTCAATGAGATATCCTACGAAACAGATTCTAGAAGTCAAAGCGAGAAAATAAAATAGGTGTTTAAAAAGCAGTTATTAACATATTTAAGACAATAAAATACAAATCTAATGTGTTATATTTGCATGACTTTCTCTACCCGCCATCGTTTATAAGTGGCTAAACAGGGTGATTCAAAATACTTTTACTACGTTTGGGAATGGATTTGGAACAAGAAAATAAATTCATATAAACATATGCTCTAAAACGCTTCGTTTTTGCGTCATCAGTTTATTAATAAAAGTCACCTTCAACGGCTAATAGCTTCGTTGTTACATGTTTAAAATAAAATATCTTTCATTAAACATATGAATAACGCAGTGGATGAACAGTTATTGTTGTATATTTTATTACTATTTTCTGGGAAACAACTCTATTGTTAATTAATTGTACTCAACTGTTTCAAACTAAACTCCTGGGCTTATATACAGCTTCATAGGTAACTGTTTACAAATAATTAAATATAAGTAATAAACAAACTAGCCCGAGTAAGACCGGCAAAGCTCTATCCTCTTCTCAACAAAAGATCTTCACTCAAACCAAAAAACTGCACACTACTTTACACGACTCTATTAAGACCACTCCTACTGTACGCTTGTCCAGTTTGGTGAGGAACCGATCCTTCCGAAATCAAACGTATCCAGATACTTCAAAACAGAATATTGCGAATCTCAACGAATGCAGCAGAAACAGTCAACTACATCATTCAACAATCAATTTCTTCACAAGCCGAACAAATTTTTACAGCAAGCTCTCAGGAGCCATTCACTATACCTCTTGGCAGAAAATCCAGCTATCCAACTCACATCAAGAGTCGCTTGCCACTGGACCAGCTCTCGCAACAAGACTTTCTGTAAAATAAAAACAAAAATGCAATTAATTATGAGGAGCCCAATGGGGCTTACTTCATTTCAATGTTATTCAGCATAATGCATGTAAATAATGTCTAAAATCAATGATCTGTAGAGCGCACATGCGCTGATCGATCAATAAACCATTAAAAATATATGAGCAGCACACTGTTTGTAATAGTGTTGAACAAATCTAAGTCATTTTCTTTTCATGATGGATATCTTGTATTGGATGTTGGCATAAATAAGCAGCATTGTTAAGAGTACTAATATATGAGCAGCACACTGTTTGTAATAGTGTTGAACAAATCTAAGTCATTTTCTTTTCATGATGGATATCTTGTATTGGATGTTGGCATAAATAAGCAGCATTGTTAAGATTACTTATATTAACACGTTCTAGATGTGAACCGAATTTACCCTGACCAAACACAAATGAAGGCTCAAAGTACTTTAAAGATAATCTAGAAGGAACTGATAGGAAGGGTAAGCTTTATTGCTTCACAATAAATCACGTCTCTTAGCTTTAAAGTTTTCTTCACTAGAGAAATTGGGTATATTCTGTACAAGTATTTGAAGCAGTCTTGGCAAGTTGGTCAGCCCTTTCATTGTTTTGTCATTAATTGTTCCAAGCACAGTCTTCAAATGCTATTCCAGAAAATGCACGGTATACATGTTACTTTCTCTAGCACGTATGTGCAATGTACATATGAGTAACAGGTAGAGAAGGAACATTCTACTCAAAAATTCGATACAGAGGTTTCACCAGAAACATATTTTGAGGTCATTTAAATCTATAAATACCACTTTAGCAAATGATCCGGGTACCGTGTGTGTCTGTGGGCAGCATAACTTAAAAACACAAACTCCGTTAAATAACAAATTTGGTACTTAAATTTAATATCTCCCAAGGATGCAACACCAAGATTTTTAAGCAAATCCCCCCACTCCAAACTACGCTTTACATGGAAAATGTATTTTTTAATTTTAATTTTATAAGAAATTACTTTAACGATTTTGATAAAAATACTGTATATTAAGGATATTTACATGAAAAATAAAATGTAGATCTTGAATTTCCTGGGAATAGCCTACGAAGTCCTCTTGCCTATTAAAATGAATGTAATAATGTACGTAAACAATAGAACAATTTTTCTCTTCACCTGACTATACTGCACCTCCATCTTGTTGACATCACGTGGTGAACTCACCCTCTGCCTCTTCCAATAGTCCATGTTTCGCTTTTTTTTTTTTTTTTTTTTTAATTTTAAGCGCCGGGGTCTGGTCGGGACTCCGGCGCTATATTCCATTTTCTTTTTCCCCTAAATTTCCTTTCGGTTTACCTTTTTTTCTGTTTTTGACAAATACACATACACAAATTCCCATGCTCAAGGCGGGAATCGAACCCACGATCCCCTGCGCCACGAAGCGCTCTAGCGAGCGCGGCCATGTGGACCGGCATCTTTCGTTAACCGTATGAAGGTTCGCTCGCTGGTCACAATGCTGAAAACTTCATAAAGTTCATTCGTAAAGACGTTCCGTGAATGGTGGCACGAAGAATCGAATACTTTAACGCCCGGGAACCGATACTCTCGGTTCTGGAGTCGACTCCCTCTTCCGCACGCCATCTGTTGTTACAACAGATATAAAAACACGTTTCTGCAATATGAAAGAATATGCTGTAAGTCACTTAACCTGTGAACTCATACTGAAAATGTCTTACTTTTTCCATTACGCACAAAAGTGGTGAGAATATTGCATTCTATCCAAAATCCGATACCGGAATACCACTGGAAATACGCGTTTTGAGACAACCTTAATGCAAAAAAAATTCTGATGTGCTCCATTCACATGACTTTCTCTAGCTGTTCCACTTATAAAGTATTTTTACAAGAAATTATTCTTCTATCTACTTCATGCTAATCGAGATAAACATTAACAGAAATTGTCTTATTACTTGTCCTTATAAGTAGAAGGGAAATAAGGGAATACATTAGGCTAAAGCGATAGTCAAATCTTTTAAAAGCTGCTTGCTACATTAAACAATTGAAGTTTGGTTCGTTTTGCATGGCCAGCAGTAAAACAAGAGATGTGAAACGTTTGAATAAGTTATGCAGTTTAAACCCTGAAACCAATAACAAAGAATATCACTAAAACGGACTGTGTTGTGCGTTCTATGACGTCAGAGCGAACGCAAGACTTCGCAAAAGAGTCGACACCAGTGTCTGGACCTACAAGCTGCCACCACCGCCGCCATCTCCACTCTACAGGCCTCCACCGCTGAGCTGTCCAACCGGATAGCCAGCGTCCAAAATTATCAGCAGCAACATTCGTCTCCACACAAGAACCACCGACTCCTCAGCGACATCCGGCTCATCATCAGGGAGGAGATGAAGGCCCCGAAGACGACGCCAGGATGGCCACCAAACCACCACAGCGACCCTGAACCTCTGGTTCAGGTAGCTGAAGGACCATTCCCACAGCAGCCTAAGACAGCGCAGCAATTGCTCAGAGAATACCACTCAGAACAAGGGAACACCAGGAAGAATCACCTTAACCTTTACAAACATCACCACTAACTACCCTTCACTTACACCAATTACTTCTCCAGTGGGGCACTCAGGGCGCAAGTCATGTGAGTCCACTGGCTAATATCACCATCACTCGCTGTTACTGCCACTGGCAGGCAGCATTCACTATCACCAAAAATGCGCAGGTGCTTAATGCGGTACTGCAACAGAGAGGCATGGGCCTCCTATTTCCGGTGGGGGTTTTTTGTGAGTAGTGCCACCCTGGTTTGAGTCCAGGGTGGGGAGTCTCACACTCCCAGGCTTGCCTGGGGTTAGGGCGTTAGTTGCCTTTTCCCCCATCATCATCATCAAAAAAAAAAAAAAAAAAAAAAAAACAGTGTTCGGAGTTGATGAATTCGACAGTCTCGACTTCATTTAAGCCCATCTCTACTCAATCGTGTTTACTACGGCAAAGAAGAACTCCTCCACTGCTTGTGTCAGTACAGAAACTTTAGTTAATTTGGAAGTTCCTTTGAGTCGCTTTTGTACACAAGATGACGTCTCCACCCATTAGAACAAGGAAATGGAGGAGAATCCAGAGATGCGAAACAGCTAAATTAATTACTTCATAATTAATATCTGTTCATCACTATAGCAATTCTGCCAGCAACTAGAACTATCTCTGGCTGCAAAACAATTTCCTTGAATGTCACAATGCGACGTTCTGATGTCGCATATCTTTCGTGCACTCAACCATGAGTTCGAAACCCTCTCTCGAGTTTGCTTAGACGTAATATATGAGATTCCTTACAAGCGCTGTTGTATGGGATTTTATAATCTTCTTAGTAACATATGTGCAACATAATTAAAAAAATCTTATGTGTTCCATTCACATGACTTTCTCTGCATCTCTGCAACAAATTATTATTAAAGGTCCCCCTGAATCCAAAAAAAAAAACAACATTTTTGAAAAAAGGTGCGTGTGTGTGTGTTTCTGTGGACAGCATAGCTCAAAAACGAAAAGACCGTTGAATACCAAACTTGGTATTTAAGTTTAGTATCTTCCAGGGATGCGACACGAAGATTTTTAGAAAAATCCCCCCACCCCATTTTCTAAAAATGGCTCTAACGATTTTAATTAAAATACCGTATATTTACATGACAAATAAAGTATATACCTAGAATTTTCTTCGCATAGCCACGAAAGATAACTTTATTCTGGATGAGTTTTGCATAACTGGAAGCCGTAAGAGATAAGACAAAAACTTACTACATAAATAATGTAGATCTCGTTAAAAACCACAATTTATGTCATACACGTTTTTTCATTGAACTGACCATTTATAACATAGTTCAAGTTATTTGTTTCAGATTTAAAATACTTAAAACTTTTTTCGCACTTTTCTCCTGGCCATGCATAGAAATGGATTTCAACCACATGGCAACGAGCTTTTAAAAGATTTGACAATGACTTTAGGCTAGTGTATTCCTGCCGCAATGGCCGAATACCGGCATCTGGTCCTTCAGCCCTGAAACATGACAAGGAATCGATGTGCACGTGAAATGAAGGGCAGCAAAGCCGTGATAGAAGAACCACCTTAGTATTCGCCTGCCGACCTAGAGAAACCACGAAAAATCCATGGATCAGAGTGGCGGTGGATTGAACGAATGTGGGCCGCAAAGGCCATCAACTTAACCATTGGTATCGTAGACTGTTAATGATCATTGTGCTAAGTACGTCTTCATGCACTTCCTTGACAGATTTCTCTCTCAGTGTTTGCCTTCAATTTTCAATGACGTGTTAAAAGAATTCAAGGTCCCCTTGGAAAGTGGCCTTATAACCAAGAGGAGAGTTCGCAAGCAGGAGTCAGAACCTGGACAACCATGCACAAATTGATTCTCTTCCTGATTGTTGCAAATTGTGGTGGTATTTTTTCTCAAGATTGTAAAACTGCTGGACAGCAGGTAAGTGGCAGTAATAATTTTATATAATTTATATTTAACTTAAACATACATATGACAAAAAAACTCGAAGTTCAAATATGTTTGTTGTTTCACAAAATTTTTATTTAAAATAAAAATAACATATTTGGTGCTCAGCGAGTGGACTTCTCATCTGGACATCCCGGGTTCGATTCCCGGCTGGGGCGGGGAATGTTTCTTTAACCAGAATTATTCCCTATCAGCCACAGACTCTGGAAGTATAAATGTGAGAGTGAATGTACGTATGTTCAGTAATATAAAATTGTGTAACCTAACGTTCTAAACCTACAGTAATACGAGCTGTTTCACAAGTCAAAGCCCCCGATATGACCATTGAAGTTAAAGGGGCCAATACAAATGAAACAATTAAAAGAAAATTAACATCTTAATGATTGAGGACTGGATTTCTCAAAAGCGTTAAGTGACAAAACATTACTTTTATTTTCTCTGCCATTGTACACCCCTCGTCAAAAAAAAAGGGTCATGTCTGGAACGCCAAATTCGTCTAAATTCTACACGGCACAGTGTACACCATCTGCGATACAGTTGTTAAGCGACTCCAACAAATTGTCACACGTTCAAAATCTTAATATTACTAACCATATGATCAATAACCATAATCAAATACATAACTTAAGCTTCTACATCAACAAACTATCAATCTTAATTTTAAAAAATCTGATTTGCTCCATTCACTTGACTTTCTCTACCTCTCTGTAACAAATTATTGTTAATAAGCTTATTCATCTATCCACTTCATGCTAATCGAGATAAATATTAGCAGAAACTGTTTTATTACTTCCTTCCTTATAGGTAGAAGGGAAATAAGGGGATACACTAGGCTAAGCCGACAGTCAAATGTTTTAAAATGTGGTTACTATGGTATAGAATTCCGATTCTTTGCGTGGTCAGATGTTGACAAGTTCCCATATGAGAAAAGTATTAAGTATTTTAAGACTGAAATCAGTAATAAGGAATATCTTAAAAACAGTCAACTCCAGGAAAAAAAATGCATATAACATAAATTGTGTGTTTTAACGAGCTTTACATTTTTTTGTGTAGTAAGTTTTAATGTACCTGTTACAGTTTACCAGTTATGCAAAATTCATTCAGAATAAAGATGTCTCTAGAGCAACGGTTCCCAACCGGTGTGCCCCGGCACCCTAGGGTGCCGCGAGATATTGAGATAAACAAACAAAAAAAATAACTTTCTACTGAAGCCTTAAGTATTGTAAGGTCTTGAAATAAAATAAGTCAAATCAATTACTCTCATGCATGGAAGATGGTGATAGTGGTCGATTCATTTCAATAATTCAGTTATACTAGTATCCCACAGATGGCATTACAGCTATACCCTGCCGAACATTCCCGAGACTACTCGCTTCCTGGCGCTTTCAGTTGTCTTCCTCGCGTTGATTCACAGTGTTTAGCTATGGATAAGTTCATTGTTAAACGTAAACGCCAGGACAGTGAAAGTGAGCAGTCGGCTCCTACTGCTTGCTTTAAGAAGCCAAATCTTACAGTTTCTCCCGGACCGTCGAATTCACCACATAAAGAAGACAAACGAAAGAAAAGAACATACCAGGACAGTTACTTAGCGTATGGATTTAAGTGGAATAACAACGAGGAAAACCCTATCCCTGTGTGTTTAGTTTGTGGCGAAACACTTAGCAACGAGGCCATGGTACCTAGCAAACTGAAGCGGCATCTTACAACAAAGCATCCTAGTGTGTCACAGAAAAGTGTAATGTATTTTTCACATATATTAGAAGGGGAGAAGAAAACAGCTGTGCGAATGGTAAAGAGAATGACCATAGGTGATACTGCTCTTGAAGCCTCATTTAAAGTAGTAGAACTGATAGCTAAAAAAAAGAAACCTCATACTCTTGGAGAGGAAATCATTGGCCCTGCATGTCAAGTTATAGTTTCAACAATACTTGGCGAAGGAGCAGCTAATCAAATTTCGAAAGTTTCTCTGTCCAACAACACAATCAGCCGCAGGATATCTGAAATGTCATGCAATATCAACGAACAAGTCACGGAGAAAATAAAAACTTATAGAACATTTGCTTTGCAAGTAGATGAGAGTCTCGATACTGGTGACAAACCGCAACTCCTTGGTTTTATCAGATATATTGATGAAAAAGATATTAGTGAACAGTTTCTGTTCTGTAGACCGCTGGAGACTACAGCCACAGGCCATGATATTTTCGTTTCTATTAATTCCTATCTCAATGACCATGATCTTTCATGGAAAGACTGTTGTGGTATATGTACAGATGGTGCACCATCTATGCCTGGGAAAATTAAAGGTTTTACTGCCAGAGCTCTCAATGAAAATCCATCCATTATTATAACTCACTGTTTTCTGCATAGAGAGGCATTAGTCGTGAAAGCGTGTAATGAAGATTTTGCTGAAGTGTTTAACCAAGTTGTGAAAATGCTGAACTATATGAAGTCTCGACCTTTAAAGAGCAGAATTTTTGAACAGTTATGTCGCGCAACGGATGCAGCTCATACCTCTTTGTTACTTCACACAGAAGTAAGGTGGTTGTCGCGGGGTCGTGTATTGAACCGGTTTCTCGAACTTAACAGCTAAAAACTTTTTTTAAGGATGAAAATCAAGACACATTTCATGAGCTCTTACTAAGTGATTCTTGGTGTTTTGAACTGTCGTATCTGGCAGATATTTTTCATGAGCTGAATGTTTCGATGCAGGGTCGACATGAAACAATAATCTCCTCAACCAATAAAATGAAAGGTTTTAAAAGAAAACTTAGTTCTTGGAAGTCTGCAGTTCAAAAAGGAGATTTGTCAAAGTTTCCAACTCTTCTTAATGTGGCAGGAGATAAAGATCTGGGTAAACTGAAGGACCGCATTTGTGATCACTTATCAAGATTGCAAGATGCAATAGATGCGTACTTTCCAACTATTTCCACTACGAATCTCGACTGGGTTGTCTCTGATTTCGTAGATAGTGCAGAGGAAATAGATTTCACTGCTTGCGAACGAGATGAATTTATTGATCTTTGCGCTGATTCCACACTCAAAGGTAAGTTCACCAAGAGTGAGGCGTCGGTGGCTAGTTTTTGGCTTCAACGGAGAGAGGAGTACCCTAACCTAATGAAGAAAGCAATTAACGCACTTTTGTCCTTTTCAACATCCTATCTATGCGAGCAAGCCTTCTCTGCTATGGTGACAATAAAATGCAAAGCAAGAAATAGACCGAATAACCTTGAGGATGATTTGCGTGTTTCACTGTCAACTGTAAGACCCGACATCACATATCTGTGCTCTAAGCATCAATCACAAGTTTCACATTAATCGAACAAAATTTATTGATGTATTTTTACTCAGTGATTGTAGTAAAGTTTACTGTATTATGTTATGGTGTACGTTATTATTATATAATATTACAATAAATTAACATATTAAGCTTAATTTTCTTTTAATTCAAGGAAGGGTGCCCCTGATGTTTAATGTTATTCCCAAGGGTGCCGTGAACTTCAAAAGGTTGGAAAACACTGCTCTAGAGGCTATTCCCAGAAAATTCAAGATATACATTTTATTTGTCATGTAAATATCTCTAATATACGATATTTTAATCAAAATTTTCGAAAATTTTTCCGTGTAAAGGGTAGTTGGGGTGGGGGGATTTTCTTGAAAATCTTTGTGTCGCATCCTTGGAAGATACCGAACTTAAATACCAAGTTTGGTACTTAATGGACTTTTCGTTTTGAGCTATGCTGTCCACAGTTACACATGCACGCAGACCTTTTTCTGGAAATGCTTTTTTTTTTTTTGGATTCAGGAGGTCCCAATACATTTCCGGTGAAACCTCGGTATCGAATTTTTAGGTGCAATACCTTCTCTATACAAAATGTACATGATACAGTTTGTATTGTGCGGCATTACTAAACCTGACACCTTTCCTGTGTGCACACTGTAGCTCTGTGACAAAACGTAGGTTACTCCTCTGCTGGTTCACTTTTCGCATTTAGCAATTTCTCCCCCCCCCCTCCCCCTTTCTCTTAATGATGTAGTGGCTATTTATTTTAGCCATACCTATTTCGTACATGACATTCGCTACAGTTAATAATATAATAGTGATTATGATGCTTCTTTAAGAATTTAATCTACCGAATAGCAATATGCTGCACATAAAAGTAAGTGGTGCGCAGAATGGTACGCAAACACATAGGCACAAACAGTTTTCTCTTAATTAAACAAAATAGAGTCTGTATTGCATGAAAAAATATTAAAAGCATTATTAAGAAAACCAATGTTTTGAAACACATTTT
This sequence comes from Hymenopus coronatus, assembly GCA_030762935.1. Taxonomy (NCBI): domain Eukaryota; kingdom Metazoa; phylum Arthropoda; class Insecta; order Mantodea; family Hymenopodidae; genus Hymenopus; species Hymenopus coronatus. The sequence goes on from CM060891.1 coordinate 23,397,154, forward strand.
GGAATCCAGTTTTAGGCAAATTTGATTATTTTGTGAGGTTACTTTGTTATATATGTAAAATACTCAACACACCCTTCTCAAATTGATCCAACAAGAAAATGCCAGTTGCAACTGGAATAACGTGATATTCTCAGATGAGGTAACATTTTCTTCCACATGGAAGGGGTCCTGATATAATGCAAAACACTTAGTTTCACAATATGGTTATATAAAATACATATACAATAAACCAATTACTTGATTCATAGCTTTTGAAACATTAGAAGTTTTGAACGTTTTAACATGTCCCGAGTAATACCAACATAAATTAAGAAAGTGTGACAAAAATGGTTAAGTAGTTTTGAAACAAATATTTATATTCTATTCTTTTTCTAGCATAGATAGGTACATACTCATAAATTAATTTTGTTAAAGCAAACTTATTCAAACATTAACGTTCATGAAACAAAATAATAGGTGTACTGTTTTAATCACTTAATCACTTTCCAAGATACTTTATTAATAGAAGTATTTCACAATAATCTTATGCCTAGAGCTCACCACTAAATACTTTCACTACTGAAAAACTTTGCTTTAGTCGTTTGAGATATAAAGTATTGTATCTAGCTGAAGAGCTTTATTTGAGCTCATAGAAGCCATATTTAATTGTTCACCAGATAAGATTGTAACAATCTTTTAGACCCATACTTTTATTCTGTTTCTTAACAAAATGTTACTAATATTTTAAAGCATCTGTTTGAAATACTTTATTTATAATGCATGTCTTTCTATACTGTCCATAAATTATTTATGGTAACTGTTTGTAACTAAAATGTTATTTTGTCTGTACAGTAAAGTATGACAAAACCAGCTTGTAAAAGGCCTGAAGATGAAACAATTTATTTTTTTGTTCATGAACTGTGATACAAATGTGAATAGAAGAAAATATTCTATTCAACTTCAGTTTTAATTTTGTTTTCTTTCTGCAGGTGTATTGCTTTGTAGGTACTCAAAAGAATAAAATTACATTATTTAATTCTACTAAAAACATAAGTATGTATGGTAAAGTTAATTTTTGTGAAAGTGTTACCTATTTTGTGTAAATCATAAAATGATGCTAATAAAACTGGTACTTCAGTGTCTTCTCACTAAATTTTCAGATGCTCTCTATTTTTATGTACCATTTTTAAAGGGAATATATTATCATGCTTTCTATGATCATGTTAAGTTTCTGTTGCTTATTCAAAATATTATTATTCTTTTAGTGTGAAAGTGATAAAAACTGCTGTGGTGGATGCTGCAAAGAAAATATTTGTATAAATAGTAAGTACCAAACTAAAAAATAAAAGTAATTAGAACAACAAAGCACTACTGCTTTTTAAAGAAAATAATGAGAAGGATTTAGTAAGCAGCAAAATTCTGTACATTTTCGTACAATTTCAACATCTTCATCATTGCTCATGTTGATGCATATGGAATGTGATAAACTGAATAGGTCCTATTCTGATAACATTGAATGGAAAATAATGCAGGGTTAACAGGAACCAGGAGCTCTTCCAAAATTTCTCAATAAGATTATTATAGTTTTGGTAATGAAAATTAACAAAATGGTCTGCAACATGTGCTAGCACTACAACTTGCTCAGTTCAGAAATCAAAAAGTAATATTTATAAAACACACTTTCTTTATGATTTACTGCATTTCATTTCTTAATCATTCATTGCCAGTATTAGTTTGCTACATATGCTGCTCTCCTCTAATTCCTATACTGAAATAAAAAATTACAGTCTAAATAGATTTAAAGGCAGAATGTATAAATGGCTGATAGAATACCCATGCCATAGTGTAAATGAATGTCAAAATGAATTGTGTCAGATGTCTTGTACATAGTCTATAAGTATATAATTTCTAAGCTCTATTTAGGATATAGGACAAAGTCTATTGTAATTTATGTAATTACCTAATGACGGATAATAAATTATTATTATTATTATTATTATTATTATTATTATTATTATTATTAGCTTTCATATCACTTCCAAAGGCACCACAACTGAAGTGGTTTAAATAGCCATTAAGATTAGCGTGATAAGTAATGGACTGGCCATCCATTCAAAACCACACTTTAGAAGTTTGATTCCTAGCAATTGTCTGTGACAAAGGACTAGTAGGGCAAGTAAAATAACTGGGTTGGAAGGTAAGAGCATTACATTTCACTGCAGTTGTGTGGATTTTGTTTCATTTATTTTAATAAAAACTACAATTTTATTGAAAAACTTTTATTTTTACAATATAAAACAGCTATAAATACTTTTATTTTATGGTTGAAGATTAGTATAATATGAAATTTGTAAATAATCCATTTAAAACATCTAAAGTTTATACAAAATACCTTTGTATTGAATATATAACATCAGGCTATAAAATGTTTAACATTATGAAAAGCAGAATGATAAAAGGTTTGAAACGAAGCTCTTTGCATGGAATAAGCATAAGGGAAAAAATCATTCTAAGAGCTTGCAGGAGATGGGGATCAACTCTAGGATGACCTGAAAAATATGAGAAAGTTGGCAACCTAACCATAAACCAAAGACCTCATGAACATGCAGCCAATATTGCAATGGCCTGCCTGGGTAGTGTGGTGGTAGCGTGTCTGCCTCACATTCAACAGGTTACAAGTTCGAATCTTGCTAAGGGTGAGTTACCTAGAGAAGGTTTTTTTGGGGGTTTTCCCATAAACTGAGCAGATGGATGTAGAGTAACTTTAACCTCCAAGGACTCCGAGATTGTTTGAACATCATTTCACCAATGCCATTCATCATCCAATATGACCAACCAGGCTAAAGGACATTAAGAAAAAAAAATGTAATTTTAATTGTTTCAGCATAGGCATCAAAACTGTATGTTCATATGAAATTATTCAGAAAACTTGGACAATGCAATGCGCAGTGTTGTCTGAATGTTGAAAGATTTCAATAACTGCATTCTTTCTAGACATATTTTACGTTTCTTATGTTAAATCAAACTTTATTGTGCTTTCTCAAAAATAAACAAAATGACTGTGTTCCCACAGTCAAAAATTCAAATTATTGTATCCTGAGATAAAATATTTCTTTCCAAAATAATTCATTTTTTAAAGTTGTAACTCTAAAAGGTCTATAATTTTAAGTATTGTTGAAATGTTTTGGTAACTTTAAATAAAAATAAGAGAATTATGCTTTAAATATTGTTAAAAATTGCTTAACTACAGTATAATATACATGCTACTGGATTAACACTTTTAACTGGTAATGATAAACTTGCCACGCAATGGTAACGTGACATCTCAGAGATATATGGTGTGTATGACCTTTAAAATAACAGCATATATTTTTATTTTTTACTTTATTTGAAGAAGCACTCTTTAAGCAACAATTTGACATATTGTGTTGCTAACAAGTCATAAATTTGTAAAGATTAAGTAGCACAGAACTATTTAATGCACCTACAGTAAAAAGTAAACACATCCCCCATTTGTTTGTTTATATTCGTACCCTAACTTGTCTTATATGTAAAATGTACTGTTTTGTGATTTAGCAACAAACACTGACTGTAAAAATATAAATCCATGCATGCTTATGTTGTAATGTCTAATTTTTTGCAAAAGGTTAAGTATCAGTTATTTTCTCTCTCTCATGAGGTGCACATTACATGAAGCTAGTCGGCCATGCTATGGCCGAGTGGTTAGACCACTCACCTTTCACCTAGACGGCCCTAGTTCAAAGTGACCGCATATGAGATTTGTGGTGGACAAAGCGGCACAGGGGTGGGTTTTCTCTGGTATCTCCGTTTTCCCCTGCCATCGCATTCCACCAGTGCTCCATCTTCGTTTCATATATCACCAGTGTCATCGCCTGCGGTGCCACAAGTAATAAAAGTGGGCATTAAACACTACCAAAAAAAAATGAAGCTAGTCATCTACACTAAATTTATGCATGTGTTTTTGGTGATATGTTGCACTTTGTACAGCCATAAGGAGATATTCTCTTTGATGGTGGCCATAATCAACAAATTTTTTGTGTTTCAATATCAAATTGAATAACATCTTACATTTCAGAATGGTCCTTACAATGATGTTTCTCTCACACTTTACCCAATTTGACATTATTTCACTATCTGATCAGGATAAAATATACAATTATAGGAATCTTAGAGTTTATTTTGTCCTCATTTCCTATAAGAGCGCATAAAGCTGGTAAGTGATATAATGACTTTGTGCAAATATTTTACAAGTTCTACAATGTCCAGCTATAGCAGGTTTTATCATATAAATATAATTTCTTGGTATATCAGATCCCTCCTCATCTATGTCAGCTTCTTCTATGCTCTTATTTTTATTTTATGTATCTTCATTAGATGCACATATTAGGTTTCTGTGGCTATCATGTTCACTGTCGATTATTACAAACTCAAAGTCCATATGATTTTCATTATCATAGATAACTTTATTTGGCCATTCAGAAGGTTGGAAATAAAATCAGGGTAGTTTAGTTAGGTAGTGTAAAGACAAAACACTATTTGCTAATGCAAACAGCAATAACTGTTCAAACAGAGACTTAACGAAAATCATGTAATCAGTGGCGTGACGTCCCAAAGACACCATGAAAATTTTGGCTTCTCCTAGCCCATTAATAGCAAAATGGAAGTTGATCCAAGTAATGACAAAATGTTTGCTAAACTAAGAGAGAAAGGTAATATAAACATCATCACCGATACCTATGTTTACTGATTAATAAGCACTAATTCATAATATCAGCTATGTCTGAGAGATGTCACGTCATCAGTTAAGGGTTAAGGTAATGAGCAATAACTCATATTTGGATTTATTTACAGCCTACATTGCTTGCGATGAAATTGAATATCAATGCATGGACCATGCATGTCCTCCAGGATTTGAGTGTTATATATACCAACCAGAATGCCTAGGATGTGCCAAAACACCTGACTGCAGACCAGTGCATGAAAAGTAGCAGCACACCAAGCTGAAACAGAACATGGCTGGATTTCTCTGGAAAAATAAAAGTGCTTATTTTCTTCTTTTAAAATTGACTTTTTAAGTAATTATACTGGAGGTAAAGTGATGAGATTATAACAACCTCTTTAGGTTAAGCTTAACAACAATGTTTCAAATTACTTTACCTTTTATTGAGTGCACAAACTCCAACAACTTCTTGATGTTAAGCCAAAACATAAGTCCCTGTACCATTTTCCTCTAAAGTGAATGGTTGCATAAATAAAAATTAAATTGGTCAAATGTTTGAATGCAAATATGTCACCACTCCTTTATTATTTGTTTCTGCAATTAGAATAGCGAGGTAGAGCTACAAAAGATGAGTTATTTGTGTTGTTACCATTTGTTGCTAAAATGAGTCATTTAGCCACAAAATGATATTAAAGAATTGGATTCCAGCGTGTCTACCATAATAAAGTAATGGTCTTACACTTGGCAACTACGGAAGCAGAAGGTCAAGATGTTGACAATAATATTGTGCCTCAACACCTTGTACAACAGCTGGTTCTGTCAGTGCTTCAGATACATTAAATGCATTCAAAACTATGGCAGTGTTTACAAATCAAGAGTATCTAGATATGTTTCTTGCTTATGGGAAAGCTCAATCCTTTAGATTATTATTTCTAGGGATATTTGAAGAGTTAAGTGTACCTTGATGAGGCTCTACCATTGGTGACCTTCGCACACATGTGTTTGAAGCGACCCTAGAGATTCAGCAGAATGCAGAAGCTGTAATGAGAATAAGTCAAAATTGGCTAACAAGATGCAATGTGTGCTTAGATTCTAATTGGGGACATTTTGAACATCTACTGTAAATGAACATGTCATATTGTTAACATTGTAGTTATTGACCATTTTGCCAAACCCTGTTTGGCTTTGATTTAATTATCCACTGCACACCTGAATGAGGTATTTCCATAATTCACATTTGAATTTGTTTTATCTCTGATCATCAGACTAAATCATCTGGGTAGCCACTTATGCATCTTTAGTTCAGGTCTTGTGAATATGAATGGATAACTTGAAAGAAAATCACCTCATCCCTGTTAGTAGTAATAGCTGATAATGAACACACAGGCACATGGCGGTCTGGATTTCAAGCACAAACCAAAGCAATGGCCTGACCATGAACCAAAACAAAACATTCAGCCACTCTGTCCAACACAGCCCTACTAGTTAGGCCAAAAGAGCAGCAAATTACTAATGACTCATAGGGATCTACCTCCAATGTGCATTACAGCTCAGCAAGCTATCATGTCTGAATCAAGAGTTGGAAATGAAGTGGCAGGAATTCAAAGCATTGTTGTATGATCTTCACCCAGTGATATATTGGTTATAATGTTCCTCCTTCAGTTACTCTAAGGTCTATGGTTGAGTTTGCAAAAGTACTCTGACTCAGTTGAGTTGAGTTGAAACAGTCTGCTGAGAGTGTGTTAAGTTCACTGTATTAAAAATGTGTGACTTTCTACAAACAAGCAAACAGAATCAATATATAAAAGTAAAAAGCACTGAAATTTTGTCTGGAGTCAAAAACACTAGTTATAGCCCCAAAAAGTATTTGAAATTTTAAAATAAGAAATTTAAACAATGTGATTTATATAAATGCTGTGAAATAACTAGCTGCATTCTTTTCGTCCAAATAACTGAGTATTTATAAATTTCATTCTCATTCTGAAGAAAAAAAAAAGTTCTGATACATAACATTTACATGGGTTACACTATCCCTATCACTTTTTTATATGTAGCTTCCAAAAACTATCTTGCAAAGGCTTATTCTTCTATCTATTTCTAGATAACTGAGATGTTTGCATAAAGTTTCATTAGGCATTTAGGTATTATTTCCTGACAAAGGATCAGCCTAATGCTCAAACAAGAGCGTCTGAGAGCAAAGCTTTTTCTGTATAAAACCCTTAGCATGGCTTCCTTTGGAAGAAGTAAAGTCAGTGAGTGGTTCAGTGTAATAGATTTATAGCACATAAAAGAAACTCAAGCCTGTTGAGATCTTGGAGAAAAATTTCAAGTCTTTCACATTCAATGAATAGAATGTTAAGTACCATAATACTAAAGAGCATCTATAAATAAAACTCAATTTTTTTCATATTGACCTTGAAATTCCATGCTTATTTCCTGACATTGCAAAAAGTATTTCACTGAGACTTGACAGTGCTTAAAAAAATTAATTAAAATAATAAGATATTTTAATCCAGATTATTAGTTATTCTTGAGAAATTTTGAAAAAATGCACATGTAAAGGGCAGTTTGGTCTCTCACTAAGTAGGAGCTGATCTTTCATGTGCCACTGTATAATACCCTTCTCCTTAGTCAAATATCATTATTAAAACATTGAAAGCTATCTTTATAAGTTCTTGAATATAAAAGGTTTGTTATTCTGTATATAGTATATACATATATGAATGAAAATACATGTGGTGTAGAATTTATTAATAAAATTGATATTAACCTTTATACAAACACTTATGCAGGTTGTTTCAAAATGATGCCAAATGAATATAACAGTTTTACAACTTCCCCTTGAACTAGTGCAAAATTATATCACAGGTTCAAAATTCTTTTAGGTATGTTTTTGTAATATTGGAAATTACATATTTTGAGATTAGGTGCACACTGAGCAGTAATGTGTGCTGCCCACATACTCACACCTCAGAGAAAGTGCTTTGCAAGCATTGTCATGAAAACAAAGGATCAAAAGAACTTAGGTCGGTTTTTGTAACATAAGCATTGCTTTGTAATTACTTACTAGGACTGGTTTCGAGAGCACTTGTTCCCATTTTCAACCCCTAATTCTGACCAGAGTTTCTCCTTGTTGTTATCAGCAAGTTTGGGGTTTCACACCTTTTCTGTTTCATAACAGTATTAGGTTTATGTGCATGAGTATAGCTGCTACATCAGGCAGTTATGGAATGAAGACAAAGTACGATGAGGTTCTGATAGCATCTGGGGCTGTGAGCATTGAAAAGTGTAGCGACATTGTAGACATAGCAAATGTAAATGTGTTAGTGTTTTTATAAGACAAATACAGGGATTTCTAGGAAGTTACCATTATATTAAGTTGTGAAGGAATTCAACTGTATTTGTAATGGAGACACCATTGCTTGTAAAATGTGTAGAGGTATAAAACTAAGATACATAGCTAGCCAATTATGTAGTGTGCTTGCAAAATTTCCAAGTTACCCTGCGACATGCAATGTAAAACAATATTAGCAGGAGAAACATGGAATAACATACAATGTGGACACTAGTAACAATGTGGTTATACATTGCATCTCTGTTATAATATGTCTACTAATTTGTAGGTATAACAACTGCAGCACATACATTACTATTGATATTTGCATTAGAGTATTACAGTTCACTATGCATGTTAAAACAATGGTCAAGTAATTTGGCCTAACTTTTACTTTGCCTGGTTTCACATTTCTTTGTGGAGGTCCATTCATGCTGTATACCTGACTTTACCTGTGTGACAGCTTATCACCACAAGTTTGTTGTCCTTTGTTCACCACCTTACCACTCTCTATAGCCAAGGAGTGAGTATCATGAGCTACATCATAGATACACTGCCAGCCCTGTTATCAGCAAACCTTTCCTAGCTTTCAGTTATCAGGGCAAAGGGCAGTTATTAACTCAAAAACTGCTTATGAGTTGGACAGTTTTGAGGTTATGAAGTGCACAACATACCTATTTTGTCCTAACCATGAGTATCTTGTACTTATTATCCTAATCATTTTGTAATTATCCTAATATCAATAATTTACTGTAAATATCAACAAGAACTTGCTGTTAAATATATAAACATTTCATTTAATATTATGAGTTAAAGATAGCAGAATAAACTTGTCTCACTGCAAAAGGGACTTATTTTTGTTTAACTTTATCTACAATCCTTAGTAGTAATCTTATACTACTCTTTTCTCTGATGTGTTTATTAGTTCCTTGCCTCCATCCTCAAGAAAACTAATGTTAAACTTTCTTTAAAAGACAGTATTTCATTTTCTTTTGTTCATTGTCTGTTATGATGAAATTGTATATTGGAAGAATAAACAAATAACTAAAGGAATATGTAGGTTCTTTAGCCAATTTTGTAAAACAAAGAATCCCTTAATTTTAGATAACCACTGTGCAGCATGTCAGTATGTTTACAAAAACACTGCTGCATAAAGCATGTAACTTGGAGTTTCCCAACCTACCTGCATTACCTCCAACAGCATGGACCAGGCATGCAACTTTATTCCTGGGTACCTAAATGCTGAATCCATCCTGACCATGAAATGTTTTGTTGATGTACCTTTGTTGGTGTTGAAAGTTGTATTTTCGTATCACAAAAGATCTGAGCAGCAACCTATCAGTTGGTATCGCATCTTGGTATGGTGTTATTTTGAAAAATGTTATAAAAATTTAAAATAACTGATAAACTATATCACAGTCCTTGTAGCTGTTGTAAGAACCTCCAGAGTATAGTACAGCTCAAATAAGTTCAACATCAAGGTCATTTCCACTAGAGATTGCTGTATTATTGTTAAATTTGGCATTCGCTGCCTCCACAGAGGTCTTACATAACCTGCAAGACCACCAAGCCACCATGCTCTTGGGTATTTATTAATTACATTATTACCTGAATTTTAATTTTAAAGGAAAAGAAAGGAAGCAAAATAAAGCTCTTTAAGGTAACGGCAGTTTCAGTCATAGTTTGTACAAATGAATCCTTAATCATTAAACAGAGAGATAAAAGCAAAATACAAGCAGCAGAAAAGTAAAAGAATGCACCAGAAAGAATCAAATAAAAAAAAATCTGATGTGTACCATTCACATGACTTTCTCTATATCCCTCCAACAAATTATGCTTAAAACATTTACCTTCATGCTAATGAGTAAAACATTAGCAGAAATAGCCATATTACTTGCTTCCTTCTAAGTAGAGCTGAAATAAGGGAGTACCATAGGTTAAAGAGATAATCAAAAGCTAGTTGCTATGTCACTGAAGTTCCTTTGTTTGTATGGACAGCAGCTGACAAATTCCTGTATGAGAAATGTATACGTTTTTCATAGCAGAAACCAAAAATAAGGAATATCACAAAAACGACGAACTCCACGAAAAAAATGTATATAACATAAATTGTGTGTTTTAACATGCTCTACATTTTTTGTGTAGTAAGTTTTTGTCCATCTCTTACGGTTTAGCAGTTATGCAAAATTTAGTAAAATTCATCCAGAATAAACTACTCTTCAGAAGCTCTTCCCAGAAAATTCAAGATATACATTTTATTTGTCAGGTAAATATCTTTAATATACGAAATGTTAATCAAAATCGTTAGAGCCATTTTTGAGAAAATCAAAGTTTTCGAAAAAAGTTCCATGTAAAGGGTAGTTGGGGGTGGGGGGATTTTTCTCAAAATCTTTGTGTCGCATCCCTGGAAGATACTAAACTTAAGTACCAAGTTTGGTATTTTACTTACTTTTCGTTTTTGAGTTATCGTGTTCACAGACACACGGACACACACATGGACCTTTTTCCGAAAATGTTTTTTTTTAGATAAAGGGGACCTTAAAACATATATTTCCGGTAAAATCTCGGTATCGAATTTTTTGGTGGAGTGCAATACATTCTCTATATACTATGTACATAGTGCCTATAGAGAAAGTAATAAACTCATTTATAATTTAAATTATAAGCTGGAAGTACATAAAGAAAATTCCAAAAACCATTTAAAGAATAGATAAAGAATACTAATTAAAAGTATAAGTTATAGCCCCAAAGGAAGAAGAAGTGTGGAAAGACAAAGGGAAAGGTGGACCTGAATATTGTAAAGTTGAAATGGGCAACATGCCCAAACTTTGAAGTGAAGAAAAAGAAGCTGTTAATTTGATCTCTTTAATAATTATGGAATATCGTTTTCATACCTCTTTAGGTCCTCTGATTGTGAGGAGATTTTAAATGTTCCAAATATAATTAGACATGGTTTAAGATTAAGTTAGGATTAAATATGGATGGGGCCCCAACTGGGGCAGAGCCCCTTTTCCTCTTACAAGGCCTCAGGGAGGGAAGGAAGAGGGAAGAAATCCAAAGGGTGACTAGATCCAGATGAAAATAGGCATAATCATGGACAGGGTCCCTATAAGCTACAGGAATACCTCTGATGTCACCTAGGGTTCATGGGCCGTGAGACTCCGAGGGAACCCCCAGAGGAAGCCCCAACCAAGTGTGACATCAGGATAACCTTTTACAATGCATAACCCACCATCCAGCCGCAATCTGTCAAATGCCATCGCCTGGTACTTCAACCCTGAAAGAGAGATGATTAGGAAACGACCAGAGCAGGAAAAGGTGGAAAATTCAGGAGATGTAATAAACCTACCCAGCATTTGCTTGGCAACCCAGAAAACCCCGAGAAAACCCATGGGTCAGGTAGGACCGCTACAGGGATTGAACCTGCAATGCAGGCCTCAGACAAAACTGCCAAAGCCATCTTGCTCAGTACTAAACAATCTACTTTAGAACTCTTTCTTTCATTTTCCTTTGCTCCTATACAGTAAGCAGCTTAGGTTTTTGAGATGTTCTCAATGAAGTTGTGTCTTATATACAGGATTTTCTCATCTAGCCACAATAACACTAACAATAAGTGCTAATAAAGATTCTGTAAAACAATTATTTATTACATTGCAACTCATAAACAAGTTATGAAGTGATTGAAAATGGCTCACCATGATATCATAATATATTTGAAAACATAATCTAACAATAATAAATGAATATCATTAAAATACAGTATGCAAAAATGTATTTCAAAATAACATATAACTATACAGTTCTTTTTAGTCTCCCGATGTCTATTCTATGGCTTTCATGCATCTGGATATTGTACATAACATAAAGGAATATAACTAATATTAGAAAAGTGTTTCTTCAAAACAGTTTAATGCTGTTTTAATGAAGAACGTGACATTAGCATCAGCACAGCTGCACTAACCTATGGCTTCCAGGCACCTTTAAACTCTATAACATATTTACATTCATCACAACAATTTTTGTATATAACAAATTATTTATTTTCTTAAAAGTCAGAGTCTTTCCTGCTAGTTTTGTGCATACAAAACAATCAGCTCTCTAATTCAAATAATTTTCATAGGCAAAATGGCATTCCTTGGATAAAACAAGAACACTTAATAATCAAAAACTGAAGAAATATTAAGGAAAGGTAACTAGAAATCATGTATGGATAATGAAATGACGTCCTTAGTAAGGGCATCTCCTACAGTAAGGTTTATACTAAATAATACTAAAATTATACATATGCGAGTGTTTAAAGAAAAGGTACTGATGATAAACTTATAGTTCTGACTAACAATGAATGAAGTAAACAAAATACAACATACAAAAGGAAAATTGTTGTTCTTTTCTGTAGTGAAAATTATATGGTTTAAACTTATCAGTTCCTCCAGAGATTACCACTAATTGATGATTTCTACAAGCTTTTTTTGCTCAAATGTTTTCACATACAAATGCTATCTTCTTACTGCTATTTTCAACAGTGTCAATGCTTTCATTATTTTGTTACCGTTTTCATTTCAATAATTCTGAGCATTAAACACATTACAATGGTTCTATGCTAAAGTAGTTTATTCTTAAACAAATTTGCATTTCTTACATGTATGAGCTTATGCAAAACAACTTAAGAGATAATGAATATACCAGGTGATACAGAATGTTTACAACATTTACAGGATGGTACATGGTCAAGAGGAATAAGTTTTCTATATGACAAAATTCATCTACATCCACCATTTTGATTCTAGAAACATCCACCATTTTGATTTTAGAAGCACTGCTGAAGGGAACATATAGAGGTCTCAGAAACCACATCCTCCATTACTAGGTTAGTCACTGTTGATGTTTCTTGGTCATAATCAATCTATTGCTGTTTACAGATGAGCAACATTGTGTGTTTGGCAATACAGCATCAACAAATGTTGAACTATCCGATTACGGTAATTTTCATATGGGAAAATGCTGTAAACTACAAAGGCAATGTTAAAGTACAGCAGTAAAACATAAGAGTACATTCCATGTCAGAAGTATTCGTTATGTGAGCCAAGGGCTGCATGCAGCTCTTAAGAGCATTTAATATGGCTCTTGAAATGATTTTGCTTTGTTAATCAATTGTTTTTTCAACATTAGCCATGTATACAACAAGAGTTGAATAAGTAGAGTCAGACTGAAAAATGCAATGCCATAGCCAGGATTTGAACCTCTGATCTTCTGGCCTTTAGCCGGTTGCTAAAAAGACTTAAAAGTACTTATGACATTGTAAGTTGCCATTGTGGTATGTCATCTCAACATAATTTGAAATCACCTTGTGGTTTACTGGGAAAACATGCAAGTCAGTTGAATTTAATGTAGTGTTGGTATGTTGCCATGGTAGCTCAGTATTCAGAGACTAGGAGATCCATGGTGTGGCTCCCAGATACTGTTTCTTGTATTCAGCTCTCTTTTAATTTCTAGTGAGTACCGCTGCTCTACATGAACTGTTTTACCATAATTGAAGGTTTACTGAGGAAAACCAGTAGTAAATTAAACCTATTACCTGCATCTCTGATATTGCTTTCTCTTTGTCAGATACTATTTTACTGTTTGTATCATTGTCAAAACCCTGAAGAGTTCCTTATTTTACATAAAGTACAATAACATTGTCATTTGTGATAGATTTTAAATGGCACACTTCACATCTCCTGACCTAACATGAGAGTGCTACTTACAAGGGGCCTCTGTCGCATTGATGTCACAGAATGAAAAATATGTGAATTAAATGGCAACTTTCCAATTGAGAAAAGTTAAATATTTTAAAATTGAAACTAAGAACACAGAATAGCTAAGAAATAGTTAACTTCACAAAAAAAAAATGTATAAGACATAAATTGTGTGTTTTAATGAGATCATATTTTGTCTAGTAAGGTTTTGTGTCCTGCAGTTTACCAGGTATGTAAAAGTGATCCAGAATGAAGAGAACATTAGAAGCTATTTCCAAAAAATGTAAGGTTTACGTCTTATTTGACTCAATATATGGCATTTTAAACAAAATTGTTAGAGCCATTTTTGAGAAAATTGAAAATTCAAAAAAATGTTCCATGTTAAGGGTAGTTTGGGTCAAGGGGGATTCTCTGACAAATCTTCGTATCCTTGGAAGATAATAAACTTAATACTAAGTTTGATATTTAACAGACTTTTCATTTTTTAATTATGATAGATACACATACAAACCTTTTTCCAAACATGCTCATTTTTTTTTTAAATTTATTCAGGGATCCTTAAAACATGTATTCCCAGTGAAATCTCGGTGTCTATGTTTTTTTGGAATATGATACCTTCCCTACCTACTATAATTGTGGTAGAGAACATGAAAAATAAGAGATGAAAATTGTTCATTGCTTAATATTTTTAAACACCAGTATGTACAAGGAATTAAATATTGTTAGTGGCTCATTCTAATCTGTAAATATTTTTTTTCATATCAAACTTGTGTCTAGGAAAAGAAAGCTGAGACAATAATGTTTATTTTTAATCTACTTTCATTAAAAATAAAATTCCAGCTTGGTGTGCAACATAATGTGACAATAGGTCATTGTTAATAGTACTGTGTAATAATTGTAACATGCATTTTTGTGCATTCAAATATTTTCTTCATCTTGACCTTCTTTACAATAGGTGTCTTAAATCTCGTAAATGACTTTTTGTTCACAATGACCCCTATCTGCTCCAACTTTCAGTGCCGCTAGGGGCAAAATGATGACTGTACATGAATTGTGTCACATAAAATAGTTGTTACTCTTGACTACCTTAACATCCCTGAAATATAAGCAATCTTTTGTGTCATCCTGTATATTAGAATGCTAAAAATTTGAAAAGTAATTATTTTGTGATTTTAAAAGTATGGTTTACCATTAAACTTACTGAAATTTTGTTGAGTACCTTCTCTTAAACATCATTCTCACATAGCTCACAAGCACAAGGCGTAAGTAATAAGTATGCACTTATAAAACCATACTATCATATTTAATACTCCAGCAACTTTCGTCATAATCAAAGCATATATTTCTTAAATTAAATTTTTAATTCAAAGTAGCCACCTGTTTTACAAAAAGGAATACCACACGTTTCATATGAATTATAAAATCACAACAACAATCAACCATAGCAAGAACTGTAAATAATAAAACAACAAAAGAAACAAATTGATGTGGAAATGAGTCCTGGGTATTAAAAAGAAAGTGATAAAATCAAAATACAGGCAACAGAAACAAGGTTCCAAGAAGATTTCAAGATTTAATAAGAAATTAAAGAATTTGAGAAGAATTAGGTATATATAATTTGCAAGATAAAATAGAAGAAAAAAAAAACAGAATTAGAAAGAACATAATAACAGAATGAGTGAAGAAAGAATGCCAGTTTTAATATGAAGATGCAATTCTCATGGAAGCAGAGATGCAGGGAGTAATTGTTGGTATGCAAAGACGAAACAAGCAGAAATACCGAATCCTTGAAGTGAAGAAGAAGAAGAAATCAAAAGCTAGGGTGTTCATGTGAATTCATTGAATCAGTGTGTTCCCAAAAACTTCAGGAGGCTGAGGCAATTCCAGAACACACCAGAAAATCCAGGGTATTGCAACAGGTAATAGAAGCAGATCTAAATACAATATACTCCCGATTATTCGCGTGCAGATTATCCGGTTTGTGGACTATCCATGCATCCCCCCCCCAAAAAAAAATTATTTTGCTTTAATGGCAACACACATTTTATTTATTTCTCTGCCATCTCTTTTACAAATTTGTTTTAACTTGCTTTGTTGACACATACCTACATGCTGATTAGCATAAAAAACTGAATTTGTTTTTAATTTACATGAAACCGGCAGGCTGATAACAATGGAAACAATACTCTGTCATCATGCAGTGATGGTTTAAACAATAGAAATGGCACTTATTGTTACACGGCAGGTCCTTTATTGCTGTTTCCTAAAGAAAAACAATACCTATGCACAGAAGTTGAATAAACTTTAGAACAAAGAATGCAAGTTGAAAAAAGCTTTTAAATGTAATTTTCCATTTACTTATTATGTTGTATCTTAAAAGCACTAAGTTATGGGTTTCTTGATTATTTGTGTTTTTCGATTATCTGTGCTTCTTCTCCCCCATATTACCCCAGATAATCAAGAGTACACTGTAAAACAAATAATGGGTTTTAAGTTAATATGATTTTAAAGTTAATTCAAAATAATTATTTTAATTACAAGCTGAATTATTTTATAAGTAATGCTATTAATCATCTTACATCTTTGGTGATATTCCACATACAATCTGTACAGAAAATATTTTAAATCTTCTATTTTATTCAGAAGAATAAAACTTTAGAAACAGATTTTTTGTTATAAGAGCACACTCATTATTTACACCCTGTATGTGTATGTTTAAATTGAGAGTCTGGAGTTTTAGATTAAATGGGTTTAAGGAGAAATATGATACAGTGGTAACCAAGCATTAAACACATAACCGCACAGCATTTGTATGGACTGTTGTATAACCTCAACTTCATTCTTTGGTTAAAACAAACATGAAGCAATGTGAACAGCCTTAAATGTGGCAAGGAATATGTATAAATTGAAAAACTTTTCTTTGTGATTCTTCTCTCTTGAACCATTATACTGTAATGTTAAGTTAAATATAACAATGATTTTCTTTAACACAGTAATCAATAATCATAATTATAATAATTTTTAAGGAAGTTTATATTCTCACATTTGTGCATAATACTCTCTACATCAATGTATCAAAATATGCTACATGAGAATGTTCCCACGATACACACATACAATACAAATATTTTGTGGAAGAAAAAGACTGATAACAATCAGCCAGTAAACTTTACATCATGTAGTAGATTTTATGATCCTTAAAATACTGTACAATATTCTGTTTCAAATGCAGATTAAGTGGTTAATGAAACCCTGGAGGATACATAGTTTACAAGATCTTGCGGCTTCATCCCTGAGTGTTAAAAATTTTACTGCCAAATATTTTAATAATCTATGTATACAATCAACCTATGATTTGCATTTTCTTTATTTTATAGCAACTTATCTGCTCTGAATTCTTGTGTACCAAAATGTTCTTCAGTTATACAGTACCTTACCCTTCATGGTCAAATAGATTTGTGATACTTGATTTGAAATCTGGAGGTATTCAGTTAGTTTTAACTACTACCATGATGAAAAGTTCACATTTATTTCTGTTTTATTCCATGCATTTAACTTTGTTTACTCCAAGATTGTCTGCTATGCAGGATGTTGATTAGAACAACTATCTGTTAAACTCATCAACTTCTAAACAAAGCTTTCTTTTTCTTCTGCCTTTCAAATGAGGGACTTTTAGCTAAATTTGTGTTTATACTAGTCAATTCCTTAAAACAAGCAGTAAATTAAATGAATTCAGTTTATAACTGCAGAAGCTTCTAACACTTTTGAAAACTAATTAAATACAAGCAAACATTTCATATCTAATGTTTGATAGCTAAGGGACACAAACAGTTTTTCAATAACACTGCCATGATCATTTTAAAATATCTATACATATATTTGTGTGTTTACCTATCAATCATTTTCTATCAATTATGTCCTCAGAATAGTAATAGGATCGTAACAACACTACTTTGGGAATGATGAACTAGACGATAAGAGTAGGAAGACTGAATGACAGAGATAGAACTTATCTTGATGCTTCTTTATCCACCTAGTTTTTAGAATTGTTCCTTAAATACCCATACTAGCACAAATTATTCTAGAAATGCTGCCAGAAACACAGCAAAATCATTGTATAACATGTTGAAATTGTTGCTTTTTTCTTTTAAGACTTAATTTCATATAAGGTATCCTTTATTTATTTCTAACGCTATCCATATGATCTGACTTACAGGTGTTAGGTGATAAGGATTATAGAGGAATGAGAGGATCTTCAGCTTTTCCTCAATTCCAAACCACGCAGGCCTTTAACTAGTCAGAAGTGAAGGCTTGGTTTTGGGCTGACAAAATTGCCATTCCATTTTTTATAGTGTTTAACGCCCGCTTTTACTACTGCAACACCACCACAGGCGATGACACTGATGATACATGGATCGAAGATGTAGCACCGGTGGAATGCGATGGCAGGGGAAACCAGAGAACCCGGAGACACAAATCCCACATGTGATCATTTAGGTTCAAACCCGGGCCATCTTAATGAGAGGCGAGTGGTCTAACCACTTGACCACAGCACAGTCCTAATCGCCATTCCAGAGTTGGGAATCAAACCTCAGACCCTCAACACAAGAACCATTAATGAAACCACTGAGTTACTGTATATGCAATATCCTAAAGCCTTCATTTTTTTTAAGAAATGTCAATGAGCCTTTTGATTGGCAAAATGGCAATTAAAAGTACCCAGTGAAAAAATAATCAGTAAAAACCTGTGATTATTTTCCCAGTTATAATGTTATCCCATTAATTATGTTCCATTTTTCCATATTTTGTGTGTCCAAAATGAATAAAAATATTGCATATAATTAGCAAATTTGTTAATGTTTTAAAAGTACGGTGCAAAAATAGTTTGTCTGTACTCAGTCATTGCAGCTTAAGTGATTTATCTGGAAAATCTCTCAGTCGACTCTATTGGGGGTGTAACAGAACCCTTTCTTGAAAGGAATTTGCACTTTCAAAAGGTTCCCTATCAATGTGTCTTATCATTATAGTGTTTCTTTGACACTCTATATAGCGAGATGTTGTGTAGCAGTAAAAAATGGCAAAGCATACAAGACAATGTTGTCTTGAAAATCTTAAAGACAGTCTAAATCAGCCTCGCCCAATACTCTTCTGGTTATAATCATACATATGGTGTCATAGATGTTTGGAAAAAATCTAGATGTAGTTTCCATCCTATGAGAGTGCCGGATTCTGCCTGCCATAGCTTTATGCAGTGATATCTGTGTGTTGCAATTTGTTTTGAATTATGAGTCATTGTATCAATATTTCTGCAGATTGCTCTTCTATAATGCAGCATGATGATGTTGAATGCCTGCTCGTTGTATGCTGTGGCCTGTTGTAGCATTATCACTGGAAGTGAGAGCACAAGTGCGCTTAGATCATCCTTAGCGCGCGTACGCAATTTTAGCAATCTAAAACATTTTTTTTTTGTAAGAAATTCTCTCTTGTTCTTCGTTTTGCACTGTATTGCACCCAAATCTTAAGAAATAACATTTATTGTACTATATTTCCTATTAAATTGTGACAAAATTACTTCCTCATATCTAACACATCATATCCCGTGTGTATTGCTATTCCAGTTATTATACATTTAGGCCACACTCCCTTGAAAAATATAATTACAAGGTTTTATTGGATATATATACACATACATATATTACTTCTCTTTTCTTTCTTATAAGTCTTAACTTCATACAGCTGTTCAAAGAAATGCCTTACATATGTTTTTTATCCTTTAAGATTGTTATTGATGTCAGTAGTTCATCCAATGAGCTGCTTATTTTAGTCTTTGCTTCTTTATTAAACATAATTTCAAGTTAAAGCTTTAATATGAATTTATGCTGGAGATATTTCAAACCTAGATTTATTGAAAAATAACACAATTTCAACTTGTAAATACAAGTTAATACTGTTCCAGTTTCTGCATGTAAAGCCTTTTCTTCAAAGAAAAGAAATGCATTAGTTGTTTACATGTTACTGCAACTGACTGTAAATGATAGAAGAATGGTATTAATTTGCTGATGTCATGGGAAATTGTATTTACACATGTTGTATTATATACTTTATATACTTAACTAAACCAAGAAAAGTCCAATTTTACT
This sequence comes from Hymenopus coronatus, assembly GCA_030762935.1. Lineage (NCBI taxonomy): Eukaryota > Metazoa > Arthropoda > Insecta > Mantodea > Hymenopodidae > Hymenopus > Hymenopus coronatus. The sequence continues at coordinate 23,417,086 of CM060891.1, forward strand.
TGTGAACAGATTTCAATTATGAGGGCGATTGAAATATAAGCGGCAATTGAGCCAGAATATTGCGCAAGCAGATCTGAGCGGTATGGTGGATTGAAGGGCAGTATGTTAGGAAGGGGAAACCAGCTTAGTTACCTACTTTGATAAGTTTCAGCTTGTTCAGTGAACAAGCAGTTCCTTTGTCTATTGTGCAAAGCATTATTATAAAGTTTTTAACCAATGAAGGAGTTAAATCCTCAAAGATTTTAAAGTGTTTGAAGGTACAGTTCAGAGCCACTACACTGTCCTATAATTGAGTGTTTACCTGGGCCAAACAATTTAAGGGCAGCCGAGAAATTGTACAAAACAAAGGCTGTCTCCACCTCTCAGCTGGAAAAGTTCTTACAACAGTGTTTTTTGACTACAGAGGAGTTTTACTCATTTATCTTTTTCACAATCAACATACTGTGAGTGCAGTTTACTATTGCCAATTGTTAAGGTCAGCAAAATCTGCCTATTGAAACAAAAGACACCATCAGAGACAGCATCCTTCTCCAAGGCAATGCTAAGCTCCACACCGCAAATTTGACAAGAGATCGATTAGAGGATATGCACTGGGAAACCCTTGAGTACCCTTCATACAATCTAGATTTGCAATCCACCTGGATTATTTTATTTGAAACCAATAAAGATGTTGAGGAAATTGTGTACAATTGGTTGATGGTGTGCCTTCAAATTTTTGTTGAACAAGAAATATTCAAGTTTGTAAATCGTTGGCAAAAGTGTATAGAGCATGAATATGTAGAGAAGTACATAAGGTGTCAATGTGTATATGTTTAATCAATAAATATATTTTTAAAAATTACTATTTATATTTGAATCACCCTCATAATACACTGAAAGTTAACCTTAAAGTTGCTGAAATGTGGAACAGTTATCTGTGAGAATTCCTGAAATTGTTTTGACTTTTCCGGACATGGGCAAATTATTTTCTAAATTTAGAACACAGAAGCGAGAGTTTAATAAAATATTTCCGCTTAAACAAATATGTAAGCAATATTCAATTTTGTTATAATTACTAAACATTGATATGCATAACTCCTTCTATTTAGCATCTATTATTGCAAGTATTGATATAGTTCATAAGACACCCAACAATTATACAAAATATTTTAATTACCCTGTATTTCCCTAAGAGAGCGAGAAATAAAAATTTCCTATATGTGTACAAACCACATGAAATAGCTATAAGATCATTAAGATACAAACCTAAAGATGATCCACTGAAAGCCCCACAAAAGCTAAATTGTTGCTGGCTTTACTTACTGAAATATTACTATTTAAAGCTCTAATGACGCTCAATAACTGTAATTCTTCTTTAATTTATCATAGCTTCTAATCCCTCATTTGTCTGGCAGCTACTAACTTGTGCGTAAATACTGGGTACACTGTAAAAAGGATTACAGGTTACCAACATCATTCAAAAATTTATGTCTGGGAGCTTATTTTTCAAATCTTTCATTTCCAAATGCAGAAATTTGTAGATCACACTTTAATAATGTCTCAGCCCTGAGGAGAGTTTTTAAGCATGTGAACTACAAAAATATGATATTGTTGCAAATGGACTGAAAGATACTAATAAATTTGTTCCAAGTCATTAATATAGACACATCATCCTCATATTTAAAACATACTGCACACACATACATCCAAACACTTGTACTTATAATGTTCACACACCCACACACATAAAAAATTCTCGCTGCCAGTGCAGGAGGTAAATTTTTCAGTAGAATGAGGTTCACTACAATGGTAAACGTAATCTACTTCCTACTGATGCTAAAACACTTTGTGTAGTTTTGTATTGTATTTTGTTAGTGTTATTAAAGCTTTTAATGGGGTTCCACAGAGATTTGGCAGTGTTCTTCTTAAAAGTTGTTGCTGTTGAGCCCAACGATGACAGAAACTTAAATACCATTCCTTTCCAGCACTTACAGGGCATTTACAGTGCACCACAAAACTATGATCTTCCATGCAACACATTTTATCATACAGATACATCACATTAGAAACAGCGCAGTACATGAATTTTAAATTTGTGAATATCTTAAATTAATGGTTTCCATTAGTTAAAACATAATCACCATTTTTCACCCTCCTTATTTTTGAATCAACCTTTTAAATATAGAAAACAAATTAAACTTAAAACAAGCTGCTGTGAAATGCTAATACAATGGAGAAACAGGATAACATAAAGCAAACAGGTTACAAATCTTAACAGGTCTTAAAATAAATCAATATACATCAAAATTCAGCAAAATATTCAGCAGTGCCCACCACAAAATGTAATAATTTTTCCACCAAAAAAAAATTACTTTAGGAAGTGGATATGTTTTTGTACATTTTAAGAGGCATGAGCCATTACATGATCAATGCAAATGCATCGCAGAAAAAATACAAAAGTCTTTGATCATGTGGTACACACCACATCCAGTGTGTAAATCAAGTTCATCAATATTTTAACAGTAATATTTCTTCATTAATTTTGGTTTAGATTTGCAAAAAATAATTAATTCTTTAATTTATTAATTAGAAAGAAAAAAGAACTGTTAAACAATTTAGTGAGATGCTACATTAAATATAGATTAAATTATTATTTTAACTTATTTTAATATTATGGATTAATTATTTTTTCAGGTTCTATGTGATTTATACCTTTAATTTTTACTAAAGGTGTTAGATATAAACCTTTAATAGTTAGGTTAGATTCATTTAAATATACTGATTTAGGTTGGAGAGAATTTTTTGGTGCTCAAAATATATATTATGTTTTGATAAAGATAGGAGAATTAAATCAGTGGTTTCAAGTTAATAATTTAAAGTCTTATTTAATTATTTTTTTAATTATATTAATTTTAATAATGTTTATAATTTATATTAGTAGCAGCCACTAATTATGCAGTGTTCCCAACACTGGTGTTGGAACACAACCAATTTGTTCCAGCCATAGTGAAAATCATCTATGGCTATCCACTCAAACTGACCATGGTTGCGAAACAAGGAAATACAATTTTAATGTTGGACTAATATTTCAATGATGATGATGATGAATAATTTGAAATGATACACTGTGAAGCTCAGTTAATAGTAATTTACTATGAGTCATTTTAAATAATCTTGATGAGCCTTGTGTAAAACAACTCATAGTGCATTATTATTGGCTAATATAATCATATAGCTATATGGAAAAAGCACTTGGCTATGTGTATAATAAGGACATGAAGGCACAGGTGATGACGATAATAGCGCATCAATTTCACTGCTTCAGCACTCTCTCTGGTTCACCAATACTAGAGTTTGCTCATATTATCATCCTGACATGTCTGTAGACCATGTATGGCTCATCAACAAATGCTTTTCCCTGGCAAGGAAACAATAATGCAGTCATGAGCTAGGGAAATAATTTTATGAGCCAAGGGATTCCCCCCCCCCCTTAATTTACATACTGACCACAGGATCTACAAAAATTGGACAATGACTTCCTACAGGACAACCCAAATAAATTCTAGGTTCCCTGCCTTATTTGTCATAGAGTTTCAAGTAAATTCAGTGTTGTCACAAAGTCTTTATAATAAGAAAATAGGGACAAAGTGGCATGTCCATTGTATTGAAATTTTACTTCAGGATTCACCATAAACTCAGGCCTCCTGACAAACATCCCTCCTGTTCACTTTCCCCTTGGATGGATGACTCTTACCTAGATATTACCTTTTTCTCTGTTTGTACAATATTATTTAGTACCATCATATTTACTTAAATTTGCTTACAAGATCACACTACAGTCATTTTAAGTTAATATTAACATATAATTATGTACCTCCCTCCAGCAGTAAAAATATACCCATCTACATTTCTTTTTATACTACATCATATAAGTAAATTTGAAAAAGTTGTATTATTATCTGACTCTAAAACAGTTATCACATCCATAACATCTGATGTAACATAATAACCTAAATATTGCAGAATGCCGCAAAATCATAAAACAAATAATAATATATCATATTAATAAATTTGAAAAAGTTGTATTATTATCTGACTCTAAAGCAGCAAAATCATAAAACAACTAATGAATTTAAATAAAAGATTAATACTTCAATGGATACCAGCACATTGTGGAATACAGGATAATGAAACAGCTGACTTTCTAGCCAGGAAAGGTAGTAAAATTACATCAAATTCATCTGGTCCAGTAAGTTATCACTCTATCAAAAGAATCATTATATCAACATATAATAACAAAATTAAAGAAGATAATGTATTACAAACAAAAGGAAAACCATGGGACAATTTATATAATAACACGACCAGAATCACTACATTACCAAGAAAATCCTCTATAGTAACTTTTAGACTCCTATCAGGCCATGACTCTCAATAAACATTTATTCAGGATTGGTGTAGTGAGATTTCCTCTGTGTCCTTTCTGTACACTTAAAGAAGATATGAATGGAAATCATCTACTGCGCTGCCCAACCTTTAGTCAACATGATAATATGACTTCAAAATATTGGGATGCAAGAGAGCGAATGACTTCACTGCCAACTGCTCAACATTAGATACCAAACACCAACCAACCAACCAACCAACCAACCAACCAACCACATTTCTTTTTAACATTTGATAATGTTCTTGTAATACAGTCACATCAATCCTGATGAAATAAAGCCACACGATCGTTATTAATTACTAAAAGCACTGAATGTGCAGTAGAAGGGTATAAGTGTGTTACAGCATTTTAAATGAAACACATAATGACATGCACCATTTCAGGTAATTAACCAAAAGTATATACCTCCAGCATGCATACAAAAGATAGCACCAATAACCAGGGTGTTAGTGTATATAAAGTCCAAAGAAACAAGCAACTCTCGCGGATAGAAATTTAGGTGACTGTGGCTAATGAAAAAGAAAAGGAGATGATGATGATGGTTGGTGTTTAAGGGTGCTCAACTATTAAGGGCATTAGCGCCTTATAAAACAAAGGAAATAAAAAACACTACAGGTAAAATAACAATATAAAACAAATTAAAAGCAGGACGTCAATTAAAAACCCAGAAAATAAAACATCTAGTGGCTAAAAGGCACACCTGAGCCAAAAATAGTTAAAAATGGAGCAAGAATCGGTCGACGAGTTAAAATTAATGCGTGGAAAGATAGATAAAATAATTAAAACCTATGAATCTCCACTCCAATAAATGAAATGATTATAAAGGGAAAACTAAGTAAATGAATCCTTATTGGAAACACCAAAGAAGATAAAAAGGTAAAACCTCTATCAACCACTCTGTGGTCGTCGGCAAGAAAAAGAAAAAGAGGAAAATCTATTAGAGTATTGTATGTGATCAATGATGTTATTCATTCATTCACTCAAAATTTAGCATAGGTATAGTACTGCCTATATATAAAAAAAATCTAGATTCAGGTAATAAATATATTCTCTTATTTAGGACAAATATTTTATTTAGGTAGCCAAAGGCTGTTCTTTATAGGCAAGACAGTAGATAAATCAATGGTGAACCTGAATTGGTGTCTGAAAGTCTCAGGTTACCCATACTAAATATGTTATATGCAAGAAAATGGTATCTAAGAGTCAAGAATAAGTTGCTGCTGTGGTGAATTACGCCATGCTGCCGCTGAAAAATGTAACCCACACAAAGTTCTTGGCCTAAGGATTGATAGTAGCCTAAGCTGGGATAACCATATTCAAAAATTAGCCATTAAACTCAGTAAAATAAATTTTCTCATCTATTAGTTAAAGAAAAGATTTTCAACAAAGACTCTATTTTGCGATTTCCACTCACAGATATCATATTTTTTTTATTGTGGGGTAACTCAGTTAACAGTAATTTAATTTTTCAAACCACAAAAAAAGGCCATAAGAATAATCATGGGAATAACTAACACAGAAATTTGTCGTGATCACTTTAAAAAATTAAATGCTCTAACATTACCAAGTTTATATATAAAAGAACTACTAGTTTATGTTAAGAAAAATATAACATGTTTGTCAACCAATGCTGAGATATATACATATAATACTAGAAATAAAAATAAGTTGTATGTGAGCTTTCATAAAACCAGTTTCTTTGAGAAATCACTTAAACATACTGGAATTAAATTGAACAATCATCTTCCTATATATTTGAAAAATTCAAAAATGAAATCCATAAATTCCTATTTAACAATCAGTCTATTCAGTCAATGAATTTAAGGGCCTTGGAATAGGTAAGATTTGAAATTATGTGGATAGTGTAATCTGTGCCACTTAATAACTACTTATACTAATACATTACTTATGAGGTTTATTGCATGCCCGAGTAAACAGGAAGAAGAATGTACTACCAGCTATGGAGACTACACTCACTCCAAGAAATCTATTTTATATTAAATTGGTCATTGTTTATATTTCATTTAGGTTGCATAAGGTGTACATAATATATATTTTTCAATAATGTATCTTGTATTTCAACTGTAACTTGTTGTAAATAGTAACTTTATGTTGTTAATTTATTTCCTAATTGTGTTAAATTTTTCAAATAATGTAATTTCATGGAGTATTTTGTAATTTTCAGTTGTTTATATTTGACTAAGCCAATATTTCTGTAATGAAATCTTACAGCAAATAAATTTGATTTGATTTGATTTGTATTCCAGTGCAGTGTGAAACTGTGGATTACTAGACATGTTAATTTTTCACTTTTATTTTTGTGGAAGTTTGTAAACAGTGTTGTTATATTCATTTTGGACAAAATACCACAATATAAATTCAGAACCAAAACTTCTAAAACATATAGCAGGAAAACAAGAGCTGGCCATGTGAGAACACATCTTCATTGTAAAAAATAGAAATAGGGTTTTCAATTTCGACATTCCACAGAAGGATGTGTTTAGCAAGTTCATTGAGCCACCACCAGAGGAGACAGCACTTACAACAACACCAGCTTCACCACAAGGAATTAATCGATGTCCGGTTGAAAATGAAGGAAACTAGTCCTTCGAAACATGCTCCGGCAAAAATCCCAAGTGTTGTTTAGTGTAATTAATCGAAATGTTAGTTTTTGTTGCTATTGTGCTGTGAATTCAACTGCTGTATCCTTGTAAGGACTATTTGTAACAGACATGTTGTTTGTTCATAAACTATATTAAAACCAGAATCAGAGTTTGTTCATTCGTTCTTTAATTGCTCACTCTGAAAATATAATGGATCAAAGACCATTATCCAAAATATATTTTAACAGTATTTATGGTGGACGATGTTTTATTTCATTGGTCATATGTAGTTAATCTGCAAGTAAATCTAATGTAAGCCACAGACTTCTCAGTCAATTATGACTGGCTTTGCCACTGAGGCAGAATAAGACATCTTTATTGGTGTCATATTATTCAAGTTACTACACAAATACTTAGATGCTACATGGATCGTTGGTTGTGCATGCATATTTAAGGTATTTAAATGTGAAGAAAAGAAAGAAAAGAAAAAGAAAAAGCTGAGTTAAATTGCATTCGATTAGCTGAACAAATTTGGTTTGGCTCTGCACACATTAGTTAGGCAATTGCCCGTGTTTTGCCAGTTCCTCTGGTCAGCCAATAGATTCCATCTAGCTGAACTTAAAGAATGTCTATAATTTTCATTTTCTGCTGGTTCTCCCACTGTGCACATTCCTCTAAAATATGTACCTAGTCTTCAACCCCACCACAAAATATGCTGGTATCATCAGAGATTTTCTGTGACCTCCACCCTTCCAGTCTAAACTATACCATTCCTGACCTTTTCTTTCTTGTTAATTAAAGTTCAATCATGTCATGTCGGCATATAATGTGCCGCCATTACAACAGTTTCTTGATCAGGGAATTTATAGTGCACATGGTGATGAGGAATCAATTAATCATCCATAGATGGCATTATAGGGCAATATCACGGCTTGCGGATGTGAAATATCGTAAATTTAACCCAGGGATCTTTTCTTTCATGATATGGTTTCTTTTACGTGCAAATAAACTTTACACAGGACCAATGGCATTACTTCCCTTCCAAAGTAAGGATTTTTATGTCTGAAAAAATTATTACCCTCTGCCAGGTTTAAACCCACATCCTTTCTTCTTAACGCAATAAAAAGAACATTAGCATCATCATAAGGGAAGGCCCTACAAGTTAGCAGCAATAAAGAATAAAGCAGAACAATGAATTTTATGTTTACTCTGACTTGTGTTTTTTATTATTAATTTTTTTGAGTAAATTTACTAGAACCTTTTCTTTTAATTTTCAACTCCCTAACAACTGTCCCTAAACTCTTTGGAAAATAAGGTAGGTTAAGTGAAAGGAAATTCCAGAAAAACATTATCTGGATTTGAATAGTGTTTAATGATTATTCTTACTATGTACAGCATCAAAGATTTTTTTTTTTTATAGTGTTTGACACCTGCTTTTACTATATAGACACAGCAGATGACACTGATGATACATAGAATGAGGATGGAGCACTGCTGGAATGCGATGGCAGGGGAAACTGGAGAACCTGCGGTGCTTTGTCCACCACAAATCCCATATGCAGTCTCCTGGGATTGAACACAGGCTGCCTTGGTGAGAGGCGAGTGGTCTAACCACTCGGTTGTGACACGGTCACATCAAAGGTGATGTTACTGGTGGTAAATGAATTGAAATGATAATTTGGGAAAGATTTTGGGAAGGAAACGTTCTAGGCCTAAGTTTAGGACAGGCAAGGATACTTACTGGTTTGAGTACCAGTAGTGACTTTTGACCTTACCACATATGACAGAAGATGTTGCAGAAGTTTGGTTTACGTGATAATTATGTAAGTCACTATGAAAATTAAACCTTAAAGCGATATAATATAATTGCTTTCGCTTGAAAGAAGGATATTTTGAATCACTATACTATGCACTACAAATACACTTTAATAAGTAACTATGTGGCAAGTGTTTTTGCAAGAATGCGGCCAGAAGCACACATAGAGTTGCACAGACAGGCAAACAATGGATCTGTCACAACATGATTTTCGTGACATGCTAGCCAAGCAAAGAGAACAGAATTTCATTACCATCATATGGCAAGCAGCTTTTAAAAAATATGACTATCACTTAAGCTCATCTATTTCCTTATTCCCTTTGTACAATGAAACAATATGTAATTAAAACTATTGGGCAGGAGGTGATATGATGGTAAACCATAGAGGAATAAGGTGATATGTGATCAATGGTTTGAAGAGGAGTGTAAATGAGAACTATGGTAAGGGAGAGAGAAAGCCTAATAAATAAGAAATGGTTATTGAGGAACAAAGAAACTACTCAGGAAGATTTTTTGAAGATCAGAAGAAGATACCTAAATTAGGGGAGTTTTTGTGGAAGGTAAAGAAATGGAACTGGTCAGTTGAAAAACATGGTACCTATATCAGATGTAAGATGACAAAGGATAGCTATATAACATTGTAAAATTTTATATAAAGAAATAGTTACGACCTGACTAGCTAGTTTATGTATGTACCTAGCACCTTAGTACATAAATAAAAATTAAAACTATTTCTGCTAATGTATATTGTTTCTTCCTATATTGTGTATACGACAGGAGTTGGAAAGGTAAAATCAGACTGGAAAATTCAATGCCATAGCTAAGATTTAAACCACAGATTTTCTAGTTCGTCCAGTTGCTATAATCACTGCACTACCATGGCAACATGCTGATACAGCACTAAATGCCCCAACTGATTCACACTTTTCCTGATAAGCCACAAGAAGATCTAAAATTATTTTGAGACCACAAACCCCAATGGTGACTTAGAATGTTGTAAGCTCTTTAAGTCCCAGGCTTCATAGTTCAACCTACCATTAATTAATTGTTTGTGGTGTACCAGGAAAAGCACAAGTCAGTTGGGGAATTTAGTGCCCTGTATGCAAGTTCCATGCTAGCTTAGTGGCATTGGATTTTTCAGTCTGGCTCTACCTTTCCTACTATTCCTGCTAATGTTTATCTTGATTAGCAAGAAGTAGATAGAAGAAAAAACTTAGTTTGTTGCAACATATGCGGGGAAAGTCGTGTAATGTAGCAAATCAGATTTTTTAACAAATGAATTATGTCACGTCAAAATACAGATGACCGATGAACATCTGCTGGCACAGCTGAAGATGGTTCTATTGGAGGTAACCCAGATTTTAATGAAATAATTGCAAATGTAAAAGAATGTAATAAAAAATAGAATGTTGTTTGTATTATTTGGATTTCAAACTGTATACAAAAGAAGTCAGTACTATCAGCAACTGTCACTGCACTCATTTTCTGCTTCTTTCTCTACCTATTGGTTTGTTTCAAACTTTGCAGGCTGCAAGTCCAATGGTTCAGAATTTGCCCATATCAAGTTTAGAGTACCATCCCTGCCAATTATGAGGGCTGCTGAAATAAACCCAGAGAAAAACCTTAATCAGGGAGAACAGTCGTCTCAGAATTTGAATTGAAGACCTCCTGTTCACCAGTTCATGTCTTAACAAGTTTGGTTACTTGTCTCGACAAAAATCTGTCTCACATAAGAATGTTTCTAATGTCAACATATGGGAGGGTATAAAGAGAAATAGAGCTAGTGACATGGAGCAGTTAGCTGATTAGCGGAGCAAAGTTCACATGTGTTTTGTTTTATTTCCTGAACACAATAACTGCCTCTAAACTGATTTCTGGGAAAAATGAAATGGCCTGTTATTTATGGACGCTCTTTAACTGCTTTGGTTCTTAGCGTCCCATTTTATATTGGGCGTGAAAGATCGCTTAATTTTGCTCAGAGGCCTCTCTTATCAGGCTTGAGGTTCTTTTACGTGCCGTAAATCTTCGACACGGGACCCACAGCTTTACTTCCCTTCCGAAGGAAGCCATGCTAAGGATTTTGATGCCCAAAAAAATCCATCGTCCTCCGCCGGGTTTGAACCCGCGACCTTGGGTATATGAAGTTAGCATGGTAACCATTACACCACGGAGGGCGACATTTCTGGGAAGGAAGTGTACACAAATATTTGTACTGTATTTTGTGCATACACCATGGATATGTTCTATGCTCATGAATGCTGAAAGGAATGTTTACAAGCATAATGATATAAATCAGCACAGTTATTCATTATTGTATAAACTGCCAAGGCAAGCAAAGTCCTGCAATGGGAGCAGAAACTTGATGAAATGGTGATGATGCAATACAAACTTCAGAAAATGCTTTACAGTCTGATGTACTCTTCAGCGCATCATTTAGTATTCACATTGCTAGTGATGGAATGTAAAGAAAATAAGAGTTGTTCACTAGCAAGCTGGAAGTGTTATTTATAATGTTATTATGCTTTGTAACAAAGAGAAGAAAGTAGATCGGAAAATACCTATCACAAATACCACTGAACATGACTGTTGCTTCTACTCTGTTTAATAAGACAGCAAACAATACTTAAGACTAGGAACGAATACCAGCTTGAAGAAAGTATGGTGAGTAAATCTAAATCACCTCGCAAGATTACATAATATGGACAAGTGCATTATTAGAAGAAAATTTCAGGAGAATTATGAGCTTAAAAAATTTGATGTTACATTCATACAACTTTTCATGTAAAGAATAGTTTATAGTGGGGACACTTTCTTGCAAATCTTCATGTGGCATCCTTGAAAGATGCTGAACATAAATATTAAGCTTGATATTTTAACGGACTCTCCATTTTTGAGTTATGTTGTTCAGAGACACAAAGGCACATTTTTTTTATGAAAATTCTATTTATCCGAGATCCTCAAAACATGTACTTTCTATGAAATCTCGGTATCAATCTCTACTATGTATATAGCAGAGAAAGTAAAAGGAAATCCCTACACTGCAAAAATTATTACAATTTTGCAAAAAAGAATTATTTCATGGAGTAAGAAAATAGTGAAATCTATTAGATTTTGATTTAAAAAGTGTAAAAATAAAAGGAGTTTACCAAGAAGATATTCTAACATTGTAGCACCATTTCTTAGAGTTCTTACAACAAATGAACGCTGTGAAAATACAATAATAAATAATGCAATCTGGATTCACAATGACTACAGTTCCCAAGTGTTGGTGGAATGATAATATTCCAGGAGAAAGGTATAGAACAAAAAACAGAGTTGAACAGCTTATCATCATTCATGCTGGGATTTATTCTAGACTTTGCCTCATTTATGACTCCAAGTCCAACACATTTACTCCAGAGATAACAACTTAGGATACACACCAAAAATTGGGGAAAGAGGTATACAAGTAGATACTATTCAAGCTGGTGTAATGTATGCAGCAGTCTAATCATTTGCATTTTCCTAACTGGACTGTACAGAAGGGAGGGCAGGCCATTATGCGTACAAGTGGCACTCTCTAATGCAGAACCAGATTCATCTTGGTCACATTATATATTAACTTACTATTGTTATTATTAAATAATACACAGCCTAGATTTGTATTACTACAGAAACAGTAATATAAAGATTTATCCCTATAACATATGGCCATTCTCTGATCAAAAGCTGGTCTTTAGTTGAATGATGATTCAGATGCTACTGTTTATGTGCAGAATTACTTCTGATATTTAAGACATTGTCCTTTGCTACCTCACAAGCTCAGAAAATTTAGAAGCAGTCAGTGTAACATCAAGGAGCAGTTCTGTCAATCTGTAGAAATGAATCTTGTCAAATCTTAAAAAATAAAGCAAATGATCATGCATTATTTTGCAATACTTAAGAGCAAAATACCAAAGTGTAACCATTATGCTACTGCATGATGTAATATAACACAGATTTAATGAGTTACTGGTAATATCTTACTTGATTTATTGTCAAGAAGTTGGCTTTGCTGCAGCTAGATGCTAAACTTATGTGCACACTGTAGCATCAAACATGTGGCAAATTGAGTTCACTCAATATTGTTTACATAAGTATCATTCTAGTCTGAGAAGAGTATAGCAATATCTGCATAATCCCTTGCACCATGAAAAATTATTCTAACCTGCTATACTTATTCTTATTACTGCCATTTATCAATAATGGTAGATGAACAAAAGCTGAAGAAGTAAAGTCATGAATGTATTATTGCATACACACAGTTTCCAATTCCTACTTTCAATTTTTATTTCTAAATAAAGCGTGTTTTACTAAGATAATATAGGTTGTGTATCTGATGTTTAAAGTCAGCTGTTTTAATCTATAATTTTTTATACTCTTTGTTTTTATGTGCATGCAAAAACAAAAAAAAAAAAAAAAAAAAAAAAAAAAAAGGAAGTACATATGCTTTTATAGACCACATTAAGTATAGTGCAGTGACATACAGTCCTCAAAAGCAAATGGTGTTGTTATGTGTCTATTCTATTGTTTTTGTAACCCATGCTTTTGGCACTAGAGTTTTATATATTGTTTTTTTTTTTTCCCCATAGTGTATAAACATATGTATACATGTATATGCCTTGACAAGTTATATGTTCAGTGGCTTCCTGGCCTAAACGAACCTACAGAATGCTTTCTATTCTAATCTTAACACAGCTGAATACTAATAAATCCAGTTTATGGACACATAATTATTTAATTTGAATGAAGAAATAGGGTCTATTTTTATTTTATGCTTGATAGTTTCATTTGCATTGTTGATACAGAAAATTACCTTTCATTGATTGGCTCTTTAAAAATATTACAAATCCTTGTTTCTTATAACTTTGCCTGGAAGAGATGTAACCTTATCTTCCCCTTTCCCCAGTTGACTAATGTACTGCTTTGAATGATGACAGACAAGCTGTGTGCCATACAGGGATAAGTGTTTAAGGTATAAAAACACTATGCTGTGACAGATGTGTGAGCTTTTGTCATCCTGAGAGACAGTTTTAAAACAAAGGATCCTCCCTTTATAGGCATTTCACAGGTCAATGTTCCAGATCTAGATCGTATAGTATTTAAATGCCAAGGACCGGATTTATGGAGCAAAGAATTCCTGGAGCAGAAGTGGGACAAGATGGTTAGGAGAACAGTGTTAAAGGGTATAAATGATTAGGAATATTTGTATATGTGGAGCACCATTACTGGAATCGTTTTTCTTGAATCATCATTTTAACTGGTACAAACAGGACATTAAAAGATACATTAATCTCAAAGGAAAGAGAAGATTTGTAGCGACAAATATTAAGTTTCTAAATGCTTGTTTGAAAAATAAAAGATGCCCAAAATTTGTAAGGAAAACCATCAAATATAACAAGAATAGCCGAGAACAATTAGCAGCAGAAAAAAAAGTAATAAAATTGGAAATCTCAAAAAAAAAAAAAAAAATGTGAAGCACATGTGTGTATTTTTGACTTGAATTAAAATTACTAATTGCTAGCTTCACATTGTACCACTTCCAGTAATCAAAATTATAAATAATGTCCTGCTGTTTCCAGACTTAAAAATCATGAGAAATCAATCAAGAGTAGAATTTGGAATCTATAGAAAACCAGCACAAGTAGACAACTACATTAAATGCAATCAATTCAACCCACAACCACATCAATATGCCATTTTCCACAGCTTGAGTCACAGACTAATCAACACTCTGCTAACAGAAGCCAAATACAAACAGGAACACATACATGATGTAGCAAAATTAAGTAATTTTCAGTTCTAACTCCATTGATAAGATAATTCATAAATATAAAATGCAGAAAATGATAAATGAAACTACCACTTTGGAAAAGCTAAAAAAATCCACACACAATTGCTATAAATTTACTTTCCATCCAAGATACGGAAATTTAAGAAATTATTTAGAGATCACAACATAAACTTGATACCACAAAATAAATACATCAGAAATCTACAAAATCACCCTTTGAAAGATAGCACACCCAAAACAAAATTATCTGGCATTTACCAAATGAATTGCCAAGATTGCAGCAAAATATACATTGGACAAATAAAGACAAATTTGGATGTTAGAAAAATGAAGCACACGAGAAACATCAGATTTAAATACAGAACCAGAGATAAAATTGATCAAACACTTAAAACAACCTTACGAATTAAACACACAGGAAAACATCTTTATTCATGAGCATTCATGAAATCTCATGAATTTCAAGATTCCTACCATAGATGACATCATCCAGTTAACAAAGACGAGGTGGCAGCACAACTCTTAGTGGAACCAGACACAACATGGGAGCATCAGTCGACAAATTAACTGAAGATAGGGAGGATGCTCCTTAAAATTAGTCTTAAAAAAGACCATCGTGTAATTTTGACTCATTGTTACACGATTCCAATGTTAAAGGAAATTTTTAGAAAGGATGGCAGAAGCTTATGCCAGTTAAGCAAAGTTAAGAAAAATGGAACTGGTCTGTGCAAAGGGAATTAGAGTTAACATAATTTTCTGTTAGTTATTAATGCCTTGATAATTTTAAACATTAAAATGTATGTAGATGTAAATATGTGGGCAGGTATGACAAGCTAGGAGCTTGGGCTCAGCACCCAAAATGCTCAAGTATGATGCACTTCAAATCCCAATGTTGAAAATACAGGAGAAAGAGTGCAGGCAAAACAAAAAGAGATCAAATGCTTTAATTAAGATAATTGAAATATTCAAAGCATGTTGCAAAAGTGAATCAACTTTTCTGTGTAACATCCGTAAAACCAACAAATTGTTCTTCAGTAAGTCACATTGTGGCAGGTAGTTTTGACATCTACAACTTCTGCTCTAATATCAGAGAAACAAAATATGTTTAGAAACCTTTTTTCTTATTTTGTTGGTTGTCACTGTGCTGAGGTGGAAATTAAGTCATTCTGTATATCCGGTGATGTAGCACGAAATGAAGTGGGATTTTTCAGATGGCTCTTGAGACACACACTTCATATTTCAATTTCGTTATTCAATGAAATTCCCTCTTTTGGAAGAATGGTTACCGTGCTCACTTCATATTCCAAAGGTCGCAGGTTCAAACCCGGTGGACGATGGATTTTTTCGGATGTAAAAATCCTTAGCACGGCTTCCTTTGGAAAGGACGTAAAGTTGTTGGTCCCATGTCGTAGATTTACGGCATTTAAAAGAACCTCAAGCCTGATAGAGAGGCCTCTGAGCAAAATTAAGCAGTCTTTCACACCCAATTTGGAATGGGATGCTGAGAACCACAGTAGTTAAAGAGCATCCATAAATAACAAACCATTTACATTTACTTTTGGAAGATTCAGCGACAAAATGCAAGCCCTTGTTTTCTCAAAAAAAAATACTCTCATGAGAAATGTAGAGTTGCTCAGTTTTTTTTCTATCTTACCTACATGTTATGCTATTTAATGGTTACTTCGATTCTAACAAACAATTTTTAGTTCTTTTTAGCAAAAAGTCACAAGAAATTAAAGTACAAAATTAGCTTTCATTGTTAAGAGAAATAATGAGAAAGTTCACTTTAAACCTCTTAGCCTTATCAAGCAAGATGTATTTTTCCCTATTACATCCAATGCACATGCACACATTGTTAGATGAGACTGCACCATGAAGGAAATGCAACTGCCTGATTTTTCTCCATGACTGAACAGCATTTCACAGAAAGTTGTTCAAAATATACTTCTCAACAAGATTATATCAATGTGATTATGCAGCAGAAAATTATGCATTAAGGTAAACTGCTAAGGTATGTAATACATCACATACATCCATTGATGCTACACCCCTGGTGTGGATAGTCAACTGGCCAAGGCTGGAGAAACAAAGTTATACAATTTTTATTGCTGGGCTAATATAATTGAAAGGCTAATTAATAAAAAAAATACTTATATGTGAACATTATGAATATGAAGGGACAGGTAATGACAATAATAGCATATCAATTTTTCTGGTTCACTGATACTACAGCTTGCTCCTTTTTTTTGTGGCTTAACGTCCTTTAACCTGGTTGGTCATATTGGACGATGAATGAAATTGGTGAAATGACGCTCAAATGTTCTCGGGGTCCATGGAGCTTAAAGTTACTAGACATTCATCTTCTCAAGACAAGGGAAACCCCCGGAAAAAAACCTTATCTTTGTAATTCACCATAAGCAAGATTCGAACTCATGACCTTTTGAATGTGAGGCAGACACACTACTACCACATTACCCAGGCAGGCTAACAGCTTATAACAAATGTCTTGCAAAATCCTGACAAGGAAACAATACAGTTGTGAGCAAAGAAACAATTTTATGAGAAAGAAATCCCCCCCCCCCCCATTAATTTGCAGACTGAAATGAAGGCTTTCATGCTTTGACTTAAACTACCAGTTCATAGGAATGAAGTATTCATGTTTAATGACTCATTTACATATTACAGCCACTGGCATAGAGAAAAAATTTGCATCTAAAACTGTACGTTTTCACTTCAAATTTTTGGATTTATTAATATTATTTCCATTTCATAAGGGATTTCAACTAAAATGTGCTACACAACAGCTTTTTATTATTTATTAGAATATCTAGATCTTTAATAAATGAATCTAATTAAAGTCATGTAAATTATTTAATATTGTGTTATTAAATTATTTTATGTTCTTAATTTTAAATGGACTTACCTTTTAAAACTATAATTATTTCAGAAGTTTTATTAGAGGATTTTATGAATTTGTTATAAATTTAGGGATGTTAAAATTTAATTTTTATTTTTTTGGAGATTTTTAATTATATAATTTGTATATTAAATTCTTATACTCAGGTGTCATACGATGTGCTACTTTATTCGAATTCGAAAAGAAAATAGTTTCGCTGGAAAATATCTTGAAGACAGAGTATCCCCCCCCCACCCCTCCACAACATAGCATGAAACTTACAATCTCTTACACTAAAAATGATAGCATTTTGTTGTTTGTGTAGCTGAAAGTGTCCTTTATTATTAGATATAAAGACGGGTATTTAAGTTACACTCAAGAGCATTATCTGTTGATCATTTTTTGAGTGACTTACTGGATATTGTCATCTTAGAGCAGAAAACAAAGTTACACGTCATGTTTATGTAATTTTGTGCTATGTAATAAAATGGGTTACATGACTGTGGATAGCAGAGGAATTTGAGTATTTTAAAACAGGGACTATTGCTCAATCTCCCCTAGATCTTAGTTTTTTTTCACTTGTAAACAACTATTACAAAATGTCAAAGTGGTGACTGTTAACCTGCATGCAAGTACAATGGCCATGGCATTTTGTTTCCAGATTTTTCAAATATCTCTGATGTTTGCAGTAAAACAAGATAAGCAGCAGAACTGTTCCTACTCAATTTTTATTTGAGTTTCACATTCCAATTAATATTAAAAGAAGCAGATGCATGTTCTTTACACTTATAAGCCATTCAATATCTCTCCAATCAAATATTCATCAGCCCCCCCCCCAAAATGAGTGGTGGCCACCTACCATCATTGTCATGCACAGGAGAGAATCTTGGTCCCCTCATTAGTTAGGAACTTTTTTTTAGTAAAACTACCAAAAGGAAAATTGCAGAAGGAATGGTGTTAAAACATATAAGTATAAAAACAAATATTTAAATTATATGCACATTTGGATGTATGGAATACTCAGAAAAGTTGGGTTTTCATCGCATCTCATCCGTGATTAGTTGAGATACTGTGGGCACATTGCCAACATCCGAGTACTCCCTTAATAATTGACACCCATTAAACAAAATGCTTCTTGTCCAATTTTATTACTTTTAGGAAGATCATCATTCTACAAACATTTTGTTCTGTTTTATTTTTAATTCATTAAAACTTTATGAATTACTCCTCTCTAGGACAAATGAATGCTAATACATAAAAGATCATGTTTCTGTGATGGATGATAAGCCATTTGCTTGTTCAAGTATTAATTACGAACAAAACAATATAAGGATTTGGAAGTGCATTTTAACTGTACTTTGAATCTTACTCCAAAATGTGGAAATCTTTGTCATCATCTAATTACAGCAGTAAGTGAAATGAGCAAACAAAAATATGCTGTGCCATGATAACTTAGAACTTAAGAGTAAGAAAACAGCATAGAAAAACACTTAGAAGCAAGACATAAGATTTTAAATCAAATGAAAGAACTATTGACAGTAAATAACTACATTGTCATACTTACTTTGCTTTGTTCTTTTGGAATCTTTAGATTCAGTTTTAGTTTCATTGTTGCTTTTAATTATTACACCCATGAAGGTATGGCACAAATACCGCTCAAGATGATAAATAAAACAGAACATAAAAAGTCATTATGCTATATACAAAGTATGTTAAAACATTTACAGAATGGTTTTACCATTAAATTGTCTTTAATTCCTACCCAGACTGTATATGCAGGGGAGAAGTATAAGCCATCAATGCAGTTTTGTGCCAGCACTGATTTATCTGTCTAGCAAAACTGCATGATCACTAACATCAAATTTTGTTTCAAACTCAGTAAAACTGCATCAGAAACCTATTAAGTACTGAGAATATTTATGGGAAGGAAGAAATAGGTAAATCTCAAGTGTTTCAGTGATTTCTGAAATTTAAAAGTTGTGCACCACCAGTTAAGAGTGTCCTCTTTCAGCAAAACTAAGGAAATCATCAATCAGGTAGAGAATTAGTACTAAATGACAGATGCATTACAGCGAGAGAAATTTCTGATGCACAATGACTTTCCTTTGGAAGTATTATAAGCACGCTGAAAGACATTTGGACATGAAATAATTGCCATGACGTTCAAATGACCAAATGGAAAATCATGCATAGACCTTTAAGAACACCTTCAAAGTGACCAAAGTTTATGGGTGATAAAATATGTATTTATGGGTATGATACAGAAAGAAACAATATTCACAATGGAAGCACACTTCATCTCTATACACCACAAAAGTCAGACAGTTCAGTCCAATGCAGGTCAATTTTAATTTTGGGAGGATATTTTGATGTTAAAAGTATTGTGCATAAGGAATTTGCACGGTGAATTAACTGTTAAAAAAAAGTGCACCAAGATTAATGCACAGTGTGCCATGCAGATGCAGGAGAAATGAAGGTCACAACAATTCTGCCACACACAAACACATTTCTGTCCATTTATTTTTGGATAAAAATAGAATGAATATTGTTCCCAGTCTCCTATTTTCTAGACATGACTAAGTGTACTTTTTTCTTTTTCCCATTATTAAAGTGGGGCTCTGAGCACAACCCATTGCAAATCGCAGAAGGCTTTGAACATGTTTAAAACAAGATAACATCCAAAGGTGCTCCAAACAGTGGCAACAATGCAGGAGACTAAGTCAAGGGTGCAGTACAGAATATAAAAACAAAGCATTGTGTTAATAGCTTCATATTATTCATGAAATTAAATGCTAGGATGCAAGCTTCCAATTTAGTCCACTAAGGTTTCATTGCCCACAAAGTCCTGTTTTCACCATCATGTTTATGAACAATTTAATATGCTGTCTCTACAACATCAATTTCACAAAACTCAATGTTTAAGAGATTAATTTAAGATCCACATTTAAGATATAGTTTTCTAGTTTCATGGTTTTAAACAGCTCTGAGAATCCTGGAAGCCGTTTTTTTAACATCTTATGTTGCATGTTTTTTTTTAGGGAATCTTAGCTGAAGGATTTTTAATGTAATAATTTTGATATGAATATAAATTAATATACTTAAGATACAAGGTAAACAAAATTAAAAACACAAAAAATTATTAATAAAAGTGTTGTATTTGTCTCCAGTTCTATCATCAATGCATTACTCTACAACGTTCAAATTTTAAATATAAAAGTATGCAAAATAAGAAAACTAATGAAATGCTTTAGACTAGATAAAGTAATTTAAAAGATCTCCTCTCACATACTAAAAAAGAAGACTAATTCATACCCTGTTCTTCCAAATGAGACAGCATGTGTCAGACAAACACTTACTACAATATCTGTGATTACAGTATGTTCATTCCTGTGTCTCCATTTCAAACCAACAATATGTGCATATTACACCACATGTGTGTTTACAAAATTATACAACCCTTAAAATAACAGCTCACTTCAATTTGTGCAATAACTATATTTTCACCAAAAACATTTTTAAAATTGTGTTAAAGCTTAAGTGACTAGAGTTTGTCTTAGTGTTCTAAATAAATTATTTTACTGAAATATCAGTGGCTATACCTGTTTATTGTAGTGGCTTTTTTTTTTGTTACTAATACTTTACAAGGGTGTAGAACTGCCAATGAGAATGCTCACAAAACTTACAACTTAAAACAAAGATGGATTAATAGTAATTTGTATATAGCAATGATGATAGTGCTTTGCTGACAGCAATCAGAAGATAACTATCCTTAACCATGCCTAATTTATTATAATGAATACAATTAACTAAAGATACTGTTTACAATAGTACGCTTCATATGCACTTGAAATTTCTTTTTGGATGTGTTTAATGCCCGCTTTTACTGCTCTGGCACCGCAAGCGATGACATTGATGATACTTGAAGATGGAGCCCCGGTGGAATGTAATGGCCGAGGAAACCAGAGAATCTGGAGAAAACCCGCACCTGCGCCACAAATCTCTCACGCAGTCACTTGGGATTGAACCCGGGCCATCTAGGTGAGAGGCAAGTGGTCTGACCACTCAGCAACGCCGCGGCCACTTGAAAAGTGCATACATCTTGACATATACAGAAGTACATATCGCTAGACAGTGGCAGCTGCTATATAAGAGCATAAGGGCACATGGACACCTTAATTTTTGACAACTTGTGAATTTACTGGATATTTTTGTTTGAATTCTTTAAATAAATATGTAGTAATTTAAAGTATGCAGCATTTAAATCTACCATGCTGCTCTTCTAAACCAATGAAATGTGGCATCTTTACTTGTGCACTTTTTAAGGCACTTGAGTGGATGCATGACTGGCATAATGGGCCAAATACTTACAAATGAAGCACAGTTAAGGCCATCCTTTTTTTTTTTGGTAGTGTTTAACGCCCGCTTTAACTACTTATGGCACCGCAGGTGGTGACACTGATGATACAAGGATGATTATGGAGCCCCGGTGGAATGCAATGGCAGGGGAAATCGGAGTACCTGGAGAAAACCCGCCCCAGCGCCACTTTGTCCACCACAAATCTCACATGCAGTCGCTTGGGATCGAACCCCGGCCATCTAGGTGAAAGGCCATGCTTGATGATGCTTTTTCTGCTCTGCTGTTTATACAGAAGCATTAAAAATACTGCCATCTAGCGATCTTGACAGCAGTAACGTATATGTGCAGGGACTTAAGACTATCTGTATTTTCAACTGCAATTTAATTTACACATTACCTTGTTCCAGCCTTACAGGGGGAAACAGCATGCATAATCTGACTACTCAGGGATGCTTGCCAACCCAGGGACAAGTCCATGGATTTTTTCCATTACACTGAACCCTCCTCTGTGCAAGTACAGAGTGCTTGCATACAGGGACGAAGTGGATATGCCACTTATGCATGTCAAGGTTGACCTCTTCCACTGCTCCGGTGGGAGAGCTGGGGACCCCAAGCACCTGTGGTACTTCTGACATTGCTAGAAGTACATCGGGCTAAACATCCGAGCCCCTCCGAAAGAATATCTTGAAGAGCTATATATTTATGATAAAACACATCTTAATACGGCAGCTGTGACAAGAATTTGTTGAGAAAAATTTCCAAATAGACGAGCACATCATAGCACATTTGTTTTCAGCTGTCACACAGTTCAAGATAGAGAAAGGAGTTGGCCAAAGAAATATTACATAAGAAATGCTTCACTTGGTGAAATATGATCTTGAAGTAACAGCCATGGTATAGCTTGCACTACCAGCATATCCAATTGGACTGCTTTGAGAACATTAAAAGTAGTTCTCATTGATTTTCTATTTTTGCCTTGCTTTGATCAGGTGTTCACAGAGTGAAAGGAAGCATAATTGTGTAACTTAGGCTTCTGAAGCTTTTATTTTATTTACAAATAATGTTCCTATCAATAATTTGCATAATACTGTAATGCTTCAATTGCATATTGCATATGATATTTTGGTTATGTTAAAAATAACATTTAGCTTTCTTTTATTTGCATACTGGAAGTGCTTATTTGTTCAATACATATGAGCGGAAGCTGAAAATTAAAGTTTATTTTAAAAATTAACCTGTCGAATGTAAAGTGAACCTGGTGAATTTGCTGTGTTGCAATATTGTGCAAAATAAAATACTAATTATCTTAAGCATGGAAAGCATTATGGAAAAAAAGTTTAGAAAAATAACTCAAAACAATGTGCTCTTTTTTTTTTTATATATATATTAATAGTTTAATAATTGCCCACTATTTACTACTGGCACTGCAGGCCATGGCACTGACGATACATGGAATGAAGATGGAGCACTGGTGGAATGACCTGCCCCGCTTTGTCCATCACAAATCTCGCATGTGGTTGCTTGGGATCAAACCCAGGCCATCTAAGTGAGAGGTGAGTGGTCTAACCAATCATAGTTTAAAAGGATATATAGTCACATTCCAAACATATTGCTATTAGTTTGTCCTATTTGAAATGGTTTCATTCTCACATGAACAGCGTTAAGTTAATATATATCTGAGAAGCAGTTTCATTGTTAAGCAAACCTGAGCAAAATCTGCAATTGGATAGCAGAGTGCTTGCAATAGAAATATAGCATATTGTCACGATTGCTGTTAAGCGCAAGGCTCAATATAAAGTTTGAACATTTATATTTCTGGACACTTTGGGCTAAATTGTACATTCATCTAAATTTTTATATTTTCTTACATTTCACAATCTTTCTTGGCGAACGGATGGGCACAGCTAGTATGTAACGGGACTTTAGCAGCTAACTCCTTCCGCTAGGAGAATTCCATGGGGACTCACAGTTCATAAACTTCCTGAGTCCTACGTGCCATTTTGCACATCATTACAGAGATGTGTGTCAGACGGAATGTTCTAGAACATCCTTTTATGTTTAACTTCATAAAAAATGACTAGCTTCCCATAGGAAACGATTGGCTATATAAGAAGCGCCAGAACCAACATTTTGATGGTCTCTTGGTCAGACTCAGTTTCTCTAATTCTCAAACTCTGATATTGGCTGATGTGCGGCCACATCCGCTGGAACTTCAGCATGAATCTCAACAGCAACCATGCCATCAAAAAGGTAAACTCCAATGGGAGTCTTTAGATAATTAATAAAATGGACCATTATGAACCATTGAGTTGTCTTTAATAACTATAATCTACCATCTAGTGAAACCCCCCTGTCATCGCATGCTTGTGAGGTGACAATATTAGATACAAGCACTGCTAATTCTCACACTAGAAACATACAACAGCAGCACCAGCAAGAACACCGATAGCCAATTATAATAAAATAATGTTCAAATGGTAGTGAATGGCCCTGCTCTCTAACACATACTCAACATTCCTAGAGAGCAGTTAGCTATATCTATGCAATTAAGAGGCAAATGATTTGACGATTAATGCTAATAATCATTGAATGTGTGAACATGGCTTGCTTCGTAAATCATAATTGGCATTCATTGTTACACGTGTGTTAGTGGACGCCAAAAATAATAATAAAAACTAAAAGAATTTGAGTCGGTTTTTGTAACACAAACATCACTTATTTTTACTTACTGGGGACCGGTTTCGGGTAACAGTTGTTCCCATAGGTTGAAAATGAGAACAACTGTTACCCAAAACCGGTCCCCAGTAAGTAAAAAAAATCTGATGTGTACCATTCACATGACTTTCTCCATATCCGTGCAACAAATAATTCTTAAAAAGCTTATACTTCTATTTACTTTATGCTAATCAGAAATAGTCTTATTACTCGCTTCCTTGTAAGTAGAAGCGAAATAAGGGACAACCGTAGGTTAAAGTGATAGCCAAAAGCTGCTTGCTATGTCAATGAAGTTCCTTTGTTTATATGGATAGGAATTGACAAGTTCCTGTATGAGAAAAGTATACGTTTTTCATAGCAGAAACCAAAAATAAGTGGTCACAAAAACGACGAACTCCACGAAAAAAATGTATATAACATAAATTGTGTGTTTTAAAGTGCTCTACATTTTTTGTGTAGTAAGTTTTTGTGTAGTAAGTTTTTGTCCATCTCTTACGGTTTAGCAATCATTCAAAATGTAGTAAAATTCATCCAGAATAAACTACTCTTCAGAGGCTATTCCCAGAAAATTCAAGATATACATTTTATTTGTCAGGTAAATATGTTTGATATCCGAAATTTTAATCAAAATCGTTAGAGCCATTTTTGAGAAAATCAAAATTTTCGAAAAAAATTCCATGTAAAGGGTAGTTGGGGGTGGGGGGATTATTCTCAAAATCTTTGTGTCGCATCCCTGGAAGATACTAAACTTAAATGCCAAGTTTAGTATTTTACCGACTTTTCGTTTTTGAGTTATCGTGTTCACAGACACATGGACACACACGAACCTTTTTGTGAAAATGCTTTTTTTGGATATTGGGGACCCTAAAACATATATTTCCGGTGAAATCTCAGTATCGAATTTTTGGTGGAGTGCAATACTTCTCTACCTATTACAGGTTATTACGGGCAGCAGAGTACTCACAGCTCACAGGAATCAGCATGCAGCATGCAACGCAGCTCAGCATTGAGGCAAGCTGTGTCAGAGCTGAATAAAGTGTTGCATAATAATGCTGTATTGCAATTTCTTGTTGAATTCAGCACTTTTCGACATATGGGACACTGTGGGAGTCCATTATTTTTGGTAAAAAGATATTGTTCTTTCAATAAAATAGTTAAGGGGCATCCCTGGCTTGACATAGAGACATATATTATGAGAAACAACACAAAACAGAAGCAAGGGCTTCTACTATTACCTTCGCCCAGTAATTCATGGCTTCATGGTCTCCCTTCAGCCAAGCTGCATACACTGACTCAGACAGAGTGGGAAGAGGCTGACATACAAGGTACGTGATAAAGTAAAATTTGCAATTGTAACACAAAATATCTGGATTTGACTTTTGCAGAATAAGAACACAGATATTTTTTTGTTACTGGGATATATCCCTTACAGCTGCATGAGCATAAGAAGTTAAGAATATCAGCAATCCTATAATGCACCTCATGGCTAAGCATTAAATGAGCAGTAATGAACTGGTAAATATTAAGAAAGAAAAGAAAAAAAAAATGTTGGAAAAGGAGACAAAGCCATTTTGAAGTTTCAAAACACTCTCACAGAATTTCCACCACAAGCGGAGACTGCTAACATGAAACCTAAAATGATTTATTTATTTTGGGAACCTTAATAACCAAGTTTAACTTATAATAACTGCCTCAGTGTCTTTTAAGAATCTAAAAAATATTTTTACAGCACTGCATTTAAAAGCTCAGTATTTTATATTTCATATAGCTATTTACTGCTCTATTCTTTACATTACAAACCTTGCAGAAAATTACAGGTATGCCACTGATATGAATGTGAACATATTTTTAAATAATCCTGTTCGGTAACAGAGAAATGGCGTTAAGGTTTGTAGATGTTAATTTTTAACAGTATGTTTCATTTAATTATTGAAATTAAACCCTTCAAAGTGATGTAAACAATGTTACAAAAACATAAAAGTCAGTTTATTAAAAATATGTCCTCAACAATATTAGAACACTAAACAATAAATGCTCTTTTACATCATAAAACATTTCTATGGATAACTTATTCAATTTGAACACAGAAAATATAAATATGAACTGGATACCTCAAGTACAATTATTTTATGCGAGGACAGATTACTCAAAACAAGGAGAATTCTTAAATATTTTTAAAGAACAACACATTATTTACAAAACAAGAATAACAACAACATGACTATGTGTAAATGAATGAGTGAATACATCAACAAATTACAGAAAAACAATAAAAATAAAACATCAACTCAGTTTCTTAAAATGTCTAACATTTATACATTTTCATTGCAAATTTCATCTACAGCTTTGACCCTGATTATAAAAACAAAATAATTAAAGACTGCATCCCTTAAATTGACTGTCATCGAATATGTTTTCCCCTTCGTTTAAAGCTGTGAAGAATGACAGGAGTTACTACCTTCCATTGTCAAAGAGAGGAATTGAATACCAACTAAGAAAAAAACGTTAACTTATCTCTATACATATTGCCCAAGTTTTGGCTCGGGATATCCATTTTTTGAATGCACATTCTTTTAGAAACGAGGGGATAAGGCATGTCAACATGTGCATATACCTGCATGTACCACACTGTAAAACATTCTATTCAGTAAAGGCTTTTTATAACCATAATGTGACAATCTTACAAGGCAATAATTCCTGTAAAATTTCCTGCAGCATCTTAGCATAGTTTCTGAATTAATTTTACAATTTAAACAAATTTAATTTCCTCTGTGAAACCTTGTGATGCTTCAAGAATATTTAAATATGAAGAATGACTAGAATGAATTAGTATGCGAGTGACAGAATGAATGAACAAATATGTTACAATGACAAATTAAGGGACTTTGTAAACATATCAGTTTCATATTTTCAAAATGAACAAATATCAATTAAACTGATCATTGTTCTTTAATATAAAATGTATCTCTAATTGCACATTGTTTATCTTTTTACATTAACCAAAGTAAGTTTTAACAGCAGCGGCTAAACATGTCAGAACAATATCTTCCCTCCTTTGAGGCACACAGAAC
Source organism: Hymenopus coronatus (assembly GCA_030762935.1). Lineage (NCBI taxonomy): Eukaryota > Metazoa > Arthropoda > Insecta > Mantodea > Hymenopodidae > Hymenopus > Hymenopus coronatus. Next base: position 23,444,782 of record CM060891.1, read on the forward strand.
AATTTGGGTAGCTTCTCAAATATCTTGAAAGAGCTCATGCCTATATTGCAGGCACCTTAAATAAATATTTGTACTGCTTTTTACTGTAAGACAGTATTTTTTACTGCAAAATAATATAATATGTAATTAAGGCTTGTACAGAGCTTACATTTGGATGCATGGCCTTGTTAAGGGGAATTGTTTGCCCTCCACTGTGCTGCTTTTAACTGATCCTGTTTCCCCTCCTCTCCGTGTGCCAGCTAATCAACTGACACAAAGTCTGTAGTATACAAAGATTTATACATTGTGAGACCACATATTTCAGTGTTACAGTCTCTTAGTATGTTTATAATGCCAAAAATTCTGTATTTTAGGACAAAAACTTCATGTACAATTCTTAAATTGAAACTCATTTTTATTTATGGATACTGTTTAACTACTATGGTTCTCAGCATCCCATTCTATACTGGGCATGAAAGACTGCCTAATTTTGCTCGTAGGCCTCTGCATCAGGCTTGAGGTTCTTTTACGTGCTATAAATCTATGAAAGGGACCAACAACTTTACTTGCCTTCCGAAGGAAGCCATGCTAAGGATTTTTACGCCCGATTTTAACCTGCAGATTTTAACCTGCAACCTTGGGAACCAGAGGCTAGCATGTTACCCCTAGACCACGAAGGACGATTCCTAAGTGACAACAAACACTTACATATGAGTCAGCGATTTAGAGTGTATCAAGCTGCCCATACGTCTCACATAAAATGGTTCCTAATTTTTGTGAATGGATTTAGGAAAATAGAATGTTTTCCTTGACACAAATCTAAAGTAAATCACTTGTTCTTACAGAGGAGAAACAATGATATCAGAAAAAAGTTGAAGCAAAGTCAAAAGAAAGCTTACTCAGGCGTTTTGCAAACCTCAGTTTGAAGTGTCACTAAACTTTTAAAATTAAGACCCTAGAAGACAACTGCGGTTCAAGAGCTCTAATCATGATATAATATGATAAGAGTTCATTTCTGCAATTGGATGTCAGATAATGTTAATAATTGCTGTATTGACCCATGTTTAATTTTTTTTTACAGATGAAGCACGTCCTTGAATTACCAAGCATTAATACTAATTTTCTTAAAATGTGAGGGGGATTGTGGCAGCAATTTCCAACATTTATGACAAAGGCAAATGGCAAATTTGCTTTAGAAATCTACATGCTTGAATTTAAAGAGCTAACTCTGTGGCAAACAGCATGCTTCCCAATGCCTAAAAAATTCCCATTAAACTGGCGACGCATCCAAACATAGGCTCTGTAAAAAAGGAAGTTTATTTACATAACAAATATTGCTGATATTCAGCATCATTAGTGATTAACAAATTTCTTATTCTACTTTTTAAACAAACATACAACGAATTAAAAATGTCAACAACAAGAAAACTGTTTGCTATTATAAACTGCTCAATCAAGAGCTTGTAAGCTACCCTTCTACATTCTAGTCGATGTTCTTCCTATTTTTATGTAGAACTTTTTAAAAAGATGATCATTAAAATATGAGTTTACATCTGTAAATGTTCATTAAAAATGATGCAAACTCATAAATGCCCATGTGAGACACTGCACTCACATTTCTGTTCAACAATATTTGTCATTATTTCCCACATCGGCATCATCAACACCTAAAAACTGCTACTAGAAAAGGAGTTTTGGACAGGCCTGTCACAAAATGCAGGAACTGAACTGGCAGTTAACTTCAAAGTTGCCCACAATGAGTTTTTTCTATATATGAAGAATGGAAGGAGTTAAAATAAGCCCTTCTTAAGAATTGAAAGCAAATGTCAAAACAAAACTGTTGCTATAAAATTTGTTGCATGTTAAATAGTTTTAAACAGTTATTTTATAACAGTAAATTATAGTGTATGCAATGCAAGTTTCACTTTGTACAGCTGACCACAGAATCCCCGTCCTCACACACTTAAAGTTGTGCAATGCATTCTTATGCAGCAAGCTGAACTTCTGAAGAAACAAAATGAGTAGATTTGTTAATTAATATAAAATGAAATGGCGGGAACATTCACAGCAAAATGACTGAATTTAGCAAAATGTAAACAATAAACATTGCATGGAGGCATGAAAATAAATCAAGGTAAAACATATTAAGGAAAAAGACTTGGCAAACCGGAGAAATGAAATATAGATTCAAGCTCATAGTACGTGAATGCCTAGAGATGAAAGAGAAAGATGGGAGAAACAGGAGAAATGTGCCCTAAGAAAAAAGAAAGGATGCTACATCTATTGTTAAGAGGCATAGCATATATTGGCTGTTCATTTTTATCCGTGACTTACCACGCACTGTGATGGCATAATGACTGGTTAGCCTATACTAAAACCATAGCGCTCTCTCCAAAAAGGAATGGTATAGTTTCTGGAAGAGAAAGCTATCACGGCCCTGGATGTGGCTGGAGGCAACTAATACTACTGCCTTTCCACACCCTCTTCCATCGTAATAATGAATAACACAAACTCAGTTCTGTTTTGTTGACAAACTGAATATGACCTCAGGATGTCTTGGTTGAGTGGTTGATAACATCATTCTGGTGTCGTTAGGAGCAATATATAAATACAAGGGTCATCCAGAATGTAATGAATGATTTTAGCATAACTAAATAATGATGAGGTCATCTCCTTAGCGCGGTGGTAGCGCAGCTGCTTACCAAGCGGGAGACCAGGGTTCGATCCCCAGTACCAGTGTGGGGATTTTTCCCCCACTGGGAGACCTGGCCCGGGGTGCACTCAGCCTCATAAGGTCCCTGGGGGGCCAATTGAGGAGCTACTTGATGGAGAAGTAGCGGCTCCAGGTCATGAGGACCACATTAACCGGCCGGGGGACTCGAGGCGCTGACCACGTCTCACCCTCCAATATTGCACCCCATCCATGACATCTGTAGTGGACCAAGATGGCGGATGCAGCGGCCGGGCGATAGGCCAAGGTTCCCCATGAGCTGTCGTGCCATGGAGTTATTATAAATAATGATGAAAGATTTCAACACCAAACTTTATTTATAAAATTACAATATGGGATTACAGACATTTACGTGAGCTTCTTCTGGGCTCCTGTGCGGTGGTTGCTTATTTGCTCTCGCTTATATATTGGCAGTACGGTGGAGGTTCCCCGCCCCCTTGCTTCTGGTTGGGTAGTTGTCCACCAATTGGCGTGGGTGCTGGCGCTGCTCTTTCCTGGTGATGCTGGAGTTGGTTTATGCTTTTTTTTTTCACGTTTTTGTTTCCTTTTTGTCCTATTTCTTTTTCTAGATCGTAGCTTGGTTCTTCTTTTAGTAAATGCTGTGTTGGTTTGCCATCAGTTTCTGGAATGTCGCATGTCTCCGCCCCTTGCCTCTCTTTGGCTGGAGGCCAGCCAATGGCTCTCCTTTGAGGAGTCTTCCAGATGTTGTTGCTTTCCACTGTCCCTGTTGATGTGAAAAAGAAAGCAAGCATAGACCAACTCCGGCATCACCATGAAAGAGCAGCGCCAGAGCCCATGCCAATTGGCAGGCAACTAGCCAACCAGAAGTGAGAGGACGGAGCAACCTCCACCGCACTGCCACTATATAAGAGAAACAAAAGCGTGAAAAAGAAAGCATAAACCAACTCCAGCATCACCAGGAAAGAGCAGTGCCAGCACCCACGCCAATTGGCAGGCAACTAGCCAACCTGAAGCAAGGGGGCGAGGCAACCTCCACTGCACTGCCACTATATAAGAGAAACAAAAACGTGAAAAAGAAAGCATAAACCAACTCCAGCATCACCAGGAATGAGCAGCAACAGCACCCATGCCAATTGGCGGGCAACTAGCTAACCCAAAGCAAGGGGGCAAGGCAACCTCCACCGCACTGCCACTTTATAAGAGAAACAAAAACATGAAAAAGGAAGCATAAACCAACTCCCACATCACTAGGAAAGAACAGCGTCAGCACCCATGCCAATTGGTGGGCAACTAGAAGCAAGGGGGCAGGACAACCTCCACCGTACTGCCACTATATAAACGAGAACAAATAAGCAACCACCACACAAGAGCCCAGAAGCAGCTCATGGCAAGATGAGCGAAACGTTGGCAATCCCATGCAAGATAACGCAGCCTTCTCCGGAAATTAGAAGAGACGTCAAGACACAGGTCGTGGAAGCCTATGCATCCATTTAAAATTACAGAAGCTTGATCTATTTCACAATGTAATAGTGTTGCTATCTGGGTATTTATTGTCACGTGGTACTGGTTTTTTCAATGCAGATGTTATACTCTTCCGCTGCTAAAGAACTGAGCCAAGATGTCGCTGCCACTAAGGTCTTCATTGGCTGGGAAATCTATTTCCACTAAAAAAGTTATGTACTGTGTCCAAAGTGAAACACCTATTTTTCTGAATTCTTTTAACATTTGCTATCATTCTCCATAATGATTAATGAACTTCAACTCCGGTCTTTGTTGTGCACACTAGTTCTTTTTTGATCACTCGTAAATTATGCTTCATTCCCTCACTGAAGACTTGTTCTTTGCATTATCATCATACACTTGTATTATTTGTCTATAAAATTTGATTGGTCGAACATTTTGTGCATTCAAAAAACGACTAAGTTTTTTGGCGGTAGAAAAGTATAACAGCAGCATTGAAAACTGGTGCCATGTAACAGTAAATGTATGGAGATTATGTTGAGAAATAAGAGTAAGGTACTGAAACTTTGTAAATTAAGTTTTGTGTTGACATCTTTCATTACTATTATTACTTATGTAAAATCATTCATTACTTTTAGGATGATGGCATCCAATGACAACCTTTCTTGTCTTGTGCAGAAAATCAGGATAAAAATGAACACCTGGTATAAGACCCAAATATACAGGATGAAAATTAAATCACTGGACATAGGAATTTAACATGGGAAGTAAACTTTCCCCAGACACTCTCCCCCTTGTTAATTTTACAGATAACTTTTATAAGAACAGATTTAACATTAGAAAAAGAATATAGTCTATAAGCTTCGGTTTATTTGTTGTTTACTTTTGAAGAAAATACTAACAAAGCCACTTTTATTAATTTTTTAAATCATTAATTTTGTTTTGCTCATGGGCTATGACTTGCTACATGTTTGTAATAAATAAAAATCATGATATGAAAAACAGTATGTCTTTCATAGAAAAAAACTAAAGCTGTTATCTTTGTAATGATTCATTGCTGATAAGATTAGTAAATAAAAACAAAATTTATTAATATTGTATTTTGATTCTCTTTTTAACATTTGTAGCCTTGAAATTAACAAAGAGAGAATATTAGAGAAACCCTATACTCGCATGTTAAACTCTTATATTTAGTGTTTTGATTTCCACTAGCTATATGCTAAATTATTAGGGTCATTTATAATGAGGTAACAAAAGCACAAATGTTACATGGATAAATAAGTGGCTTGAAGATGGACAAGAACAAATGATTTAGTTTGACAGTTTTGTTCTTTCGCATGTGTACACATATTAGAAATTTGAATCAAACTTGAAAAACTCAAAAGACAGAGCCAGATCTGAAATCATGGCTCTTCTGCTAATAATGCTAAATCGGCTTATGAAATTAATTGGAGTTTATGAAGAACAGCAACGGTACTACAATTTGTCACAGTGAGAAAAGTAGCTCATATATAACCCATGATCGATAAATACAATGAAAACATTTTTGGCATGCATCCTGCTGGATGACAGTCGGTTCAACGAAACCTTAGGCCAATCAGTTATCATCCACATAGCTGTGTGCTTGTTCAGATGTGCAGTTTGTGTGTTATGGATGTTAGGAGTAGTGCAGTGATGATGTTAGGGGTGAAATGGAACAACATACAAATGTGATTCTGCTTCAAACTTGGGAGAACTCCAAAGGAATATCATGAAATGCTGCACCAGGTGTATAAAAACTGTGCTTAATTAAATAAGTGCATGTATGAATGGTGCGAGCATTTCCAAGAAGGACAGGACAGCATGAAAGACATGCAATAACCAGGTAGGCCATTGACATCATGCTCCAACTAAAACTTGCGAAAAGTTACCATTTGAACTGTTACTTAACGTTCTTCAGTCAAGAGTTTGCAAATTTTCATTTACATTTTCATTATAATTATAATGCTTTCTAGCAAAATAACACTTCACTTTATTGTATAGAATTACCACTTATAGGAACATATTCTAATCCCTTCCACCCTTTATGTACTTGAAAGGTTTCATCAAGTTCAGTTAACCATAATATTATTTTTGTTTTTCAACTCATTTAATTATTAAAATTAAAGACAAACTTTATTTCACAACTAGGATAAAATTGTAGGTTCGATCCTCAAAGTTAGCCCAAAGAGACCTAGGCTGATATTTTAATTCTCTGCGCACAACTTAATGCCAATTCAAGAAATATTAATGTGCTAATATTTCATATTTCACTAAAAATATTAATTCTATTCCTATTTTTCCCTACAATTAATTTTGATGCAATATAAATGCATCTTAAAAAAACTATTGTATTTTTATACAAGATGTGACTATTATCTCTAACGCATCTCTGTACAAATGTATTAATATATTATTCCAAAGTTACTTGGTGGGAAAAATCATTAGGCACCTTCATGATTTTTAAACTTTTGAAGAAAAAACAATAAAATATAAGTAACAGAGAAAATAAAACGTGGCTTTTCCAACTTAGGAATTATTTTTGAGTCAAATTTGTGTCATAGCTTCATTACTCTTTAATACTCTAGTATGTTTCAGAAAACAATTTAGAAAAACATGTTTGAAGAAAAATGATTGAGTATTTAAAGTTTAAGTGAAGTTTTATGACAAATTTGACTCAAAAGTAATTTCTAAATTATTATATAATTCACTGTTACAAACTTCAATTTGAAATAAATGGCTTTTCCAGCCTATGCTTAATAAGCATGATAAATCCAATAAAGATGTATGAAAAGTTCTACCCATAAAATAATAACTGATACATAAAAGGAACTATAAGATGTCTAATTCTGCATCGTAAGACATGGCACATTACTTTTTGAATGAACCTCTGCATTGCTAAATTCGTGTTGTAATGTGAACGACTTTCATGGGATCTGCTGTAAGTTAGGCAGCTTGATTATAACAAAAAGATGAAAGAACTAATTTTGAGGTTACTAAAAAACATAGAAACAGCCTTTTTTTTTAGGAGGGTTAGGTCATAATATATGGGCATGTGTCATTTGGACACTCAAAATCTCAACCGCCCCACCTTGGTAGTGTGGAGGTAGCATGTCTGCCTCACATTCAAGAGGTCACCAGTTCGAAACTCTCTTATGGTAAGTTACCCAGATAAGGTGTTTTCAGGGTTTTTCAGAAGATAAATGCTGAGTAGCTTTAAGCTCCATTGAACCCAAAATCATTTGAGCATAATTTCACAGATATCAATCATTGTCCAATATTATCAACCACGCCAAAAAATGTTAAGCTAATGTAAAAATATAAGCTCAGCCAAAAGCACATATTTAGGGAGTTTTAATACTTTATTTTCGAAAAACTGCTTTTCAGAGAAGTACGTATATACCATGGATGAGATGACATCATATTTCAGATTAATTAACTTTTTATCTACAAGTAATACCCACTCACAGTTTCTACACTATCATTCCTCTATGCTCTGCAGCCAGAAGTATCACATATGCTCTTTTGCAGATCTTTAAATACAAAACTACTTCCAAAAATATTAAACACACTCAGAATCTGCATTATAGTACAGTTCTATAATCTTTCTTTCCTTTCAATCCTGCACAGTATTCATAGTGTTGCAGCAATGTTTCCAATATGGTTTAATATAAAACTACATCAGTGGAATGAAGCATTTAGGAACATACCAGCATCTTAGTGGAGCTGCAAATAACTTAAAGTAAACATATTCTTTCTTTCATGTACCTAGTTTCAGTGCTTCAGTTCTCCATGTAGTTCTAAAGAAATGGATTAGTTGGATTAATATTATATTTTTACACCTCTTCATTCAAAACGTAGTTCTTAAACATATGCTTCTTTTGATAGAGATCATAAATGACAATGCAGATTATGAATATAGAACATTTCTGAACATCACAAGAGCCTGTATGCAATAATGAACAATTTTTTTAACTTTTATATTTTATGAACTAATTGTGCTCAAATGATAAATTAAGATTGCTCACCTTTGCTTATAGCATTTTATGACCTTTTTTCTTCATATCTGCAGCTAAATTTAATTAAACACATAAGTAAATCAGGAAATATAGATTATGAAGAGGGCCCTGCTTAACAGTTGCAAGGAAGCCTGTATGCATTTCGTTATACCATATGCTTAAACCATATTGGAAGGTGAATGTAAAAGGGTCCACAGAGCTTAGAGATACCAACATTTGTCTTCTAAAGTTAAGTTAAAAACCTTCAGCGAAAAGCCTTATACAGGCAACCATTCTAACCGTGATGGATCTTGAATGCATTGCATTTTTGCTGTTAACGAGATATTTAAGTGTAAAGTTGCATGTTATTTGAATCTTCAGGTACGTGCCTTGAGGAACCAGAGTGTTTTTGAAGCACTTATGATGTATATGTTCAATAATGTTCAGAAACGTTATGAACATTGCATGGCATGTGATTATACACATCTTGAACATACGCTATGCAATGCCATTAACATTTCAGTATTACTGTACATGCCAAAATTTTTAAACATTAAAAGTAATTTAATATAACTGCCTTGAATATGTTTAAGATACTGCTTGTACACATCCTCAGAAAGTGTCTGATGGAGCCTGATGCATAAATTTGTTATGAAATTGATTACTGTCTATGGATCCCCACTGCTAACTAATTACAGGAACTTCAGAATACATCATTATTAGCATTGCTGTTAACATGGAGATCCATAAAATGAATAAACTAAACACCATATGGACATGGGTCATTCAATATTTCTAATATTGGTATGAAAATTTATACTTTTGTTTCTTTTAATGTATCAATTATTATTTTTTGCATAACTTCTGAAAAATACAGTGCTTTAGAACTGGATTCATCTTTTCTGTATAGCTAAATGTGGTTGTAGCACTTTTGGTCAATTACTAGGAAATGATTCAGCACTCTTGCTCCTGACCTCATTTGTGAATTGATTGAAACATAGTTCTACTCAATGCAGTGATGGATAGATTCTGCTATCTTTTCAAACTATATTGCATCTATCTGGTGCATACAGTAAATGCCTGAAATAATGTGGTTGCTGGGAGACATGTTTTAATTCTGCATTATAACAATTCTGCGGCATATCGAGATGTGAGCTTAGAAGTGACAAATATCGATCCTGAGGTGGTGGGAAACATTTGTGTAATAATAAACTTCAGTGCATTATGAAGTATAGCATTATCTTCCTGACAAGTATTAGATCTATTGGCCTATTACAGTCTCATTCCATTTCTTCATCAGACGGCCAAACAGCCATCCCCTGTGGTCTATAATTTAATATTGATGTGGAATTCTTAATGCAGGCGTTCTGATTACATAGGACCTCCAATTTCAACAATAATTTTGAAACTGTTCTATTATTGGATCAATTTTCAATTCTTTCATATTTATATTTTTTATCTTATCCAGTTTATTGTACCTTGCAGTTCTTAAAAAGTTCATTTCATTAGCTGTGATACAATGTTGATCACTTTGTCGTATGGTCCGAGCTCCACTTCCATACATTAAAACTGGCCTTGCTAGTGTCTTATAAGCCTTTATCCTAGTGTCTTTGGACCAGAGACGGTTTGAAAATATTATTAATAGTACCCATAGCATAATTGAAATTGTTTAATTTAACTGCTACATCTTTTTCTGTTTTGTAACTTAAATAATAGCCTAAATACTTAAATGATGATACCTGTTCCACACAGGTTATATTTTAGTTCACAGATGATTTTTTTCCTACAAAGGCCATTACTGTGTGTTTTTTTATATATATATATATATATATATATGATATACAATAAACTACAGCACTTTTAAATGCAATTGCTCACCACTTATGCTGGGGTGTACAATTACATTCTACACATTTTACATTAACGTAATTTTACACTGTCTTAAGTAAATCAGTAAGTTTTGTTTTTTTCTCCTTGTATTGTTTTTTGTAGCAAATGTCAATGCTAGAGGTGTAATGAGAGCAAAACTGCAAGACCGTTCTTAGAAGAAACTTTTAAACTCAACTTTCAAAAATAAAACAGTAATATACATAAATAAAAAGTAAGGTATTGTTTCAGGGAATATACTTTCCTTTGTGTAAAATCCCAATACAATGTATTTCCTACTGTGCTATTTTGGGCTTCTTTCATTGCAATTCCACTTCTCAGCAATGTTCACTTTTGTAAAAACAAAAGAGCGAAAATCTCAGACCACCTCTGGTGCTAAAGGAGAAAAGCATATAATATTTAAATAAATTTTAGTCAGTAGCAGCTTGCAGCCATATATGCACAATTATTTCACAACTGATTGTTTGAAAATCCAATTTATTGAGAATTCTTACTTCTGTTATTATGTACTTTCAACATTTGAGTTTGTGCTATCAGTCTTATATACACGGAATGAACCATGCATACAAATAGTTAGGATTATAAATTACTATGGCGGACACAACATTTAATGCCAGATGGTGGAGAAACTGCTGACCTCAGAAGAGAGGTTGGCATCGCCTTGTAACTTGTAGAGTAAAGACATTGTCAAACATAAATATCATTTGTATGCACAAAAGTTACTTGTGCTCTACATAAGTGAACAAATTATTCATTAAGGGTGTGGTGAATAACCACAAATAACTTTTTGGACAAAGGCCAACCAGGCTAGAAAATCATAGTATATAAGAGTGTATGAACATAGTTGGTAAGATCGCCTGTTGGAGCTCTGCATGCAAGTAGTTAAGGATAATAAAGAGATAACGCCACTGTTCTAACCAGGGAAAACAGAAGGCGTGACAGTCGCAACTATATAAAACGCACGGACCAGAAGGAAGGCAGTCAAGTCTGAGCTATGTAAGAAGCAACATCGCCGTAGCATGGTGGCCTGTCTCAATCTACCTTGATCTCTTGTTCTTATTTATACGACCCTGCCTCTGTACTCCCGGCTGAGGTGACCCGTGTTCCGGTAGGCAATCCGTCTGCATTTGAGCTCGTCAAGGTAACCCCTTGTACCATGTCTCTCGATGCAGTTCTGCGAAACCTGCTAGGCACGTACACCTGTACGGTCTCTACATCAACCAAAAGGATGATCCCGCTTGGCATCTCGAGTTCGCTGAGAATCAACCCTCAGTTGCATGTCTCGATGTCACCCCGTGGAGCCCGATATGCAAAGTATACCACCTGCTACCAACCTTCCGTTCCTCTATAAGGTAGAACCAACTCGCAAGCAAGGAGTCCACAACAGAAGGCATTTTATTTTGAAGCTTGCAGTATAAAAATAAATTTCCTATGTTAATTGGCAGCCAAGATGTTAGTGTGCATTCAACTCATCTTCTAACAAGGGACTGTGCTAACTAAAACAGCTTTCTGTCCGGCTGTCTTTGTATTCCTTTTGTTTGTGTCAGCATGCGATTCAAAACAGATAACAGAACCAGTATGTAGTCTGAACTAAGAAAAAAGGTCTTTAAGTTGCTGTTTTATAGCTTTTTCTCTCATGTTAGTGGTGAAAATTTCAGTTCCCTTAATTTTATTATAATGATATTTTTTATATATATAGTAAAAATACTGCTTAACACACAAGATACAAGTATGTGTATTAATTTGTTAATAAATATATAATTTGACCATCACTGTTACTAAATTCCTGCAAACATTAATCAAAGATACAAGTAGTGAAAATCAAATCAACAATATATACACTAAAATTGTTACATAACCGAACAGGAATATAATTTACATTGTGTATTCTTTCTTCTTTTTACTTGATCTCCCAAGTTTGATATTATCATTTTTAAGGTATGATTTTCAGATTACTTTTCCAAAGTTTGTGTTTAATCGAGTACTACAGTAATACTCTATAAATTAAATTTATGAGTCAAGGTGTAGACACTTATTGCTTCATTTACTGTTTTTTTAAACAGGACATGTTTCAAAAGCCATTGCTTTTATCTTCAGCATAGTTTCTTGGTTGGTGTGGATGGCATTGTCTTCTCCAATCTATGGCTTGTTGAATGTACTTGTCGAATACATCTGGCGGTGGTATTCCAAAATTCATGAGCCAGTGCAAGTTCTTTTTCATAAATATTTTTTCATTATTAACTTCATGCTGCCATATTAAAGGCACATTACCAAATCCTCCAATTATAATAGGTATAACTATGAAGAAAATTATAATAAAAGCGTGAGCTCCTATGGAAAGTGCATAATGAAAGTAAGCTACAACATAATAGGTATCATGAAGTATAATATCAATAGCTGAATTAGCTAAAATTACAGCAACTTATACTTCTCTCATAGTGGCCAGCTACCTTAAGTTTTGTGCCTTCTATAGCTTTTGTTTTCAGCAGATATTGCAGTGCTTATCTTTAAGCTAGTCATGGTACATGGACACTTTCGGACAAAGAATTTTACTTTTCTAGCATTATATAAATGCATATAGAAAATGGGTATGCCTGGTCCAGTAGTTTAATACTGAAATAAATGGTTGTTACTGAGCATGTTAAATTAACATCACATGTCTCCAAAGATTTGATGCATTGAAATTAATACCAGACTTACCATAGTCGAGACATTTAGATCCACAATTCAATCTACAAGAGATTGTTCCAAACTGTTCAAAATTAAGGATGCAAACTAAAAAGTCCTGATACATGTCCTAGTTATTAACCAACTGCAGTGTTAAGTGTTACAACTACTGATTAGTTTAATTGTTACATAAGTTAGTAACTGTGATGTTATTTGAATTAGAAATTTTTCTGAGTTGGACTTAATAGCACTAGAATACTACAAGGTAATTTTACCTGGAAATGTTTCAAAGCATGTTTGCCTCATTAACAGCAATCTCCAGGTGATGCAGGATTTTTTCGATGGTGCTTGAAGGGGTTGGCTTTGACATCATGTGCTTTTGTTATGTACTTCTAGAAGGTATTGTGTGGTGGAAATTTGAAATTCATTCAAATTATTTCAAATGTTGTATTACTTCTTTATAATATGAATTTTTCTCCAAATATAAAACTCACAAGATATGTGGTAGAATTGATATTTGGGAAAAAATTCACATTATAAAGAACTAAGATAGTATATGAATTTTGATTTGCCACCACACAATACCCTCTGGAAGTATATAATAAGAGTACCAATTATATCAAGGCCAACCCCTTCAATAATGAAAAAGCTGCATCAGTTGGAGATTGTCAGAGATCTCAAAACTGCCAGATAAAATTATCTTTTAGTGAAGTTCTAGTGTTTCTAATTCCAACTCAAAATGATTTCTAATACTGAGTAGTTATTTGATGTTTTCTATGTCTACAACTTCTAATGTTTTATACACAATAGATCAATTATGTTTGTATTTTTAGGTACAAAGTTTTAAACAATTAAATATATTAAAAATTATTTCTGGATATTGAGCATTAAAAATGTTAACAGATTAGGATGTAATACTGAACGTGTGGTAGGCCTGTCCAGAAGTACCATATTTGTCACAGAATCATTATCATTATATCATCACATATATGATCTGGCAGTGGCGATGATGGTGCCCAAATGATGTGGCTACAATGACAAAACTGCTCGTGCTATATAATGGCGCACTATCATGCCACTGTATATGGATCTGGATATTTGGAAGAACACGGCTGAACATCGTCCACAGGCCAAACTCTTGGAGGAGGGCCCGAGGTAGAGGGTACAGCAGCCCACTGCTGCTGTTGTGATGAGGAGGGAGGAACTTGGAGTTGAAGGGATGTGGATGAAGGGGACCGCGAAATACCCGATGGGGCTTGCTCCCGTCGCTCCTGTAGAGTCATCTGACTGGGATCCTCATCGACCGGGCTGTACTGCACTGCACTACGCCTTGTGATGAAGGATAAGATTAATGCCTCCAGGGCACATAGGTAACCCAGGATCTATCAACATACACAAGTTCAAATTCACTTGATATACACACTTGAAAAAATAAAACACTGTAAAGGTATTTCAATTAAAAAAGAAAAAAATTAGGCATTCTAATGCACGACATAACTTGAATTTTTAATTTTGATTTATTCGTACATCTTATTTACAAGCTTAATATTATGCAATATTTCTATAACTAAACTCCTATAAAAAATTTCTGGTTGTTTAAGTAGATTTTGTACTACCCAGATTGCTTGGCTCCCTTGCCTTGTCACTCATTGAGTAGCCCTTTACTCACTTAAGCCATTAGCCATTCTTTACCTACTCCTCCACTTCTCTTTAATTTTCCTTAAACATTTTTCCATGTCTAATTTTCTTTTCTTCTATCAGCATTTTCAACTACTATTCATTTATCCCCATGTATTTCCCCATACTGTTTTCCTATACTTGTTCTTTATATTCTGACATCCCTCCCTCCAGGTATCCAGTTTCAACAGTTTTTTTTTACATGTTTTAGAAGGTGAATGTTGTGTTTTATTTCATGCTGTTCATACCAGAAGTAGGCTGAAACTGCCAATTTTTTTGGTGTGCTTATTTATTAGTGATCAAAGTGTTCTTTCAGTCTAATTCCTATATTCATTTTTGTCTTGTCAATATTTATTTTATCGCAGTCTTTATAATTGATTCTGTATATGCCTGGTGTTTTAGAGTGTTTAAGTTGCTAGTATTGAGGTGATTTTTGATACTGAATTTATTCTGGGGTGCTAAAACTATATTGTAATTAACAAAAATCTTCTGGAACTGGATACTTTTTATTTATTTTTTTTTCTAGTGTTTAATGCCTGCTTTTACTACAAATGGCACTGCTGGCGATGGCAATAAATGTAAATGTTGTGTTATTTATGGACGCTCTTTAACTGCTGTGGTTCTCAGCGTCCCATTCTAAATTGGGCATTAAAGACCGCTTAATTTTGCTCAGAGGTCTCTCAATCAGGCTTGAGGTTCTTTTACATGCCGTAAATCTACGACACGGGACCAACGGCTTTACTTCCCTTCCGAAGGAAGCCATGCTAAGGATTTTTACGCCCAAAAAAATCCATCGTCCTCCACCGGGTTTGAACCCGCGACCTTGGGTATATGAAGTCAGCATGGTAACCATTACACCACGGAGGGCGACTGGCGATGGCAATGATGATACATGCAATGAAGATGGAGCACCGGTGGAATGCGATGGCAGGCGTAACCAGAGAAAACCCGCCCCTCTGCTGCATTGTCCACCACAAATCTCACGTGCGGTCGCTTGGGATCGAACCCAGGCCATCTAGGTGAGAGGCGAGTGGTCTAACTACTTGGTCACGGTGCGGCCACGACCTGGATAGTGCTGCTGTTGAACTGGATATCTGGGAAATAATATGTATGGAAAAATTCAAAACCAGACTATGAACTTGAATCTCCTGCTAGAAAAAATTTGTTGTGGAAGTCTGTAAAGTCTCCCACCAAAGGAGAAACGCTGATCACCACAAATAACTCACCTGCATCTGGTAGTCGCATGCAGCTGATGATGTAGGACAGATCTTACGATACCAGTTCTGCTGTGTAAGTAATAATTTTCATGAAGCCTTGTATAAAATGACTCATAGTACATTACTATTAATTGAGCTTCACAGTGTCATCACTTCCAATTCATTACTATTATGAATATAGCAGTGTTTTACTCAATATAATATGTATTCATAACTTTGATGAATAGAAAGAGTATATTCACAGACTGCTTTGAAACTCTAAAAATTCAAATTTTGAGGTACAATCATTTCAACCAAAGGTTAATTTATATTCTGTAATAACTGTAATTCACTGCTGCGAATTTAGGCAGTGTTTGGATTGTGTTACACGAAAGAGAGTATGGTATATTGCATTCATATTTCTCCATGTGTAAGCAGTCATTCTCCTTGGCAGTCAGCAGAATATAAGAATATGCGCAAAAAGTGTGCATGCGCATGAGCCACTGGCTTGGAGGAAGCAATGAGCAAGAATGACCATCAGTTATCACCAAAACCTTGGACGAGAAGAAGCCAGCTAGGAGATGCTGGTAGTCATTTCAACAAGAAGCTGTATAAGCATGTTTTGGATTTCAAAATTTCTGGGGGGAGTGGCATGTTTTTGGCTTAACTTTTAAAAATTAGTGCTTGCTCTTTTGAGAGAATTAGATTTTGTAAAATGTATTAAAGAAGTAAAAAAGGGTTTTCAGTAAAGAAGCCATGTTATTTGATGAACATTTAACAGCTTTGAAAAGTTTAGAATTTTCTTTTCATTTTTACTTCCCGGGTGGAAGCTTGTTTGTTATATGAGGTCAATGTAATTAAGAATTCTTTCACAATATATCTAAGAAATACTTTGCTCCAGAGTCTTTAACATTGAAGTAAAAATAATTCCTTCCACTTTTCTTATAATACAAAAAGTCGGCTTTTGTAATTACATTCATTTAACAATCCATGGTAATTCTAGAGAAATTTAACAAATTCCAAGCAAAACCTAGCAATTGCAATTAGTTGCTCTATCACAAGAAACCTATTCACAAACTATTAAACCACCCATTAAAAGACATCATACCAAACAAATCAAAATAAGACATGTACCAAATAAACTGTGAAGACTCCCCAAAATTTACTTTGGAAAGACTAAGAGAAACTTTTAAACAAAATTAAAAGAATACCTCAGGAACATAAAACTCAAGCAAATGGACAAATCACATTACTTCTGGACATCACAGCACATCAAACTGGACATCAAACTTAGAAAATACATAAAAACTACAGCAATACTAACAATTTGGGAAAGGATATGCATTGGGAAAAATGCAAATGACATCTTATGATTATCCCCAAGGAAGCCAGATGGCAGCACAAATGAAATTACAAAAGGAACTTCTTCTGGAGCCAGTCAAACACGCTGATGAAGATGAATATCTTTGAAATGCATCTGAGTAAAAAAAAAAAAGTTAAACTATAGTGTCAATAATTGACTCAAAGTACTTTTGCAATAATTGCTCTATGTTTGAGTTTGATGAATTCCACAAACAGATTCAAGTGATATTGGTTTGTCATAAATAAGGCGCCGGGCTCAAAAATTCTACACCAGAATGGGCAAACATGAGAACGCAATTGTCAGATTGCTGGGGGACTACCGAACACCAATACAGGCAGTACAGCATGGCTTGAGTGCACCCCTGGTAACAACGGCTTTAAACCCGCCAACAGCAAATCTTGGGAGTGGTAATCTAAATTAATTCCACCAAAAAACAAATTTTAACAAGCGGAGCAGAGAAAAAGGATGCTGCTCCTGAAAAAAGCAACTGTTGAAGAGCCTATCAATAGCGCTATCTCCTCAACATCAATACCCGAAACTTCACCAAAATCACCAAACCTAAACCATCTACCTTCCTTTGGTCAAGCCTTTACCAGAGTAGGTACACAGTAACTACACCTAGGTTCACCACGAGTGAGCTACCAGATCTCAGACAGGTGGAAGAGTTGTAGTACCATAACTGTCGGGGCACATATTGGATCACCCTGCCATGGGTGTCTGCTGTGTCTTTGGATGCCCGGAGTTTTCCTTCTTTGCACAAGATGCCGTAGTTTCGAATTGTTGCATCCACCATACAATCAGTCGATAATCCAGAACTATTATCATGTCATCCCCCAGAATGAGAGATTCGTTTCTGAAATATGTCTCAACTGAGAAGCACAATGCTTTGAACTCCACAAGGCCATAATTACAAATGTCATTCCTTCATCATTACAGCATGCATATTTATTTCCCACAGGAGCAAGCAACAACAGCATACTATGTGACAAAGTTAATCATTCTGCTCGACCTTTTATGAAGGCAAATTACAGTTTTAAACACTAAACTAATTTTTATTTTAATAATGGTTACATATAAATGCAAAAAGAAGCTAGTAACTGTGAAGAATAACACAAATATTAATATAAAAATAATAGTTGCAGCAAATCTTCACTTATCTTTTGGAATCCTTGCTCGGACTAGTTTCGCAATGATTTCATTGCATTATCAACATATCCTTTTGGTCTCTTTTTTGATGTTGTTTATTTACACTGTTATGGTTACTGCTACTAGGTGGATTGTGTACTAATGCATTGCTAACTACTGGAATCAAAACAAATTTGGTAAGAGGGTCAATTGGAGGTATATCAAAATTCATTGCATGATTTCTATACTTTAATATAAATATTTTCTCCCAAACCATTAAATCTATGGGCCCATTTAAGTGTTTTAATAATTTAACATCTGGATTTATTTCATGATTAAATTTCCAAAAATGTTCTGCTAGCTACAGCTGATTTATCAATTTGTTTGTATTTAATATTCCTAAAGTGTTCTTTTACTCTGGTTTCCAAATGACGTTTAGTCTTACCAATATAAACAAGGTCACAATTTAAACAGTTTAATTGATAAATGCCAGATTTTTTATTTTTTGAAATTTCATCCTTTTTAGAAAAGCCTAACAAATTTTTTATGCTGTATTTATTTTGAGGAACCAATATTATGCCATGCTCTTTGAAAATATTTGTGAATTTTTTATTTGCCCAAGGGTGATAAGTAAATTTTTTAAAAATGTAATTATCTTTTATTTTCTTAAGCGTAGAAATATCTTTAATAGCTTTTTGATATTTAAACTTCTCAATTTTTTTATTTATAAAATCAGTATTAAAACCATTAATTAAAGCAGTGCTAATAATGTGTTTATATTTTTTATAGAATTCATGTTTATTAAGGGGTAAATTAATTAACCTATAAATTAAACTATTAAAAACAGCAAATTTATGTGAAAAAGGGTTAAAGCCATTATTTTTATATAATTATAATTTGCTTTCTGTATATTCCAAAATTAAATTTATTGTCTTTTTTTATTATTTTTAAATCCAGGAAAGGGAGATAGCCATCACTTTCAGTTTCTAATGTGAATTTTATAGCCTTATCTTGTAAATTTAAAAGTTTTAAAGCATCATTTACATGTTTATCAGGAACAATAGCAAATATATCATCTACATATCTATACCAAGTTTTAAAAATTAGAGGGAATGCTTTAGTGACCTGTATTTCAAATAGCTCATGAAAAGATCAGCAAGAAAAGGTGAAAGTGGACTACCCATTGCTAAACCAGAAAAAAGACATCAAAAAAGAGACCAAAAGGATATGTTGATAATGCAATGAAATCATTGTGAAACTAGTCCAAGCAAGGATTCCAAAAGATAAGTGATGATTTGTTGCAACTATTATTTTTATATTAATATTTGTGTTATTCTTCACTGTTACTAGCTTCTTTTTACATAAGGTCTCATTTTATTTCCAGGTTTATGAATTTTGGGAAGAGCATACATTTGGGGTAAAATTGGATTACTGATTTTTATAATTTGCTTTTCTTTATTTGTAATACTTTTAATTTCATTAAGGGTCTTATTATAAATTGAAATGCAGGATTTTAAAGGGTTAATATCAATGCTTTTGTAATCTTCACCTTGAAGTAAGAGTTCCATTCTGTTAATGTAATCAATTTTATTTAAAATTACAATGCTGTTACCTTTATCAGCTTTAGTATAGATTACATCTTTTTCTTTTAATGATTTAATAATTTGTTTATTGTGATTTACTTTAGGGTGATTTTTATTCAAATTCTGTAATATTTTACTACATTTTTCTTTAACCAATAATTTATTATTTTCATTTAAATCCTGACTAGCAATTTCTATATCTGCTACATAATCATCTATATTTTTTGAAAAATCTACACAGGTTTCTAAACCTTTATTCAAAAAATTAATTTCCTTCTCATTGAAATTACAATTTGAAAGGTTAATTACATTATCTTTAGGGTTATTCCCTTTAGTTGGTTTCAATTTATTTTGTTTTAAGCATAATTTATTTATTTTTCAGTTTATTTGTTTTATTTTTCATGCTAAAGCTCAAATTTTCAAACAATTTACATTCCAAATTGAGCCAAATTGAATTACCTAAAACATTTATAAGTTTAAGATGCAAATTATATAATTTCAATTCAATGTTATTTAAGTTTTTAAAATGCAAACTTCTTTCAACTTCAATTACTTTCTTCTCTGCTGCTTTTTGATGAATACTATTATTGTCAAATTTAACAGTTTTTCTAACAAAAATAGGAGTTACTTTACGTTTTAAACAAAGGTTTAAGAAACGTATATCTGCAAGAATATGTCTTCTTTTTTCTTGTAATTTCAAATATAGCTTAATTTCATGTTTAGTATTATTAAAATTCAGATTAAACCTATAATAATTATATTCCATCACATCCATCATAAGCAATAAACTAAAATGTATTGAAACTAAGGAATGCTTCAAAACAAATAAAGTTATAAATGTAAAAAAACCTAGTAACTGTGAAGAATAACACAAATATTAATATAAAAATAATAGTTACATATCCAGCAACCTAATAAGAAGACTAGATGCTTGGGCTTGTGTTTACGTATAGGGTTAAGTAAGGATAACTGAGTATAAGCACCAAAAAATTGTGAAGATCTGTAAAAGTTAAGGCTTTCTTGGTCATTTTCTTTTTCTCCTAAGGTAAACACCTAAGTTTTTAGCCATCTACCTGGCTTATGTGTCCATTTGATTCATTTCACTTACTCAAACCCCCTTTCAATCTAACTGCAGTATTTAAACACTTATAATAAGAATGAAAGCAAAAAGCAGGAAAAGGAACACAAAGAACTTACAGGAAGGTTATTAGAGCTAGTTTTTCCTCACTTTCTTGCAGTTCAATTTATTTCTTTTATTTCTATTTAATTCTAGGTACCAAAAAGCTTCATTTAAGAGCAATATACCTAAATTTACATGCAGTATATATTTAGTCTACTTACACCAGTAACCAGGAGCTGATCTCTGGTCCATTTAGGTACCCAGGAGTAGGATTCATGGTACACGTGTATGAGATGGATGACTAGTGATGAGCCAATGAGGTATAACACACTTACACTCACATAGAACAATGCATTCTGAAACAACAACATATTTTATTTTATTTATAAAGGCAGTTAAAAACAGAAAAGAAAAAAAATCTGATGTGTTTCATTCACAATGACTATCCTCCACATACATAATAGATAATGAAGCTATTACATTCCAACCAAAAATTTGATACAAAGCTTTTACCAGAATATGTAGTTAGGACCCCTGAATACAAAAGAATTTCATGCACATGATACTTGAGGCGCATTCAAAATTCAACAAATCATTTCACTGAGAAACTACCTCCTAAATTACTGTGGATGAAGATGATAATATAACAATTATTAAAATGCTTAATGGTTTTGTCTCAATATTTTCTAAGATTCATAACAATTCTTAGAACAATACTGATCCATGAGGTGTCTAAATTATGAGTTGTATTACTAGAATTTAAATCTTGTACCAGCATAGGTTGCAGTCTTAATACAAAAAAGATCTTACATTGCTGTTAAAGTGCTGAAAATTTCTAGTTAAACCATCTATTAATGGCTGGAAATCAGCACTTATAATCCTACTATTTTGGTACTTAATCCTTTTAGTGCAAATCACCATCTAATTGTGATTGGAGAATTCTACAAGAATTGTCAATTACGATCTAAATATGTCAGTTTTTTTGCGTTTAAACTCATTCTGGCGGGAAAATCTGTGCACATGTCATATCTATAGAGAAAAGTTTTCTGGAATGTTTCACAGCCTCCTTGTTACGTACCAAAGCACAAAATCTAATCCAAACTTCATATTTTCTCCAGACCGAGTTTATGTTAGTTGAAAAATAGCATTGATGAGAAAAGGTTATGAACCAAAGATGAAATAAGAGCTACAGTTCAGGATGTGTTAGAGGAAAGTGATAGTAAATTTGAATTTTCAAACCTGAATGACAATACTTCTGAACTTCTTAGACAAGGTCAGAGAGAAATGGATAAGAATGATCAACAAGAAGATGGAAGAGGAAGGTTACAAAATAAGAAACAGGGGAAAAGAATAGTAGCATAAAGTAGGGCAAGGTTCACTATATAAAACCGAGTGTACGGTGAACTAAGGGCAAAATAAAAAATACAACTCTAAAGAGGTATATGAAAATTATAAGAATGTACGTACAATATTATGGCTAATAAAAATATATATATTATAAGGTGCATATTATTCAGCATTTAAGATTTTTAAAACTCTCAACTCACCACTTTTCCCCAATTGAATGGAAAGAAATAAACAATGTGTGATATGTCCAGGAAAATGAATAAACACGTCACAAGGAGGCTGAACACCGTTACAAACATCATAAGGCGTAGGCGGCCGATCAATGGAAGCATGAACAGTCCCACCTTCACCGTCCCAGAAGAGCAGAGACAAGCTAGGCAAGCTACTGATGAGATCTGAAACAAGCCAATTTTTAGTGGTTAGTAAAATTTACTGTAACTAATACAAGCATGGTTAAGTTGACTTGTCACTTTTAGATCCTAATTTGCAGCCAGGAGGAGGAGAGAGGGAGAAAGAGTCTTAAATTTCTTGTTCTCATTTGTAAAGATGGAAAATTATACAGCTGCCCTGTAGTAAAATTCTGTACTTGAGACTTATTTACTGTTGAAAGAAAGTAACAGAAGAAAAGAAGTACTTAAATGAATTTAACCAATAAGAAAAAATCATAATACTCGAGTAAACATGTACAACGCAATTAAAACTTGCTCAGCTGAAAGTAAGTCTATTGAACATAACCCAGATTTTAATGACAATTCAGCTCAACTATTAAACCACCAACGCAATGATCGAGATTAGGCAATTTCAACCAATTGCGGTCATCTGACAGGAACAATATTGTTGAAACATTTTATCATAGCTGATGTTCATTTCTTTGAAATCTTGTCGCACCTGACGTTCATTTGTTTAATTCAGGAGGCAGTGAAGAAAGGGGAAAAAAACAAAAACATTCAGTACATAAACATGGTCAATTGCATCGTCTGCCCTTTGAGAACTAATAAGTATTACAATCATAACCTCTTAAAATCTCCCTTCCTATATATTATAAATTATTACTAGTCTACTTCGCTTAATTGTCTTATCAAACACACCTGATATATGGTGGACTTTGTGACAGTGATGTGTTTTAACACTTGAAAATTAGTTGAGTCGACAACCACCACAGCAAGCAATGCCAGCAGTCGACCAAAGGAATTGACAATGGAAGCACATGGCTTCTGAAACATGTTTTCCGAAATAAAAAGTAAGTGATGTAGTTTTACAAAATCGATTCAACTAATTTTCAATTATCAAATACAACTCGTGTTTTCATCTCTTAGGACAATTCAATCCCACTGCTTCGCTCCAGTCATGAATCATCGACAAAATAGAAACACTTGTGGTATTACTTATGACACGATTGCAAATGTAAAAGAATGTAATTAAATACAAATGTTTAGTATTAGCTATACACAGTGTTTTTTATGATCATAATCCTAACTTTCAGGATGTTGCAGAGTGGTAAATATCCATTTGCAATAAGGAACTTCAATCCAGAAATGTCTCCATTGCAAATTAACACACAAAACTGTTGTTTGTACTTTGTAGGTTTCAGTGTACATAAGAGGTGGTGGTATTGATGTACGAGTGTTTGTACTGCAAGTTGTGTTTACATGTTGCGGTGTTCTCTTTGTCAACCTGCTTAATGAAACAGAGAGGTACGCGATTGTCTGACAACACATGTAGTTCCAACATGACAAACATCAGCATCTTAACATGAACTTCCTAGAAAAGTGGATAGATGAAGAGGTCCTGTTTCATGGCCAGCTCATTTGTCTGATCTGTCCCCACTTGATTTTTTTTTACTTCTGGCATATGGGACATCGACTGCAGAGGATGTCATTGCAAGAATCCAATTGCCTGTGATATTGCTCACATGTCTCCAGGGATCTTTGAAAAGATGCAATGGACCTCTTACAATGGTATCAGACCCCTGCATTGATGCTGGAGGATTTGATTACTTTTTATAAAACATACTGATTTACCAGCTCTATACTGTATAATTGTTATTCCACATAAATAATCCCAATATGGACTTTGTGTATTCACCTGTAATGAGCACATTACTGGTCAATATGTTCTATATCAAATGATATCCATCCACCATTCTAAGTCATCCTTGAGTGTTTGTAACAAGGTCGCAGAAACACCCTATTTAAAATAAATTGGTACTATTTATCTAATAATCAGTTGTAACTGCATTTATTGGCTTTCTGCTTCTCCATTTAACAGTCCATTACAGTATACTCCCAATTATTCAATGCAGATTATCAGATTATTTTTCTCTAGGAATCAGCAATAAACAACCCGCCACATGACAAGAAGTGCCATTTCCATTGGTATAAAACTGTTGTAAAACTAAGTGCTGATTATGGTTTTGGACACTAAAAAGGAAAGCACAAAATATGACATTTTTTCAGGACCTGCTATTCTAATTCTGGACCATCTGCATGAAAAAGCATGAAGAGATCTACATTCCATGAATTAAACGCTGCTCTTTTGCATTGGTTAAGCCAAAAATGAGCAGTTGTCATTGTTTCAGAGTTGATGTGTGCCAAAGAGCCTACATTTTTTTATGATTCTAGGGTTAGAGAGAAAATTTTATTTACATATGTAAATATGTCTGAAAAGTTCTTGGCCTCACACAGAGATAGTGCACTACTTGCATGATTTTTTTTCCCCTTATGTTGGTACATATGTTAATAGACCCTTTGTAAAATTACAAGTCATTCCAGGCAGTTGACTGTAGGCAGAGGTTTGAAGCAGTGAAAGTGCGCATTGCTTTGAAAATGGAGAAATTTGAGTATCTATCTGTAATAAAATTCTTCGTAAAATAAGGTTTAACACCAACAGAAACTCATTTGTGGATTGTAAATGTGTATGGTGACTCTTCACCTTCAGTTTACTCTGTGAAGAAATGGGCGGCCAATTTTAAATGTTGCCGTGAAAGCATCCAAGACAATTCACGCAAAGGTCATCCAAAAACCATTCTGGAAATCATTGAAAAAGTGCATGATGTGATTTTGGAAGATCGGAGTACAAAGGTGCGTTAAGTTGCTAATGCTCTTGGAATTTCAAAGGAACATATTGGTCACATCTTGCATCAGGAATTAAACAGCTGGTTCTCAGCTTCAAAGAAGACGAGGATGGTGACATCAGCAGGAAAGATCATGGCGTCAGTGTTTCGGGATGCCAAAGGAATTTTGTTGACTGACTATCTCAAAAAGGTAAAACCATTACTGGAGAATACTACTCTCAACTTCTAACCAAACTGAATGCAAGCATTCATGAAAACAGACCTGGGTTAAAAAGAAAAAAATTGTTTTCCATCAGGATAATGTATCAAAACCAGTGTTTTAGCAATGGGGAAATTGAGAGATCTGCACTATGAAGTGCTGGAACATACACCCTATTCCCCAGATTTGGCTCCCTTTCCAAAACAAGAAATTCCTCGCTGGTAGGAGCTTTTCGTCTAATGAAGAAGCAATTGCAGCTGTAAATGGGTACTTTGCAGCACTTCCAGAGAAACACTACAGAGAGGGAATAATGACATTGGAACACCGCTGCACAAAATATATTGACATTAGAGAAGATTATGTTGAAAAATAAAACTACTTTGAAAGCATGAATTGTTATTTTTCACTATCAGGCTGAAAACTTTTCAGACCACCCTTGTGTGTTGTACTTAAAAGCATTAAATTACAGGTTTCTCGGTTTGTGTTTTCGATTATTCCCGCACCTTCTCTCCCACATTACCCCAAATAATTGGGAGTGTGTATATGGTGTTAGCCAACTTTGCTAGTTGTATCCCAAGTGGTTTGGGATTTGCCCATCCGTGACCTACTCTATATGACCAGAAATAGGGATCCTCAATAAATACTCTTCTGCCATGAGAGGGATAATTGCAGAAATCAACACAAAACTGAATTCACAATGAATAAATGCTTCATTCCTATGGAATTTGGATGGTGATTTAGATAATTTTGTTTGTCATTTGTTTTGCTCATACTGTATTTTCAGTTAAAATTTGGATTACCATTTTCAAATATGATATTTTCATACAAAATGAAAAATGAATTTACCACTAGTAGAACTCGCACTACTCCAGTAGATGACTTGAGGTGAGTTTCATCACAGTAGAGGATTACTCCTGAAAATAGGGAGGCTGTGGGTGAGGAACCAGGTAGCTGGTGGCGATAGTTGGCGTGAGAATCCCAGGACCGGACCGTGACAGCTGGGGATTCACAATCCACACTGCTCCTTCCAGCAGTAGCTACCCCTGTCTGACTGCCAGCGATCTCAAAGTCCTGGATATCCTCTGGTCTACAACTTGCAGGCTCCAGATCGCGAATCTCTTCAAGAAGAACCTCTATCTCATCCGCGCCGTACAGGTCAGACACCGAGTTGATGTAACGGCCCGGCTCCGACTGCATGGCAGGCCAACACACCACTATGCGTGCCACCACCACCCACCCATATCCTTCTGTGGAGGACACTAGACCACACTCACTTCCAAAGTCATTCCCTCCCACCTGTAACACAAAAAAAACACATTCATCAGTGATCTGTTCAAATATGGTAGCTTCATTTCAATATTGACTGAAAAAAAAAGTTATGTATTTTATTTGTGTGTTTCTCTACCTATTCTGCAAACAAACAAGCATACATTAACAGAAATTATATTACTTGCTTTCTTGTAAGTAGAAGAAAAAAAAGGAAATACACCAAGTTAAAGCGATAGTCAAACCTTTTAAAAGCTGGCTGCTATGTGATATAACTGAAATTTGGTTTGGTTCTTTTTGTATGGCCAGTAGTAAAACAAATAAGATATAAATGAATAACAACTCTCCATTTGAGAAAAGTTTAAAGTATTTTAAAACTGAAACCAATAATAAGGAATATCTCAAAAATAGTTAACCCTACAAATAAAAATGTATATGACAAACTGTGTGCTTTAAGATCCATATTTTTCATGTAGTAAAATTGTATCTATCTGTTATACAGAATGAGTGCTCAGAGGTTATTTCCAGAAAATTAAGGCATAGATTTCATTTGTCACGAAAATGTCTTAAACATATGGTATTTTAATCTAAATCTCATTTTTGAGACAGTCAAAATTTTCAAAAACTGATGTAAAGGGTAGTTTGGAGTAGGGGGAGGGGGGATTTTCTTGACCATCATGTGGCATCACTGTAAAATCCTGAACTTAATTATCAAGTTTGGTACTTAGCAGACTTTAATTTTTAAGCAACGCTTGGAATTAAATTTTTGGGTGAAATACAAAACCTTCTCTACATACTATGTACAAAGAACATACATGGCCAAGAAAATAAAAAATGTGAATGTGTGTGTGTGCGCGCCCGTGCAGAAATTTTATACAGTATGATGCTCAATAAAAATATAATAACTACTGTTAGGCCACTGGTTGTTGTAGAAAGTTCATGGGTGCTTTCTTTTATTTGTTAGCATACAAAATTGCCTCTAGTACAGTGCTGTAAGTGGTTTACTTATCACTGCACAGTGTGTATTACTTTCATGGAGAGAAGTCTGTAAATGTTACATTAATTTCTCTGGTGTGATTATGGAGAGAACTCTCAAATACTGGTAAAGAATACTAAATCTTGATGAAAAGTAATTTGTTAATGCAGTGCTTAGAATTTCAAGAAAGGAACTTAGGAAGAAATGGGTGGAGTTACAGTATGCAAATAAACTTAGAGAATAATAGTTAAGAGGATATTTGGAGGGAATTTATGTAAATGCTTTTTGGAAAGGAGCTAGAAGGGGATTTAAAGATATAGAAATACAAAAATTG
This sequence comes from Hymenopus coronatus, assembly GCA_030762935.1. Taxonomy (NCBI): domain Eukaryota; kingdom Metazoa; phylum Arthropoda; class Insecta; order Mantodea; family Hymenopodidae; genus Hymenopus; species Hymenopus coronatus. The sequence continues at coordinate 23,472,743 of CM060891.1, forward strand.
TTTAGCAACTTAAGGGAAAGACGATCATTAGAATCATACATACCAATAAAAAAGTCATTGGAAAGGGATATATATTTTGATAAATTAAATAAGCACCAAAGAGATAGTACTGCTTGAGTATGAGCAAGTGTGTGGAGACTAAAAAGGGTGAGAACAGCTCTGCCATAAAATCAGTACCCAGTATGTGAAGAAAAGGAAACAAATGGATAATATAGTTTTTTAATGTGAAAAATGTATAAATGCAAAATAGTTCAAATTAGACAGAAAGGTAGGCTTAATTAGTAGTAAAGTAGTAAGAACGTACACAAGTGCTTGACTAGAGTCTAAAAGAAATGGTTGTGGTTCATAAACAGATGCAAATCAGATAACGAATGAACTTTATTATCTTGAATACAGTACACTTTATTTATTATCACTATATTACTTTCTCTACACGTACTATGTACAGTGTATAGAGAAGGTATTGCATTCCACCCAAAAATTTGATACTGAGATTTCACTGCAAATATATCTTTTAGGTCCCCCTGAACCCAAAAAAAGCATTTTTACAAAAAGGTGCGTGCGTGCTTGTGTGAACAGCACAGCTCAAAAACGAAAAGACTGTTGAATACCAAACTTGGTATTTAAGTTTGGTATCTTCTAAGGATGCAACACGAAAATTTTTGAGAAAATCCCCCCACCCCAAATTACGCTTTACATGGAGCCTTTTTTGAAAATTTTTATTTTCTTAAAAATGGCTCTTAACGATTTTGATTAAAATATTATATATTAAAGATATTTACCTGAAAAATAATATGTATATCTTGAACTTCCTGAGAATAGCCTCTGAAGACTACTTTATCCTGGATGAATTTTACGGAATTTTGCATAACTGCTAAACCGTAAGAAATGGATAAAATGTAGAGCATGTTAAAACACACAATTTATGACATATACATTTTTTTCGTGGAGTTGGTCGTTTGAGATATTCCTTGTTTTTTGTTTCAGCTTTGAAAAACTTATAATTTTCTCATACAGGGATTTGTCAACTCCTGTCCACACAAAGGAACTTTAGTCACATAGCAACCAGCTTTTGACTATCTCTTTAACCTATGGTACTCCCTTATTTCACTTCTACGTACAAGGAAGCAAGTAATAACACTATTTCTGCTATTTTTTTCTCGATTAGCATGAAGTAAATAAAAGCATAAGCTTTATAATAATATTTTTTCAGGTGTAGAGAAAGTCACATGAATGGAACACAGATTTTTTTTATTATTAGTATGATTATTATTAGCTTTAGCATTAAAATAATATGGTTCAGATATTGAGGAAAATCTGATTATGAATATAGCAAGATAAAAGCCTGGACTCTTGGAAACAAAAAGAAATCACAAGGTACTAGGTTAGAACTGTGTGGTGAAACATCCAAGGGCTCCAGATACTCAGTTGTTAGTTTTGCTATATGTCACAATGTAAAATTATTTTTTCCTTTTGGGTATTTTTCACTTTTTCAAAAATTTGCTGTAAACAGACATTTGTATACCAATCAGCAGTAATTGTATATCCTCTAAAGCTATATTAGCAATATTCTCCGTTTTGGATAAAAACTTTCCAGCACTGCAAATTTGTTGGGCTTTTGTAGGCTTTCTAGATGAAAAACTTACTGAGCTGCTTGAATTTTCTTTTCAGGATCTTAAAAATAAATCCATGTTGGATAGGTAGAGACAGACTGAAAAAATAAATGCAAAAGCTGGATTTCTGTGGCTCAAACTCTGATTATGACATTGAATTTTTCAGTCTGTCTCTACCTATCCAACTGCTCTCCTACACATGGCTTGTGCGGAAAAAACAATTAGCAATCAATCCAAGATTCATCACCATTCCAAACGAAATTTGAAGAGCCACCTCGGAACTTTTCCAGTTGTTCTGCACCAATCAATATGCTATCATCAGTTTATGTGGAACTGATAGACAACAAAATTGTTTGCAAAATGTTTTGAATTTGACTGATATCAATACCCAATGTCACCCAAATAAATGCATATGTCCTTCAATCTTCAAGAGCTGCTCAAACAGTGTCCATATTTTCAGTTCTAGAGCATCCTTCATGAAATGCATCACTAAGAAATAAAACAATCTCTTTTTTAATTAGCTGTACAAATTATTCCCTTCTTTGTCAAATGCATTTCTAATCGATCTTCACATTGCTTAGGTGTAAATGATATAAAATCGTAAAAAATCATAACTTGGAAAAGTTCTCCAGTCAATTCATTTTTGGGTGAACACAAAATCTATAAATAACAATTAACAGTCTAATTAAACAAACTATATGGCAATAATAAAGTTGTAAAACATTAGAAAGTAACTATCAGATATAACAAATTTAATTTGTTTTTAGAAACAACTAAAAATGTTCAGTGTCATCCTCGACTACAGATTTTATTATTTATATAACAAAAACCATTTTAATCTAGAAAATGAGTCACATCAACTATCAAATTTCACCAACATCAGAAATGGTGTGGCAAACTTGCCTATCTATTGTGATTTTAATTTGTTTTAATCTGTAACAAAATTTCTAAAGGACAAAGATGAAACCAAGGCCCTGTGCAGCAATCTTCTTTTGGAGTGGTAAGTAGAATGCAAGTCTGTATCTCCTAAGTGATCACCAAGCCCCAGATTCTTAGGTTCTGACCTACTTTATTCCTGACCTTCTACTCTCCAAATGTCAGCTTCTTTTAATGTTTTAGGCACTGAGTAATATACTTCAATTTTATACAGCCTAAATCAACCTAATTTTATGTTAGGACCTAATAAGAAATATTTTTACTTTCTCTACACATACTATGTACATAGTGTATAGAGAAGGTATTGTATTCTACTCAAAATTTGATACCGAGATTTCACCAGAAATAGATATTTTAGGGTCACCTGAGTATAAATAATAATAATAATAATAATTTAGAAAAAAGGTGCATGTGTGTGTGTGTGTGTGTGTGTGTGTGAGAGTGTCCGGGAACACGATAACTCAAAAACGAAAATACCAAACTTGGTATTTAAGTTTAGTATCTTCCAAGGATGTGACACAAAGATTTTGAGGAAAATCCCCCCACCCCAAACTACCCTTAACATGGAAAACATTTTGAAAATTATGATTTTCTCAAAAATGGTTCTAACAATTTTGATTAAAATACTGTATACTTAAGTTATTTACATATGTACTTCTTGAATTTTCTGGGATTAGCCTCTGAATACCTTTTTATTCTGGGTGAATTTTATTGGATTTTGCATAACTAGTAAACTGTAGAGATAAGACAAAAACTTACTACACCAAAAATATAGATCTCGTAAAATCACATATGTCATATACATTTTTTTGCATGAAGTTGACCATTTTTGAGAGTTCCCTTGTTATTGGTTTCCCTTTTAAAACACTTAAACTTTTCACATACAGGAATTTGTCAACTCCTGGTAATACAAAGAAACAATTTCATCTACATGTCAACCAGTTTTTAAAAGATTTGACTATCGTTTTAGCTTAGTGTAATCCATTATTTCCCTTCTACTTACAACAAAGCATTTCTGCTAATGTTTATCTCAGTTAGCATGAAGTAGATAGAAGCATAAACTTTTTAACAATAATTTGTTATAAAGGTGTAGAGAAAGTCATGCGAATGGAAACTTCATATTTTCTGTGATAGAACCTAAAAATACATAATTTGTTATTTAAGTAAATAGAGAAGAATTTATTATATCAATATAAATTATTCTATAAATTTATACGAAAATTTAGAAAATAGATTAATACTCATTAAATAGAATTAATATAATGGAAAAAAACGAGAATAATAAAAATCAATTTAAGGGTATTATTTATATAATAATTTATATAAAAATATTTATATAAAAATATTTTTTCAATGCAAAAGGAAACCATTCGAATGATGGTTTTAAAGATTTGAAATAATTATGATGATGATTGGTGTTTAAGGGCGCTCAAAAGCTAACGTCATCAGCGCCCTTAGAAAGTAAACTTTTGGCTAACACCAGAAATAAAATAAAGCTAGAAGTAAAATACCTTTTAAAGTGATGGATAAAACCCGAGGAAAGAAAACTATTAAAAATGGAAGTCATGGTTGAAGCATAACTGCAACAAAAACAAAAGGCAAGCTTAAAAACATAATTAAAACTTCATGCACAGGGCATGGTAGTGGGTGATAAAAATTAAAAGCTTACCGCTCCATTGACAACCATTACACTACATAAAAACCATTAAAATTAGATAGGGAAAGCAAACGCCACGTTGGATAAAAATTTAAAAACTTTATCTACAATTCCGGGATCATCGGCCAGGACCTCTGAAAGCCTGGCGGGCAGTCACAGAGTGACTCCTAATTGGGCTAGGTAAGCACACTCTACCAACACATGCTGGACTGAAAACGCTTTGTCACAGAGCAGGCAGATAGGTGAGGTTCCAATTACATGTCTATATCGAATATTATCTATACATTTTACATCAATTCATCACTTCGGTTTTGAAGCAGCTGCTTGATACTGACATTTCGTTGATGTAGTATGATTATTCCTTTACACTTGAATGAGTGGATATGACTAAAAACACATTGGCCTATATGTAAACAAGCTAAAATAACTTCCTCACGACGGGACAGACAAAAATTATGAAATATTGCTTAATTTTCCAGATAAAAAATAAATTAGGAGTTGTTTTAGTGCACAGTCCAGATTTCAAGGTCGTGGCAACAATAGGTCACACTGTCCATGGAGAATTCAATTCCATTCATATTCCATCATGTCATGTCGGCATATATTGGGACACCATTACAGCTGTTTCTTGATCTGGGAATTTCTAGTTTGCCACTATGCACAATCACCCAAAATGTCACTTCTTTTTGGAGAAAAAGCGCAAAACTGATTTGGAACCCTGAAATGAAGTTTGCACCTCTTACCTTACACTGTTTCTTTGATTGCAAGTGCATTGTAACAGAAGACGGAAAGATTCTCAGGTGTAAACCCACTTTAAAATACTTAATTGTTCAGCATCATACTTGGAATGCAAAATAAATGCTAAAAACTTTTGCAGATGTAGTGTTTTTCGGTGGCATACTAAAACAAATTAAATATACTGAGGACTTTTACACATGTAGTATGCAAAATTAAATTATGTATTTTTCAGTGTCATATTAATACAAAATTAATATACTGAGAAGTTTTGCACCTATAATTCTTGAAATGAATTTGTTTTTCAGCATCATACACCTATTTAAGTGAATTTTCAAATATAGTTAGTTAATTAAATTTTTTACAATTCAAAGTATGAATAATAATTGGTACTGGTCATTTGAGAAACCAGATACTGTTTACGAGGTCCACTGCACAATGAAAAAATATGTTTCATTCAGATGACTTTCTCTAACCTTTCTGCAAACAAACAAGTCTTAAAAAATCTGTTGTGTTTTATTTACATGACTTTCTACATCTCTGTAAAAAATTATTGTTAGTAAGCTTATTCTTCTACTTCATGCTAATTGTGATAAACATTAGCAGAAACAGTCTTATTACTTAGTTCCTTACACGTAGACGGAAAATAAAGGAATTTACTATGCTAAACCGATAGTCAATGTTTTAAAATGAGGTAGCTCTGGGATTGAAATCTGTTTCTTTAAATGGCCAGGAGTTGACAAGTTCTCAAATGAGAAAAGTTTAAAGATCTTAAATTTGAAACTAATAGCAAGGAATATCTCGAAAAGGGTCAGCTCCAAGAAAAAAATGTATGTGACATAAATTGTGCGTTTTAAAGATATCCACATTTTTTATGAAGTAAGTTTCTATCTATCTTTTATGGTTTACCAGTTATTCAAAATTCATCCAGAATAAACAGTCTTCGGTGGATCCCAAGTAATTCAAGACATACATTTTATTTGTCAAGTAAATATCTTAAAAAGAGACAGATTTTAATCAAAATCATTAAAGCCATTTTTGAGAAAACCAATATTTTCAAAAATGTTTACATGCAAAGGGCAGTTAGGGGTGGAGGGGATTTTCTTGAAAATTTTCGCGCATGCACATATTTTTCTAAAAATGTTTTTTTTGTTTTTAATTCTGGGGATCCCAAAATATGTATTTCTGGTGAAACTTCTGCATCAAATTTTTGGGTGCAATACAATACATTCTCTATACACTATGTTCACAGTATGTGTAGAGAAAGTAAAGAGTATTCTTTTATCTACATTATGCTAATAGAGATAAAAATAAGCAGAAATGGTCTATTACTTGATTTCTTGCAAGCAGAAGGGAAATATGGGAATACACTAGACTAAAGCTGGATGCAGTGTGAACAATTGCAATGCAACAATAAACAAAAGAAAAATGAAAGGAAAGGTAACCCTGTTTGAGAAAAGTTACATAGTTTAAAACTGAAACCAATATCAAGAAACATCTTGGAATCGGTCAACTCTATGACAAAAGTTTACAAGATCTATATTTTTTGTGTACCAAACTTCTGAAAAACTCATCCAGAATAAAAAAGTCTTCAGAGGCTATTCCCAGAAAATTCAAGATATACATTTTATTTGTCACATAAGTATCTGTAATATACAATATTTTAATCAACATTATTAGAGTCATTTTTAAGAAAAGCAAATTTTAAAAGGACTTTCCCATGTAAAGAGTAGTTTGATTTGGGGAGGCTTTCTTGAGAATCTTTATGCTGCATCCTTGGGAGATACTAAACTTAAATACCACATTTGGTATTTAATGGTCTTTTTAATTTTTGGGCTACAAACGTACAAAAAACACATACACACACCCACACACACACCCACATACACATACCTACAGACTTTTTCTAAAAATGCTTTTTTTTGTCCTCAGGGTACCTCAAAACATGTATTTCTGGTGAAATCGCGACAATAAATATTTGGGTGAAAGAAAATACCCTCTATGTACTAGTACACGTACAGAAAGTAAAAATAGGAGTGTGGCGTACCAGTAGTGCTAAAAGTATTTATGCTTTTTTTTTTTTTCTTTTTTTAAGAAACAATTGATATTGATGGGTACATGTGTCAAATTTTGGAAACATCATGTGATAAACTAACATATGAGAAGCATGTAACAGTGTATTATTTTCAGCCCAGACTGCATCTAATCTAACATCTTCTAATGGTGAGTAATGCATATACTGCCATTTAATCTCTCATGTTCAATTTCTACTAAGCACTCATGGCACAAGAGACCAGGAGTTGTTGCACCAGACCCATGTACCAACAGGTAACAGCTATCCCATCAACGTTCACTAAAAAACATTGTAGCAGACCTCACTGTAATGCTATTTACAGGTGTATATTTATGCTGGGGTAAATCCTTCAATAAATTAAAAAAAAAAATCAACCAATATCCACAAGTATAATGGGCATATTTTCAGCTAACAACAATTTTAATGAAAGGGTGTTTTGGAACAATGATACGTGTGAATAGAATATTTCCGAGTTGGGTTTGTAACACTTAAGTATCACTTAGGTATAGTTTCTCCAGACTGGTTTTGAAGCCTTGTGAGCTTCATTGTCGATGGTTTCCAACCTAACTCAGAAATATTCTATATTTTCAGCTGTTTCACCCATTTTACAATATCAGTTCTCTTCTAATATGTTAGTATTTTACTTAATTTTCATACATAATAAGTTTTTAAATCTATTATTTGTACTATCTGTGCATCTGCCTATTCATCCCTCTATATAAAATAGACACTCTATTATTCATGGGAGGATTAACTGCTTTGCAGATTATGCGTTTTGCAAATTATCATGACAAACATAGAATTTTTTAATCCTAATGTTTTCAGGCTCTAGCCAGGTAAATACATGAAATGGCTCTGTTTCGAAGATATGCATTATCTTCGTTCTTCAGGGTAAACTGATGACTTCAAAGTGTATTTATTGTGTCAGAGTAAAGCTAGCATGAAGCAACTATAGAATTTCTTTATTAATTTCATTACAAGTTTGAATAGTTTTCATTCAAAACTGATTTCTATGAATTTCAAAGTGTTTTGGTGCACTACGACTTGCTCAGGACTGAACAGTAAGCATCAACTTTTACTGCACTTAATTGTTTTCTGACCATTCACCCTACAACAGGAATCCCTTGGTCAGAATATAGAAGGAACAGAACTTTAAAGGTTACACCAACCTAGAAAAATGTGAACAGAGAGAACATTGAAGAATTTTGGTTACAGGCAGGGTCAAGTGATTGATAGTGAAGTCAAATTAAGATGTGTGGACAAGAAGAATGCTTTACATGAATATGATGAGCAATTCATATTCATTCAACAGCTCTTGAATGACCTCAAACAATTCTTTGCTGTCAGACAGATTAAGGCTACATAAATTAAAAATTGTGATAGAAAAATATTAACTTAAAATAGAACTTATTCAAGACTTTTTCAGTGTCATACTGTAACTATCCTAATAGTTTAAGATTCATCTGTAATAGAGAATGTGTTGCTTAGATGGGTCCCGCCACTATATGCTCTGCTGCCCCATGGTCAGTAAACTGTGCCTGCATTGCATGTTGTCCTTATTTCTGGACAAACCTGCTCTGCATCACTATGTCACAGGGCAAGTTTGACAGTGACTGATGTAGAACCTACCACCCATGGTTTCAACAGATATACTAGATAATGAAAATGTTTACAATCTAACTTTGATAATTTCCATAAACACAGCTGCATCATCCAATTCATATAATGTAAACAGTTCTAGTCCGATAAACTCAAATAAGTATTTATGCATGTATATGGGCCGAGATAGCCATGCAGCAATAAACAGTGATACTTCCCCCCCCCCGACACATAATCAGCATATTATGTGTAATATAATCCACAGCTTCCCTTCCCAGTTTCCAAAACTTTGCATTGAATCGAGAATTTGCTGTCCATTTATTTATATTCCATGAAAATTTCTGCTCTTCGTGAAGCTAGGCTTACTTGCATGATTTGAATCTCCTATTGTGGCAATGGCTCAAACTGATGGTGGAACAAAGTAATGACCAGATGCCATGTAAAGAACTACCATTGAAAAATTCAATGCCATCTCATTCTAAATTGGGCGTGAAAGACCGCTTAATTTTGCTCAGAGGCCTCTCTATCAGGCTTGGGGTTCTTTTACGTGCCGTCAAATCTACGACACAGGACCAACGGCTTTACTTCCCTTCCGAAGGAAACATGCTAAGGATTTTTACACCCGAAAAAATCCATCGTCCTCCGCCAGGTTTGAATCCGCGACCTTGGGTACATGAAGTTAGCATGGTAACCAGTACGCCATGGAGGGCGACTCTCTAACCACCGAGTATCTGGACTCGCATTTTCCCCAGTAAACCACAAGGAGATCTCAAATTATTTTCAGATGACACAATAGCAATTTAAGATCACAAGTACCGGTCAATGTCTGGGCATTTGTAAACCTCGAAGATCACTTACTTCCAAACACAGCTAAGGTGCACGCAGGCTATGTTCTGCAGGCTTTAAATGATCATCATATTAAGAACATTGCATGACTGCCAACAGTATTGATATGAATCAACCTTCCAAAACATGTTGCCTCATGTAAAACATAAAAGTTTTCCATTTCAAGTCAGAGTGTCCAGGCGATAGATCTTGGATCAGAGATTGTGGATTGTGTGGGTTTGAATCCTGCACAATCTTCGGTTATTAAGTTTGCTTTTTTTTTTTTTTTTATTGTTTGCACGACCAACTAAGTAAATAATGAACTTTGCAATAAAAGAGAAAGTTAGATTGAGTTTTAGCTTTAAAATGCATATTATGGCTATTCTCTTTAATAAAAAATTATTACTTTCATTTTGAGACACACTTCTGTCTGTCATAAAGTAATAAACAAAACAAAAATAGAAATAATTAAAATACTTAAATATCCAGTCCAATATGCACCAAAGCATTGTTAATTCATCTCAGCATGGAGTCTATCAGTTGGTGAAAATAATGTGGTCTTTCTGCTAGGGAATCCCATCTTTGACCCTGTCCCATAGCTCTGCAGACATCTTGGGATTTTTGGATTCAGGGGACCCCAAAACTTTTCTGTGATTTCTGTGAAACCTTAGTATCAAATTTTTGGGTGGATTTCAATACCTTCAAAATCGTTTGCATATTCTGCAATGAAGTGTCTTGTATTCTAGCCTTTCATGTTTTCACAAAATGTAATTTTTCTAATCTAAAAATCCAACAATTAAGGGGTCACTAGTGTCAAACTAAATTTTCTGGATTTATAAGTTCCAAAATTTAAATTTGAATTATATCCACAAATACAACTGCTATTGCTAATTAACATTTTTTTTCCACACAAGCTGTGTGTAGGACAAGAGTTGGATAGGTAGTAGTCAGACTGCCATGGTAACTCAGTGGTTAGAGCAATCAGCTGGAGACCAGGAGATCCATGGTTCAAATCCCAGCTATGTCAATGTATTTTTCAGTCTGAATCTTCTTCTCCAACTCCTGTCCTACACATGGCTTGTGTGGAAGAAACAATATTAATTGACCCTAATAGTTTTAAACTATGAAGCCCAGGACTTAAAAGTACTTATAGCATTGTAAGTCGCTAGTGGGGTAATGTCATCTCAAAATAATTTGACATTACCTTGTAGTTTACCAGGAAACATGCAAGTCAGTTGAGGAACTTAATGCTGTGTTGGCATGTTGCCATGGTAGCTCAGTGGTTAGAGCAACCAGCTGGAAATCAGGAAATCCATGGTTCATATCCCAACTATGGCATTGAATTTTTCAGTCTGGTTCTACCTATTAAACTATTGCTGTTTCTATAGTTTTTATCTGCACTTGTTTCTTCATTATCCAATTCTATTTTTATAAGAAAGAGCATATAAAGCTGCTGCTGTAACTTGTTAACTATAAACAAAATGCATTTACAATGTAACAAATGTCTCTAACCTTCAATATGCAAGGGTTAAACAAATAATCGCAAAGAAGGAAGCAAACTTAAACTTCCAATGCTAGGATCTAACAATATCTATTTTTTACAGTAGAACCTAAAAATGACTAATTTGGTTACTTAAACAAATAGGGTATATTTACATGATATTATTTTCAAAGTAAAAGTTTAGCATTAAATTAGAACAATGTTAAATAATTATGATCTTATGAAATCTAAATAAATTAGAACATGTCCGACCTGTAGGCCGGGATCGAATACTAAAATTATTAAAATTTGATGTTTGACATGCCTATGACTTTATGAAATTTTGCGTAATATTCCAAATTAATACAATAATAAATTGTAATTAAAAGGTCCATCTTTAGTTTATAGCAATTATGCAATCATAAAATCTGATGGGTTCCATTCACATGACTTTCTCTAGCAGTTCTACAAGCAACCTTCTTAGAGAAGATTAGGTATTCTTTCTATTCCATGTTAATCGAGATAAGGGAATACACAATGAAAATGAAGTAGTCAAATGTTTTAAAAGCTGTCTCTACACGATTGTCATTTACTTCATTGCAAGGCCAGAAGTAATATAAAAATCATGCATGACTTCCTGTTCAAGAAAAGTGTAAGTATTTTTAAATTGAAACCAATAACAAGGAAAATCTCTTAAACAGCTCCACAACAAAAATGTAAAGGACATAAATTGTGTGTTTTGACGAGATCAACAATTTTTATGTAGTAAGTTTTTGTCTATCTCCTACTTTAAAGGCTATTCAAGATATATATTTTATTTATCATGTAAATATATTTAATACACAGCACTTAAGTTAAAATCATTACAGCCATTTTTTAAGAAAATCAAAATTTTAGAAAATTTTTTCATGTAAAGGGTGATTTCAGTTGGGGGATTTTTTGAAAATCTTTGTGTTGCATCCTTAAAATACCAAGTTTGATATTTAACAGAGTTTTCGTTTTTGAATTATGCTGCACGCACACACAGACACTGATGCTTTTCTACAAATGCTTTTTTTTTTATTCAGAGGGGTCTCAGGATTGAAATTTTGGGTGGAATAAAATATTTTTTCCACCTACATACACACGAAAGAAAGAAAAAAATTGGAAGAATCAACTCTCTCCATGAAGAGTTGCAAGTTACAAAGGTAAGAAACAATGGATTACTTTGATCAAGAGGAGAATCTATATATAAAAAAAAAAATCTGATGTGTTCCATTCACATAATTTTCTCTAGCTGTTTCACAAACAATTTTTTCTTACAAAAGATTATTCTTTTATCCCCATCATGCTAATCTAGATAAACATTAGTAGAATTGGTTGTATTACTTCTTTATAAGTAGAAGGGAAATAAGTGAACATATTGGCTGAAGAGATAGTCAAAACTTTTAAAAGCTGGTCCCTATGTGAAAAAATTGAAGTTAAGTTCTCTTTGCATACATCCTTTTGAGAAAAGTTAATTAGTTTAAAATTGAAACCACAACAATGAATAACTCGAAAACGGTCAACTCTACAGAAAAACATACATGACATAAATCAGGTATTTTAAAGAGATCTACATTTTTTGCCTAGCTCTTGTGGTTTAACTGTTAAGCAAGATTCTACAAAACTCAACCAGAGTAAACAGCTCTTCAGAGGCTATTCCCAGAAAAATCAAAATATACATTTTATTTGTGATGTGAATATCTTTCACATATGGAATTTTAATAAAAATCGTTACCTATTTATGAAAAAAACAAAATTTTCAAATGTTCCAAAAAGGGTATTTGAAAATCTTCATGTTGCATCCTTGGAAAATTAGTAGTATTAGTATTAGCCCATAGCTTCCCCTGCCTCTCCCCTTGGCAGTCCTAGTTAGCAGTTCTAGGAAGGATTCTTTTGTTCTTAATCACTCAGATACTTTGTTCCAAATAACAAGCTATTCCCTATTATAAAATATGCCATTATTTTAAGAGCTAATTTAGCACATTTTTTGGTCCGTTGTATGCACTTAAAACACTTGTCTTTAGTCATTATCCTTGGAAAATACTGAACTTAAATACCAAGTTTGGTATAACTTTCCCAGCGCCGGGAAAATTTCAAGTCCTTGATAAAGTATTTTAATCAATATTGTAGAGTCATTTTTGAGAAAGTGAAAATTTTCACAAATGTTCCATGTAAAGGGTAGTTGGTGGTGGGGGTATTTTCATGAAGATCTTTGTGTTGCATCCTTGGAAGATACCAAACTTAAATACTAAGTTTGATATTTAATGATATTTTAGTTTTTGAGCTATGCTGTCCACACTCACACACACATAAACCCTTTTCTAAAAATGCGTTTTTTGGACTCAGGGTACCTCAAACATTTATTTCCATTGAAATCTCAAATTCAAATTTTTATACACTATGTACAGAACAAGTAGAGAAAGTAAAGTGAATTACTGGGCTTAAGACTATCGCTTTGGTGCTTTGTGAGCAGGGGATCAGGGGTTCAAGTCCTGCCTTGGGCATGGGTCTTATATGTTTGTGAAAAAGGAACAGTAAAACCAGTAATCATATAGTAAATTTAGGGGGGAAATGTAAACAGGGGATACAGCGCCGGAGACCTGACCAGATTCCGGTACTGTTTTAAATAGTAATAATATTAAAAAAAAAAAAAAAAAAAGACTACAGAAGAAAAACTTTTTATCAGCTGGCATTATATTTTTGTAGTACAGGAATTATGAAATACAGTTCACAAGAACTACTTGGGAAGCGTCACTTCCTAATGACCACACGTTAGCTTCAATACCGCTTGCACATATGACGAACCTAAGAGTGTCTTATGAAACTCTGAAGCTTATTCTTGAGAAAATTAAGTACTGCAACAATGAGCGGCAAATATGTGGTAACTTGAAGGTCATTGGTCTGTTACTGGGACAATAGGGAGGATACACAAAGTCCCCTTGTTTTTCTTTGCGAATGGGATAGCAAGGCAAGGAACAAACATTGGCAAACTGACCAATGGCCTGAAAGGCATAAACTGGAACCTGAATCAAAAACTATTACTATTGTGCCTCTTGTTGATTATGAAAAAACTGCACTACTACCTACCCCACCTCAAAAATGGTGTGTTATTTATGGACGCTCTTTAACTGCTTTGGTTCTCAGCGTCCCATTCTATATTGGGCGTGAAAGATCACTTAATTTTGCTCAGAGGCCTCTCTTATCAGGCTTGAGGTTCTTTTACATGTCGTAAATCTACGTCACGGGACCCACGGCTTTACTTCCCTTCCGAAGGAACCCATGCTAAGGATTTTTACGCCTGAAAAAATCCATCGTCCTCCACCGGGTTTGAACCCGCGACCTTGGGTATATGAAGTTAGCATGGTAACCATTACACCACGGAGGGCGACTACCCCACCTCATGTTACAGGTGGCGAGCACTCGCGCTAACTGTTTTATTAAAATTTGAGACAATATTCTCTATCAATAATAATTTAGTTATAAACTTAATGAATAAGCTTATGTCCTGAAATCATAATGAAAGGGTTATATTCCCTTATTAACTTCAATTATTTAACTAAGCCTTTAAAAGAAAAATTTAGACCTAAATAAAAAATTTAAAGATAATCATTAACAGCATTAATTGGTTCAAAAGCGATTGGTTGGTTAGTATCTAATGTTGAGCAGTTGGCAGTGAAGCCATTTGCTCTCTTGCATTCCAGTATTTTGATGTCATATTATCATGTGGACTCAAGGTTGGGCAGCGCAGTAGATGGTTTTCATCCATATCTTCTTTAAGTGTACAGAAAGGACACAGAGGAGATTTCAGTTATACCAATCCTGAATAAATGTTTATTGAGACAGTCATGGCCTGTTAGGAGTCTAAAAGTTGCTACAGAGGATTTTCTTGGTAATGTAGTGATTTTGGTCGTGTCATTACATAAATATGTCCATGGTTTTCATTTTGTTTGTAATACACTATCTTCTTTAATTTTGTTATATGTTGATGTAATGATTCTTTTGATAGAGTGATAACTTATTGGATCAGATGAATTTGATGTAATTTTACTACCTTTCTTGGTTAGAAAGTCAGCTGTTTCATTACCCTGTATTCTGCAATGTGCTGGTATCCATTGAAGTATTAATCTTTTATCTAAATTCATTAGTTTTATGATTTTGCGGCATTCTGCAATATTTAAGTTATTAGGTATTACATCAGATGTTATGAATATAGCTGCTTTACAATCAGATAATAGTACAACTTTTTCAAATTTATTTATGTGGTATAGTAGGTTTTGTAAGCTCTGA
This sequence comes from Hymenopus coronatus, assembly GCA_030762935.1. NCBI lineage: Eukaryota > Metazoa > Arthropoda > Insecta > Mantodea > Hymenopodidae > Hymenopus > Hymenopus coronatus. The sequence continues at coordinate 23,487,973 of CM060891.1, forward strand.
AGTATTGCCAAAATCTCTCTATCAAAATTTGTAGTATTTAAACTAAATCTTTTGAAGAAAGAGAAGAGAGGGCATATTGCACCTGCACCAGTACCACCGTTATTTGGTAAGCTAGAACCGTCAGTATAAACATGTAGCCATTCATTGGTAGGGTATCTTAAATTTATTATTTCTGGTGTCATTTGTTTCATAAGACACAAAGACATTTCAGATTTTGTAAATTCTTTAGCTAAGTGTAGATAGTGTTCAATATCAAATAGTTCTAACGAGTTAATATTTGTTTGTATGTTTTCTTTTACATAAGGAAGTTTTAATCTATGTTTGACTTCTTTGACTTTATTAAGGAAACTTTGTTGAGTTTTTAGGTTTACTTGTGGTTTTCTTGTTTCCCAGTCGTTAAAAGGTAGTCTGATTAATTTTTCATATTGGTTCAAAAGTAGTGGTTGTCGTTTTAACTGAGACAAAAATATTAAATACACAAAGAAAAGGTGGATCACATGTATAGAATGTTTTGCAAAGAATTATTGGGGTTACCGACATCAGCACCACGAGAAGTTGCCTTGGTAGAACTTGGGAAAACAAAAAGAAATGGAACAATAATGGAGAGAATAATAAAATGTTGGTATAAATGTTTGGCAAAAGAACATGGAGAAATCTTAAAGCTATGTATAAAGCAACAAAAAAATCTAAAGAGCACAAATAATTGGTAGGCAGGGGTTGGAAAAATTATGGAGAAAATAAGAATGGGAGCTATATGGAGGTTTGACAAAAGAAATGATATTAATATAGGTAAACTAGTAAAATGCAGGGTAGAAGACAAAAGACAGGAGATATCTGGGGAAGTTTAGAAAAGAAGACAATTTTATAAACAAACAAAAAGAGACCAGGGATGAGAACAACATGGAGATTGCGGTAAAAGGCAATTTCAAGGACTAGCTTGGATGAGAACAGGAACAATATTTCTAAGAGGAATAAGACACAGTGAAAAAGGAATATGTGAAATGTATAGTGAGAAAGAAAGTATAGAACATTATTTGATAAAAAGCAAGGAACTAGCAATATGGCGAAACAAGTTTGGGAGAAAAATGGGAAAAAATAGAGGGGAAAATTGTAGCTATTAAAATGCTAACAAGGAAGGAAGAAAAGAAGATGAGAAGAATAGGTGGGTTCTTGCAGAAAGCAAGAGAAAAATGACTAATATAACTACTTTAATTTCCTGGGCTTGTAGGCTGTGGTCTAGAAGGCATCCAAGTTATATTAGTCTAGATGCCAGCTGTGAAAGCCTAAGTTATATTAGTCTAGATGCCAGCTGTGAAAGCCTAAGTTTATGCAAAAGAAAAATGGGCAAGAAAAGTACAGAGTACAAAAGAAGATAGAGTGGAAGAGAGAGATAACTAAGATAAAGAGTGAAGGGTTTACAAGAGCTACTCAGGAGGCTAACAGCCTGGGTGCCATGCAAACGGAGATAGCAAGATGGTAATTAAAATTTGTATATAGTTTAGGTTAGAGTATGAAAAAGGTAAAAGCTATGTAAAAGAAGTTGTACAAATAAATATTCATTCAAATACAAAGAAATGTAGTTCTATTATTATTTAATGTAATACTGTACACCTGCTTATTTTTTTATTTATTTAATGTCACTTTAACGTCTAGGTCATATCGCAAAGATCGGTAAGATAGCTCATTGATGGTGAAGGGTAGTCTTGCAGGATATCATGGCATCTAGTCTAATTGCCCCTATCATGCATAGTCAGATGGTAAGATGTTCCCCATGTACCATGCTACTTTGGTTCATAGCAAGCAAATGGCATTAAGGTGTCCCTTTAGTCTAACTGCTTGATAGATGGCAGCACCATCTAGTTTTAGACTGAAGGTGGAACTTTGGGTAATGGTGTCTAAAACCCAATCCAGCATTTACCATGCCAACAGGGAAACCACAAAAAACACCCAACAAGATTGTTCAGTCCATGGGTTTTGAATCTGTGATTTTCCAAATGCGGGCCACATGCATTATCGCCTGAGCCACCCCGCCATATATTCATCTCATTGAAGTTTACTCTAGCATTGCATACAATGTATGAAAAATATCAAGCAAAATAATGTAGTAAATGTGCTGAAGAAACTTGTATTACATGCAGATATGTATGGAGCAACACAAATTAACAATTCTGCTAAACTGAGCCCAAAACTAATAAAGGTGTATCTTTTCAGATATTTAATGACCTTCCTATTTCTGTTAAGTTTGGTGATCTAGAAATAACCACAGCATGATACAACTTACACAGTAATACAATTTTGCATAGCTTTAAGCTCTACAAATAGACATTTTTATAGAAATAATGCAAACGTAGGATTAAAGACAGTGTTTCCCATTTAAAAGAACAACTTATTTAATTCTATGGCCACTGAATATCTGTTACTATCATATTCATGGTATTAATCTTGTATCCAATGGGTTCAAAATAAATAAGTACATTAATCAACAGGCATATTTAGCATCTCCCTCTTTCTCCTACAAACTCCCCCATCAGGACTAGGCACAAGTCAGAATACAGCTATGTGTGCAATATGCCAAAAGGCAGCCGATATCATTCCCCGGTAAAACATTATCTACTTTGATTAGAGAACGGATTAAGACTTTTTTTCACCCTAATTTGCATTGCTTTTTCATAGAAATAGTTTTTGTAAACTCTAAACCTAACCTCAACAAAATCTTGAAATCAGAGGATTCTGTAGTTTGCTATGGCTCACTATGGCCTCTGCTCACCTCATTTTCATTTCTAGTAACACTTTGAAAACACAAGATACATTCAAATTTAGCTTGCATAATGTTTCAGCAGATACTGGAGCAGCTGCTTTAAAAGTGCACAGATGCTTTCTTTTAGTTCATATTTACATTTTAACAAACTCTGCCAAATATTCGATTACATAACCATGTTTAATAAATAATTCAAAAACTTGCTCTGAGGAAAACTCAATACCCAAAAATAACTCAGCTCACATTCACTTTCAGACATGTACTACATCATGGGACATTTTTTGGTTTCTTTTTCAATTCACAACTGTTAACCAAATCAAAATATTCTAGGACTTTATCACATAATCAAATCTTTGAATATCACTGGCAGCAACATCAGCTCATATCATTGAGCAGAATGATTAGCCACTGAGATCACACCTTCTGGATCACTCAAAGTCATGAGTTTACCTCAAAACACATAAAAATGTCTTAAGTCTGCATATTAGTATAAACCTTTTAACATTAATTACTCAAAAACTAAGCACTTCCAAAACATAATCCACATAGAACTATGGCTCAAAATTAATGGTAAGTGCATCCTATCCTTGGAAAAAATCTGAAATCCATTCTGTAATTAAAGTAAAGTTAAAGTAAATATTCCCCTTTCCAAAAGATAGAGAGGTATGTGCCATTCACAGAGTTTGCAATTTTTACATAAAATAATTACACACAGAGTGAACGTGACTACAAAATAAAAACTTACTTGTCCCTTTCTTGCACCCTTTCTTTTAAAGACTTGTACCCTTGATGAGTGATCTGTACCAGATTTCTAGCTCACAATATGTGCCTACAACTGGCTTAATACTCTATCCAAAATCTTTGCCTCTGATTTTTTCATTTGTTAAATTCTACAAACATATGAAAATGATCATAAAAAATCTTACTCTATATCTTCCTACATACATGATGCAGCTATTAAGTTTGTAATTACAAGAGTTCTGTGCATCTTGGAGACTACCAATACTTTATGCACATGTGTAGGCCTCTAATGCATGTTTAAATAAAACAATTATGAAAACTCATGGTTTTGGTTGGTTGCCATTCTTAACTTTTACCCCAAACCACCTATCAGTTCACAACTACTAAACCATGACTCCTTTTTACTGCAGGTAGGTATTTAATTATCAATGAAGGAGTAAAGATCAATGGCTGGCCTCTACAGGCCTAAATAAGAAACTGAAAAGAACATTTTTGCTTACCTAATGTGCGCCAAAGCCTTCATTTTAAAGTTGCGGATGATGTTAAACAAACACTCAGAATCCAATGCGTTTACATCAAAGATAATCTCACACTATATCGACTCAAAAAGCAGAGCATGGTCTGAAAATGTTTTTATCCTCGTCCACTTGCCACACACCATACAGTAACTACCGAAATAAGGATGGTTCTGAACATCTGTCCGACTGCTTGCATTGACAAGGCGATACATACGACCCTTATAATCACTTGAATTGGCGCCGATAATACCATGAGGCCTATTTGAATAAGCAACTGCCTTGCTAAACATCCAAATTCCCCATGCAGGCTGTTGTAATCCTTATCCTCATATTGTCCACTGTTAGAAAACAAAATAGCCTATAAAGTCTTGAACATGGCAATAATTTTCTTTAAAATTAATTACTACTATCGTAGTATTTAGAAACATTTCTTTCTCACGTTTTCGGGCATTCTTCCAGTAATCCGAAGTACGTATGACCGTAATCGTTCGCCATGTTTACTAAATTTAATCTACTAAATAATCAGTGACATTTCAGTTACTTCCGTTCAAGTTTTGCACAAAACTTTTCTTTTCTATTAATTCCTTAACACGAATACTGTTTCTGTAATAGTACTAAAATGTAGCCATATGTACAACGTATTTGAATGATCCCTTAGAATGTCAGTAGCATTGACTGAATTATAAATAAATCCGTTCAATCCCACATGCAACATGATTTTAATACTTCAATTGATAATTTCCTACAAAGTAAATGATTCGAGTGCTACTGAAACATGTGATAGACGATGGGCGTGACGTGAAGTATCTGTCATCTGCGGTGAAATTTTAAATCCAAACGCAAATATGATGCCCGAGAGAGATTATGCACCTTTAAGCCCTGCTTGTGTAAGGGCTTTAAATGACAAGCTGTACGAGAAGAGGAAAGCAGCGGCATTAGAAATAGAAAAGTAAGTTTCATTTCTAGGAAATGTAAACAAGCTGTCATTTGGGCTGTAGAATTGATCAAATTTCTTGATGCCATTTCAAATAAAGCTTGCTTCTCATTCTGTTTAGGTGCAGTTGTTAGCAGTTTAGGAAAATGTATTGTTTTCGTTACTATGCCGTATCCAGTATATTTGTGTGAAAAGATTATTTTGAAAGAAATAAGTGGACATGATTTCTTGTATAGACATAGTACTCAGTATAAATCCTGAGCAGATTGACTGAAGATTATGTAATACTCATTGATATGGCCTTGGAAACTACCTATACATTCTTCTCTGACAGACTTTACCAATGTACTCTAGCTTAACATTTTCAGAGCACTAGTATTTCCTCTTGTTTTATGTGCATCTCCTAATATTTTTCCTGTCTTTTATGATTTTGTTGTATATATTTTGTTGTTTTGTTATGACAATTTCACACAAATGGGTATGTAGAGATGGTTGTCCTCGATCTATGGTGAGAATTTGGATGAGTACACTTGCTCTGCACTGAAACATGTGGAACCAAATGAAAGTGCAGCAGTATAAGTGTAGCACTATGCTGGTCAATTGTGTGCTCTTGTTCCTGCAGCATAAATGGCCCAAAAAATAGAACCATTCTGGAAAGGGTACATTACATTGCCCTTTCCGATATAAAATGCTTCAATTCCGAGATTAAGCAGTGCAAGAGGCATGGGTTTAGTGTATCTAAAGGGATCTCATATGTGCTTAACAAAATAGGTAAGGCCAGATTAGGACTTATTACAAAGGACAACAAACATGCAAATCCATGACCAGCCCCCAGTCGCACTCTGGAGATGATTTGAAAAGGTAAGGCCCTTGTCTGTTGACCAAATCCTGCAACTCAGAGGTTCATCGCATTTAAATTAGAAATCTCCATTACCACTGTGAACACAATAATGAGCAAGGTTTTGAATCTAGCACAGCATCATAAGAACGGGTTTGTTGCCAAACACAATGTAGTTGCCCTCCATCATGTAATGGTTACCATGCTAACTTCATACATCCAAGGTCGCAGGTTCAAACTCAGTGGAGGGAGATGGATTTTTTCAGACATGGCTTCTGTTGTAAGGGAAGTGAAGCTGTTGATCCTGTGTCGTAGATTTACAGCACCTAAAAGCCTGATAAAAGAGGCCTCTGAGCTGAATTAAGTGATCTTTCTTGTCCACTATAGAATGGAATGCTGAGGAAACACAGCAGTTAAAGTGTGTCCATAAATAAAACTCCATTTCCAAACCCATTGTAGAACATGCCAGCAACAGCAGAAAGCTGTAACAACAATACCTAGCTGGTGAAAAGTGGAAGTTTGTTGCCTCTTTAGATTAAGCGACTGCAACAAACTCCAGGCTATACATTACCAACCATGGGGAGAAAAAAATGTTTGAAAGTTGGTGCATTATTCTGAACTTCTCTTTATCCAAATAGCTATTTTAAACATGTAACTTCACTTGCACTGCCTCTCATCAGTCTCAGTTGGTCAATCACCTGTTTGTGCTGCAGCTAGTGGCAGATTGTTGGCCTTCCCAAGGTTGAAGATAACAAGATAATGAGAAAAACATATCTGCATATTATGAAAAATTGAGGATCTGCACGATTTAATTATTACAGAAATTAATGACAAAGGAAGACAACAAAAGATCAGTAGTTTCTTCAAACCATTTAGCGTGTCAAGTGTGATCAATGGCAGGTGCCTTGATTGCCATGTTCTAATTCATACTGCACAACGACAATATCTTGTATACTAAAAAGTCTTTGTATTTCTTAAATCTAAAATACATGTTGTTTTCACTGAACAGTGCTTAACTATGTACCTTGGCTTATTTCCTAGGTTATTTTGTTTAATCCAGACTTTCATTAACTCAAGCTAGAGCCCAATTAGACTGGATTAATAAGGTTCTACTGTATATGGAAACAAAGGTTTGTTGTACTAGCAGAGTACAGCTATAATGGCAAATTTGCCATGTACGTAAAATGTGAAAATCAACTATGCATGACTCTATCAAAAGAATCATTATATCAACATATAATAACAAAATTAAAGAAGATAATGTATTTCAAACAAAAGGAAAACCATGGGAAAATTTTTGTAATAACACGGCCAGAATGGCTACATTACCAAGAAAATCCTCTGTAGCAACTTTTAGACTCCTAACAGGCCACAACTGTCTCAATAAACATTTATTCAGGATTGGTATAGTGAGATTTCCTCTGTGTCCTTTCTGTACACTTAAAGAAGATATGGATGGAAACCATCTACTGCGCACCCAACCTTTAGTCAACATGATAATATGACATCAAAATACTGGAATGCAAGAGAGCAAATGGCTTCACTGCCAACTGCTCAACATTAGATACCAACCAACCAACTCTGTATATTTTCAGACTAATGTCCTGACAACAATTTTCCACACAGAAATCTCTGCTTTCTATGGTTCAGATGCAATAAATTCTGCTGCATCAGGATAAGGCATCAAGCCATACATCTGCTTCAACTAGCAAATTCCTTGAGAGCTTAGAGAAAGAAACAGAAATACATACCATACCTTTTAGCAACATCACTGTTTAGTCACCTGATACATCACTGATGTTTTATTGTACATTTGGGTTACTGAAGAGGGCAGATGGCCTCGAACTATGGACAGTCTTTGGAAAGCCTGCCAGGAGGAATGAAATAAACTGGACTTCCCTGTACTTCATAGTTTGCTCCAATTGAAGCTGCATTGCAGGGCGATAGTATGAGCTCAGGACCACCAGGTAGAACATCACCGCTGGTGGAGGCATGGTTTTTCATAATGTACAGGTGTCTTAGTTTGTTGCCATAGATTGCAAACAGTCCTCTGTAATTGAAGATTAAGTCTGCCGATATAAGAGAATGTTATTTATTAGACCGTCTTAAACCAATATTTGAGAAGTTAAGAACCTGGGAGAAATCACAATATTTCTAATTTTTTCAGTTTACTTCAGAGGTAGCATGCCAAGTAAAATTTTGATGTGCTCCATTCATAATACTTTTTCTACCTATTCTGCAATAAACTATTTGTACATGCTAATCAAGATAAACATTAGCAGAAGTGGTTTTATTATTTTGTACCGTGTAAGCAGAAGGGTAATTTTTTTAATAATGTTTAACTTGCTTTTACTACAAATGACACTGCAGGCAATGTCACTGATGATATTTGAAATGAAGATGGTGCACTGATGGAATTTGATGGTGGGGGAAACTGGAGAAATCCTTTGTCCACCACAAATTGCTCATCGATTGCCTGGGATCGAACCCAGGCAGCCTTGTTGAGAGGCAAGTGGTCTAACCACTCGGCCATGATTCAATTGTAGAAGGGTAAAGGAATACACTAGAATAAGGCGATAGGTAATCTCTTAAAACCTGATCACTATTTGAAACAATTCAAATTTGCTTCTCTTTGCATAACCAGGATGAAAAAATGAACTACCCTTTGAGAAAAGTATTAGGAGTTTTAAAACCAATAACAAGGAATATCTCAGAAATGGTTAACTTCACAGAAAAAAAATTCTGTTGTGTTCCATTCACATAACTTTCTCTAGCTGTTCCATATACAAACTATTCTTACAAATACTTTTAGCTATGATCATGCTAATTGAGATAAACGTAAGCAGAATTGTTCCTACTACTTGCTTCCTTGTAAGTGGAAGGGAAATAAGGGAGTACGTTAGGCTAAAGTGTTATTCAAATCTTTTAAAAACTGGTTGCTGTGTGAAACAATTTAGGTGAGGTTCAGTTTCCTTTGCATGGTCCCATTTGAGAAAAGTAAAGCAGTTTAAAATTAAAACCAATAACAAGGAATATATGAAAATGGCAAACTCTCAAGAAAATCATATATGACACAAATAATGTGTTTTAATGAGATCTTCTTTTTTTGTATAGTAAGTCTTTGTCTGACTACTCGTACAACAGTTTAAACAATATGCAAAATTCTGAAAAACTCATGCAGAATAAAGAGGTCTTAAGAGGCTATTCCCAGGAAATTCAAAATATATATTTTATTTGCGATCTAAATGTCTTTAATAAACAGCATTTTAATCAAAATCATTACAGCCATTTTTGAGAAAAACAAAATTTACAAAATGTTTTCTATATAAAGGGTAGTTTGTGGTGGGGGGATTTTCTTGAAAATCTTCATGTTGCATCTTTGAAAGATACTAAATATAATAACAAGTTTGGTATTAAACAATTTTTTTTGTTTTTGAGCTATGCTGTCCACACACACATGCATGCAAACACACAGACCTTTTTCTAAAAATGGTAAAATATAAGGAGTCTTTCAAATGTCACTTCAAACCTTAAACAGCTATAAATATAATAATTAAGATAGGATAATAGCAAAAAGAAGTCATATACTGGGCAAACAATGGGATTTAGTTTCCTTTTTTACTTTCTCTATATGTACTATGTACATAGTGTATAGAAGAAGTATTATATTCCACCCAAAAATTTGACACCGAAATTTCACCGGAAATACATGTTTTAGGACCCTCTGAGTCCAAAAAAAGCATTTTTACAAAAAGGTCTGTGTATTGTGTGTCTGTCTGTCTGTGGACAGCATAGCTCAAAAACGAGAAGACCGTTAAAGCCCAAACTTGGTATTTAAGTTTGGTATCTTCCAAGGATGCGACACACAAATTTTCAAGAAAATCCCCCCACCCCAAACTACCCTTTACATGCAAAAATTTTCGAAAATGTTGATTTTCTTAAAAATGGCTCTAACAATTTTGATTAAAATATCGTATATTAAAAATATTTACCTGACAAATAAAATGTATATCTTGAATTTTCTGGGAATAGCCTCTGAAGACTACTTTATTCAGGATGAATTTTACGGAATTATGCATAACTGCTAAACCGTAAGAGATGGACAAAAACTTGCCACACACAAAATGTAGCTTACGATAAAACACTCAATTTATGTCATATACAGTTTTTCATGGAATTGATCATTTTTAAGATATTCATGGTTTTTCGTTTCAGCTTTGAAAAACATGCTTTTTTCATACAGGAATTTGTTAACTCGTGTCCATACAAACAAAGGAACTTCAGTTACATAGCAACCAGCTTTTGACTATCACTTTAACCTATGGTACTCCCTTATTTCGCTTCGACTTACAAGGAAGCAAGTAATAAGACTATTTCTGCTGATTTTTTCTTCATTAGCATGAAGTAAATAGAAGCATAAGCTTTTTAACTACATTTTGTTGCAGAGATGTAGAGAAAGTCATGTGAATGGAACACATCAGATTTTTCAGTTCACTGTTACTATGAGTACAGTTTTGTTAAATAAAACATTAGTAATTTTATTCATACTGCTATAAGAATTTGAAAGTTACAAATCATGGCTCTCTCATAAAATGATAGAATACAGCTGATTCAATACCATTTTTCTCAAGGTGTGAGAAAATTTAGAACTCTTAACAATTTAAGAGCAAGCCTATGTTCCATTTGTAAAGTTCCAACACTTGCCTTCCTGGGTAGCGTGGTGGTAGCATGTCTGCATTACGTTCAAAAGGTTGTGAGTTCGAATCTCGCTTAGGGCGAGTTACCCGGGTAAGGTTTTTTTCAGGGTTTTCCCTTATCCTGAGAAGACGAATGTCGAGTAACTTTAAGCTCCATGGATCCCGAGATCATTTGAGCATCATATCATCAATTTCATTCATCGTCCGATATGACCAAACCAGGTTAAAGGACGTTAAACTACCAAATAAAAATAAATAAAAAAAAAGTTCCAACACTTCTCCAGTCTCAACCCAATCAACTTATGGTTGTGAGGTTACTTTAAAGAACAAGTATTTCTGACACATCCAACAACCCAACAGCAACTGAAAGATGCTATCTCACAAGAAATTGTAAATATTCCAAGACATTTTCTACAAAATGCTGTGCATGGTGTCTCAAAAAAATTGGTGTACATTGAATAAGAGAAGGGAGGACATCTACCTAATAGTTTATAAAACCCCATTGTTAACCCATTGACTTCTTTTATTTTTATCCTATCTCAAATATTATAATATTTATAAGAGTTTAAAGTTCAAAGTGACTTTTGAAAGTCCCTATATATCAAATTAACGAGGAAATTCTAAATAATAAATATGGACAAAAAATATAAAATGTAATTTTTGGGCTATTTTTGCAATTTAGTCTTCCTGCAATGACCTTCAATTCCTGAGTTAAATTTTTAGTTTCAAGGTATGCTTTTGAGGTATCTCTTGCAATGTCAAATGACTGCAAGACAAATCTTTGCACATAATATAAAATATTATAATGTTTATAAAATCTACTATGTAATATTATTTCCACAGAATGGTGAAGGAGTTTGCGCTAGCAAACAAGACAGTACAAATAAAAAGGCTGCTAAAGGTGCTTGGGCAAGACTTTGCAGCATCCCAGAACACCAATACAAAGAAAGGAGGTCTCATTGGATTAGCAGCTATTGCAGTGGCATTAGGGAAGGTAGGATATTGCCCTGTAATATACACAACAAAAATATTTTACTCTATTGGCACTATTTTAATACAGTGTTTTGTGTTTTGCAGGACACTGGTCAATACACAGATGAATTAGTTCAGCCCATTTTAGCCTGCTTTTCAGACTCGGATTTGAGAGTGCGATACTATGCTTGTGAATCACTTTACAATGTTGTGAAGGTGGCTAGAAGTTCAGTCCTTCCACATTTTACAGAGATCTTCAGTGCACTCAGCAAATTAGCTGCAGATCCAGATCAGAATGTAAAGAATGGATCAGAACTTCTTGACAGACTCATGAAAGTAAGAGTACTAATAAAAGATCTTACTTTCTTGTGCAGTGTCTTATTTTTGACTAGTTGCCGGCCAACAGGTGGTTGCTGCTGCAGAATACACATGCTACCGGCTGAGTTGAATATTCACAGACCCTGAACTCAAGTGCTTAGTGTGCGGACAATTCAAGCACATAGATTTACATGCATAAAATAAACACACACCTTTATCACATAAGGGATTGGAAATGATATCCTTGTGCTATCATGCATCTCTTACAGCTTTTAAGAAAATTTCCATTAACGTACATTAATTCTTTTCTGAAATTTAATTGCTCTTCTGATATTGTCTTTCAGTTCTTCCAACATATGCAGGTTGTTCTGTTATACTTTATTTTTTAAGCTCCCTCATAAATAAAAATTGTATACCATCTGGAGAGCATGGTGGCCAAGTCTTTTACTGATGACCCATCTTCAAAAATGTCCTCAATTAATTTCAACGAGAGGTCAGCTGTATGTACTGCACTCAATGTCACACAAAAATTCCTGGAATGGTTTTATTATTGTATCCCTGCTCCTCTGTCCATTATCTGTATCTTCAAAGTATATAGACCTTATAATTCGATATGCATTCACAGCAAACACCAATTTACTGGTCATGCAAGAGCATTTTGTGTAACATCAGGTTTTTCTGCACTTCAATATCTGTTGTTTTGTGTTGTTACATGGCCATTTAAATAAAACAATGCTTTGTCTATGAAAAAAAATTAGAGAGCCACCATTAACTTTATGCAACACCCAATTGCAGAAATTTATTCTCACAGTATCACATGGTTGCAGTTCCTGAACTACTATTATCTTATAAGCTTTTAATTTCAAAAGTTTATTGGCTTTCCAAGCTGAGAATTGTAAAACTCCCTTTTCCTGTGATAACCTACTCAGAGATTTTCTTGGGCTGTGCTCTAACTTTTTTTAGGTCTCATCAAGTTTTTCCTCTGTGACCACACTGACACAGAGAAAAGCAGGAGCTAGTCCCGGTTCGAAGCCCTGTGCACATGCAGCCTCCTCCAGTCGGCCAACCAGCCACAAGTCAAAAATAAGGCACTGCATAACTTTGTATTAAATTAGCTATTTTTTGGTAATTTCCAAAGACTGTCCCAGGAGCAAATATAAGGCATTTAAAAACTGTAACACAAGTCTTATTATCCACCATAGAACATCTAGTAGCTACAATGTTATGCTCCCAACTTGAAATAACTCGCTGCACCACCTTGTTGGTTAGTTCATTCATGTAACACCTATTTGGAGCATAGGGACACCTAGCAGTGTTTTCTTGATAGTTAAATTTATAGTTCCCAATTTCATCATTATGCATCATGGTGACAAGGCATCATAGGAGAAATTCATGACTTGCAGACATGAAAATGGCAGAATTTAGTCCAAAATGAACCTTTTCTTGAAAGGTATGAGGTTCTTTTGCATACAAATAAACTTTACCTAAAACCAACAGCTTCACTACCGTTTCAAGGAAAGCCTGCTAAGGATTTTACATCCAAAAGAAAATCCATAACCCTCTGTTGGGTTTAACTTACTAACTTGATTATTAGAGGAAAGTGTAGTAATCACTATTAGTATTGCCAATTGTATTATCTAGATTGAAACATGATAATTTAGACAATATGATCTTAAAATGTACAATACCCAATAACTAAAGCTATAGAGAGTAATAATACACTTTGATAACAATCAATAGTACACCTTCTTAATTTATTTTTATGCACAATATTGTTTCTAACTGCTTTTTACTTTCTCTATACGTACTATGTACATAGTGTATACAGAAGGTATTGCTCTTCACCCAAAAATTTTATAGCAAGATTTCACCGGAAATATATGTTTTAGGGTCCCCTATATCCAAAAAAAGCATTTCCAGAAAAAGGATGTGTGTGTGTCTGTGAACACGATAGCTCAAAAACGAAAAGTCTGTAAAACACCAAAGTTGTTATTTAAGTTTAGTATCTTCCAGGGATGCGACACGAAGATTTTGAGAAAAATCCCCCCACCCCAAACTACACTTTACCTGGAACTTTTTTAAAAAAATTTTGATTTTCTCAAAAATGACTCTAACAATTTTGATTAAAATTTTGTATATTAAAGATATTTACCTGGCAAATAAAATGTATATCTTGAATTTTCTGGGAATAGCCTCTGAAGACTACTTCATTCTGGATGAATTTTACGGAATTTTGCATAACTGCTAAACCGTAAGAGATGGACAAAAACTTACAACACAAAAAATGTAGAGCACCTTAAAACACACAATTTATATTATATACATTTTTTTCGTGGAGTTGATCGTTTTGAGATACTCTTTGTTTTTGGTTTCAGCTTTAAAAACCTTTCTCGTACAGGAATTTAACAATCCTGTCCATACAAACGAAGGAACTTCAGTCACATAGCAACCAGCTTTTGACTTCACTTTAACCTATGTTACTCCCTTATTTCGCTTCTACTTACAAAGAAGCAAGTAATAAGACTATTTCTGCTGATTTTTTCTCGATTAGTGTGAAGTAAATAGAAGTATAAGCTTTTTAACAAAATTTTGTTGCAGAGATATAGAGAAAGTCATGTGAATGGAACACATCAGTTGTTTTTTTTGTTTTTTTTATACAGATGTGCTTTTTCACTGAATAGCATTGCACCTGATCTTGCAACTGGTTGCTCATTGTGAGGTTATAAAAAGCAAAATAGCATGAAGTATATATCCACAGCACTGCTATAACTTTTGTCAGTACTTTCAATACATATACTACTAAATAAAACCATGCAAATCCATTGATATAAATATATTCTGAAAGAACACAAATAATGCTACAAAATGAACATACTCCCATTCAAAATGATCGCCATGTGTGGCAACACAGCAACGAAGACTCATCAATAGCTGCACAAATCATGTCCAGAGGAATTTTCTTGACACTGATGTGATTGATATTTTTACTTTCTCTATAGGCACTATGTACATAGTGTATAGAGAATATATTGCATTCCACCAAAAAATTCGATACCGAGATTTCACCAGAAATATATGTTTTAGGGTCCCCTTTATCTAAACAAAAACATTTTCGGAAAAAGGTCCGTGTGTGTGTGTGTGTCCGTGTCCGTGTGTCTGTGAACACGATAATTCAAAAACGAAAAGTAGGTAAAATACCAAACTTGGTATTTGAGTTTAGTATCTTCCAGGGATGCGACACGAAGATTTTGAGAAAAATCCCCCCACCCCCAACTACCCTTTACATGGAACTTTTTTAAAAAAATTTTGATTTTCTCAAAAATGGCTCTAATGATTTTGATTAAAATTTTGTATATTAAAGGTATTTACCTGACAAATAAAATGTATATCTTGAATTTTCTGGGAATAGCCTCTGAAGAGTAGTTTATTCTGGATGAATTTTACTGAATTTTGAATAACTCCTAAACCGTAAGAGATGGACCAAAAATTACTACACAAAAAATGTAGAGCACATTAAAACATACAATTCATGTTATATACATTTTTTTCGTGGAGTTCATCGTTTTTGTGACATTCCTTATTTTTGGTTTCTGCTAAGAAAAACTTATACATTTCTCATACAGGAATTTGTCAACTGCTGTCCATACAAACAAAGGAACTTCAGTGACATAGCAACCAGCTTTTGATTATCACTTTAACCTATGGTACTCCCTTATTTCACCTCTACTTACAAGGAAGCAAGTAATATGACTATTTTTGCTAATGTTTTTCTCATTAGCATAAAGTAAATAGAAGTATAAGCTTTTTAAGAATAATTTGTTGCAGGGATATAGAGAAAGTCTCATGTGAATGGAACACATCAGATTTTTAATATTTAAATATTGCTCTGCCTCTTTTAACATACTATTGTCTTGATCTCTTGGACTAATGGATCTAATGGATTGAGTCCGGACTTCCCCTAGGCCAGTCAGCAGCAGCAGCAGCAATGAACTGTGGGACATTCGTTGCCACCACTGCTGCGTAGTTTTTGCTCTTCGCATATGTCGTTAACAAAGCTTCGGATTGAACCCGGCATAGCTCTTTAATTTTTAAATCAGCCAATGGCAGTGTATCTTTTATATGCACTAATATGTAAATCATCCTCTAAAATACATGACATTGTTCATGAAGAAATGCTCATTTTATGAGGCAAAATTGTTAAGTTTGTTTACACAAAGGATTGAGTAAAATATTTGCACAAACAGCATTCGCAGCTTCTTTTGTGCTTACACATCTAGGATGGCCAGATCTGATGTGATCAATAGTTCCACTTATTTCTTTAAACTGTACTATTGTCCGAAACACAAATCCATCCTAGATGCCAAGAGGTTTCAGCGTTGAAAAAATTTCCTTAGCTCGCTTTCCATAACAAAATAATACCAATACAGAGATACAATTTTCATACACTCCTCACTCTGTCTTGCTCTTTATTGTATATCAGAGGGTGACATCCTATTTGTTAAGAAAATCATAAATACCAAAAAGTACAAAAATATGTTTGGTGGGGAAAAAAGCATGCCATTTTGCTGCTATCGTGCAATTGTCATAGACTGGCTCCTGAATCATAGGAGGTTTAGCTTCACAAATCCTGCAAGGCTTTCACACTAACCCAGACCTAAAGAGTTTGCTTCACTCGCATGAATGCTGAAACCACTGGAAATACTGAAAACCAATTACACAATTACATTACACACACACACACACACACACACACATGCACGCACGCACTTAACATTGCTTGATGAAACATCTTGACAGCTGTCAGTTGCATCAATCAACAAAGCTGCCAAACAAAGTACTTTGTTGTATTTCAATATAATTGCATGTTATATTGAACCTTAAAGACCAAAAATAGAGCTGAATAACTATTAAAACTTTTGAATTAATTAAAGTGGTATTGATAACACACACTTCACTTACTTTTAATGAGTAGGACAATTGTTTCGCGGACCGTTGCCCGCATCCTCAATACTGTGTTCCTTGCGGCTATAGCAGTAAAAAGAAGAAAGTTGCATGGAAGATAAATTAAGGACACTGGGTAACTGCAAGAAAAAATGTTGACCACTGTTTGAGTACCAAATTGGTTATTAAGTTTCTCAACTACTATTAACAAACATAATGAAATGAAACTTTGACAGTGAATATAGCAATCTTTTCCTGATAAGTCAAAAGCTTGATTTGCAACTAGCTAGTTTCTTTAATTTATCTTCCATATTAATAAATACTTTCTTCCTTTTACTGGTTATACTCACAAGGAACACGAACCAACTAACTCACAAGGAACTAAAAATGGAAAGTTGAACAGATCTAAAAAATTCAAATCACAGAATTGCATGTTTCAAGTCTGATTCAGCTTTCCATATAGAGTTCTATGTTAAAATGTAACAGTGTGCTCAATTTTACAGGATATAGTTACAGAAAGTTCTTCATTTGATCTGGTATCTTTCATGCCACTGCTTCGAGAAAGAATCTACACAAAAAATACTTTTGCAAGACAATTCATCATATCATGGGTATCAGTATTGGATGCTGTTCCTGATATAGACCTCATCATTTTTCTTCCTGAGATTCTTGATGGACTGTTCCGAATACTGGAAGATCACACTCTAGAAATAAAAAAGATGTAAGTAATATACACACTATATTGAGACTAACAGATAGCGAATGTGTTAAAATTAATTTAAGATATCTTCAACAATTATGATGCATTTAGCACACTCATTATTAATCATTTATCTTAGCATTTAAACCTCAGTCAAGGCCTCAGTTCCTTTATGAAATGAAACTGAGTGTTATTTATGGACGCTCTTTAACTACTGTGTTTCTCAGCATCCCATTCTATATTGGGCATGAAAGATCGCTTAATTTTGCTCAGAGGTCTCTTCATTAGGCTTGAGGTTCTTTTACGTGCCTTAAATCTACGACATGGGACCAACAGGTGTACTTCACTTCCAAAGGAAGCCATGCTAAGGATTTTTATGCCCGAAAAAAATCCATCGTCCTCCACCAGGTTTGAACCCACAACCTTGGGTATATGAGGCTACTGTGGTAACCACTGCACCATGGAGGGTGACTCAGTTCCTTTATTTGCATATTTTAATGATCATAGCTCTCAAATAAAAAAATCATATAAAAATATAATGTGTTCCATTCTTAAGACCTTCTCTACCTTTTTGTAAATAAATTATTCTTATAAAGGGTTATTTTTCTATCTGCCTCATGCTAATCAAGATAAACATTAACAAAATGGCTTTATTACTTATTTCCTTGTAAGCAGAAGGGAAATCAGGGAATGCACTTGGCTAAAGCAATAGTAAAAGCTTTTAAAAGATGTTGCTATGTGCTTCTTTTTTCATGGCCAGGAGTAAAACAAAAAAATATGGAATGAATGAGGACTTCTTGTTGAAAAGAGTGTAAGTATTTTAAAATTGAAACCAATAACCAGGAATATCTTGGAAATAGAAAACTCAAAAAAGAATTATAGAACATAAATTATGTGTTTTAACAAGATTTACTTCTTTTGACATGCTATAAATCATGAATTTCTTGGGAGTAACCACTGAAGTCCTGTTCATTCTGAAGGATTTTTGCATAACTGGTAAACCGTAAGAGATAGACAAAAATTTACTGCACAAAATTAAAAAACACAATTTATGCATATACAGTTCTTTAGTAGACCTCAACATTTCTGAGGTATTCCTTATTATTGGTTTCAATTTCAAAATGCTTAACTTTTCTCAAACAGGAATTTGTCATTCTGTTTTCTTTTGTTTTATTCCTACCCATACAAAGGGAACCAAATTTCAATCATATAGCAACCAGCTTTTAAAAAATTTGACTATTGCTTTAGCCTAGTGTATTCCCGTCTACTTAGAAAGAGAACTAAATAATAAAACAATTTCTGCAAATGTTTAACTTGATTAACATGAAGTAAATAGAAGAATAAGCTTTAGTAAGAATAGTTTGTTACAAAATGGGGTAGAGAAAATCTTGTGAATGGAACACACAAGTTGTTGTTGTTGATGGTGGGTTGTTTTTTTCTTCTTCTTCTTCTTCTTCTTCTTCTTCTTCTTCTTCTTTTCTTCCCCTCCTTTATTGATGAAAGAATTTACTACTAAATTTACTACTGCTAATATTAGATTGATTACTTGAACACATCATTCAGAAGTTCTCTTTTTCATAGGTGTGATAATGTTCTGGGAGAGTTTCTGCGCAGCATCAAGCAAAATCCTTCTAGAGTAGATTTTGCTGATATGATTAACATTCTCATAACCCATGCGCAGTCATCAGATGAACTTCTTCAAGTAAGTAAAACTACACTTAATTAACATAATTTGATTTAAATTCTAAATTAAATTTTGTTTATACAAGATTCCTTTATCATCAGTAGCTATGGAAAGAGATTTATGAGTGACTGCACCATGGCCAAGTGGTTAGACCACTGGCATCTCACCTAGACAGCCCGGGTTTGATTCCAAGCGACCACATATGGGATTTGTGGTGGATAAAGCGGCACAGGGGTGGGTTTCCTCTGGTTTCCCCATCCATTGCATTCCACCGGTGCTCCATCTTCATTCCATGTATAATGCCCGCAGTGCCATTTGTAGTAAAAGCAGGCATTTAACACTATCAAAAAAAAATCCCACAAAATAAGCCAGGTATATATCAGTTCAGCTGCAATGACGTCAAAAAATTTACTTTGGAAAAACTAAAAGAAGCATAAAAACAAGAGCAAAAGAACACCTCAGAAACATAATACAAAACAAAACCAAGAAGGCAGATGAGCAGTAGCATAGCATTTTGAGGGCATTGTCCCTTTTGCTATCTGGAGGGCCGATGCTTCCCATGAGAATCAAAAAAGTCAGCACTTAACTTTGACACACTTAAAAGTTATAGCCAATATCCAACAGTTTTTTCACCTTGTATAATTTTATAAAGTTTACAATACTGCCCATGATGATGTCAGTAAACTCACTTGGCTGTTAGTAGAGGGCTCTGCACAAATCACCTAGCAATGATAGACAAAACAGTAACAAATAAACAAGAGATCTTCTTCATCAGATTTCCTTCCTCAAAAATCTTTCTTCAGCTTGGAGAAGAAGTAGGAGTCACTTGGGGCTAGATCTGAACTGTAGAGTGGGTGGTCAATCCCTTTGAAGCCACATTCCTTTACTGTAGCCTTACAATTGCTGCCAAGTGCACTGGCACTTTATCATGGAGAAGATGAACATCATGTGACAACCTTCCTTGTCTGTTTTGTTGATGAAGTCGCATAATTTCTGCAAAAGTAAAGCATAATGTTGTACATTCACAGTGATATTCCTTTCTTTTAAATCAGTGACAAGAACTCCTGTAGAATCCCAGAAAACTGTCACCATGATCTTTTTTGTTGATTGAGTGGAGCTTTGTCTTTGTTGGTGGAGCTTCACCCAATTAATGCCATTCAAAAGATTCTTTTTTCAACAGAGGATCATAATTAAAAACCATAGTTTCATCTACTGTAACAATTGATTCCAGTATTTCTTTCTACTTACCTCATCAAAGCTCCAAAAACTTGGAGCAACAAGTCACATACTGCTCCTTCTGAACTGCAGAGAGAAGTCTGGATACCCATCTTGCACTAACCTTTTTCATGTACAAATGATCATGAATGATCTGGTAAACAGATAACTCCAACTTTGCTGAGATTTCCTTGAGTTTCAGCCATTTGTCATTCAGCACTTCAACAATGGAGATGGTTTCTTCAGTTACACCTCTACAGGTCGACCAACATGTGATCTCAGTGATACTCTCTCTGCCCAGACAAAACGGTTTAAACCATTCTTTCACTTGGAATATAAAGGGGAAGTATCACCATAAAACCCATCCAAAGGCATTTGATTTCAGTTGATGCAAGCCTTTTCTTTTATCAGGAACTTTATCACTGCCTGGTATTCCATTTCATCCATTTTAGCAAGACAGTGTGCAATATCTTACTCAAACCAGAGCCAGCACTCAACTATGGCTAGTAGCAGGCTGAAATTCGTGTGTGCGTATCCTGACAGATCTTGCTAGCTCCTCCCCATTGCATTATAACTTTTTCACTCAGTTTCTGCGGAAAATTTTGGAACCTACCTCGTAAATCGTCATTAAGGTGTTCTCTGAAGTTATTAGACAAACCGTTGGTTGACTGGGTAAAAAACACATCAAGAGTTGTAGCAGCAGTGTGGTAATGCAAGTTGTCATGAAGGATAAGAGCACCTCTAATCAGAAGTCCTCTGCAATGCCTCTGTATTGCTGGCTTTAGCTTAATCTCCAACATGATGATATACTGTTTCACCCCTTTGCTTATTGTGCTCCAAAGCCAGCTCATTCATATTCTAGAAGATGGTGTAAAGGATTTTTTCAGCAGAGGGTTAAGACTTGGAATTTCACTACTCTCAAGACTGCCTTTTGTTTTCTGGTTCATTGAGGTGCAACAAGGTTTCACTTCCCAGGAGTTTGAAATGCCTAAAATGCTAACTGTATTTATTAGTGTTAGTTTGACATTACTTTTTAAATCACTCATACATATAAGTACAAGAAATCTAGATAGGTTTATTTTTATGCCAAAACTGTTTGTTTTATTTTATTTTCTTTTTTTCTTTTTTTCTCTCCCTCAAATTTTAAGGATGCAGCTTATTTATGAGGGTAGCTTATTTTTGTTAGTCATAAACCCGAATATATTTCCTGGCTTTGGTGGAGAGTTGCTGCCACCTTAATAAGTTTAAAGATAAGAGCTTATGTGTTTGAAGCAATTCATTAAGTGATTATAACTGCTTCAAAGGGCTTAGGTACAGTGATGTAAATTAGAATTATTTAATTTTTGAGTCAAATTATAACACTTATACATCACTTATAAGAATAAAATAAGTTAGAAAATAAAAGAAGTAATTGATGTGTAAGTATTACAATTTGACTCAAAAAATTATATAATGAAAAATTAAAGTCATTAAGTGATCTCTATTCTTCTGTATTAGGAATTTTTCTAATATAATTCTAACAATATGTGAGAGTGATTCACTGATTTACTTTAATAATTCAGTTCATTGTGTTGTTTCCAAATAAGATATTTGTGATGAAGATGTGTTTCTATTTTGAAGCAGATACCAACCAACAATGAAGAAGTGTTCAGTTTTTTCAGCAACAGCATGTGTGTGGTCCTTTTCATTAATTTGTTTTTTGTTTAGTTCACAGCTATAACATGGATTAAAGATTTTGTGCAACTCTCTGGAAGAACTATGCTACCATTTGCATCTGGAATTCTTACTGCCATTTTGCCATGTCTTTCATATGATAATGACTCCAGAAAAAGTATCCTTTACGGTTTAGCACATCGATCTGTGGTTTCACAAAATATTGGTAATTTAACAGACATCACAATAATGTTTTGACAATTTTCTGTATCATCAATGACAATCTCATCAAAATAACAGTTCGTCACCTACGATACCATTATATAAATCTGTAAAAGTTGGTTACTCTAATGTTTGCTATGTATCTTTTCATTACTGAGATTCTGCCTTCAAAAACAAAAGATAAGGATAATGCATATGTTTGAACTTTGATATGCCATTCAATATGTTTGGTACCAAGTAGAATGTCTTAAACATAATTCTCAATCGACTGTTGCTAAATATAAAGCAGTTATGAGTAGAACCTGTCCGGCATGCCAGAATATTGCCAATTAGTACATTTGCATTGTAAATCATCTAAATATTGTTTAAAATTTTACTTTTCGTTTATAAATGTTATTGCATTATGCTGAGGTGTAAAACGGCATACAAGTACAGTCAATAGTGTGTATAATGCCAGTAAAATTTGCAGTTGCATAAAATTCTTGCATCATTATGACTGTAAGAAGGCAATTGCCTCTAATATTTTCTTCACGTATATGCATACCATGGACTTCAAAACTCTGTTTCAGTCACCATTAATGGAAGGATCGCATGGCTAAATATTGATGTTGCTAATTACCATTGAACTGGTAAGGGTGGTCAATTCCTATCCATAGATTATTCCACTCTTGATTTAATTTATTAAAATATTAGCAATACTACTTGTTTCGATATGTAGCAAGTTAAAAACTTTACAGTATTCATTTCATATACTGGTTATTTCTGCCCACATATAAAACATTTTGGACCATGTTACGAGTTTTAAAAAAATTAAATTGGAAGTTTAATAAGAAAAGGTTAGAAGATTACAGGAAAAAAATTGTAATGTAAAAATACTTAAAACTGCTTCATAATGCTGTAACTATATTGATAGTAAATAAATAAAATTCATGTAACGCTACTAAACCTAAACAATAGTATCTCTGAAGCACCCAACTTGTGCATCAGAAGCCACTTTTTAACACATTGTTTACGATTTCCTATTATAAACAAATTTTGTTCATATTTCGTTACAAAACTTTAAAAATATAATTTTTATTTTTTTGCGCACTGTTTAGTTCATATATTGAGCTGCGCCATGGCTGAGTGGTTAGACCAATTGCCTCTCATCTAGACGGCCCAGGTTCGATCCCAAGCGACTGCATGTGTGATTTGTGGTGGACAAAAAGTCAGAAGATCTTCCTACAATTCAAAAGACCTGGCTACATTGCTCTGGATTCACATTTCCAATAAATTCATTGAACAACATATCAGTATTGAAAATATCCATTGTTCACTTAGAATCAAAATAAATGTGATGGCCCTTCTCATAAACTGGAGCACACATATAACTTTTAAACAAGAGTTGCCCAGAATGATTTGAAGGAAAGAAAATTGTGCCTTAAAAGGGAATTTCAACAATCAAAAGAATGACACACATTGATGAAACAGAACTTCCATTTTTGACAAGTGGTGAAACCCAGCATGATTATAATATTCTGTTCATTCCTGCATGTGTTAAAATGTTATTACTTAAAATAATAATTCCAAAATTTGCCAGCAATAATGATGTGTAGATTCCTGGAAACTCCAGTTTTGGAAAAGCTCAATGTCATTTAAATATGACATTTAATAAAAGCCTGGCTCAGTTTATTTAAGTTGTCAATCATGCACATTAAGGCATTCTTAATTTAAGTATAACATAGTGTTGTAGAATCCTTGACAGCAGTTTTACAGATATTAAGGAAACTGCACGAGCTGTGAACCTCAGTATGATGAAACTTATTACACCAGAAGATGACAAAGAGGAAGTAGAATGTGTTGAAGAGGAAAAGAATTCAACAGGTACTAAGGATAGTCCTACAGAGAAGAATTGCTGATTCATATTTATATCCCATTTTAGTATAATTTCCACATTTTGAGCAAATTTCACATTTTATTGCACTTTCAAAACATATTAAAAATTGGGCCTAGAGGATGTGAAAAATAAAATACAAGAATCCAAACCTTTATGAGCATTCTGTGCTATATTATATTTGCGAAATATCATCACCCATGCTGATAATATATCTCCTTTTGCAATAATACATATTTAGGGAAGTGAAGCCAATTTTTTTCTTTCTTTCTTTGATTATATATCACCTTGTTTGAATACTCATATTTGAATGAAAATAACACCTTGCTAAAAGATTACCCTTTAGTACAATTATAACCATTTGCTTGTTTTCCCAGATGTAAAATCCAAACATAAGGAAGGTCTAAATCTGCGTTCTGTGGTTGATGTCCTTACTAAACATTTGGTAAACACCCCAGTAGCAACAAAGGTGGCTGTGTTGCACTGGATTCATCATCTGCATCTCAAAGTTCCAAACAGGGTACGTAGCAGAAATTAATAAACTTATATGTATCCACAATACCTATAATTGAACTGTTATACCTTCATTGATACATTACAGATGTTCCGCCATGTAGACGAGCTATTTCCAGTGTTATTGAGGCCTTTATCTGATTCTTCTGATGAAGTGGTACAGCAGGATCTCAAAGTTCTTGCCGAGATCATCTCGTCACCAGCCGGTAAAAAGCTTAGCATACCTGTGGGTGATACAATATTAGGTAAATAAGCTTACAAATATGCTTAACATGTATTTTGATTCAATAAGCAAAGATTTATCAAGTATATGAATTACTTTTATATATTAATAACAAACAAAGGAATAGCATGGATAAGAGGAGTAAAATATATGAAAGAATTGAAAGCAAAAGAGAAGAAATAATGTGAATTATGTGGAGGGAAAGAGAATATTTCACATCTAACTGGAGGGAAGAAATACAAATGAAAAAAATCTGATCTGTTCCATTCTTATGATTTGCTTTACCTGTTCTGCAAACATATTATTAATACAAATGTTTCTATCTACTTCATGTTAATTGAGATAAACATTTGCAGAAAGGACCTTTTTACTTCCTTGTAAGTAGAAGAGAAATAAGGGAATACATTAGGCTAAGTGAAATTAAATCTTTTAAAAACTGTTGCTTCAGTTCTCTTTGCATGGCCAAGAGTAAAACAAAAGAGAGACAAAACGAATGACAACACCCCATTTGAGAAAAACATAAATATTTTAAAATTGAAACCAATAACAAGGAATGTATAGAAAATAGTTAACTCAACAAAAACTGTATAGCACACAAGTTGGTGTTTTAATAACATCTGCTTTTTTGTGTGGTGAGTTTTTCTCTACCTCTTACGGTTTGCCAGTTATACAAAAATCATCCAAAATGAAGAAGTTTTTCCCCCTAAAATTTAAGATATACATTTCATTTTTCCTGAAAATATCCTAAACATACGTTCTTTTAATCAAAGTCATTAGAGCCATTTTAAAGAAAATCAAAGTTTTTAAAAAAATGTTCCCCATAAAGAAAGATATTTACATGATAAATAAAATGTATATCTTGAATTTCCTTGGAATAGCCCCTGAAGTCCACTTCATTCTGGAGACTTTTACATACCTGTTATGCATAAGTTTTATACAAAAACTTACTACACAAAAAATTTGGGTCTCATCAAAACACACAATTAATGCCCTATACGTTTTTGCTGTGGAGCTACCCATTTTTGATATATTATTAGTTTCGATTTTAATATACTTATATATTTCTCAAACAGAAAGTTGCCATGCATGTTTTTTGTCACTACTGGCCATCCTGAGAGAACCGAATGACAATTGCATAGCAAGCAACAGCTAAAAAATTTGACAGTCGCTTTAGCCTAGTGTGTTCCCCTAGTTCCCTTCTACTTAGAAGGAACTAGTTGATAAGATAATTTCTGCTAATGCTTATCTTGATTAGCAGTCTTGAAGTAGAAGAATAATCTTGTATAAATAGTTTGTTTGCAGAACAGGAAGAGAATATCATATGAATGGAACACATCAGTTTTTTTTTTTTTTTTTTGTTTTTTTTTATTAAGGGTTGGGGTTCCAACCTCAAAAAATCCCCTGGCTATGCCACTGAGCTTAGAAAGCTGTCAATGTAACACCAGGTAAACCAGCTAGTTCTGTGTGTGTGCGCGTGCGTATGTACATGCGTGCTTGCAACTATCTGATTTATTTGATGTTGCATTAACAGCTTTCTAATGCATATATATAATTCAAAAAATTGACAGCGTAAATCATGCAGTAAAAAATGGCTTGACTCCAGTTACCTTATTACGTACATAATCATTCATTTTAAATGGTTTTCATTAAAATTATTGCCTGTGAGCACAGGCACAATAAAAAATTCGCTTTCCATTCATCTGTTCATCCACACCCAAAACTTTTGCAAAAGAAGTGTTATTCCGGCATGTACTTGCCATGTTGAGTGATGTATGTAGTAGTTGCTTTTGTGTAGAAGCTTCAGTTTGTGCATTTTGAGATAGTTTGCCATTGAAAGTCCAAAATTTGTAGATAAATTGTTAACATTTTTCAGTGACTTTTATTTGAGTATATGGTTTGAGTGTTATTGGTTTATAACTGTAAAAGAGAGCATTTATAATTTCGAAAATAATTAAACACATAAAGGAGTAAATGTTATTTAAATTTTATAAAGTGTGAAATTAAAATTACCCTAAATAATAGTGTCACTTGTCAGGGTTTTTATGACCATACTAAGAATAATGCATCTTTTTTGACTAACACAATGAAAAGTTGCAAGTATGAAATATTAACATTTATAGATGAATAACTGTATATTAGAGGCAACTTTCTTATGGAATAATTAATAAAATTAGTGTATAAGTATTGTTTTAATGCATATACATATTTTAGGGAAAATCATTGTGTGCATTTCTTTGAAATTTTAACATAGAATACAAAATATATGTTTTGTTTTTAATGCAAGTGTCAACATTTACAGTATTGACTCTGGCCTTCAAAATTAGGGGAGAGTTTAAAAACCATTTTAAAAACCAATCTAGTCTTGATATTATTGTGATCGTTTGGTTATGTTGTTTACCAGCCTTGTATTTGTTACACATTAGATGTGTATGCACATATATCTAATTTTAATTTAGCAGGCTTCATGCTTTTGCTTTAATTTTATTTGTACTTATTATTTTCATTTTTTATATATTTCAGACCTAGATCCCCTGGACATCGCCAATATCTATGCCATTGGCATACTTCAGTCTTGAACTATCATGTCTTCTTTTATATGGAATGATTCTTAAGTATTTTAACTTCATAGCTGGAACACATATTTTAGAAATAGGTTCTTTGGTTTATAGTAAATCACCGCTTACTACAATTATGCTTAGTTCTGTATGCTTAAATCTGCTATCAATTTTGTAACTAAAACAAAGACCTGATATACAGTTCCAGCTCCAGTAAAGCAAATTATAGAACGAGAAGAGAGTAGAACAATGAATCCATACTTTGCAAAGTTCATAATGAGCCTGCTTCAGTTGTTTCGGCAAGATAGACATCACCTCTTGGAGGATCGAGGGGCATTCATTATCAGGTCAGTGTTCAAATTAAAAAAATCAATGCTATTTGCTGCTTTGAAAATACACTCCTGCACTATCATCCCACAAGTTATCTAGTGACCAGTGACCACTTCTCTTGAATATCATCTGCCCATATACTTGCCAGTTATTGTTTTGAGGTAATTATTGGGTTCATGTTTAATGGCATTTGCTAATTGTATTTTAAGTTATCTGATTTTACTTTCTGTACAGCTTATCTACAACAGGAAAATGATTGAATTCAATTCAAAAATTCAACCTCGAGGCTTTATATTGAAAGTGTCCATTGTGATGTACATTTAGGTTTGAATTCATAGTTGTTACTGTTAGAAAGGGGTGATTAAGCAATAAGTATTTTGATAAGGAAATGCTTATTTACAGTTGTATATATGCTAACATTAAGCGCTTCCTTATTTCCAAAGCATATATCGCAACTATCGGATAATTTCTCCATGTAACCCTGCTTGGGAGGATTACGATATAAGATAATAATGGGTAAAGTATTTTTATGTATTATGAAATATGTCAAACCATAAAAACAATCCCTCAGCATCATTATTTATATCACATTCAAAATTAGTACATTTTTAATACTGTATTTATTAATGTGGTCAGAACTACAACTTATTTTATTTTACTCACATTAGAGAAACTTTTTAAATGCAAATATGCAAATGCTATGCAAATATTTTAAAACATATTTGGATCCATGTCTCTGAGTGGACAGCTGTTTTTGTTAATGAAGATGAACAAGAATAAACAAAGAAGTACGGTTAGCGATCAAAACCTAAAATTTGCTATACGCCTTGCAAGTATGCATACATTAGTATCAATTATTGATAAAATAATGTAAACTAAAAGAGAGCAGAAGTTTTATGCAGTGGATGGAAATAAGAATATATCTGATCAGCTTAATATAGTAAGTGGGTTATTTCTTTGCATGTGTGGCATAACTAAAAATGAAAAGTCAGTTAATTACCAGTTGCACTCCGTGGTGTAATGGTTACCACGCTAACTTCATATACCCAAGGTCGTGGGTTCAAACCCGGCAGATGACGATGGATTTTTTTTTTGGTGTAATAATCCTTAGCATGGCTTCTTTCGGAAGGGAAGTAAAGCCATTGGTCCCATAGATTTATGGCACAGAAAAGAACCTCAAGCCTGATAGCGAGGCCCTTGAGCAAAATTAAGCAGTCTTTCACACCCAATTTAGAATGGGATGCTGAGAACCACAGCAGTTAAAGAGCGTCCATAAATAACACGCCGTTTACTTCTTTTTTTTTTCGGTTAATTACCAAACTTTATATTTAAATTCAGCATCTTCCAAGGGTTCGACACCAAGATTTTCAAGAAAATCCCCTCCTCCTCCACCACAAACATGGAATATTTTTTTGAAAATCTTGATTTTCTCAAAAATAGCTGAAATAATTTTGATTAAAACTCCATGTATTAAATATACTTACATGACAAATAAACTGTATATTTTAAATTTTCTGAGAATAGCTCTCATGCCTTCTTCATTCTGGAGAAATTTTACCTAATCAGTAAACTGTAAGGGTTGGACAAAATCTTATTACACAAAAATTGTGGACCTTGTTAAAACACACAATTTATATAATAAACATTTTTGTCAGTTATTAACTATTTCAGAGATATTCCTTATTATTGGCTTCAGTTTTAAAATACTTAAACGTTTCTCAAATGGGAACTCGGCTACTTCTGGCCATGCAAACAAAACCAAATTTCAATTTCATCATGTAGCTTTTAAAAGATTTGACTACTGCTGTAGCCTAGAGTATTTCCTTATTTTCCTTCTACTCACAAGGAATTTGTGCTAATGTTTATGTCGATTATCGTGGTAAAAGAATAATAATCATTAATAATAGTTTATTTGCAGAACAATCTTACGCGAGACATTCATAATTGAAATTAGTTGAAAAATACATCACTTTTTAGCTAATTTATGTGTTGAAAATAAGTGTATATATTTTCTTTAAGTGATTTCATTACAGGCACACCTTTACTTTAAAGATAATTTTAGCAGTACCTTTATTGTTTAATAGTTTTTAATATATCTAATGAAAAGAAAGTAAGAAAATGTACTGCATGCCTCATAAATGTGTTTTATTCATCCACCACAACTGCCCACATAATATTTGGAGATCCATGTGAATTATTATTATACGAGGGCGTTTTTTTTTCAGCCTTCAATAGACTATAAATAAAAGACAGGTTCATAGAAAATTATTATTTTATTACTAAAAGTTTTGTACACTTATGGTTACTTTTCAACATAATCACCAAATAGATTGAGATATTTATCATACCTGTGCACAAGCTTTGCAATACCCGCTTCAAAAAATGTTGCCGCCAATGATGCAGCCCGTAACCACAATCAATGCAACTGTTTATTGTGAAACTTTACAATGTTTACGGAGAGCCATTCAAAACAAATAAAGAGAAATATTGACTTCAGGAATTGTGTTGATCCATGACAATGCTCGTCCACAAACTGCTGGCATAACCCATCAGCTCCTTCAAAACAACGTCAATACTCATTTGAAATCATTGGCGGCAACATTTTTTGAAGCGGGTATTGCAAAGCTTGTGCACAGGTATGATAAATGTCTCAATCTTTTTGGTGATTATGTTGAAAAGTTCCATAAGCGTACAAAACATTTAATAATAAAATAATTGTTTTCTTTGAACTTGTCTTTTAGCCTATCGGAGGTTGAAAAAAAATGGCCCTCGTATTTGTATTAAATAGTATCTTATCCATTGATTGTACCTAGATATAATTCATTCAGCAATGCACAAAATAATAATGTCTAGCCAAATTATTATTATTATTATTGTTGTTCTTGTTCTTGTTGTTTAATTATTAATTTGTGTCATGAAGTGACTCCTGTGCAGTTACAGGAAGTGCTATTAAATTTAGAATCCAGCCTGGTGCTCAGCTTTCTTTGTGGCAAATGCTAAGAGAGACAAGCAAGTAAAGCTGACGCTCTAGAGCTGCAGATTAATGATGTCTGCTTGAGTCACTGCCAAGATAGTTCAGTTAGGCCTATATTACACCATCACATTTCTACATCACAGAATGTGATAAAACCTTTGATCACATATTGCGATCACATTAAAGCTGTCGAGTATATTACACTACGTCAAACCTTTTATCACAGCTTTTATCACATTGTTAAAAGGAAATCCAACCGTTAACAACAAGAGCTGTAATAACGGTTCCTATTTTGTTTGTTTAGAATGTTAGGTGAGTCAGTATATTGAATATTTATAAATAAATTTACTTAAGTATCTATTATATTCATCTACAACATTTTCGTACAGCATAACCTAAAACTTAACCTCAATAAGACAATTTCTTAAAGACTGTTACTACATTTATGAGTATGAATAACAAAGAAGCAGTAAAAATAGTAATTAATGGTTAACATAATAACAATCTTTTTCTCTTCTAAATATTGACTTCCCAATCCATTTAATGTTTTCCTCACCTAATTTTCCGTATATCCTTCATGAATTTCAATAATGCCTTTTGTTATGCTTTTATATATTTACAGTCTTTTATTTATGTTTTTATAATTATGTTTTGAATTGTACAGCATTTCATGTGATTCATAATAGGAAATGAGTGGTTTGGCTATAGCCACTGAGCATATGCAATGTCTGCCATTTTCTTTTCTGATCACAGATGTGATCAAAGGTGTGATGGTGGGTACAACTTTTATCGCAGAAGATGTCACAGCCAGATGTGATCAAAAATGCTATATTATCCTGTAAAATGTTTTATCATATCTATTTGATCTCGTTTCTGCGACACTTCTGTGACACAGAAATGTGATATTGTAATATAGGCCTTAGAGCAAAACATAGAAAGCCAGTGCCCCATGATTCCCCCTGGATATTGCATTGAATTTTTCAGTCTGATTCTTCTCTTTTAACAAAGGAGAATTTTTACAAAATATACATGTTACTAGTACCCTTAATTAAATTTCTGGTTTTAGTTTACTTTATTTTGAATCATATGAGTCAAAGGTTATTTCATTTCCAGGCAACTCTGCGTTCTCCTGAATTCAGAAGACATTTACAGGAGTTTGTCAGAAATTCTACTACATGAAGAAGATCTTAAATTTGCCAGCATTATGGTAGAAACACTAAACACCATCTTACTCACATCTTCTGAGCTTTTTGATCTCAGGACCAAGCTGAAGAATCTCAAAACTGAAGTAAGTATATAATAGTGAAAACAAATTTGGTTGTTTTTAATGACAAATTAAATAGCTATTTATTTTAATTGCAGTACTAAATGCATTCCACAGCCAAATCACAACTACTATAGTGTTTACATTTTTGCTATCCACTCAAAGTCTCCTCCCTCTCAACCATCCCTCCACTCCAATCAGTTCCACTCTTGCAGTAGCAGTTGTATTATTACAACAGTAGTGATTTGTACTCAAGCTATGAGGAAGTAGGGACTGGAAGGAAAACTGTAGAAAGATACTTAATACTTTAGAAAAAAGTATATAAAGTGAAAGAAAAAATTTGAGATCAAACATTTGAGTCACCTGAAGCTGCAGTAGCTGCTTACAAAGAATGTATTTGCACTCTCTTCAAAGAAGAATGGCATTCAGCATTTGAAAAATGGGTGTGCAAAATGCAGTGGAGAATGTTTTGTAAAGATGCAAAGATCAGATCTAAATTTTTAATATTTTATTGCGCCCATTCTCAAAACTTTTGGAGTGACTCTCATACACAGCTAGACCCTAAAATGACAAAATAGACATAATGAAAACTGATTCTATCATTTTCAAATAGGTACCTCAAACACTATTATGAGAGTGAATTAGTAATTAACACACAGTAATTTTTTTAAAGAAATTTAATAGGTAAGGTACAATAAACTACGTAACAATGAACATATATATGTTGGTGCTAACAAATCTATCAGCACATTTCTGCTATCATGGCATCAGTTTCATTATATCTGTTTTCCTAGAGTATAGTCATCTTCATACAGCCTGTTTCATTTCTGTATCCAAATCAAAGCAACCATTAAGGAAATTTTACATGGGACCAAAAAGATGAAAGTCCAGTGGTGTAAGGTCTGGACTACAAGGTAACTGCTGGAGTACTTCCCAATGAAATTTTGTGATTTTCTCGCAAACAGAACCAAGAATTGTCATGAAACAATTTGAAATTTTCAACAATAATGCATAGTGCTCATCACAAAGAGTATTATGATTCTTCCCCACATACAGAACACATTTCCCAGTGAATTCCACTTGATTTGTGTCATTTTGCCCACAAAAAAAATGCAAAATACCTCATAGCTCTTCACGTGTAGATGATGACAACATGCACACCAGAAACTGCCTCCATGGTCAAGTAGTTAGCGAGCTGACTTCTCACTCAAGGTCCCAGGTTCGATTCCTGCCTGGGGGTAGAAAGTTTTTTTTAATTAGGATTATTCTTACCCTCCATAGAGTCTGGTGGCGTAAATGTGAGAGTGAATGCACATGTGAAAAAACTACAATAAGCTAACCTAAAGTTCAAAGAGTAAAACACCAATGTTCCTGTCAAAAGCCCCCAGTATGGCCATAATTGTTTAAACAGTGCTATAGAAATAAACAAAATAATAAAAAAATAAAAATATATGCACCATTTTTGCTATGTAGTTCATGGTTCTTCTCTCACTAGAGCTACATCTTATTGGGAAAGTGTCATTTCTAGCACAAACCTCAAACTATATTTCTGTAAAATTTAAGCATCTTAGCCACAATAACGATGCAAGAAAAAAATTCTTATTGATCCTAATATATCTACATAACTTGATTTATTACCATCTAGTAAAAAACACACTTTGTCTTACATCCAGGTTCTATTTGTCTATAATTTGTAGGAATATTATCAAATGCAATGCAATGACACTTTTTTTCTTGTTTATGTTGCAGGAAAGCTGTTCGTTGTTTTGCTGTTTGTACAAAACTTGGTCACATAACCCAGTGGCTACTGTGGCCCTCTGTCTTCTGACACAAAACTATAAGCACGTCTGTGATCTAATCCGCATATTGTATCCTTTGACCAAATAGTTTTCAGTCTCTCTAAACTACATCTCTTAAATGTCTTTAAATAACAATCTTAAATGAAGATTAATACAGTTATGCCAAACAGAAATTTTTATTTTCTCTAGCCTGTATGTACAATGTACATAGTGGATAGAGAAGGTATTGTATTCCAACCAAAAATTCAATACCAAGATTTCACTGCAAATATATGACCCCTGAATCCAAAAAAAGCACTTTTAGAAACATGTCTTTGTATTTCTGTCTGTCCGTCTGTCTGTGTGTGTATCTGTGGGCAGCATAGTTCAAAAAGAAAAGTCTGTTAAATACTAAACTTAGTATTTAAGTTCATTGTCTTCCAAGGATGCAACACGATTTTCAAGAAACCCCCCCCCCACACACTGTTAACCTTTATATGGAACATTTTTAAATAAACAAGACCAAAAAGAAACTAATGCTGACGATGCAATAAAACCAATTTATAGCGAAACTAGTCCTTGGATTCCAAAAGATAAGTGAAGATTTGTTACAATTATTAATTATTATATTAATATATACAGATGATACTTATTTTGCTTTGAGCAACTGCCAGAATCAGATATTCTGAAAGTATCTTTAATGTTCCAAAAGAATTGGGGGGAAGTGGTTAGATAAGATTAGGGAGCAATTGATCGAGAATGGTTTAAGAGATGTGTGGTACAGAAT
Organism: Hymenopus coronatus; assembly: GCA_030762935.1. Lineage (NCBI taxonomy): Eukaryota > Metazoa > Arthropoda > Insecta > Mantodea > Hymenopodidae > Hymenopus > Hymenopus coronatus. The sequence goes on from CM060891.1 coordinate 23,522,461, forward strand.
GGATAATTCTAATAGGGGGTTTTGGAGAGAAGCAAGAGACAGTTTGGAGGAAATGGATAGACAGAATCTACGGGCACAGATGAGAGAGAAAAAATTGTTGTAATGGTATAACAAGGTGAAGGAAAATGTAGGAAAGGAAGAATATCTTAAGTTTGTAATAGAAATGAGAGATCGGGGGGTGGCATGGTTCAACAAGGGATATGGAAGCTGAAAGGTTTGAGAGGAGGAGTGAGGCAGAGACTATGTCAACTTGTGGGTAGGAGGAGGTTGGACTACAAAGTATGTTTAAATGTAAAGGGACAAATGAATGGAGAGTGGAGTTGATTAAACAGAACTTGTTAGAGAGAGGTAATAAGGTAGGGATAAAGAAGATATTCAAGAACCAAGGGCAGCTTAGAGAATTAGGGGAGCTCTTATGGAAAATTAAGATAAAATGGACAAGGCAATTAGATGATGTTTATTTAGTAAAAGCACAATAACTAACCTTATTGTACAGTAATGTAGTGATTAAGGATATATGTAAAATGGAGGTTGGTGCCATACCAAATAATGGGCTGGGCCTCAGGAGGTCACCAATTTATATTGAACTTAGCACTCAAATAAATAATAATAATAATAATAATAATAATAATTATTATTATTATTATTATTATTACTACTACATATAAATGAGACTAGAGAAGACTTTAAACATAAACTCTATGAATTGTACTCAAGTAAAAAAATGCTCATGCAAGACAGAACTAAATACAATATACTCTTGATTATCCGGAGTAATGTGGGGGAGAAGAAACACGAATAATCAAGAAACGCGTAATTTAATGCTTTTAAGGTACAACATACATATGCAAATAAGAAATTACGTTGAAAAGCTTTTTCAGCATGTATTCTTTGTTCAAAAGTTTATACTACCTTTGTGCATATATTGTTTTTCTTTAGGAAACAGCAATAATGGACCTGCCGCATGATTACAAAGTACCGTTTCCATCATTATCGGCCTGTTGTTCCATGTAAATTAAAAACAAATTCAGATTTTCTGATGTTAATCAGCATGTAAGTATCAATGAAGCAAGTTAAAAGAAGTTTGTAAAAGAAATGGCGAAGAATGACATTAAAACAATTTTTTTTATTGCAGGAAGGGGGGGGGGGGGGGCGCGGGCTAAACGGATAATCTGCAAACCGGAAAATCTGCACATGAATAATCGGGAGTATACTGTGTATAGTGGGGCCCAAAATCCTGGCCAACAAATTGAAAAGGTTGGGTATTATGGCTCAGTAATACAATTCTTGGAGAGAATTCAAGTTTGTTCATAAGTTTTAATTGTTCCTTAACAGCATCTCAGCACAGACCTTGAAGTAACTGTTGACTTCTTAACAGAAATTGATAAGCTGGTACAGCTAATAGAATCACCGATATTCACATGTAAGTATGTTACATTTAAACATCTCGGAAACTGTACAGATATCACTACTTAGCAAACTGCAAGAATTACGATTGAAGGCTTGATGGATAAAACACTGTTCAATGGGAGAAGATGGCGGCAGCTGTGGTCTTTTGGTTTTAATTGCTTTTATCAACCATGATGGCATAGTAGTTACAATGCTAGTCTCTAAAACCTAAGATTGCACGTTCAAACCTGATGGAGGATGATGGATTTTTTTCGGATGCAAAAATCCTTAGCATGGCCTTCTTTCAGAGAATTTCTTCTGTTTTCACCAGTGTTGTTAATCTGCTATCCTGTCTAAGAGGAATATTCCTAGGATCTTATGCTCCATTCCCTTTGTCAGAGTTTTTACTTTTGGACTTCAGTGAGGTTCCATGTTTGGCATCCATACAATGGCGTACATAAAATGCAAGATATGAGTGTTTCAAATTTGAGCCTGCAGTTTAGGTTCCTTTTTAAAGGATAAATTTTAGAACAGAATGTTTTCTATGCTTGGGCAATTCCTCTTTTGGATTCTATGCCTTGGTATGTTTAAAGGTCACTAAATCGTTCAAATATTTAAATATTTGTAGTCAGAGAACATAGTATATTGCCCTGAGTTTGCTATAGCATTACATAATTTCATTTTATAAAAAAAGTTTCATGAATTTTATATAGATGCATATAAAAAAGAACATACTATAATAAAGTCAATGTAAACAAACCTATACCACCAACACTTATAACCAATGTTTTCAAGGTAAAGCTGCTGAGCTATAGAAGTTGTAGGAGCCTCTATATATACATGTGGGATTTTTCCTCCACTGGGAGACCTGGTCCAGGTGCACTAGCCTCGTGAGGAGGCCAATTGAGGAGCTACTTGATGTAGAAGTAGTGGCTCCAGGTCATGAGGACCGCATTAACCGGCCAGGAGGGCTCGGGGCGCTGACCACATCTCACCCTCCAATACTACACCCCATCCATGACATCTGTCATAGACCGATATGGGTGACGCAGTGGCCGGGCGGTAGGCCAAGGTTCCTTGTGAGCTGTCATGCCATGGAGTTGTTGTTGTTATTATTATTATTATAATAATATATATATACTGTAAACTTGGCTGGCAGTCGCATGGCCCTTCACCCAGTCACACACATATGTGGGCGTCAAATAGAATCTCAAATCACATTAACAGTTATAAGAATAAACACAAAACATACCCTGTCACAAGAGTTGTTGAAAATGCTGTTCATCTGCATCAATATCTCTATGGCATCTTCTGAGGAAATTTTAATTCACACACATTAGCTCAGTTTCAGAAATAGCATTAATTTCTGTCCTGATATTTTCTTTTTAATTCTTCTATTGTGTGGGGATTAGTGGCCCAAGGAAGAAGCTCAACATAGGTTGCAGCAAAACAGCAGAGAGCAATGTAAGAAATGACACAGCCTACACTGAAAACTGTAACCTCAATTAGTTTTATATGCTTTATTTTTTAATTTTCCCCATAAATAAAAATTGCATTCCATAAGATCAAGGGACAGAGCGGACCATAAACCTTTATTAATGATTTTATCCTCAAAAATATCCACAATAAACTGTAATTTTTCATCAGCTGCATGCATAGTGGCAGAATCCTGCTGGAAATATCCAGACTGACATTCAATGTCCTCAGCTGTTCAAAACATGGTGCCAGTATATTATTTCTGTATCTTTGTGCATTTATGGTACACTTGTAAAAAATAGGCCCTATTATTCTGTATCCATTTATTGCGCACCATACCCCAATTTTTTTATGGTGCAAGAGATTTCATGAACAAAATTCAGTTTGTCTGTAGCATAATATTGGTTGTGTTGTGATGACCATGAAAATGAAACCATGTTTCATCATTGAACAGTATTAATCATGGATCCATTGTTCCATCATTCCATCACTCTCAAAATTCAGTTTCAAAAATTTACTCCACTCTAGTGATCACATGGTAGCAATTGCTGGACAACAGTAACCTTGTGTAGTTTGTGCTTTAAAAGTTTTGTTGCTTTCAGTGCTGAAGTTTTCAAAATGTCAGTTTCTTGTGCAAGATGCCTAAGAGATTTTTGAGGTGACTGTTCTAACTTTTCTCCGATTTCGTCTAATTTCTGCTCCATTAGCACACACCTGTTTACCTACACAAATTGGTCCCATCTCCATGAATTTATTTGCAAGCAAACGAATAGCCTCTCTACTCAGAACATGCATGCCAGAAAATTCAGTTTCCAACTGCCTCACAACTTACCTACAAGATGATGTAAGCACATTTGTATCGTACATAAACACTCTTTGTTGTACTGTATGCTGCATTTGAAGGCACATCAAGCAAAATATGTTGTTCATGTGTGAACTGGACTAGAACAGAAGTAAGACTGATGCATGTGAAACAACAGAAGGATGTGTAGGATGTGCATGCAGGGATATGCAGTGAAAGTTACATGGGCCCTGCTCTTTTTACTATAGTATTCTTGGTACATTTAGAATGTATATCCTTGCCACCACCCAAAGTGATTTTTCCCCTTTAATTTTAGTAAATTACTTATAATTTTCAGAGATATTAAAATTCTGCTTCAGTATTTCATGTACTTTGCATTTATTTCTAAATTTTTAAAAACCCCTCTTAACTCATTACAGTTTTAAATCTTAAATAAATTGATTTGCAATCTTTGAGAAAGCAATGTGTCTTAAAATATATGAGTTCTATTTTCTGAACATTGTTTATAGATTTGCGGTTAGAGTTATTAGAAGTGCCGTACAATCAGTACCTAGTGCAAGCATTATATGGGTTGCTGATGCTGTTGCCTCAGACTGAAGCATTCCATACATTAAGACAGCGTCTAGACTGCATTCCTAGCCATCATCTTCATTGTAGCATCATTAGGTAAGTGAGATAAGTGGCAGTGTTAGAATACTGTGGTTAATGGAACAAGGAAATCAGACGTTTTATTAAGTTACTTAGGCCCAGTTTTACAATGTGCATTTAAGTAATAGTAAATAAATATTAGCCTATAGTTATATTTACGTTGCAGTAAAGTTACAATAAACATTATTTCATTCTTATATTCTGGTTAAGACTTACTTCCAGTTAATGTTTTCTTACATATGTCCTTTGGTGGAATGATGAATTAATACTCTGTGGATGAATTAAAAATATGAGGGTCACTAGGTAAGTATTGATACATGAAATAATGGCTACCCTTGGGGAAATCATTGCTGCTGTGTCGAAATGCTGTCTCATTGGAAATCAATGGTAGCAGCCAGAGCTTTGTTGCATCATTTATTTTCCTTCATTTTGTGTTTGAAGTCTGGAAAGTGTGAACATTCTTTTAAGTGCAATGGAGATTCGGAGAGAGCATTTTCATACAATGATCTTGTACGACCTCTAATGTGGCTTAAATGAAATGCAGTCACTTGAACATGCCACTGTATTCTTCTGGTTTGGATAACTCAAATTCTTAAAGATGAAGAGAAGCGTGTCAGAGCAACAATAGTAGTGACTGAAAAACTTCATCACCATGGTAACAATGATTAGAGAAAATTCATGACTAACCTACAAGGACATTGAGCTGGTATTAGCTTTAAGCATTAGTTTGCCAAGTGATTCATCCACCCTTCATGAACACCTTCATGTAAAAGAAATTTCTTCAAGATGGCTGAAGTAAAGAAGTGCTGCAAGGATTTAACTGTGGAAAGTCTCACTGTGTTTCAGATATTGTTATGGATGACAAAGCATGGATGTATCAGTTTGACAGAAACAAAACATCAGTCCTCCATTAGAGTGTTCCCACCCATCAAGGAAAAAGAGCAAGGAAAGAAAATCGCTGCTTCTTTCTTCTCCACAAGTAGTCATTTGGCAACGCTGTGCTCAAAAATCAGAAAACTGTTACTGCAAAATAATATACAGAAGTTTGGCCTCCGAAAGTGTTTAAAAAATCCAAGAAAAGTGTCCAAAATGTATGGCCTTGTTTACATTGAGAAGACCAAATATCATTTGGAAACCAGAGTTAAGGAGCACTTTAGAAATATTAAATACAAACAGATTGATAAATCAACAGTTGCAGATAATTTTTAGAATTGTAATCATGAGAACTTAAATTATTAAAACACTTAAATACCCATAGATTTAATGGTTTGAGAAAAAATATTTTAATGTATAAAAAATCACAGTGAATTTTGATATACCAATAATTGATTGTCACCAAATTTGTTTTAATTGCAATAGTTGGCAATGCCATAGTACACAGTTCATCGTCTAACAGTAACCGTAACAAGGTAAATCAACAATAACAAGTTGAGCGAATGATGAATAAAATTATGAATTGCGAATTGCAAAACTAGCCCTCTGAATTTGAGTTTGTTCACAAAGATAATTGTAGTTTTGTTACAAATTATTACTTGTTATATTAATTCATTTGTCTGTCTGTACCAGATAGGAGTTTGTTGTTAACATCTACATGAATATTTTGTCTGAATTATTGTTCAGCTAATCTTTATTGTTATTGTGCAGAACAAGAACAGAAGCTGAAGGAGACACAGCAGTGGAAGACAGCAGTGAGAAAAGCAAACATATTAACTTCCAGCACCTGTTACAGCATTTTGTATCAGTACAAGATAGACACAGATTACACAAGCAAACAGTGCGCGCTCTTGCACTCCAGGAGAAAATGGACACTTAGCCAAGACTTAGTCAAGGAGTACAGAAAAAATACTTCTTTATTTTTTCTATATGTTGCAGAATCAGTATATGTAAGCATTGTCTGATAAGTTCAATATTATTTCTCAAATAGTATTGTTAAAAATCTCTTTAGTCAGCAAGTGAATGATTTGATTCATGAAACAGGCAGAGTAGGTGCCTTTTACAAATTTTAGTTGCAAATATATGGCAAATGTCAAGATATATCAATTTTTTGTTATTTCTGCACTTGCTGGACCTGCTCTTATTATCTTCTGTACTTTTATATGCATTTTATAATGTCTCAAAACCAGTGGTCACCAACTGCCTGCAGTCAGTGATGCATATCTCTAGACACATTTGTGTAGTGTAGCTTCGAAATGTCTCTGGTTAGCATCACACCTAAAGTATTTTGAGGAAGTCAGTAAAACAAAAAACAAAAATAAAGTGACTGCAGCACTACGAAATTAAGTTATGTCTACAGAAAACATTACAGATACATAGTATACATTTTTCTCTGACACATTTTTTACCTAGTATTTCAGTACTTAAATTATAAAACTTAGTCTGAGGATTTATTTTTTTGCATTGAATAAAAAACCTTATCATTGCACTGATTCCAACACATTTTGTGCATGTAATCTTTGTACAGCACACAATAATGTGTCTAAGTTGAAATTTTAAACTCTTCTTCTTCTGCCCCTTTTTTTCCATTAAGAAAAAGCAAATCCACCTGTATCTATCTCAGTTACATAACAATTTAACCCAACAGACAGCCGACAAACACAATACCTAATGTTTATTAACATCCAAGAAAAAGTTATTTTAATACTGGTTGTAAAATCATCATGACTTAAAAGTGGTATGGAGAAGAGAAGAAAACGGAGAGTATGAGAGATGATGATGAGAAAAATAAGAGATATAGAAAGGGCAGGGGGGGAGAGAGAGGAAAAACAAAGAAGGGCTAAGAGAGAGAAGGAAAATAATCTCCATATTTAACAAAATAACATGAGCAAATTAGTAAGTTTTGTTATGAGCACAAGTATGAGAAAGAAATGAAGGTTAAATTATGAAAGAGGCTTATGATCAACATACCAGAAACTTACATTCCTCCTTTACGACTTACATCTTCACAACATGTTAAAAAAAGATTGCATTTCATTGGATTCAAATAGGGCAGAAAAACAAAGAGCCCAGTTGAATGGGTTTTCGCAAAAACAGGCTAACCATCATTTCATCAAAACAGAAAATGTCAACCTTTACAAGTGCAAATAAAACAAATCGCCCATAGATTCCAGCTTGCATGATCTCCCACGTAAAGTGCCAAATGAGACCAAATTTGCTATAACAAAACATGGCATTTTTCAATAAAAAGTAGTTTTTTAGATTTCCTGACGGTTAGCCACATTCTAAGATAATGGATTATAGTTGATCAGGGCATGCAACTTTTTTATTTTTATCACTTATTGTAAGCCTGTTTTTGCAGCTTAGCATTCTTATATATGTGCGTGCGTGTGTGCATACACTGCAAGTTTTGTTTTCTTTGGTGAAGTAAACCTTAAACAAAATTATGTTGCAGTGCCTGGTAACCAAGTAACATGTTTATAAATAAAACCCTCACACATCTATCCACCTATTCACCCTCTCACCCACAGAAGAACGAAACTAAACATCATCTGGATAATCTCGGTAGAAGAAGCAATTTTTTTTTTTTTTGACAAGGAGTTGATTAATTACACTAAACAACACTGAATATAACAACAATGTTTACAAACTTCCTCAAAAAGAAAAGAGAAGAAATAATGCTTATTTATAAAAATATATGGCAGATATATAGGATGTTTTAAAAGACAAGATAAAAGTATGTTCTTTTTATCCTACTGTGCATACCATGCATTGTCTTTGTTCTGTTGAAAGATTGTTACTGGTCTGTATAGACGGTGATGATAATTCCTAATCACTTCTACAAAAGTACTCTATCTCTTCCAACTCTACAACATTCCATACTTCCTGTTGGAAAAAATGTGCTGAGATTCAAGCTCCATCCATTACCTAAACTGCAGACAGTTGATAACAACTGACCCAAGCTTTTTTTATAGTTTACTTTTAAATACTTGCCTCAATGTATATATGCATTATAATACCTTCTTGCGTTTTGTAATTTTGAAATGTAATGCATTTGCTGCAGCTCTGACATGTAACTGAAATTAAAATGTTCGAACAGAACTCCCATGGAGTATCTAGTTCATAATTCTATTAAATATTTTCAGAAACTGTATAAAATTAATGTAAATATAAACTCATATTAAGAGTTCTGGTGACAAGAAATATTCAGTATCATTAAGCTTCTTCATGACAGCAATATTTGTAAATAAGCAGCGACTGCTATGAGTGATATTGTAAAGAATTTTGTTGCGTGATCTATGACTAGTCTTATTTTTGACTATAAATTTTTTTCCTGTTGCTATAAAGAGAACTCTTTGTAATTCAGATATTGTTAATTGGCAGTTTAATGTCATGGGTATCTAGAAGTGAAGAACATTAAATATCTAATAAATCATTGTTAATTAATAAAATTAATTGTACAAGTCAACCAAGCATGCAGTAAGATGGCACTATAACCTTATAACTAAAGACTGGATTTCTAAGCACAATAAAATAGTAAAATAAGCAAGCAAGTAAGCAGGAAAATTGTGAAAATAAACAAAAATGAATACATGCAAATAGGAAATGTTTTATGACAAAGGTAGCCATGTTTCCCAACAAGTTAAAACTGACTGATGAGTTAAAGCCAAATTTGGAAGAAATTCACAGATTTTTACTTTCTCTACATGTACTATGTACATAGTGTATAGAGAAGGTATTGCACTCCACCAAAAAATTTGATACCAAGATTTCACCGGAAATATATGTTTTAGGGTCCCCTGTATCCAAAAAAAAAGTAATTTCAGAAAAAGGTCCATGTGTCTGTGAACACAATAACTCAAAAACGAAAAGTTGGTAAAATACCAAACTTGGTATTTAAGTTTAGTATCTTCCAGGGATGCAACACAAAGATTTCGAGAAAAATCCCCCCCACCCCTTTACATGGAACTTTTTTGAAAATTTTGATTTACTAAAAAATTGCTCTAACGATTTTGATTAAAATATCGTATATTAAAGATATTTACCTGACAAATAAAATGTATATTTTGAATTTTCTGAAAAGAGCCTCTGAAGACTACTTTATTCTGGGTGAATTTTACGGAATTTTGCATAACTGCTAAACTGTAAGAAATGGACAAAAACTTACCACACGGAAAATGTAGAGCATATTAAAACACACAATTTATGTTGTATACATTTTTTTTGTGGAGTTGATCGTTTTTGAGATATTCCTTGTTTTTGGTTTCAGCTTTGAAAAATTTAACTTTTCTCATACAGGAATTTGTGGACTCCTGCTAATATAAATAAAGGAACTTCAGTCACATAGCAACCAGCTTTTCACTATCACTTTAACCTATGGAACTCCCTTATTTCGCTTCTACTTACAAGGAAGCAAGTAATAAGACTATTTCTGCTAATTTTTTGTCGATTAGCATGAAATAAATAGAAGCATAAGCTTTTTAACAATAATTTGTTGCAGAAATGTAGAGAAAGTCATGTGAATTGAACACATCAGATTTTTTTAATTCTAAATGGTGACTCGATAAATACTTTCTTCAAACTGGAATCATGAAGATCCGCATCTTTATACTGATTTCTGACAAGTTTCAAAGACATGATGTGAACTGTGAGCAAGACATGTCAGGTGAACTAATTTAGGGTACAGAATTTTTAATCTAGTTCATGCTTTAACCATATATGGAGAGCATCATTTAGAAGTAATAATACACTGCCATACTGTATCCCTGCTGGCCACAAGAAATCTAATGTGTTATTGAAAAATTTGCAACAATGGAATAATTTACTCAGTTGAGTATTTGTATATTAAAAAAAGAATCTGATGTGTCCCATTCACATGACTTTCTCTACATTTCTGTAACAAATTCTATTTACTTCATGCTAATCAAGAAAAAATTAGCAGAAATAGTTTTATTACTTGCTACCTTGTAATTAGAAACAAAATATGGGAAACCATAAGTTAAACTGTTAGTCAAAAGCTGGTTGCTGTGTGACTGAAGTTCCTTTGTTTGTATGGATAGGAGTTGACAAATTCCTATAAGTTTTTCAAAACTGAAAACAAAAACAACGAATATCTTAAAAACGATCACCTCCATGAAAAAAATGTATATAACGTAACTTGTGTGCTTTAATGTACTCTACATTTTCTGTGTAGTAAGTTTTTATCCATCTATTACAGTTTTAGCAGATATGCAAAATTCCATAAAATTCATCCAGATTAAAGTAGTCTTCAGAGGCTATTCCCAGAAAATTCAAGATATACATTTTATTTGTCAGGCAAATATCTGTAATATACGATATTTTAATCAAAATCGTTGGAGCCATTTTTTAGAAAATCAACATTTTCGAAAAAAAAATTCCATGTAAAGGGTAGTTGGGGATGGAGAGATTTTCTTGAAAATCTTTGTGTCGCATCCTTGGAAGGTACCAAACCTAATATACCAAATTTGATTTTTAACGGGCTTTTCGTTTTTGAGCTATGCTGTCCGCAGACGCACGCACACACACATACACATACACAAACCTTTTTGTAAAAATGCTTTTTTTGGATTCAGGGGGACCTAAAACATGCCTTTCCGGTGAAATCTTGGCATTAAATTTATGAGTGCATTACTACCTTCTCTATACACTATGTACATAGTACGTGTAGAGAAAGTAAAAATGCTGCTGCCTGCTTTCATTGCACCGACTACAATACTACTGATGCACTGTCCCAATGAATCTATGGTTTAATCAATAGAAATCCATATATAAATAATTAGGAGCATTTGTATATAGTAGAGCACCATTATAATAGAATCATTTAACAATGAGTCAAAATTTTAAACACTTTAAAATTCCCCACTCACATGTAAGATCTTTTTAAGACTAGTTTCAGGGAGCATCCTCCCTATCTTCAGTTAAGTTATTTACTGCTTCTCCCATGTTGTGACTGGTTCCACTAAGAGTTGTGCTGTTATTTCTCGTTTTTGTTAACAAGATGAAGGCATCTATGGCGGGAATCTCAAAAGTTATGAGATTTCCTTCATGCTTATGAATAAAGATGTTTTTTCATGCATTTAGTTCCCAAGGTTTTATTCATAAGCATGAAGGAAATTGCATGAATTTGGAGATTCCCGCCATAGATGATGTCATCTGGTTAACAAAGAATAGAGATGGCAGCACAACTCTTAGTGGAACTAGTCACAAAATAGGAGCAGCAATAAATAACTTAATTGTAGATAAGGAGGACACTCCTTGAAACTGGTCGTGTCAAGATCTTACATGTAAGTGGAGCGAGAATGTAGGCTTTCACAGGCTGAGTCAATATAATTAGGAGTTATATGTAAGTGGAGAATTTTAAAGTATTTAAAATTTTTACTTATTGTTAAACAATTCCATGAGTCCAAGTTTTCGCACTTCAGTGTTTTCCAAATATTGTAAATTACTTCATGAAAACACTTGCATTTAGTTTTTGCATAATGTAGATTCATCCACCACCCTTTTGTTTGTCTAAGGATAGACAAAGCATGTTATTCAATTACCATAATGGAATGTTGGAACCCATTCATTAATGCTAAACACAAGTTTTTGAAAAATATATCGTTAGAACTAGATCATTTACCAATAGTGCTGTTAATTAGTTGCTGGTTCAATTCACATTTATTCTTAAACCTCTCCTTGTGCTGTGTGGTATTAATGTGTTGCACTATGTCATATTTTTTATTCTCAGAAATGCTCTTCTCACACACCAAACAAAATAAGATGCTGCCATCTTCACTGAAAATGTGTGTTTCAAACTCACTTATAGAAAACAAAACCGGGCTTGTAGGCCGTGGTCCACTGGGCTTCTCCCCTCATTCCCCAGACATTTCGCCTGCGTCTGGAGAACGAGGGGAGAAGCCCAGTGGACCACGGCCTACAAGCCCGGTTTTGTTTTCTATAAGTGATTCTAACACCGGCCATGAAAGCCTTTGAATTTTAATGTTTCAAACTCATTTACGCATGAATACTGATCAAGAGGTTTTTAAGGGTGGCATTCCCTAATTATAACAGCAAACAATCATGCATGCTTATTGAACTAATGTGTGCTGCACAACACGCTGCGTCGCCCTCCGTGGTGTAATGGTTACCATGCTGACTTCATATACCCAAGGTCGCGGGTTCAAACCCGGCGGAGGACGATGGATTTTTTCGGGTGTAAAAATCCTTAGCATGGCTTCCTTCGGAAGGGAAGTAAAGCCGTTGGTCCCGTGTCGTAGATTTACGGCACGTAAAAGAACCTCAAACCTGATAGAGAGGCCTCTGAGCAAAATTAAGCGGTCTTTTACGCCCAATATAGAATGGGAAGCTGAGAACCACAGCAGTTAAAGAGCATCCATAAATAACACGCCATTTTTTTTACACAACACGCTGCAGCCTCGAACTCTGGGGTTCACCGTCTGTTCCAATTTTGTCAGTTTAATAACTGACTAATCAACTTATCTACCCAATTGCAACAAGGTTTTCTTCATGCTGTATTATTTCACAGCATCCTGATTATACCCTAGCATTGAATATTTACTCATTTAAATGAAGTTAATTTTTATTAGCTGTAAAAAAGAAAATCACTAGTAAATAATGGCTAGAAGTGAAATTTGCACTTTTAAAATAAAAGATTTTAGTAAAATATACTGTTTTAATTAAAATGATAGATTAAATCAGAAAAAAAAATTTCTTGTAAAATAAGCACAAAAAAAAAAAAAACCCAGTCAAAACTGCTAATGAAGTATAACCTTTCTGCTTATCCTTGAAAATGTGGAAAAAATTATGTATTTTGCTTAGAAATCCTGGCTTTGCTTTTAACATATGCATATTATAAAATTAGTAAAGATTAAGTTAACATCAGTAATGTTAAGGCTGGTTCACCATAATTCAAGTATGGTAAAACCATAACAAAAACTAGAACAGCAAGCAAGCAATTCTGCACACAAGATTAGGTTCACAAAAGCCCAGTAACAAAAACAGGAAAGCATATTGATGACCATATTGGCCCTAAAATATAAAGTTTTGGGATTTCATTTAATTTTAACTGACTATTATCATCTCAAAATAATTTTGAGATCACCTTGTAGTTTACCAGGAAACATACAAGCCAGCTGAGGAATTTAATGTGTCAGCATGTTGCCATGGAGCTCATTGTTAGTGCAACCGGCTAGAGACCAGCAGATCTGTGGTTCAAATTCTGCTTATAGTGTTGAATTTTTCAGTCTGGCTGTACTTATCCAACTCCTGTCTTGCAGCTTGTGTGGATAAAGCAATTAAATAACACTAATAGACCTAATAGTCAGTTAAGCTATGAAGACCAGGACTTGAAGTACTTACATTGTAAGTCGTCATTGGGGTATGTCATCTCAAAATAATTTGAGATCACCTGTGGTTTACCAGGAAACATACAGGTCAGTTGAGGATTATATGCTGTGTCAGTATGTTGCCACAGTAGCTCAGTGATTAGAGCAACCAGCTAGAGATTGGGAGATCCATGGTTCAACTATGGCATTGAATTTTTCAGTCTGATACTACCTATCTGACTATTATCAATTCACTGTTAACTGAAAGTAAAATATTCCTCTGCATTCACCACCTCCTGCATACTATTGCTTTAGTTTACACAAACTCTCCATGTGCACTCAGGAACAACAACAACAACAATAACAACAGTAATAATATCATTGCTTCCTCATTCAGATAAACATAATTTAGCCTGCCTTTTTTTGTTTTTAAACAGCTAACCATTGTATTATGATCAAATCTGAAAGCCAGTCTGAAGCATTCATCACATAACATATTATAAGAAATAAATATTGTTCTTATAATACAAGGGTCATTTCAAAAGTCATGGCAACTAATTTGTATACTCCAAATAACTGGATATGCGGTTATTGTAATATATACATTTGAAAACATGTTGTACACAGTACGGGATGCCACCACCAGATGACAACTGAGTACATTGGTAGGTGCTAGTAGACCCATGCAAAAGTTAGTATCCGAGATGGATGTCACCAAAGTTGATAATATTCAGCACCTTCCTCATGGTTGCAAAGATGTGTGAAAACTTTGGGGGATTATTTTGAAAGTCATTATCTTGTATAAGAGTGTTACGCATACATACACATATTTTTTTGTGCATATGTAATGCGAATAAAATAATGATCACATTTACCCATGTTTCACGTCTCATACCCATAGCGCCTTGTACCTGGATCCCAATTTAGTGCCAGCATTTTAAAGAGCATTCCAGAGACTTTCAATCATATATCCTGAGTTTTGTTTTCCTGCAGCTTTATTGACTGATAAATAATAATGACTTCTGAAATGACCCTCGTATAAGCAACATTGTTACAAAATACTTAGAATCCTAGGGCAGCTACAACTTAATCAGCTATCACACTTTTCTGATTGTGGCTGATAAACTTAAATCCAGTTTCCTTCAAAAGCAAGCAGAGGCTAATTCTCTTAAAGTTTGGTAAATGACTTATCACTACTCACTGCATGCCACACACTGTTAATTGTAAGTGGTTCTTTTTTCAAAGAAAGTCATGTACTTCACGCTGCACAGCTATCTTCACAAATTCATCACATTTTAATAATACTATACCCTTTTACTTCCTCTTTTTCGCTGAGGTTGTCACTTTTCTTGATTTAAGTTTCTCTATTTGCACCCTTTATACTGCTACTGCCGATACATCTGCAAATTCTGATGTTATCTCTACATCATTAGCAAGCATTGTAGGATTCTTCTCCAAAAATTTACTAAACACAATCTTTTTGCCAGTCCTTACAGACTTTCCTCATATGTGTTTAACAATTTCACCCCATCTCAAACTTGCTGCCATGGTGCACGTTACAAGACTAACCTAGATGGCTGGAAGGCAAGCTCAGCAGCTGATTACATTGAGATAATGTTTCTCAATTGTCATGATAAATGAACAGCGCAATGCTGTAGTAAAGTTATGTACTAACAATATCTTGAGTGTTTTACAGAGTTCAGGAAACCAGTATATTTAATACAACATAGAACTATGTTGTGGAGTAATGATGGAGCTCTAAAACCCACGTGGAGGTTCATTTCCACCATGTGCTTCTGACTAAATCTACTTTCAGTTAGCAGCGAATAGAGTATAATGATATTTTTTTACCAGCTTCCAATTTGGCCAACATAATTTTGATAATTGGCCAATGTCAACATTTGAAAGAGTAAACATTTTCTTTATGTAGATACATTACTATTTCTGATTACTCTTGTCATAGCAAGCTTTCATTCCTTTATTAATGGCATACATTAAAGTTGTTTTGAGTGTTTTTTGTTAATTTCTTCTAGTTTTTGAGACAATAAACAGTTTTGAGTTATATATAAACAAACTTTTGTGCGTATAAAGGAATATATCCACCTAGACCAAATTTTATCGTTTCAAATAAATACTGGAAAATAAATTAAGAGAAGAATTGGACAGACATGGAAAAAAATTTGGAGCTTGAAATATATCCTAACCGATGACATACTGAAGTTGACAATGGGGGGAGATATTAGAGATATTTAATACCAGTTCTACTGTGTAGTAGTCAAACACAGTTGCTAAAAGAGAAGATGAAGAGAATGATCCAGGTATGTCAACAAAAAATGGAGAGGTTACCTGCTTTTTATCAGGTAATTTTGAGGAACAGAATACACAATAAGGATATCAGGAGAGGAACAGGTATGGGAGACGCAATTATCATGGCAGAGCATCTCAAATGGTAATGGGGAGACCACTGTGCACGGATGGACTTAGAGAACAACCATGTGAATGGATCACATCAGATTTTTTTAAAAAGCATTTGCTTTTCCGTTCCATGTGCAGATGAAATGCAATTTTCCCACTTGCAGCACTGAATGAATCTCTCTCATTCCCATCTGATTTGCATGTCAATATATTCTTTAAATTGAATATTTTCTATTCTAACTGCAATTCTTACAATATTATAAAATTATGCAGCATGACCAGCATAGTGGACTTTTTGCTACTCTTCTCAGATGGTTCAAATTCCTTTATAGAACTCATTTTACAATAGCAATTTTTTCTCTTTCACATACCAATGGAAAAAACACTTAATTACACTTTCAAGTAAATGTTTCTTCATATCATCACTTCAGGTTACTAGCATTAACTTCAATGACCCCAATTTCCTTATGGAAAGCTTCAAATATCTTTGATTACATATAAGAATATATCTGTAACTCCTTTCTTAGCAATCTTTCCAGCTTAATGTCTTTGATAAGCAACTACAATTCATTCCTTATATTGTCAAACTGTGGATGGCATGTATACATTCTCCACACACTATTACACTGGGGGATTTTCCATTCTAAAATTCTGTGCTACTTATTCATGAATGAAAGTAACATGCACCTGTTCTCAGTTAATCCAAAAGTTTTGAGAATGGATGCAATAAAATATTAATCACTGATCACTGCATCTTTTCAAAATATTCTCTATTGCATTCGATATACCATCTCATCTTAAAACTTTCAAATGCTGAACACCTTCTTCTTTGGAGAGAGTGCAAATATATTCTTTATAGCAGCTACTGCAGCTACAGGTGATTCAAATTGTTGATTTTGAAGCATATTCTTAGCTTCTAGAGAAGGCAGCATCATCTTGCATTGGGTTGCCGACTTTTCGCTCATCTTGTCACGAGCTTCTTCTGGGCTCTTGTGCGGTCCTTACCTTGCTGCTCTTGCTTATATACTGGTGGTGCAACAGTGGTTGCTCTGCCCCCTCACTTTTGATTGGCTAACTCTGAAGAAATTCACAACAAATGAGCAAAACATCTGCAACTCCACACACGTGGTCATCCACAGAAGCTAAGAATACACATCAAGACACAGGCCGTGGAAGCCTATGCATCCATGTTGACCTTGCGTTTTTTCTTTCATTTTGAGGAATAGAAAAAAAGTTGCATGCAGACAGATCTGGACTGTAGGGAGGATATGATAAGCATCTGCCTCCTGATTCATGTATCATCTTGTGCAGTGTGGACAGTCATCAAAATCCCATGAAGACCAGTCTTAAGACACTTTTTTCTCAGTTCATTGAACACTTGTGGCAGACATTTTGTGGTGTCCCATCTGGCAATAACAGTCTATTGTCCCTCAAGCAGAATCATCACAATCTGGCACTTGCTGAGAAGTAGGCACAGATCATCTTCTTGCCAACATTTCTCATAAGCTTTACTTTTGTTGGGTGATCTTGTCCTGGGAAGACCGAGACTGATGATTATTTGATAGATTATACTGATAAATCCAGTTTTCATCACATGTTACAATGTTAAATATGTTTTTGGATCTTCTTCCATTGAATTTTGCAATCATTTCCTGGCACCATTGATTTGTGAATTGTTGGGAGTCTAGTGGCTGCAGAACTTCCTATCATCAAGTTTTTCTTTCAGTGCTGCTGACCCAATTAAGGGTTTCTTGAATATGACCCTATGCAACAATCTTCCTGTTTTTACCACATTTTTATTCATTGTTGCTGTAGCCAGCTATCCTGCTGGTCTTCAACTTCAAAGGAATCTCTTCCTCTTCTAAACTCTGCATAACTCCATGGCATGACAGCTCACGGGGAACCTTGGCCTACCGCCCGGCCGCTGCATCCCCCATCTCGGTCCACTATAGACTTCATGGATGGGGTGCAGTATTGGAGGGTGAGACGTGGTCAGCACCTCGAGTCCCCCCCCCTGCCGGTTAATGCGGTCCTCATGACCTGGAGCCGCTACTTCTCCATCAAGTAGCTCCTCAATTGGTCCCTCAGGGACCTTACGAGGCTGAGTGCACCCCAGGCTAGGTCTCCCAGTGGGGGGAAAATCCCCACGCTGGTACTGGGGGATCGAACCCAGGTCTCCCACTTGGTAAGCAGCTGCGCTACCACTGTGCTAAGGAGACGACCAAACTCTGCATACCATAGATAAATAAATGGTAAATGATAGTGAAGGGCAAAGATCCCCAGTTGCACAATGCAGTCTTTCAAGTTATCCTCTCTCCCCTAAACTGACTTTAAAGTCATAGGAAATGATAGCATGGAAATGTTCTCGCTGGAGATCCATCCTAGCTTATGCTGTTGCATTAACACCTGCTATAAATACACACCTGATGCACAGTTGTGAAACCGTTCTTAACAAATTAATTTTTAAATGAGAGATTAGATGCGAGTCACTTAGTCACCTCGAAACATAATCAAAAGGAAGTAGAGCTGTTAGTAATTGTAACATAAACTATTTGCTGCCTGTTTATTCACGGGTAGGCTAGCTCACTGTATCTTCACTAAAGGTCATTCGTCTCAAAGGAAAGAGAAGCCTGTAACTATGCAGATTGTTGAAGTACGACCAGATTTGCACATGCTGCTATATGAACTTCAATCTGAACTTAGGAAAAGCAGCAACACATTCTTCTCCATTTTCAGAACTTTATGAGTGACCCTCGTGAATGGTAACAATCACCTCCAAAAAAAATAATTCTCTTGCTTCTAGGAGCTGTTTAGATTAGGATCATTTACACCTAACACTCTGATTGTTTGTATATATCCTTTCCTACGTTGAATGTTTTCCCCACTTAATTTAATTCCACTTCTAGAAGCTGTCTTCCTCATCAGTTATGTTGCTAAGCTTCTCTCTTTCTTTAATAGTGTCCCTCAATCGCTTCTCCTTTACCTTCCCTACATATTTCAACTGTTTCAAAAAACTATCTTATTATTTCATAAAAGCTTTAAAATGAATATTTCTATCTGTAATTTATTGCACTTTTTGTTCTATATCTCCTCTAGAGTTCAAATTTTTATCTGCACTGCCACATAGCATCATCTTTCTTTATCAACTTTTAAACTACTTAACCTCATTGTTCCTATTCTTGTCCATGCCAGACCCTCCTTTTTGCATTTTGTCACAAACACCAATGTTTCTTCCAGCCCCAGTCTTTTTTAAAACTCTTGTAGCATATCAAAAAGCTCTTATCCCTTAAGCTCCCATATATTTCCTGTTTCTCTGTATCATCAATTCTTTATTTTACCTTATTCCATAAACTTATATATTTGCCTTCCAGTCCACTAGTTCTCTCATTCCGATCTATCGCACAATTTCCTTAGATCGATCAGCTTCTTCTTTTTTGTACCCTCAACCAACCTTTGACAATATTTCCTACTTCCAATCCTTGGATTCTATGCCAGTATTTTCTCTATATGTTTTACTACTAGTCTTTTCTCCTACCAGTCACAGGTCAGAAAAGACTACTCCATTCGGGACTGCTCTTGGTAATCGCAGTATCATTTTGTAGACTGTTCTGTGAAACCGATCTGTGCACTCCCACCCTCTTTCTGGCCTTCATATTTCTATCCCATACATCATCTCAATTCAACTTTAGTTGTATATATTCTCTCAAAGCAGTTCACACTTTTACTAGATTATTTTCCTCCGACAGGTTCTTAAACTGTAGGGAGAGCCAATGAACTGGGAGCTGGGAGCATCATCAATATTCATTGCCATTTGCCAGTGTCATAGAATAGCATGGATACATCCATACTTTTAAAAACTAAATTTAAAGGCTTTAGTTACTAACATTATGAAAGGAAATGCTGAAACCATCGCCAAAACATTTTCAGACCTCTTTAGGAAAATATTCATAACTTGCTGTAGTTCACATTGAAAACGCAGGGAGGGACAGATGTGCCATCAACTTCATCCAACTTGGCATTTATTTCTTTTGGTGTTAAGCCTTTTAAATATAAGTGTTTAATCAGCACACGAATCGTTTTTTCCATCTTTCTAAAGAAGCACAAGATTGTTAATTCAATCGCCTGAATAGCTGGCAATATCTTGGCAGATATTTTTATTTAATTTTTGCAGGGTATGTGGGTTTCTCTAGTACACTTTACATTGTAATTTACTCTAGAGATAGTAATTGCAGTTTATGGATTGTTGTATGACAGGAACTTTTACACTTGAAAGTCTTTTGTAGTTTCACTTGACAAGCTGACTGAGTTAACACGTAAATCATAACTGTACACTGTGCAGTACAAAACTTATAATGAACCATAAATATACTTTGTGACTAAGTACAAGACAAGATAAAAAATAACTCATAATAATTGAACTACACCAAATTACTATCAACTTCCAAAACAGAACAAAACTGTCAGATGCATGACCTTGTTTATAGCAGAAATCTGGAATCATGTGTCCACATGCCCAGTGGAAAAACGTTGCGCACCCAGTTCATTGCATCTCCCGGTATTAGCAACTAATTTCCCCTTGGCCAATCCATTTTTTCTTTGCTAAATAACTTCCCATTGTTATTTAGCCTTAGCCCCAGATGACTTTAAATTTGCATCCTCTAACCACCCCGTGGTGTAATGGTTACCATGCTAACTTCATATACCCAAGGTTGTGGGTTCAAACCCAGCGGAGGACGATGGATTTTTTTCGGGTGTAAAAACCCTTAGCATGGCTTCCTTCGGAAGGGAAATAAAGCTGTTGGTCCCATGTCATAGATTTATAGCACATAAAAGAACCTCAAGCCTGATAGAGAGGCCTCTGAGCAAAATTAAGTGGTCTTTCATGCCCAAATTAGAATGGGACACTGAGAACCACAGTAGTTAAAGAGCGTCCATAAATAACATGCCATTCCATTCCTCTAACCACCATTTTTCATCACTGCTAAGTTTATTCCCTTTCTTAAGAACCATCTTGCACTTCCTTTTATGTATCTTTAAACCCCATTCTTTACAGTATTTCTCTGTTTTCTAAGTTGTATTGAAAGTGGTGCAGATCTCATTGAGACATTCATCTTAGGATGAAATTTCCATTCAGACATATAACTTGTACTTGCATAGTTTTCATTAGTTTCTGTTCTTATATTTCCATAACTTGGTCTGTGGTATGGTGATTATTGCTAAAAACTTTACATTTACTGCTTTATAGTATGTAGTACATAAAACTTGAATTTTTTCAGTGGACCAATAAGAATAATCTAATGTAATTCACTCACTACACAGATGTCTCAGATAAACATTCAATTTTGAGATGCATACTTAGTCTTGAAAAAAATTCTATTAAATCTATAAGTAACAAAGAATTTATTCCTAATCTGCTGCTGTTTGCATTCTAGCCTATTGTTATGGCATAAAATGGACTCCTTGTGATAAAACTTGATATCGTTTGCCTGTATTGTAGCCTGTGTTCTCAGACAGGAGGTCTGACAGTAAAGTTTTTAGCATGACTGACCGACATGGTAAAATAAGCATACACGCAAGAAGAGACGAGAAGGCAGAAGTCACTACAACAAGCCTCTCTCTTGCCATGCAAAGCCTAGTCAAGTAGTCTTAAGGACAGCTGAAGGAAACCATTCTGTGTTGTATAGTCAGACTAGTGATTACTGAATATAGGAATTATTCTTAATTTATCTGTTGAACACAAATCAGAAGTTAACCATTTCAAAAATAGATGGAGGTGGTTATATTCCATTTTTTCTTTTTTATTTTAAGGTTAAGTTAATGGGTAATTACAATTGTTATATTCTTCTTTGCCCTATATTATTATTATTATTATTATTATTATTATTATTATTATTATTATTTATATTATTTTAATTATTATTATTTTTATTAGTTATTATTTTATTATTATTCTTATTATTAGCTGCATGTATTATATTTCATTGAAATGATTTATATTGATAAGGATAACGTTCATTAAATCCTGAACAAAAATGTATACATAACTTTATTGGTATAAAAAAAAAAAAAAGGAGCTAGCCCAGAGCTGGTTGCAGCATACATCTCTGTTCGCAGATGATCATCCCAGTCATGTTGAGTGAATTGTTCATAGTAGTGAGTTTGAAGTCACTACAGTGCAAGCAAACTGTGCATATATGCAATCTGTGGCCCAGCGTATAAATTAAGTGAATAGTATAATTTTAAGATTTTGCTGAGGAAAAGAACAGATGACAATAGTCCTTCCACAGGCTAAAGAAAATGTATTGCTTTTTGAATGTACCTTAAAATCTCATTTTAAAAATATGCCTGTCGCCTACACAGCTTGTCAACCTGTGATATGAAGATGTTTTATTTGAAAAATAAAATATTTTATACTCAGCGTAAATGGGAAAAAAACTAGAATTTTTAGCTGAAAATGTAGCTTTGTTTCAGAATCTTGTGCTTGCTTAGATTAACAATTTCTTTCAAGTAATAAAAAGCAGAAGGTAAGAAAATTTCTGTTAAGAACAAATGATTATGAATCATTGTAAAGAAAAAATGTATATACTGTATAAATAAAAGTACATTGTTATAATTTCTGTTTCTTGCATTTCTTTTAAGACTGAATAGTATAAGGGTATACAACAGAAGGTGACACTATAGGAGATCTCTGCTACAGAGTGGTTAGACCACTTGCCTCTCACCTATACGGCCCAGGTTTGATTCCAACTACTGCATGTGAGATTTGTGGTGGACAAAGTGGTGCAGGGATGGGTTTCCTCCGGGTTTTCCAGTTTTCCCCATCATCGCATTCCACCAGTGCTCCATCTTCATTCCATGTATCATCAGTGTCATCACCTGCAGTGCCACAAGTAGTAAAAACAGGCATTGAACACTATAAAAAAATTAAAAGAAAAAATCTGATGTGTACCATTCACATGACTTTCTTCATATCCCTGCAACAAATAATTCTTAAAAAGCTTATACTTCTATTTACTTTATGCTAATCAGAAAAAAATAGCAGAAATAGTCTAATTACTCGCTTCCTTGTAAGTAGAAGCAAAATAAGGGACAACCGTAGGTTAAAGTGATAGTCAAAAGATGGTTGCTATGTCAATGAAGTTCCTTTGTTTGTATGGATAGGAGTTGACAAGTTCCTGTATGAGAAAAGTATACGTTTTTCATAGCAGAAACCAAAAATAAGGAATGTCACAAAAACGACGAACTCCACGAAAAAAATGTATATAACATAAATTGTGTGTTTCAATGTGCTCTACATTTTTTGTATAGTAAGTTTTTGTCCATCTCTTACGGTTTAGCAGTTATTCAAAATTTAGTAAAATTCATCCAGAATAAACTACTCTTCAGAGGCTATTTCCAGAAAATTCAAGATATACCTTTTATTTGTCAGGTAAATATCTTTAATATACGAAATTTTAATCAAAATCGTTAGAGCCATTTTTGAGAAAATCAAAAATTTCGAAAAAAGTTCCATGTAAAGGGTAGTTGGGGGTGGGGCGATTTTTCTCAAAATCTTTGTGTCGCATCCCTGGAAGATACTAAACTTAAATACCAAGTTTGGTATTTTACCGACTTTTCGTTTTTGAGTTATCGTGTTCACAGACACACGGACACACACACACACACGGACCTTTTTATGAAAATGCTTTTTTTGGATATTGGGGACCCTAAAACATATATTTCCGATGAAATCTCGGTATCGAATTTTTGGGTGGAGTGTAATACTTTCTCTATACACTATGTACATAGTGCGTATGGAGAAAGTAAAAGTACTGAAGATATAAAGAGGCTACTCCCCCCCCCCTCCCCAGGCAAAAGTGATAAAGTAAAGGAATCACAGGAGGCTATAGGCAGGCAGGACATGTCAAACCTCCAAGGTTAAGGCTAGAGTTACAGCTACAATTAATATCTGAATAAAATAATAGTTTTTTTAAGTATTTGTGCCATGGTGAAATTGATTTATTTAAACCATTATCAGTTGAGAACACATGCAATAAAAACACTTTGCAGCTGACATTTTGGCTATGTCTAGTTCTACATATTTGTATGAGAATTGTTTTTACAAATTAATTGTGCCAAGTTCAAAATACAGATCTCATTTAACTAACAAGTATCTGAAAATATCTCTATCATTGGAAAACCAAAGTTTAATAAAATGATTGCAAATGTAAAGGATGTAATTAAAAATTCAAAGTTGTTTGTATTATTTTACTGTAATTTAAACTATTTACAAAGGAAATCAGTCACTTGTCCATATACTTTCTTGTTTCAAACTATGAGGTATTAGCAACTTTGTGAGTTGCATGTGAAGTGGTTCATGGTCTGCTTTAGGAATTCATAACCAACACAAAAATGTTGTTTTAGGTAAATAAGACCCATATGTGTTCATTCACACAACTGTCTCTACCTGTTATTACAAAAGATTATTAGTTTAACTACATCATGCTAATCAAGACAATTAATAGCAGAAATGGTATTATTACTTGCTTCCTTGTAAATAAAAGGGAAATTACTAGACTAAAAATGGTAGTTCTATCTTCAAAAAACTGGTTTCTATGAGATGTAATTGAAATTACGGTTTTTTTCATGGCCAGAAGTAAAACTAAAGAGATATGAAGTGAAAGGTGACTTCCTGGTTGAGTAAAATTAAAGCAGTAGGAATATCTTCGAAACAGTTAACTCCACAAAAAAAAAATAATTTGACATAAATGCTGTGTTTTAATGAGATCTACATTTGTTATGTAGTGAGCTCTTGGCTATATCTTATTGGTTTCCAGTTATGCAAAAGTCATCCGGAATGAAGAGTTTGCCAGAGTCTATTCCCAGAAAATTCAAGACATATATTTTGTTTTGTCATGAAAATATCTTAAATATATGGTATTTCAATCAAAATTGTTTGAGCAATGTTTGGAGAAAATCAAAATGTTTAAAAAATATTCCATGTAAAGGGTAATTGTGTTGTTTTTTTGTTTTTTTTTTTTCTAATGTGTTGCACCTCGGAAGATACTGCACATAAATACCAAGTTTGGTATTTAACCAACTTTTCGAGGTCCATAAAAGTGCAGTTACCAGACTATAATTACGAAAATTAGATGAAATCGAACATAAAAAGAATAGGTTTTTCTATCAGAAGTGTTGTATTTTTTAAGAAAGTCGCGTAACGTGTGAGGCTCGCATTCGAGAGATCCTCGGTTCAAATCCCGCCAGGACCGACCTCATTGATTGAGGTTTCTCAAATTTTCCTCGTCCTCATAATTGGCAAATGCCGGGGATGTACCTTAAACTTAAGCCTGGAACATTTCCTTTGCACTTATATTATTTCAGTTAATCGCCTATGGTGCTATGTAGTAAGAACGGGTGCTGATTACTACCAAATACTTGTCTGAAATTTCTATATATTGAGGGATGCTCTAAAAGACCGGAAATACCCTAACTTTTGACATCTTATTGTTTTACTTATTGAGTATTTTTATTTAAGCTTCTCCTAAACTCGATGAAATGTGACAAGGTCGGTAGTACATCTAGACTAATTTTGCCCATCCCAGATTGGTATGACATGCTTTATGGGCCAAATACACACGGATGTACCACATACAAATACGTACACTCTGACGAAGCTGCTTCTCCCGCGATGTTCCAATGTTTCACATCAATGTTACGTCAAGGTCTCTAGATGGCAGTATTGTTAATACTTCTTAATATAACAATACTGGCGTTAATCCTGCCATCTACTGACCTTGACAGAAGTAGGTAAGGTATCTGAGTGAGAACCGCGTATATTACACTATCAATTTCTCAACTACTATTTAATGTACACATGTCTTCGTTCTTACCTTAGAAGCCTTACTTAATGATTAAACAGCTAACATCCACAAAAACTACCACTTCTTTCGTAAGAACAATTTATGCATCATCATCAGGTCGTCGTCTTTGTTGTTGATAGATCAGTTGCTCTTTATCAATTTGTTCATTATTATAACTAATATGCAGCAGATACTTTTTCACATTTCCGGGACTTTCCAAATCTTACAATTTTGTAAAGACCCAAAATGTACACTCACAACCTCTGTAGAGTGGTGGTAGCGAGTCTGTCTCACATTCAAGAGGTCCCGAGTTCAAATCTCGGTTAGGGTGAGCTAACCGGATAGTTTATTTACGAAATTTTCCCTTATGCTTAGAAGGCGAATGTCTAGTAACTCCTTGGACCCTGGGCTCAATTGAGTATATTTCACCCATTTCATATATCGTCCGATTTCACCTACCACATTAAAGGACGTGAAAAGAACGTAAACTCGAGGGCCGCTAGTGTTTCTAAATATATTAATGTTGGGAGAAAATGGAGGGGCTGCATACTACCTTTACGAAATTACTCAGAGTTCAGTATCAAAACACTTAAAATGTATATGCAGTCTGGAAGGATTATTGTTTCAAATGAAAAATACATTTCTTACCTTTCAAGATGGGGAAAGCAATCTGCCTGCAAGCCATACATAACCTCTTCATGTGTTTTAAATAACGCGTTTCCTATTCATAATTGGCATGTTTCCAGAACGCTTAAGTTCGAATCACGACAGTGTAGTTTCGCCAGAATAGGATATTATGTCTATGGTTTTCCCTTATCGCGAAAGAATAAATGCTTCGATTTCAGATTATTCTTCTGGGAATGTTCGTTTTCCGAATATACAGTTCGTATCATTCCGTTTTATATGCCCCAAACTGTGAACACTTGTACTAATGAAACTACATTTACGGCTCATTTACTCGAAAATTCATCCAGAAACTGCTGGTCCGACAAACATCTACTCTCTATTGCCTATTTGTTTCGAAAAGAAACTACAGGCAATAGTGATTACCAATTCGCCTACACTCACGATATCTTTAGATACATCGATCTAGAATTTTATGGGATTGGAGCGACTCGTATACAAATCGTTCATGAAAAGAAGTATACAGGATTTCTCATTCAAATGAATTGCGAGAATCGATTTATTTGATACGTATGCCCTTGCCGCCAATGCCGAACTCTGCCGAGTTTGTACGAAGAAGTGTGACTAAGCTAAGTAACAAACGTGAAAACCGAAAATGTGAAATGCTATGTGGGAGAAAAGAAAATAATCTGATGTTTAACATTTCCATGACTTTCTCTACCTATTCTGAAACAAAATACTTACAAAAGCTTATTCTTCTATCTGAAGCATGCTAATCGAGATAAACATTAGCAGAAATTATGTTATTACACTTTTCCTGTCTGCATAATAAAGAATAAATTAAGCTAAAGCGAAGGTCGATTCTTTTGAGAGCTGGTCGCTATGTAATGATAGAAATTCACTATCTTTGAATGGTCAAGGGGGGAAAGATTGACAGCTTCCCCTGTAAGAAAAATAATATTATTGGAAAATTTAAACCAATACAGAAATATCTCGAAAATGTTTAATTAAAAAAAATTGTATTTTACATAAGTTGTGTGCTTTAAGAAGTATTTTTTGTGTAGTAAACCTTTCTCTCACGGTTTACAAGCTATGCTAGAGTCAACCAGAATGAAGAGAATCACTCCCAGAGGCTATTCCTAGAAAATTCAAGATATACATTTCATTTTTACTTTCTTTATAGGCACTATGTACATAGTGTATAGAGAATGTATTGCACTCCACCAAAAAATTCGATACCGAGATTTCACCGGAAATATATGTTTTATGGTGCCCTTTATCTAAAAAATCTGATGTGTACCATTCACATGACTTTCTCCATATCCCTGCAACAGATAATTCTTAAAAAGCTTATACTTCTATTTACTTTATGCTAATCAGAAAAAAATAGCAGAAATAGTCTAATTACTCGCTTCCTTGTAAGTAGAAGCGAAATAAGGGACAACCGTAGGAAAGTGATAGTCAAAAGCTGGTTGCTATGTCAATGAAGTTCCTTTGTTTATATGGATAGGAGTTGACAAGTTCATAGCAGAAACCAAAAATAAGAAATGTCACAAAAACGACGAACTCCACGAAAAAATGTATATAACATAAATTGTGTGTTTTAATGTGCTCTACATTTTTTGTGTAGTAAGTTTTTGTCCATCTCTTACGGTTTAGCAGTTATTCAAAATTTAGTAAAATTCATCCAGAATAAACTACTCTTCAGAGGCTATTCCCAGAAAATTCAAGATATACCTTTTATTTGTCAGGTAAATATCTTTAATATACGAAATTTTAATCAAAATCGTTAGAGCCATTTTTGAGAAAATTAAAAATTTCGAAAAAAGTTCCATGTAAAGGGTAGTTGGTGGTGGGGCGTTTTCTCAAAATCTTCGTGTCGCATCCCTGGAAGATACTAAACTTAAATACCAAGTTTGGTATTTTAGCGACTTTTCGTTTTTGAGTTATCGTGTTCACAGACACACGGACACACACACAAACACACACACACACGCACACACACACTCACACACGGACCTTTTTGTGAAAATGCTTTTTTTGGACATTAGGGACCTAAAACATATATTTCCGGTGAAATCTCGGTATCGAATTTTTGGGTGGAGTGCAATACTTTCTCTATACACTATGTACATAGTGGGTATGGAGAAAGTAAACAAGCATTTTCGGAAAAAGGTCCGTGTGTGTGTGTGTGTGTCCGTGTGTCTGTGAACACGATAACTCAAAAACGAAAAGTAGGTAAAATACCAAACTTGGTATTTAAGTTTAGTATCTTCCAGGGATGCGACACGAAGATTTTGAGAAAAATCCCCCCACCCCCAATTATCCTTTACATGGAACTTTTTTCGAAAATTTTGATTTTCTCAAAAATGGCTCTAACGATTTTGATTAAAATTTCGTATATTAAAGATATTTGCCTGACAAATAAAATGTATATCTTTAATTTTCTGGGAATAGCCTCTGAAGAGTAGTTTATTCTGGATGAATTTTACTACATTTTGAATAACTGCTAAACCGTAAGAGATGGACAAAAACTTACTACACAAAAAATGTAGAGCACATTAAAACACACAATTTATGTTATACACATTTTTTTTGTGGAGTTGATCGTTTTTTTTAGATATTCCTTGTTTTTTGTTTCAGCCTTAAAAAATGTATACTGTTCTCATACAGGAATTTGTCAACTCCTGTCCATACAAAGGAACTTCAGTCACATAGCAACCATCTTTTGCTATCACTTTACACCCTTGTTTCGCTTCTATTTACAGGGAAGCAAGTAATAAGACTATTTCTGCTAATTTTTTCTAAGCATGGAGTAAATAGAAGCATAAACTTTTTAACAAAATGTTGTTGCAGAGATATAGAGAAAGTCATGTGAATGGATTACATAAAAAAAAATTATGTCCTGCATATGAAGAAAAACATCTGATGTGTTCCATTCACATGACTTTCTCTACATCTTTGTAACAAATTCAAATTATTGTTAAAAATCTTATGCTTGTGTGTACTTCATTGTAATTGTGATAAACAGAAGAAATGCTTTCTTGTAAGCAGAAAGGAAATAAGGGAATACATAGGCTAAAGCGATAGGCAGATCTAAAAGCTAGTTACTATGTGGGCGAAATCCCTTTCTATGCGTTGCCAGGAGTTGACAAATTCCTGTATTGAAATGTTTTAAATATTTTATTTCTTGTTAACAATAACAAGGAATATCTAAAGATGGCGAACATGTATATGACATACATTGTGTTTTAACGAGATTTTCACTTTTGTCTATCTCTTACGGTTTACCTACTAGTTGTATAAAATATAGCAAAACTCATCCAGAATAAAGAGTTCTTTGGATTCTATTCCCAGAAAATTCAATGTATACATTTTATTTGTGGTATTTTAATCATAATCGTTCGTCATTTTTGAAAAAATACAAATTTTCGAAATTTTTTCCATGTAAAGGGTAGTTTGGGGTGAGGGGATTTTCTTTAAAATCTTCGTGTCGCATCTTTGGAAGATTCGAAACTTATATACCAAGTTTGGTACTTTATATAACTTTTCGTTTTTGAGTTATCGTGTTCACAGACACACGGACGCACATACACGCGCGCGCGCGGGCCTATCTAAAAATCTAATGTGTTCCATTCACATGACTTTCGCTACATCACTGAACCTAACACATTATTATTAGCAAGCATATTATTTTATCTGCTATGTGATAATCGACATAAACATTAGCATGTCTCATTAGTTGTCTCCTTGTAAGTAGAAGGAAAATAAGGGAATACACTAGGTTAAAGTGATAGTCAACTCTTTTAAAAGCTGATTGTCATATAGTTGAAATCCGTTTCTAAGCATGGCTAGGAGTTTACGACTTTCCACGCAAGAAAAATGTATTTTAAATCTGAAACAAATAACTTGAAATATCTCAGAAATAGTCAATTCTCCGAGAAAAAAAAAACCTTATATAAAATAAATAGTGTTTTTTTATGTAGTAAGTATTGCCTATCTCTTATGGTTTACCAGTTATGCAAAATTCAAGCAGAATAAAGTCTTTAGAGGCTATTCCAAGAAAATTCAATATATACGTTTTATTTGTCGTGTAAATATCTTCAATATACAGTATTTGAATAAAAATAATTAAGTCATTTTTGAGAAAATAACAATTTACGATTTTTTTCCCCGTGTGAAGGGTAGTTTGGGGTGGGAGATTTTTCTCAAAATCTTCGTGACACATCCCTAGAAGATACTAAACTTAAATATGAAGTTTGGTATCTTACCGACTTTTCGTTTTTGATATATCATGTTCACAGACACACAGATACACACGTGGACCTTTTTCTAAAAATTGTTTTCATACAGGGGACCCTAAAACGCCTATTTCCGGTATCGAATTTTAGGATGGAATACAATATCTTCTCTATACACTATGTACATAGTACGTGTAGAGAAAGTAATAAATGATATTGAGTAGTGAACCGTGTGGCTGCCATAAGAAAAAGAAGAATAAATCGACGTCTTTACATGCAATCCTTTACTAAGTCATGACGGTAAAGTCACGGCAGAAATACAATGGGTAAATCAATACCTATAAACACTATACGTATGGGTTGACCGAAAACTTTAAATAACTTTTTAGTATCTCGTCCTTCAAGACCGGCCATATCGATAATTTTTCAGTCTGACTCTACCTATCCAACTCCTGTCCTACACACGGCTTGTGTGTGGGGGGGAGGGGGAATCCAATACCAATTGACCATAATAGTTGGCTATACTATGAATCCTGGGTCTAAGTACTTACAACATTGTAAGTCGCCATTGGGGTTATCTCATAATTATTTGAGATCATCTTGTGGTTTACCGGGAAACATGCGATTCAGTTGAGAAATCCAATTCAATACCGGCACGTTGCTCAGTGGCAGAACAACCGGCTAGAGATCGGGAGATCCGTGGTTCACGTCCCGGCTATGGCATTGAATTTTTCAGTCTGACTCTACCTGTCCTACATACGGCATATGTGAAAAAAATAATTCCAATTTTTACTTTCTCTACACGTACTATGTACACAGTGTATAGAGAAGGTATCGCACTCACTCAAAAATTCGATACCGAGATTTCACCGGAAATATATGTTTTAGGATCACCTGTATCTAAAAAAAGCATTTGCAGAAAAAGGTCCGTGTGTGTGGTGTGTCTGTGTGTGTGTGTGTGTGCGTGCGTGTCCTTGTGTCTATGGACACGGTAACTAAAAGACGAAAAGTCGGTAAAACACCAAACTGGTATTTAAATTTAGTATCTTCCAGGAATGCGACACGTAGATTTTGACAAAAATCCCCCCACCCCTAACTACCCTTTACATGAAAAAAAATTTCGAACATTTTGATTTTCTCAAAAATGGCTCTAACCATTTTGATTAAAATACCACACAATAAGTATATCTATAGGCAAATAAAATGTATATATTAATTTTCTGGGAATAGAATCTGAAGACCTCTTTATTCTGAATGAATTTTACTGAATGCTGTGTAACTGGTAAACCGCAAAAAATAGGCAAAACGTTTCTACACAAAATGTAGATCACGTTAAAACACTCAATTTATGTCATACACTTTTTTTCGTGGAATTGACTATTTCTGAGATATGCCTTGTTATTTGTTTCAGATTCAAAATACTTAATATTTTCTCACACGGAACGTTGTAAACTCCTGGCCCTGCATAGACACGGATTTTAACCACAAGGCAACTAGCTTTTAGAAGATTTGACTATCGTTTTAGCCTAGTGTATTCCCTTATTTTCCTCCTACTTACAAGGAAGCAAGTAATTAAGACAATTTCTGCTAATGTTATTTCGATTATCATAAAGTAGACAAGAAAATATGATTTTAACAGTAATTTGTTACAGCAATGAAGAGAAAGTCATGTGAACGGAACACATCATATTTTTCCAAATATAATACAGGATGTATATAAATGAATATCGCGGATTTAACTCTTTATAATATTTATTACATTCAACTTACAGTTATGAATGATATGTCACATGAAAAAGCAACTCAAACATTTTTACCAAGAAGCTTATAAATGTTCAATGTGACTACCATTTGTCACACGGCACACATCAAGTCTATAGCCGAGTTCTTCCCAAACGTTGATAAGTATGTATTCAGTAATTGTAGCAACAGCTGCTTCAATCCGGTTTCTTGATTCAGGTTAGGTCAGGAGAACGTGGAGGCCATGCATATCAAGCCCTGTCATTGTGGCCTTGCGGCCTATCCAGCGCTCGGGTACAGTGACGTTCAGCCAATCGCGTACTTCGTTATGCCAGTGAGGTGGCGCACCATCCTGCTGGAAAATGAAGTTCTCTGGCCATTTTCTTCCAACGGAGGGAAGAGCCATTGGTCCAGTGTATCAAGGTAAGAAGTGCCAGTTACACTAGGTTCACCAAAAACGAAAGGCCCATAAACTTTTCGCCGGAATACGGCACAAAAAAAAACATTCACTTTAGGGGAATCTCGTTGCATTTGTACCATCTCGTGAGGATTTTCTGAGCCCCAGATGCGCACATTATGAGTATTAACATGTACACTAAGGTGAAAAGTCGATTCATCACTGAAGACAACACGATCCACAAAATCGTCATGAAACAACATGTCGTTTGCGAATTTGGCACGTAATCCGTGGTCTGTCGCCTTTAGAGCCTGTAATAACTGTAAACGGTAAGGACGTAGCTGTAAGCGTTTGATTACAACTTTCCAAACAGTGGACACAGGGACTTGTAATTCACGACTAGCCTTCCGGACTGATTTCTTTGGGCTACGAGTGAACGACTCTCTCACTCGCTCAACAGTCTCTTCACTTACTCCTGGTCGTCCCGTGCTCTTCCCTTTACAACGGCAGCCGGTATCTTCAAACTCATTATACCATCTACGAATGTTTTTATCACTAGGAGGATCACAACCAAACTTGCTACGGAACGCACGTTGCACAGTAACTACAGATTCGGTCTTTGCAAACTGCAAAACACAAAACGCTTTCTGTTTACTAGTCGCCATCTTTGCTACTACCGCTGTCTAGCGGACTGCGGCAGAAACATTGCACGCACATGCGCACTTGTGCCAACAAACAAAACTGAGTTGCTTTTTCATTTGACATATCATTTATAACTGCAAGTTGAATGTAATACATATTATAAAGAGTTAAAACCCCGATATTCATTTATGTACACCCTGTACTATATAGGTAAGTACCCACAACTTTCTAACTTAGACTGCACATTGAGGAAAAAAATCTTATGTGTTCCATTCACGTGACTTTCTCTATATCTCTGCAATAAATTATTTTAAAAAACTTATTCTTCTATTTACCAATGCTAATCGAGAAAAAATTGGCAGGAAGGGTCTTATTAGTTGGTTTCTTGTAAGTAGAAGGGACATAAAGGAGTACAATAGGCTAAATCGATAGTCAAATATTTTAAAAGTTGGTTGCTGTGTGATTGAAGTAACTTTGTTTTTATGGACAGGAGTTGACAAATTCCTGTATGAAAAGTATATGTATTTTAAAGCTGAAACTACTAACAAGGTATATCTCAAAAACAATCAACTTCACGAAGAAAATGTAGGTATATAACAAAGTGTGTACTTTAACGAGCTCTACATTTTTTGTTGAGTAAGTTTTTGTTTATCTCTTACTGTTCACCAGTTATGTAAAATTCATCCAGAATAAAGTCTTCAGAGGCTATTCCCAGAAAATTCAAGTTATAAATGTTATTAGTCATAAAAATATTTTAAATATACGATATCGTTAGAGCCATTTTTGAGAAAATCATTATTTTCGAAAAAAAACTTGCATGTAAATGTTAGCTGGGAGTGGAGGCCAAGATTTTCTTGAAAATCTGCGTGTCGCTTCCTTGGAAGATACTGAACTTAAATACCAAGTTTGGTATTTAAAGGAATTTTCATTTTTCAGCTATGTTGTCCACAGACACACACACACACACGAACCGTTATACACTTCTCTATACACTATGTAGGTACATATTACGTGTAGATTAAGTAAAAATCTAATGTGTTCCATTCACATGACTGTCTCTACCTGTTCTACTAAGTATTCCTTTATTTACATCAAGATAAACGTCAAAAAATCTCTTTCCAGGACCAGGAGTAAAACAAATGATATGAAGTGAATGTCGACTTCAGGTTTGAGAGAAGTTTGTATTTTGAAATTGAGCGATGACAAGGAATTTCTCGGAAATGGATAACTATTTTTTTTAAAAAAAACTGTGTATATGGCATTAATTCTGCGTTTTAACGATATATACACTTTTTGTACAGTAAGTTTTAGTCTATCTCTTACGGTTTACAAGTTATACAAGCTTTTCCTCGAACATTCTGAATTTCATGATATACCGTTTATTTGTGATGAAACTATATTTAACACATATATTTTAATAAAAAACGGTTAGATGCAGGGGGGGATTTTCCAAAAAAATCTTCGTGTCGCATCCTTGAAAGACGAACTAAAATGCCAAGTTTGGTATTTAAAACGGACTTTTCGTTTAAGGGTTATGCTGTTCATACACACACGCGCGCGCGCAGAACTTTTTGTAAAAATTATTTGTCATTTCCGGGGAAATCTCGATATCGAATGTTTGGCTGGAATAAATTATCTTCTCCGTCTCTACTTCGTGGTCGAGAAAGTAAAAGATGCAGGTAACTTCTATTAGCACTTCCCTAATATTTGAAGAGAACACATCTTCACAGTGTTTGTTCAAAAATATCCAGAAACTGCTTATCTGATTTTAACATTTTACATAAGTAGATAGGAGAATTGATATGAGAATTCAGTCAATGGTCAACACTATTACAGATTCCGAGTCAAGAGAAGGCTCACTGTTAACTTCAAGGATTTTGCAACTTCGTGATATTTATAACCTACAAGGACACGAACCTGTCTTTCCGAGCATCTGTTTTTGGAGCTTAGAGGTTAAGAAAGATTGTTGCATATTCATATGGATACCCTCTCACTGGTAATGAGGAAGCTGACAAGGAAGCCAAAACAATAGCAAGGATCTAGTTTCTGCCTCTCACATCCCTACACCTCATCGAGACCTTTCATCAGTCATAGTCACCAAATTCAAAGCAGCATAGATAAACCATTGGAGTGACACATCTTCCAGCAAACTACATGAAATAAGGTCAATAAACAACCAGAGTGTTCTCTATAACAAATTTCACAGAAAAGATCAAGTTAAGATACTAAGATTAAGAATAGGCCATGCAAAACTAACACATTCCTATTTACTGTGAAAAGAAGCACCACCACATTGTGATTTGTGTATAAGTCCTCTTACAGTTAAGCATATTATATTTCAGTGTCCAGTCATGTCAGAAAACAGCACTCAGTTTCAAAAAACTTTTGCATTAACACTTACAGACACAAAAAGTTTAGTCAATGTATTAATATATCTTAAAGAAATCAATCTATATAACTGTACATAACTCTCAGAAATATAATTACTAACATGTTATACCTAATTTAACTGTCACTGTTTGTTGTAATATAATTTTAATATTGTTATATTTTTTATACTAAATTATTGTTTTCTTATGTCATAAGCATTAGAGGTATATTTTAATCCCTGAGTATATAATGATTTACTTATGTTTGTCATTGTTTTAGGGATGTAAAACTGTAAACAAGATTTTTAATGTGGTCGCTATAAGACCTTGTAGTTCTGCGACCTAAAATAAAGAATTAAAAATAAAATATATATTGTTGCGTTGTATAAATAGTTATGCCTCTTTGTGTGATAAATATGGAATATGTATCTACTTTGCTCTACGAGCCGCCCTCCGTGGTGTAGTGGTTAACAAGCTAACTTCATATACCCAAGGTCGTGGGTTCAAACCAGGCGGATGTTTTCGGGCGTAAAAATCCTTAGCATGGCTTCCTTCGGAAGAGAAGTAAAGTCGTTGGTCCCGTGTCGTAGATTTACGGCACGTAAAAGAACAAAAGCCTCATAAAGAGGCTTCTGAGCAAAATTAAGCGATATTTTGGACCATGTATAAAACGTATTCCGCAGTCCTTTCATTCTTCCCTGAAAGTGTTGTTTTTATTATTTATTTATGGGCGCTCTTTAACTGCTACGATTCTCAGCGTCCCATTCTAAATTGGGCGTGAAAGACTGCTTAATTTTACTCAGGCACCTCTTTATCAGGTTTGAGGTTCTTTTCCGTAAATCTAAGTCATGGAACCAACGGCTATACTTCCCTTCCGAAGGGAGCCATGTTAACGATTGTTATGCCCGGAAAAATCTATTGTCCTCCGCCGGGTTTGAACCGCAACCTTGGGTACAGGAGATAACCATATACCACGGAGGGCGCTCCCTGAAAGTGCTATCCCAATTTTCCACCTTTGACAATTAATATAATAAAAACAAATGAAGTCTCAGTTCATAATGCAACTGCACTAAGAACTATTTATTTTCCTCGGGTAATGACAAAGGACAATGGAGGGCTTTCAGAAAACACATTATTATTATTGACATATATTACTTTCTCTGCTTAGTAAGTAGTACATTGAGAAGATATATTCCACCCCCCAAAAAATCGATGCCGAGATTTTACTGCAAATTCACGTTTTAGGGTCTCCTGTATCCCCCCCCCCCAAAATGAAAAAAGTCCATATGTGTCTGTGGACATCATAACTCAAAAACGAAATGTCGGTTAAATACCAACATTGGCATTTAAGTTCAGTATCTTCCAAGGATGCGAAACCAATAAAAAAATCCCTACCACCCCTAACTACTCTTTATATGGAACATTTTTCGAAACTTGCAATTTTCTCGAAAATGGCTTACGATTTTAGTTAAGGCGAATTACGCATTGTTCAGATATATAACAAATCTGATGTGTTCCATTCACATGACTTTCTCCACATCTCTGCAAAAAAAAGTATTGTTAAAAAGCTTAGGCTTCTATTTACTTCATGCTAATCAAGAAAAGGTTTGCAGAAATAGTCTTATTACTTGCTTCCTTGTAAGTAGAAGCGAAATAACGGAATACCATAGGTTAAAGTGATAGTCAAAAGCTGGTTGCTATGTGACTGAAGTTGCTTTGTTGGTATGGGCAAGAGTTGACAAATTCCTGTATGAGGAAAGTATAATTCTTTCAAATCTGAAATTAAAAACAAGGAATATCTTAAAAACGATCAACTTCACGAAAAAAATGTATATGACATAAGTTGTGTTGTAATGTGCTCTACATTTTCTATGCAGTAAGTTTTTGTCCATCTCTTACGATTTAGCAGTTATGCAAAAATCCGTTAAATTCATCCAGAATAAAGTATCTTCAGAGGCTATTCCCAGAAAATTCAAGATATACATTTTATTTGTCAAGTAAATATCTTAAATATACGAGATTTTAATCAAAATCGTTAGGGCCATTTTTAAGAAAATCAAAACTTTTGAATTTTTTTCCGTTTGTAGTTTGGGGTGGGGGGATTTTCTTGAAAATCTTCGTGTCGCATCCTTGGAAGATACCAAACTTAAATACTAAGTTTGGTATTTAGCGGTCTCTTCATTTTTGAGCTATGCTGCCCACAGACACAAACACGGACATTTTTCGAAAAATGCCTTCTTTTTTTTTTTTTTTTTATTCAGAGGGTTCTAAAGCACATTTCCGGTGAAATCTCGGTATCGAATTTTTGGGTGCAATACAATACCTTCTCTATACACTATGTACATAGTATGTATAGAGAAAATAAAATGTGTTGTCATAGAGGAAAATAAGATATATTACAAATATTCCTCAAACGGAGCTTTCACGAAGATACAATTTCGGTAGGAAAAACGAAACGGCCCGCCTCGGTAGCGTAGTGGTAGCATGTCTGCCTCACGTTCAAAAGGTCGTGAGTTCGAATCTCGCTTAGGGTGAGTTACCCGGATAAGGTTTTTTTTCGGGGTTTTCCCTTATCTTGAGAAGACGAATGTCGAGTAACTTTAAGCTCCATGGACCCCGAGATCATTTGAGCATCATATCATCAATTGCATTCATCGTCCGATATGACCAAACCAGGTTAAAGGACGTTAAGCTACACAAAAAAAAAAAAAAAAAAAAAAAAAAAAAAAAAAAAAAAAAAAAAGGGACGAAACTAGCTATGGATATGTATATTACAGCGAACCGAGGGGGAAAAGAGAAAATGTGTCGCTCGTTGTATTTTGAAAGAACCTTAGCTGGCTTTGTTGTATTGCGTGCAAACAAGGCACAATTGATAATGTTCGGTAAAGTCGCAACAGAAAAGAAAGTGAACAATCACATCGGAATGTATAAGTTTTACAATATGAAACAAGATGCAAATGATGCGCCAAATATCGACTAATATGATAAAATTGTTACATAAGACGGCGCAAGGAATCTGTGTGGGTAGGTAGGTATACCAGGACAAGGGAAAGAGAAGTTGTCAGGAAGTTCAGGACATTTCCACGCTAGTCTCATGAGGAGTGTGCGTTTAAAGTAATACAAATATTGAGGTTATGGTTTCAGGTACAAATATTATTCTAAAATTAAGGTAATTTAGCTTAGAATCTACTAACATCAACGTCTTTAATAGAGCAGTTAAACATAGAACGCGCTAGTTAAAAGATAATTCTGATATATGAGGTACGTCCAGAAAGTAAGCTCCGTTTGGTAATAAAATTAAATTGTGTACAGATACAGAATAATTATTTATTGCACAAAATTCTACAACTCTTAAACTACTTTCCACATAACTTCCGAAATTTTGCAGGCATTTGTCATAGCGTGGCACAAGTTTTTGTATACCTTCTGCATAGAAGTTTGTCGCCTGTGTCTTCAAAAAGTTGGAAACATTTTCTTTCAGCTCTTCGTCATTGTTGAAGTGTTGACCACCAAGGAAAGACTTGAGATGTAAGAACAGATGAAAGTCGCTAGGAGCGAGGTCAGGGCTGTACGGAGGATGGTCAAACACGTCCCAGCCAAATCCCTGTAGGAGGTTTTTCGTCACATTTGCAGCGTGTGGTCGTGCGTTGTCGTCCTTCATTGAACTGTCGGACCCATCTTCTCACCATTGAATCACTCGTCGCATTTTGTCCGTAAACTTCGCAAATTTGCCGATAAATTTCATTTGGTTTCACTTTCCTAGCATTCAGAAAACGAATCACAGATCTGATTTCACAAGCGGCGGGATTTTCAATCAACACCGACATTGTAAACAAGCACAACAAAGCGTATGTGGCTGACAGCGATCTCAAAATGGCGCACGTTTCTTCTCCTTGATACAGAGCGTCTACCGCGCATGTACGGAACTGCGATCGCAGCGCTGCAGCGGAGATGAATTGAAACGGAACTTACTTTCTGGACGTACCTCGTATAAACAAAACTACTGGATTTTTATTGTGATGGACGTTTCATGAGACGAAGCTGTGAAAAATTACGAATTTTGTGCGAGTTACATTTACAAGAACGTGAATTTATTCAATAAATAATACACCTGCACAAAGAGTAGTTTTTTTTTTTTTTTTTTTTTTTTTGCGGGGTGGTGGTCGCTGATTGCTCGCTTATTAAGGCTATTGTATGACTGAAATTTCATGAAAAAAGTCACAAAAAATATATTTTTATTTTAATTCCATAAAATAATTTAAACATTCCTGCATATAAAAAGGGTATAATTGGCCACTAGCACCGTTTTTAAATGTCTTAAGTCACTAGATCTATGGCAAAGCATGTCGCGTCGCCAGCATCTCTTCCAATGTGAATCCGGCATTACAGGAAAGTTGGCCAAAAGAGAGAGACAAGGAACACCAGCGATCCTAGTGTAACGGTTTGGAGTATTGTTGGGAGTTGCATAAGTAGTGTGGTGTAAGAGGTGTTTAAGTTTACTTTTTCTATTTTGGGCAAAGGGAAAGTGTGCAGTATTTTATTGCCATAAATATGCTTGACAAAATAATGCCATCTCTTTTTTTCAATTTCCTCGAGATTGTAAGCATTGTTTTAATGCCCAATATCAGTGATTCTCCACGAGGTTACATTTCGTAAAGTCATAAATATAAAGGCGTATTAAGAAAATACTCCAAATTGCACAATCACAATTGTTGGAATAATAATTCATAGTAATCTGCAATAGTTGTGGCCTAAATATTTGCAATAGATCAGTAATTGCAAAACGATTGTAATGGCAGAATAACCAAATCCGGATTGCGTGTGCAAGTAGGGGTTAATACACTTGAATATATAAATTTATAACTAAAGGAAATATTGGTTTAAGTCAACTCTCAATTTTGTATCTTGGAAGGAGCCTCAGAACTGCAAGTTACTTTTTTTTTTTTTTTTTTTTTTTTTGCACGGTTATATTCCAAAATGACTACAGCTGAAAATCTTACATTATTTAATCTATTAACTTTTTATGCTGCTGAGGAGCAGAGTAAAGTGAATTCTATAGATTTAAGTACGATTTGAATGGTACACACATTCGATCAGGTCCTCTGAGCTTCAACAGATTCTGTGGGTCGAAATCGGCTTTTCTCCAACATGCACTTGGAAGTGCCTGATTTTCGTATTTTCTGCACAAAACTACCGAGTTAGAATTAGATTTTATGCGTAGCACCGAAAGTATATAAAGAATTAAAAAATTAGCTTCAGTGCATATATTTTAAGTTATTACCGTTCATATTCTTCCCGGTAATGTACACCTAGTAAAGATTAAATAAACAATTTTATTGTGTGACCTGTAGGTTAACTCAACCCACATTTAAAATATATCAAAGTTGCATCCTTGTTTGTGACCTGCATTGAAGAGAAAATGCATACATTGGCATATTTATTCTGATTTTAATAGAAATCGCGATATGTGTAGCATTATTATTTCCACTGATTTAGATCATGTGTGTAATCCAGACCGCTAGACTAGATGGTAGCACCGACGCATGTCGCCAACCGTTCCAATATTAAATTGAGGGAGTTTCCTGTATTGGTAATAAAAGGCATTTGCTTTAGTCAATTGTTTTGAATTATCAAGTTGGCTAAATTGGAGACGAGATTGCAGATTCTAGTTCAGTTTTAGACTAAGGCTCTTTCCTGAGCCTTTCCTATTAGTTGCGGAGGAAATATGGCTACATGACAGGTGAACAACAGATTTCGAGATTTCGTCGAGGTTAGGTGTCTGAATGAACTGGATCGAAATAAGGGGCAAAAATGGACTTT
The DNA here is from genome assembly GCA_030762935.1 of Hymenopus coronatus. Taxonomy (NCBI): domain Eukaryota; kingdom Metazoa; phylum Arthropoda; class Insecta; order Mantodea; family Hymenopodidae; genus Hymenopus; species Hymenopus coronatus. Next base: position 23,564,147 of record CM060891.1, read on the forward strand.
CTGAAAGTAGGTTCTGCTTTCCAGTGCGGAAATGCAAAATCTTCCGTTCGTTCTGTCTGCTTGCACATGGGCAGCCATGTTGATCAATCGACCAATGATAGTCAAATCTAAAACTGAACTAGAATCTGCAATGCCGCAAATTGGAGACATGAAAAAGAATAGCATCGGCCGATTAAAAACAAATGAAGTCTCAATGCAACAAAAAAAAAAAAAAAAAAAAAAAAAAAAAAAAAAAAAAAACATGAAAAGAAGAAATGCATTCCCGTTCTCGGGGTGTCCTGTATGGTTTCCCTTCTCGTTTTCGGGTTATTGTGAATCATTCTTTAGTATAACCATCCCTTAGCCCGCGATCTGACGCAGCGGAGGCAGTGAAGCAAAAGTGAGAAACAATAGCATGAACCCAGTCATCAGATTGCGACAAAACAAAAACAACGCTCCATAAATTAACTGCTAATTGTGGATTATGGAGCTCCACAACTCCGAAAGACTGAAAATAATGTTCCACGATAATCATATTCGATGACCATAATCGACATAAAGCTTAACTCACATGTCAAACTAATATATGCAATAAATACTATGAAAACTTGGTTAGTAAATAATGGACAATTTAAGTGTTGTTTATTTAGGCTGCATATTGTACTACTAGACCGCGATAATAATGTACTTGGCGAAGGGTCAAATCTAAAACTGAACTAGAATCTGCAATGCCGCAAATTGGAGACATGAAAAAGAATAGCATCGGCCGATTAAAAACAAATGAAGTCTCAATGCAAAAAAAAAAAAAAAAAACATGAAAAGAAGAAATGCATTCCCGTTCTCGGGGTGTCCTGTATGGTTTCCCTTCTCGTTTTCGGGTTATTGTGAATCATTCTTTAGTATAACCATCCCTTAGCCCGCGATCTGACGCAGCCGAGGCAGTGAAGCAAAAGTGAGAAACAATAGCATGAACCCAGTCATCAGATTGCGACAAAACAAAAACAACGCTCCATAAATTAACTGCTAATTGTGGATTATGGAGCTCCACAACTCCGAAAGACTGAAAATAATGTTCCACGATAATCATATTCGATGACCATAATCGACATAAAGCTTAACTCACATGTCAAACTAATATATGCAATAAATACTATGAAAACTTGGTTAGTAAATAATGGACAATTTAAGTGTTGTTTATTTAGGCTGCATATTGTACTACTAGACCGCGATAATAATGTACTTGGCGAAGGGTGCCAGAGTTTAACATCTTCAAGACTTGTGATCCAAGAGGTGGGGTGGAGGGAAGGTTTCAATGGGAATATATACTTTCATAATGGAAACATTACTAACCTGCTGTTGTCTTCACAAATGTTTTCTCCGAAGCAGCTCCTCTGCATGTTTCTTTGCCTGACCGTACTTCCGATGCTCTATTCAGCGAACTACAGATGGGCACTATCGAATGTTTACCACAATCGAAGTCATTGCGATATGAGAAAAGGCTATCGAACGATTCGGTTTTTCCTCGGATTTAAAACCTGTTTATTTTCGCAAAATGGGTTAAGTATTAGCACAGATAAGTTACTAAATTAACCAGTTTTCATTTGGATTTAAAAGTATGATGTATGGCGTTCTAGTCCTTGAGTAACATAAAGACTATAATTCACACAATTTTGCAATATTAAACACTAATTACTTCCATAATTGTTTAGTAATTAAAGTGAGCATTAATTCCACGAATATTGGATTGTGAAAGCAACTTTTCTCAATCAGATTAGCATGTATAACTCTGAAATGGAATGCTGTATTTTTAAAATAAAAATACATAAAGAAATATATTCAGAATTATGTGTGGTTATGGTTTGCTAATTTAAGGTTTTTATACAGATTGTATCATATTATTTCATTTCAAATCCCATTGAATATGCCAAAGTTTATTCCCTTGCAATATGGGGAGACCCTAATTTAGCAATTAGGTCTTATTCAATATTTGAAGCACCCGGTCCTAAATTTAGCTAAATGATATATTGGGATGAAGTGAATGTAAGGCATAACATTCAAAGCTCCATGTGGGCAAGTGCTTCTCGATTTTAATACACAAACAGTGGGGAGCTACAATACTTTTGTAGCTAATTAATTAGCTTGGAAAATAAAGCAATAACATTACTACACTTTTAGCTTTTGTTAGGCAAAACGTAAGCTGTATTAAGGTTTGAAAAAACTTATTGGTTTTTATTTAGAAGTACAATAACTGCCACCTTCCACCACTGGGTGATTGGTGTATTTTGACTTCTCCAGCAATAATACAAATATTAATAGACATATTTAGAAGTAACTGTATGCCCTAGTAGACCAACTGCATATTTATATTTCCTGCTTGTTGTTAAACAAAGAAAATAAAAGATTAGATGCTTTATACTCTCTAGGAGTAACTGAATGAAAACCGAATATTTGGGTAATATAACCGATAGTTAGGCAAGGATCAAATAATTCAATAGTGCCCATCGTTACACTGAACATTGTGGTCAACTAAACAAGCAAGGCTGCAGGGAAGACAGACAGGAAGGAAGAAGAGTGCAAGTTAGGTATTTTTGTCAGGCACAGAGAAGAACAAATGAGGAAACATGAGTGTGCAGTGCACACATCACATGTTTTCAAATCTTTTACCAATTTTATAAAAATAAAACTTTTGATAACATAATGCAGTTAACATAATTATATATTTAATATTCTTGAGGATATACAAATATAGAAGCACCTTCCTCTAGTAATACAGGACTTTTCGACTGCAATTAAATGCAGTAGGCTATTTAATACTTAAAAATTATGTATCAAAATCACACTGCATATATACAATGCTATGCAACACTAATGTATGACTCTCTCACTTGGCTTACAGCTAAATGGATTTAATCTTTTTCTAATACACAATATCTGTACTCTTTCACATGGAAATGGCCAGAAATGTCTAACAAAACACACACATGAAATGTTAATATACATGACTAGGTAGTTTGCATTTGTATTGCAACTTTAATGTGCAAATTAGATATTTCTAGGAAGTATATTAGGGCAATAAGGTAAAGGGGAACAAGACACGTTCATGCATTTTTACACAACAGCAAGAAAACCAAAGTAGGTAAGACAGAAACATATCAGAATGCATATTCCAGTTTTAAATTCTAACAACTCGTAGCAAAGTAAATTTGTTTGAAGTTATACTACCTATTAATTTTTATCTGCGATTTTCTGTGCGCTTATTGAGCAAGAATGTCACTGACTGGTGAGCCTACACTGAAGCCAAAGAGAAGTAGCAGTATTTGTTTCCAGAAGAGAAAGTTAGCACAGTAACTTCTATATAAAAAAACCAATGATGGGTTGTGAAGTGACAGCTAACTGCCCTGGATGTAGTTCATTGTTAACAATACAACCTGCCTTTCCACACACCCCCCCACCCCTAGCCCAATTACCATGGGAATTGAAATTGATTCAAGTGCAATTCTGTCTCAATACAATCTGTGATTCATAGTTAAATTCAATCCTAATTGAGATTACTTTGAATTTGCAAGTTTCAAGAATAAATTTATTCATCATTTTATGTTGGTCAACTTAGAATTGCATTGGCAAATTTGTTAAACATATTATTTACTATCTGTGTATTTTAAGCAGGTTTTGAAGTTAAATAATTATATTACTTGAGAATAAATTGCAAACTATATAAGCCATAAGTGATTGTTATAATCTACCACAGAGCAATAAACAAAAAGCATTAACATATAACAACTGCATGCAGTGAGTGTAGCAGAAGAATGTACCACATTCAAAGCAGTTTGAATATGGAGGTGTTTCCATGCAACAATTTTGATCCAATCTCATTCTGATCCAACTTTTAAGAGGATTGAATCCAAAATTTAGTATGATTTGAATCTGATTTTCCATGTAATATACAATATGGCAAGTGTACTCAAATCAATTTAAATTCCCCATAGAACCTGGTAAATGAAGTAATGGATAACATTCAAATGTTGCTCTGTTCTTTGTTGACAAGCTGAACTGAACACAAAAGGCATCTTGTGACTGTGATTCTGGTGTCAACATAGGAATTACATATAAATATTAATTATATTACTACACATATACTATACTACTCGTAACAAGTATCACACCAGCCACTAGATGGACTATTCGAATTGACTCAGCAATGACATCACATTTAGTAGAATCCCCTGTCACTAAAGGGACAGTATATAAACTTGCTTCATCAGCAATGGCATTGATGATGAGTATTCTTACAGGGAATCACGGATAAAATTGAACATCTGTTATGCATGTGCTTTTTATCTAACACAAAAATTGTATTGCATTCAGTTAAGCTGCTGTTCAAGAAATGAAATTCCCTTTTACCTTGAGGATGCCCAATTATACCAAATGACAAAAACTGAACCACATAGGAGCTCAAATACACTGCATTATAACCTCTACCAGTTTAAGAAATGTGGCTGAAATGTTTACCTAAAGCAAGGAAGGCTTTTCAAAGTGACTCTTGAAACAATGCTAGAATACTTTAGCTTGGATATTGCTTATACAGGCAAATAGCTCATAGAAAATTCCAAGAATATGCAAATAAATCATTATTAAGTTTGGATGGTATATATTCATATGTTAGTTTATGGCCGAAAACTCCTAGAAATAATACTGTGCCTATGAATATCTAAATGCAAATTTATAAACAAAATTAATAGAAAGAACATTCATTAATGTTTTAAATGCACTTGTTTCTCATGTCACAATATTACCATCATTTTATTCATTGTTTCATTTTAGTTAAAGATTCTTGTTGCAGAGTTTGTGACAGATAACATGGAACAAAACTTTATAAAATATAATAAACATTGTGTCAGGATCTTTTGTAATGAACATCAGAGTTCTTTTAAATTTAGGACTGAAGACAGAGGAAGAATAATATTGCAATTTAATTATGAATTATACAGACCTAACCTGAGATCTAGATATGAAAATTTTAAATGATGGTCATCTATGATGAACATATGACATAAAACAAAATAAAATATTCTTGTAATTAAAACATTACATGCTTAATGGTTGCAAACAATAAAGACTGTAAAACTGAGTCCAACATTAACCTATATCTCTCTTTTTAAACATATAGTTGAGGTGAGAAAAATAGTGTTCTTGTTTATAATTTGGTAATTCTTCTCTTCTTCTACTGAAGAACTGCACTTTTCTTAACTGCAGTAGTAAAATTCTCTGAACATCTTCAACAGAGCTCTGTGGTGGATTTGTAAGACTATAACTGCAGAGTGAAATGTATGTTAAAACCTTCAATCTAAAAAATTATTAAATAAGTTAGATTTCTCGGTTTACACACTTTGACTTCTAAAAGGCATTTAGCACCAAACAATTTGCAATATAAAAATTGATTTCTAAAGGATAACAACACGTAAAATACAATACATTATTATAATTTGGGAAGAACAAGCATTAAAATAAAAATACACATTTCTATGAGGAAAATATGATACATATGCATGTGCAAAGTTTCTGAATGTATGAAGGTGAAGGATATTGTTATAATACTTATATTCTGAACATAAATGAGTGAATACTCTTTGAGTGTCTATTAGCAAGAAATCAGCTTTGGTTAAACAGGGAGTAGTTTCAAATATCCATATGTTCCATTGCAGCAGTTTTATCACAAATATACCATACCCCTCTTTCACACATGTGCAAATCAGGCAAATGTGGCAAGTTCAATACATCTTTTCAGACATATTGTTATTGTCAAATTAATGTTGTGTTGCAGTAGCAATAAAGTTTTAAATCAGAGGTGTTAACACATTCGCTCTGATTTCCATAAGTATTAATTCTGCTGATTGTTCCTTTCAAATGATAGGAAATACCAACACCTACTGTTGCCTCAAACACTGCACCACCTGGTTGAGTTCTCAAGGCAACAATGTAATCATCGTGGGCTGCTTCTGGTTGCTCCAGATTCACAACGTCTGCTCTTCTTCGCACAGTAAGCACTTCATCCAACAATAGTGTTGCACATTCAGGATTATTTTCTATTTGTTTATTTATCATAGTCACAATAAAAATGGCAACAGGAATCACTTGTTTACTCTGAGTTGGTTCTGTTCTATATTTTTTGCAAGTGCACCATTCTTCTGGAACACCTGCCATCTCGCATGACCTATTTATAGGAACTTGACTGAACAGACTTACACATTTTGGACACCCATGGCTACTTCTCACACCGCTTTTGTTCTCTGTTGCCATGTTTAAAACATCCCTGAGAGTCATATAAATATCAAAAGGAGATACAAGACGGTTACGGTTACTTTCCATATTACGGTAAGATTCAGGATGCTGTTCTCGGAACCAGTGAGGAACCCAAATGTAAAAGAACGGAAGACGTTCTTCTAACCATCCTAACTCTGTATTCCGTATACTTCCCCATCTCATGCCATGATCACTAAGGAATATTATTAAGGTGTTATTTAATGCTCCAACCTTTTCAAGACCCAAGAAAAATTGTTGGACGGTATCATCCATAACACGTGGTAACATTACATTATCATGGCTGAAGTTGTTGATCCATGTGACTGAGAAATGAGATGTGTTTTGAAACACCTCTTCATAATCGAGAAGATATTGAAAGATGTGCTCAGTGGTTGAAGTTGCACCTATGCAAACCGTAAGGCCTTCTCTTACGACAATTGGTGCATGCTTTGATCCAGCTAACATGAAAGGTCTTATATAATAATCTGTAGGCTGTTCCACGAATCCAGTCTTCTCAAAATTATACGTGCTTAGCCTTGGCTCATCTTCCACAAATGCAGTTACGTAGCCATGTTTTGAGAAATCCTTCCATAAAAACGGACACTGATCAAGTTTATGATAGTCACTTGGGAAACAAATTTTCTTTAACTGGTCCTTGCTGCTGCCTGTGAGGAATGCAACTGTGTTAGGTAGGGTGTTGTAACCCACCTTATTGTAACCCAACATTTCAACCCAACCTTTCTGTCTTAAGTACTCTGCAGTCTTAGGCATTGTTCGCATTAAATTGAGTCTTGACATTGAATCTATACCCACCATCATCACACTTAACTGCTGAACCTGAGGACTGATTTTATTAACTTTTGATGCCACTGTCTTTTTTATAGGTACTAAGGCATGGACATTGGTGTACAAATTCTTTTTAGAGGAAGTATTGCAGCGCACCAATAGAAACTCTTCCTCTGGTAGAAGGGATGTGTTGAGATGAAACACAGCACATGGAGTCACCGAATACAAGTTATCAGCATCTGATTTATATGATTGCACATTAGGTACTGTTGTTCGTTTTATTGAAGAATAACAGCAATGTAGGTTCTCAATAGTAGTGCCATAATAATCTACAGTGGTAGTGTTTACTATCAAATTGTGCTGTGACTTTAGTTTCTCTATGTAGGTTAGTGGCGTCAACTTGGAGCACACAATTGGCTTGGGAGACCATATGTACTGTCTGATGGAAGGATGGAACGGATCTATGTTTGGTATTTGACAATTGGGACTCCATACTAAAAAGCTGTCTGCTTCTAAAGTTGATTCCATGTAGACCTGGAGAAAGCAGTATGTAATGAATGAAGTTCCCAATAAGAAAACAAATAGAAGAGTCCGTTGTCTTCCAACGCAATGTCTTTTTGTAACATTGTACATTATAGCTGCACTGCTACATATTCCACAAAAGTCCCCAGACCTGAAATCAAAATAAACAAGTATTAGTTTTGTTTACTCAGTAAATTACATTTTTATGCACTATTTATCTGATTGATGTGCATAAAATTGTAATGTAAACATGCATTTATATTAATATGCTGGAGACATTAAGGGGACACCATGGTGAAAATCCAATAATTGGGTTTCACCATTAACAAATAAATTACCATATTCTTTAAAGTAACACTATTGAATTAATCAATCCACCATGTAGTGACCATTTTAAGGCCAGTCTGCAGCAGTTTAGATGGTCACCCCCAGTTTTTGCAATAATTTTTAATTTTACATTTACCACACATCTACATTTGGCTGTCATTTCGTCTATATCAAGTTGAGAATGCAGTAATATACATTAAGAAATAAAAAAATGAGCATAAAATACAGGTCTCACACCAAATCCTTTTATTCTTTCGGAAGGAAAGTAAAGCTGTTGGTCCCGTGTCATAGATTTGCGGAATGTAAAAGAACCTCAAGCCTGGTAAAAAGGTCTCAGAACAAAATTAAGCGATCTTTCACACCTAGGATAGAATTGGACTCTGAGAACCACAGCAGTTAAAGAGCATCCATAAATAAAATTCTATTTATATTTATTCAGGCATGCTGTACCACTGGTTATTTAACATGGGTCCTTCCCATCCTAATCCATAGGTGAGATAGATACATACTCCACTATGAAATGGAGGCTGTCTTGGTGGCTGAATGCAGCTCGATTCGGACCTAATCACTTATAGTATTCTCCTGCACTTGGAATTGACGAAGAGAGTTGTCAGTTATAACTGATTAGCTTTATAACCAATTGTTTTTTTTAAAAAAAAACTTAATAGTTGTTACTTGCTTCCATATTTATCCAAGACCCAATTATTGAATATCAATTAAAAATAATGAAAATTATGGCACAAGGGACATTTTATATAAATGGATAGAATTATTAATTGAAATATGCATAAAATTAAAACTACTCATCTTGGACGAAATTTGGGTTGCGATATATTTTAAAATTTATATGCCTGTTTCAAATTTTGTTCATCTTCAATAAAACAACAAAAGTTAACATTTTAACTATTAGGATCCCTTAATAAAATCCACATTCCAACATTAACTACGGTTTAGCAGAAATATCTCCAGCTCTGGTGTTTTATGAAGGTAAAGAGCAAAAGGGTAAATATCAACATTGCCAATCTATGGCAAAGGCTAAGTAAATACAGGTATTATCAATTTATTATGGACAATTCCATAGCCATTTGAGTTATGCTATTTTATTTTGGGGGAACCATGCTTTAGCTAAAAATATACTTTTATTACAGAAAAAGGCAATTCGAATTTTATGTGGCGTAGCCCCCAGAACTCATTATTTGTTAAGTTGGGTGTTTTAACTTTGACTTCATTGTTTGTGTTCCACTGCCTCTTATTTGCTACGAAAAATAGTATAAATACAATCTATGTTCCGAAATCCATCTTCATCACACCAGAACTAGTTCCAATATTTACATAAATAGATGTAAATATAGTAAGATACAAAATTCATTTGAAATAATATCATTAAATCTATTTATCAAACTCAGTAACAGTACTAAAGCTCTCTCCATTGAATCTTTTAAGAGGTCAGTGAAGCATACTTTGATTTTAAATCCATTTTATTGTCTGGATGAATTTTATTATACGCCAATTGTTTTTTATCTTTCTTGTATTTGACGTTGCTACACAATGTACTTTGTTCTGGCAAATAAACTCATCTATCTATCTATTCTGATACTTTTTACTAAGAAAACTCAATTGACACCCTATGTTTTTATTCAAGTTGCTCTAACCAGAGGTAATATGTAAATATATCATATACTTTGATGTTACAATATTATTATAAACATTCAGTAAAAACAGTTGAATACATTAATATACTTCATAAAGTGTAGGATGTTATACAGATATTATTCATTAAGAGTATCACAGAGATGGTTAGGAAATTATTAAGTCCGCAAAAGGCAGACTTGTTCCATTTCTAGCAATGTTTTTATACCAACTATTGAATTTGCTGTTAAAAGATTTGAGCAGATTACAGGGAGGAAAATGAAGACATACTATATAATACTGGGGCATACTGTTAATGCAATTATGGGCTTCAGGTATTGGAAATCACCAAAATGCAATTGTTGACCATTTTCCCACAATTATAATGCTCTCTGGCTCCTTTTAGTGATATTCTGTTTCTTCAGTTAACACCAATACCAGCAAAACTTATGCATGGTAGATATGGCTATAAATGGTATTAATTGCAGCTGCTACATTGGCAGTTTTCTTGCAGGAAAACAACAGTTGAGTTTAAAGCAAATAACCTGTGGTTGAGTAGAGGTCTTTGTCCTCCACTTGTGTGTTTATTTGGAACTGTTTTAGAGCTTATATAAGTGTTTCATACATTTTTATTGTTGTGTTTACAACCAATTTCCCAAAAATAAAATATACAATGGTATATTTAGCGCTAGGAAGTGATTTAATCAACTTGCATTATTTAAAAACAAGATTTGTTTTAATACTGACTGACTCGATGCATGTGACTCCTACTATAAGGTTGTTATTCAGTTTAGCGTTATGTCGGCCAGTTTGCACTCCTGGAAACTTCCATTAAATGGGCTGGTCAATCAGCTCAAATTAAGCTCTAACCCAGCACAAACACCAGAGGTGTTATAGAAAGATAATGGGATTGCTATGGAATCTTCTTTGCCCCTGCCTCCAGAACATTCTAGAACTCTCTCGAAAACTCCAGCGACTATATGAGCGAGCGTGCTGGCTAGTTTAGACATTTAGTAAGTGTTCTTCTAGTGAGACATAAAGTGATGGTAATTCAGTGCGTTCTCTGAATGAGTACTGCAACTGCGAGAAACTAGAGAGGTCTTGCGTTCGACTCAAGAAGTGAAGCGAGAGGAAAAATATGCTGCTTAACGCGTATTTCATTATGTCGCTCATCGCGAAGAGAAGTGAAATGACAATGAAAATTGAACTAATCACATTAGTGAAGTGGCCATGAAATGTGAATAAATCACAATAGTAAAAGTGTCTGCTAGCGTCACTCACAGTCCTCTCCACATCTGGATCTTCTATATACTGAAGAACCACTTTACCTCGATTGTTCCTTGTGCTAATATGTACAAGTATCTTATATATCTGAGCGATTTACCGTATTATTGTTATATACACACCAACAAAGGATGAATTGCTTACCCGCATTAATGCCTCACATTCCTTCGCAACAGTGGTACAGATCGGCAACATTGTCATTTACTCGGGGACGGAAATAGAGCGGCTGAACTGTAGGAGTAATTAATTTATGCTATAGCAATTAAAAACATATGCATATAGAATAAGAATTTGGAGTTAGGATTCTAACTGCAGTTTGTCAATAAAAATCTGATGTGTTTAATTCACGTGACTTTCTCTACATCTCTGTAACAAATTATTGTTAAAAAGCGTATTCTTTTATCTATTTCATGCTAATCGAGATAAACATTAGCAGAAATGGTCTTATTACTTAGTTCCTTATAAGCAGAAGAAAAATAAGAAAATACATTACGCAAAAGTGATAGTCAAATCTTTTAAAATCAGCTTGCTATGTGACTGAAATTCGTTCTCTTTGAATGGGCAACAGTTGATCAATTCCTCTATGGGAAGTGTTCCAAAATTGAAACCAATAATGACTATCTTGGAAATGTAAACCCTACAACAAAATTAAATATGACATAAATTGTGTATTTTAAAGAGCGCTTTATCCCTTACTGTTTATCAGTTATGCAAGACGACTCGAGAGGCTATTCCCAGAAAATTCGAGATATACGCTTATCATATAACTAGCTTTAATATACGGTGTTATATTCAAAATCGTTAGTCATTTTTGAAGAATGAAAAACGTTCACTTTTTTTTTTTCTCTCCGTGTAAAGGGTAGTTTGGAGTGGGAGATTTTCTTGAAAAGCTTATGTTGCATCCTTGGATGACGAACTAAAACAAGTTTGGTATTCAATCAACTTTTCGTTTTGAGTTGTATTCATAGACACAAAATACACACAGGGACTTCTTTCTAAAAAGTTTTTCCCCCCTATAACGTATGCTTGCAGTGAACTCTCGGTATCGAATTGCTTGGTGGAATGCAATACCTTCTCCACCTATCTGCTATGCACTAAAAGAAACTAGATAGTAATACCGATGCTGTCATCTATCCACCGATAGTGAAAACAGCTAGACTGGAGACGCTAGCGTGATCTGCTTGGCAGGAGTAAAACAAAAGAAAAGGAAATGATAACTTCCTGTTTGAGAAAGGTATTTTAAAACCGAAACCAATAACAATTAATAGCTCGGAAAGGTTTAACTCCACACACGGGTATACACGACTTAACTGCATACTGAAACGAGATCATTTTTTGTGTAGTACATTTTTCTACCTCTTACTGTTTACCAGTTACGCAAAAGTTACCAGTTTACCAGTTAGAGTATTCCTAGGAAATTCAAGATATACACTTTTTTTAAATATATTTAATATATGGTATTTTTCTAATCAAAATCGTTAGGCATCTTTCTGAAACAGAACATTTCGAATAAATTCCCATGTAGAAGATTAGTTTGGGATGGTCTTTCAATCTTCGTGTCGCATTCTTGGTAGATACGAAGTTGATGCGGGCCATGGGTTTGATTCCAGGCGATCGCATGTGGGATTTGTGGTGTTCTCCGGTTTCCCCCGCCATGCATTCCACTAGTGCTCAATCCATGTATCAGTGCCATTGACTGTGGTGTCATATGTAGTAACATCGGGCATTAAATTCTATAAAAAAGATACACGGGCAAAAAACTAAACCTAAAACTTGCATTTCCAATTAAATGCCGGTATAGAATTTTGGGTGGAATGCAATACTTTCTCTCTACCAAGTGATATTTACCAAGAGGAAAAATTAAAAAACTATAACTAAACTACGATAGTCAAAATATTTTAAAGATCATTAGATTCTGCAAATTTTCGGCCTGAAAATCCATTTCGACAGTTTTCAGAGAAATTGCATCGACTAACAAAGATGCTACCTCTATCACGGAAAGTTCCAGCATACTTACTTGATCGCTAATTTGTTTGTCATTGGTTCTTAATAGGACAACTTTCAAGTTTCATGCTGTAAAAGACATAATGCGATCGTTGCCAAGGCTGCATGCCTGTCCCTAACCTTCCTCAACGGTTTGTATTGTAAGCATGCTATTCTGGTCAGACCGGATATGGGTGACTTGCGTAACTACAAAACGAAATGCGTGCGCTAACCGTGTCTAAATGTTGCAAGAGAATTCCGCGCTTTCGACCCGATCCCAGCTTAAAGGTAATAATGTCTTTGTGGAGAAGCAGCGGCGTGTTTAAACAAAACTTTAAGCTTGAGATTACAGATGATCGGGCTTGAAATAGCGAAACCTCGGCCCGGCACGGCAGCTGTTCCATTTCAGAACGTGATACCTGAGCCCAGGAGTGCCATGCGCGTTTGGCTCAACCGCGGTTGTCATAGCAACCGCCGTTTCGGTCTTGCTTACAGCATTTACAGTCCCAGTCATGTCTTGCAGGGCGGGCGAGTTTCACCGATCAGGACATATGACTTTCTGTGCAGCTCTTTTAAATAATCCATTTCACCAACTGATAACAATGTCAATATTACTTGACTTCGACACCGGAGTTCATGGCCACGACACAGAATAGAGAGTATACAGAAAGGAAACTCGAGGGCGGCCTATTTCATCTGCGCTAGAAGCCATATTGGGACCTAGTAAACGCAAAGCGAAAGTTGTTTGTTTCATACGATTTTAAGCAAATTATAACCTAACATATGTAATAAAAATCTGATGTGTATCATACACTTGCTCTCCTATAAACTATTTATGCGGCAGCTTATTTTTCTATTTCTTATTAATACAGATACATTTTTCTTGCGCATTTCGTTATAGCTATAAGCGATAGTCAAATGTTTTCGATGCTAGCCGCTGTGTGATCCAATTATATATGCACGAACATGTAAAATATGACGTGTTCCATTCATATGACTTTCTCTACATCATTGTAAAAAAATTCTTGTTAAAATGCATGTGCTTCTATCCGATTTATGATAATCGAGTTAAACGTTAGCAGAAATTATCTTAATTACTTGCTTCCTTGTAAGTTGAAGGAAAATAAGGGAATACACTAGGGTAAAACGATGGTCAAATCTTTTAAAAACTGGTTGTCATGTGATTGAAATAAGTTTCTATAGATGGCCAGGAATTTAAAACTTTCCGTGTGAGAAAAGTTAGAGTATTTTAAATCTGAAACAAATAAAAAGAAGTATCTCAGAAATGATCAATTGAACGAAAAAACAGATATGACATAAAGTGTGTGTAATAACATGATCTACATTTTTTGTGTAGAAGTTTTGTCTATCTCTTACGGTTTACCAGTTACACAAAATTCAGCAAAATTCATTCAGAATAAAGAGGTTTCTTAGAGGCTATTACCAGAAAATTCAAGATATACATTTTATTCTCCATATAAATATCTTTAATATACGGTATTTTATTCAAAATAGTTAGACCCATTTTTGTGAAAATCAAAATGTTCGAAATTTTTTCCATCTAAAGGGAGGCTTTGGTTGGTTTTTTTTTTTTTCCCTCAAAATCTTCGTGTCGCATCCCTGGAAGATGCTAAACTTAAATACCAAATTTGGTATCCTACCGACTTTTCGTTTTTGAGTTATCATGTTCACAGGCACGTGAACACACACACACACACACACACACATACAGGGACCTTTGTCTAAAAATGCTTTTTTTTTCTTTCTTTTTTTTTTAACACAGGAGACCTAAAAACGTATATTTCCGGTGAAATTCCGGTATCAAATTTTGGGTGGAATGCACTACCTTCTCTATACACTATGTAATAGTAAGTGTAGAGAAAGTAAAAAAAATCTGATGTGTTCCATTCACAAGACTTTCTCTACATCTCTACAACAAATTATTTTAGAAAGATTATGCTTCTATTTACTTCATGCTAATCGAGAACAAATTAGCAGAAATGGTCTTATTATTTGCTTCCTTGTAAATAGAAGCAAAATAAGGGAGTACCATAGGATAAAGTGACAATCAAAAGCTGGTTGCTATGTGACTGAAGTTCCTTTGTTTGTATGGACAGGAGTTGACAAATTATTGTATGGGAAAAGCAAACGTTTTTTAAAGGTGAAATAAAAAAAACAGGGAATATTTAAAAAAGATCAACTGCACAACAATATTTATATAATATAAATTGTGTGTTTTAACGTGCTCTACATTTTTTGCGTGGTAAATTTTTGTCCATCTCTGACGGTTTAGCAGTTATGTAAAATTCCGTAAAATTCATCCAGAATAAAGTAATCTTTAGATGCTATTCCCAGAAAATTCAAGATATACATTTTATTTGTCAGGTAAATGTCTTTAATATACGATATTTTAATCAAAATCGTCAGAGCCATTTTTGAGAAAATCAAAATTTTCGAAAAAAGTTCCATGTCAAGTGTATTTTGGAGTGGGGGGATTTTTCTCAAAATCTTCGTGTCGCATCCCTGGAAGATAATGAACTTAAATACCAAGTTTGTTATTTTACCCACTTTTGTTTTTGAGTTATCGTGTTCACAGACACACGGACCTTTTTCTGAAAATGCTTTTTTTGGACACAGGTGACCATAAAACATATATTTGCGGTGACATATGGGTATCAACTTTTTGGATGGAGTGCAATGCTTTCTCTATACATTATGCACATAGTACGTGTAGAGAAAATAAAAAAGAATGAATATTTAAATAAAAACTGCAGATTTTTGTTTCACCTTTAAAAAACTTACTTTTCTCATTCAAGAATTTGTCAACTCGTGTCTATACAAAGGAACTTCAGTCACATAGCTACAAGCTTTTGACTGCCACTTTAACCTATGGTACTCCCTTATTTCGCTTCTACTAACAAGGAAGCAATAATAAGACTATTTCTGCTAATTTTTTCTCGACTAGCATGAAGTAAATAGGATCATAAGCTTTTTAACAATAATTTGCCGTAGAGAAAGTCATGTGAATGGAACACATCTGATTTTTAGTAAATCTGCTCTCCTGTAAAACACATCCATTTCTTAGCACTGGAAAGAAATATTTAAAACTTAACCCAAACGTTGGCCAAGTCACTCACTTTGTTGTGTTTTTCTCTCATTCAATTAGACGTTAGCCTATAATAATTTTTACCTAATATGTTCTGATTCAGAAAGCTAAGTCCTAGTAAGCCATACATATAACGATGTTCACTTAATGTTGTTCATCTTTTGGAAAGCTGAAAAAGCTTATGTCCTTATTTATATTCAGCGGCGGCTGAATAGGAGCACAAGAACACGTGAATCTCCAATATTTCTTAATGGATCTTCTTTTTCTCTTTCAAGAAACATTTAATAAAATGCGCTATCCGGTGCCACTTGTTTAAATATACCGCGCTCTGCTCTTCAGATGGAACACAGCCGAGAACCCGAGTATGTGGCAACAACGCTTGTAGCACAGGCCTCGTGTGCTAGCGTAAACTAACGTTTAGCAGCTCTGCGCTTGCGCGGCCAACAAAACAGCTCGGAATTTTACAGCCAGAAATGAGCACAGTGCGACCGTGCACATTAACACCTCCAGGGTTCTGTTTATCAGCGGGAGGTGCTGCTATCTTTGAGATTTAGTTGAAACTATCCGGAAGTGCAACTGCAGTCTTTGTGAGACGCGCTATTTTTCTTAGTAATTTGCATTTTATGCGAGAGTTAAGCTTAAGAGAGAGTTAAGCAGTTCAAAACAGAAAACAACCTCAACGAAGCAACATTACTGTAACCAACCGAGCTACTGAAGATTGTTATCACTACGACCATGGCTACATCAGAACCAGAAATATGCTTTTCCACAATAAAAAGAATCGACTTTCAGCACTGGCAATGCTTGATTTTGAGAACAAACTGGTCAACAGCATAAAAGACTTTAATCACCGAGTGTTAGAAAACCTTGCACATTTGAAAAACCGGCGCGTGGAATTTCTGTACAAATAAATTTGGTGTTAATTGCGCAATTAAAACAATGTAAATATTATTTACTGTAAATACCATTCTTCACATGAACTGCATCAAAGGACTTCACCCCTTCATCACCTCATAATGCTATTAACTCTCGGAGACTAACAAATTCAACATTTTTACAATACTGGGTGGGTGAGGATTTGTGTAACAAATTTATAATTCTTGTTATTAGGCACTATCATTGTTTCTAATATTACTGGATTTGATGTTGCGGCGACGGCGGTAGCAGTAGCGGCAGCGGTAGCGGTGGTGGTAAATTGCTGATTTTGTGAACACCTATATTTTTAATCCACGAGCCGCCACTGTTTATATTTGAATTATTTCTGCACTTAGGTGCTGGGCACCAATAAACGCCTTTTCTCTTGCTACTGCTCATTATAAGAGCAGTAACGTTTCAACAGTAAATAAATGTTGTAACTTGTACAGTGTATAATATAACGGTTAGGAAGAATATAAGCTCAGCAGTTAAAACACACAATTAATAACCTTAATAAACTGTATATTATGAGGTGCGTAACTTCAACAATACCGCTGTTTACTCCGTCCCAATATGGCAGAATTCGCGCATGCGCACTGAATTTTGGCGTACGGATTTCAGTCGAGTTTCCTTTCTGTATACTCTCTAATCTGTGGCCACGAGGCCAAAGGGACAGTAGAAGTAGCTAACCTACGAGGGATGTTCAATAAGCCCTTAAAAGATAGAAAAACAAATTATTTTTTGAGATTTTTTTAACATAATCTCCTTTTAGCTCAATACACTTTTCCCAGCTCCAACTGCTTTAAACCTTCCAAAACGTAGGATTTCGAAAGGTCCTCAAACAAGGCATATGTTTGGGAGATATCTTCGTCAGACGTGAATCGTATTCCGTCGAGCCACTTTGGAAATAAAAAAAAAAAAATCACTTTGGGGCCAAATAAGGTGAATTCGGCGGATCTTGTAGTAATTCGAACCTTAATTCTGCAATTTTCGCCATCGAAACTGCGCAGGTATGCACCCTTGATGGAAGAGAATTTTTTTCTTTGCCAGATGAGGGCGTTTTTTCTTGATTTCTCCGTTCCGTGCAAAAACGATGCACAATACTCTTCATTTATCGTTCTTTCTTTCTGCAAGTAATCAATGTAGACGATTCCGCGAGTATCCCAATTAACTGCAGATTTCACAAACTTTGCCTTCTTTGGAGCCGGTTCGCCTTTAAAAAAAAAAAAAAACCATTGTTTCGACTGTACTTTTGCCTCTGAAGTGTAGTAGTGTATCCATATTTCATCCACAGTTATGTATCGACGCAGAAACTGGTCAGGATTGCGACGAAAAAGTGCCAAACCAGCTTCCGAATCGATTACACGATTAAGTTTATTCTCCATTGAGAAACGCGGCACCCATCCTGCCGAGACCTTTGTCAGGCCTAATTTTTGGTGCAAAGTTGAGAGCACCGTACCTTGTGATATGCCTGTGGCCTCTACTATTTCGCGCACTTTGATTCGTCGACCACTCAAAACCATTATCCTGGATTTTGTCAATTTTGGAGGAATTCACTTCTTCTGGACATCCAGAACGATGTTCATTATTTATGGATGTACGGCCACGTTTAAATTAATTTATCCAGTTGTAAATTGTTGCAAACGCAGGAACAAAGGTGCCATGAACTTTTAATCACCGCACGAAACTTTTTTTTTCCTCCCATTTTTCTAAAGAAGTACAAGATTGTTGATTCAATCGCCTATGGCAACGAAACCACGTGATGCATATAGCTGAAACTTTAACTGCCATTTAATAAGAGACGACGGTAACTAACTACAAACCTTTTTTCGATGCTGCGAGTGTAATTCCTGGATTTTCTAAGGACTTATTGAACGTCCGTAGTATTATAGTGTACCTGGAATTGTTTACAGAACTGCTCCCTAAATTCCTGCCAAGGCTCATAAGCTGGTGGACGGGCAGCATCTACAGTATCCGAACTAACGTTTTTAGGTGAACTTTAGAAAAAGATATTAATCCTCTCTCACGTCCCCCGGAAGGTCTTAGCTTTTCTCCTGAGTAATAACAGCAGAGATTGGTCCCTCAATCTGACGGTTCTTGATTGGTGGTTTCCTTCTCCTCTCATTCTTCTTACAGAATTAGCTTTCTTGAGTCTCGCTAAATTCACATGGTCTCTCACATTGCCATTCCCCTGGGGCACATATGTTTTCTTTCCTGAGATAGTCCTCTTTCCCTGCCCCTTCCAACTTTTGGTTTTTTCTTTCCCCAACGTATTACCAAGCAGTATGTAATTTATCTTCTTACATCGCTGCTGGCTCCCAGCAACTGTTTTTGTCCTCTGAGTTCTAAGAATTACTTGAGTAGGTATCTTCTATTCTGTGGTTATCCAAATTATGAACCTCGAGGTAACAACTCGAGGATATAAAAATTGCCCAAATTGACAAGTAAAAAGAAATAGTTTTGAGAAGTTTGTCAATTCCCACCGTGCTTGCTTGAATACCTACTTTAGAATACTTATTTGTACTTAATAGCATATAAAAATCTGATGTGTTCCATTCACATGACTTTCTCTATATCTCTGTAAATTATTACTGTTAATAAGCTTATCTTTTATTTATTTCATGTTAATCGAGAAACATTAGCAGAAATAGTCTTATTTCTTGCTTTATTGTAAGTAGAAGCCAAATACCAAACTTGGTATTTAAGTTTAATATCTTCCAGGATGCGACACGAAGATTTTGAGAAAAATCCCCCCACCCCAAACTACCCTTTACTTGGAACTTCTTTCGAAAAGTTTGATTTTCTAAAAAATGGCTCTAACGATTTTCATTACAATATCGTATATTAAAGATATTTACATGACAAATAAAATGTGTATTTTGAATTTTTTGGGAATAGCCTCTGACGACTACTTTATTCTCGGTCAATTTTACGGAATTTTGCATAACTGTTAAACCGTAAGAGATGGACAAAAACTTACCACACAACAAATGTAGAGCACCTTAAAACACACAATTTATGTTATATTCATTTTTTTCGTGGAGTTGATTGTTTTTGAGATATTCCTCCTTTTTTTTTCCAGCTATAAAGACATACTTTTCCCATACAGGACTTTGTGAACTCGTATCCATACAAACAAAGGAACTTCAGTCGCAGAACAACCAGCTTTTGACTATCACTTTAACCTATGGTAACCCCTTATTTCGCTTCTACTAACAAGGAAGCAAGTAATAAGACTAATTCTGCTAATTTTTGCTCCATTAGATGAAGTAAATAGAATAATTTTTGCAGTGATATAGAGAAAGTCATGTGAATGGAACACATCAGATTTTTTATTTTAAAAACTGGACACTACCTACTGGCCTTAAAATGTCACATCTTTCCATGCAATCGCAAGCAACCATAAAAATCAAGATAACTTTTTTAAACAAATAATGACGAATATCTCAGCAATGGCTTATGCTACAGTAAACTGTGTGTGTTAAAGAGATATACACTTTTTGTGTAAAACGTTTTCTTCTATTGCAGCCTTAACGCATACTAGAAAGTTTTACAACATTACGTTCATAGCCTATTCCTACAAAAATTCAAAATACAAATTTAGATATCTATATCTTTAATATACGGTATTTATTCTATGTAAAGGGTAGTTGGGGCTGGGGAATTTCTTTAAACATATTCGTGTCGCATCTATAAAAGATGCTCAAGTTGGTATTTAGCCAACTTTTAGTTTTGAGAGTTACGTTGTACGCTCTCTCTCTCTCTCTCTCTCTCTCACACACACACACACACGGACCTTTACCTTTTTAATTCAAGAGTCCTCAAAACATATTTGCGGTGAAATCTCGACATCGAATATTTACTCTGCTTACTATTCACAGCAGAGAAAGTTAAACGTGAATCTCGATAACATATGCAATATAAGTTACGTCTTTATCTACCATTAATAATTCCCAAAATATTTGGATTTTTGGAAAGTTTTTAAGCAAAAAACTTTGAAAAGTTCAGTTAATCTGTTTCTCAGAAATTCATCCATACAAATCGTTGAGTGTTTGCGTTATATTATGTGATATAATTTATTTTGAATATTTATCTTTAAGCGAGTGGGAAAATAAAGATTTTGTTAATAATATTAGAGGATACAGTATGTTCCGAGACCTTCAAGACAAACTCTGAGGAACGATAGGTCTCGAAGAGAGAATATTGTCAGTCTTTCATCGTTACTACCCTGTAGAATAGGTTTGAGAGGCACAGCGCAGTATACCATGGCTTGTTTACAACCGCTGAATCGAATGACACCTCTTTTCCTGTCCCTTACATCCGGTCAAATTTCGTAGACCCCACACCAATCCAACTCGGAGTTGGTTTCCAATGTTAAACCGCGTGATATCGACTGCTTCTTGTACCTTAAAACTGCATGCCATGTCATAAGCAATCATTTCTCGAGTTTGCCCAACCTTGATTTAGGTACCCCAACTTACGCAATGACAATATGTAATATGACAATCTGTTGGAAACCGCAGATATCCTGCAAAACATGTTTTCGCTGCTCATGGAGAATGCACATCTTGTACTCAAAAGGAGCATCTGGTTCCAACATGATGGCGCTCGAGCGCACTTCAGCCAGGAGTTTTTGACGAATGACATTTTTAAATGAGAGATTACATGCGAGTCACCCTTACCGTGTATTCTCGAAACGTAATCATAAGGAGTGTTATTATTGTAGCATAAAATAAATATTTTAAATATTTGCTGGTCTGTTTATCAAGGGTAGTATCAACTGTATCTTCGCTAAGGTCATTCGTGTATAAGGCACGAGTAGCCTATACGAAGCATGTGAACAACACCTTCGGGGAGCAGTGGATAGGAAGACGGGGACCTGTTGCACGGCCAGCTCGATCACCTGAATTTAAGCTCACTAGATTTCTTTCTGTGGGTTAAGAGTGTCGTGTGCGTCATCCCAGCTGAAAAAAAGGAGGAAATGAGCGTGCGAATTGTCACTACTTTTTTTTTTTTTTTTTTTTTGCATATAAAAACAGTAACGGAGTCTGATCAGGACTCCGGTACTGTATCCCTATTTACATTTTCCCCCGTAGGTATTACTGGTTTACTGGTTTTACTGTTTCTTTTACAAACATATAACACCCATGCCCAAGGCGGAACTCGAACCCACGATCCCCTGCCCACGAAGCACCAAAGCGAGACGCTTTAGCGAGCGTGGCCATGGGGACCGGCACTTTTGAGGAAATACGATACATGCATGAGTTGTTCGAACGTGTCCGACAATGTGCTGCAACGGTACAACAAACGTATTCGTGTTCAGAGTAGACACTTTGAACATGTTCCATATTTAACTGCCCTGCGTGCGTGCGAGTCTGGTAGGCTCGTGTTGAGCCTAGCTGTTGTTGCTGTGTACCTACACACACAAGGGAAATGCCATCATGAACTATCGCTCACGCTTTCCCAACTGGACTGTACAGGCAGGCATGGAAGCCATTACGTGTACAAGTGGCGCTCCTCGGTACAGGACTGTACTCGTCTTGGCCGGCTTATACAATATTTCTATTTCTTTATTATCTCCATTTGTAATACATAATTTACAAGGATCGTCAGATTGATTACAAAACTAAACATATAGTATAAATAATAACATGAGTTTATAAAAAAAAATAATATACAGGGGGTACCATCATACAGCATAACTTACTTAATTTAACATTTTATACCCCTCTATAGAGTAAAATACATTTTCTGAGAGATATTTTTTAATTGCTTTAAGTTTACTGTTTTCTTCAGTTATCTGTTTTATTTGTTTAGGCAAATGATTGTACAAATCTTTGGTTTTACTTTCTATACTTTTGTTACTTAACAGTCCTCTTAGTCTGTAAATGAAATAATTTTGTTTCGTTCTTGTGTCATGTTCGTGTATGTACATGTTTCTACTTTGATTACTATGATTTTTTATTGAGTATTTAATGCATTCATATATATACAGTGCCGGAAATGTTCATATATTTAGTTTTTTTATAAGAATTTTTAGAAGTATCCGTCTTCTTTAGTTTACATATTATTCGAATGGCATGCTTCTGTAGTCTTAATATTCTTTGCATTGTTTTTTTCTGTGCATTACCCCATAATACAACCCCATAGCTCAAATGAGAATGTATGAAGGCATAGTATATTTGTATTAAGCTATCTCTATCCATTTGTTGCGCTGCTTGTTTTAAGATGTATAGTCCTGTATTTATTTTTTTTTTGCTATTTTTTCAATATGTTTTTTCCAGTTTAATCTGTTATCTATTATTAATCCTAAGAAGTTTGTTTCTGTTGCTTGTATTTGTTTGTTGTCTAGGACTAATTGAATATTGGGTGGGATTTTCTTTTTTAAGCTGATTTGCATCCATTCATTTTATTTGTATTTATTACCATCCCTAGGTTTCCTAGCTCTTCCCTAATTTTTTCAAGTAGTACATTTGATTTATCTTGTACTTCAAGTTCTGTATTTCCCCTTACTATAATTGTATCATCAAGCTCCTCAAGCGGATGGTACAGGAAAGCGACTACGCGACTAAGAGTAACCACTGTGGTATGGGGAAGACGTTAAAGGGCTGCTAAGCAATAATCAATATCTGGTAAGTTACATTAATATGACTTTCTTTGCAAACTCAACACATTCTTACAAAAGCTTATTAGTTTATCTGCATTATATTAAACGAAATTAACACTTGTAAAAATGTTTTGTTACATATTTTCACGTAGATTTAATGGATATAGGGCAATACAGGTGGTTTAAATAACAATGAGACCGTAAGATTCATTGACACAGTTAACTTATTCATACACGCCAACCAACCTTAGCTGACAATAGCCAGTTTTAAGTACAATACAGAAAGATGGATTTTACTGCCTCAGAACTGCTATTGATGTAGTTCTGTCATTTTTTAGGGGGTGGCCGTAATTAAGTTGAACTTTTTGCCATTATTATCCTGTCTAGTTGATTAACGACGTATATAACTCATGCAAACTGGTGATCAACGGAAAAACGACTTCCATGGCAAAAAGTTGGATCTTTATTTACAGTTTTATACATTTTTATTTCTTACAACGGACGTTTATTGTCAAAATAATCATAAAACAGATTAAAACCTTATTCCTGCGTCTGCTAAATTCACGACCCATTATCTCATTAACTATTTAAGACATTTTATAGCATACAGAATGAATGTTTTATACGCTAAATTATCTACTTTTATCTAATATGTTTGCTATTAAAGAGTTATTGTCTTATCTTTACCATTTTTACTTTCTCTACTACGTATAATGCAATGTAACTAGACAAAATATTCTACTCCACCCTGAATTTTGATACCCAAATTACGAATTACAAGATTTAAGAAGCCCTGGTAAAATAATCATAAAAAGATAAAACAAGTAATTTAAATACCAAAATTGGTATTTAAGTTCAGTATTTTCCAAGGATGCGACACGAAGATTTTCAAGAAAATCCCCCCAACCCCAACTATGTAGAGCACGTTAAAACACACAATTTATGTTACACACTTTTTGTTTGTTTGTTTGTTTGTGGAGTTGGTCGTTTTTGAGATATTACTTGCTTTGGTTTCAGCTTTGAAAAACTTATACTTTTCTCATACAGGAATTTGTCAACTCGTGTCCATACAAACAAAGGAACTTCAGTCACATAGCAACCAGCTTTTGACTATCACTTTAACCTATGGTACTCCCTTATTTCGCTTCTACTTACAAGGAAGCGAGTAATAAGACTATTTCTGCTAATTTTCCTCGGTTAACATGAAATAAATAAAAGATAAGCTTATTAAGAATAATTTGTTACAGTGAGATAGAGAAAGTCATGTGAATGGAATACATCAGATTTTTTAATTCAGATCTGAAAACGTTTATGTTCGGAGAAACCTTAGTAAGGAAGAATGCAATAATTCCCCTAAAGTAATGCAACCTAAAGCTAAAGCAACAGCAAACGAGTGAGCACTACCGAGATGAATAATTGTTCCAAAGTCAAAGGCCCTGTTAAACTCTAAAATGTTAAAAACAGCATACAAAGGGGGGGGGGGGATTTACGAAGCCGTATTCATTCTCAATTCAAGTTCCATCAGTTATGTCAGCGTATATGGGCCACCATTATGGTGGTTTCTTAAGGGTATGTATGACCAACATTTCATGAAAAATAACAAAAGCGACTTTATTTTAATTCCATAAAATAATTTAAACGTTCCGGAATACAAAAAAGTAGAATTAACCACCAGGCGCCATTTTTAGTCACTGGAGCTACAGCAAGGTATTTAGAGGTGAAACTTAAACTCGGAAAGAAAAACTTCAGTTCGACGAGATCTAATTCGCATCAAGCAAATTAAAAAGAAATGAAGCTAAGAAGAAGAAAAGACAGAAAAGGCAGCAACAGAGGAGAGGAAAAGGTAAACTGAGGGTCACATCTACCAACCTGGTGGATTTCAATATGAGCCATGCATTCCAATCTTTTCTTGCTTTCTGGCTGTTCATATTTTCAGCATTTTCCTTCCGGTAAAATGTTCCTTGCGGAGATTTTTTTCTGTTACACAAATAAAATTTGCTGTACATCATCACAGAAGTACAAGGAATAAGAATTGCCCTAGGTTTTACTGTTAGAGGTATTCAAACATATGTTTTCAATTTTCAAACATAAAAGATATATTTTTATGCCATAAAACGCACATTAAAACTTGAAAAAACTTTGGAGCCTAAGCTAAAGGAGACACAGAGAAACCTAGGGAAATTTAAAAAAGTAGGCGATTGTGAACCTAGAGTTAAAATATTTAGCCCAAATGTTTAATGTTTTTTGTCGCAAGGGAGTCTTTAGTGACGTGACAAGAACATGTAAATTAAAAAAAAAAAATAGCTTTACTAGTTTGGACTTTCAAACTTTCAGTCATACTTGTCCTTAATGAGGTAAATTCTAGTTTGCCAATATGTGCTCATGGTGACAGATCAATTCGTCGCCCAAAGATGCACCGTAGGGCGAAATTATGACTTGCGGACGTGAAACATAGTACATTTAGCCCAGAGACCTTTTCTTTTAAGGTACGAGTACTTTTACAAGCAAATAAACATTACACGGGACCAACGGCTTTACTTCCCTTAAAAAGGAAGCTATGCTAAGGAGTTTTACGTCCGAAAATAACCATCCCTCCACCGTAATATTGGGTATTAGAGGTTGGCATGGTTACCATACCACGGAGGATCGAGATGCTGGCTCAAGCGTTTCCTCTGCGACTGACATTCAGGAGGTTGTAGGATCGATTACCGCGGCTGACCTCTCTGACCCAGGGGTTTTTCGGGGCTTATCCGGCCCACTAGATAAATGCTGGGGAGGTTTCTTCATTCCCCTGAACTTCCTGTCCCTCCATTTCATCCAACCGGCCTCTTTCAGAGTTCTATTGGCGAGAACTGAGGTGGTGGTGATGCGCTCTGGAAATACAACTCTCGGCGGCGGGATGGCGTTGGAACTCATCTGTAGACCCAGGGAGTTTGGTCTCCTAGCGCTCCCCGCGTCAGGATGAAGAACTGCTTGTAATATGTTTGGGACTTTCCACGGTGGCTCTCCCTACGTCCGGTTTCGGCCGACCTTTGAAATTACTCTCGTCTCATCCTATTCTCCTGGGATGTGATTACATAAGGCAGTGCAGTGCAGAATCCCCTCCAATCTCTCTCTAACACATACATTCATCACAGAACCTATCCTAATTGATTGACAGAATTCCTAAAACATCCAGCTCGGTGGGTAAATAGCTGTTTTAAGTAAACAATGTATTATAAAAGCTACTACACGTGAAGTAGTAATGAGTAGAGAAAATCGCTTTACATTACGCATTGGGTTTTTAGGCTTAATTGTGTCAGTTTATAGCATTGCTTTCAAGAAATATTTTATTTTCATTTTCCTGTAAGCACAGTTTGTTTCTTCTCTGGTAATCCCATACACACATAGAATCAAGGGGCTTTCCAGAACTCAAGTGCTGTGACAGAGATTCGAAATCGTTACTCCGAACTTCAGTCATGCACACATCTGAAGTCGCATCAGCAGCAGTAATTAGGTTGGTGCATACATTGCAAATGATGCAGCACCTTTATTAGAGCCAGGCAGGCCGCAAGATTCAAGTGACATGAATAATTCAAGCAGGGTAATGAACATCTTCAATTCCCCATGTTGGTTAATTTTTATTGTCTCTGCAAGTTCTATGTACACAGTGAAAGATGAAGGTATTGCATTCCACCCAAAAATTTGTTGTAGAGATTTCATCAGAAATATGTTTTGAAGTCCCCTGAATAAAAGCAAATAAAATAATTTTAACTTTCTCTAACACGAATGTATAATGTAGACACAAAAAAATCTGATGTGTTCCATTCACATGACTTTCTCTATATCACTGCAACAAATTATTCTATTTACTTCATCTAATGGAGCAAAAATTAGCAGAAATAGTCTTATTACTTGCTTCCTTGTTAGTAGAAGCGAAATAAGGGGGTACTATAGGTTAAAGTGATAGTCAAAAGCTGGTTGCTCTGCGAATGAAGTTCCTTTGTATGGACACGAGTTTACAAACTCCTGTATAAGAAAAGATAAGTCTTTATAGCTGAAAAAAAAAAACAAGGAATATCTCAAAAACAATCAACTCCACGAAAAAAATATATGTAACATAAATTGTGTGTTTTAAGGTGCTCTACATTTGTTGTGTGGTAAGTTTTTGTCTATCTCTTACGGTTTAACATTTATGCAAAATTCCGTAAAATTGACCCAGAATAAAGTAGTCTTCAGAGGCTATTCCCAGAAAATTCAAAATATACATTTTATTTGTTATGTAAGTGTCTTTAATATACGATATTTTAATCAAAATCGTCAGAGCCATTTTTTAGAAAATCAAAATTTTCGAAAAAAAGTTCAATGTAAAGGGTATTTTGGGGTGGGGGGATTTTTTTCAAAATCTTCGTGTTGCATCCCTGGAAGATGCTAAACTTAAATAAACAATGTGAAATCTCGGTATCGAATTTTTGGGTGGAGTGCAATACCTTCTCTATACGTACTATGTATATAGTATATAGAGAAAGTAAAAAAACGAGTTTCGTACGAGTATTTAAACACTTGTATTTTGAAAGGCTTGGCACCTAAAGAGATAAAAGCCGAGTTGGATGAAGTTCATTGCAAATGTACTCCTGCTTTTGCAAAAATTTACAACTGGACAAATGAATTTAATAGTGGGGTACATTCACAAATGATGAACATCGTTCCGGACGTCCAGTAGAAGTGACTTCCTCCGAAGTTGGGGGAACAAAACCCAATATGGTTTTGAGTGATCGACGAATCAAAGTTCGCGAAATACTAAAGGCCACAGGCATATCACAAGGTTCTCAATTTTGCACCAAAAACTAGGTCTGGCAAAGATCTCGGCAAGATGGGTGCCGCGTTTGCTCTCAATAGAGGATAAACGCAATCCTGACGAGCTTCTGCGTCGATACATAACTGTGGATGAAACAGTGGGTTGTCTAAAGGCGAACTGGCTCCTAAGAAGACAAAGGTGATGAAATGTGCGGACAAGGTGATGGCCTCGGATTTTTGGCAGACACGCGGTTTCATTTGCATTACTAGCATAAAGGAAAAACGATAAACGGAGAGTATTATGCATCGTTATTGCACCGGTTGAACGGAGAAATCAAGGGGGGGAACTCATCTGGCAAACAAAAAGATTTTCTTTCATCAAAACAATGCAAGGGTGCACACCTGCGCAGTTTCGATGGTAAACATTGTAGAATTAACATTCGAATTACTGCAACATCTACCATCTTCACCAGATATGGTCCCCAGTGACATTTTTTTAATTCAAAACTTGAAAAAGTGGCTCGGCGGAAAACGATTCATGTCTAACGAAGAGGTCACCTCCCAAACAGGAGTCTATTTTGAGGACCTATCGAAATCTTACTTTTTGGAAGGCTTAAAACAGTTGCAGAAACGCTGGTAAAAGTGTATCGAGATAGAACACTAAAAACAAAAAAAACATAGCTTTTCTAAGGACTTATTGAACGGCCCTCGTATTTCTGTCAGTTTTCTGACAGAAAGTGTTTTGTCATCATACAAAATGGTTTTGTACAAAGAAAACGAGCTCATGTCACATAAAGTAACAGGACAATATCGTAAAGAGGCTGCAACACTTACAAATGACAAAGACCAAGAAATTGGTAGGGATTTGAACTAGACACGAAGAAAGGAACGCTTAGTGTAAAATGTGGCAATAAACTGTCTTTTGTTGACAAGCACGTTCTTGGTGCTCACTGATTTTAAAATCCAGCTATCTGATCCATGAATGGTCGCTACTATGCTGTTTCAAACACAAAGAAATACTGTTTAGCTGTTAACATATTCATGGGCTTTGAAACATTATTATTATTGTGGTAGTGTACTATATGTATTATCATTCTGACAAAGTATTATATTACCCATATTATTTATTTATGGGTCGTCTCCTTAGCGCGGTGGTAGCGCAGCTGCTTGCCAAGCAGGAGACCTGGGTTCGATTCCTGGTACCGGCTGGGAGATCTGGACCGGGGGACACTGAGCCTCGTGAGGTCCCTGGAGGGCTAATTGAGGAGCTACTTGAAGAATTAGCGGCTTCAGGTCCCTCCAGCCGGGAGGAATTGAGGCACTGTCCACGTCTCACCCTCTAATCCTGCACCCCTTTAACGTGTCATGGACCGAGATGAGGGACGCAGCGGCCGGGCGATAGGCCAAGGTTCCTTGTGAGTTGTCGTGCCATGGAGTTGTTATTATTTATTTTAATTACATTGTACACTGTATTATTTCATCGACAGCGCTGCCACAGGGGCATGCCCTAAGCAGTGAAATAAAGTATCTATAAATTGGTATTTCAATTTTATTAAAGTTTATTCTCTGCAGTTATGGAATATTTTTAAAATCTCAATGACCTCGTGAAAATAGTATAAAATATGCATCCATATACAAATATTTGCAAGTTATGCACTACCCCTCTAAATATGCAATGCTTATTTATTTTCTATGTGCTTATACTTATCTATTAAGGAGAAACATGCAAATATGTAGGGCCCTCCTCGGCTGTGTAAGTGTGCCTCACATTCAAGACGTCGAGAGTTCTAATCTGGCTTAGGGCGAGTTGGCCGGATAACTTTTTTTCCTTGTTTAGCCTTATCCTAGGAAGAATGTCGAGAAACTTTGCTCCATAGACCCTCAAGGTCAATTGGATATAATTCCAACGATGTCATTCATCGTCCGATATGACCAACCAGGTTAAAGGACATTACGCTCAGAGAGAGAGAGAGAGAGAGAGAGAGAGAGAGGCGCAGGAATCCTCACACATTTCACCATTTCTTCTCCTTAAAAATACTGTGTTATAATATAAAACACCATGTTGCTTTATGTAGTAGTTCCTCCCCCCCCCCCCGTATGAGTGGACAAATGTAAATATGACACATATGGGCTTTTGGGTTTGCATAGACATTCATTCAATGCCGAGGCATAACTAGAATTACGAAAAACGGTCATAGGGAAAATTATGGAAAGAGTATTTTCGTTTAGAATTAGAAATTTGGATGAATAAATTGCCATGCATCAATGTCCGGAAGCACAGAACAGTTAAATCAAGTAGATACTTTGTTTATAAGAATTCATAAAATTTTGAAGAAATTTTGAGAGCCAGAGAATCACTAGAATCTGCCTTCAGGGTTCAAAGTTAAGAATCAAAGATTTTGAAGTATGACTTT
The DNA here is from genome assembly GCA_030762935.1 of Hymenopus coronatus. Taxonomy (NCBI): domain Eukaryota; kingdom Metazoa; phylum Arthropoda; class Insecta; order Mantodea; family Hymenopodidae; genus Hymenopus; species Hymenopus coronatus. Next base: position 23,594,775 of record CM060891.1, read on the forward strand.
TCCAAGCGCTTACAGTTCCATTCTTGTTTTCAACCTGAGACCTGAGATATGACCACAGACACTGGTCTTCTGTGGCTACATTGAATAAAAGATATAATACTATGGTCCAACCGCTTCTTTCCAGTTAAAAAATAAGTAAATAACATTTTTAAAAAAATCACGTCTTATCTGTTCGCATGTGAAGGATGATTTTAGGTGCATCGCAGCAAACTTCTACGACATCGGAACACCCTCATGTTGCATGGGGACCACAAACCAGAAGTCGCCGGTTTAAGCCACACTGGTTCCCTTGGAAGTAACTCAGAATATTCTTAGCTCACATGCCTCTTCAGTTCCGGAATAGCTAGTCCCTAAACTTCGGCATCTAAATTACAATAGCTGTAGGTCCAATGATCGACAGGAACCCGTTGAGGAGTAACAAATCTACATTATTTCATCCATTCTACCTCATATCAGAAAAAGCCAACCTCAACCACCATTTCATACCAACAGCTGCCGGCCATGGTCGCTACAGAGTTTGCTGTTGGTGTTCCGTCGCGTGAATAGCCGCGGGTTCGATCCCGCCGCGGACATATGTCTAGAATAGGTTAAAGAAGAAAAACAAGCTGATCAATGGCATGACAGAAAAAATTAAGCTATAATATGTTCAGATGCTAAGAAAGAAATAAAAAGAAAGAAAAAAAAAAGGTTAAGCACATTGCAACAAATCAGGCAGATCAGGAATGGATGTTTTAATAATACCTAACCTTACCCATAGGGATAAACATCGAGAATATCTTAAACGGAACGTTAGTACAGCTAAATTTACAACTGGTGTGAAGTTTCAACCAGCTTTAAAGCGCTCGTAACTTCGCAAAACTAGGAAGTGGTCGGTTGCGTGCCTGCGAGGGTGTTTGTTTCGTAAGATGCTCACCTTACTTCTCGACATTATCTCCGTTGATGGATGTACGCCTGGTCCAATGATCCTCCAGTTTTTCATCCCGCCGGAAAAACAGTTCTGCAAAATACTCTTGACTGCGACTATCTCTACCTCATTTGCTGAACACGTCTGTCCATCAAGCCAAAGTTTTAATTAGGGAATAGGAAGAAAACAGTGGGGGGAAAGTCTGATGAATAGGGTGGATGAGGAACCAACTCAAAGCTAAATTCATGTATTTTCGCCATTGTCAACGCTGATGTGTGGGATGGTGCATTACTCTGGTAAAAGAACACTTTTTTCCTGCCAAATTTGATATTTTTTTTTTTTTTTTCAGCCAATGCGAGTTTCAAAACGATCCAATGAAGTATGGTAGGGTCCAGTTATGGTTCTGCCTTTCTGCAAGCAATCATGAGGATTATTTCTTGGGAATCCTAAAAAATAATGGACATTGCCTTACCAGCTGACAAAATGGTGTTTGCCTTCCTTGGTGTACTTTCACCAGCCATTGTCAATTTGTTTTGATTGCAGTTTTGACTCTGGTGTGTAATGATGGATCCAGATTTCATCAACAGTCACAAAAATTCTTCTGAATGCAATCAACAATGCCGTTCCGAATGCGCTTTTGGTAGACTCAGCATCACGGCACACAGCTTCTCCACAACCAATTCTCCGTGCAGAACACTATATACCCGCCTACGGCCTCAGCAATCTCACGGACTTTGTCAATGGTTTCTGAGTGGTTATTTCAATTGGATAATCTTTGGTACTTGTCTGGCCACGTTTAATTTCATTAATCCAAAAGTAAATATTCTTACATAATGGTGCAGACTCCACATGAACTTCATCCAATTTTGATTTGTGCGGCGTTTAATAACAGCATGAAGTTCGGTTTTTTACTTTCTCTATACGCACTATGTACATAGTGTATAGAGAAGGTATTGCACTCCACCAAAACATTCGATACCGATATTTCACCGGAAATATATGTTTTAGGGTCCCCTTTATCTAAAAAAAGCATTTTCGGAAAAAGGTCCGTGTGTCTGTGAACACGATAACTCAAAAACGAAAAGTAGGTAAAATACCAAACTTGGTATTTAAGTTTAGTATCTTCCAGGGATGCGACACGAAGATTTTGAGAAAAATCCCCCCACCCCCAACTACCCTTTACATGGAACTTTTTTCGAAAATTTTGATTTTCTCAAAAATGGCTAACGATTTTGATTAAAGTTTCGTATATTAAAGATATTTACCTTGCAAATAAAATGTATATCTTGAATTTTCTGGGAATAGCCTCTGAAGAGTAGTTTATTCTGGATAAATTTTACTGAATTTTGAATAACTGCTAAACTGTAAGAGATGGACAAAAACTTACTACACAAAAAATGTAGAGCACGTTAAAACACAAAACACAAGTTTGTCAACTGCTGTCCATACAACAACGGAACTTTAGTGACATAGCAACCAGCTTTTGATTATCACTTTAACCTATGGTACTTCCTTATTTCACCCCTACTTACAAGGAAGCAAGTAATATGGCTATTTCTGCTAATGTTTTATTGATTAGTATGAAGTAAATAGAAGTATAAGCTTTTTAAGAATAATGTGTTGCAGGGATGTAGAGAAAGTCATGTGAATGGTACACATCAGATTTTTCCATTTTCAACCACAGCCGACACATTAACCAATTCAGACGGCTGTCAATAATCAACTGTATGCTGTATATTGTGGAAAAATGTTATATGAATCTTTGAAAAATAAAGCTTACCCACCATAAAGCCTCATCAAAAATGACAATTTTTTTCTTGAGAATTTACCAGATTTATCAAACCACCCTCTTACATTTACGTGGAAGATTTAAGTTCATTCAGTTTTGTGGAACAGCCCTCATACAGAGCAAATAAACAAAACGCCGATCTAAATAAATGAATTAATTTTAATCAAGCTTAAACTCGATTATAGTTTTCTCCAAAACATGATGGCCTTCAAACGGGACCTCTCCCCCCTGCAAACAAAAGACGAGCCTGTAAGAGGCAACGTAGTAAAATCTGTTTCCTGGAGTCTCGAAGACAAGTCGAGATTCGCGCATCAGTTAAGGACCAGTAGACTTGGCAACAGCGAACTACCTAAACACAAACTTTAAAGTCAAGCCGCCTTTGACAAAGGGTCATTATGTCCTGAAAAATACTGTATGCTCTTAATGATGATAATGTTTATGATAAAATCCTTGCAATAGCCAGTAATAAAACACCGTTTAAAATAAAATGTAGGTAAAAGTAAAGCTAAAAGGAGTATAAAACAAAAGTAAAATAACTGTCCAGCCCTGAAACCACAGCTGGCGATAAAACTATGGCCAAAACTGAAAGATTAAAAACCAACTATTTAAAACTTAAAAAAAAACAAAAAAAAACGCTTCATTATCACGGCATACAGCTACCACAGACTAAAACCTCAAGGTAAAAGAAAGGTGTGCTAAAAATTTGAAAACCCTGTCCACTGCTCTTGGATAATCAGCCAGGACCTCGGCAAGATGATCGAAAGTGTGCCAAGAGACCACACACATGACGAACTGCCTGTGCGTATGCTCTTAATGACGAAGGTGGTGTGAGCGCTGTATTTATAAAATCCGAGAAAATCAATAACGACTCTCCAATATTCCCATTTTAGCCATTGAAAAAATAAGCTTAATATATCTTGCCTCCAGGGGGCCATCGATAAATTTGCTGCGAAGAAAGACAGGAAAGCTTAATGGTAGTGTAAATTTAGATACTATCTTATTTTTACTTTCTCTACACGTACTATGTACATTCCACCTAAAAATGTCGATACCAAGATTTCACCGGAAATAGGCATTTTAGTGTCCCCTGTAATATGGGCTGAATAATGTATTGCTAAAAATAGGCCTGTTATGATTTGAATTCCTAAACATAAACCTAAAAGGCAACCAAAATTCATTGGTATATATTATAGTTTTTATGGAAAAAAAATTTTGATTGGTAGTCTTAGGTAAAAATTAAATAAAATATATTTAGAAAAAGGTCCGTGTGTCTGTGAACACGATAACTCAAAAACAGGAAGTAGGTAAAATACCAAACTTGGTATATGCGTTTAGTGTCTTCCAAGGATGCGACACGAAGATTTTGAGGAAATCCCTCCACCCCAACTTACTTTACTTGAAACATTTTTCGGAAATTTTTATTTTCTCAAAAATGGCTCTAACGATTTTGATTAAAATACCGTACATTAAAGACAGTTTATACATCAAATAAAATCTTAAATTTTCTGGGAATAGCCTCTGAAGACCTTTTTATTTGGATGAATTTTGTTGGATTTTGCATAACTAGTAAACCGTAAGAGATAGACGGAAACTTACTACACAAAAAATGTAGATCTCGTTAAAACAAAGAAATCAACATTTTCGAAAAAAGTTCCATGTAAAAGGTAGCTGGGGGTGGGGGGATTTTACTCAGAATCTTCGTGTCGCATCCCTGGAAGATACTAAACTTAAATACCAAGTTTGGTTTTTAACGGTCTTTTCATTTTTGAGCTATGCTGCCCACAGACACACACATACGGACATTTTTCTAAAAATGTTTTTTTTTATTCAGGGGGTCTCAAAACATGCATTTCCGGGGAGTGCAATACCTTCTCTATACACTGTGCACATAGTACGTGTAGAGAAAGCAATATATGGCAGCTCTTCTTCGCGGCTCTTCTGTTTTACTCAGTATTTCTGTAATATCGCAGCCCAAATCACACGATACATGAAACTGAAAATATCAGCGAAATTGCACTGTTAAGACACAGCGTTATTAAAGAATGAGACAGAGAAACGCTGCTTATTGGTGGGTAAAGGAAAGCATGTGTCTACTTCAATTACTTTTAAGCTGAGTGCACACCGGAAGAGACGAAACTGCCAGAAACAAAAACAAATGAGAAGATTGCTTCATACAGTTACAAGCAATACTAATTTTGTGACTTCATATTATTCTAAAACATTTTCTTCATATTATATTCTCTCAAAGGCTTCAACATGTTTACAGAGATGCCTGTGTTGGGAATATTGCCATAGCAACTTAAATGTGTCTTCATTTTGATGTGAACTGCCTTACCTTTCTATTCTAATGAACTACTGTACAGTTTAGTAAAACTAAGTAACCGTAACAGAAGAAAATCAACAAAAGCAAAATTAAGCATAAACTCTTTCTACTTTCTGTACGTAGTACGTGCTTAGAGAAGAAATTGCATATCACTCAAAAATTCGATACCGAGATTGCACTGGAAATACACGTTTTAGAGCACCTTTATCCAAGAAAGGCATAAATGAATGAGTGTATAAGGCATAATCCAAAAAAGAAAAGGGTTTCGCTTATTTCCAGAAGACTAATGTAGAGTAATTTTAAGCTCCATGGGTCCCGAGGTCATTTGAGTATCGTATCACCAATGCCATTCATCGTCAGATATGACCAACCAGGACGTTAACCAACATAAAAAAATAATTAATTAAAAAAAATACACCCAAAATCTGTTCATATTTCTGAACCTTATACATCTAAGGTCATATCGGCTACTTCTGCACTTGAAACAACTCGTCTGTAGGCTTTAAATTCATTTTATTTTCCTCAAACACACACACACACACACATATTCACTCTCACATACATACTTCCCGACTCTGGGGGGACATGGAATAATTCTGGCTAAAGAATAAATCCCCGCCCCAGCCGGGAATCGAACCCGTTCCGGGTGAGAAGTCAGCTCGCTGACCACTCGACCACGGAGATAGTCTGAACCTGTTATTGTCTCCTTTTGCATGCGGTTGTAAAGACTTTAGCATGTACTTTGACTATATTTCTGCCTATATGGCATATTTTTTATGCCTTTTTGCCTACTTATTTTGAACTAAGGGCCTAACGTACACTATCTAGTAATGGCATTACATCAATATTTTCTTCATTTGGAGACTAATAATTTGAGTTATAAAGATTATCTGTTTCCAGGTTGGTTAGTCCCACGCGATTATTTTCCTCGAGAGCGCCGAGCGGGAGTGTTGGGAGGCGTAAAGCAGAGTGAGCAATGCAGAAATCATTGTGTGCTTTAATGAGATCTGCATGTTTTGTTCAGCAACATGTTATCATCTCTTATTGTTTACCAGTTACCAGTTCAGAATGAAGAGGACTTCAGAAGCTATTTTCGTATCGTAAAATTACTCTTTTCACTTATCGTGAAAATATTTTAAATATGCCTTCAGTACTTTAATTAAAAAATAGTTACTTTAGAGAAAAACAAAATTTTCAAAAAGTGTTCCATTTAAAGTGTAGTTTTCACGAGTCAGTATGTCGCATCCTTGAGATATGTTGAACTGTTTAGTATTATCCGACTTTTTTATTTTACTATGCACATAGTTGCACCCGATGCCGGAAATATGCTTTTGAGACCCCCTGAATCTAATTCTTTTTAGATATGTGTGTGTGTTTGTGTGTGCAGCGTAGCTCAAAAACAAAGAGTCCGCTGAATACCAAACTTTGTATTTAAGTTCAGTATGTTCCAAGGACGTTACACGAAGATTATCAAGAAAATCACCCGCCCCCAATTACCCTTTACATGGACAAATTTTAGAAAATAATTTTCTCAAAAATGACTAACGCTTTTGCATAAAATATCGTGTATTAAAGATATTTACATGTATATCTTAAATATTCTGAAAATAACCTCTGAAGACATCTTTTATTCTGGGTGAATTTTGTGGAATTTTGCATATCTGGTAAACGTAAAAGATAGACAAAAACTTATTTGAGTAAAACTGTACAGCGTGTTAAAACACAGTTGGCCGTTTTTGAGATATTCCTTGTTATTGGTTTCAATTGCGAAGTGCTTATACTTTTCTAGACAGAAAGTGTCCGTTTTTCTTTTGTTCTACTCCTAGCCAAGCAAAGAAGCGATTTGCAATGACAATCGCAAAACGATAGCTTTTAAAACATTTGACCATCACTGCAACCTGGTGCATTCCCTTAGTTCCCCTCTGCTTATAAGGAACTAAGTAATAAGAATATTCGGCTAAGGATTATCTCGATTAGCATTGTGTGCAAGGGAGAATGATCCTTTGTAAGAGGTTCGCAGAGAGAGCAGCTAGAGAAAGTCACGCGAGTGTAACACACGAGATTTTTTTACGTGGAGTTGACCGTTTTTGAGATATTCCTTGTTATTGCGTTCAGTTTTAAAATACTTATCTCATACGGGAATTTATCAACTCCTGGCCCTACAAGGAACTTCAGTACAAAGGAGCTTCAATTAACATAGCAACCAGCTTTTAAAACATTTGACTATAGCTTTAGACTACGGAACTCCCTTATTTCCCTTCTCATACAAGGAAGCAAGTAATAAGACCGACTGCCTCCGTGGTCGAGTGGTCAGCGAGATGACTTCTCACCCAGAGGTTCAGGGTTCGATTCCTGACTGGGGTAGGGAATTTTACTTTAACCAAAATTATTACCCACAGAGTCTGAAAGTATGCATGTGAGAGTAATGTGTGTGTGTGTGTGTGTGTGTGTGTGTGTGTGTTTGAAAAAAATAAAAAACGATTTAAACCCAACGCAAAGAAGACAATGAGTTTTTCTAATGCAAAGCCCCAGATATGACCGTAGATGTTAAATGGGGCTATATAAATTAAAAAAATATAATAAGACCATTTCTGTTAATGCCTATCTCGATTAGCATGAAATAAATAGAAGATAAAGTTTTCTAACAATAATTTATTACAGATAAGTAGAGAATGTCATGTGAAAGGAACACATCACAAATTTTAGTATGATGTTCACACGTTCACACACACACACACACACACACAACCTTGTTCTAAAAATTGCATGTCATTTTGTTCAGAGGCCTCAAATAATGCATTACTGGTAACATCTTGACATCGAATTTTTAGATTTAATGCAATATCTTATCTACCAACCACGTAAAAGGCAGATAAAGCAATAAGATGAATGATTAGATATGGTACTGTCATTATTTGCTTCATTTGGAGACTAATAATTTGAGTTATAAAGATTATCTGTTTTCAGGTTGGTTAGTCCCACATGATTATTTTCCCCGAGCGGGAGTGTTGGGAGGCGTAAAGCAGAGTGGGCAATGCAGAAAACATTGTGTGCTTTAATGGGATCTGCATGTTTCGTTCAGCAACATTTTGTATATCTCTTTTGGTTTACCAGTTATGTAATAGTCTTCCAGAATGAAGAGGATTTCAGAAGCTATTTTCGTAACATTTAAGAATCACTCATATATTTCACTTGTCATGAAGATATTTTAAACATGCCTTCGGTACTTTAAAATAATAGTTACTTTAGAGAAAAACGAAGTTTTCAAAAAGTGTTCCATTTAAAGCGTAGATTTCACTAGCCAGTATGTCCATCTTTTAACAGTAACGGAGTCTGATCAGGACTCCGGTACTGTATCCCTATTTACATTTCCCCCCGTAGGTTTTACTGATTACTGGTTTACTGGTTTTACTGCTTCTTTTACAAACATATACACATTGCACAAACATATAACATCCATGCCCAAGGCGGGACTCGAACCCACGATCCCCTGCCCACGAAGCACCAAAGCGAGACGCTTTAGCGAGCGTGGCCATGGGGACCGACGATTCTTGAGAGATGCTAAACTGTTTAGTATTGTCCGACGTTTCGATTTTACTATGTACATAGTGTATAGAGAAGGTATTGCATTGCACCCGATACCGATACTTCACCGGAAATGTGCTTTGAGACCTCCCCCCGAATCTAAAAATAGAATTTTTAGAAAAATAGAATTTTTAGAAAAATGTGTGTGTGTGTGTGTGCGCGCGTGCGCGCGCGCGCGCAGCGCAGAAACGAAAAGTTCACTATGTTCCAAGAATGTTACACGAAGATTTTCAAAAAATTCCCCCACCCCCAACCCTTTACATTGACAAATTTTAGAAAACGATTAATGCATAAATGCACAAAATATCGCATATTAAAGATATTTACCTGACAAATAAAACGTATAACTTGAATTTTCTGGGAATAGCCTCTGAAGACTACGTTATTGTGGATGAATTTTACGGAATTTTGCACAACTGCTAAACCGTAGGAGATGGACAAAAACTTACCACCCAAAAAATGTAGAGCACATTAAAACATACAGTGCATGTTACATACATTTTTTTCGTAGAGTTCATCGTTTTTTAGATATTCCTTGTTTTTAATTTCAGCTTTAAAAAGCTTATACTTTTCTCATACAGGAATTTGTCAACTCCTGTTCATACAAACAAAGGAGCTTCAGTCACATAGCAACCAGCTTTTGACTATCATTTTAACCTATGGTACTCCCTTATTTCGATTCTACTTACAAGGAAATAAGTAATAAGACTATTCCTGCTAATTTTTTCTCTATTATCGTGGAGTAAATAGAAGCAAGAGTTTTTTAACAATAATTTGTTGCAGAGATGTAGAGAAAGTCATGTGAATGGAACACAGATTTTTTATGGTTGTGCTAGAGAATCAAAAGGATTAGTTGTGCGATGTTACACATGGGATTACTTTTGTGTTCAGTTTCCGTTCTCATTTAGCACCAGAAGCTCGCCCTTATTACTTTGCGGGGCGAGAGGGCCGCCGAGTCCTTACCACTTGAAGCGGCACCCTTTTCTGCTTTGTCTGCTCTCCCCTCTTTTCATCATAGTCATCAGAGGTTCCCACGCCACGCGGAACAGCAAAAAGATTGCATGAACCAGGTCTTAGAAGCCAAATGTTACATTTAAGAGACGTTTTAAGGTTTAGATCTTACTAAAATCTGTTATGCTGCACTCCCTTCACTTTCTCTGCAAATATTCTTATTCACCTGATCCACAGTTCAGTCGGTAGAACACCTACCTGCTGTGCCAGCCCCGGGTTCGAAATGGAGATGGAGTTTTATTTATGGACTCTCTTTAACTGCGGTGGTTCTCAGCGCATAAATTTGCTCACAGGCCTTTTATCAGAGGTTATTTTACGTGTGGTAAATCTAAGACACGGGACCAACGGCTATGCTAAGGATTTTTACGCTCGAAAATCCATCGTCCTCCGCCGGGTTCGAAATGGAAATGGAGTTTTATTTATGGACGCTCTTTAACTGCTGTGCTGTGGTTCTCAACAAATTTTTCTTACAAAAGATTGTCCTTTTAATCTACTCATGCAAATTGAGATAAACATTAGCAGAAATTGTCATTTTATTTGCTTCGTTGTAAAGCACAAGAGAAGGAAATATGCTAAAGCGATAGCTAGTAAAATCTTTAAAAACTATCACAATACGATGCAACTGAAATTCGGTTCTCTTTTGCATTTCCGGGAGTAAACAAAAGAGATGAAATGAAAATTGTCTTCGTGCTTGAGAAAAGTTTAAGAATTGAAACCAATAACAAGGAAATCTCGGAAACGGTTAACTCTACACAAACAGTGTATACTACATGAATTGTTTGTTTTAATGAGATCTATATTTTTATTTTATCCATACACACTATGTACATAGTGTATAGAGAAACTATTGCAATCCACCAAAAATTCGATACCGAGATTTCACCGGAAATATATGTTTTAGGGTCCCCAATATCCAAAAAAAGCATTTTCACAAAAAGGTCCGTGAGTGTGTGTGTGTCCGTGTGTCTGTGAATACGATAACTCAAAAACGAAAAGTCGGTAAAATACCAAACTTGGCATTTAAGTTTAGCATCTTCCAGGGATGCGACACGAAGATTTTGAGAAAAATCCCCCCACCCCAAATTACCCTTTACATGGAACTTTTTTCGAAAATTTTGATTTTCTCAAAAATGGCTCTAACGATTTTGATTAAAATTTCGGATATTAAACATATTTAACTGACAAATGAAATGTATATCTTGAATTTTCTGGGAATAGCCTCTGAAGAGTAGTTTATTCTGGATGAATTTTACTAAATTTTGAATAACTGCTAAACCGTAAGAGATGGACAAAAACTTACTACACAAAAAATGTAGAGCACTTTAAAACACACAATTTATGTTATATACATTTTTTTCGTGGAGTTCGTCGTTTTTGTGACATCACTTATTTTTGGTTTCTGCTATGAAAAACGTATACTTTTCTCATACAGGAACTTGTCAGCTCCTATCCATATAGACAAAGGAACTTCATTGACATAGCAAGCAGCTTTTGGCTATCACTTTAACCTACGGTTGTCCCTTATTTCGCTTCTACTTACAAGGAAGCGAGTAATAAGACTATTTCTGCTAATTTTTTCTGATTAGCATAAAGTATATAGAAGTATAAGCTTTTTAAGAATTATTTGTTGCAGGGATATGGAGAAAGTCATGTGAATGGTACACATCAGATTTTTTCGTTTGCCACGAAAATATGTCATTTTAATCAAAATCATTAGTCATTTTTAAAAAACCAAAATTTTTGAAAATTTTCCATGTAAAGGGTAGTTTGAGGTGGGGGGATTTTCATGAAAATCTTACGTGTCTCATCCTTGGAATATTCTGAAGTTAAATGCCAAGTTCAGCACATACTTTTCTCTAAAAATGCTGTTATTTATTTATTTATTTATTTATTCATTCATTCAGGGAGTCTCAAAACGTGTATTTCTGGTGGAACCTTACTATACAATTTTTGGGTGGAATACAATACTTCCTGCTTATTCTACATAGTAAAGAAAGTAATATGCTTTCGTAATTTTTAATAGTGTTTAACGTTCGCTTTTACTAATTGTGTCACCGCAGGCGATGACACTCATGATACATGGAATGAAGATAGAGCACCTATGGAATGCAAAGGCGGGGGGAAAACCCGTCCCTGCGCCGCTTTGTCCACCGCCTTCGTAAATAATAGTTTGTAGAATGTATTAAAAATCTGATGTGTACCATTCACATGACTTTCTCTAAGTCGCTTTAACAAATTATTGTTGTAAAGCATGTTCTTCTAACTACTTCATGATAATCGAGATAAACATTAGCAGAAATTGTCTTAATTACTCGCTTCCTTGTAAGTAGAAGGGAAATAAGGGACTGCACTAGACTAAAACGATAGTCAATTTTTTTTAAAAGCCGGTTGCCATGTGGATAAAATCCGTTTCCATGCAGGGCCATAAGTTTTCACTTTCCGTGTTAAAAAGGTACTTGACATCTGAAACAAATAGCAACGGATATCTCAAATGGTCAATTCAACGAAGCCGAAGGAAGCCATACTAAGGATTTTTATACCTGAAAAAAATCCATGGAGGGCGATAATTTTGTATCGGTGACATGCTCGCCATCAGTAGTGCCTCACTCGCCTCGGCCGGGTAATAAATCAGATTGCATTGTAAACAGGTATAGTTGGTGCATTACTTGTGTTAACAGGAGTACCAAGAATGCACATTGCACACAGCAGCCCCTACAATTACTCCACGTGGAGTTTAAACGCAGCTTTTTCGGTATAGCAGGTACGCTACCATTGGGCAAAGACTAAAGAGGACATCGATGCTATCCCTTACTTTCCGCACGACAGTGGAGGCTTTTGAGACGGGAATTGAACCCAACTCCATGTGGAGTAGAATGCAGTTGCCTCTCATAACAGGTTATTACCGTTCAAAAGGTTAACATGTCGGCTTCAAAGACTGAGATAACACGTGTTTTACTCCACGCGTACTCCATGTCTTTCTATCATTTGTGATTTCTATTGGATGAAGTGACGCGCTCATTGGTGCACTGCAAAACGTCGGCGACTTCCCAGAATAATCAGTGCGAATCTGAGAGGTTTGTATTAAAAAGATAAAGCCCATGTTAACCTTTTCAGTAGCCCAGTAATACGCTATCACTGGTTGCAAGAGGAACGCTATTGGACAAACACACACAGTCACTGATGCCACCTCATACTCCCCTCCGCATAGTTGCAATTTCTGAAACGGGAGTCGAGTAGGCTGACTTTCTCAGACGTTAACGAAGCTTTTGCACAAACTACATCACTATTATCGCTTTCATTTCTAGAAAATAAAAGTTATTCGTCAAGATAGCATATCATTTCTATCCAAGCATACCTACGAATAAAGACGCTGGATTGAGAAAAAGGAAGCAAGAAAAGGGTTTTCTTCCAACTATAGCTTTCCAACGTATGGGGGGGGGTGATATTTTCGCTTTCTTCCTGCGTTGAAGAACAGTACGAGAATAGGGAAAAAAGAACGACGAGCGAGACAAAAACTTCCTTTATCAACATCACCACCATCTCTTTTCTCCCCCTCTTCCCAGTAAATAACGACTTTAGAGCTTAAAGACCTGCAAAGTTACTTCTTAATAATCAATGCTCATGACGCACTAATGCAGTCCTGTGTTCACCATAACGAGCTCTGGAAATCTAGACGAAGAAGCAAAAGGGAGTGACGAAAACGAAATTGCACAATTGACATACAAACGAGTATATGCTACATTTAAGATGGCTTTATCTACTCTTTCTGCTACAAACTACACTTTCAGCAGCACACACTTCTTCATGCTTCGATATAAGCATTTGCAGAAATAAAACAATGACTGCTTTACTACTTACATAGATACAAGGGGAATACACTGAGCTTGCTTAGGCGATAGTTAAATCTTAAAGAGTGAAAACTTTCAAATTCCGTTCTCTTTACATCACCAAGACGGTGGAAAAAATAGTGACTTACTATAGGAAAAGTATTTGAAAATTCAAATCAATACAAAAAATATCTCGCAAATGATTACCGCCACTAAAAATTATCAGATTAAATTGTGTACTACATTTTTGTGTGATCAGATATTACTTATTTTCTGAGCTTTACTGATGTATACATTGCTCAGTCTTTTCTGAGGCAGTGGAAGGGGAAATAAGGACGTTACATGGTTGCACCGACGGCTATCACATAGAACCGACACACGTAATCGACATGGACACGAGTAACCTCCTCCGTATCTTTTCCAGTCCTACCCCACAAGGTTCTGATAAGACTAAACAAAATCCATTCAGAATAATGAGATATGCATTTTTGGAATGCAAATATCTGAACTATACTTATATTTTAATCAAAATCATCAAGAGACATTTTTGCGAAAATAAAAAAATAATGAAAAAAATCTCGATGTAAAGGTTAGTTACGGATGGTGTTTTTCTTGGAGGAGTAATAATTTGTCCTCATATCGCTATCCTGAACCTCCTCCTTTCGCTATAAGTAGGACTTGCAACCCGCAAGACTGACAAAGTCAGCATCTGGTGTCCGATACCAGCTGAGGAGTGCAGAGGGTGAGACGGATTGTCGCCCAGGTGAATAAGCGCATAGCCTATATTTTTAATTAATTAAATTGTTTAGGTTAATTACTAAGTAAGATATCATTTATTTATTGAATACTGGATGTTTAGAGGGATTGTTCCTGGAAAGCGTTTCTAACTTCAACCCGAAAGTTCTCAAGGGACGAATTCAGTTGTTTACGCTATTTCTTTGTATATTGCAAGGGGGGAAAGGCGCTATTATGTAGTCACGTCCCAGAAAGAGAAAGTGGAGGTGACATAAACAAGGGAACCACGAGGAAATTTAGGTCAAGAATCACGTGAAAGACGCATTGACCAATTAGAATTAATCACGTCATGGCAGAAGCGCACCCCAAGCTACTTTCAGCGCCAAAAAAATGGGCCAATGAGATTACAAGTTGAGAGTTTTGCGCGTGGGTAGAAGTTACTATAAATGTAGATTATTCGCCCTAATTTTCAGGCAGTCGAACTACACGAGGAACCTGTGATGCCCAAATCAAGAATCCGCGCAAATTAGTAAAGTTAGTATTGTGATTCAGGTACTTGGAATGTAACTACACGCGGAACCTGTGACGCTCGAAACAAGAATCCGCGCAAATATAGTAAAGTTATTTCAGTAATTCGCGCAGTTGAAACGTAATGTTACGCGGAACCTGCCACGCCGGAAACAAGGAAGCCACGGTAGAAAGTTGAAGTGTCTACAATTATTCTGCATGTAACACTTGCACTCGTCGCCGCGTAAATTTCAGTTACCTTTGTGCGCGTTACGCCCTTGTTTGAGGGAAATTACCGAAACACAATCGGGCCAGGAACTTTCTCGGGATGGCTTGTGAATGGAAATAAACCTTTGACTGAACGAAAAGTGCCGACGCTTATTTTAAGTTAATTTCCCGTACCATCTCCTTGAGATCATCGCCACTCAATACCTGAGCTACATATAAGGAGTTCTCAATTGCTCGTCGCTGAGTCCACAAATAGCCAAGGAGCGTCGAGAATCGACTTCAGCACTGCAATGCCGGAGGGAGGACCAGTCGTCGCTGCGCAGCCTAGTACCAAAAGGTACGTCTCATAGACTTCTACCAGCTCATACGTCTACAAGGGTAGCCAAGATGGTGAACAACCCGATGCCTGGTATGGGTGAGGAAGATGACATGAAATGACGTGAAATGGATGAAATAAGATTTATGTCGGTGGTGGAATGAATGACGGGTAAAACCGGAGACATCCCAGATGACTCCTTTTGCACCACGAAACTCACATGAGTTATCCTAAAATCGAACTGAAAGGCGATCCATATAACCACTCTGCCATGGTGTCGTCTGACGCTGAACTTAAATATCAAATTTATTCTTGGGCGATGCTCAAAAAATAAGCAATATCTGATCACACAAAAATGTAGAACACAATTTAATCTGACAACTTTTAGTGACGGTAATCATTTGCGAGATATTCCTTGTGTTGATTTGAATGTTCAAATACTTATCCTATAGTAAGACACTATTTTTCCCACCGACTTGGTCATGTAAAGAGAACGGAATTTGAAAGTTGTCACTCTTAAGATTTGACTATCGTTTAAGCAAGTTCACTGTATTCCTCTGTTCCCCTTGTATCTATCGAAGCATGAAGCAGTGTATGCTGCTGAAAGTATAGTTTGTAGCAGAAAGAGTAGATAAAGCCATGTGACTGTTACACATATTTTTAAAAAGAATGTCTAGTTTGCATTTTCGTTTTCGTCACTCCATTTTGCTTCTTCGTCTAGATTTCCAGAACTCGTTATGGTTCAGACAGGCAGAGCCACACACAGATCTTTTCCGGAAAAACTTCTTTCTTTTGGATTTAGGTAGTGTTAAAGCCTGTATTTTCGACGAGTTCTAGTATCGATTTTTAAGTGGAATGCAATAGGTACTTTCTCTGCTTAGTATAGATTAGCAGTAAATTAATAAACGTGAGTGCTATAGGTATACCAGGTGACCCAACTGTCCCGTGTTTGACGTATTGCACAACTCAATGTGGCTAATTCAAGTTAAACCCAATTAGTGGTGAACTGCCAAGAACAACCTTCGTTTTACTGATCTGAGTGAGTTCGAGCTGCTTATCGTCTCTGCTGATAAGCAAGAGGGGCCTCGGCTAGTTCCCAGCTAACCGATTTTAATTAGAAATAGCCCTTAAGTTCCGCCAACTTTTTACTTTCTCTATACGCACTATGTACATAGTGTATAGAGAAGGTATTGCACTCCACCCAAAATTAGGTACCGAGATTTCACCGGAAATATATGTTTTAGGGTCCCCAATAATATAATAAAAAAAAAGAAAAAAAGAAAAAAAAAAGCATTTTCACAAAAAGGTCCGTGTGTGTGTCTGTGAGCACGATAACTCAAAAACGAAAGGTCGGTAAAATACCAAACTTGGTATTTAAGCTTAATTATCTTCCAGGGATGCGATACGAAGATTTTGATAAAAATTCCCCCACCCCCAACTAACCTTTACATGGAACTTTTTTGAAAATTTTGATTTTCTCAAAAATGGCTCTAACGATTTTGATTAAAATTTCGGATATTAAAGATATTTACCTGACAAATAAAATGTATATCTTGAATTTTCTGGGAATAGCCTCTGAAGAGTAGTTTATTCTGGATGAATTTTACTGAATTTTGAATAACTGCTAAACTGTAAGAAATGGACAAAAACTTACTACACAAAAAAATGTAGAGCACATTAAAACACACAATTTATGTTATATACATTTTTTTCGTGGAGTTTGTCGTTTTTGAAACATTCCTTATTTTTTGTTTCTGCTATGAAAAACGTATAATTTTCTCATACAGGAACTTGTCAACTCCTATCCATATAAACAAAGGAACTTCATTGACATAGCAACCAGCTTTTGACTATCATTTTAACCTATGGTAGTCCCTTATTTCATTTCTTCTTACAAGGAAGCAAGTAATAAGACTATTTCTACTATTTTTTTTTTCTGATTAGCATAAAGTAAATAGAATTATATGCTTTTTAAGAATAATTTGTTGTAGGGATATAGAGAAAGTCATGTGAATGGTACACATCAGATTTTTTAACGCACGATGTGAATTAGCACACGCCAAACATTATACACGCATAGCGACCTACCAAGATCTATTCTGCCTACTATCCCGAGAAGAGATGAAGTGAAGGGATCACAGCAGAAACAGACCGCAGCCAGCCCATAAGACGCACGGTGGTCCCTAACAGGCCTGGCAGGCAAAGCGCAAGAGGTGGGAAGCCGTCTCACTACTCTCTTTTAACAGTCACGTAGAGCCAAAGAAACAGGTTCATTCCGGTATTAGCCTTATCACTGCAGTGGTGGTTTGCATGTGCAATATGAGTGAACAGCGAATGTTTAATCGGGACTGGGAGATCAAGTTTTTTGCTGTTCTTCAAGAACAACCGCCACTGTTGCACTCGTAACCTCTCCGCTACTCTGCCAGGTGGAAGGAAAAAGGTTTGGAGAGATAAGCATGTCACACTGCAGGTG
Organism: Hymenopus coronatus; assembly: GCA_030762935.1. Classification (NCBI taxonomy): domain Eukaryota; kingdom Metazoa; phylum Arthropoda; class Insecta; order Mantodea; family Hymenopodidae; genus Hymenopus; species Hymenopus coronatus. The sequence continues at coordinate 23,612,473 of CM060891.1, forward strand.
CTTATCTTACCGGCAGTGTTGCCAACACATGATTATTTTTTCCGTCAGACCAACACCCAAAAATCCGTCAAAATTAGACATTTCCGTATTTTCTTTCAAAAATAGAAATTAAATTAAAACTCAAGGTCAGCACTTTGGAAAAAGTTCTCGTTAGATCTGAAGGATGATCAAGGCATCTAATTACACAGTGATTAACAACTTCAATGTAAGAGCAGCTTCAGCAGCTGCATGTTCATAGTGAGTGTGCTTGATAGACAATTTTTACTGTGAAGTTGAAAAGAGTTCAGCTGCTTTTAAATCTTTCCTACTTTTTCCTCGAAGACTTAAATCTGACAAGCACATATTCACGTTGCATTGGCAATACTTACACCGCCCACTACTAGGTTCCCTGGGCACCTCTAACAACCATTTCTTTAATTGTTCATTATTTAATCATGCGTTTCTAAAATGTCACACTTGCCGCTAAAATGAAGAAAAAGCACTATAAAGTAACTGTTATAAAGATGCAACGAGGCACCACAATGGAACACCAAATTGGCACTGTGTTCACTATTTTGTATTCAGAATTCACACTGATTCATAAAGTAAATCACGTTCATTGCACGACATCATTATATGCATAACAATATTTATATGCCAGAGAAATATACGAGGTACGTCCATAAAGTAAGTTCCGTTTCAATTCATCTCCGCTGCAGCGCTACGATCGCAGTTCCGCACATGCGCGGTAGACGCTCTTTATCAAGGAGAAGAAACGTGCGCCATTTTGAGATCGCTGTCAGCCACATACGCTTTGTTGTGCTTGTTTACAATGTCGGTGTTGATTGAAAATCCCGCCGCTTGTGAAAATGAGATCTGTGATTCGTTTTCTGAATGCTAGGAAAGTGAAACCAATTTAAATTTATCGGCAAATTTGCGAAGTTGACGGACAAAATGCGATAAGTGATTCAATGGGGAAAAAATGGGTCCGACAGTTCAATGAAGGACGTAGTGAAGGGCATGATGAACGAAGTGGGCGTCCATCTTTGGTTACAGAAGAACTGGTTCACGCGATTGATGACAAGATCCAGGAAAACAGCAAGTTTACAATCAGTGCTCTCGCTATGAATTTCCCCAAAGCTCACGATCACTAATTCATGAAATTGTTACCGAAAAACTGAAATTTCGTAAACTTTGCTCACGTTGGGTACCAAAGATGTTTACTGAGCAACACAAAACAAAACGGATGGGTAGTGCACTTCAGTTTTTAACCGTTATGATGAAGACGGCGAAGAATTTCTGACGCAGATAGTCACAGGAGATAAGATTTGGGTTTCTTACGACACCTCTGAAAGTAAGCGGCAATCAATGGAATGGAGGCACACTTCATCCCCAGCAAAGGTTAAGCCGAAACAAATCTTGACACCTCGAAAAATGATGTGCACAGTGTTCTGGGACTGGAAAGGCATCTTACTCATTGATTTCTAACCGCGTGGTCAAACAATCAAAGCAGATGTTTATTGCGAGACACTTAGGAAATTCCGCCGCGCAATACAGAATAAGCGCCGAGGATTGCTGTCAACATGTGTTGTTTTTCTTCACGACAACGCACGACCACACGCTGCAAATGTGACGAAAAACCTCCTACAGGGATTTGGCTGGGACGTGTTTGACCATCCTCCGTATAGCTCTGACCTCGCTCCTAGCGACTTTCATCTGTTCTGACATCTCAAGTCTTTCCTTGACGGTCAACACGTCAACAATGATGAAGAGCTGAAAGAAAATGTTCCTTAATTTTTGAAGACGTAGACGGCAAATTTCTATGAAGAAGGTATACAAAAACTTGTACCACGCTATGACAAATGACTGCAAAATTTAGGCAGTTATGTGGAAAAGTAGCTTAAGAGTTGTAGAATTTTGTGCAATAAATAATTATTCTGTATCTGTACACAATTTAATTTTATTACCAAACGGAACTTACTTTCTAGACGTACCTCGTATATGTAGCTATTTAATATGTTATACATTATATATTACATATGCAGGGTGTTTCAAAACGACACCAAACGAAGAAGTGGACCTTGTTGGTCATACTGTACGTGATACGTGAATATAATTTTCAGCTCTAAATTCGGCACATACAAAAACTGCCATAAAATCACCATGGATTAGGCAGTCGTACATAACCAAATGGCACATGCCTGGCCTACTCCAAGAAAGACGGCGGTTGGTAGCGAAGGTCCCAGTCGTGTAGTGTAGGGGTGGTTTGCTAGACACGCCGGCGCGGCACAGGTCACCTTAGTAATGGAAAACGTGGCATGTGGGTTTTGTTATGTGTTTCGTACAACACGTTCTGAAGTTGTTTACGTGATGAATGACAGCCGTTGTTCCTTCGCTGCCTAATCCCAAATGTGTGCGATTTTTAAACGCACATAAAACTTTAAATAGAAAAGTTTGAAAGTTGCGACATCAAGTTTCGGACAAGTCAAAATATAAGCTAATCGTCTATCTTCATTTGGTGTCGTTTTGAAACAGCCTGTCTGTGTGTGCGTGTGTTTTGTGTGTGTGTGTGTGTGTGTGTGTGTGTGTGTGTGTGTGTGTGTGTGTGTGTGAAATCATGATACTGCCTTGCAGGAACACAAAGATTTACATCCGTACGTTTTTCTAGAGAAAGCCAATATAACATTAATAAATTCTAATAATATCCATCAAAAACTCCATCAACCGTCAAAACTAAATTTTGTCCGTCACACAACTTGAAAATCCGTCAATTTTGACGGAAAATCCAGCAAGCTGGCAACCCTGCTTATCGGCCCTGCCCTAATAGTTTCAGATTAGAAGGCTATAATGGATTGTTATGGCCAAAAAGGTCTTCACGAAGCAGATAACTTTGCTGACCCAATTTGAACCTAGAGCTACATAAAAAGTCGGTAAAGTGTTACCTTTAAAGAGTGTTGATATGTATGGATCCGTGGACCTTAAGGAAAATGGAGAAGAAATATTTTAAGCCATTTGATATATGGTGCTGGGGCCGGATAGAAAAATTAAAGTGGAGGGACACGGTGACAAATAACAGGTTCTGAGATGAGTGGGTGAGAAGAAATTAATCCAACACACAGTTCAGAGGAAAGCAAGTTGGATATGGAACATTCTAAGAAAGAACTTCCTGTCGCATGACGTCATAGAAGGTAAGGTAGAAGGAAATATTAGAATCAGAAGAGCAATTTTATTCAGCTATTACGCAACTTAAGGAAAAAGCCATGACATCGGATGCTGAAGGAGGAAAGAGAACAAGCACCAAGTTTGTGAACCTGCCAAAAGTCAGAATACACACTACTAACTGGTCATTAAAGGAGAACGGAATTTCAACGCAACACATAGTGAAAACATTTTAAAAGATTTAACTATTTCTTTAACCTAGTGTATCCCTTTATTTCTCGTGTACTTTCAAAGAATAAATAATAAGAAACGTTCTGCTAATTCCTATTAGCATGAAGTAGATATAAGAATAAGCTTTCGTAAGAATTTTTACAGAATAGGAAGAGAAATGCATGTGAATGTAATGTAAATGTTTCCTCAATTCAAAACAAGATAATTTTTAATTTCTTTAGCAAGTATGAACAACGTGCATGTAGACAGAAAAGGTATATTCCCTTTAAAAACTCTATAATGTTTTGAGAATCCCTGAATAATAAAAATAGTATTTAGAAAAAGGTTCAGTGTTTACTAGTATGTGTCTACCTGTGGACAGTATTAACCCAAAGATCTAATGTGTTCTATTCAGATGACTTTCTCTACTTCTCTGTAACAAATTAATGTTTATAAGCTTATTCTACTATCTACTTCAAGCTAATCGAGATAAACATTGCCAGAAACGGTCTTATTACTTGGTTCCTTATAAGTAGAAGGGAATTAAAGAAATACACTAGGCTAAACCCGACAGTCAAATATTTTCAAAATTTTCGTGTCGCATCCTTGGAAGATGCTGAACTTAAAACGTCGGTTAAACACCATACTTAAATTTAGTATCTCCAAGGGCGCGACACTCAAATTTTCAGGAAATATCCCCCTTCCCAAACTACCCTTTAAATGGGTATTTTTCAGAATTTTCGAATTTCTACTTAGTGGTTCTAATGATTTTTACTTTCTCTATTCGTACTATGTACACAGTGTATAGAGAAGGTATTGCATTGTACCCAACAATTCGGTACCCGAGATTTCACCGGAAATACATGTTTTGAGACCACCTGAATCCAAAAAAAGCATTTTTAGAAAAATTAACGTGTGTGTCTACGGGCAGCATAGCTAAAAAACGAAAAGACTGTTAAATACCAAACTTGGTATTTAAGTTCAGTATCTTCCAAGGATGCGACAGGAAGATTTTCAAGAAAATCTCCTCACCCAAGTACCCTTCACATGAAAAATTTTTCGAAAATTTTGATTTTTTAAAAAATGGCTCAAACGATTTTGATTAAAATAGCATATATTAAAGACATATACTTGGCAAATAATATGTATATTTTGAACTTTCTGGGAATAGCCTCTGAAGACTACTTAATCTGGATGAATTTTACGGAATTTTTTGTAACTGGTAAACCATAAGAGATAAGACAAAAACTTATCACACAAAAATGTAGAGCAAATTAAAACACACAATTTATGTCATATACATTTTTTTCGTGGAGTTGATAGTTTTTTAGATATTCCTTATTTTTTGTTTGAGCCTTAAAAAACTTATACTTTTCTCATACAGGAATTTGACAACTCCTGTCCATACAAACAAAGGAACATCAGTCACATAGCAACCATCTTTTGCTATCACTTTAACCTATGGTACTCCCTTATTTCGCTTCTACTTACAGGGAAGCAAGTAATAAGACTATTTCTGCTAATTTATTCTCATGAAGTAAATAGAAGCATAAACTTTTTAACAAAAATTTGTTGCAGAGATATAGAGAAAGTCATGTGAATGGATTACATCAGATTTTTATTAAAATGCAGCATATTAAAGATTTTTGCATGGAAAATAAAATGTATGGTGAATTTCTTGGGAATAGCCCCAGAAGTCTTCTTCCTTCCGTATGACTTTTGTATAACTGGTAAACCATAAGGGATAGACAAAACACTTAACACTTAAGAGACAAAAATTGTAGTTATCGTTAAAACACACAATACATCCCCCATAGAGATATTACCCGTTAATGGTTTCAATTTTAAAATACTTTTAACTTTCTGAGATGGCAAACTCAACCGTTTCATCTCTCTTTTGAATTTGAATAACAACCTCATAGCGACAGCTTTTAGAACATTTGATTGTCGCTTTAGCATAACCAATTTCCCTTCAACTTACAAGGAAGCAATAAGACAATTTCTGCTAATGCTTAATCTCGATTAGCATTAAGTAGATAGAAGAACAGCTTTTTTAACAATAATTTGTTAGTCTGCTTGGGCAGTATGTTGGTAGCGTGTCTACCTCACATTCAAATGGTCGCGATTTCGAATCTCGCTAAGGATAATTACCCTGATGTTTTTTTCGGGGTTTTCCCTTATCTTGAGAAGACTAATGTTGATTAGCTTTAAGCTCCATGGATGCCGAGCTCATTTGAGCATCATTTCGCCAATTTCATTCATCCATCGTCCGATATGACCAATCTGGTGAAAGGACGTTAAGTTACAAAATAAATAAATATAGTAAACAATAATTTGTTACAGAGAATTATAGAAAGCCATGTGAATGGAACACATAAGAAATTTCTCTTTCTCTACACTACTATGTGCATGCTGTATAGAGAAGGTATTCCATTCCACCCAAAAATTTGATACCGAAATTTCACCGGAAATATATGTTTTAGGGTCCCCTGTATAAAAAAAAAAAAAAAAAAGCATTTTCAGAAAAATGTCGGTGCGTGTGTGTGTGTGTGTGTGTGTGTGTGTGTGTGTGTGTGTGTGTGTCCGTGTGAACACGATAACTCAAAAACGAAAAGTTGGTAAAACACCAAACTATGTATATACGTTTAGTATCTTCCAAGGATGCGACATAAACGATTTTGGGGGAAATATTCTCATCCCAAACTATCTTGTATATTGAAAAATTTTCGATTTTTTTTTTATTTTCTCAAAAATGGCTCTAACGATTTTCATTAAAATACCGCATATTAAAGATATTTTGACGACAAATAAAGTGTATACTTTGAATTTTCTGGGAACAGCCTCTGTAGACTTCTTTATTCTGGATGAATTTTGCTTAGTTCTGCATAACTGGTAAACCGTAAGAGATAGATAAATACTTACAACATAAAATATTTCGACCTCGTTAAAACACATCATTTATGTCATATACATTTTTTTTTTCATGAAGTAGACTATTTTTTAGGTATTTCTTGTTATAGGTATCCGTTTTAAAATACTTGAACTTTTCATTTATGGGATTGGTCAACTCCAGGCAATGCAAAGAAATAGATTTCATCTACTGGCGAGCTTTTAAAAAATTTGATTATCGTTTTAGCTTCGTGTATTCCTTTATATCTCTTGTACTTACTAGAAAGTATTTCTGCTAATTTGTATCTCGATTAGCCAGAAAATAAGCTTTTTAACAATAATTTGTTACAGAGATGTAGAGAAATTTATGTGAATGGAACATATCAGATTTTTTTTTTCAATTATAACTCAATTTATAGGGCGCTGTCAATAATGTTCGGATTATTCCCGTAAATTCCGTGTTTGCAACGGAAATTATTTGCATATATCCGCAATTATGTAGTACATTCTGCAAAGCTGTTGTGTATATGCGCTTAGCATGTTGTACATCAATCAATCGATAGAGCATTTACGTCGGATTAATACAAATCCGTTGCTTACGAGGACCAGTGTGCAGCATTCAGTTTATCATTGTTAATCCCCAAGTCATTGAACCGTATACTTGGTCAACTACTAAATCAGAGGCTGGCCTGCAAGCCTCAAAAACCTTTTATCAACCGCTCGCCACAATGAAATCGGCTACATAATAATCAGAATTATTATTGTGAATAATTATTTTCTCTATACGTACTACGAGGGTTTTTTTTTTCTTTTTTTCTTTTTTTTTCAACCTACGACAGGTTATAAATAATAGACTATTTCATAGAAAACAATAATTTTATTACTAAAACTTTTGTACACTTACGGTTACTTTTCAACATAATCACCGAAAAGATTGAGACATTTATTGTACCTGTGCACAAGCTTTGCAATACCCGCTTCAAAAAATGTTGCTGCCAATGATTTCAAATGAGCATTGATGTTTTGAAGATCTTCGTTGGTTTGAAAGTGCTGCCCTCCTAGCCACGTCTTCAGTTCAGGGAAAAGGTGAAAGTCGCTGGGTGGCAGGTCAGGAGTGTACAGCGGATAATCGAAAATGTCCCATTGAAATTGTTCAAGGAGCCGATGGGTTGTGCCAGCAGTGGACAAGCGTTGTCATGGATCAACACAATTCCTGAAGTCAGCATTCCTCTCCGTTTGTTTTGAATGGCTCTCCGCAAACGTCGTAAAGTACGAAGATCTTCAAAACAACATCAATGCTCATTTGAAATCATTGGCGACAACATTTTTTGAATCGGGTATTGCAAAGCTTGTGCACAGGTACGATAAATGTAACAATCTTTTCGGTGATTATGTTGAAAAGTAGTCAGAAGTGTACAAAACTTTTAGTAATAAAATAATTGTTTTCTATAAACTTGTCTTTTATTTATAGCCTATCTGAAGTTGAAAAAAATTGTCTTCTGCAAGTAAACTATTCTTTCAAAATGATTTTATCTAAATAATGCTAATCGAGATGAGCATTGTCAGAAATCGTGTTATTACTTATTTCCTTATAAGTAATGGTGAAAAAAAGGAATAAGCTACGCTAAAGCGAATGCCAAATCTTTTAAAAGCTGTCGCTATGCGTCTGTCATTGAAATTTCCAAAGCCAGGAGTAAAAGAATGATAGTTTGCCTTTTGAGAAAAGTTTAATTAGTTTAAAACTGAAACCAATAACAAGGAATATCCGGAAACAATTAACTCTACAAAAAATGTATATGACATAAATCTCGGTATCAAAGTTATGGGTGAAATACATTATCTTCTCTATCTACTATGTACATTGCACATTCGTGCTAGAGAAAGTAATGCGGATTGAGCATCGTGATGAAAAGCAGTAATGGAAAACATAAAAAAGGAAAGCTGATCCATGCGAGTTCACAGCGAACTTTTCTCACACACACAATTATTATCAGCATGTATTGTTAATAAAAGTGTGTTAAACATGTGGGAAATTTCTGGGTAGCTGAATGACGTCATAAAAGCAAAAAAAAATCTGATGTTTTCCATGCACATGACGTTCCCTACATCTCTGTAACAAATTATTCTCAATAAGCTTATTCTTATATCTACTTCATGCTAATCGATGTAAACATTAACAGAAACGTTCTTATTACTTAGTATCTTATAAGTAGAAGGGAAATAAGGGAATACACTAGGATAAACAGACAGTCAAATGTTTTAAAATGTGGTTGCTAAGGGATTGAAATCCGTTTCTTTGCCTGGACCGGTGCTGACAAGCGCTGGTATGAGAAACTTTTTGAGTATTTTAAAACTGAAACCAATAACAAAGAATATCTCGAAAATAGTCAACCACACGAAAAAAATATACATGCCGTAAATTGTGTTTTAAAGAGAACTATATTTTTTGTACAGTAAGCTTCTGCTCATCTCTTACAGTTTATCAGTTTTGCAAAATTCAGAAAAGTGCGTCTAGAATAGAGGTCTTTAGAGGCTATTCCCAAAAAATTCAAGATATAAATTTTGTCATATAAATAGCTTAAATATAAGAGATTTTAACCAAAATCGTCAGAGCCATTTTTGAGAGAACCAAAATTTCTGAAACTTTTTCCATGTAAAGGGTAGTTGGGAGTGGGGGGATTTCCCTGAAAATCTTCGTATTGCATTCTTGGAAGATGCTGAATTTAAACATCAAGTTTGGTGTTTAACGGATTTTTCGTTTTTGAGCTAAGAGAAAGTAAAAATGCTGTGCGTTAGGCGATTTTATTTTGTGTAAGACTTCGTTATAGCCTTACGGTGTACCTCGGCTTAGCATTTAGCAACGAACAACCTAGAATTTTCCCCCAATCTCAAGTCACCGTTTCGGAGATAGGATTTCGTATTATTATTTGAAAAAAAAAAAAAAAAACAACTGATGGGTTCCATTCACATGACTTTCTTTACATCTCTGCAACAAATTATTGTTAGAAAGCTTATTCTTCTATTTACTTCATGCTAATCGAGAAAAAATTAGCAGAAATAGTCTTATTACTTGCTTCCTTGTAAGTAGAAGTGAAATAAGGGTAAAGAGATAGTCAAAAGCTGGTTGCTATGTGATTGAAGTTCCTTTTTTTGTATGGACAGGAGTGTACAAATTCCTGTATGAGAAAAGTATACGTATTTTAAAGCTGAAACCAATAACAAGGAATATCTCAAAAACGATTGACTCCACGAAAAAATGTATACAACATAAATTGTGTTTTTAATGTGCTCTACATTTTTTGTGTGGAAGTTTTTGTCCATTTTTTTGGTAGTGTATAACGCCCGCTTTAACTATTTATGGCACCGCAGGCGGTGACACTGATGACACATGAATGATGATGGAGCACCGGTGGAATGCGATGGCGGGGGAAACCCCAGCGCCACTTTGTCCACCACAAAAATCACAGGCGGTCGCTTGGGATCGAACCCGGGCCGTTTAGGTGAGAGGCGAATGGTCTAACCACTCGGCCACGGCGCGGCCCGTTTTGTCCATCTCTTACGGTTTACGCGAAATTCCCTAAAATTCATCCAGAATTTTAAGCCTATTCCCAGAAAATTCAACATATACGTTTTATTTGTCAGGGGATTAGGGATATTTTAATCAAAATCCTAAGAGCCATTTTTGAGAAAACCAACATTTTCGAAAAAAGTTCCATGTAAAGGATATTTGGAGGCGGGAGGATTTTCTTTAATATATTAGTGCCGTATCCGGTGTTTTCGTTTTTGAGCTATGTTGTCCACAGACACGTACACACACCACACGCACACACGGACCTTTATTTTTAAAAAATAAAATTAAAAAAAAATGGATTCATGGGGTCCAAAACATATATTTCCGATGAAATCTCGGTATCGAATTTTTGGGTGGAATACAATACCTTCTCTACACACTATGTGCATAGTACGTGTAGAGAAAGTAAATATCCACCAAAAATAATTTGTTTTTCTAAGGACTTTTTGAACGTCCCTCATGTTAACGTGACACACATGAGCCAAACAAGTTATCGGGACAAAGTTATGTTGGTAAAAGAACAATTGACACACAAACTAACCCCAATAAACTCAAGCTTCTGTTTTATCAGTAGTGGGTATTTCAAGTAATAACTAACAGCCTGCGACTTGAGAACAGATTACTGCTTTATCAGTAGTTTAACAAAAGGAAATATTTGGTGGCCACACACATGGGAAAGAAACAGGTGGTATTGATTTCAACAAGCACGAGAATCACTTCACTGACGTATCGCAGTTGATAACAGGAGATAACCAAAACAACCTGATAACAAACTTATGAAAGAAGCTGACGAGTGGGATGACAGGCGGTAACGTCTGCTGTCCGGATTCGGAAGGTCCCGGGTTCCATCCTCGGCGATGCTGCGGTACCGAAGCCTCCCGCGGTCAGAAAAATAGCCCCGAAGCCTTCCCCAAAGCAGGTCGCAACAGGCAACAGTTGCAGTTTGGTGTTTATAATATCTATTTATTTTATTAGTTTTGAAGGCTTTTCACATATAACTTCCGTAGCTTTTCTCTTCAGATCACAAAGTACTTTCTGTCTCTGGATTTTGTCACTAGGTGGTGCCGCGTTGTTATGGCCCTCTTGAATATCCAGGACATCTATTTCTTCAATGGAAAAGGTTTTAATAAAACTTTTGCAACTTTTAACATTGCACGTCCATCGCGCTAGTCCACTTTTTAAACACTTCTGGAATCCGAAAGTATAACGGTTCCGAAGTAGACTTTTCCTTCCTGTCCTACTCACCGTAATTTTAGTCTCGTCGGAAAACATATTAACTGTGAACTAATTTGCTGTACATTGAAAAAAATCAAGGAAAAAATCTTATGTGTTACACTCACATGACTTTCTCTAGCTACTCTAAAAACGTCTTACAAAAGATAATTCTTCTTTCAACACAATGTTAATCGAGATAACCATAGCAGAATTATATTACTTAGTTCCTTATACGTAAGTACAATGGAAGTAAGGGAATGCACTAGGCTAAAGTGATAGTCAAATGTTTTAAAAGCTGACTTTATGCGATTGTCATTGCAAATCGTTTGTTTACTTGGCCAGGAGTAGAACTAAAGAAAAACGGACAATTTCTGTCTCAGAAATGTATAAGTGCTTACAAGTGAAACTAATAACAAGGAATACCTCGAAAACGGTAAACTCCACGAAAAAAGGTATATGACATAACTTGTGTATTTCAACAAGATCTACATTTTTGGTGTTGTTAGTTGTTTTATATCTCTTATGGTTTAATGGTTACACCGAACTAAGCAAAATGTATCCAGAATAATGAACTCTTCAGAAGCTCTTCCAGAAAATTCAGGATATACATTTTATTTGTCAGGTAAATGTCTTTAGTACACAATATTTTAATCAAAATCGTTAGAGCCATTTTAAGAAAATCAAAATTTTCGAAAAAAGTTCCACGTAAAGGGTACTTAAGGGTGGGGGGATTTTCTTGAAAATATTCGTGTCGCATCCTTGGAAGATACCAAACTTAAATACCAATTTTGGTAAATAACCGTCTTTTCGTTTTTGAGCTATGCTGTCCACAGACACTCACAGAAGGACAGACAGACACACACACCAACCCGTTTCTGAATTTTTTTTTTTTTTTTTTTTTTTTTTGCATTCAGGGGGTCCTAAAACATGTATTTCCGTGTAAAAACTCGACATAGATTTTTTGGATGGAATACAATACTTCTCTATCCATATGTACATTGGGAAAGTAAAAATTAGGCATAAACATGCCACTCCACCTGCTGGCTAATTACACCAGTTTCGCGGGAGGCTTGGGGGTTGTTACCTGCTGCGCTTACCTGGGTACGCGAAGCATCGGTCCTGCGCCCGTGTCACCATAGGGTTTATCGTGGTTTTCCTCTGGTCTCCAAGGCGAACGGGGTGGTGTATTCTACGATTTTCCGTTCCCTAATTTCATTTCCCTTTTAGGTTGACTTGGAGTTGTGGTTCGGTCGTGGCTGGCAGATGACGCAGAGGCCTGCGATTTGAAAAACTTCCCGCCCCTATGGAGGTTCCACCGCAGAGTCGTGTTTCCCAGTTCCGCTACAAGGACGTCATAGCAGAGGTCAAGTCTAGAACTATAGGGTCATTAAATAATAAGGTAATCCCCTCTCGTCAATTTGAGAGAAAATGCGTAAGAGTATGTCAGAAACTACCACCATGGACCAAATCAGATGAAGTTCACACAATCTCAAAAATGACACCATAGACGACGCCTCGCCAAAATGACCAGAAAATACATCAGCGACGCAGAACACAGACCACACCATCAGAAACTACTGTCAAGAGAAAACAGACCCAGCTAAAATCCGAAAAACCACCAAGCGACCCTCCATTAAAAGCCATAAAGAGAAAAAGGACTACAAGACGAAGAAATCAGACAACACATTGAACAAATACTACGGATACAAACTATAACCATACCAACTCTAAACCACAAGTATACTTAAAGTAAGCAAATTGTAAATACTGTAAATATTCAGCATGTAATTAATTGTAGCTAAATTTGATTTAAAAAAAATCTGATGTGTTCCATTCACATGACTTTCTCTACATCTCTGCAACAAATTATTGCTAAAAAGCTTATTCCATTTACTTAATGCTAATCGAAAACAAAATTAGCAGAAATAGTCTTATTACTTGCTTCCTTGTAAGTAGAAGCGAAATAAGGGAGTACCATAGGTTAAAGTGATAGTCAAAAGCTGGTTGCTATGTGATTGAAATTCCTTTGTTTGAATGAACAGGATTTGACAAAGTCCTGAATGAGAAAAGTATACTTTTTTAAAGTTGAAACTAAAAACAAGGAATATCTAAAAACCGATCAACTTCATGAAAAAAAAATGCATATAACATAAAATGTGTGTTTAAAAGTGCTCTACATTTTTTGTGTGGTAAATTTTTGTCCATCTCTTACAGTTTAGCAGTTATGCAAAATTCCGTAAAATTCCTCCAGAATAAAGTAGTCTTCAGAGGCTATTCCTAGAAAATTCAAGATATACATTTTATTTGTCAGGTAAATATCTTTAATATACGATATTTTAATCAAAATCGTTAGGGCCATTTTTAAGAAAATCAAAAGTTTCGAAAAAAGTTTCATGTAAAGGGTAGTTTGGGGTGGGGGATTTTTCCTCAAAATCTTCGTGTCGCATCTCTGGAAGATACTAAACTTAAATACCCAGTTTGGTATTTTACAGACTTTGCTTTTTTTGGATACAGGGGACCCTAAAACATATATTCCCGGTGAAATCTCGGTATCGAATTTTTGGGTGGAGTGCAATATCTTCTCTATACACTATATACATAATAAGTGTAGAGAAAGTAAAAAACTGTCGCCTGTCTTCGGTCTCTCCTATTAACAATAAATCGTGGGTGAAGAGGGAAAATCCCTGAAACGGCCAAGGTAAATCCCTAAACACCCCTACCTGCCTACCTCTCGCGGCCTCTCTCTACTGTGTGAGGGACCCAAAAGTCGCCGGGAAAGTGGTGCCGGCAAAAGCGCACTGGAGTCCCTATCTTAAATAAATGCTGAAAATATTGACCATCTGCTTCCAAATACGCATTGTAACAAGTTAAAAATGTTCTCACTCGTTCACCTAAGCTCAGCAGCAGAAATCTTAGTGACATCATCATGCAAGAAATCACAAGGATTCCTGCTGCTAAGCTTAGAGTAGAGGGCGAGAATAATTTCGCAAATTGTGCTGCTATATGCGAGTATAAGGTCAACATTTCCGTAATTTGTCTTAAGATACATGTTTTATTGCGCATTTACCGGCACCACTGAGGGTTTTTACTGTCGGAAAGTTTGTTTAACTGATTAAATGTAAAATTGTTTTAGTCCAATATCTCTTTTCCAATTATATGTCTTTTCAGTAGCTTCAGTTTTGATTAATAAATTTATCTTTTGGTATCTGCCTGGACAACTAGCGGTTTTTAATATATGTATTTAAATGTTGCATGGACTCTTTTCTCAAGGCGATTTGTACAAGGAAGGACTTGCTACTGAGTAAACACACTTCGTTTTATAATTCCACATGTTTTAATTTCACTTTTAATATTTAAAATATAAAACTTCAATTAATCTAACAAGTATCTTCTTAAATGAATGTTTGTATAAGATATTATTATTTTCTCTATTTACAATATGTACCGTCGAAGTATTCAAATATATCACACAGATGTACATTCCTTCTCTTTCGTTCTTCTTTGTCTCTAGGCAAACTTTTTCAAAAAACAAAAGACAGGAGATAATCTATTACTAATTCATTTGTTCTTCCATCAAGAAAACAAGACTATCGATATTCACAAACATTCGATTATCGTTCATTGCTCATACGCAGAAATACTTCCTTTTTAACCAATAGTTAATAACACTAATTAAAGGCAATGAAACAAAATTGCACGGTTGTACAATAATATTCCGTTGCACCACTAGGCGTCTCTGTCGTCCAGCAAAACCATTCTTCTCCTGTGATTCCTTTGCCTCATGCGTATAGTTTTCTCCAAAACATTATGGCCTTTCAAACGGAACCGCTCCTCTCCCCTGCCACTGGGTAATAACCATTAGCAAACAAAAGACGACCCTGTACTAGTGGCGAGAGGTAACGTAAAATCTGCTTCCTTAACATAAGCTTTCACGCTTGCAAGTCAAGAATCGCGCCTCAGCTAAGGGACCAGTAAGTGGAAAACTTGACGAGGGTTGATTTCCAGCCACATATCCCTACGTCAGCTATTCATTGTCTTGTGGAAGAGGTAGATAATTCAGGCACTATAGCGACAGCGTGATGAAAGTGATATGTAAGTAAGAAATAATGCAAATAAAACTTAACTCTCTTTTTACTTTCTCAACCTCGTACACAATACATCGGTAGAGAAAGTATTGCATTTCACCAAAAATTTCGATAAAAATTTCTCTCGGAATACAAGTTTTAGGACCCTCTGAATAAATAAAATCATATGTATAAAAAGGTTCGAGTGTGTCCGTGAACAAGATAACTCAAACGTTTAGTCCACGCAAAGGGCGGTCTGGGGTCGAGGATTTTCTTAAAATGTTTGTTTCGAGTCCTTGGAAAGCCCAGAATTTTGATATTTAACGGACTTTTCGTTTTTGAGTTACGCTGTCAACACACACGCACACGCACACGCACACACACACACACACACCCGCGCATTGGAATTTCGCTGAAAAAATAACTCAGGGGACCTCAAAACATGTGAGAAAGTTGAGAAAGTACAAATTCAGAATTTAAATGTTGTTCATATCTTACAATCACTTCTCTTACGCCTCTTCTGCCAGTTTCTGGTTAAAATGTTACCGTAACTTACTCTTTAAAGCCCAAAAATCTGATGTGTTCCACCCACATGACCTTCTCCGGCTGTTCCAAAAACAAACTTTCCTTGCAAAACATTATTTTAAATACGTCATGCTATTCAAGATAAACACCAGCAGAACTGGTCTTACTACTTGCTTCTTTGAAGAATAGGAAAATAAGGGAATCACTAGGCTAAAGCAATAGCCAAATATACTAAAAGCGGGTCGCTAAGTGAAACAATAGAAATTCGATTCTCTTTGCTTGCTAGGAGTAAACAAACTAAAGACAAAAAAAAAGTTCTCCCGTCAGAGAAAAGTTAAAGCAGTTTAAAACTGAAACCAATAACTAGGAAAATCACGAAAACGTTTAACTCTTTGAAAAAATGTATATGACAATTGTGTGGAGTAAATATTTGTCTATCTCTTGCGGTTTATCAGTTACACAGAAGTTACCCAGAATGAGTTCTTCAGAGAAAATTCAAGATACATATTTCGTTTGTCATTAAAATATCTTGAACTTATGACATTTTAATACAAACGTTAAAGCATTTTTGAGAAAATCAAAATATTCGAAAAATGTTCCATGTAAAGGATAGTTGGGGTGGGAGATTTTCTTGAAAATCTTAGTATTGCATCCTTGGAAGATACTGAACTTTTAATACAAATTTCGGGATTTTACAGACTTTTCGTTTATGAGCTATGCTGCTTGCTAAAATCTCGAATTCAAATTTTTGGGTGGAATACGAACCTTCTTTGTCCACTGTGTACATTGTAGAGCAACGGCAGCAGCAGTATTAACTAACGCTAGCACGGTCTTTAGTATTATCATCCACAATTTTCTTCTCAACAAGACGTTTGTGCGATGTTACAGAATACCAAATAGAACGTAGCAACGATTAAGCAGTTTTATCAAGTTTTTAAAGCTTTAAAAGACTTTCTAGAAAAGATGTGAATGCGTGCGTGCGTGTCTGGTAGGCTCGTGGTGAGCCTGGGTGTTGTTGCTGTGTACCTACCCTGGTAAGGGTTTAACCACAGGAATGAGGTGATGGTTAAGGTTTTGTTTGAGGTTTCGAGTGTTGGTGTTAAGGAGGTAGCGCTGGTAGGCTCCTCGAGCGGTTGCATTTTCAGGAGCAGCATCCTTTCCTCTGCTCCGCTGGTGTTTATTTATTTATTTAAATATGGTGGTGAATTTTGATAGACCTGTCCCTATGGGAGGGGGGGGGGAGTGCTTTGTTCAGCTATTACGCTGTTGGCTGGTTTAAAGCCGTTGTTACCGGGGGTGCCCACAAGCCATGCGGGGAACCCGGAACAGCCTTTTTCGGCGTTCAGAGGGTAAGTACTCCCCCAGTGATCTGACAAGAGCGTTCTCATGTTCGCCCAATCTGGCGTAGAATTTTTGAGCCCGGCGCCTAATAACATCTTCCACATATGGGAGGGCCGAAGCTTCATGTAGTAGCCTCAAAGGGAAACGTCGACATACAGAATATATGGACCGGAGTCCTCTATTCTGCACCCGCTGTAACCAGAGAAGCCAGGAGTCTGCTGCCATACCCCACACTTCGCAGGCATAGAGCATCTAGCGCCTTGAAAAGGAGTAACTTTAAGTGAACCGGCATCTGGGAGGCCAGCACAGGGTAAAGGGAGGCTACCGCCCCCTTCGCCCTGTCCGACGTTCCCCGCACGTGTTCACGAAAAGTTAGGCTCTTATCAAGAATGTGAATGGTTGCTGTCGTGAATAATTTATACGATTCGAAGTTGTAGGCTAAGTTCGCGGGATAGGGCCATAGTTTTTAAAATTTGCATTATATGAAGAATTTCGAAAGAAAAATATGTTTAAGTAGCTAAATAGTTTCCTTGGTGGTTAATCTTCCGTAATAATAAACGCGTAGGATCACAAATTTATTTTGGATGAACAAGTCCTGAATTTTAAAAACCTATGCTTGAATCATCTTTTCCTATGAGATGGCCATGACCACATATTTTATGTCCGTTTAGCACGATCACCATATTCCCTTCTGGTTTTCAAGGAACAAAATGCTTTCTCAGCTAGTTAAAGAATATATTTGTGTTCATTTCATGCTGATTTTTTAGACATGTAGACAGCTGATTTTGTTTTTATCTTTCATTATAGAAACGGGAGGAAGTAATATCCTTTCGGAGTTACAGCAAGTTATAACTTTAATAGTTTCACCTTTTTCTGAAGAAGCCACCATTGGAATAGCTTTGGACCCATTTTCAGATTTACCTGCCCTGGACTGTTATTTAACCGTAGATCTGTTTCATCCGTGCTAAAAATAGCTGATGGTTTGTTGAACACACATTTTTACTTTCTCTATACGCTCTATGTACATAGTGCGCGCGTGTGTGTCCGTGTGCCTGTGAACACGATAACTCAAAATCAAAAAGTCAATAAAATACCAAACTTGATATTTAAGTTTAGTATCTTCCAGGGAGGCGACACGAAGATTTTGAGAAAAATCCCCCCACCCCCAACTACCCTTTACATGGAACTTTTTTCGAAAATTTTTGATTTTCTCAATAATAGCTCTAACGATTTTGATTAAAATTTCGTATATTAAAGATATTTTACCTGACAAATAAAATCTATATCTTGAATTTTCTGGAAATAGCCTCTGAAGAGTACTTTATTCTGGATGAATTTTGCGGAATTTTGAATAACTGCTAAACCGTAAGAGATGGATAAAAACTTACTACACGAAAAATATAGAGCATATTAAAACACACAATTTATGTTGTATACATTTGTTTTCGTGGAGTTCATCATTTTTGAGATATTCCTTGTTTTTGGTTTCTGCTTTGAAAAACTTTTCTCATACAGAAATTTGTCAACTGCTGTCCATACAAAGAAAAGAACTTCAGCCACATAGCAACCAGCTTTTGACTATCACTTTAACCTATGGTACTCCCATATTTCGCTTGTACCTACAAGGAAGCAAGTAATAAGACTATTTCTGCTTTTTTTTTTTTTCTGATTAGCATGAAGTAAATAGAAGTAAAAGCTTTTTAAGAATAATTTGTTGCAGAGATGTAGAGAAAGTCATGTGAATGGAACACAAGATTTTTCTTCTAGTATTTCTTCTAGTAGATGACAGTAATCTTTAACTTTCTTGCGTTTCATTCCTCGAATTCGTGGAATAGAAACTCCTTCAGATTTACGTAAAGAAAAATCAGGATGTCTGGATAGACACAGCTTCAGCCAATCACATCCTGTTTTTCCTGCTTCTTTATTCAACTTGTGTTTCAAGCCAAGCTCTTCAGCGAAATTGTTTGTTGGTATGCGAATATCATCTCTTGTAAGAGGAAAACCATGCATATTATTTTTAAAAATGCAAATATGCCTTCGAAAAGGCTGGCCAATTTATTCCGGAATATTGCACACCATCTCTCTCACATTCGTAGAAAAGAAAAGGTCATAGTCCACAACAATCGATAACAATGACTGAAAGCTTGCCGGCAGTCGAATTTCAAAAGCATCACTCCATATTGTGACAATGAGAGTCATTAAAATAAGAACTGAAGCTTTCCTGGCGACGTGTTAATTCCAAATTTTCTCGGGCTTCTAGCCAGGTTTTTACCTGGCTAGAAGCCCGAGAAATTTTGGAATTAAATGAGAGTCATTGTTTATCTTTCCCGTATAGCCATCTCCCCCGGAATTATCCTAATATAATTTATCATAATATATTCACATATATACATATTGTAATAATATACAGATAAAATATATTACGTAAGAGTTTATTCGTTTTGAACGGATGTAAATTCTTATCAACAAATAGATTCCAGGATTCTTCGATTTAAAATCTCTCAATGACGAAAGCGCGTGCGTCAATAATCACAGTTTTTATCGTTTTTATCTTGACCTTTGATTGCTTGTCATCGATATTGACATTCAAAGGTGTACAATCTGGGAAAATGGGAGGAAAGGCAGCGCGGAAAAATACGTGCCAGCAGGACAAAGTTATAAAAACAGGGTTTAGCATCATGTAGGTAACAACTGTTTTTAAACTTGCTGGTAATTGACATGTATTGCTATACTGAATAACTAGTTAGGCATTAAAAAAAAAAAAAATATATATATATATATATATGATATGTTAATTGTATTATTATTATAGTAGGTGAATTTAACTCTGTCACCGGACAGTACCCAATTGCAGAGAATAAATAAATACATGTTTTTTTTTACTTTCTCTACACGTACTATGTTCATAGTGTATAGAGAAGTTATTGTATTGCACCTAAAAATTCGATAGGTACCGAGATTTTACCGGAAATACAGGTTTTGGGTCCCCCTGAATCCAAAAAAACAAACATGTTTAAAAAGGTCCAGGTGCGTGCGTGCGTGGGTGGGTGGGTGCGCGTGTGTGTGTGCCGTTAAATGCCAAACTTCGTATTTCAGTTTGGTATCATCCAAGGATACGACATGAATATTTTCAAGAAAATCCCCCTACCACAAACTACCCTTTACATGGAAAACTTCGAAAAGTTTGATTTTCTGAAAATGGCTCTAACGATTTTGATTGTATCCCATATATTAAAGATCTTTATATCCCAAATAAAATGTATATCTTGAATTTTCTGTGACTAGCCTCTGAAAACCTCTTTATTCTGGATGAATTTTGCCGAATTTGGCTTAACTGCTAAACCGTAAGAGAGCCAAAATGTATAAAAATGTAGATCTCGTCAAAACACCCAATGTATGTACTTACGTTTTTGTTGAAGAGGTAACCGTAGTATCTGACTATCACTTTACCCTAGTGCATTCCCTTCGTTCCCTTCTACTAATAAGGAACTAAGCAATAAGAACATTTATCTCGATTAGCATTGTGTAGAAAGAAGAATAATCTTTTGTGAGAAGTTTATAGAGCAGCTAAAGAAATTCATGTGAGTGTAACATCAGATTTTTCATTTTAACTTTGTAATTATGCCACATTTTGATTTCAAAGTTAACTCAAGATAGGTATGACAATTGCTTACATCAAATACACATGATGGGAACCCAAGTTACACGAACCATAAGTTCGCTAAGACAGGAGAAGTCAAGGTCATAGTTCAAGAACTAGTGCGTGAGCTGTATGTCTCATTGTCTCCCAGATCGAACCATTTAACTTTATTTCCGAAATTTGACCGTTGTCCCTCTCCTTGAAGGAGGACTGATTAGAAGGAGAGATCCATAAAACTAGAAAGAGAGTTGTTTTGTGATGGACCGTGTGTAAAGGTGAAAGTGTTGTGCGGCATTTTGGCGGTGAAGTGAATGTTTTGGCGAAGTTTAGATAGAATAAGTATTAAGTGATAAATGGTGAGGTGGAAATATTAAATGAAAAAGAAAAGAAGGCATATATACATATAATTAAAATAAATAAACTGTTTATATAATGATATACTTAAAATTATTAATTACGTACTTAAGCACTAAGAGAAAATATATGTAAAGTAGGTGAGTTATTAAAAAAATTGCATTATATTAAATGAAGAGTTCTTAACTAGAAGGTTAAATTGAGTGAATATAATAATAATAATAATAATAATAATAATAATAATAATGGCCATTTTGTGAAATTAATAAACTTAATTAGTAGAAACTTACTATACATAGGTTAACATATTAGTTGAGTGCTGGTTTCCAGTTAGATTTACTGGCTTCCAGTAAATATTAGATATAATTGTATTTATACGTTTAATTATTTTTTATCTTAACTTACTCCCGGTCGTCTAGTTTTAGTCACTATAGTAAAAATACTTATTCTTTTCTCATTTATTGGAAGTAAATTATTATTGTTTTATTTTATTTAGTTTCATTTTGTTATTTTAATTTATTTTGATTTGTAAAACTTATTGTTTTTTGAGAAATAAATATAAAGTTTGGAAATATGCCCGGTATAGTAACCAAGGTGCCGGGGTAGGATATTCAGATTTTATTTATTTGTCATCCCCCTCCCCCACTCTAGTTTGAAACCACTTATATGAATTATAACAACGCTTTAAACTTCTCGGCTGTATAAACCATATGCATTTGCTGGCGACGATGTTTAAAGACATATCCTACAAATGCAAGTAGTATTTCCATCAGCTTCCTTGTGACGTAATTTTATTACGGAAACTCATTTTAAGTTCCCCAAGGACACTAGGACTATGTACACATCCGCCGATAAACATCACAACATAACAAAAATGGCAGGCAGTCATTTGTTCTCACCACACGTAGGTATATCTGTTGGCACACTGTTACTGACAGTATGTTTACATTTACCTGTCAGAGATTTCTGGAATAGAATGAATTGTGTATTTGCATTTTAAATACGACCTGATTTTATTGACTCCATGGCTCTTCACCGCAGCGAAGCAAACAGGGAACCTATTAAAAATAATCTGATGTTCCATTCACATGACTCTCTACAACTCTGTAACAAATTATTGTTAATAAGCTTATTCTTTCATGCACTTCATGTTAATCGAGATAAACACTAGCAGAAACGGTCTTATTAGTTCCTTATAAGAAAGAAAATAAAGGGAATACATTGGGCTAAACCAACAGTTAAACTTTTTAAAATGTGGTTGCTATGGAATTGAAATCAGTTTCTTTTCATGGCGAAAAGTTTTAAGTGTTTTAAAACTGAAACTGAAACCAAAAATAAACGGTGGAAAACGGTCAACTCCAGGGAAAAACGTATATGACATAATATTAGTTTTGAGGAGCTCTACATCTTTGTGTAATAAGTTTTTGTTTATCTCTTATAGTTTACTAGTTATGCAAAATTAAAAAAAAAATCTTCCAGTATAAAAGGTCTTTAGAGGCTATCCCCAGAAAACTCAAGATATATATTTTATTTGTCATGTAAATACCATTGATATACGATATATTAAATGAAATCGTTAAGGCCATTTTTGAGAAAATTAAAATTTTGAAAACTTTTCCATGTAAAGGAAATCTTCGTGGCGCATCCTAGGAAAATACTGAACTTAAATACCAAGTTTAGTATTTAATAACGGACTTTTCGTTTTTGAGTTATCGTGTTCACACACACACGAACCTTTTTCTGAAAATGCTTTTTTTATTCACGGGACCTTAAAACTCATATTTCCGGTGAAATCTCGGTATCGAGTTTTTGGGTGGAATGCAATACCTTCTCTATACACTATGTACATAGTGCTTGGATTACATAAAAAGTGCTACTTGCTTTACCAGGTTTACAATGAGCACGCACCACTTTCCATTAAGCTAATGGCTGCAGCGAATGAACACACGTGTATACGTCACTCAAAGTGAATTTATCAACGGTTATATCTTTCGACGCTCTCTGTTACCTATCCATAGAATTTCAATGCAAATGGAATGGCTTGCGCGTTTGAATGACAATCGCTTCCACATTCGCTATTGTAAGCATCCTTGTTGCTGGAAAAGGACTGCAAGAACAAAAACTCTTCTCAGCACATACCTCCTAAGAAGTGCGAACTTTCCAGAACTCTTTAACAAATGAACCCCTGAAGGAAGAAGCTCGGAAAGAAGTAATTAGTGTTTCGCTTTTGTTTCTCATTTTTGTTTGTTTCTTTGTTTCTTTCTTATATTTCCATAATAACCACTTTCTTTATCACGTATATTAAGCAGATGTGTCGCACCACAAATTTGATGTCTATATTTCACCGGGAATGTTTCGAGGCCACTGAATCTAAACATAAGATTTTAAAAAAGCGTATGTGTTACACTCATTTGACTTTCTCTACCTGCTCTGCAAACAAACTTTTCTTACAAAAGACTGTTTTCTTCTGTCTACAACATGCTTACTGATTCTTAAGTTGAGCAATGCTGTCCACACACACACACACCTTTTTGTAAAAAAAAAAAATTGGATTCAGCGGACATCAAAATATATATTTCCGGTGAAATCTCGGTATCGAATTTTTGGGTGTAATACGATACCTATTTCCTCTATACATTATGTACATAGTACGTGTAGAAGAAGTAAAAAAAGATAAAAAAAAAAGAGCCCCTGTGTGTGCGTATGTATGAACAGCATAATCCAAAAACGAAAAGTCGTTTAAATACATTACTTGATATTTAAGCCCTGCATCCTCCATGGATGCAACACGAAGATTGTCAAAAGAATCCCTCACTCCTAATTACCCTTTGCTTTGGCACATTTTTGGAAAATTATTTTCTAAAAAATGATCTAACGTTTTCGATTAAAATATCTAACCTTGTGTTTTAGTAATGTTCATGACAAAGAACATCTTAAGTTCTCTTCATACTATTTTTTGTCCAACTGGTAAACCGTATGAGATAAAAAAAAAAAAACAAAAAAAAAAACAAAAAAAAAAAAACAGCATAAACATTTTTTTTTTTTTACTTAAATATTTCCGTGATATTCCTTATTACTGGTGTCATTTTAAAATAGTCATATTTTCATCAAACGGAAAGTCGTTATTCATTGTTCTTCCTCTTCATAAGCAAAGAAGATGGAGTTTCAATGTCATTACACAACGACCACCTCTATTCACTTTCCGATGTATCTCCAATGAAATATGTCTCACAAGCATGTCTGTAAATGTTTCTCTCTATTAACCCGAAGTAGATAGAAGAGTAAGCTTTTTTGAATAGTTTGTTCAATTGGTAGAGAAAACCATATAAATGTAACACAGCGGATTTTTAACTACGGGATTGATATTTAATTAGGCGAGACACATGGAAATAGATTTTATTTTCTGAAGTCCCCTACATCTAAACGTAGATTGTACTAAAAATATTACTTATTCAAATTCACACTTTTTTCCAAGTTGTCACATTTATGTAGCGAAGTCTACAAATTTAAGACTTTTCTTTCAAATACTTTGTACATTTCAGGTCTTCCACCCAACAATTTGATAAACATTTAAGGTAAATATATATGGCAATTTTAGAAAAATGTAAACGTGTATGTGCAAGTCACATAATACCTTCCAAAGAGCTATGAGGTATACATTACCTTCGTATAATTAGTAAACGATAAACAAAATCTGGCACAAAATGTAAATCTCGTTAAAACACACATGTTAAACCCAATTTTATGTGTATTAATCTTCCGAGATAGTTTTGTTATTTGTATGACCTTACAAATACTGATTTTCTTTAGTGATAAGTCGCCATGCTTTATTCGCATGATCATGGGAAGAAATTGTGTTTCAAAGCTTAACTCAGCGACACGATCTTTAAAAATCTGAATATCACAGGATACAGTACTAATGAAACTTTATCTGAATTAACAATTAGATTAGAATAATCTTTCGTACTTAAGAATGTTTTGTAGAACAGTAGAGAAAAGCATGTGAATGCAACACATCGTTTTTATTACTTTCTCTATACGTACTATGTACATAGTGTATAGAGAAGGTATTGCACTCCACCAAAAAATTCGATACCGAGATTTCACCGGAAATATATGTTTTAGGGTCCCCTGTATCAAAAAAAAAAAAAAGTATTTTCAGAAAAAGGTCCGTGTGTGTGTGTCTGTGAACACGATAACTCAAAAACGAA
This sequence comes from Hymenopus coronatus, assembly GCA_030762935.1. Classification (NCBI taxonomy): domain Eukaryota; kingdom Metazoa; phylum Arthropoda; class Insecta; order Mantodea; family Hymenopodidae; genus Hymenopus; species Hymenopus coronatus. Next base: position 23,637,631 of record CM060891.1, read on the forward strand.
AAACGAGAACTTGGTATTTAAGTTTAGTATCTTCCAGGGATGCGACACGAAAATTTTGAGAAAAATCCTCCCACCCCAAACTACCCTTTACATGGAACTTTTTTCGAAAATTGTGATTTTCTAAAAAATGGCTCTAACGATTTTGATTAAAATATCATATATTAAAGATATTTACCTGACAAATAAAATGTAATTTTGAATTTTCTGGGAATGGCCTCTAAAGACTACTTTATTCTGGATGAATTTTGCATAACTACTAAACCGTAAGAGATGGACCAAAACTTAACACACAAAAAATGTAGAGCACTTTAAAACACACAATTTATGTTATATACATTTTTTTCGTGGAGTTGGTCGTTTTTTAGATATTTCTTTTTCTTAGTTTCAGCTTTGAAAAACTTATACTTTTCTCATACAGAAATGTGTCAACTCCTGTCCATACAAACAAAGGAACATCAGTCACATAGCAACCAGCTTTTGGCTTTCACTTTAACTTATGGCACTGCCTTGTTTCGCTTCAACTTACAATAAACCAAGATATAAAACTATTTCTGCTATTTTTTCTCGATTAGCATGAAATATATAAAAGATAAGCTTATTAAAAATAATTTGTTACAGAGATATAGAGAAAGTCATGTGAATGGAACACATCAGATTTTTTCTTGTTAAAATCTGTGATTCCAGTGAAATTTCAATTTCTAAGTTTTGGACACAATACAATAATTTTTCTGTCACAGGCAAGCAGAGAGAGGAAGGGGGAGAGGGAGAAAATACGTGTGAGAATAAGACAAGGGAAATATAATAACAGTAGCCCACTTCATGTTGATATACCCAAAATTTGATAAACAACGCAGTCAGTTTGGTATACCCAAAAAAAAATTCTGCAATACTCAACGATGCTTCTCTCATTCATAAAACAATTAGTTACCTCAAAGAAATAAATGTATATAGACTCGTATAACCAAAGAATACCAAAATGTATTTAAAACTAGTAATTGTAAATTATAAATGTTATTAATGCATTGTTGTAAATCATGTAAGGTCGTGATAAAACCTTAAGAGGTTAAAACGACAAAAAGGAAAGTTCTGTATTCTAAAACACACGCGAGTGTATATCAATGACAAACGTTTTCTAGTTAAATTTATATTTTCACGAAAATCATGTTTCGCTGAAGCAGTTCCATTTTCTTTGAACAAGACTGATATTTTCGCAGTGATACGTCTAGACTGTGAAGTCACAGGAAATGGTCATCGTAATCTCCGGCTGCTGTTTTATTGCCGCTCAAAGATGAAGAGACACGAATGAATGGCTTGATTGACATTGAAAGTCAACGGTTATTGCCCATCAGTTGACCTCATGACGTGTTCAGTTCCTGGCTTCTTCCTAAAGGCATATGTACAATCTAGAGCAAGCCTGCCGTGTTTGGTTCCCTACTGTTATTTTCTTTAGTTAATGTTGACAGAATTCCCTTATAGATTGCTTTTCAGATCTCTTGTTGGATTGAATCAAGTGAGCGGTTAGTGAAGCCATGATCTTTAGACTATGCAGACAGAACTATCCACCACCAGTAACGCTCCCAGCGAAACATATACCCTGAAAACTGAGACAGAGAAATATCTCCTGGATCGACGACCCGTATGCAAAGCAACAAACTTAAACTAGCCCGAGCAAGACTGGCAAAGCTCTGCCTCTCCTCAACAAAAGATCTTCACCCAAACTAAAGAACTGACACTACTTTACACGACTCTATTCAGACCACTCCTACTTGTCCAGTTTGGAGATGAACCAGTCCTTCCGAAATCAAACTATCCAGATATTTCAAAACAAAGTATAGCGAATCTCCACGAATGCATCATGGTTTGTCAGAAATAGTCACTAGATAGAGAAAATAGAATCAGCATCATTCAACAGTCAATTTCTTCACAAACCAAACAGTTTTACAGCAAGCTGAAAGACGTCTCGGGAGCCATTCACTATTCTCTTGGCAGAAAATCTAGCTATCCAACTCGCATCAAGAGTCGCCTACCACTGGACCAGCTCTCACAAGACTTTTTGTAAAAATAAAAACAAAAATGTACCTACTTATGAGGGGCCCAATGGGGCTTACCTCATTTCAATGTTATTCAGTATCATGCATGTAAATAATGTCTAAAATAAATTATCTGTAGAGCACACATGGGCTGATCGATAAATAAATCATTAAAAAAAAAAAAAGTGAGCGGCGAAAAGGGTGGGAAAGTGAAGGATTTTATTTGAGTGGCTGGAAGACATTCCCTAGAAATGTCCGTCCTTCGCTGCTGTTACATCCGAGGTCTGGCTCTCAAAACATTGAATGTGGCGTTATTTGTCGCTAAAGCAGTTTTCACAAACTAATCTTCACACCACTCAAGCAATGATCACACTTGCTGAGTGTGGATTTATTTCTCTTTTCTTTTTCTTGCCGTTACGCACGATCTGGGATAATCCTTTTTATTGTTTCACAAGTTTTTTTTTTCTATCTCTATATGTACTATGTATATGGTGTATAGAAAACATATTGTATTGCACCCAAAAATTCGATACCGATATTACACCGGAAATACATGTTTTGAGACTCCCTGAATAAAAAAAACATATTTTTAGAAAAATGTTCATGTGTGTGTGTGTGTGTGTGTGTGTGTGTGTGTGTGTGTGTGTGCAGTATATCTCAAAAACGAAAACTCCGTTAAATGCCATGCCAAGAAAATCCCCCCGCCCTTTACATGGAACATTTTTTAAAAATATAGATTTTCTCGAAAATGGCTCTAACGTTTTTGATTAAACTACCGTACGCTTAAGATACCTTTATGACAAACGAAATGTTTATCTTGGATTTTCTGGAATAGCCTCTGAAGACCTCTTCGTTCTGAATGATTTTCATTGAATTTTGCGTAACTGGTAAAACGCAAGATATAGACAAAAACTTACTTCACAAAAAATGTATATCTCGATAAAATACACAACGGCATATCCATGTTTGTTTTCGTGGAATTGACCATTTCTGAGATATTTCTTGTTATTTGTTATTTGTTTCACACGGAAAGTTGTAAACTTCTGGATAGAAACTGATTTCAACAATCGGCTTTTAAGAGATTTATCATTCTTTTGAGCATTTCATCACAGTTTAAGATCCGTATATCTTAACGGGGCAAATTTTAACAATTTTATATTTCCGTAATTATATTTTAACACGTCACGTAATAACATACATGCACTTTTGACCATCTTTTCGCGATACATGAAAGAATAACATAATTTCCAGAAGGGAAACTGTTTCAAAATAACTTGTGTTATATTTGTCCCATCACTGCTTAACAGGAAGGAAATCACAGACGTTCTTTTCAATTCAGCTTTCACTTACATCCTATATGTGAATATTTAATGCAACAGTTAGTATGTCTCTCTCTCTCACTCTCTCTCTCTCGCGGGTACAAAAATCACATCCGTGAAAATATCGATATTTCTAAAGAAAATCAATATAAAATTAATTAATAGTTTCTAATAATATCAGTCACAAAATCCGTCAAAACTAAATTTTGCCCGTCAAATTGGCACCCCTGCCTGTATGTGTCAAATACTATCTTGTCTCCTTTATCTCGCCATTCTATTGACCAATGGCTGGAATAGATAAGTGAAGCTTTAAATCGGATATATGTAACTGTATCTACTCAGTAAAAAGCTGCTGTCGACATGGCATATGCCCTTGGGCATTCTTGAACAAGAGAAGTTTTCAAATAAATGAAAAAAACCTTATGTGCTACATTCACAAATTATTGTTAATAAGCTTATTCTTCTATCTACTTCATGCTAAAATTAGCAGAAACGGTCTTATTACTTAGTTCCTTTATAAGTAGACGGGAAATAAGGGAATACACTAGGCTAAACCGACAGTCAAATGTTTAAAATGTGGTTGCTAAGGGATTGAAATCCGTTTCTTTGCGTGGTCAAGAGTTGAGAGGTTTAAGTTTAAGAATTAAATGTACGATATTAATTATGTTTTTTGAGGAGCTCTACATTTTTTGTGCAGTAAGTTTCGGGCTGTCTCTTACGGTTTACCCAGTTATGCAAAATTCAATAGAAGTCATCCAGAATAAAAGGGCTTCAGAGACTATTCCCAGAAAATTCAAGATATACAGGTTATTTGTCATGTAAATATCTTAAATATACGGTATTTTAATTAAAATCGTCAGAGCGACTTTTGAGAAAATCATTTCGAAATTCTTTCCATGTTAACGGTAGTTTGGGGTGGGAGGATTTTCTTGAAAATCTCCGTGTCGCATCCTTGAAAGACGCTGGATTTAAATATCAAGTTGGGGATTTAACGGACTTAAGTTACGCTGCCCACAGACACACAGATACACACATGGACATTTTTTCTAAAAAGGTTTTTTTTAGGATCTGGGGGTCACAAAATGTGTATTTCCAGTGAAATCTCGGTATCGAAATTTTGGGTGCAATACAGTACGTACATAGAACGCGTACAGATAATAAAATAAATATTAAATATAAAAATATTTTAAAAATATATACAATTAGATAAATAATAATAAAAATAATTGATAATTTAGAAATTGTAATATAAACAGATGAAAGGTATTACATTTTTGAAATAAAATTTGAAAAATAAATTAAATTTATAAATTTGTCATTTTCACATGGTAGAATGTAGGGCTGTTGAAATGTAATAGAAGAACTAGGTTTATGTGAAGTTGAGGATAAATTTTGGTATTAAAATGTTTTTGTTTAACGTGTGTTTTTATGCATTATTTTTACTTTTTATTGGTTAATTATTTAGATTAGATTATGAAAGCGCAATTATTTAAATGTTTAAACTTGGTTATAATTTTATTATTTTTATTTTAAGCTGTATATTTTATCTTTTAATTTATAATTAATCTGTTAACAATAAATGTATGTTGTATGAAAATAAATAATGTTTTAAAAATTTGGCATATTAGCCCTGAGTTTAGAAATTAGGTACCAGGGTTTTTATATAGATTCTAATTTTTTTTAGTATTTGTAGAAAAGTAAAAAGAAAAATCTGATGTGATCCATTCACATGATTTTCTCTACATCTCTGCAACAAATTATTGTTAAAAAGCTCATGGCTCTATTTACTTCATGCTACTCGAGAACAAATTAGTAGAAGCAGTCTTATTCTTGTTTCCTTGTAAGTAGAAGAGAGATAAAGAAGTATCATAGATTAAAGTGAAGTCAAAAACTGGTTGCTATGTGACTAAAGTTCCTTTGTTTATATGGACAGGAGGTGACACATTCCTGTAAGAGAAAAGTAAGTTTTTCATAGCTGAAACCAAAAACAATAAATATCTCAAAAACGATAAACTCCACGAAAAAAATGTATATAACATATATTGTGTGTTTTAACGTGCTCTATATTTCTTATGCTGTACGTTTTTATCTAAGTCTTACGGCTTAACAGTTATGCAAAATTCCGAAAAATTCGTTCAGAATAAAGTAGTCTCCAGAGGCTATTCCCAGAAAATTCAAGATATACATTTTGTTTGTCAGGTAAATATCTTTAATATATGATATTTTAATCAAAATCGCTAGAGCCATTTTTGCGAAAATAAAAATGTTCGTAAAAAGTTCCATGTAAAGGGTAGTTTGGGGTGGGGGGATTTTTCTCAAAATCTTCGTGTCGCATCCCTGGAAGATAACTAAACATAAATACCAAGTTTGGTATTTTACCGACTTTTCGTTTTTGAGTTATTGTGTTTACAGATACACGGACCTTTTTGTGAAAATGTTTTATATTTTTTTTTTGGATATAAGGGACCTTAAAACATATATTTCCGGTGAAATCTCGGTATCGAATTTTTGGGTGGAGTGCAATACTTTCTCTATACACTATGCACATAGTGCGTGTAGAGAAAGTAAAAACAGCAACACTCAAGGAATACCATGTTTGGCACAAGTCATGACCACAGCGCTATGACGACAAAGGAAGCACATAAAGTCTAACTCATTACGTGCAATAGCTCACCTCTGCGACGAGAGTAATAATCATTATTGATGAAGGTCTTTGGCGTACATGACCCCCTGACCTCAGGCCCGCAGCTTTTGTGGTCCAATTTAAAAGATCGACTCTGCATCAAAGGCTGAAAGTTTCCCTTGTCCAACAAAGCGTCATAGAACACAAAATATTCCATGCTACAAATGTCCGTCCGTTCGAGATCTTAGACTCGTGGTGAGGTTAAGTATAGTTTCTGTGTACCTACCCTGGTAAACGCTTAACCACAGGAATGAGGAAGATGGTTTAGGTTTGGTAATATTTTGAGATTTCGGGTGATGATTTTAAGGAGGTAGCACTAAATACGCTCCTCGAACGGTTGCATGTTTACTTTCTCTATACGTACTGTGTACATAGTGTATAGAGAAGGTATTGCATTTCAACCAAACTACGATACCGAGATTTCACCGGAAATATATGTTTTAAGCTCCCCTGTATAAAAAATCATTTTCAGAATAAGGTCCTCTAAAACGAAAAGTCTGTAAAATACCAGACTTGGTATTTAAGTTTAGTATCTTCCAGGGATGCGACACGAAGATTTTGTGAAAAATCCCCCACATCAAATCACCTTTACATGGCACTTTTTTTTTCGAAAATTTTGATTTTCTCAAAAATGGCTCTAACGATTTTGATTAAAATATCGTATATTAAAGAAATTTACCTGACAAATAAAATGTATATTTTGAATTTTCTGGGAATAGCCTCTGAAGACTACTTTATTCTGGGTCAATTTTACAGAATTTTGAATAACTGCTAAACCGTAAGAGATGGACAAAAACTTACCACACAACATATATTTCCGGTAAAATCTCGGCATCGAATTTTTTGGTGGAGTGCAATACCTTCTCTATACACTATATACATAGTGCGTATAGAGAAAGTAAAAAAAGTATCCTAACTTTCCAAACACAACTTGGTAGTTTTTCGAAACTCGAACATAGAAATATGGGCGGGATGACAATGCTGTAAAAAGCTAAAGCAAAACTTTCCGATCAAAATATGAAACAGATCTCTTCTTCAATACTAACAATACAAAGTTATTGATTATTTATCAAGTGAGTGTACCAAAATGTTCTAAAAATCTTGTGTGTTTCATTCACACAACTTTCTCTACATCTCTGCAACAAATTATTCTTAAAAAGCTAATAGTTCTATTTACTTAATGCTAATCGAGAAAAAATTAGCAGAAATAGTCTTAATACTTGCTTCCTTGAAAGTAGAAGCGAAATAAGGGAGTAGCATAGGTTAAAGTGACAGTTAAAAGCTGGTTGCTATGCGACTGAAGTTTTTTAGTACGAACAGGAGTTGAAAAATTCCTGTATGAGAAAAGTATAAAATTTTTAAAGCTGAAACCAAAAACAAGGAATATCTAAAAAACGATCAACTCCAGGGAAAAAAAATTATATTAATAAATTGTGTTTTAATGTGCTCTACATTTTTTTAGTGGTAAGTTTTTGTCTACCCCCTACGGTTTAGCAGTCATGCAAAATTCCGGAAAATACATTCAGAACAAAGTAGTCTTCAGAGGCTATTCCCAGAAAATTCAAGATATACATATTATTTGACATATACATGTGTCTTTTAATCAAAATCGTTAGAGCCAATTTTGAGAAAATAAAAAATTCGACAAAAATTTCATGTAAAGGGTAGTTGAGCGTGGGGGGATTTTCTTGAAAATCTTTTCGTTTTTGGAGCTATGTTGTCCAGAGACACACACACGCGAACCTTTTTCCAGAAATGCTTTTTTTGGACTCAGGGGAACCAAAACATATATTTTCGGTGAAATCTCGGTATCGAATTTTTGGGTGCATTACAATACCTTCTCTATACACTATGTACATAGTACGTGTAGAAAAAGTAAGAAACTATTACGCAGGTTTATTTTCAACAATGTTTTTAAAGTATTTATAAGTAGGAATCTCTACGAAAGTTATACGAAAATGAGCGGGAGATTCAAAATATTGATGTATAATTAAAGCCTGAAAATGGAAAACAATTATGACTCCCTTAAAAGATTGGTAGTACTTACACCACTTTTTCCCACCACCGTCCTCTCCTATATGCGCATTTTGTACCACGAAAGCCACCAGTCACCATTGCATGTTGCTGCTACATGCGCTGTTCTGATACTGAAGATAATGAAGATGGACTGTAACCACAACGCTCTCCACTACACGCTTATCTTCGAAGCATGCAGCAATAAATGCAGTATATTTCCTAGGGGCAACGCCCACTGAACTTTGTGCGGTATTAAAACAAAGTAGGTGCTCAAAACTAGAAGTCTGTTCGGGCTAGGATTTGATGCATTGGTAGTATACAAAATCTGATGTGTTCCATTAAAATGACTTTCTCTACATCTCGGTAACAGGGCCGCGCCGTGGCCGAGTGGTTAGACCACAAAAACAAGGAATATCTAAAAAACGATCAACTCCAAGAAAAAAATGTATATAACATAAATTGTGTGTTTTAATGTGCTCTACATTTTTTGTGTGGTAAGTTTTTGACTATCTCTTACGGTTTAGCAGTTATACAAAATTCCGGAAAAGTCACTCAGAATAAAGTAGTCTTCAGAGGCTATTCCCAGAAAATTCAAAATATACATTTTATTTGTCGGGTAAATATCTTTAATATACGATATTTTAATCAAAATCGTTAGAACCATTTTTTAGAAAATCAAAATTTTCGAAAAAAGTTCCATGTAAAGGGTAGTTTGGGGTGGGGGGATTTTTCTCAAAACCTTCGTGTCGCATCCCTAGACGATTCTAAACTTAAATACCAAGTTTGGTATTTTACCGACTTTTCGTTTTTGAGTTATAGTGTTCACAGACACACGGACCTTTTTATGAAAAAGCTTTTTTTAGATAAAGGGGACCCTAAAACATATATTTCCGGTGAAATCTCGGTATCGAATTTTTTGGTGGAGTGCAATACCTTCTCTATACACTATGTACATAGTTCGTATAGAGAAAGTAAAAATCTCGGTAACACATTACTGTTAAAAAGCGTATTTTCCTATTTACTTCATGCTAATTGAGATACAAATTAACAGAAATGGATAGGTAGAGTAAGACTGAATTTAAACCTTGGATCTAGCCAGTTGCTCTACCACTGTAATACCACACAAGGCGATCTCAAATTATTTTGAGATGACAACCCATATGGCGACTTGCAATGTTGTGGTTTACCGGGAAACTTGCGTTGAGAAATTCAATGCTATGCCGGCACGATGCCATGTTGGCTCAGTGGTAGAGCAACCGACTAGATCCGTGGTTTAAATCCCGGCTATTAAATTGAATTTTTCAGTCTGACTTTGCCTATCCAACCCGTCCGACACACGGTTTCTATGAGAAAACAATCAAGGGAATAAACTCAGCTAAAACGATAGTCAAATCATTTAAAAGCTCGTTGCCATGTAGACGAAATCCACTTCTTTACATTACCAGGAGTTGACAAATTCCCATATGTGATAACTAAAATGTAAATGGAGATTTATTTATGGATGCTCTTTACCTGCTGTGGTTCTCAGCGTCCAATTCTATTCTGGGCGTGATAGACCGCTTAATTTTGCTCAGAGGCCTCTTTTAACAAGCTTGAGGTTCTTTTATGCGCCGTAAATCTAGGACACGGGACCAAGAGCTTGGCCTCCCTTCTGAAGGAAGCCACGCTAAGGATATTTACGCCTGAAAAAAAATCCATCCTCCTCCACCGGGTATAGGAGGTTAGCATGATAGCCATCAACACCAAGAAGGGTGACAATATCTTAAAATAACAAGAAACCAATAGAAAGAAATATATCAACAATGGCCAACTCCACCAAATAATGAATATGACAAATTGTGTGTTTTAACGAGATCTACAATTTTTGTGCAGTAAGTTTCTGTGTATTCTTACCGTTTACCAGTTATGCAAAATTCATCCATAATGAAAAGGTCTTCAGAAGCCATTCTCAGAAAATTCAAGATATATATATATATATATATATATATATATATATATATATATATATATTATTTGTGATGTAAATAGCTTTAATATACGGTATTTCAGTCAAAATCATTAGAACCATTTTCGAGAAAAACATTTTCGACATTTTTTGCATGTAAAGGGTAGTTGGAGAGAGGGGTTTTTCTTGAAAATCTTCATGTCGCGGCCTAAGGAGATACTGAACTTAAACATCAAGTTTAGTATCTCCTAAGGATGCGACTTGATTTTCACGAAAATTCTCTCTATCGCAACTACCCTTTACATGCAAAAAATTTCTATAATTTTAATTTTCTCAAAAAAAGGCTCTAACGATTTTGATTAAAATCTCTTATATTTAAGATACTTACATGAAAAATAAAATGTATATCTTGAATTTTCTGAGAATAGCGTGTAAAGACGCATATACAATGTATAGTGGATATAGAAGTTATTGTATACCACCCAAAAATTCGATGTCGATATTTCGCTGGAAATATATGTTTTGCAGTCCCGGAGTCCAAAAAAAGCATTTTTATTTTCTCTACATGTACTATATGTATAGTGTATAGAGAAGGTATCGTAATGCACCCAAAATTATATACCGGAAATACATGTTTTGTGTTCCCCTAAATAAAAAAAGCATTTTCAGAAAAAGGTCCGTGTACGTGTACGCGTGTATGGACAGCATAGCTCAAAAATCTTAAGTGTTCCATTCACATGACTTTCTCTACATCTCTGCAACCAATTATTGTTAAAAAGCTTATGCTTCTATTTACTTCATGCTAATCAAGAAAAAAAAATAGCAGAAATAGTCTTATTACTTGCTTCCTAGTAAGTACAAGCGAAATAAGGTAGTACCATAGGTTAAAGTGGTAGCCAAAAGCTGTTTGCTATGTGACTGATGTTCCTGTAAAGTTGAAACCAATAACAAGGAATATCTAATAAAAAAAAAAAAAAAAAAAAAAAAAAAAAAAAAAAAAAAAAAAAAAACGATCAACTCCAGCAAAAAAATGCATATAACATAAATTGTGTGTTCTAAAGTGCTCTACATATTTTGTGTGGTAAGTTTTTCTCCATCACTTACAGTTAAGCAGTTATGCAAAAGTCCGTAAAATTCATCCACAATAAATTAGTCTTCAGAGGCTATTCTCAGAAAATTCAAGATATATATTTTATTTGCGAAATAAATATCTTTAATACATGATATTTTAATCAAAATCGTTAGAGCCATTTTTTTAGATAATGAACATTTTCAAAAAAAGGTTCCATGTGAAGGGTAGTTTGGGGTGGGTTATTTTTCTCAAAATCTTCGTGTCGCATCCTTGGAAGATAGTTAACTTAAATACCAAATTTGGTATTTTACCGATTTTTCGTTTTTGAGTTATCGTGTTCAGACACACACGGGCCTTTCTGTGAAAAGGTTTATTTTTTTTTTTTTGGATACAGGGAAATCTCAGTATCGTATTTTTGGGTGGAATGCAATACCTTCTCTATACTCTATGTAAAAACGAAAGGTCCGTTAACTACGAAATAGTATTGAAGTTTGGTATCTTCCTAGGATGCAACACAAAGAAGAAAATCCCCCCCACCCTCAACTACCCTTTACATGAAAAAATTTTCGAAAATTTTGATTTTCTCAAAAATAGCTCTAACGATTTCAATTAAAATGTATATTAAAGATATTTACCTGACAAATGAAATGTATATCTTGGACTTTCTGGAAATGGCCTCTGAAGACTACTTTATTCCGGATAAATGTTACGGAATTTTGCGTAACTGCTATACCGTAAGGGATTGACGAAAAACTTCCTAAACTGAAAATTTAGAGTTCGTTAAAACACAATTTATGTATATACATTTTTTTTTTTTTTTTTTTTTTTCCGTTGAGTGGATCGTTTTTGAGATATTGTTTGTTATTGGCTTCATCTTTAAAAAAAATATTATTTTGTCATGAGGAAGTTTGTCAACTACAGTCCATAGAAACAAAGGAACTTCAGCCACATAGCAACCAGCTTTTGACAATTACTTTAACCTATGCTGCTCCTTTATTTCCCATCTGCTTGCATAGAAGCAAGTAATAAGGCTATTTCTGCTATTTTTTTCTCGATTAGCTTAAAGTAAAAAGAAGCAAAGGCTTTTTAACAATAATTTGTCAAGATTTGGAAGATAATGAACTTAAATACCACATTTGGTATTTAATGGACTTTTCGTTTTTGAGCTATGCTGCCCCCCACCCACCCACGCATGTGGACATTTCAAAAATGATTTTTTTTTTATTCAGTGGGCCTCAATACATATTTTCGGTGAAATCTCGGTATCGAATTTTGGGGTGCAATACAATATCTTCTCTATACACTATCTATATGGTACGTGAAGAGAAAGTAAAAATCTAATGTGGTCCATTCACATGATTTTATTAAGCTGCTCCAAAAACAAATTTTCCTTACGAAAGGTTATGCTAGTCTACATAGATAAACATTAGCGGACATTGCGATATTACTTGCTTCCTTTTAAGTAGAAGCGGAAAAAGGAAATACTCTATGGTAAAGCGATAGTCAAATCTTTTAATATATTGCTACCTAGGTGAAACAATTGGAATTCGATTGTTTTACATTCCCGACAGAAAAACAAGAGAGATGAAGCGAAAGTTACTTCCCGCTTGGGAAAAGTCTAATTAGTTTAAGGGGAGTCGAAATACCCTATCTTACCAACGTTAAAATTTGACCCATTATCTCAGCAGCCATTTAAGATAATTAACAAAATTTTTAAGGCAATAAACTGACTGTCGATTGATGAAAAATAGAATAATTAGTAACAAAGGTAAAAATCTTATATGTTACACTCACATGGCTTTCTCTAGCCGTTCTACAAACTTCTTACATAAGATTATTCTTCTTTCTGCACCTTGTTAATCGAGGTATTCAGCAGGATGTTCTTATTACTCAGTTCCGTATAAGTAGGAAGAAAATAATGGAATACACTAGGCTAAACCGATAGTCAAATGTTTTAAAAGCTGTCGTTATGCGAATGTCATTACAAATCGCTTCTTTTCTTGGCCAGGAGTAAAACAAAAGAAAAATTCGGACACCCCCGTCTGAGAAAAGTATAAGCACTTCAAAGCTGAAACTAATAACAATGAATACCTCGAAAACCGTAAGCTCCACGAAAAAAATGTATATGTGTATTTTAACACGACCTACATTTTTTGTATAGTAAGTTTTTGTCTATCTCTTACGGTTTACTAGTTATGCCAAATTAAGCAAACTTCATCCAGAATAAACAGGTCTTTAGTAGCTATTCCCAGAAAATTCAAGATATACATTTTATTTGCCAGGTAAATATATTTAATATTCAATATTTTAATCAAAATCGTTAGAGCCATTTTTAAGAAAATCAAAATTTTCGAAAAAAGTTCCATGTAAAGGGTAGTTTGGGGTGGGGGGATTTTTTCTCAAAATCTTCTTGTCGCACTCCTGGAAGATACTGAACTTAAATACCAAGTTTGGTATTTTAGCTACTTTTCGTTTTTGAGTTATTGTGTTCACAGACACACGGACCTTTTTCTGGAAATGCTTTATTTTGGATTCAGGGGGTCCTAAAACATGTATTTCCGGTGAAATCTCGACATCGAATTTTTGGGTGAAATACAATACTTCTCTATCCCTATGTACATTGTACATACGGGGCTAAAGAAAGTAAAAATAGAATACTTCTGCTGATTAGAAGGAAAAGTGACTTTTTAATAAACCTCTTAAAATTTTATTGAAAAATGATGATTTTTAAATTAAAAAAATCTGATGTGTTCCATTCATATGACTTTCTCTACATCTCTGCAACTAATTATCATTAAAAAGCTTACGCTTCTATTTACTTCAAGCTAATTTAGCAGAAATAGTCTTATTGCTAGCTTCCTTGTAAGCAGAAGCAAAATAAGGGAGTAGCATAGGTCAAAGCAATAATCAAAAGCTGGTTGCTAAGTGACTCAAGTTCCTTTGTTTGTATGGACAGGAGTTGATAAAGTCCCGTATGAGAAAATGATAAGTATTTCAAAGCTGAAACCAATAACAAGGAATATCTAAAAAACGATCAGCTCATGAAAAAAAAAAAATGCATAAAACATAAGTTGTGTGTTTTAACGTGATCTACATTTTGTGTGTAGAAAGTTTCTGTCTCTCTGTTATGGTTCAACAGTTACGTAAAATTCATTCAGAATAAAAAGTCTTCAAAGTCTATTCCCAGAAAATTCAAGATATACATTTTATTTACCATATAAATATCTTTAATATACGGTATGTCAATCAAAATAGTTAGAGCCATTTTTTAGAAAATCAAAAATTTCGATTTTTTTTCCATGTAAAGGGTAGCTTGGGATGGGGGGGATGTTTCTCAAAATGTTCGTTTCGCAGCCCTAGAAGATACTAACTTAAATACTAAGTTTGGTGTTATACCGACTTTTTGTTTATGTGTTATCGTGTTCACAGACACATACACACACGGACCTTTTTCTACAAATGCTTTTTTGGATACAAGGGACCCTAAAACATATATTTTCGGTGAAATCTCGGAATAGAATTTTTGGGTGTAGTGCAATCAATACCTTCTCTAAACACTACATACATAGTACGTGTAGAGAAAGTAAAATATAACCTAGTTTTCGAAACACAACTTCGTAGAACTACGATACTCTCACATGAAGGAAATATGAGCGGAATGATGACAAAGTTGCGAATAGCTTTGTTGAAGTGGTCTGGTAAAGCGTTCTCCCGGTGTAATTCCTGAGGTAGTGATGTTTGGAGGCTGCGGGCAGTATCCTGAAGATCTGCCAGTGTGCGGGTCAAGGCTTCCTCCCACGTGGTGATTTGGTCAGGGATGGTCTTGACGGTTTGGCGTAACTGATGGGAGTTCGGCTGTGTTGGCTATGATGTCGGCTTGTACTAATGGTAGTGTGGAGATCTGCAGATTATCTTGAGGCGGCGAGGAAATGAAAACGGGCGCTGGTAGCTGTGGTGGCGCGGCGTGCGGCTGGCATCAGTCGGCGTGGGTGTCTGGAGCACACCGCTTGGCCCGTGTAGTGACCTGCACTGTTACAGTACACCGGCGACACGGGAAAACGCGGATGCTCCAGCCTCGACCCAGAACTCCAGTCTGAGTAACGGTGCTGGTCCTCTAGCAGTGTGAATGCGTGTGGCCTTCATGAGTGAGGGTCAACGAAGACGGCCGGCGTTGAAAACTAGACCATCTGGTAGCTGCCGGTGTACTCCACGCACTACTGCGCAGAAGCGCGGCAGTAAAGAGAGTGGTGTTGGCGTAGGTGGTGTGGGCAGTGTGTCGGCTGCAGAGGTGTTTTGTGGCTGCGAGACTTATTCGGCTTCTGCGGTGGATTATGCGGTGTGACTGGCCGGGATGGCTGGCTGAGGCTCGGCGGTGGTCGTGGCCTGGGAGACTGGGTAGGCAATGTCGGTCTCCTGCGGCTCCTCGGTCTGCTCTTGGGCGACAGCGGTGGGCTTGCGGCGTTTTCCTCCCATGTGAAGGCTGAGAGCGAAGTCGTTGGCAGTTTTTTTTTTTTTTGGGGGGGGGGGAAGGAAATGGGAGAGAAAGGATTTAATACTGTGGTGTCACTTTTTATTGGGGCCCGGTACCGCCTGAGGCAAACCGACTGTTTGTGGGTGATTATTATGATGAACGTGGTGAGTAGGGGCACACGACATGGCGAAATGCCCTGACGGGGACCTACAAAATGTAGGTGCATCATTTATCCAGAAAGGTATGTTAGTAGGGCGATGGAGCTCTTCCCAGGTGAGTTCTGGGCGGCGTAGCCATAGCTCCAAAGCTTAACATGTTGGGACGATGTTGAACAGCTGATGTGAGTTGTTGCGTCATGTCTTGAAGCCGGTCAAGCCACGAGTCTGTTGTTGCAGCAGCTCATCGAGCTGCTTGTGGACCTTGCACACTCCTTATAGCTGAGACTGCGCTGGCTGTCAGGGATCACTATGGATCTCACCGACTTTAACGTTTGCATGCGTCTACTCTGGCCATGCCATATGACACAGTGTTAAGTTTGCGGAGTTGTTCAGTCCTCCGAGATATTTGTTACTGTTACTTCTAAATAAATAATAGCTCTGTACATTACTTAACAGTGTAGTTACACAAGATTTACATCTCCGAGTTTTTTTCGGAAGAATCCTAATATAACATTAATTAATAATTGCTAATAATATCCATCATCGGTAAAAACTAAATTTTGCCCATCAAACAACTTGAAAATCTTAATTTTGAAAATCCGACGTCTTGGCACCCTGGTCTACTAGCACCATCAAAGCACACAGACGTCATCTGGTGGTGGCATCCCGTACTGTATACAACATGTTTTCAAATACAAGACCCTCGTATTTTCCTCTATCCTACTTTAGAAAGATCCTACTTTAATCAGAACCATATAAAACGACTAAGTACTTTCTTTTAAAGCTGATTTGTCGATATCACCATGTATTCTTTGAGATAGTACATAGTAATAATTCAGAACCCAGAATTATCATTTCCTGCAACCGTGGGAGAGAACATTGCGTCAAGACAAATGACATGTCAACCATTAAAAACAACATGGGAAGTATCGCAGGTTGACCCAAACAAAGCAACACGCTTTCATGTGGACCCTCTCATATGATAGGACAAAAAACTTTTTTCCGCTATCTATACATTAACTCATAAGCATCACATTACATAGACTATTCAATAAAAAGCTAGTTAGTCAAAGCCTACAAACAATGAGGTGCAGAGTTCGAATCTAGGTTAGTTTGAGTTATCCAGATAAGGTTTTTTCGGGATTTTCCCTAGTCATGAGAAACAAAAAGTTCTACGGTCCCCGGAGACACATTTCATTCGTCCATCGTCCAAACAGCTTCCATTGTTTATATCAGGGGTGGTTGATTTTGCAAAATTGGCCAAAAAGTAGTTGAATACTACAGAAAAGTCCATAACAAATATATCAGTAGGAATAGAAGAGGTGTGGAATCCTTTTCCACTAGCGAAATACTTCAACATTTCCGAAAATGGTTGAAAATATAGTTCTTTCCAAGCAACTTCAGTTTTGTAATTTTAATTGTGATCCTGTAAATTTTTATATACAGAGATTAATAAACTGCCGATGCATTATTATTATTGGTGGTGGTGGTGCTGCTGGTGGTGGTGAAAAATGAAATGGAGTTTTATTTATGGACGCTCTTTAACTGCTGTGGTTCTCAGCGTCCCATTCTATACTGGGCGTGAAAGACCGCTTAATTTTGCTCAGAGTCCTATTAGGCTTGAGGTTCTTTTACGTGCCGTAAATCAACGTCACGGGAGCAACGCTTTACTTCCCTTCCGAAGGAATTCATGTTGAGGACTTTTACGCCCGAAAAAATCCATCGTCCTCCTTGGTTATATGAAGGTGGTGGTGGTGGGAGTTTATAGCCCAGAAGATGGTCGAATATAGGAGATAGTTCTTGCGCGCTCGCACCGATTGATAAACTTTGCCCGATAGCGTGAGCAACGAAGTCCTGAAAATGCTTTCGCAGCAGAACGGGCGAGTCACAGAATAATAGAGAAATGGAAATGGCCTGTTATTTATGGACGCTCTTTAACTGCTTATATTTGGTAGTAAACAAAACGACTATTTGAGGTCTTACATCAGACCCTGGTCGCTTCTCATGGTTCTACAGTACTCGTGACTAACGAGTTAGACTGCGGCTATAATCTGTGTCAAGTTAGTTCTGTCCTGATGTCAACAACAAGGCGGAGCTGGCTCAACTCGCCGCGAGTTAACGGTACATGTGCGCAAGTTTTGCAACACTAGCGATATATATCAGCAAGGTGTGGAGAAGATTTCGAGAAATGTGGCAATTCTGTGTCAGAATGTACTGCATGCAAAATTTTATTTAGAGTCGATGGTTCATTTCTGGAAAAATAATCATAAACTTTACCGCGAATAGCACTTTTCGCAAAATCATCGTAATTCTCCGAAAAATTTTTATATTTACGCAATTTTCCCGGTGTTCTTAGGCTTCCGGATGATTGCTGTTCCTTTCTAACACTATGCACACTAAATGCAGAAACGCCAAGGAGATCAACCGTTTCTTTTTCGATATTATTCGGCGTTTCTTTCTTTAAGCACCGCGAAACAATGCGCAACCATTCGCCTCTCGACACTTTTTAAATGCTCGGTTGTGTTTTATTACGGCTGAAGCACCAGTCTGTTCCATGATCAAAAGCTTACTGCTTTTAAACTGCATATAGCAAGTTCCCTGGGCTTGTGAGGCATGCGAGATGTACAGGAAATACAGTCTTAAATAACACATTATCAGAAGCGACCCTGCACTATAAACAATAACAGCTTAATCAGCATTCACCTCGAAAATTATCAGTTGTTTAAGAGAGCTATCTGGTACAGACTTGTAACTTATTGTGTATAAAATACCAATGTTCTTTAGTAATATGTTAGCTGCATTTTATTTAACAGTAATAAGTTAATAAAGTCAATACATAATTTCACCGATCTTCTGTCTAATCTATATGTTTTTTATAGAATGTGTACGTCTGTTGTAAATATTCCTTTCAGAATTCACGAACCCAGAGCCATCTGCTTGGTATGTGTCGGATGTGGATAAAATGTCGGACTATTACCTTTTATAAGAATCGAAGCATTTACATACTTTTCTCTCCGAAACTATCTCGCGCAGAGCAGTGATCTGAAAACTATTACAGTTCTGTATTTTTAGGAGGGTGTCACAATAATCATCCACGTAAGTTAACACCCATCACCTTCCCTGAACCAATCAACAGCGTTAGGCTCTTTTGCTTCAGTATCTCTGCCTCTCTTTTCCCTCCCATGTATTGACATCAGGACTGAACTAACTTGACACAGATAATACCATTATTATCCGTGCAAACAAACAGAGCGGTGTAAACATGATGCACAGTGACATAATCTGATTGCTGCAGTCGGCCGGCAGCAGATTTACATACCCATGGCTATCGCTTCCAGTCTCCGCCTCTTTCCCCCACTCCTTGTACTGTGCAAACTTGACTGCCCACGTCTATTTGCAAAGATAAAACTATGTGACTCAACTTGCGCCTTAGTCTTATCTCGTTAGCTACGAATATCACTAGTTTGTCGTCAGAGAATCCAGTCCAGTGTAATTGGCAGGCTGAGGGCAGCCCGAGGTGTGCTAGACGTGTCCCTGTTCTCGGAGAGAACTTAACCTCGTTCTGACGGGATTGTGGGTTTTGCAGGATGGCGGGTGTGTTTTGGGGTTGTGGAGTGACGCAAATATTGCTCCTCGACGGTTGCCTTGATGGTGCAACGGCCCTTATGCACCGCTGCTTGGAACCATCTCAATAAGACGGCAACACCCAATAAAATCTTCCTTCAATCATGTGATTATGCCAGCGAGCTTTTGCCATACACCTGCGAATATCAATTATTACTCGGTTGTTTTCAAACATGTAATCATGGAAACTGATGCAAGACTGTTATTACAATAAAATTATCATAGATGTGACTGGAATTAAATGAACAGTAATTATAATAAACATATAGATGCACTGTTATAAGCCAACGCCCATACTAGGCTGAAAACACCGGTTCTCTTCAAGCAGCATTGGACGATATCAGCACTTGGATGGGTGACTGCTTCGGAACACCAGTTGCTGTTGACATTAAGCACTCGGTTGCCCTGAGTTGTGTTGTAATAGTAGTTATTATGCTACCTTTTAAAACCCAAGATTGCAGGTTCAAACCTGGTGAAATTGCCTAATTTCAGTCATTCCATTGGCGCTTTAATATTTGAGCTAACTTGTCATTGAACTTCGCTTCTTTGCTTGGGCACCAGTAGAACAAAAGAAAATCGGACACGTCCTGTCTGACAAAAGTGTACTTTACAACTGAAACCAATAACAAGGAATATCTTGGAAACGGTCAACTCTACAACAAAAATGCATATGACATAAATTGTGTAATTGAACGAGATCTACATTTTCTTTGTCGTAAAGTTTTGTCTATTTCTTACGGTTTACAAGTTATACAAAATTCAGAAAAATATATCCAGAACAAACAGCTGTTCAGGAGCTATTCCGAAAATTCAAGATATACATTTTATTTGTATGTAAACATGTATAACAAAGTATTTTAATCAAAATAGTTAAAAGCCAATTTTGAGAAAAACAAAATTTTCAATGTAAATGGTATTTTGGAGGTGGGGGATTCTCTTGAAAATCTTCGTGCCGCATCCTTAAAAGATAATAAACTTAAATACAAAGTTTGGTATTTAACGGTATCTTAGTTTTTGAACTATGCCACCCACAGACACACACAAATGGACCTTTTTTCTAAAAATGCATTTTCTGGACCCAGGGGACCTCAAAACATTTTCGATGAAATCTCGGTATCGAATTTTTGGGTGAAATACAATAGTTCCTCTATACCCTACGTACAAAGTGCGTATAGAGAAAGTAACATGGAATTTTTAACAGGTGTCATTTCTACATTTTCTTACTGGTAGATGCTTTCCCAAACAATGGATTGCGGAGGAAGTTGAATAATGCTTATGATGGATAGTAAGCTATAAACTTTGTTTCGAGTTTCTTTGCTTCAGCTTTTATTCCACGCTCCAAGAATTTTATTACCACTTAAAGCTGCTGTTTCGTTTTTAATTTTACTCTTAGATAATAATGAGATTCAGCGACTTCGTTATAGTTGCAAGACATTGGTCACGGAGTCAGAGAGACACGGCACGACTATTCCGTGAATAACGTAGCTTTATATTGTATTTAAACCATTACTCACGTGTCAAACAGGCAGCTTTTACTTTCTCTACACGTACTGTGTACAAAGTGTGTTGAAGTATTGTATCCCACCCAAAAATTCGATACCGAGATTTAAACGGAAATATGTTTTGAGGTCCCCTGGTCCGAAAAAAAAATTAAAAAGGGTCCGTGTGTGTTTCCGTTAAATACCAAAATTGGTTTTTGAGCTTTGCTGTCCACAGGCACGCGCACGGACCTTTTTCGGACTCATGGGACCTCAAAACATAGTTACGGCGATATCTTGACACGAATTTTTGGGTGGAATACAATGTCTTCTCTACCCACTATGTACATACGGACTAGAGAAAGTAAACACACTTTTCTTGGATTCAGAGAAGCCTAAAACATGTACTTCCGATGAAATCACGATATCGAACTTTGGATGGAATACAATACCCTTTCTATCCGCTATGTCCACTGTAAAAGTAAAATTTAAAAAGCTTTTACTATCTCACCGTTATTTTATCTTAGTTTTAAAAATTAATGTTCTAATAAAAACAAGAATATAATTGGTTTTATTAAGAAAGGCTTTGGGAAGATACAGTGAAATGTTTAACTTTGTAGTATGTATTTTTTGGATTTAATCAAGATTTGAATATTCAGATATTGTCTTGAAAAATTACTTAAATATTGCTAAGGAAAATTCAAACAGTACAGACCTTTATATTTGATGTAAATAAGGTAACTCTCACATTTTGAAACAATGCATATATGTATTTTAATAATATTGACTGAAATTTCACCCATCACTAGCTTAAAATGATGCAGCATATTTAGATTAGACAAGCAGCACTTTTGAATGAGGTTTGACACTTAGTTACACTGTATATTTATGTCTTCATTGAAAACTCTGATACGCCAATGGTTACCTGGATACCTTCCTTCGTCCCCCCCCCCACCAAAGTGTCATTTCTTCTTAATGTAAACTTACTGGCATTCCTTCCAGCCACACGCATCTTGGTCACATACAATACAGGCGGGCAAATCAGTACCTGTGCTGCCATTAATTTATGAACCATGAAAATGCTAGAGATTCAGAAACGGTGAAATGAATATGCAATTCAAGACGATGGCTTCATCTATGATCTTTTGAACATCAGTTGTGACAATATCTTAGCCCGATGTGCATTTTATTAGTTTAATTATTAGTTTTGTATGGGTTTAATATAAGAAATATCTGCTTCAGTAGAACGCAGAACTTTAGGGTGTAGAAGCTTCCATTATGCTCGCCAAGGTTATTTGCTTTGTTAATGCTAGAGACACAATTGCCTTTGTAGAGCAAGAATTTTAGAGCAACAGAGACACAAGTAACAGGCCGAAGGCTAAAGAAAGGTTCATCCTCATATATTCTGGAGCCCGGGACTTTTTTATTATAAAGAGTGGTCACGTGGATGGAATACAAAGAAGTTACCAAGTTAGTCATGTGACAACGCTACTTTCCGCGCTTATTTTTAGCCAACAAGGAAGGAGTGCAATATTGGAGGTTTTAGGTATTTAAGCGATGCGTGTACAAGAAATCAGGTTATTGTTATTGTGAAGTCTTATTGTGAATGTTACTCTTACTGAATGTGATAGTGATTAATGTTGCTGTTGCAACGTATTCTGTGTGATGACCGTCGACAACAAGAACTCAGCAATAGCTGAAATTAGCACGAAGTATGATTATGTCATTGTTTTCGAGAATTTTTATGTCGGGAGTCGCTCGTAGGGTTAGTGCCTCAACCAGCAACAAAGAAGAATAAAAGTGTTCATTTAGTGAAATATTTTTCTTGATTCTACCCCGTGTTACATATCTTAAGTTATTCTTTTCCCACCTGAGTAAGAGACAACTTGTGTTCTAAAGGAACGAGCATAGCCGGTGCAACAATGGACTCTTCAGAGGTATGTTTACAGAGTATTTCACGGGTGCTAATCCTTGACCAACTCCGGGATAGACCAACACGACAGTGACATACTGGCGCCACAGAGATACATTGGCATAGTGCCATCAGCGTATTGTATAATTTTTAGTTTCTCTACGCGTACTATGTACTTAGTGTATAGATAAGGTAACTATTGCATTCCACCCAAAAATTCGATACCGATATTTCACCGGAAATATGTTTTGAGGTGCGAAAAAAGCATTTATAGAAAAAGGTTCGTGTGTGTATGCGTGTTTGTGGACAGCATAGCTCAAAAACTAAAAGACCAGTAAATAACAAACTTGGTGCTTAAGTTTATTATCTTGCAAGGATGCGACACGAAGATTTTCAAGAAAATCCTCCTTACATGAAAAAATTTATTGAAAATGTTGTTTATCTCAAAAATGGCTCTAAGATTTCGATTAAAATACTTTACATTATACATATTTACATCACAAATAAAATGTTTACCTTGAATTTTCCAGGAATAGCTTCTGAAGACCTGTTCTGGGTACATTTTTTTGGAACTTTGCATAACTACCAAGTAAACCCTAAGAAATAGACAAAAACTTACCAGATAAAATGTAGATCTCATTAAACCCATAATATATGTCTCATGCATTTCTGTTGTAGAGTTGCCCGTTTCCAAGATATTCCTTTTTATTTTTATTTTAATTTTAAGATACTTATACTTTTCTCTGACAGTAATGTTCGTTTTTCTTTTGTTCTATTTCTGGCCAAGCAAAGAAGGGAATTTCAATGACAATCGCTTATCGATAGCTTTTAAAACATTTGACTATCGCTTTAGCATGGCACATTCCTTTAGTTCCCTTCTACTTTCAAAGAACCAAGTGTTAAGCACATTCTACTAATGCTTTTCTCGATTAGCATAGTGCAGAAAGAAGAATAATCCTTTGCAAGAAGTTTGTAGAACAGCTGGACAAAGTCATGCGAATGGAACACACACTTTTTCTAACAATGACTATCAGAAAGGCAGCAGACATGTAATCACTGACAGAATTTCTTGGCAACTTGTGAAGCCACAAGTAGCGAGGAGGGCAGACGTGTTTCAATTCCGCAAGAAAGCAATAATCCTTCTAGGAATTAATAAACGTCTCTCCTGAAATACAATCTAGCGTTCAGTATGCAGGTATTTTTATATGGAAGAGCCCAGCCAAGGACAAGTCGACAAGGAAACAATGGAGCAGAAAATCTTCACTGATCATTAGATTACAAACTGGCTAGTGCAGTAGTATGTTATGACGAACAAGAAATGAGTGAATAAAGAACCTTCTTCACTGTTCTGTATTTGAAAACAAATTTTATTTTGTTAATCATAAGCATTCAATTGAAAACGATGCTATTTTCAATGTTACAGACGATTGTTGCTAATCAATAATTACATTTTCACAGAATGCAGGAGATACACTACAGCCCAACAGCATCAATGAAGATATATCCACAACAATTCAAGCAAGTTCTACTCTTTCTCGGAGGTATTAAACTGGATTTCAAACTGTAATGTACTTATTCACAATATTTTATTTAAATTTATGTAAAACTTGCTTATGTAATTTTAATTTACAGACCTTTGTTTAATGTATAAATAATTTGTGATATGAATTCAATTGTTATAAACATTGTATGGTCGCGATATGACCTAGGAGTTAAAGCGACCTTAAATAAATAAAAAAAATAATCACCTTAAAACAGAATGTTCATTCAACAATGGGTAACAAACAGTGAAATTATGACAAAATGTGAAAACAGGTCAATGACAGTATTCCGGGATATGTGTACACTTGCTAATAGAGGTTACACTCTTATTGTGTATTTGTTTTAACTTGAAACATAGAGATGGCAATATATTCCACAAGGCAGTTGGAAATATTTTATTCTCCCCATCAATAAATAGATGCATAAAGGAATAATCAAGCTACATCGTCTAAATGTCAATACCAGGCAGCTGCTTCAAAACTAAAGTGATGAATTTATGTAAAATGTATTGATAGTATTCGATATTGTCGCTGTATCTCTTATGGCGCCAGTCGTGTTGGTCTACCTCGGAGTTGGTCAAGGATTAGCACCCCTGAGTAAACTGTACATACCTATGAAAGTCCTTTACAGCACCGGCTATGCTTATCCCTGTAGCAAAACCAGCTTACTCTTCTCAGGGAGAAGGTCGGTTTGGGACACGCTGCCCTGCGGCAGTTGTTTCCCATCTTCCGCTCCACCATGCCTACACACCTAAAACTACGGCTGTACCGCGCAGTCATCCCGCCCCTGATGCTGTACGGCTGTGAGGTCTGGGGTTCGGTGGCTCGTTCCACCATCCGCAGGCTGCAGGCCGTGCAGAACAGGGCATTGAGGATGATATACGGCACAGACCGCAGATTCCCGTCTCACATTCTCCATTCCCACTCCGGAATCCCTTACATAGTGGACGTTGTGCGAGAAAGAGCTCGCACAATATACACTAAACTTGCTCCCCACCCAAATCCCCAGGTGAACACTCTCGGTCTTTACGACCACACGCTACCTAGGAGACGCGTAAGCTACCGCCTTCCCAAGGACGCCTTGGGATGGTAGTTTTCCGGCCGCCTCTCCCTTTATTGTTCTACCCGCCAAGTTAAGCAGCATCGGGCATGGTCACGACTCGGACGGGTGACCATCCAGTTGTACTCCGACCAGATCTGCAACACTGGCTTCCCCCACCCGTACCTATATCCCTTCAGGTCTCCCCGCTAGCCGGCACTGCTTTCCTTGACAGCCTGCAAGCGGCTGGCCAAGGTAAGCAGCATCGGGCCTGGTCCCTCTCTGGGTGGGTGGCCATTCAGATAGGTAAGCCAGCCCGCGCCGGCTGCACAGAGGGAACACCCTGCCCAATTACTTTGACACAGACAAAAACGCTTGCATAAGACTACATCTTTTATATCACACGGGTAAATCCGCGAGAAAAGCGGATAGGCACCGTGGTGATTTGCCCCCGCCCGAGTACACTCGGGCGACTAGTTCCTGCTCCTGGCTCCTGGCTAGGGGGGAAAAGAATAACTAAGATATGTAGACTCAAGAGAAGAGATATTTCGCTTAATTTCACTAAATAAATACTTTTATTCTTCTTTGTTGCTGGTTGAGGCACTAGCCCTACGAGCGACTCCCTACATAAGAATTCTTGAAAACAATGACAATCATACTTCGTGCTAATTTCTGCTATTGCAGAGTTCTTGTTGTCGAAGGCCAGCACACGGAATACGTTGCAACAGCAACATTAATCACTATCACCTTCAGAATCGCAGTAAGAGTAACATTCGCAGTCAGCGTAACATTCACGACAAGACTCCACAATAACAATAACCTGATTTCTTATACACGCATCGCTTAAATACCTAAAACCTCCAATATTGCACTCCTTCCTGATTGTCTAAAAAGAAGCGCGAAAAATAGGCGTTGTCACGTGACTAACTTGGTAAGTTCTTTGTATTCAACCCACGTGACCACTCTTTATAATGAAAAAGTCCCGGGTTCCAGAACATTTGGGGATGAACCTTTCTTAAACATTAAACCTGTTACTTGTGTCTCTGATGCTCTAAAAATCTTGCTCTACAAAGGCAGTTGAGTCTCTAGCATTAACAAAGCAAGTAACCTTGGCGAGCATTTTTGAAACTTCTACGCCCTAAAATTCTGTGTTCTACTGAAGCAGATATTTCTTATATTAAACCTATACAAAACTAATAAAATACGCAGCGGGCTAATACACTGTCGCAATATAAACGTGTAATAAGAAATGTGGTTCCAATAACTACATGAAGTCCACGGAATCCGGTTTCTACAAAAAAGGATGAACCAGCTCAAATTATACCATAATTTCCAAATGCTTCTTTTTTCTTATTTCATGAGAAATTACATGAGATATTGTTCCAAATCCTGAAAGAATTAAAATATAAACTTCAGGATGTCCACAAAATCAAAATAGGTGTTGATTGGATCTCCACCTCCTTAATCTGTCTGTTATACGTTAATCATGACATTTTGAAAGACAATATGACACGTCATTCCGATAAATTTGCCGTTTGTGTAATTCTGCCAAATGCGGCACTTTATCATTTAGGAGGGATGGAGGCAGGCAACAATCGTGACCCTGACCGCCAATCCAGCTGCTGAGCCTACTTTACTCGGAATGGGCGCTATGATACCTTTGCGACTGCCTACTGCAGGTTACATACAGCAGAGAAATAATTGCAAAAGTCCTCGACAAGAGACATAGGCGAAGGAAGAGAATATACGTTCACCCGAGTTCTCCAAAAGCCTGATTTTCAGAAATCAACAGACACTATTGCACTCTTAATTCTCGTAACATAGCACGTGATGTTCGTTGTTCACGGTTTCTACCATTATTATGCTACAAAACTGAATACCGCATTCAAGAGGTCGTCAGTTCGGATTTCGGTTACTCGGATAAGGGCTTTTTCGGGGTCGAGTAACTTTAAGCTCCATTGATTCTAGATAATTTCAACAATCATTCATCGTTCGACATGACCAACCAGATCAAAAGAAGTAATTTTTTTTATTAATGCAGAGGGACTTAAATATGCAATTCATTGGCCAAAAACAACAGAACGTGCAGATAAAAATAATACTATCAATAAAATAATGAAATACAACATATACAGTGTAATACAGAAATTATGTTTGTGGTAGTTGAAGCGAGGTTAAAAGACGTAACAATAATATAAAAATCTTATGTGTTCCATACACATGACTTTCTCTATATCTCTGCAACAAATTATTATTAAAAAGCTTATGCTTCTATTTACTTCATGCTAATCGAGAAAAAATTAGCAGAAATATTGTGTGTTTTAATGTGCTCTATATTCTTTGTGTGATAATTTTTGCCCATCTCTTACGTTTAGCAATTATGCAAAATTCCGTAAAATTCATCCAGAATAAAGTATTCTTCAGAGGCTATTCCCAGAAAATTAAATATGTAAATTTAATTTGTGAGGTAAATATCTTTAATATATGATATTTTAATCAAAATCGTTTGAGCCAAATTTTTCGAAAAAAAGTTCTATGCAAAGGGTAGGGGTGGGGGCATTTTTCTCAAAATCTTCGTGTGCATTCCCTATAGGATACTAAACTTAAATACCAAGTTTGGTATTTTACCGACTTTTCGTTTTTGTGCTCCAGACACATGGACACACACGCGGACCTTTTTCTAAAAATTGTCATGTTTCAACATAAACCTCACGTACTGTAAAAAAGGCACATCCCTTTTCTTATTTACTCCATATCCAGTATTGCAGCAAACAAATTCCTTTAGTAATCACGAAGCAAATATAAAATTGTTAGTCTATGGTTACTTTCCATAGCACTCAATTTGAATAAAATAGATTCACAACCTTGTGATTTTTAATGATTGAACTCATTTTTGATTTTAACCGAAATAATATTACATGGATTTTCGCAACAACAAAAAAATGCAGACATGTGGTATATAGAATTGAAATACAAGCACAATGAATGTTCAAAAATATATAAGAGGACCAAAATTATAATTAAAATTTGGGCTGAAAATGTTGCAAGACTATTTCAAATAAAGTTAAAATCTCGGCAATCTAGCAGGTTTCAAATCTGGATATGTCAGCATTTTCAATACAGGAAATCTGGACCCGGGACCTTTGGATTTGAAAGTAAGCATGCTGATCACCAAACCACAGAGCCACAACACAAAATATGACTATTGGTTTTGTTTAAAAAAAAATTTTCTTATTCAAGTTATGTCATTCATGATACAATTACCGTAAGTCTCTGACGAAGGAGGAGTTCGCTCTCTGGTGGAGTAAAGGGGGATGGAGCATCTCAAGTTTGTCATAAATAAATCTATAATCTGCATTCAATATATCACGCAATGTTATTACTCTAGCGTGTATTCATCACTGCTAGCATAAGAGGATATGTGTTTTAACAGCGTAATAAGGATTGTTGGTCTGAATGTGTGAAGCACTAGTAGAGCCGTAGTCTTTCTCAGAAAACGGTAGAATTGCCGATGTTAACATATTCATTATGGTCACATTTATCTGAGTGAAACATAGTACACATTGTTTGCTCATACCGACATAATTTCAAATTCTGCAACTATTTGGATCCCAAATTCAGATCGGAAGCATTGAATTCATAATTAGCAATACCGAGCTTTTGCATTCGGAAAGAAAAAAGTTATATAGAACTTTAAAGCATATTCTATCACATAAAACACACTTGAAAAAGTGCAAATACATAACATAAACTATTTTGAAGATTACTAACGAAAAGAAACGACTAAAAACAAAATAATATACCTTAAATAGTGTTGTATATCTTTTAGTGAACTCTGTGGGTACATATTTCCTCTACAGTAAGCTGTTTCGGAACACTATTCTTCGAATAAGCACTAACCAAAGTTGTCCATTTAAAGCGTAGTTTGGAGTGAGGGAATTTCCAGGTCTCCAACATAAATCCTTGAAAATTGCCTTCAAAGGTAAACAGTAAAACTGGTAAGAATTCAAGTCGTAAAACGTTATCGATTAACAGCAGCGCGATTCCATTATTCATATAAATTTTAAGTTTTTATGGTGGTTTAACGTCCTTTACCCTGATAGGTCATATCGTACGATGAATGGAATGGATGAAATGATCCTCAAATGAGTCCAGGGTCCATAAAGCTTTCAGTTTTCTAATCACTTTTAGTCAGTCAACAGATGGTTCAAATTTGTACACAGAGGTTGATACGATGTTTTTAATATTATATAGGGAAATAAGTGAATACAGTAGGCGATGATCAAATCTTTTAAAAGTTTCCCTAAGCGATTGTCATTGAAAGAGAGATGAAATGAATGAGGACTTCCCGTTTTTAGTATTTTAAAATTGAACTCAATAAAAAGGAATGGCTCTGAAATGGTTAGCTCTACGAAAAATATATAGGACATAAATTGTGAGTTTTAACAAGATCTACACTTTTGTTAAGTAAGTTTTTGTCTATCTATTACGATTTACCAGTTATGCAAAAGTCATTCATAAAGCAGAGGACTTCAGGGGCAATTTCCAAGAAATTCAGCATAAACACTTTATTTGGCATGTACAATAATATGACACTTCAATCCAAATCGTTAGCCATTTTTCTAAAAAATCGAAAACTGCCCCACATGACGGGTAGTTTGGGATGCGAAGATTGTTCTGAAAATCTTCGTGTCGCATCCTTAAAATATACTAACTTAAATACAATGTTTTAATATTTAACTGTCATTTGTCTTTTTATATATGCTGTGCACATACACCTTTTTCTAAAATTGATTTGTTTTATTAAAAACATATATTTACGGTGAAATCTCAGTATAAATTATTTTAGTGGAATACAATACCACCTTCTCCACCCACTATGTAAATTGCACATACATGCTAGAAAAAGAAAAATTGTGTATTTATCCATTATATGTCTCCAGTTATAGCTTAAAAAAAACTATTTAAATCAACCAGTAATGAAATGGAGTTCACAAGTTTTATATGTATATATTTCTGGAGAAAGTACATAATGAAAAATCCTCCATGCTGAGAGTACGTACATAGCAGGGCGAATGTGTGAAAATGCCAAACTTAGAATCTAGCTATCCTAAGTAATTTAATGATTGCACTGTTTTCCTTCTAACACTTTCTTAAAATATTTTGTATTGCATCCATTCAATGATTTAAATAAAATTCGCGTTCGTCTGAATTTTGCCTCCATCTCTTATTTTGAAGAAAAATTTCGGAAATATGCCAATTTTTTTTAAAATTAGTTTTATAGGAAATGCATCAATTTTGCCTTTAACTTCTGCATGTTTTATAGTACCAAATTTTGCAATAAAACAAATATTATCAAAAATAGGTGCTGTTATGCAGTTGCAGCTAGGAAGACAAAATCTACCGTTAAAAAGCACGTCGAAAAATCAAAGATATGAAATTGCAACTTGCTCCATGGATTCATGGGAACCTTTCAAAAACGTTACTTAAAATTGGGAAATTAAATGAACATTAACTCGAAAACATTGTATGCAAGTTTTTGTCTAATTCTCACACCTTTTCAGTTATAAAACAAATGAGAATGAAGAAGGGCCTAAAAACACTTCAATTACACGTTTTGACACCCAGGATTTCATAATCAAAATCGTTAGCACCTCTTTAGAGACTAGTGAGAATAAAAACATGATGTTTTTAGTCCCATAAAGATGTTTGTTTGGGATGGGGAATGTTCGTAAGAATTTTCGCCTTGCATGCTACTGAAATACAAATTTATTTCCTCGACCTTTCAACGAACACGAACACGTTGCGGACCTATCTAAATTATTTTGTATGGAACCTCAAATCTTGCATTTCCTGTTAAACCTTACTATCAAATTTTAGAGTGGAATAAAATCATTATACATACTCTTTTCAAACGCAACTTTTTCACCAGCATATACATATTACATTTTAAGCATAAAGCGTGTAAGTATTAGTGCATATTTATGCGTGTTATAATTTTCTCAAGTAATGAATTTACTACAACTTCCATCAAATAACGTTCTAACGTGATTCTAACAGGAAAATACACGTTACTTATTTCGCAAATGTAAGTCGCCTTCTGGGTAATATTTTCAAAATCGCCACTATTTAAATATAAACACATAAAAGCTTCAAAATCTAAATAATAAGTAATTTAAACGCAAAACAGGCGTAGACGGCGTCAGGATTTAATTTTGGAAGAGGAAGAAAAGTAGAGATGCATTACTCTTTAGCTTGCCTTCAATGGAATTGCAAAAAATGATTTAGTTTCGGAAAAAGCGAGGTTTGATATTCACAATAACGATAATCATGACAGTAATATTTATAAAACTAACCAAAGAATATCCTTAAAATCTTGAAAGCTTATTAAAACGTAGAATTTTCTCCCGTTTAATTTTATTGCTAGAATGTTTTAAAGTGGAGAGATACTTTCTGGAAAACTGATAAATCTTATTAGAATGCTCACATCAAGTTTCATCTAGTTTTAAATGCCCTCTTATACTAATTTTTATGTATAAAGAAAATTCCAAATTATAATAAATAACCTTAAATTTCTGAGCGCAATATATTAAGAAGGGGTTGAGCGAAAGAAAGATATATCAAAATAATTCTGATACCGGTTGACTTGTGAAGTATATTTAATAGTTACCTCTTTTTTGCTCCCACAGGTAAGATATATGCCACTCACTTGGTTCAAATCATCGAATAAAATAGAATGTAATTGTATTCTATTATATATGACCTTATAAATTCCTATCTTTCAAAGATTTTGACATTTTACCATGCTGTATTAGTCAATAGAAGCTAGATACACTCGTTGTTTTGATTGCAACATCACAAACATGCCGGCATTCATAGTAACAATTAGCATTTGTCATTGTGACACATATTATAAATGACAATTGTTTTTACGAAATAAACTTACTATTATAGTAATTACATTGCATTGTTTTTTATATCGAGCGCGTATTATGTGAAAAAGCGGCTGATATGTACACAAATGAGCACAGAACACAATTATTTATGTTTAAGCAGCTGTTGCTGGGTTCCATAAAACATCTGGTGGACACATATGATTTAACTGCAGTGAGTAACCACACGTTTAACGGTT
Organism: Hymenopus coronatus; assembly: GCA_030762935.1. Taxonomy (NCBI): domain Eukaryota; kingdom Metazoa; phylum Arthropoda; class Insecta; order Mantodea; family Hymenopodidae; genus Hymenopus; species Hymenopus coronatus. Next base: position 23,670,051 of record CM060891.1, read on the forward strand.
TAAGTAACAACACTATTGTTAAATGCACCGGCGCATGCAAAGCATAGCTTACTGAGCCATTTTGTCGTGAATACAATGCTCCCTTATGAAATGCAGCACTTTAATCACTTCCCAAGATATGCACTTAACCTTACCTGAGGAAGGTATTCCCTTATTTTGGTATCCTAAACACAAGAGATGTTGAAGCAGGTGACGCTGCAATATGTTTAACAGACGAAAGCTACGGGGCCACTGAACCACCCCACCTCGGTGCCTCACTCAACTTGCCTTCCCGCTCGCACACAGAAACGAGAGTGGGGATGGTCAGCGAAGCAAGGGGAGTGGTAGAGAACATACACCCTGCTTTGCATCGTCATGGCAAGGGGTGGTTGCATTATCGTGAGTGTATCACCCTGCCAAAGACAGGTTTCTCCAAAAAAGACAACGGCAGCCTTTCTCAATGCTTTTTCAGCAATGTGAATTCCTATGAAATTTCGAAATCGGATTTTTGGGTTGAATGCAATATTATTTTCCTGTGTCCACTAGGTGTGTGATAGATATAACTGTCCTATACAGTGATGGAAATAATTATTGCATCACCTTCTATATTTCACTATTTTTGTTGTAATCATTGAATAACTGAGCTGAATTGGCTTGATTTTTCTCTATTTCTATTAGGAACTATTAAATACAATTATATACAACACTTCTTATTAATTTTATTTTATTCTCACGAATGATTTCTACAAAACAAATATTTATAATTTAGCACTTTTAGAAAAAAAAATGGATGTAAGCACATATCGTTGCTAGTCTGTTTTTTTCTTCTGAAATATTAATACAAATGATGGGCAAACACTAAAAATTAATGTTGCGGTTTAAAACTCATACTTTTTTGTGTTTGTAAATATGTAATTACCTCATTGTTGCCATTTAATACTTAGTAGCTCCACCACGTGTTTTTATCACCGCTTTGCATCGTGAAGGCATGGAATGAATTAAATTCTTAATGTATTCCTGATTGAGTTCACGAAACCACACACACACAAGAGTCTCCAACATTCCTGTTTATTTCGTGGCTTCTTTTTGGCAGCAGCATTCCCCATAATCTTCCAGCAATTCTCTATAGGGTTCAAATCAGGCCACTCTTAACACTTGAACCTCATTTTACCTAAGGAAGTTTTTTTACCTGAAATGTAGAAACACATGCTTCTTATACTGGAACATGATCTGCTTCATGCTTGGTACAAATATTGATCACAGGGCTTACCTTCAAAGCTCTGTGGCAAGGAGCAGAATCTTCCTGAAAAGGCAATTGGAAACATCTCCAACGTGGTCTTTTATTGTGGACATAAGCCTTCGTTCAAGAATGCTCATGTAGACATTTGCAATGACAGAACCGTTTATGAAGTCAAGACGGCCAACTCCATGGCTGGAAATGCATCCCCAGACCATCAGCCCATGTGGATGTTTGACTGTGTTATACACGAAGATAAAAAGTATTCACCTTTCCTTTGTCGTATGAACACTTTTCCATCGGAGCCATGTAGATTAGATTTAGATTCAACTGAAAAGAGTATTCTGTCCCACATCTCCGGTGTCCATGTGCATGTGCTTTTGCCCTTTTTAGTCGCTGTTGTCGCATGGTAATAGTCAATAATGACTTCTTTCTAGGACGACGAGCAGGGAGTCCACTTCCAGTAGTCTATTTCTGACAGTTCTACTGGTTACTGAGATTCACACATTTCTTCCCAGTCTCGCTTTAGTTCAGTGGATGATAGGCGACGATCACTTAGAAAAAGCCTATCTTGTTTCGCAGTAGATGCCCTTTTTCGACCTCTTCCTTTCTTCCAATCAACATTTCCTTCCTCCCTGTATTTTTTTAGTAATCTTGAAATAGCACTCTGATTAAAACCTGTTTAGAGGCTATTTCTCTTGTGCTGAGGCCAACTGACGAATAAGCAAGTATAGCAGTTTTCTTGTCTGATTCCACTGACCTGCCCATTTTCTCACTGACGTGTCTCAACATAAAATGACTGGATACACACAGCTTCATTGCAAATCAAAACGATGACAACAAAGAGCTGTGCATTGTTGAGAAATCTGATGTGTACCATTCACATGACTTTCTCTATATCCCTGCAACAAATTATTCTTAAAAAGCTTATACTTCTATTTACTGTATGCTCACCAGAAAAAAATTAGCAGAAATAGTCTTATTTCTTGCTTTATTGTAAGTAGAACCGAAATAAGGGAGTACCATAGGTTAAAGTGAAAGCCAAAAGCTGGTTGCTATGTGACTGATGTTCCTTTGTTTGTATGGACAGGAGTTGACAAATTCCTGTATGAGAAAAGTATGTTTTTCAAAGCTGAAACCAAGAAAAAGGAATATCTCAAAAACGATCAACTGCACTAAAAAAAATGTATATAACATAAATTGTGTGTTTTAATGTGCTCTATATTTTTTGTGTGTTAAGTTTTTGTCCATCTCTTACGGTATAGTAATTATGAAAAATTCATCCAGAATAAAGTAGTCTTCAGAGGCTATTCCCAGAAAATTCAAAATATACATTTTACTTGTCAGGTAAATAACTTTAATATACGAAATTTTAATCAAAATCGTTAGAGCCATTTTTGAGAAAATCGAAATTTTCGAAAAAAGTTCCGTGTAAAGGGTAGTTTGGGGTGGGGGGATTTTTCTCAAAATCTTCGTGTCGCATCCCTGGAAGATACTAAACTTAAATACCAAGTTGGGTATTTTACCGACTATTCGTTTTGAGTTATCGTGTTCACAGACACACGGACACACACACATGCACGGACCTTTTTCTGAAAATACTTTTTTTGGATACAGGGGACCCTAAAACATATATTTCCGGTGAAATCTCGGTATCGAATTTTTTGGTGGAGTGCAATACATTCTCTATTCACTATGTACATAGTGAGTATAGAGAAAGTAAAAATGTGATAGGAAGTCTTAGATATAAAGGCAAGAATACGCCACCAACAATTGAGTCATAACCTGAAGCAAACAGCTGCCAAAAATAAAAATACTGATATATAGGTGATGCAATAAGTATTTCCACCACTGTATGTCGAGTGAATTCGGGACACATTTGTACTTTCTCTGCACTACTATGTACAGTGTATTGTATTCCACCAAAAAATGTCATACCGATATTTCACGGAATATATATTTTGAGGTCCCCTGAGTCCAAAAAAAAGCATTTTTAGAAAACGGTCGTGTGTGTGGACAGCCTAGCTCATAAACAAAAAGACTGTTACACATTACTTGGTATTTAACTTAAGTATGCTCTAAGGATTTGACACGAAGATTTTAAAAACAAATCTCCCACCCCAAACTACCCTTTATATGCACAATGTTTACTTTCTCTACATGTACTACGTACATAATGTATAAACAAGGTATTGTATTGCACCCAAAAATTCAATAACGAGATTTCACCGGAAATACATGTTTTGAGACCCCCTAAATCCAAAAAAACATTCTTAGAAAAATATTCGTGTATGTGTGTGTGCGGGCAGCATAGCTCAAAAATTAAAAGAGCGTTAAATACCAAACTTGTTATTGAAGTTCAGTATCTTCCAAGGATGCGACATGAAGATTTTCAAGTAAATCCCCCCGACCCCAACTACCCTATACATGGAAAAAAATTCGAAAATTTTGATTTTCATAAAAATGGTTTCAAGAATGGTTAGGTAAGTAGGACAGAAGATATACGACTGCCTCCGTGGTGGAGTGGTCAGCAAGTTGACTTCTCACCCGGGGTCGATTCTCGGCTGGAGCGGGGAATTCTTCTCTAGCCAGAATTATTCTCTATCCCCCACAAAGTCTGGAGGTTTGTATGTGAATGTGTGCAGTTTGAGTAAAAAAAAAAAAAAAATGATTTAAACCAACGTAAAGGAACCTACAGTGGAAAGCCCGCGATATGACCTTAGATGTTAAAATGGGCTATATAAATGAAACAATAATATATATGCCACATGCTCTTAAAGGAAAGAGAAGCGTGGGAAGGCCTTGAAGGAGATCGAGGAGACACGGTGAAGATGGAATTCTGTTTTCTCATGTACGTCCTTTCGCTTTCCTCAAAAATTCCATCTGAAGATGGAATAGGTAGCAGTCTAATCCATATAACGTATAAAAATAAGAAGATGCGAAATAATTATCATCTATGTATTTCCGATGAGTTCCTGATGTGTTCTATACGCATTATTGCGAAAAAGCCTATAACGAATTATTGTTAAAAAGCAGAATTGGTCTTATTACTTCCTTCGTTGTAAGTAGAAGGAAGCTAAAGCGATAGTCAAATGTTTTAAAAGCTGGTTGCTATGTAATTGAAATCCGTGTTTTGCATGGCCAGGAGTTTTCAAATTCCCGTAAGAGAAAAGTTAAAAGTATTTTAAAAATGAAACCAATAACAAGGCATATCTCAGAAATGATTAACTCCACGAAAAAAGTGTATATAACATAAATCGTGTCTTTTAACGAGCTCTACATGTTTATGTAATATTTTTTTTCTATCTCTTACGATTTACCAGTTATGTAAAAGTCATCCAGAATGAAAAGTCTGCAGAAGGCATTCTCAAAAAATCCAGGATATACATTTTATTTGTCATGTAAATATGTTAAATATACGGCAGTTTAATAAAAGTTCCTGGATCATTTTTTGAGAAACTCAACATTTTCGAAATTTTATCCATGTAAAGGCTAGTTTAGGGTGGGGAAATATTCCTCAAAATCTTGGTGTCACATCCTTGGAAGATACTAAACCAAAATACCAATTTTAGTATTCGTTTTTGAGTTATCATGTTCGTAGACACACGTACACACGCACGCGGAGACCTTTTTCTGAACTTTTTTTTTTTTTTAGAGGAGCCTAAAACATGCACTTCAGGTGAAATCTCGGTGTCGAATTTTTCGGTGGAATGCAATACTTTCTCTATGTACTAAGAGAGAAAGTAAAAAAGCTTTAACTCTTCTAGAAATCATGGCCAAGGTCTTTTAATGTAATCATGCTTGTGAAATCTGTTGCAAGTGTGCATAACCTCACCGAAATGGTGTGACGTCATTGGTTGTTTCGGAGGGAGCACCTGTTCTATTATGTAAAGTGAGTCCTTTGTTTCGGATCCATGACGTCAACATGATTCTGCAAGTTTTGACATCCCCAATTGTTGGCTCAATAGGCTAACACTACCAGAAATTAAGCAAATACAGCACTGAACTTAACGCATCTGTAATGGAATGTTGTTTACAGTTTTTACTTTCTCTCCTACGTATAGTAGGTAGAGGAAATATTGAAAGAGTGTTTTCTTCTTAACTTAAGGGACACCTTGCTAAGTAGCATTCCTGCAGTTCTTTTGTTTGACCAGTATAAAATGAATGCAACAGTTCCATCTGTTCCCTTTGCAATATTTTACCTCCCTTGTGAAACGCTGAGGAATTGAGCTGTAGGTTTTGCCAGCCACTTCCTTCCTTGTGGATAAAACATAAACCTCACCGTGAGCACGTTTTAGATCTACTTCCTCATTATGTCTGTTATTTTTTTCTTATGAAAAATCTGTTGTTTTTTTTTTACTTTCTCTACACGTATTATGCACATAGTGTATAGAGAAGGTATCGTAATCCACCCAAAAATTCGATGCCGAGATTTCACCGGAAAACATGTTTTGGGTCCCCCTGAATCCATAAAAAGGCATTTTTGTAAAAAGGACCTGTGTTTGTGTGTGTCTGTGGACAGCATAGCTCAAAAACGAAAAGATCGTTAAACACCAAACTTGGTATTTAAGTTTGTTATCTGCCAAGGATTCGACACGAAGATTTTCAAGAAAATCCCCCCACCCCCAACTACCCTTTATATGGAATTTTTTTCGAAAATTTTGATTTTATCAAAAATGGCTCTAACGATTTTGATTAAAATATCATACATTAAAGATATTTATCTGACAAATAGCATGTATATCTTGAATTTTCTGGGAATAGCCTCTGAAGACTACTTTATTCTGGAAGAATTGTGCATAACTGCTAAACCGTAAGAAATGGATAAAAACTTAACACACAAAAATGTAGAACACATTAAAACACACAATTTATGTTATATGATTTTTTTTTCGAGGAGTTGATCGTTTTTAAGATATTCCTTGCTTTTTGGTTTCAGCTTTGAAAAACTTGTACTTTTCTCATACAGGAACTTGTCAACTCGTGTCCATACAAAGGAACTTCAGTCACCCAGTAACCAGCATTTGACTTCACTTTAACCTATGGTACTCCCATATTTCGCTTCTACTTACAAGGAAGCAAGTAATAAGAATATTTCTGCTAATTTTTCTCGATTAGCTTGAAGTAAAAAGAAGAATAAGTTTATTAACAATAATTTCTTACACAGAAGTAGAGAAAGTCATGTGAATGGAACACATCAGATTTTCTTTTTCCTTCTTTCTCCAGAATAGCAGCTTCAGTAAAATTTTCGTCACACTGATTACCATTATTTTCACTCATTTGAATTTCAGAAAACACGCCAACATTAACCAGCTTAAGCTTGTCAGCTTCATAAGAACAGGAATCTGCAATGTTGGTCAATCGACCAATGGCAGAGTCAAGTGTAAAACTGAACTAGAATCTGCAATGTTGGTCAACCAACCAATGGCAGAGTCAAGTCTAAAACTGAACTAGAATCTGCAATGTTGGTCAATCAACCAATGGCACAGTCAAGTCTAAAACTGAACTAGAATCTGCAATGTTGGTCACTCGACAATGGCAGAGTCAAGTGTAAAACTAAACTAGAATCTGCAATGTTGGTCAATCAACCAATGGCAGAGTCAAGTCTACAACTGAACTAGAATCTGCAATGTTGGTCAATCAACCAATGGCAGAGTCAAGTCTACAACTGAAATGGAATCTGCAATGTTGGTCAATCAACCAATGGCAGAATCAAGTGTAAAACTGAACTAGAATCTGCAATGTTGGTCAATCGACTAATGGCAGAGTCAAGTCTACAACTGAAATGGAATCTGCAATGTTGGTCAATCAACCAATGGCAGAATCAAGTGTAAAACTGAACTAGAATCTGCAATGTTGGTCAATCGACTAATGGCAGAGTCAAGTCTACAACTGAAATAGAATCTGCAATGTTGGTCAGTCAACCAATGGCAGAGTCAAGTCTAAAACTAAACTAGAATCTGCAATGTTGGTCAATCAACCAATGGCAGAGTCAAGTCTACAACTGAACTAGAATCTGCAATGTTGGTCAATCAACCAATGGCAGAGTCAAGTCTACAACTGAACTAGAATCTGCAATGTTGGTCAGTTAACCAATGGCAGAGTCAAGTCTACAACTGAACTAGAATCTGCAATGTTGGTCAATCGACCAATGGCAGAGTCAAGTGTAAAACTGAACTAGAATCTGCAATGTTGGTCAACCAACCAATGGCAGAGTCAAGTCTAAAACTGAACTAGAATCTGCAATGTTGGTCAATCAACCAATGGCACAGTCAAGTCTAAAACTGAACTAGAATCTGCAATGTTGGTCACTCGACAATGGCAGAGTCAAGTGTAAAACTAAACTAGAATCTGCAATGTTGGTCAATCAACCAATGGCAGAGTCAAGTCTACAACTGAACTAGAATCTGCAATGTTGGTCAATCAACCAATGGCAGAGTCAAGTCTACAACTGAAATGGAATCTGCAATGTTGGTCAATCAACCAATGGCAGAATCAAGTGTAAAACTGAACTAGAATCTGCAATGTTGGTCAATCGACTAATGGCAGAGTCAAGTCTACAACTGAAATGGAATCTGCAATGTTGGTCAATCAACCAATGGCAGAATCAAGTGTAAAACTGAACTAGAATCTGCAATGTTGGTCAATCGACTAATGGCAGAGTCAAGTCTACAACTGAAATAGAATCTGCAATGTTGGTCAGTCAACCAATGGCAGAGTCAAGTCTAAAACTAAACTAGAATCTGCAATGTTGGTCAATCAACCAATGGCAGAGTCAAGTCTACAACTGAACTAGAATCTGCAATGTTGGTCAATCAACCAATGGCAGAGTCAAGTCTACAACTGAACTAGAATCTGCAATGTTGGTCAGTTAACCAATGGCAGAGTCAAGTCTACAACTGAACTAGAATCTGCAATGTTGGTCAATCAACCAATGGCAGAGTCAAGTCTACAACTGAACTAGAATCTGCAATGTTGGTCAATCGACCAATGGCAGAGTCAAGTCTACAACTGAACTAGAATCTGCAATGTTGGTCAGTTAACCAATGGCAGAGTCAAGTCTACAACTGAACTAGAATCTGCAATGTTGGTCAATCAACCAATGGCAGAGTCAAGTCTACAACTGAACTAGAATCTGCAATGTTGGTCAATCGACCAATGGCAGAGTCAAGTCTACAACTGAACTAGAATCTGCAATGTTGGTCAGTTAACCAATGGCAGAGTCAAGTCTACAACTGAACTAGAATCTGCAATGTCGCTGCTTGCACAGCTAACTTCAAACAGTGATCCAATAGCAGTGTTCAAGATATCCCGCTGAACTTTTCACCATTCAATACGAAACATAAGACTGCCTCCGTGGTTGAGTGGTCAGCGAGTTCCGGAGGTCCCGGACTCGATTCCCAGCTGGGGCGGGGAATTTTTCTTTAACCAGAATTATTCCCTATTCCCCACAGAGTCTGGAAGTATGAATGTGCGTGTGTTGAGTGATATTAAAATGATTAATATACGTTTCTAAACATACAGTAATACGAGTTGTTTCACAAGTCAAAGCCCCCGATATAACCATTGCAGTTGAAACAATATAAAAGAAAAAAATACGGGACACAGTGTTATATTTACGTCGACCGCCAAGTTTATATCATATACGTTTTCCTTGTAGAGTTGACCGTTTTCGAGATATTCCTTGTTTTTGGTTTCACTTTCCTCAAACGGGATTATGTAAAGCGAACTGAACCTCAGTTGATTCGCATAACAACGAACTTTTAAAAGATTTGACTATCGCTTTAGCCTAATGTATTCCCTTATTTCCCTTCTACAACAAATTTTCCTTCTGCAAAAACTCCGTCACACGTCTAAACTAAATTTTACCCGTCATAAATCAATTTTCTGCAAAAAATCCGTCATATTGGCAACACTGGAGAGGGTCGCTGAGAGATACATAAATCCTAGCTCGCTGACTTGATTAAATCAAGTTTATTATTTAACTTTTTCAATGCTACGGTCGAGATAAATCGATCGCGGAAAAACTCGAACATAGGTTTGAGCGATTGTAAGTCTTAGAATTTCATATTCTGCTGCAGCAATTTTTAAATCAATCATATATGTCAACTCTCACGGACTGATTACACTAATTCCGCGTAGTATTTAAAGCAAGGGAAAACTGCAAATCATTTGCCGGAAATATGCTATTGGTGGGATATGGGGACGCCCGCCGGATGCTCTATCTCGCCTGTGGTTTAGGATGGGGTGGGTCCAGGGTAAATAATCGGTGGCACTGCATGTCTGGATGATGGCGGGACAGGTAGAAGCTGTTGTGTAAAATTTTAAACATATACTCGTTTTTATTACTTTCTCTATACGCACTATGTGCATAGTGTATAGAGAAAGTATTGCACTCCACCCAAAAATTCAATACCGAGATTTCACCGGAAATATATGTTTTAGGGTCCCTAATATCCAAAAAAAGCATTTTCACAAAAAGGTGCGTGTGTGTGTGTCCGTGTGTCCGTGTGTCTCTGAACACGATAACTCAAAAACGAAAAGTCGGTAAAATACCAAACTTGGTATTTAAGTTTAGTATCTTCCAGGGATGCGACACGAAGATTTTGAGAAAAATCCCCTCACCCCCAACTACCCTTTACATGGAACTTTTTTCGAAAATTTTGATTTTCTCAAAAATGGCTCTAACGATTTTGATTAAAATTTCGCATATTAAACATACTTACCTGACTAATAAAATGTATATCTTGAATTTTCTGGTAATAGTCTCTGAAGAGTAGTTTATTCTGAATGAATTTTACTAAATTTTGAATAACTGCTAAACCGTAAGAGATGGACAAAACTTACTACACAACAAATGTAGAGCACTTTAAAACACACAAGTTATGTTATATACTTTTTTTCGTGGAGTTCGTCGTTTTTGTGACATTCCTTATTTTTGGTTTCTGCTATGAAAAACGTATACTTTTCTCATACAGGAATTTGTCAACTCCTATCCATATAGACAAAGGAACTTCATTGACATAGCAACCAGCTTTTGATTATCACTTTAACCTACAGTTGTCCCTTATTTCGCTTCTACTTACAAGGAAGCGAGTAATTAGACTATTTCTGCTATTTTTTTTTTTCTGATTAGCATAAAGTAAATAAAAGTATAAGCTTTTTAAGAATTATTTGTTGCAGGGATATGGAGAAAGTCATGTGAATGGTACACATCAGATTTTTTTTTTAAGTTATTAATGCATATTATTGCATTTTCAACTTGAAATATGGGTACACAAAATTATGGCCAAATGTTATTGGTCAAAACCAACTTTCGGATTTTTAACAATTTTTCGCCATATTGTCCCCTTAACTCAGCAAGGAGGTGTTTCTCACCTCAAAATATTTTAGCAGTGAAAAGGTTAAGAACCAATGCGCGAAGTATATGCATCGCTTCTCTCGGTTACAAAAAGTGAGGCACAGGAATCACCATAAACTGCCGGTCGTAATAAAGCGAAAAACAGAACCGACAACTTTCCTACTGCGTCGTTAAAATCAACTGCGGAAGGGGGGGGGGGCCTGACATTGCTTCCTGGAATAAACTGTATCTTAATGCTGAGTCCACTATACGTGTTACTGTAAGATACGACGATAGGGGCAGACACACATACACACTGCTTGTGCTTAGAGTATTTCTTCGATGTGTGAATCATCCTGGAATGGCGGCATGCCAGGATCGATGTGAAAACAGTCGAAGTCACTACATAAGGGTTGCGGCGCACCGCATTGGTCAAGGGGCTGCATCAATTCGATTTATCCACTACAGTTTTACGGATCCTTAAACTCGATAATGAGTTGTAAATGAGCATCATTTCGTCCCTCCGAAAACAGGAGTTGGGCCAAGTACCTGACTTACACATTGGGACAATTTTTACTTTCTTTACACGCACCATGTACATAGTGCGTAGAGAAGTTATTGCACTCCACCCAAAAATTCGATATCGAGATTTCACCGGAAATATATGTTTTAGGGTCCCCTGTATCCAAAAAAAGCATTTTCAGAAAATGGTCCGTGTGTGTCCGTGTGTCTGTGAACACGATAACTCAAAAACGAAAAGTCGGTAAAATACCAAAATTGGTATTTAAGTTTAGTATCTTCCAGAGATGCGATACAAAGATTTTGAGAAAAATCCCCCCAACCCAAACTACCCTTTATGGAAATTTTTTCGAAAATTTTGATTTTCTTAAAAATGGCTCTAACGATTTTGATTAAAATATCGTATATTAAAGATGTTTACCTGACAAATAAAATGTATACCTTCAATTTTCTGGGAATAGCATCGGAAGCTTACTTTATTCTGGATGAAATTTACGGAATTTTGCATAGCTCCTAAACCGTAAGAGATAGCTAAAAAATTACTACACAAAAAATTTAGAACACCTTAAAACACACAATTTGTGTTATATACATTATTTTCATGGAGTTGATCGTTTTTAGATATTCATTGTTTTTTGTTTTTTGCTATGGAAAAACATACTTTTCTCATACAGAAATTTGCCAACTCTGTCCATGGAAACAAAGGAACTTCAGTCACATAGCAACCAGCTTTTGACTATCACTTTTAACCCTTATTTCCCTTCTACTCACAAGGAAGCAAGTAATAAGACTATTTCTGCTATTTTATTCTAGTTTAGCATGAAGTAAAAAGAAGCATAAGCTTTTTAACAATAATTTGTCGCAGAGATGTAGAGAAAGTCTTGTGAATGGAACACATCATATTTTTAAGAAATGTCTCTTTCTTCATCCAAATCGACTAACATTTTGGAATAATGCTGTGATTTGACAACTCTTCTTATGTTTTATAATATACCTTTTAAGATTATAGTTCTTACTAATGTGTTATGTATATGAACTGAAGCATTATTGGCATATTAAATACGAGGGTAGTCTGAAAAGTTTCCGACCTCAACATGAAGATGGCAGCACTCGTAGATAAAAGCTAGTTAATTTCGTTGTTCATCTGTTGACAGTTACTCACTAAAGTTTCAGCCATTTTGGACGTTCAGTTGTTATGTAACAGTCGTTTGAGTGAGGTGATGTGAGTGTTTTTTATGAAAATGGACAAAATCGAGTATCGAGCTGTCATTAAATATTTGTTTTTGAAAGGCAAATCAAAGATGAGTTGGATTCTGTGTATGGGGATTCTGCACCATCATTTACCACAGTGAAATTTTGGGCAGCTGAATTTAAACGTGGCCGTAAGTGCTTGGGAGACAATGAACGTTCGGGACGTCCAAAAACTGCAACTACCGACGAAATCATCGCCAAAGTTCACTAAATGTTACTAGACAACCGCCGAATTAAAGTGAGAGAGATAGCAGAGGCTATGAACATGTCAAAAGAAAGTGTTTGTCACATATTAAATCAACATTTAGACATGAGAAAGCTGTCTGCGAATTGGGTGCTGCGTTTGCTCACGTTTGACCAAAAACGTGTTGGAATGAACACGTTGGCGCAGTTTAGGCGCAATAAATCCGAGTTTTGGCGCCGATTAATTACTGCAGATGAAACTTGGATACACCATTATACGCGCGAAACAAAAATACAGTCAAAACAGTGGACTGCAAAGGGGGAACCGGCTCCAAAAAAACCAAAAACAACTTTTTCGGCTGCGAAAGTGATGGCGACTGTTTTTTGGGATAGTCATGGAGTTATTTTAATCGATTATCTTCAAAAAGGAAAAACCATTACAGGAGCATGCTACGCATCATTACTTAACAAGCTGAAGGCAGAATTTGCGTAAAAACAGCCACATTTGCGGAAAAAGAAAATCCTGTTTCACCAAGACAACCTCAGCGGTTGCAATGGCGAAAATCCACGAATTACGGTTTGAACTGCTTGACCATCCTCCTTACTCACTAGATCTAGCCCCAAGCGACTTCTTTTTGTTCCCTTGTCTGAAAATTGCGCTCGGAGGACAGAAATTTTCGTCAAATGAAGAGGCAATCACCTTCGTGAAAAATTATTTTACAGAGAAAAACGCCGAGTACTATTTGGACGGGTTACAGAGATGGGAGCGTCGCTGGGAGAAGTGTTTTTTTTTGTAGTGTTTAACGCCCGCTTTAACTACTTATGGCACCGCAGGCGGTGACACTGGTGATACATGAATGATGATGGAGCACCGGTGAAATGCGATGGCGGGGGAAACCGGAGTACCCGGAGAAAACCCGACCCAGCACCGCTTTGTCCACCACAAATCTCACACGCAGTCGCTTGGGATCGAACCCCGGCCGTTTAGGTGAGAGGCGAGTGGTCTAACCACTCGGCCAGGGCGCGGCCTTTTTTTTTTTTTTTTTTTTTTTGGTAATAAAATACAGTTCTGGAGTCTGGTCGGGACTCCGGCGCTGTATACCCTACTTTTTGTTTACTGTATGATTACTGAATTTCTATTTTACTTTTTACACACACATACACAACATATAACACCCATGCCCAAGGCGGGACTCGAACCCACGATCCCCTGCGCTGCGAAACACCAAAGCGAGACGCTTTGGCGAGCGCGGCCATGAGGACCGGCACCTTGGGAGAAGTGTGTAGAGATACAAGGAGATTATGTTGAAAAAAAAAGATCTGAAAAAATGTCTTGTATCTTTATTAGGTCGGAAACTTTTCAGACCACCCTCGTGTAATATCTACGACTATATCAAGCATTTGAGTAATACCTTCTAAATACAAAGCTCACACTACAATTTAGTTTTGACACCATGCCTTAAATGCCTATCCCTATTGCAGCACTTCTATGGAGACGTTAACCATTTTAAAACCCTATAAAAGGGAAGTTTCTAAGAGTTCATTGATTATCGAATATATGTTAATTTTATGTAATATAAGTGTAAAACACATGCACTCACAAAAGTATAGAAACGTGTCGTCAAATATCAAATTTCACTTTTAATATAAATATGTCAAGTCCTAGGTTCGATTAGCAAGTCGAACCTTAACTTCTCTGCTCATTAGGGCGGCTGCCCATGGCTGGTCCGAAATTACACTGGGGACGAAGTGATGCGACCCGTTGGTCAAGTCAGGCAAAGTCAGGAATCCTGTTTTTCAAAATAACAGGTCTCCGGGGACTTACTATTTTATTTTATTTATTTACTACTATTTTTGTCATTAATATGTTTAATGAATGTTGCTTTCTTCTGCAATGCGGCAATTTTTAATTTCTCTACACCAACTATGAACATAGTGTACAGAGAAGGTATTGCATTCCACCCAAAAATTCAATATCGAGATTTCAGCGGGTCTGTGAACAAAATAACTCAAAAACGGCATGTAAAATACCAAACTTGGTATTTAAGATTGGTATCTTACAAGGATGCGACAAAAAAATCCCCCTCCTCAAACTAACCTTTACATAGAAAAAATGTCGAAAATTTTTGACGATTAGTGTACAGTATATTAAGAATATTTATTTGGAACATAAAATGTATACCTATCTTGAATTTTCTGGGAATAGCCTCTAAAGAACTTTATTCTGGATGAATTTTGCTGAATTTTGTGTAACTGGCAAACCATAAATATACACAAAAACTAACTTCACAAAAAATGTAGATCACATTAAAACACACAATTTACGTTATATAGTTTTTTTCTCTAGGAATTGTCATTTCTAAGATATTGCATGTTATTTGTTTCAGATTTAAAATACTTCAACCTTTTTCACACTCCTGGCAATGCACAGAAATGGTAACCAGCTTTTAAAAGATTTGACTATCACTTTAGCCTAGTGTATTCCCTTATTTTCCTTCTACCTACAAGTAAGCAAGTAATTAAAACAATTTATGCTAATGTTTATCTCGATTTTATAAAGTAGATAGAAGAATATAATTTAAACAATAATTTATTACAACAATGTAGAGAAAGCCATGTGAATCAAACACATCAGATTTCTTTTTATTTTCGATCTACTTTCATTACAAAAAAATTGCAGCTCGATCTGTAACATCAACGTGAATATTATCCTTAGCATTGACCTCATGTATTCCAGTTATCAAGTCATCGGAGAAACGGTTTCATTTTCCTGTATTAATTCTGTTGGCTGTAAAGAGAATTCCAGTTTATGACTTCGTGACATTATGTCGTAAAGCTAGAAGGACAAAAGTGCACGACAGTGCACTCAAAAAGGCTTATCAGGTCACTAATAGCCCGATAATTACCATAACCCAAATAGCTCTTTACTTGTGTACTCAAAAAGTAAGGTTTGTTGCTCATAGCTTTGGCCCTTATGTTTCAACAGTCACGTGAGCTAGTTATCTCTCATTGGTTGTCTTTGTGGAATAGGTTGTATGCGATACAAATAACATTATTTATCTTAATATATTCGAAACCAATTGTCAAATGCACATCCTCATAACCGTGTGAAACAAATATACTAAATAAAAGAGTTAATGTATGTGGAATTCTTAGCATAAAATATATGTTAGGATCCTTTGCTTCATATCTGTCCCTCAAGATGGCGTTAGCATATGCGTCTACCATGACTATAGCTTGGATTTTTATGTAATATCAAATATAAGAGCATGTTGATACCTTGTGGATTTATTCGATATTTTTACTTTCTCTATCCCGTATTATGAGTACAATACGAGTAGGGGATACTGAGTTTTTTTTTCAGCTTAACGTTCTTTAACCTGATTGGTTATATAGGATGATGAATGAAATTGTTAAAATATGCTCAAGTGATTTCGGTGTCCATAGAGCATAAAGTTACTCGACATTCGTCTTCTCAGGGTAAGGGAAAACCCTGAAAAAAACCTTATATGGGTAACACCCTAAGCGAGATTCGAACTCGCGATCAGTTAAATGAGAGGCAGACACGCCACCACTACACTACCCATACGACTAGAGAAACCATTGTATTCCACTCATAAATGGATATCGAGATATCACCGGAAACACGTGTTTTGGGACTCCCTGAATTAAACAAACAACTAGAAATATGTCCGTATGAGTGTGTGTTTGTAATTTTTATTTTCTCTACACGTATTATGTGCATGGTGTATAGAGAAGGTATTGTAATGCACCCAAAAATTCGATACCGAGGTTTCACCGGAAATATATGTTTTGAGACCCCCTGAATGCAAAATAAATAAATGTCCGTGTATGTGTCTGTCTGTGTATGTGTGTGTATGTGTGTGTGTGTCTGTAGGCAGCATAGCTCAAAATCGAAAAGACCGTTAAACAACAAACTTGGTAAATAGAAGCTAAGCTTTTTAACAATAATTTGGTGCAGAGATGTAGAGAAAGTCATGTGAATGAAACACATCAAATTTTTTTTATAGAGTTAACCGAATGCGAGATATTCTGATTTATAGGGTTTAGGTTTAATGCACTTAAACTCAACTGGAGACATTTTCTTTTCGTCTCTCTTTTGTTTACTCCTAGCAAGCAAAGAGAACCGAATATAAATTGTTTCCCTTAGCGATCGGCTTTTAAAATATTTGACTTTAGCCTAGTGTATTCCCTTATTTCCCTTTTACTCATAAAGAAGCAAGTAATAAGACAATTCTGGCAATGTTTATTTTGAATAGCATGATGTAGATAGCAGCATAATCATTTGCAAGGTAAATTTGTTTGTGGAACAGATCGTGAAAGTCATATGATTGGAAAACACATCACTTTTTTTTCTTTAAAAGCTGTTAAACGTAACGTGTATGCGATAATTTAAAATATACGGTGTTTAAATCTACCGCGCTACTCTTCTCAACTCAATAAAATGTGGCATAAATGTCGGTAGCACATCCTGAGTTGTGCACATTTTAAGTAGCTCTTGCGCACGCGCGACTGATATGACGTAATGTAGGTCTCCTAGGTAAAAAAATCAGGTAAACGTCCGTATGTGTGTCTGTGAACACGATAACTCAAAAAAGAAAACTTTAGATTTAAGTTCAGCATCTTCCAAGGACGCGACACGAAGATTTTCAAGAAACTCTCCCAACCAAAACTATCCTTTACGTGGAATATATTTCGAAAACTGTTATTTTCTTTAAAACGACTCTAAATATATTGATTAAAGTAACGTATATTAATGATACATGGCAAATAAAATGTTCATCTTGGATTATCTGGGAATAACCTCTGCAAACCTCTTTACTCTGAATGATTTTTGCATAGCTGGTAAGCCGTAAGAGTGTGTGCTATTTCCGATCAACTTTGTTTCTGGCTATAATATTATTTTCTCCGCAAGAGGGCAGAAACGAGAAGGAAATTGCCGATAGGGGCGTAACGGTCGTCCTACTTCCTTCCGGAGGCGAGATTGCAGATTCTAGTTCAGTTTTAGATTAAGGGTCTTTCCTGAGCCTTTCCTATTGGTTACGGAGACAATATGGCTATGTGACAGGTGAACGACAGGTTTCGTCGTGTATGGTGTATGTAAATGAACTTTCTGAAAATCGGTTAGTCTTTCCAATGCAAAATTCCGTTCGTTTTGTCTGCTTGTGCATTGGTCAATCGACCTATGGTGGAGTCAAATCTAAAACTGAACTAGAATCTGCAATGTCGTCTTCCGGAGGTGCTTAGCTTACACGGCTGCCGGTCCCCATGGCCGTGCTCGCTGAAGTGCCTCGCTTTGGTGCTTCGTGGCGCAGGAGATCGTGGGTCCGAGTCCCACCTTGGTCATGGGTGTTTGTATGTTTATAAAATGTGTAATATATGTGTGTATATTAGCAAAAAGTAAACTGTAATCAAACAGAAAAACTAAGTAAACGTTAGAATACAGCGCCGGTGTTCCTACAAGACTCTGGAACTGTATTTATAAATAATAATAAAACAAGGGTAAGTAAGTCATGTAAAGTGTTTCTTGTTTCGCCTTAATTGGTCATTTTGACTGTTGTTTTTCCCCTGTTTAATGTGGTCGCTTCATGCCAGGTTTCTAAATGTATTCTGTGATCGGAATCAATGTTGAAATATAATGTTTAATGATTATGTATAATTTTTCTAAGAGGAGCGAAGGTTTGGTGTAAGTGTTGTATAATCCAATTACTGAACAGGTGAAAATATAAATTCACATCTCAGGGTTATACTGTTTGAGAGCCATGTCTTGGGGATAGGCTTGAGTCATTTGTTTCAGATATTATAGTGTTGTTGAAGTGTACATAGCTTAAATATTTTATTTTGAATTCTCAAAAGCTTCACTTTTCCTTACGCGGAACCTATTCATCCAAGTGTTCCGCGTAAGGGTTCCCCTGTATGTGGATTACTCCGCAATACGTGCTTTCGTATTCATTCTAGCACCTGGGTTTCATTCTTGAGACCAAATAAAGATGCAGTAGGTTATTAAGCTGTAACGCTCTTGAATATGCTGTTATTTATCATGACTGATTATGTAATGATATAGTGTCTGTGGTTATGTTAATTGAACTTACGTAAAACAAATGACACTCAGAATTGAATCATACGTTTTATATGTGTAATGAGAAGGGTATTCCTTATACCTTAATAGGGATTTGTCGTGAACCTCGGGTACCCAGTAATTAAAAAATCTGATGTGTTCCATTCACATGACTTTCTCTACGTCTGTGTAACAAATTATTGTTAATAAGCTTATTCTTCTATTTATTTCAAGCTAATCGCGAAAAAATTAGCAGAAATAGTCTTATTACTTGCTTCCTTGTAAGTAGAAGCGAAGTATGGGAGTATCATAGGTTAAAGTGAAGTCAAAAGCTGGTTACTAGGTGACTGAGCTTCCTTTGTTTGTATGGACACGAATTGACAAATTCCTGTATAAGAAAATTATAAGTTTTTCAAAGCTGAAACCAAAAAAAAGGAATATCTCAAAAACGACCAACTCCTCGAAAAAAATCATATAACGTAAATTGTGTGCCTTAATGTGCTCTACATTTTTTGTGTGGTAAGTTTTTGTCCATTTCTTACGGTTTAGCAGTTATGCAAAATTCCTCCAGAATAAAGTAGTCTTCAGAGGCTATTCCCAGAAAATTCAAGATATGCAGATTATTTGTCAGGTAAATGCCTTTAATATACGATATTTTATTCAAAATCGTTAGAGCCATTTTTGAGAAAATCAACATTTTCGAAAAAAGTTCCATGTAAAGGGTAGTTGGGGGTGGGGGGATTTTCTTGCAAATCTTTGTGTCGCATCCTTGGAAGATACCAATTTTAAATACCAAGTTTGGTATTTAACGGTCTTTTCGTTTTTGAGCTCTGCTGTCCACAGACACACAGACACACACATACGGACCTTTTTCCAATTTTTTTTTTATTCAGGGGACCCAAAACGTGTGTTTCCGGTGAAATCTCAGTATCGAATTTTTGGTTGGACTACAAAACCTTCTCTATAAACTATGTACATAGTAAGTGTAGAGAAAGTAAAAGATCAAGAATGGCACAAGAGATATACAAACACTAACTACACAAAATATGTAGATATCTTTAAAACACACAGTTTAATTTATATGCATAACATTTTTTGTAGGGCTACCCATTGTTATTGGTATGATATATATGAGATATGAAACGAATCCATATATATATATAGCTTTAATCAAAATCGTTTTTAAGAAAATCAAAATTTTCGAAATTTTTTCTATGTAAAGGGTAGTTTGTGGTGGGGGATTTTTTTTTTTTTTAAATCTTCGTGTCGCATCATTAGAAGATACTAAACATAAATACCAAGTTTGGTATTTAACGGTCTTTTTGTTTTGGGCTATGCTGTCCACAGACACACACACACACACACGGACCATTTTTTAAAAATGCTTTTTTCGGACTCAGGGGACCCCAAAACATATATTTTCGGTGAAATTTCGGTATCGAATTTTTGGGTGCATTACAATAGCTTCTCTATCCCTATGTACATTGTACATATGGGGCTAGCGAAAGTAAAAATTATATGTTGAACGTCTTCCTTTCCCCCACATTATGGGCATTCACCTTGTGGGTGCCTGATTCGTTGTCCTTTTAGCCTCCATATTCCTGCTCTTAACCATGCTAACCCCCTCCTTTCTTCCTGGCTAGCCTTCTACTTACAAGCAAACAAATAATATGACAATTTTTGCTAATGTTTATCTCGAGTAGCATGAAGTAGATAGAAGAATAACTTTTCGTAAGAATAGTTTGTATGTGGGATGAAACATATCAGATTTTTCCTTTCTCTACACGTACTAAATAAAAAAAATAAATAAAATCTGTATATTAAACCTTGATACCTAATTTCTTAAACCAGGTTAAAATATCCCAAACTTTATACATTTATTACTACTTGTACCAATTACAAATTTAATTATACAACTTAAATTTACAGATATAAACTTAACCTAACTTAGCCTAGAATTTTTTATAAATACCAATTAAAGTCATAATTATTATCAATTAAACTGTGTGTTAACATTTAATTCATACAATTTCAATTTAATTAATATTATTATACACTACTATGTACAGAGCGTATAGAGAAGGTATTGTATTGCACCCAAAAATTCGATACTGAGATTTCACTGGAAATACATGTTTTGGGTCCCCCTGAATAAAAAAAAATCATTTTTAGAAAAGTTTATATGCATGCGTGTGTGTGTATCTGCGTGTGTGAAATTTGGTATTTAAGTTTGGTATCTTCAAGGATGCGACACGATCAAGAAAATCTCCCTTCCCCAAACTACCCTTTAAATGGCAAAAATTTCGAATATTTTGATTTTCTCAAAAATAGCTCAACGATTTTGATTAAAAACTCATATTTAAGATATTTACATGCCAAATAAAATGTATATCTTGAATTTTCTGGGCATAGCCTCTAAAGATCCTTTTATTCTGGGTATTTTTTATTAATTTTGCATAACTAGTAAACCGTAAGAGATAGATACAAAACCTTACAACACAAAAAATGTAGATCACGATAAAACACACAATTTACATCATATACATTTTTTTTTCCGTGGAGTTGGCCGTTTTCTAGATATTCCTTGTTGTTGATTTCAGTTTTAAAATACTTTAAACTTTTCTCATATGGGAACTTGTCAATGCTTGGCCCGCAAAGAAGCGGATTTCAATCCAATAGTAACCACATTTTATATTTGACTGTTGGTTTAGCCTAGTGTATTCCCTTATACTTATAAAGGAACTAAGTAATAAGACCGTTTCTGCTAATGTTTTAGCATTAAATAAATAGAGATGTTGAGAAAGTCATGTGAATGAAGCACATCAGATTTTTATTCTGTCTTTATACTCCTCAACTGAGACATCCCACACTTCTGGGTATTTTTTATTTCTTCAATGAACAATGCCACTTCATTCTCACTGCCCATGCTATAGAATGATCGCCGCACGTGTGCACCGATCAATAGCCAACAATGTACATCCAGGGCGCAATAGTTTTGCGTGACGCCGCGTCCGAGCGGGACACGCAACAACGGTGGCGCATGCGCACTAGCGTTGCTAACACAAAAATATTTTTCATGTTAAACTATGGTTAAAATTCCGTTAAAATCCGCTAAATGTTTATTATTCTTGTTTGCCATCTTATGTAGAGAAAGTCATGTGAATGGAACACATCAGTTTTTTTTTTATATTAGCCTTACCCTTAAACCCCTGAGATAAGTTTAATTAGAAGATTAGGAGTGGAATGTTCATCAACGCCGGAGCTGAGGGCACTGCTGGAACGAGACACCGATTCCCGCAACAAAGCCTAAAGGGCAACCTTTTCCTACAGCCACACAGCCTGTCCCTTGATTAGTTTTTGATCCGTCCTTGTACCACATTGGTGCCCGGCGTTTCAGAGAATGTAACAGTAAAGCTTGCCTCGTTGCCTCAGTTGTTCTAGTTATTCTGCTGAGACCATTGCCAGTTGATCCCTCAGAAAAGAAAAGTGTTCATAGCATGTGGGATCCAATTTCCCAAAACCATTACACTTGACTCTGTAACAGCCCACTCTCGCCTCAGCCTCTTTCCAGAGATGCATTGGAGGAACACCTAACCTAACAAACTCTACATCTGGATGTCACAATAATTGAAACAGTCCACAAAGAGAGCATTCACATGCCTTTCCTTATTTGTTACACAAATAATTTCCTTAAAAAAGATTACTCTTCTTTCTACAGCATGCTAATCGAGATATACATTAGCAGAATGTTCTTATTACTTCGTTCCTTGTAGTAGAAGGGAACTAAAGGAATGCGATTGTCAATGCAAATTGCTTCTTTGCTTGGTCAGCAGTAGAACAAAAGAAAAACAGAGATGCCCAACCTCAGTGTACAACTTGCAATACTCCACTGACAGTGTCTCACATACTTTCGAAAAAAGTTCCATGTAAAGGGTAGTTGTGGTGGGGGGATTTTTCTCAAAATCTTCGTGTGGCATCCCTGGAAGATACTAAACTTAAATACCAAGTTTAGTATTTTACGACTTTTCGTTTTTGAGTTATCGTGTTCACAGACACACGGACACACACACACACACACACACACACACGCGGACTTTTGGTGAAAATGCTTTTTTTGGATATTGGGGACCCTAAAACATATATTTCCGGCGAAATCTCGGTATCGAATTTTTGGGTGGAGTGCAATACCTTCTCTATACACTATGTACATAGTGCGTATAGAGAAAGTAAAAAGAAAAGAAAAGAAAAACAGGTAAGTCTGAGATAAGTATAAGTACTTTCCGATTGAAACAAATAACAAGGAATATCCCGGAAACGGTTACCTCCACAACAAAAATGTAACGGACATAAATGTGTGTTTTGGCGAGATCTACATTTTTTGTACATAAGTTTTTGTCTATCTTTTACGGCAACGTAGTTAAGCAAAAGTTGGCAAAATTCATCCTTCATAAAGAGGTCTTCAGAGTCTATTCCCAGAAAATTCAGGATGTACATTTTATTTGGGATGTAAATATCTTTAATAGATTATATTTTAATTAAAATCGTTATAGCCATTTTTGAGAAATTTATAACTTTCGAATTTTTTTCCGTCTAAAGCGTAGTTAGGGGTGTGGAGGTTTTCTTGAAAATTTTCGTGTCGCATCCTAGGAAGGTACTGAACTTAATACCAAGTTTGGTATTTAACGAACTTTTCGTTTTTTCGAGCTATCCTATCCACACACACACAGGCGTGGACCTTTTTCTAGAAATGCTTTTTCTTTTTTGGATTTAGGAGGTTCCAAAACATGTATTTCCGGTGAAAGCTCGGCATCGAATTTTTGGGTGCAATACAATAGCTTCTCTATACACTACGTTCATAGTTCGTGTAGAGAAAGTAAAAATGTGTAAGCATTCTTCTGTAGGAAGTTATGAATGTTGGCCGGCTAGCCAATAGGAAATTGAGCAGGAGAAGTATGACGTAAGTCTCAGGATTTGTGTGTGGGATTACAATAAAGGTCACTGTTTTCCCGGATATGCCCTATTTATCCAATATCTCACAAATAAATAATATCCCCTTTGGCTTCTTTAGACTTACAATATTCTATTGCAAGAGGGGTAAGACGCTATTGTGCGGTCACGTCTCCGCAAGAGAATGCGAAGGCGACATAAACCGGGGAACAACGAGGAAATTTAGGCCAAGAATCACGTGAAACACGCATTGACCAATTACAATTAATCACTTCACGGCAGAAGCGCACCCCAAGCCACTTTTGGCGCCAAAAATGGGCCAATGAGATTACGAGTTGAGGGTTGTGCGCGTGGGTAAAATTTGTTATAAATATAGAGGATTCGCCGCAATTTTCATGCAGTTGGTATGTAGACTCTGTGATGCCCGAAACAAGAATCCTCGTAAGTATAGTAAAGTTATTACAGTGATTCACACAGTTGAAATAAATGTCACGCGTAAGGAAGCCACGGCGAAAATTTAAAGTGTCTACAATAATTGTGCACGTAACCGTTACACTCGTCGCCGCGTGAAGTTTAGTTACCTCTATGCGCGTTACACTTTTGTTTGAGGGAAAATATCGAAACTCAACCGCGCCAGGAACATTCTCGGGAACGCTTGAAAAAGAGAAATAAACCTTGATTGAACGAAAAGTGCCGACGTTAATTTTAGTTAATTGCCGCACCACACCCTGGAGATCACCGTAGTTAGGAGCCAGGAGCAGGAACTAGTCGCCCGAGTGTTCTCGGGCGGGGGCAAATCACCATGGTATACCTATCCGCTTTTCTCGCGGATTTACCCGTGTGATATAAAAGATGTCTTATGCAAGCATTTATGTCTGTGTTGAAGTAATGTGGGCAGGGTGTTTCCCTTTGTGCAGCCGGCGCGGGCTGGCGTACCTACCGGAGTGGTCACCCACCCAGAGAGGGACCAGGCCCGTTGCTGCTTAACTTGGCCAGCCGCTTGCGGGCTGTCAAGGAAAGCAGTGCCAGCTAGCGGGGAGAACTAAATTTTTTTTTTTTATTTTCGAGTGGAGGGGAAAAATCCACCTTATGGACTAACCCGGGCAAGCCCGGAGTGTCGGGGTCTCCCATGTGGGCATACCGACTAAAAAACCCCTCCACCGGTATTAGAAGGAAGAAAGGAGAGGCGGTACCGCATTATTGCACCCGCGAATTCAAGGCGATAATTTAACTGACTGCAGGGTGCAGTCAGAGGGGTGAAATGAGGACCGGGAGACAGACTTGACCGAGGCCCAGACTACCACCGGGGAGAGCAATGAAGGAATTCTAGGGTGAAGGATGGAGTCAGTGCTGGTTGACTCTGTTGAGCCAGTCGTCGTATCCTGGGACGTTTTCGAGCCTGAGCCCTTGGCGTCTACTTAGGATGTTGAACTTGGAAGTTTGAGGTGCCGACTTCTCCAGTAGAGCTCTCACCTCCTCCCTGAAGATGAGTCGGATGTCGGTGACTGCTGTTGCTATTGCTTGGTGAAGTTCTGGGTGTGAAGTGGTGCTGTCCTGTTCCTGAAGCTTGTCCTCCAAGGCCGTCAGCTTAGCCATAAGAGTCAGGACCTCCGCGTGGAGGTCCTGAATGGCCTCACTTAGGCCCTGGATTTCCTGCTGCAGGATGGTTGGTGTTGGTTGTTCAGTCTGCGGAGATGGCTGTGTAGATGATGGTGTCCGGGCTGGTTTAGGCGATGAGTGCCTGCTCTTTGGGTAGCTGGGGCACTGGGCTTGCCCGGTGTAATGTCCCGTACCACCACAGGTGGCACAGAACCGGCGACGGCGGCGGAGGTCGCGCCCAGTGCACTCCGAAGTGTATGCGTTGGTGCCACAGTAGTGGCACTTAGGCGGCGAAGAGCAGTCTTCTTGGCTGTGCCCGTAGGCACAGCAGCGACGGCAAGGCCGGTGTCTTTCCTGTCTGCTTGCCTCAACGTGCAGAAGCCGCCCTAATAAGGGCAAATCTGACGCCAAGGCAGCCTCCAGGTCTGATCGGTCCTGTAGCTCCACCCTAACTAGTGGTGTCGGGCCCCGGTCACAGATAATTCTAGTGGCCCTCGAACATGAAGGCCTTCTAGATTGTGCAGCGGCGAGGAGGTGCCGGGTGGAGAGATCCCGAGGGACCCCCCTAACCACGGCACTGTACCGGGGCGGCAGCGGCGTGGAGCTCAGCGGTGGCGGCGATGAAGTGTTGGCTGCCGGTGAAGCAGCGGCGGTCGGCGCCTGTGGTGATGGTGAGCGCGGCAAAGGTGCAGCGCTCTTTGCCGGTGTAACGGCAGGTGGCGGAGATGCCGGCGAGCACTTCCTACTGGCGGATGCCGGAGAAGCGGTGGCTGCTGTAGGAGCTGCTGGTCTGCGTTGGTGCTTCCTCTTCGGCATCTCGAAGCGGAGTCCCCGGGGAGAACTGAAAATTACCAAAGCTAGATATAAATAGGTCTCAATTGCTCGTCGCTGAGCCCACCAATAGCCGAGGAGCATCGAGAATCGACTTTAGCAGCTGCAACGCCGGAGAGGGGACCAGTCGTCGCTGCGCAGCCCAGCCCCACCAGATACGACCACCAGTTTCCGCCTCAATATACATAATTTTTCTCTATCTCAAAGTTTCCGAGTTAATTAGTTTTAAATTCCTTTTGCAACTTTGATTTAACCACCATTGTTATCGCACCCGTGATTCTTAGAAATCTTTCACTATACAACTTTACATGTATTACCGTGCTACTGAAAAGGTTAACATGTCGGCTTCAAAGGCTGTAATAAGGCGTTGTGTTTTACTCCACGCGTACTCCACGTCTCTCTGTCATTTGTGATTTCTATTGGCTGTAGTGACGCGCTCATTGTTGCACTGCAAAACGTCGGCGACTTCCCAGTATAATCAGTGCGTGTCTGAGAGTTTTCTATTAACAAAGATAAAGCCCATGTTAACCTTTTCAGTAGCACGGTAATAACTTCTCTTAAGATGCGGAACTTAACGCGCGCACACTGGACAATGTTATAGTTGCGTTCTGGGCTCGTGAGTCCTGCAGGTTGAGGTGTGGGGAGAGGGGAAAGCGATATCTAGCTACCCGGTAAGCTGTTATGCAGTAATCATTCCCGCAGATATGTGTATTAACCTAGCATAGCCTACTTAGCATAATAATGTGCAGAAGTAGTTCAATGTTGTAAGAAGATTTGTATTCTTTTCACCATGTCTGAAGTTAAAAAATCCGATGTGTTACACTCACATGACTTTCTCTAGCTGTTCTACAAACTTCTTACATAAGATTATTCTTCTTTCTGCACCTAGCTAATCGAGAAACTCATTAGCACAATGTTCTTATTACTTAGTTCCTTATAAGTAGGAAGAAAATAAGGGAATACACTCGGCTAAATCGATAGTCAAATGTTTTAAAAGCTATCATTATGAGATTGTCATTACAAATCGCTTCTTTTCTTGGCCAGGAGTAGAACAAAAGAAAACAGACACTCCCATCTGAGAAAAGTATAAGTACTTCACAACTGAAACGTAAAGAAAGTCGTGTGAATGGAACACATACGAATTTTTTCAGTTTTATTCTAGATTTGCAGCTTAAATAAGCACTCCGAAGTTCACATGATAGATCCATCAATCCCACAAGGAGCACAGTTTGGCTAGAAACGTAAAAACAAAGATGTGGACAAAAAACTGCATATGCATCGCAAACTCTGTTGTCCTATTTGTAATGTTTGTTTAGGACTTTGCAGAGTCGCATATTGACTTGCTCTTCACCACCCGCCTTGCCTCTCTCGCCCTTCAGTCCCCACCTTTCTGGCGCTAGCCGTTGGTTGGAACAACGCCCACATTGCCCTTCCAATTTTCGCCAAGAGTTGCAGCACATCTACGTAACAATCCAGTCATTCTGCATTAAATTAATCTTCCATACTCCTATTGATAACAAAGCATTTATAGCACCAAAACGAGCAAGCAAAACATGCAATAAAATCTGATATGTTCCATTCACACGACTTTCTCTACATGTCTGTAACAAATTATTATTATTATTAATAATATTATTATTATTTTTTTACTTTATATATACGTACCATGTACATAGTGTATAGAGAAGGTATTGTATTGCACCCAAAAGTTCGATACCGAGGTTCCACGGAAATGTATGTTTTGAGACCCCCTGAATCCAAGAAAAGCATTTTTAGAAAAATGCCTGTGTGTGTCTGTGGCAGCATAGATCAAAAATAAAAAGACCGTTAAAAACCAAACTTGGTATTTAAGTTTGGTATCTTCCAAGGATGCGACACGAAGATTTTGAAGAAAATCCCCCCTTTCCAAACTATCCTTTACATGGAAAAAATTTCGAAAATTTTTATTTTCTTAAAAAAGTCTCTAACAATTTTGATTACATTCTCGTATATTTAAGATATTTACTTAACAAATGAAATGTATATCTTGAATTTTCTGGGAATAGCCTCTGAAGACTAGTTTATTCTGGATGAATTTTACGGATTTTTTGCATAACTGACAAAACTTACCACACAGAAAATGTAGAGCACATTAAAACACACAATTTATTATATATATATATATATATTTCGTGGAGTTGATCGTTTTTAAGATATTCTTTGTTTTTAGTTTCAGCTTTGAAAAACTTGTACTTTTCTCATACAGGAATTTGTCAACTCCTGTCCATACAAACATAGCAACCAGCTTTAGACTATCACTTTAACCTAAGGTATTCCCTTTATTTCGCTTCTACTTCAAGGAAGCAAGTAATAAGACTATTTCTGTTGATCTTTTCTCAATTAGCATGAAGTACATAGAAGAATAAGGTTTTTAACAATAATTTGTTGCAGAGAAGTAGAGAAAGTGATGTGAATGAAACACATCCGATTATTGTTTCATTTGTATAGCCCCCTTTAACTTTAATGGTCATTTCGGGGGCTTTGACTTGTGAAAGAACTCATGTTACATTAGGTTTGCAACATTAAGTTAGTCATACACACATTCACTCTCACATTCATACTTCCAGAACTCTGTGGGGGATAGGGAATAATTCTGGTTAAAGGAAAATTCCCCGCCCCAGCCGGGAATCAAACCCGGGACCATTCGACTACGGAAGCAGTCTAACAAATTATTGTTAATAAGCTTATTCTTCTATCTATTTCATGCTAAAACATTGGCAGAAATGGTCTTATTACTTAGTAAGTTTCTTGTAAGTAGAAGGGAAATACGAGAATACAATAGGCTAAACCAACAGTCAAATGTTTTAAAATGTGGTTGCTATGAGATTGTAATCCGTTTCTTTGCGTGGCCAGGCGTTGACAATTTAAAGTATTTTAAAACTGAAATCAATAACAAGGAGTATCTCGAAAACGGCCAACTCCACGAAAAAAATGTATATGACATAAATTGTGTGTTTTGTCGTTATCCTCATTTTCTGTGTAGTAAGTGTTTGTCTATCTCTTACGGTTTACGTTATACAAAGTTCAATAAAAACTATCTAGAATAAAGAGGTCTTTAGGGGCTAATCCCAAAAAATTCAAGATATAATATTATTTGGCATGTAAATATCTTAAATATAAGAGATTTTAATCAAAATCGTTAGTCATTTTTGAGAAAATAAAAATTTTCGATGTTTTTCACATGTAAAGGGTAGTTTCGATGGGGGGATTTTCTTAAAAATCTTCGGGTCGTAGAAGATACCAAACTTAAATACCAAGTTTGAAATTTAACGGTCTTTTCGTTTTTGAGCTATGCTTTCCACAGACAGACAGACAAACAGACACACAAACACAAACCTTTTTCTAAAAATGCTTCTTTTTTTTTGGATTCAGGGGATCCAAAGTATATGTTTCCGGTGAAATCTCGGTAACGAATTTTTGGATGCAATACAATACCTTCTCTATACACTAGAACATGTAGAGAAAGTAAAAATCTGATATGCTCCATTCACGTGACTTTCTGTACATCTCTGTAACACAGCTTCTCGTCTCCCTTTCCGAAGTGCTCGGGGATGACAACCACGCGATAGATAGGGTTTTTAGTTTATTACGCAAGTGGATTTTTTGAAAACGTTTTAGTTTTTCAAACATG
Organism: Hymenopus coronatus; assembly: GCA_030762935.1. Taxonomy (NCBI): domain Eukaryota; kingdom Metazoa; phylum Arthropoda; class Insecta; order Mantodea; family Hymenopodidae; genus Hymenopus; species Hymenopus coronatus. The sequence continues at coordinate 23,699,686 of CM060891.1, forward strand.
CTATCGTTAGTGATAGACATAGAAGAAATTTCCATCTGTTACTTTTCCTTTACAAAGTGCTACATAATATAATTGAGGATTCTAATCTAAGATAATTAATAAGTTTTATGTTCCAAATATTCCATCAAATAAATTCCACAATATTTGTTTTCCTTCAGAAGGCTAATACTGATATGCATAAGTATTCACCTATACTTAGAATGCAATCACTATAGAGTAAACTATATCCTTTAAACATTGATATATTTCATATGAATATTGATAATTTTGCTATATCCTGTGATTATTTATTACCAATAGTAGATAGATAGATTTTAGTGCACATGTGAATCAATGTTACCAACTTTCTTTTTACTTTTTCTACACGTATTATGTACGTAGTGTAGAGAGAAGATATTGTATTCCACCCAAAAAGTCTATATCGAGATTTCAACGGAAATACATGTTTTGGATCCCCCTTAATCCAAAAAAGCATTTTCAAAAAAAGGTCCGTGTGTGCGTGTGCGGTTTGTGTGTATGTGTGTGTGTGTGTCTGTGGACAGCATAGCTCAAAAACGAAAACACCGTTCAATACCAAACCTTGTATTTAAGTTTAGTATCTTCCAAGGATGCGACACGTAGATTTTCAAGAAAATCCCCCACCCCCAACTACTCTTTACATGGAACTTTTTTCGAAAATTTTGAATTTCTTAAAAATGGCTCTAACGATTTTGATTAAAATATCGTATATTAAAGATATATACTTGAAAAATAAAATGTATATCTTAAATTTTCTGGTAATAGCCTCTGAAGACTACTTTGTTCTGGATCAATTTTACAGAATTTTGCGTAAGACGCTAAACCGCAAGAGATGGACAAAAACTTACCATACAAAAAATTTAGAGCCCGTTAAAACACACAATTTATGTAACACACATTTTTTTCGTGGAATTGATCGTTTTTAAGATATTCCTTGTTTTTGGTTTCAGCTTTGGAAAACTTATACTTTTCCCTTACAGGAATTTGTCAACTCCTGTCCGTACAAACAAAGGAACTTCAGTAACATAGCAACCAGCTTTTGACTATCACTTTAACCGATGGTACTCCCTAATTTCGCTTCTATTAAAAGGAAGCAAGTAATAAAACTATTTCTGCTATTTTTTTCTGGATTAGCATGAAGTAAATAGAAGCATAAGCTTTTTAACAATACTTTGTTACAGAGACGTAGAGAAAGTCATTTGAATGGAACACATCAGATTTTTTATTTTTATTATGTTCTGTTATTTTGGTTATGCTATGATTTATTTTGTAATTACTTTTGAGATGTTCTTGTCACCTGTTTTGTGATCAAAATTATATTGTAAATTTTAAGTGGACATTCGGGAAACTTGTAATATTCACATTATAGATAAATAAATAAATTAATAAAATTTATATGTTTGTCACTTTTAGAGTTGGGGGTTTACTTTTAGATGTCTTTTCTTTTTAGTTTTCATGTTCGACTCGGTTTTTGATCCCTCTATGATAATTTATTTACTCTGGGGTTTTATTTGTGACGTTGGAAATATTTTATTCCTGATTTATTTTTATATTGTTTTAACTGTCGCTCTTCTGCTTTTTAAGGGCGCTAATAATCATGCAGTTGAGCCCCATTCATCATCATCATCATCATCATCATCATCATCATCATCATCATCATCTTTGTAACAAATTATTGTTAAAAACCTTATTCTTCTAAACTTAATTAACTTAAAACCATGACCGTGCCAGCGTTTACCATTCACTGAGGTTCTTAAAAGAAAGCCTAACAAAAAAATCTGATGTGTTCCATTCATATGACCTTTCTCTATATCTCTGCATTAAATTGTTTTTAAAAATCTTATGCTTCTATTTACTTCCTGCTAATCGAGAAAAAAACAGCAGAAATAGTTTTATTTCTTGCTTACTTGTAAGTAGAAGCGAAATAAGGAAGTACCATAGGTTAAAGTGAAAGCCAAAAGCTGGTTGCTATGTGACTGAAGTTCCTTTGTTTGTATGAACACGAGTTCACAAAGTCCTGCATGAGAAAAGTATACATTTTTATAGCTTAAACCAAAAACAAGGAATATCTCAAAAACAATCAACTCCACGAAAAATATGCATGTAACATAAATTGTGTGTTTTAAAGTGCTCTACATTTATTGTATGTTAAGTTATGCAAAATTAGCAGTTATGCAAAATTACGTAAAATTGACCCAGAATAAAATAGTCTTCACAGGCTATTCCCAGAAAATTCAAAATATACATTTTATTTGACAGGTAAATATCTTTAATATACGCTATTTTAATCAAAATCGTTAGAGCCATTTTTTAGAAAATCAAAATTTTCGAAAAAAGTTCCATGTAAAGGGTAGTTTGGAGTAGGAGGATTTTTCTCAAAATCTTCGCGTCGCATCCCTGGAAGATACTAAACTTAAATACCAAGTTTGGTGTTATACCGACTTTTCGTTTTTGAGTTATTGTGTTCACAGACACACGGACACACACACGGACCTTTTTCTGAAAATGCTTTTTTTGGATACAGGGGGTCCTAAAACATGTATTTCCGGTAAAATCTCGGTATCGAATTTTTGGGTGGAATACAATACTTCTCTATCCCTATGTACATTGTACATACGGGGCTAGAGAAAGTAAAAATAGAAATAAGATATTTAATTTTATTTAGCTGTACTATTGTTTACTTGTGAAAAACCTGAGTAGATTAGTCCCTTTAACGGCCTTTGCAAACAGAAGCGAATAAGTCACTCTCGGTTGTTAACAGAAAGGAATCCGGAAGTTGAATGCTTTTTACTTTCTCTATAGGCACTATGTAGATAGTGTATAGAGAATGTATTGCACTCCACCAAAAAATTCGACACCGAGATTTCACCGGAAATATATGTTTTAGGGTCCCCTTAATCTAAAAAAAACATTTTCGGAAAAAGGTCCGTGTGTGTGTGTCCGTGTGTCTGTGAACACGATAACTCAAAAACGAAAAGTAGGTAACATACCAAACTTGGTATTTAAGTTTAGTATCTTACAGGGATGCAACACGAAGATTTTGAGAAAAATCCCTCCACCACAAACTACCCTTTGCATGGAACTTTTTTCGAAAATTTTGATTTTCTCAAAAATGGCTCTAACGATTTTAATTAAAATTTCGTATATTAAATATATTTATCTGACAAATGAAATGTATATCTTGAATTTTCTGGGAATAGCCTCTGAAGACTACTTTATTCTGGATGAATTTTTCATAACTACTAAACCGTAAGAGATGAACAAAAACTTAACCCACAAAAAATGTAGACCACGTTAAAACACACAATTTATGTTACATACATTTTTATCGTGGAGTTGATCGTTTTTGAGTTATTCCTTTTTCTTGGTTTCAGTTTTGAAAAACTTATACTTTATCATACAGGAATTTGTCAACTCCTGTCCATAAAACAAAGGAACATCAGTCACATAGCAACCAGCTTTTGGCTTTCACTCTAACCTATGGTACTCCCTTATTTCGCTTCTACTTACAAAGAAGCAAGTAATAAAACTATTTCTGCTAATTTTTTCTGATTAGCATAAAGTAAATAGAAGTATAAGCTTTTTAACAATAATTTGTTGCAGGCATATAGAGAAAGTCATGTGAATGGTACACATTAGATTTTTACTTTCTCTATACGCACTATGTACATAGTGAATTACTTTCTCTATACGCACTATGTACATAGTGAATAGAGAAAGTATTGCACTCCACCAAAAAATTCGATACCGAGATTTCACCGAAAATTTATGTTTTAGGGTCCCCTTTATCTAAAAAAAGCATTTTCACAAAAAGGTCCGTGTGTGTGTGTGTCTGTGTATGTGTGTCCGTGTGTGTTTGTGTGTATGTGTGTCCGTGTGTCTGGAACACGTTAACTCAAAAACGAAAAGACTCTCTGAAGACTACTTTATTCTAGATGAATTTTGCATAACTACTAAACCGTAAGATATGGACAAAAACTTAACACACAAAAAATGTAGAGCACGTTAAAACACACAATTTATGTTATATACATTTTTTTCGTGGAGTTGATTGTTTTTGAGATATTCCTTTTTCTTGGTTTCAGCTTTGAAAAACATACTTTTCTCACACAGGAATTAGTCAACTCCTGTCCATACAAACAAAGGAACATCAGTGACATAGCAACCAGTTTTTGGCTTTCACTTTAACCTATGGTACTCCCTTATTTCGCTTGTATTTACAATAAAGCAAGGAATAAGAATGTTTCTGCTAATTTTCCTCGATTAACATGAAATAACTAAAAGATAAGCTTATTAACTATAATTTGTTACAGAGAGATAGAGAAAGTCATGTGAATGGAACACATCAGATTTTGTTAGTAAGGATTTCAGAAACCTTGTGATATAACAGAACCAGGATCTGCTCAATACATGAAACAGATGTGTTGCTGTTCTCGACGAGCTCTTGCAGATGTTTTTAACTCTTTATTTTCAACAAGTCAATTCTGAAGCGCCTCTGTGATGCTTTCTGAAGGACGTGCTCATGTTTCTATTTCCGTATGAACACCATTTTCTCTAGCATCTATGAACGCGATTTTAACTTTCTCACCATGTTAAAAGTGCATAACTTATTGCATTCCAACCAGAAACGCGATACTGAGATTTCACCGGAAAAACATGTTTTGTGGACCCTAAATCCAACAAAAGTATTTTAAAAAAATATCATACATGCTCTATTCACATGATAGTTACACAAATTTATAAAAGTTTCATCCCAATAAAGAGGATTGACATAAAATGCACGTTTTTAAACGATATATTTTGTACTTTTTTACTTTCTCCACACGTTCTATATACATATTGTATGGAGAAGGTATTGCACTCCACCAAAAGATTCGATGCACCGGAAACAAATGTTTTGACACCCCCTGAATAAAAAAAAGGCATTTTAGAAAATGTCAGTGTGTATGTGTGTGTGTGTATGTGTCTGGGGGCAGCATACCTGAAAAACGAAAAGTATGTTAAATACCAAACTTCGTTTTTAAGTTCAGTATCTCCCAAAGATGCAACGCGATTTTCAATAAAATGCCCCCACCCCAAACTTCCGTTTACATGGAAAAAGTTTCGAAAATTTTGTTTTCCTCAAAAATGACTAACGATTTTGATTAACATATCGTGTATTAAAGATATTTACAGGACAAATAAAATGTATATTTAATTTTCTGGGAATAGCCTCTGAAGATCACTTTATTCTGGATGAACTTTGGCTGAATTTTGCATAACTGGTAAACCGTAAGAGAATTATTTCACAAAGCAGGCACATTTCCTTAAAACACATAATTTACATCATATTGGTTTTTATTTTGGTAAATCTGACCGTTTCATAGATATTCCTTGTTATTGGATTCAGATTTAAAATACTTACACTTTTTTACGGGTATTTGTCATTTTCTAGCCATACAAAGGAGTTTCAATCACTTAGCAACCAGTTTTTAAAATATTTAGCTATTTCTTTACTCACTTTTATACTTACACGGAAGCAAATAATTAGACAGTTTCTGCTAATTTTATATCGACTAGCATGAAGTGAATAGAATAAGAGTAAATGTTATTGACCGTTAAGCGAGATAAACATTGTGTTAATATTTATAAGTAAAAGGTAAATAAGCAAATACACTAGGCTAAAGCGATAGTCAAATCTTTTAAAAGCCGGGCGCTAAGTGGAACAATTGAGGTTCGGTTCCTTTAAATGGTCCCGTTTGAGAAACGAAATATCTCGAAAACAGCCAACTCTACTAGAAAATCGTATATGACATAAGTCATGTGTTTTAACGCGCTCTACTTTTCATGTGCAGTACATTTTTGTATATCTCTTACGATTTATGCGTTATGCAAAATTCTACAAAACTCGTCCAGAATAAAGAGCTCATCAGAGGCTATTTCCATAAAATTCCCATAATATGCATTTTTTGTGATGTAAATATCTTTAATATACGGCATTTTAATCAAAATCGTTAGAGCCATTTTTGAGAAAAAGATTCAACATTTTTTTGTATAAATGGTGGTTTGAAGGGGGGGGGATTTTCTTGAAAATCTTCGTGTCGCATTCCTGGAAAATGTTTATTGGATGCCAGTTTGGTATTTTTCCGACTTTTCGTTTTTGAGCACAGAAACACGAACCTTTTTTCTAAAAATGTTTTTTTTGGAACTCAGGGGACCGCAAAACATCTATTTTCTGAGAAACCTAGATTTCGAATTTTTGGGTGAATACAATACCTTCTTCGACCACTATGTACATTGTATGTACACACGCACTACAGAAAGTAACAAGGAAAATTTATTTGGATTCAAGTGAATGCAACACATCAAATGTTATTAGTTTAAAACCTCTGACTACTGCGGAAATTGTATTGTTTCTAGTGGGGTGTGAGTTGAGGCATTGTTGTGGTGCAACAAAATTCCACGCAGACCAGTCTTAGGAGGCTTTGTTCTCTCAGTTTATAGAAGACTTGTGCGAGACATTTTGTGGTGCACCATCTGTCAGTGACAGTCTTTTGTCTCCCAAGAGGAATTTCACACTATGGCCACTAGCTGAGAACAGCAAACACTTCTTGTGCGGCTCACAAGAATCCTCTCCTGGGAAGACCCAAACCGACGACTGTTGGTGAGAAATCACCTGTGATTGATATTCCTACTGACATGTGGTTGTCTCGGTACGCTGTTGCCATATTTACTCTCTGTCCGTTTGCAGCGTCACATGTTCCACTGCTTTCTCTAAAGATGCCTTCTTTCCATGCATTTTCTATCACACTTCTCGTATGTTAACCTACTTTTCACCGTTTATCACTAGCTACCTCATATATTCCTTTCAACATAAGGTCCTGTACTTCACTAAACCTAAAAATGTAATTATTTCGGCTAACATAACCTCAACTCGTTTATCACGACTGTAAGATATTTTCAAATCACATTATCATTCGTGGTAGTTCTAAGATGAGAACAAGAGCTATGCCCGTGAAATATTAAAGATAGTAACGATTATAAATGTAAATTTTCACGGAATCACTGTGCATACACAACAGAACTTTTCATAGAATGACATCAAACAATCGGATCAGTCATGCGCGCGCGTAAATTTCCACTGAACCCGTAGATGTTGCAACGCCGATGATATGACCGTCTCTGACGGTTATGAATTCTTACATTACTAGGGCTGGCTGTTAAGTCCCGGGTCTCTCAATGAAAAACAGCATTTAAAAAAAATTGTTTTGCTTTATTTCTCAACATTATCTCAAGAAAGGCTAATACATTTGTCATATTGGTGTTCTAATTTAATTAAACAATCTCTGTAGTGCGATTTATCAAGGTCCTCAAAATAGCTGTTTACCGCATCAATGACCTCGTTGCTGTAAAATCTTCGTCCTCCAAGAAATGTTTTGACGTTTGGGAACAGGTGGTAGTCACTGGGTGCTAGATCTGGCGAATAGGATGGATGTTCAAGCAATTCGCACATTTTCCCCATTGCAATGACTGAGTGATGTGCCGGAACATTGTCGTGATGAAACAATTTTTTTGTTTGTTTGCCAAATGAGGTCTTTTTCTTTTCACCTCATCACTCAAACGTTGCAGTAAGCTTACGTAGTAGTCACCAGTGATACTTTTACCCTTTTCCAAGGAATCAATAACAATAATTCCCTGCGCATCCCATAAAGCACTGCCATACCCAGTTAACTGACAAAATTGACTTTGCCTTTTTTGAAGTTGGTTCGCCTGGTGCAATCCACTGTTTTGACTGTGATTTACTTTCTGGAGTGTAGTGATGTATCCAAGTTTCATCCTTGGTAATAAGCCGTCTCAAAAATTCACTGAGATTTTTACAGTACTGCTCCACATTCTTAACAGAAATAGTTTTCTTTGCAACGTTTGATCAGGTGTCAACAAATGCGACACCCATCATGCACAGACCTTGCGAAAGCCCAAAACATTACTTAAAATATTACCTGTACATTCTTTTGATATGTTTACAGCCTCTGCTATCTTAAACTACTTTGATCTGCGGTCTTTCAGTACTAAACGATGAATTGTTTCAATGATCTCTGGAGTTGTTACTTCTACAGGGCGTTGAGGCTCATCACTAGTGCTCGTATGTCCCATTTTAAACTCTGCAACCCACCTTTTAATCATTGAATATGAAGGGACAGAGTTTCTCAATGTACTGTCCATTTCCTCCTTGATGTCTTTAGACGTTAAGCCTTTCAAATGGAGGTATTTAATTACTGCTCGTTTTTCCAAATCCTCCATTTTCGTGAAAACTCCAAAAGTTGTCTTGTTTAAAATGCTGTCTTTCGAAAAGTAAACAAACTATTGACCTCTAACTATGGAAACAAGTTAGTCTAGAACTAAACTATACGATGCTGCCATCTAACTGGCCTAGTGGCGCCATATCTGTGTGAGGCCCGGGACTTATCAGCCAACCCTCGTATGATTGGTCAACAACCTAACGAGGCCCTGCCAACAGAGGACACACTCCACAAATGTCAATCACAAGGACATTTTTCACCGACCGTAGTTTCTGTATCTTACTACTACGATATGTTTGGAACTTCCCCATCAGATGTTTCTGCCATTTGCTGACACAATTTTTGATCATTTGTGACGTGGTAGGTGATCCAGCCACCGCAGAGCCACATCTGATGTGTTCCATTCACATGACTTTCTCTACATCTCTGAAACAAACTATTGTTAAATGCTTATTCTTGCTTCTTTACAAGTTATTTTAAAAGCTGATTGCCATGTGGATGAAATCCATCGCTTTGCATTGCCAGGAGTTGACAAATTCTCGTATGTGAAAAGTTTTAAGTATTTTAAAATTGATACAATAACAAGGAATATCTAAAATATGATAAACTTCGCGAAAAGAATGTAACAATCATGAAATCTGTGTTTTAAAGAGATCTACATTTTTATGTGTAGTAGTTTTAGTCTATTTCTTACGGTTTACCAGTTATGCGAAATTCAGGAAAAAAAATCATCCAGAATAAAGAGATCTTTAGAGGCTATTCCCAGAAAATTCAAGATATACATTTTATTTGTCATGTAATTTTAATCACAATCGTTAGAGCCTTTTTTGAGAAACTCAAAATTTTCGATTTTTTTTTCCATGTAAAGGATGGGTGAAGCATTTTCCCATAAAAGCTTCATGTCGCATCCTTGGAAGATATTAAATTAAATACCAAGTTTGGTATTTTACGTACTCTTCGTTTTTGAGTTATCGTGTTCAAAGACACATGGATACACACACGCAGATATTTTTCTTAAAAGTTTTTGGATACAGGGGACGTTAAAATGTGTATTTCCGGTGAAATCTAGGTGTCGAATTTTTGGGTGGAGTGCAATACCTTCTCTATACACTATGTACATAGTATGTGTAGAGAAAGTATCAATGATCTTTGCATAACATGCGCTCTGCTTTCATCAAATTTTCATTCATTGTTGTAGCGATCATTTTGTACGGTCTTCATCTTCGAAGGAATCCCCTCAAATTCTAAACACTTCACATCATCGATAAAGACCAAGATTTCCCGGCGAAGACTTTAAAAATCATAGAATATCATGTAGACTATTTCAGATGTGTACACAAATAAAAGCAGTTGCTCATATACCTAAATAAAATAAATAACTTACCTTTCAGACAAAAGCCTAAAACGTGTCACATCCACATGACTTTCTCAACCCATTGTTCAACAAATTATTCTTAAAAAAATCTGATGTGTTCCATTCACATGACTTTCTCTACACCTCCGCAACAAATTATTGTTAAAAAGCTTATGTTTCTATTTACCTCATGCTAATTGAGAAACATTAGCAGAAATAGTCTTATTACTTGCTTCCTTGTAAGTAGAAGCGAAATAAGGGAGTAACATAGGTTAACGTGATAGTCAAAAGCTGGTTGCTGTATGACTGAAGTTCCTTTGTTTGTATGGATAGGAGTTGACAAATTCCTGTATGAGAAAAGTATGTTTTTTTTAAAGCTGAAACCAATAACAAGGAATATCTCAAAAACGATCAACTCCCTTTACATGGAAAAAATTTCGAATTTTTTTTTCTCACAAAATTGGCTCTAAAGATTTTGGTTAAAATCGCTTATATTTACGATATTTACATGCCAAATAATATGTATATCTTTAATTGTCTGGGATTGGCCTCTGAAGACAACTTTATTTTGGATGATTTTTATTGAATTTTGCATAAATGGTAAACCGTAAGTTATAGACAAAAAATTGATATACAAAAAATGTAGATCACGATAAAACACACAATTTATGTCATATACATTTTTCGTGGGTTTGGTCGTTATTGAGATATTCCTTGTTATCGGTTTCAGCTTTAAAAAACTTATATTTTTCTCATAAAGGAATTTGTCAACTCCTGTCCATACAAACAAAGGAACTTCAGCCACATAACAACCAGCTTTTGACCAATAATTTAGTCTATGCTACTCCCGTATTTCCCTTCTAATTGCATGGATGCAAGTAATAAGACTACTTCTGCTATTTTTTTCTCGATTAGCATTTAGTAAAAAGCTGATGTGTTACACTCACATGACTTTCTCTAGCCGTTCTACAAATTTCTTACATAAGATTATTCTTATTTCTGCACCTTGTTAATCAAGGTATTCAGCACAATGTTCTTATTACTTAGTTCCTTATAAGTAGGAAGAAAATAAGGGAACACACTAGGCTAAATCGATAGTCAAATGTTTTAAAAGCTGTCGTTATGCGATTGTCATTACAAATCGATTCTTTTCTTGGCCAGGAGTAGAACAAAAGAAAAACGGACACTCCCGTCTGGGAAAAGTATAAGTACCTCACAACTGAAACTAATAACAATGAATACCTCGAAAACGGTAAGCTCCACGAGAAAAATGTATATGACGTAAATTGTGTATTTTAACAAGGCCTAAATTTTTTGTACAGTAAGTTTTTTGTCTATCTCTTATGGTTTATTAATTATGCCAAATTAAGGAAAATTCATTCAGAATAAACAGGTCTTCAGAGGCTATTCCCAGAAAATTCAAGATATACATTTTATTTGTCAGGTAACTATCTTTAATATACGATATTTTAATCAAAATCGTTAGAGCCATTTTTCAGGAAATGAAATTTTTCGAAAAAAGTTCCATGTAAAGGGTAGTTTGGGGTGGGGGGATTTTTCTCAAAATCTTCGTGTCGCATCCCTGGAAGATACTGAACTTAAATACCAAGTTTGGTATTTTAGGTACTTTTCGTTTTTGAGTTATCGTGTTTAGAGACACACGGACACACACACACACATACACGGACCTTTTTCTGGAAATCCTTTTTTTGGATTCAGGGAGTCCTAAAACATGTATTTGCGGTGCAAACTGGACATCGAATTTTTGGGTGGAATGCAATACTTCTCTATCCCTATGTACATTGTACATACGGGGCTAGAGAAAGTAAAAAGAAGCATAAGCTTTTTAACAATAATTTGTTGCAGAGATGTAGAGAAAGTCATTTGAATGAAACACATCGGATTTTTTTACTTCCTTCTGTACGACGTCCTGTACCGAGTAATTCATGTTCGCCAATGAAGAGTTGAAAACGGAGCAGTAAAGACATCGAAAGGTAAGGAAGTATCCACCCTAACCGGACCAACTGACCCACACGATAACACCGACGCAACTTTGTCATTTTCTATTTTACGATAATATTTAAGACAAAGTCAAATAGCAGCTGCAGGGTAGTCTGGGATGGAGCGATTTCCTTTAAAATCGTTGTGTCCCATCCTTAGAAGGTAAACATGATTCCATAAGAGACTTTGAAATAATGCCCGGCCACTGTATCCCCCATCTCGGCTCGGGGGCGTCGTGAAGGTGAGAGTGATCAGCACCACGAGTCCCTCCCGGCCGGTTAATGTGGTCTTCTCGATCTGTAGCCGCTATTTCTCAATGAAGTAGATCCTCAATTGGCCCCCCAGAGACCTCACGAGGCTGAATTCACCCCGGAACAGGTCTCCCAGCGGGGGAAAATTCCCCACGCCGGTACCGGGAATCAGGCACACACACGTGTATATAAATGTTATTATATTTATTATTATTATTTCTTCTTTTTCAGGGAGTCTGAAAAAACGTGTAGGTACTTCCGTGAAATCTCAATATCGAATTTTTGGGTGGGAAGCAATCACTTCGAGTGGCCAGCGAGCTGACTTCTCGCCCGGAGGTCCTGGGTTCGATTCCCAGATGAGGCGGGGAATTTTTCTTTAGCCAGAATTACTCCCTATTCCTCACGAGTCTAGAAGTATGTATGTGAGAGTGAGTGTGTGTATCTGAGGAAAATAAAATGATTTGAACCAAACGTAAAAGAACCTAAAGACAACGAGTTGTTTCAATATGACCTTAGATGTTAAAGGGGGCTATAAAAAAAAAAAGGTTCTCTATCCACTATGTGCAAATGTAAATGGCATGTTATTTATGGACGCTCTTTAACTGCTGTGGTTCTCAGCATCCAATTCTATACTGGGTGTGAAAGACCGCTTAATTTTACTCAGAGCCCTCTCTGTCAAGCTTGAGGTTCTTTTTACGTGCCGTAAATCTACGACACGGGAACAACGGCTTTACTTCTCTTCCGAAGGAAGCCATGCTAAGTATTTAGTACTTATTTGTTTAGTCATTAGGTACATTAGTACAATAGACATGGTCAAAATAATATATACAAGTAAGAGTCAGTCATATAACAATTCTAGTATTAAAAAATTCATCCAAATTGTAAAATACATTGTCCATCAACCATTTTTTTACTTTAGCCTTAAACTGTATTACATTTAGATCTCTCATGTGGTCAGGAAGCTTATTATAGGCTATAATGCTGGTTATGAAATAACTATCTTTAACTTTCTTTAGTCTAGTGAATGGAACATGTAATTTATCAATATTTCTGGTGTTTAATGTGTGTACATGTCCGTTCAGTTTAAATTGATTTAAATTCTTGTGCACATATAATAATAATTGTAGTATATAGCAATTGTACACTGTTAATATTTTCTGTTGCTTAAAAAGTGGTCTACATGGAGCATTGTAAGGAGTATGACTTTCTTTTGTAGAAGTAGAATATCATTCAATTTAGAACAGTTCCCATATGCTAACAGTCCATAGCTAAAAACACTTTCAAACAAAGCAAGATATATTTGCTTTAAATAGCTACGAGGTGCTTTATTGTAAATGGTTCTCAGTAAATACACAACTTTAGATAACTTTTTACAGACCATTTCAACATGTGAATTCCAGGTTAATTCTGTATCTGTACACCTGAAAAAATCCATCGTCCTCCACCAGGTTTGAACCCACGACCTTGGGCATAAAAAGTTGGCATGGTAAACATTACACCACGGAGGGCGACCACTATGTGTATAGCACATAGAAAGTAAAACGTCAGAGAAGTTATTTGTACCTGTGAGGAAAACCTTGAGGACTCAAGGAAGCGCGCAGAATGGTCTGAATAACCCTGGAAATTCAGTAAACAAAAGACTTGGCGTGGCGAAGTATGATTAATGATTATGTCAGAGAGGAAAACCGCATAAGGTGTCTACGAACATAAAGGATTACTCTTCACCACAATCACAACTTCGATTTCTTACATCGTTCATAGGCGTGTTTGACAAAGTTACATTTACTTTCTCTACACGTACTAAAATAAAATACAATAAAATAAAATCTGTAATACAACATCCTGGCATCTTGTTCCCTATACCAGGACGTATATTGCAAACTTTATAATTTATTCCCACTTTTAAATTATTATTATACATCATTATTTTACAGATAATACTTATATACTAATAACTCAAAATTTAATTTAAAACAAAAACAAATTAAACTGAAATAAAATAAATTCCAACCATCTATATTTAATTACTGGAAACCAGTAACCAAATAACTGGTAACCAGCTATTTACCCATAAAACTATGCTCTAGATTATTAAGATAAATGAAAAACTAATCCTATACTACTGATATCCAGCAGAATATGCACTGGTAATCAGCGCAACTAAATAATTATATTATACAATAATTTCTTTACATTGTAGTAAACTGTAGTAAATTGTCTTTTACTTCCTTTGGCTAATATCTGTTACTAATTATACCTAATCTTTTACATCATTATTACACTAAACTCACTGTATTTAACGTTTTAACACTATTTAGCACTATGTACATAGTGTATAGAGAAGATATTGTACTGTACCCAAAGATTCGATACCGAGATTTCACCGGAAATATAAGTTTTGTGAACCCCTGAATACAAAAAAAAAAAAAAAAAAATTGGTGTGTTCCATTCACATGACTTTCTCTACATCACTGCAACAAATGGTTGTTAAAAAGCTTATGTCTTCTACATACGTCGTGCTAATCGAGAAAACATTAGCAGAAATAGTCTAATTACTTGCTTCCTTGTAAGTAGAAGCTAAATAAGGGAGTGCCATAGGTTAAAGTGATAGTCAAAAGCTGGTTGCTATGTGACTGATATTCCTTTGTTTGTATGGACAGTTGACAAATTCCTGTATGAGAAAAGTGTAAATTTTTTAAAGCTGAAACCAAAAACAGGGAATATTTCAAAAACGATCAACTCCACAAAAAATATGTATGTAACATAAATTGTGTGTTTTTAAGTGGTATACCTATTTTGTGAAGTAACTAGCTTTAATTTTATTTTAATCAAATCGTTGGAGCCATTATGAGAAAATCAAAATTTTCGAAAAAAGTTTCATGTAAAGGGTAGTTTGTGGTGAGGGGATTTTCTTGAAAATCTTTCTGTCGCATCCTTGGAAGATTCTAAACCTAAGTACCAAGTTTTGTATTTAACGTTTTTTTTTTGGTTTTGCTAAGCTGTCCACAAGACACACACAGACAAACACACCAAGGACCTTTTTTACTTTCTCTATACGCACTATGTACATAGTGTATAGAGAATGTATTGCACTCCACCAAAAAATTCGATACCGAGATTTCACCGGAAATATATATTTTAGGGTCCCCCTGTATCCAAAAAAACTATTTTCAGAAAAAGGTCCGTGAGTGTGTGTGTCTGTGTGTCCGTGTGTCCTTGTGTCAGTGTGGCCGTGTGTCTGTGAACACGATAACTCAAAAACGAAAAGTCGGTAAAATACCAAACTTGGTGTTTAAGTTTAGTATCTTCCAGGGATGCGACACGAAGATGTTGAGAAAAATCCCCGCACCCCAAACTGCTCTTTACATGGAACTTTTTTCGAAAATTTTGATTTTCTAAAAAATGGCTCTAACAAATTTGATTAAAATATCGTATATTAAAGTTATTTACCTGACAAATAAAATGTATATTTTGAATTTTCTAGAAATAGCCCCTGAAGACTACTTTATTCTGGATGAACTTATCATAACTACTATACCGTAAGAGATGGACAAAAACTTAACCCACAAAAAATGTAGAGCACGTTAAAACACACAATTTATGTTACATAGATTTTTTTAGTGGGGTTGATCGTTTTTGAGATATTCCTTTTTCTTGGTTTCAGCTTTGAAAAACTTATACTTTTCTCATACAGGAATTTGTCAACTCCTATCCATAAAAACAAAGGATCATCAGTCACATAGCAACCAGTTTTTGGCTTTCACTTTAACCTATGGTACTCCCTTATTTCGCTTCTGCTTACAATACAGCAAGAAATAAGACTATTTCTGCTAATTTTTCTCGATTAGCATGAAATAAATAAAAGATAAGCTTATTAACAATAATACTTTAGAGAGTTATAGAGAAATTCATATGAATGGAACACATCAGATTTTTTAAAATGTTTTTTTTTTCGGACTCAGGGGACCCCTAAAACATATATTTCCAGTTAAATCTCGACATCGAAATTTTGAGTGCAATACATTACATTTTCTATCCACTATGTACTTTGTACATGCAGGATAGAGAAAGTAAAAATATGATTCAGATCGGCGCTTTCCCTCGGATACGAAGGGGTGTTGATGAGATAAAGACGATGATGATGTTGAGGGTAACATCCATGACCAAGTCGCATCCGGATCAATGTGGAGACATGTCGGCGTGTTGCGATCTTGGATGGTGACAAAGTTTTTTGGATAAACTTGAACGTTACAATAAAAAATCTTATGTGTACCATTCACATGACTTTCTCTATATCCCTGCAACAAATTATTCTTAAAAAGCTTATGCTTCTATTTACTTTATGCTAATCAGAAAAAATGAGCAGTCTTATTACTTGCTTCCTTATAAGCATAAGCGAAATAAGGCAGTACCATAGGGTAAACTAATAATCAAAAGCTGGTTGCTATGTGACTGAAGTTTCTTTGTTTGTATGGACATAACCTAACTCTATGGCACGACAGCTCACGGGGAACCTTAGCCTACCGCCCAGCCGCTGCGTCCCCCATCTCGGTCCACTATAGACGTCATGGATGGGGTGCAGTATTGGAGGGTGAGACGTGGTCAGCGCCTCGAGCCCCTCCCGGCCGGTTAATGCAGTCCTCATGACCTGGAGCCGCTACTTCTCCTGTTTGTATGGACAGGAGTTGGCAAATTCCAGTATGAGAAAAGTGTAAGTTTTTCATAGCTGAAAACAAAAAACAAGTTATATGTCAAAAACGATCAACTCCACGATTGTATTGTTCTTTAAAATATGGTATGGTGGGCTCATAAATTTTATGTTTTTCAGATGAACTTGTTGAGGTTGGTCTTTATTCAGTTCTAAGTTATCTCTGCTTCTGATTTTCTGCTATATATATATATATATATTGTAAAAAATAAATAATTATGAACCTTTTTTCCATGTGAAGGATAGTTTGGACGGGGAAGGTATTCTTGAAAACTTTCATATGCATCCTTGGTAAACGCCAAACTTAAATATTAGATTTGGTATTTAACTACTTATGAATTACACTGTTCACAGACTAATAGTCTGACAGACATAGACAAACATTCAATAGGTATATACATAAATCTCCTGTGTTCCATTCGCATTACTTTCTCTACATCGCTGTAACGAATTATTGTTAAAAAGTTTATTCTTCTTTCTACTTCATGCTAATCAACATAAGAATTAGCAGAAATGGTCTTATTACTTGCTTCCTTATAAGTGGAAGAGAAATAAGGAAGTAGCATAGGCTAAAGTGATAGTCAAAAGCTGATTGCTATGTGACTGAAGTTCCTTTGTTTGTATGGACAGGAACTGACAAATTCCTATATGAGAAAAGTTTTAAAGGAATATCTTAAAAACGATCAACTCCACGAAAAAATGTATAATAACATAAATTGTGTGTTTTAATGTGCTCTACATTTTCTGTACTGTAAGTTTTTGTCCATCTCTTACAGTTTAGCAGTTAAGCAAAATTCCGTAAAATTCATCCTAAATAAAGTAGTCTTCAGAGGATATTCCCAGAAAATTCAAAATATAAATTTTATTTGTCAGGTAAATATCTTTAATATACGATATTTTAATCAAAATTATTAGAGCCATTTTTTAGAAAATAAAAATTTTCGAAAAAAGTTCCTTGTAAAGGGTAGTTGGGGTTTGGGGGATTTTCTTGAAAATATTCGTGTCGTATCCTTGGAAGATACCAAACCTAAATACCAAGTTTGGTTATTAGCAATCTTTTCGATTTTGAACAATGCTGTCCACAGACACACACACATATATATATATATACATAGACACACACACAAATAGACAGACAGACACACACGGACATTTTTCTAAAAAAATTTTTTTTTTATTCAGGGGGTCTCAGAACAAGTATTTTCGGTGAAATATGAAATTTTTGGGTGCATTACAATACCTTCTCTATATACTATGTCAGAAAGTAAAAAGTAAAAAACATAAATTGTGTATTTTAATGAGCTCTACATTCTTTGTGCAGTAAGTTTTTGTCTATCTCTTATGCAAATTACCAGTTACGCACATTTCCACAGAATTCATCCAGGTTAAAGAGATCCTCAGAGACTATTTGCAGAAAATTTAAGTTATACATTTTATTTGTCATGTAAATATTTTTAATATATTATATTTTAATCAAAATCGATAGAGCCATGTTTGAGAAAATCAAAATGATCGAGCATTTTTCCATATAAAGGTTATTTGGAGATGGGGGATTTTTGTTGAAAATCTTCGTGGCTCATCCTTGGAAGATACTGAACTTAAATACAAAATTTGGTACTTAACGGACTTTTAGTTTTTGGGCAATGCTGCCCACAGGCACAGAAACAAACAGATAGACAGACACACACGGAACTTTTATTGAAATTTCGAAGTAACGGCTATAAGTTTCTGAAGTGCCAGTACGCCACGTATCGCGGCACTTCGTCTGGGATGAAAAAAATAATGATAAAAAACATTTCCTCCATGACAGAAATCGATTTCATGAGCTTTAGGATATCAGCTTTCTGGGTTACGCATTAAGCCACCAGAGCAATTGAGAAAACGCCTCCAAAGTAGACTATATATCTCAAGAACCTAGTTAATGAATGCTCAATGTCGCACTGTCAAGTGATTAGTTCGAGATTTTACAGATTTTTGCGACATTAAATCTTGAGAACGCTGTAACGTGCTGCTAAAAGTCGATATTTCTATACTCGGGCAGCAGTTTTAAAGACGTTCTAAGACATTTATACTTTCTATATACCCACTAGGTACATAGTCGCCCTCCGTGGTGTAATGGTTACCATGCTAACTTCATATACCCAAGATCGCGGGTTCAAACCCGGCGGAGGACGATGGATTTTTTCGGGTGTAAAAATCCTTAGTATGGCTTCCTTCGGAAGGGAAGTAAAGCTGTGGGTCCCGTGTCGTAGATTTACGGCACCTAAAAGCACCTCAAGCCTAATAGCGATCTTTCACGCCCAAAATAGAATGGGACGCTAAGAACCAAAGCAGTTAAAGAGCGTCCATAAATAACAATCCATTTTCACTATGTACATAGTGTACCAAAAAATTTGAGATTTCACCGGAAATATATGTTTTAGGGTTCCCTGTATTCAAAAAAAGAATTTTCAGAAAAAGGTCCGTGTGTCTGTGAACATGATAACTCAAAAACAAAAAGTCGGTTAAATACCAAACTTGGTATTTAAGTTTAGTATTTTCCAGGGATACGACACGAAGATTTTGAGAAAAATCCCCCCAACCCCAACTACCCTTTACATGGAACTTTTTTCGAAAATTTTGATTTTCTCAAAAATGGCTCTAACGATTTTGATTAAAATATCGTATATTAAAGATATTTACCTAACAAATAAAATGTATATCTTGAATTTTCTGGGAATAGCCCCTGAAGACTACTTTATTCTGGGTCAGTTTTACGGAATTTTGCATAACTGCTAAACCGTAAGAGATGGACAAAAACTTACCGCATAATAAATGTAGAGCACATTAAAACACACACTTTATGTTATATACATTTTTTTCGTGGAGTTCGTGGTTTTTGTGACATTCCTTATTTTTGGTTTCTCCTATGAAAAATGTATACTTTTCTCATGCAGGAACTTGTCAACTCCTATCCATATAAACAAAGGAACTTTTTGACTATCACTTTAACCTACGGTTGTCCCTTATTTCGCTTCTACTTACAAGGAAGCGAGTAATTAGACTATTTCGGCCTTTTTTTTTTTTTCTAATTAGCATAAAGTAAATAGAAGTATAAGTTTTTTAAGAATAATTTGTTGCAGGGATATAGAGAAATTCATGTGAATAGTACGCATCAGATTTTTTCAACCTGCTTTGCTTTAACACCGACTTATCAGCACCCAATGCCCACACGTTTAACGCTATGTAGTTGCATTATGTTTATCTGGGGACCATGCATTGCCGATTTCAAATTACTTACATCAGTCCCATGCACAATATCACAAATTATTTCGGTGTAGTTCATTAACACTCTGTACACGTACTTCCTCTATTTATTTTAGGCAAGTGATAGAGAAAGTAAACAACCATAGAAATATTTTGATTTAGAAAACGTAAATCTTAGTTTAATCTCACAGACAGCTTCATTAATCTATTGAGCGGTTTGTATAGTTAGCGCCATCCATCGGTTTCCTGTGATATAAATATAGCAGTCTGTTTTTAGCAGCTTGTAGGCGTTTGCATATTTGTTTAAGGCTGGATTTAAGCAGCTCTGCACGGTATCCCTCCAGGCTGTCGTGTTCGAGGAGTTTTTACCCATGATCTTTACTCTATTTTTACTTTCTCCATACGCACTATGTATATAGTGTATAGAGAAAGTATTGCACTCCACCCAAAAATTCGATACCGAGATTTCACCGGAAATATATGTTTTAGGGTCCCCAATATCCAAAAAAAGCATTTTTACAAAAAGGTCCGTGTGTGTGTGGGTCCGTGTGTCCGTGTGTCTGTGAACACGATAACTCAAAAACGAAAAGTCGGTAAAATACTAAACTTGATACTTAGGTTTAGTATCTTCCAGGGATGCAACACGAAGATTTTGAGAAAACTCCCCCACCCCCAACTACCCTTTACATGGAACTTTTTTCGAAAATTTTGATTTTCTCAAAAATGGCTCTAATGATTTTGATTAAAATTTCGTCTATTAAAGATATTTACCTGACAAATAAAATGCATATCTTGAATTTTCTGGGAATAGCCTCTGAAGAGTAGTTTATTTTGGATGAATTTTACTAAATTTTGAATAACTGCTAAACTGTAAGAGATGGACAAAAACTTCCTAAATAGAAAATGTAGAGCACATTAAAACACAGAATTTATGTTATATACATTTTTTTCGTGGAGTTCGTCGTTTTTTAGCCATTCCTTATTTTTGGTTTCTGCTATGAAAAATGTATACTTTTCTCATACAGGAACTTGTCAACTCCTATCCATATAAACAAAGGAACTTCATTGACATATCAACCAGCTTTTGACTATCACTTTAACCTACGGTTGTCCTTTATTTCGCTTCTACTTCCAAGGAAGCCAGTCTGCTATTTTTTTCTGATTAGCATAAAGTAAATAGAAGTATAAGCTTTTTAAGAATTATTTATTGCAGGGATATGGAGAAAGTCATGTGAATGGTACACATCAGATTTTTACTTTCTCCATACGCACTATGTACATAGTGTATAGAGAAAGTATTGCACTCCACCAAAAAATTCGATACCGAGATTTCACCGGAAACATGTTTTAGGGTCCCCAATATCCAAAAAGAGCATTTTCACAAAAAGGCCCGTGTGTGTATGTGTGTGTGTCCGTGTGTCTGTGAACACGATAGCTCAAAAACGAAAAGTCGGTAAAATACCAAACTTGATATTTAAGTTTAGTATCTTCCAGGGATGCGACACGAAGATTTTGAGAACCCCCCCACACCCAACTACCCTTTACATGGAACTTTTTTCGAAAATTTCGATTTTCTCAAAAATGGCTCTAACGATTTTGATTAAAATTTCGTATATTAAACATATTTACCTGACAAATAAAATGTATATTTTGAATTTTCTGGGAATAGCCTCTGAAGAGTAGTTTAATCAGAATGAATTTTACTAAATTTTGAATAACTGCTAAACCGTAAGAGATGGACAAAAACTTACTGCACAAAAAATGTAGAGCACATTAAAACACACAATTTATGTTATATGCATTTTTTTCGTGGAGTTCGTCGTTTTTGTGACATTCCTTATATTTGGTTTCTGCTATGAAAAACATACCTTTCTCATACAGGAACTTGTCAACTCCTATCCATATAAACAAAGTAACTTCATTGACATATCAACCAGCTTTTGACTATCACTTTAGCCTACAGTTGTCCCTTATTTCGCTTCTACTTACAAGGAAGCGAGTAATTAGACTATTTCTGCTATTTTTTTTCTGATTAGCATAAAGTAAATAAAAGTATAAGCTTTTTAAGAATAATTTGTTGCAGGGGTATGGAGAAAGTCATGTGAATGGTACACATGAGATTTTTACTTTCTCTATACTCACTATGTACATAGTGAATAGAGAATGTATTGCACTCCACCAAAAAATTCGATACCTAGATTTCACCGGAAATATATGTTTTAGGGTCCCCTGTATCCAAAAAAAGTATTTTCAAAAAAAGGTCCGTGTGAGTGTGTGTGTGTGTGTGTCCGTGTGTCTGTGAACACGATAACTCAAAAACGAAAAGTCGGTAAAATAGCAAACTTGGTACTTAAGTTTAGTATCTTCCAGGGATGCGACACTAAGATTTTGAGAAGAATCCCCCCATCCCAAACCACCCTTTACATGGAACTTTTTTCGAAAATGTTGATTATCTAAAAAATGCCTCTAACGATTTTGATTAAAATGTTGTATATTAAAGTTATTTACCTGACAAATAAAATGTATATTCTGAAATTTCTGGGAATAGCCTCTGAAGACTACTTTATTCTGGATGAATTTTGCATAACTGCTAAACCGTAAGAAATGGACAAAAATTTACCACACAAAAAATGTAGAGCACATTAAAACACACAATTTATGTCATATACATTTTTTTCGAGGAGTTGATCGTTTTTGAGATATTCCTTGTTTTTGGTTTCAGCTTTGAAAAACTTGTACTTTTCTCATACAGGAATTTGTCAACTCGTGTCCATATAGACAAATGAACTTCAGTCACCCAGTAACCAGCTTTTGACTTCACTTTAACTTATGATACTCGCATATTACGCTTCTACTTACAAGGAAGTAAGTAATAAGACTATTTCTGCTAATTTTTTCTCGATTAGCATGAAGTCAATAGAAGAATAAGCTTATTAACAATACCTTGTTACACAGAAGTAGAGAAAGTCAAGTGAATGGAACACATCAGATTTTTTAATGCAAAATCCATGCAACTGCAGTCAAATGTAACCCCGTCTGCATCCAAGTGTGCTATCACACTGTTATTTTCCTTAGGCTCTACCCGTCGTTTACATCAAGTACATTTGAGTGCAGTCGCTGGTATTCGAAATTGCGACGTTCGGCTTTGAATGGATGGCCAGTCCATTACGTATCGCACTAACGATCACGGCTATTCATGTGCTGTTGAAATACCGGTTTGAGAATTAGAGGAAGGAGGGCATATGTAATTAAGGGTTAAGATATTTTATGATAAATGAAACGTAGACTTTGATTTTTACTTTCTCTATATGTGCTATGTACATAGTGTATAGAGAAGGTATTGCACTCCACCAAAACATTTGATACCGAGATGTCACCGGAAATATATGTTTTAGAGTCCTCTGTATCCAAAAAAAAAAAATATTTTCAGAAAAAGGTCCGTGTGTGTGTCCGTGTGTCTGTGAACACGATAACTCAAAAACCAAACTTGGTATTTAAGTTTAGTATCTTCCAGGGATGCGACACGAAGATTTTGAGAAAAATCCCCCCACACCCAACTACCCTTTACATGGAACTTTTTTCGAAAATTTTGACTTTCTAAAAAATGGCACCTACGATTTTGTTTAAAATATTGTATATTAAAGATACTTACCTGATAAATAAAATTTATATTTTGAATTTTCTGGTAATAGCCTCTGAAGACTACTTTATTCTGGGTCAATTTTACGAAATTTTGAATGATTGCTAAACCGTAAGACATGGACAAAAACTTACCACACAACAAATGTAGAGCACCTTAAAACACACAATTTATGATATATACATTTTTTTCGTGGAATTGATTGTTTTTGAGATATTCCTTGTTTTTGGTTTAAGCTATAAAAACTTACACTTTTCTCATACAGGACTTTGTGAACTCGTGTCCATACAAACATAGGAACTTCAGTCGCAGAGCAACCAGCTTTTGACTATCACTTTAACCTATTATACCCCCTTATTTCGCTTCTACTAACAAGGAAGCAAGTAATAAGACTATTTCTGCTAATTTTTGCTCCATTAGATGAAGTAAATAGAATAATTTGTTGCAGTGATATAGAGAAAGTCATGTGAATGGTACACATTATATTTTTCTGTAAAATCCTGTTTTTTCGAGATGAATTTTATATACACTACGCAGTTATAGCATAGCAGAGTTTATAGCATCAGCCATGCATAGATTGAAAAGCGACGATGAACGTTTCAAAAGGGAAGGAAGATAACGAAGACGGAACCAGTCTTGTGCCAAACTAAAGCAAAAGTGGAATCTTCACCCAGTGACGCAGAAGTCCGGAATGGAAGCTTACCCCTGCAGAAATCCCTAACAGAAGGGTCGGCGACACAATCAAATATGTCACGGAAACAGGGCAGAGGTGAATAGCGAAAGCAAAAGGGCGAGAGAATATTGGGATCGAAACTTTAACCCCGACGTAAACAAGAAAAGCCACAGGGCTCGTCAAATGTCAAACTGCTAGGAGTGTGCAAAAGTGAGGAACAGGATCGAACTTTAAAACAAAAATCTGATGTGTTCCATTCACATGATTTTCTCTACATCTCTGCAACAAATGATTCTTAAAAAGCTTATACTTCTATTTACTTTATGCTAATCAGAAAATAATAGCAGAAATAGTCTAATTACTCGCTTCCTTGTAAGTAGAAGCTAAATAAAGGACAACCGTAGGTTAAAATGATACTCAAAATCTGGTTGCTATGTCAATGAAGTTCCTTTGTTTATATGGATAGGAGTTGACAAGTTCCTGTATGAGAAAAGTATACGTTTTTCATAGCAGAAACCAAAAATAAGGAATGTCACAAAAACGACGAGCTCCACGAAAAAAATGTATATAACATAAATTGTGTGTCTTAATGTGCTCTACATTTTTTGTTTAGTAAGTTTTTGTTCATCTCTTACGGTTTAGCAGTTATTCAAAATTTAGTAAAATTCATCCAGAATAATCTACTCTTCAGAGGCTATTCCCAGAAAATTCAAGATATACATTTTATTTGTCAGGTAAATATCTGTAATATACGAAATTTTAATCAAAATCTTTAGAGCCATTTTTGAGAAAATCAAAAATTTTGAAAAAAGTTCCATGTAAAGGGTAGTTGGGGGTGGGGCGATTTTTCTCAAAATCTTCGTGTCGCATCCCTGGAAGATACTAAACTTAAATACCAAGTTTGGTATTTTACCGACTTTTCGTTTTTGAGTTATCGTGTTCACAGACACACGGACACACGGACACACACACACACACACACACACACATACACACACGAACCTTTTTGTGAAAATGCTTTTTTTTGGATATTGGGGACCCTAAAACATATATCTCCGGTAAAATCTCGGTATCGAATTTTTGGGTAGAGTGCAATACTTTCTCTATACACTATGTACATAGTGCGTATGGAGAAAGTAAAAAAAAGTAGTAGGAATAGTCTTATTACTTGCTTCCTGGTAAGCAGAAGGGAAATAAGGAAGTACTATAGGCTAAAGTAGTATCCAAAAGCTGGTTGCTATGTGACTGAAGTTCCTTTGTTGATATGGACAGGAGTTGACAAATTCCTGCATGAGAAAAGTATGTAATTCAAAGCTGAAACCAAAAACAAGGATGTCTAAAACACGATCAACTCCACGAAAAAAAATGTATATAGCATAAGTTGTGTGTCTTAATGTGTTCTACATTTTTTGTAGGGTAAGTTTTCGCCCATCTCTTACGGTTTAGCAGTTTTGCAAAATTCCGTGAAATTCATCCAGAATTAAGTAGTCTTCAGAGGCTATTCAAGATATACATTTTATTTGTCAGGTAAATATCTTTAATATACGATATTTTAATCAAAATCGTTAGAGCCATTATTAAGAAAATCAAACTTTTCGAAAAAAAGTTCTATGTAAAGGGTAGTTGGGGGTGGGGGAATTTTCTTGAAAATCTTCGTGTCGCATCCTTGGAAGATACCAAACTTAAATACCAAGTTTGGTATTCAACGGTGTTTACGTTTTTGAGCTATGCTGTCCACAAATACACAGACACACGCACCCACACACATATGGACCTTTTTCCAAAAATGCTTTTTTTGGATTCAGGGGGACCCAAAACATGTATTTCCGGTGAAATCTCGGTATCGAATTTTTGGATGCAATACAATACCTTCTCTATACAATATGTACATAGTACGTGTAGAAAAAGTAAAAAAATCTTATATTTTATTTACAGGTGTGTATTTATTTACAAATAATTATATTAAGTTTACTAGATAAATGCAGCTTATGTGACTCTGACCACATACCCTTCAAGTAAACCTATTATTTTCTCTACATAGTGCATGGTACATAGGCGGGGAATGTATTGCAATCCACCCCAAAATTCTTTACCTAGATTTCATCGGAAATACAAGTTTTAGGGTCCCCTGAACCCATGCGCGAGTGTATGTGTCCGTGTGCCTGTGAAAACGATAAATCAAAAACGAAAAGCCCGTAAAATACCGTAATTTGTATTTAAGTTTAGTATCTTCCAAAGAAGATTATGAAGAAATTCCCCCCACCCAAAATTACCATTTATATGGAAGAAAATTCTAAATGCCTGATTTTCTCAAAAATGGCTCTAAGGATTTTGATTAAAATATCGTATATTAAAGATATTCATATTGCAAATGAAATGCATATCTTGGATTTTCTGGGAATAGCCTCTAAAGACCTCTTCATTCTGAATGAATTTTTCTGAATTTTGCGTAACTGGTAAACCATAAGAATAAGACAGAAACTTACTACACAAGAAATGTAGATCACATAAAACAGACAATTTATGTCATATAACTTTTTTTTTTTTTTTTTGTGGAATTGACCATTTCCGAGATATTCCTTGTTTTCAGATTCAAAATTCTTAAACTTTTCTCACACGGAAAGTTGTGAGCTCCTGGCCCTGCATAGAAACCGATTTCAATCACATGGCAATCAGCTTTTAAGAGATTAGAAATTCGTTTTAGCTTAGAGTATTCCCTTATTTTCCTTCTACTTACAAGGAAGCAAGTAATTAGGAAAATATATGCTAATGTTTATCTCGATTATCATAAAATAGATAGAAAAATATAATTTTTACAATAATTTTTTACAGGGATGTAGAGAAAGTCATGTGAATGAAGCAGATCAGATTTTTAGAAAAAGGCCCTCGTGCGCGTATTTGGGCCTGTGAACACGATAACTCAAAAACTAAAAGTCGAATAAGTACCAAAATTTATATTTAAGGTTAGTTATCTTCCAAAGATGCGACATGATTTTGAAGAACATCCTCCCACCCCAAATTTCCCTTTACATGGAAGAAATATAGATTTTTATTTTATTTTATCAAAAATGGCTCTAACGATTTTTATTAAAATGTCATATATTAAATATTTACATCACAAATAAAATGTATATCTTGAAATTTCTGGGAACAGACTCTGAAGATCTCTTCATTTTGAATGATATTTGCAGAACTGATAGACCGTAAGAAACAGAAAAATACTTACAAAAAAAAAAAAAAAAAAAAAAAAAAGATTTCTCTATATTACACAAGAAATATCATATACATTTTTCCGTGGAGTTGGCCATTTCCGAGATATTATTTGTTGTTGGTTTCAGTTTTAAAATACTTGAACTTCTGATATGGGAGTTTATCAACTCCTGGCCATGCAAAGATAACGAGTTCCAATCACATAGCAACCAGCTTTTAAAAGATTTTACAATAATTTTAGCCTAGTGTCTTCTCTTTTATTTCATTTATGTATTGTTAACACAAAAATCATTCAGAATGAAGAGGGCTTTAAAGGCTATTCCCAGAAAGTCCAAGAAATACATTTTATTTGTCACATAAATATCTTTAATATATTATACTTTAATAAAAATCATTAGAACGATTTTTATGATAATAAAAAAAAATCTGATGTGTTCCATTCACATGACTTTCTCTATAGCTCTGCAATAAATTATGTTTAAAAAGCTTATGCTTCTACTTACTTCCTGCTAATCGAAAAAAAAATTAGCAGAAATAGTCTTATTTCTTGCTTCCTTGTAAGTAGAAGCGAAATAAGGGAGTACCATAGGCTAAAGTGATAGTCAAAAGCTGGTTGCTATGTGACTGAAGTTCCTTTGTTTGTATGGACACGAGTTCACAAAGTCCTGTATGAGAAAAAAAGTTTTTATAGCTTAAATCAAAAACAAGGAATATCTCAAAAACAATCAACTCCACGAAAAAAATGTATGCAACACAAATTGTGTGTTTTAACGTGCTCTACATTTTTTGTGTGGTAAGTTTTTGTCCATCTCTTACGGTTTAGCACATATGCAAAATTCCGTACAATAGACCCAGAATAAAGTAGTCTTCAGAGGCTATTCCCAGAAAATTCAAAATATACATTTTATTTGTCAGGTAAATATCTTTAATATACGATATTTTAATCAAAAGCGTTAGAGCCATTTTTTAGAAAATAACATTTTTCGAAAAAAGTTCCAGTAAAGGGTAGTTTGGGGTGGGGAGATTTATCTCAAAATCTTCGTGTCGCATCCCTGGTAGATACTAAACTTAAATACTTTCGTTTTTGAGTTATCGTGTTCACAGACACACGGACACACTGATACACGGACACACACAAACGGATCTTTTTATGAAAATACTTTTTCTGGATACAGGGGACCCTAAAACATATATTTCCGGTAAAATCTCGGTATCGAATTTTTGGTGGAGTGCAATACCTTCTCTATACACTATGTACATAGTGCGTATAGAGAAAGTAAAAATCGATACATTTTCCCTATAAAAAATTATTTGGAATGGATGGATTTTCTTGAAAATCTTCGTGTCGCATACTTGGAAGATGCTGAATGTAATTATCAAATTTAGTATTTAACCGACTTTTCGTTTTTGAGTTGTTCACAGACACAAACATACACACACATACCCACACACGTACGTATGTTTGACACTATGTGTGACTCACCACACTTCCCCTCAATAACCGGTGTCGGGAAAACTACATTGTGATGTTTTTACTTCGCAGCATATACACATTTTTCCCCCAATCATGCTTGTACTACTAAAAGCTATTTACACAAAGGATCTTCTTATCCACTGATCTATTACATCTTAATATTCCCTAGCCGTTTTAATTGAGACTGATAATAAAATTATAATTAAGCATTTTCTTAATAATTACACTTCTATTACACCTAAGCCATTTGCTTCTGATCAATGTTCTCCTCCAGAAGAAAACTCAAAAAAAGCTGATGTGTTCCATTCACATGACTTTCTCTACCTCTCTGCAACAAATTATTGTTAAAAAGCTTATGCTTCTATTTATTTCATGCTAATCGAGAAAAAAATTAGCACAAATAGTGTTATTACTTGCTTCCTTGTAAGCAGAAGGGAAATAAGGGAGTACTATAGGTAAACTAATAACCAAAAGCTGGTTGCTATGTGACTGAAGTTTCTTTGTTTGTAAGGACTGGAGTTGACAAATTCCAGTATGAGAAAAGTATAATTTTTTCATAGCTGAAAACAAAAACAAGGAATATGTCAAAAACGAATAACTCCACGAAAAAAATGTATATAATATAAATTGTGTGTTTTAATGTGCTCTACATTTTGTGTGTGTTAAGCTTTTGCCCATCTCTTACGGTTTAGCAGTTATGCAAAATTCCGTGAAATTCATCTAGAATAAAGTAGTCTTCAGAGGCTATTCCCAGAAAATTCAAGATATGTCAGGTAGATATCTTTAATATACGATATTTTAACGCCATTTTTAAGAAAATAAAAATTTCGAAAAAAATTCCATGTAAAGGGTAGTTGGGGGTGGGGCTTTTTTCTTGAAAATCTTTGTGTCGCATCCATGAAAGATACCAAACTTAAATATCAAGCTTGGTATTCAACGGTCTTTTCGTTTTTGAGCTATGCTGTCCACAGACACACAGACACACACACACACACGTACACACACGGACCTTTTTCCAAAAGTATTTTTTTGGATTCAGGAGGACCCAAAACATGTATTTCCCGTGAAATCTCGGTATCGAATTTTTGGGTGCAATACAATACCTTCTCTATACGCTATGTACATAGTACGTGTAGAGAAAGTAAAACTGCATTATATGTGGCATATGCAATACTAATATCTTAAACGAAGTAAGGCGTTTTAATCAAAATTGCCAAGACCATTTTTGACAAAATACAAAATTGTTCCATGTAAAAAGTATTAAAGGAATTTTCATAAAAATCTTGTATTTTTGAAAGGTGCTGAGCTTAAATAGCAAGTTGGTCTTTAGATCTATATGTCGTTTTTCAATTATGCCTAATGGTTACAGTTGAACACACATTTGATACTATTATTAGCTGAAGAAGATTCAACTATGATAGTATAAATTTATGATTGGCACCACAGATTTATGAACATTTTCCATAAAATACTCCGGGTCGATTTAATGAAACAGTTGCTTGATTTGATCGACCTTTTTTGTCGATTTTTGGAGCTTTTACTCCAATACTAGTAATTGTTCATGAATGAATTGCGTCTAATGTAATTAAAATTCATATTTATACTTTCCTGAATACTTTTTACTTTCTCCTCGCGTACTATATACGTAACTGCTATTTAAGTTTAATATCTAACAAGGATACTACAAGAAGATTTCCCCCATTCCAAACTATCCTTTGCATGGAAAACTTTGATTTTCTCAAAAATGGCTCTAACGATTTTGATTAAAATATCGTATATTAAAGATATTTACATGAAAAATAAAAGGTATACCTTGAATTTTCTGGGAATAGCCTCTGATGAACTCTGGATGAAGTTCGCTTAATTTTGCATAACTGTTAAGCTGTAAGAGATAGACAAAAATCTAATACACAAAAACTGTAGGTTTCTTTAAAAAAGCTAATACTTTATGTCATATACTTTTTTACTTTCTCTGTACGTACTATGTACATAGTGTATAGAGGAAATACTGTATTCCACCCAAAAATTCGATACCTAGATTTCACCGGAAATACGTGTTTTAAGACCCCCTGAATAAAAAAAAAGCACTTTCAGAAAAAGGTCCGTGTGTATGTGTGTGGATCTTTCCGTGCGTGTGTCTGTGGACAGCATAGCTCAAAAACGAAAAGTCCGTTAAATACTAAACTTGGTATTTAGGTTTGGTATCTTCCAAGGATGCGACACGAAGATTTTCTAGAAAATCCCCCCACCCCCAACTACCCTTGGAAAAATGTTCGAAAATTTTGATTTTCTAAAAAATGGCTCTAACGATTTTGATTAAAATCCCGTATATTAAAGATATTTACATACCAAATAAAATTTATATCTTGAATTTTCTGGGAATAGCCTTTGAAGAGCTCTTTATTCTGGATGAATTTTGCTAAATTTTGCTTAACTGCTAAACGTTAAGAGCTAGACAAAAACTTACGACACAGAAAATGTTGAGCTGATCAAAACACACGATTTATGTCCTTTACATGTTGCTGTGGAGGTAACCGTTTCCGAGATATTCCTTGTTTTTGGTTTCAATTGTGAGTACTTATACTTTTCTCAGACTGGAAGTGTCCGTTTTTCTTTTCTTCTACTCCTGGCCAAGCAAAGAAGTGATTTGCAATGACAATCGAATAACGACAGCTTTTAAAACATTTGACTATCGGTTTAGCCTAGTGTATTCCCTTATTTTCTTTCTACTTATAAGGAACTAAGTAGTAAGAACATTCTTAATGATTATCTCGATTAGCAGGTGTGGAAAGAAGAATAGTCCTATGTAAGAAGTTTGTAGAAGAGCTAGAGAAAGTAATGTGAGTGTAACACATCAGATTTTTTTTCTTGTAGAGCTGACCGTTTCTGAGATATTCCTTGTTAGGTACTTTCACAGTCCACTAACACATATGTAACAACGGATGGGAACAACTAGCTATTCTTACGAAGCAAGCTGTTCACACACGCTCGGCGATTGCGGCCGCAGAGATAGTCACAAAATCAGTTATGTGACACAGATTTTAATAAGTTGCTTGTAATCTTACTCGATTTTTTGTCAAGAAGTTAGTGTTGCAAAACATATGGACATTGTAGCGTCAAACATGTGGCGAGTAGAATCTGCGCCTCTTTGTTTACATTAGGACACCGAGCCATGTGGCTCAGGCGTTTCGTCTGGGACTGACTTCTGGAGGTCGTGAGCTCGGTTCCTCGCGCCCGACCTCTCTGACCCATGGGTTTTCCGGTTTTTTTTTTTTGTTTTTTTTCCGGGTCGTTGGGAAGGTTTCTTTACTCCCTCAAATTTCCGGTCCCTTATTTCATCTCCGTTATATCCAACCAATTTCTTTGAGGGTTGTAAGTGTCGACGAGGACTGCAGTGGTGGCGCCCCCTCGTGAAGGTGACACATGAGAAATTATTCCGAATCCTGGAAGAATTAAAATGTAGACTTCAGGATGCCCCCCCCAAAAAAAACAAAAAAAAAAGTTGATAAAGAATTGGATCTCCAATAGATGAAGACCTTACTCTAATTCCATTCAACAAAATAAATTATATTATTTATAATAAAATAAACACTAAAAATAAATCTCAATAAATATATAAATATTAATGCGCTTTTAAAACTCA
Organism: Hymenopus coronatus; assembly: GCA_030762935.1. Taxonomy (NCBI): domain Eukaryota; kingdom Metazoa; phylum Arthropoda; class Insecta; order Mantodea; family Hymenopodidae; genus Hymenopus; species Hymenopus coronatus. Next base: position 23,732,183 of record CM060891.1, read on the forward strand.
GCTCTCGGCGGTGGGATGTTGTTGGGGGACGTCGGCAGGCTCAGGGGTGTTTTGTCAGACCTGAATCGCTCCCCGTTGAAATCAAGTGCTTAAAAATGATTAAGGACCCTCTACGGTGGCTCCCTCCCACTGTCTGGTTCCGACCACCCGCTGTAATTGCCTTCATTTCATCCTATCCTCCCGGGGTCTGAGGTACAAAAAGCCAATCAAAGGCTGAGGTGTGGAATCCCCTCCGGTAGCCTGCTACTACTACAATATTGGGAGCATTATAGTGTGGGAATACAGTTAATGCAACTACATCTATAGCCATATAAACAACAGAATGTTGTCTCAGGTGTGCTCTGATATCATTACGAGAGACGTGAGATTGCAGCATGTGTAGCAAATGACGTCATAACGTACCTACGTCATCTGGAGTTCTCATCTGTACGCTACAGCGCGGATGGATGGTTGTTAAGGAAACATGTAACGCAGAGATAGGTTATATCTTAGGAAAACGAAGGCTCAATCTGGTATTCTCATGGTTATAAAAAGATTTGGGACGGCCAGAACTCTATGGGGCGCCGTGGCCGAGTGGATACACCGCTCGTCTCTCACCTAGGCGGCACGGGTTCGACACCAAGCGCCCGTTTCCCCCCCGCCACTCATTTTACTTACATTTCATATCATTCACTTCCTCATGCTCATGCCTGACTATGGACCGACCTCTCGTCTCAGGATCTCATTCTGTGGTTTCGTGTGTTGGCTCCCCGATATCCCTCGTAAGTCCTAGGGGGATGACAGTCCTAAATACGGGGAGGGTAAGCCGACTACGAAATGAACTCTATAGCAAAGTTTTAATTTACCTTGAGAGAATATGCCACCCTCTTTTAGGAGAGCTGTTTGCTAAGATATTCGGAAAAATTCTGATATGTTCCATTCACATGGCTTTCTCTACATCTCTGCAACAAATTATTCTATTTACTTCATCTAATCGAGAAAAAATTAGCAGAAATAGTCTTATTACTTGCTTCCTTGTTAGTAGAAGCGAAATAAGGGGGTACCATAGGTTAAAGTGACAGCCAAAAGCTGGTTGCTATGTGACTGAAGTTCCTTCGTTTGTATGGACACGAGTTCACAAAGTCCTGTATGAGAAAAGTATACATTTTTTATAGCTGAAATCAAAAACAAAGAATATCTCAAAAACGATCAACTCCACGAAAAAAATGTATGTAACAGAAATCGTGTGTTTTAAAGTGCTTTACATTTATTGTGTGATAAGTTTTTGTCCATCTCTTACGGTTTAGCAGTTATGCAAAATTGACCCAGAATAAAGTAGGCTTCAGAGGCTATTCCCAGAAAATTCAAAACATACATTTTATTTATCAGGTAAATATCTTCAATATAAGATATTTTAATCAAAATCATTAGAGCCATTTTTTAGGAAATCAAAAATCGAAAAATGTTCCATGTAAAGGGTAGTTTGGCGTGGGGGGATTTCTCTCAAAATCTTTGTGTCGCATCTCTGGAAGATACTAAACTTAAATACCAAGTTTGGTATTTTACCGACTTTTCGTTTTTGAGTTATCGTGTTCACAGATATAATAACATACACGGACCTTTTTCTAAAAATACTTTTTTTGGATACAGGGGACCCTAAAACATATATTTCCGGTGAAATCTCGATATCGAATTTTTTGGTGGAGTGTAATACCTTCTCTATACACTGTACATAGTACCTATAGAGAAAGTAAAAATTGTGATATGTTCCATTCTTATGACTGTCTCAATCTACTCTGCAAATAAACTATTACTTTCTCTATACGCACTATGTACATAGTGTATAGAGAAGGTATTGCACTCCAACCCAAAAATTCGATACCGGGATTTCACCGGAAATATATATTTTAGGGTCCCCTGTATCCAAAAAAGGCATTTTCAGAAAAAGGTCCGTATGTGTGTCCGTGTCTGTGAACACGCTAACTTAAAAACGAAAAGTCATTAAAATACAAAACTTGGTATCTAAGTTTAGTATCTTCAAAGGATGCGACACGAAGATTTTCAAGAAAATCCCCCCGCGCCCAACTACCCTTTACATGGAACATTTTTCGAAAATTTTTATTTTCTAAAAAATGGCTTTAGCGATTTTGAGTAAAATCTCATTTAAGATATTTGTGTAACAAATAAAATATATATCTTAAATTTTCTGGGAATAGCCTTTGAAGACTACTTTATTCTGGATGAATTTTACGAAATTTTGCATAACTGCTAAACCGTAAGAGATAGACAAAAACTTACCACGCAAAAAAATGTAGATTACCTTAAAACGCACAATTTATATTATACACTTGTTTTTCGTGGAGTTGGTCGTTTTTTAGATATTCCTTGTTATTGGTTTCAGCTATGAAAGGCATACTTTTCTCATTTGTCAACTCCTGTCCACACAAACAAAGGAACATCAGTCACATAGCAACCAGCTTTAGGCTTTCACTTTAACCTATGGTACTCCCTTATTTCGCTTCTACTTACAAGGAAGTAAGCAATAACATTATTTCTGCTAAGTTTTTTTCGATTAACATGAAGTAAATAGAAGTATGGTTTTTAAGAATATTGTTGCGGAGATGTAGAGAAAGTCATGTGAATGGAAAACATCAATCTTTTTTTACATTTATCTACATTATGCTAGTCGAGAGAATTGTATTATTTCTTGCTTCCTTGTAAGCAAAAGGGAAATAAGATGATATATGAAATGTAATGAAATGAAACGAAACTGAGTTTTATTTAGGTATGCTCTTTAACTGCTATGGTTTTCAGCGTCCCGTTCTATATTGAGTATGAAATGCCACTTAATTTTGCTCAGGCATGAGGTTCTTTCACGTTTCGTAAATCTATACACGGGACCACCGGCTTTACTTCCCTTTCAAGGGAAGCCATACTAAGGATTTTTACGCTGGGTTTGAACCCGCGACTTTGAGTCAAGCATCCAACCGCTAGACCAAGGAGGACGATAAATAAATAAGGAAATACATTGGCTAACGCGATATTCAAAACATATAAATGCTATCGCTATGTGAAACAATTGACATGTGTTTCTCTTTGCGTGGCTAGGAGCAAAACAAAAGAGATATAAAGCGAAAAGTAACTTCCCGTTTGGGAAAAGATTAAGTAGTGTATAATAATTGAAACCAATCACAAGTAATATCTTGGAAGCGGTTAACTCTACAAAAAGTATATGACATAAATTAAGTTTTCTTTTTTACGCTTTACCGGTTACAAAAAAGTCATCCAGAATGAATAGAGGTTATTCCCCGAAAATTCAAGATGCATGTACATTTTTTTTATCAGAAAAATATCTGAAACATATGGTATTTTAATCAAAACCGTTAGAGCCATTTTTAGAAAAATAAAAATTTGCGAAAAATGTACTACGTAAAGGGGAGTTGATGTGGGGGAATTTTCTTGAATATCTTCGTGTCACATCCATGGAAGATACTGAACTTAAACACCAAGTTTAAATACCGGCTTTTCGTGTCCAAAAAAAAGCATTTTCAGAAAAAGGTCCGTGTGTGTGTCCGTGTGTCTGTGAACACAACTCAAAAATGAAAAGTCGGTAAAATACCAAATTGGTGTTTAAGTTTCGTAGCATCCAGGGATACGACACGAAGATTTTGAGAAAAATCTCCCCACCCCAAACTACCCTTTACATGGAAAATTTTTCGAACATTTTGATTTCCTAAAAATGCTTCTAACGATTTTGGTTAAAATATCGTTCCGTACAGCTCCAGTTGGCGGGAAGCCTTAGCATTGAACGGTTGTGTTGTTACAGTGTAAAGTGTGGAACCCTGCGCAGACAGTCGGTCAATGCGGTTTAGGCAACGTGCTGTCGTTGAATTCTTGACAGCAGAAGGTGTCACCCCAAAGGAGATTCATCAGAGAATGAAAGCAGCTTATGGCGATTGTGTTGATGTGAGTACTATGCGTCGTTGGGCGAGTAACTTTAAAGATGTTGAGGTGAGAACATCTGACTTGCGTGACAAACAAAGAGTTGGATGTCCTGTGACATCAACCATCGAGTTTCACAAGCAAAATGTTAGAGGAGCTGTAGAGAAGAGGCTACGCAACAAGCCAGTACCTGCCGCATACCAATGCTGCCATCTGTTGAAGAGTTACGAAAGTGGAAGCATTACTTTTCATTCAACCCTCGTAGAAGAAACAATTAATTGACAATTTTGTAAGATTAGTTTGTTTACCGAGCAGCTAGAGAAAGCCATGTGAATGGAACACATCAAATTTTAAAAGAGTACTTCGTTGCAGAAAATTTATAGAAAGAAACGTGAGGGTAATGCATCAGATTTTTAAAAGGGTTATTTGGTCATAAATGCATATTTTCTAACGTTTAGGTCGTAGAAAGGCCTCTATTGATCACCCTAGTTGACGCTCCAATAACGATTACTTTGTTTACACACATGACCATGGAAGTGGAACAACCTCACTCTCGTCCGGGAAACACATAGAATATCGTAAATGTACTCAGTGTACTTAATTCAGTTGCGTTCGCGACATTTTGCGGTTTGCTTTCGTGTACTGCTGCTTCTCAATTCTTCTTCGGTAAGTGTAATATACGAGGGCCGTTTTTTTTTTTTTTTTTGCCTCCGATAGGCTATAAATAAAAGACAAGCTCATAGAAAACAATTATTTTATTTATTACTAAAAATGTTGTACACTTATGGTTACTTTTCAACATAATAACCGAAAAGATTGAGACATTTATCGTACCTGTGCACAAGCTGTGCAATATCCACTTCAAAAAATGTTACCGCCAATGATTTCAAATGAGCATTTACGTTGTTTTGAAGATCTTCGTTGGTTTGAAAGTACTGCCCTCCTAGTCACGTCTTCAGTTCAGGGAAAAGGTGAAAGCCGCTGGGTGCCAGGTCAGGACTATACGCGGATGATTGAAAATGTCCCATTGAAATTGTTCAAGGAGCCGATGGGTTGTGCCAGCAGTGTGTGGACGAGCGTTGTCATGGCTCAACACAATTCCTGAAGTCAGCATTCCTCTTCGTTTGTTTTGAATGGCTCTCCGCAAACGTCGTAAAGTTTCACAATAAACAGTTGCATTAATAGTGGTTCCGGGCTGCATCATTGGCGGCAACATTTTTTGAAGCGGGTATTGCAAAGTTTGTACACAGGTACCATAAATGTCTCAATATTTTCGGTGATTATGTTGAAAAGCAACCATAAGTGTACAAAACTTTTAGAAATAAAATAATTGTTTTCCATGAACTTGTCTTTTATTTATAAGCTATCGGAGGTTGGTACTTGTGGGCAGGACAAAGCGACTTTCCTTAGTAAACTACTCATTTTTCATCCCGCTGGCCATATATCAAGGATCATAGTGCGCGTTAGAGGTTATTCACAATAAAAATTGGTCTGGGTGGTTCAGTTGGCTCGTCATGAATTCCGTGCGAACCACCTTGTTGACCCTTTTAATTACCTGAATTCCGTGCCGTTGGTACCTAAGTGGAAACTTGTTTCTCTGCTAATTAGTTCAGGAACTAATAACACCAAGAGCTAAGGAATGGAGATGTGAGTACACTAACATCTTCGGATTTAAAATTAAGTAGAAATAAAATTTCTGCTGAGAGACTTCGACAGCACCCTAAGCACGACTATCAATGAAACCCAAACAGCAGTCAAACACAGGTGAGGCATTCTTGTTATTTAATGACGCTGAGAGCAAAATTGTGGAACAATAATTACAAAACTTTGTGCTGCCTCGTAACATTTATGGCGATGGAACATTTAAATGCTGTCCCCCACATTTCTGCCAGCTGTTCACCCTGCAAGCAATTATAAATAGTTTAACAGTGCTATTGGTGTTCTGCTTATTGCCAACTAAACGTAAGGAGTCTTACAAACAAATGCTGACAAAAATAATTAACAAATATGCTTCTTTGGCCTAGGCTTCAAGCCAAAGGAAGTGTTTGTAGATTTCAAAATGGCCATTCACGATGCTGTGCAAGAGATGCTGCCCGAGTCTGAAATTCGTGGATGCCGCTTTCATCTTGGTCATAGTTGGTGGCGAAAAATACAAGCAATGAGCTTACTAGGTAGCTGCACGAATTCAGGCGTACCCTTCAGGCGGTTTTAGGGATCTCGCACGGAATTAAGGATTACGGCTCAGTTGATTAGATGATGGCCTTTTGACCCCAAGGTCGCGGATTCAGACTCAGTCCAGAGAGTTCTTTGTTTTCAAGTGTGCAGTGAGTAGATTTAGGTTCGTTTCACACTGGGACACCGGTGACGGTCACTGATAGAGATACATTCGTTTCAATTGGAGCATTCACACCGGGACAGTACACTCCTTCACCGGGTCACTGTGACGGACACCGGTGACGGTCGCTGATAGAGATACATTTGTTTCAATTGGACCATTCACACCGGGAAACTACACTGCCTCACCGAGTCACTGTGACGAACACCGGTGACGGTCACTGATAGAGATACATTCGTTTCAATTGGAGCATTCACACCGGGACACTACACTGCCTCACCGAGTCACTGTGACGGTCACCGGTGACGGTCACTGATAGAGATACATTCGTTTCAATTGGACCATTCACACAGGGACAGTACACTGCCTCACCGAGTCACTGTGATGGTGACCGGTGACGGTCGCAGATAGAGATACATTCGTTTCAATTGGACCATTCACACCGGGACACTACACTGCCTCACTGAGTCACTGTGACGGACACCGGTGACGGTCACTGATAGAGATACATTCGTTTCAATTGGACCATTCACCCCGGGACACTACACTGTCTCACCGAGTCACTATGACGGTCACTGAAAGAGATACATTCGTTTCAATTGGAGCATTCACACCGGTGTCTACACTGCCTCACCGGGTCACTGTGACGGTCACCGGTGACGGTCACTGATAGAGATACATTCGTTTCAATTGGAGCATTCACACCGGGACAGTACACTGCCTCACCGAGTCACTGTGATGGTGACCGGTGACGGTCACTGATGAGATACATTCGTTTCAATTGGACCATTCACCCCGGGACACTACACTGCCTCACCGAGTCACTGTGACGCAGCAGTGTCTCACCCTCGCCATATGTGTCGGACACGTCACTGGGTTCAGTGCAGTCACCGCCGGACATAAATTAGTTTAAATTGGAGTGTTCGCACTGGGACTGTGTTGCAGATTTGCCAACAGAGTCATTTCTGAGCACAGCTAAACATTCATTTTACATTATACTGCACACATTGTAATAATGAGTTTAGATTTAATTAATACGGAAGATTTTATAAGTTAAGTAGAAAGTCATCCTGCTTGCTATTTGGGACACTAAAAGTGATGCATATAGCAACAAAATGGTGAAAACGAAAGCGTGGCAAGAAATTATAAATAAGTTTGTGCCTAATTTCAATGAGAAGAGCATGGATGAAAAAAAATGGCAAGTTGTAGTTATTTTTTCACTTTAATACCGTATTTTTCGTACCATAAGACTAGCGAAATTTAGTTTCTACCCTGTACGAGGTTTGGAGGACATTTGCATCCCTCGCCCCCTTTATTTTTTTGTTACCAATAGCAAGGGTACCGCTTGCAGTCTCAATGCAAGAAGAATAGACAAAATTTACTATATAAAGAATGTAGATCTTGTTAAAACACACACTTTATGTAATATAAATGTCTTTTGTGGAGTTATTTCCGAAATATTCCTTATGATTGGTTTTAGTTTAAAATACAAACATTTCTCAAAAGGGAATTTAGCATTCCTTTTTCTTTTGTTTTACTCCTGGCAGTGTAAATACAACCAAATTTCAATCACTAGGCAACCAGCTTTTAAAAGAGTTGACTATCGGTCTAGCCGAGTGTACCGCCTTATTTCCTTTTTATTTACAAGGAACTAAGTAAATACGACCAGTTATTCTAATGTCCATCTTGATTAGAATGAAGAAGATGAACGAATAAGCTTTTGTAATTTGTTACAGAATCCGTAGTAGTCTTACCCTCCACCTCTAGGACTGACAAGCGAATGCCTAGGAGTCAGAAGCCTGTCGAGGAGCCAACCACAGAATGGAGCACCTGGAACGAGTGGTATGAGCGTGAGGAAGTGGAAGATATAAAATGCAAGCGAAATGAAGGATAAGAAAGGTGATAATGGAGCAATTGGTGGGATGAGTCGTTGGGAAACCGGAGGACCCGAAGAAAACCCGCCATCGTCCCCCACAAATACCACACGCTTGGGACAGAACCCGAGCCCTCTAGGTGGGAGGCGAGTGGTCTAAGCGCCGTCTTTGTTACAAAATAGGTATAGAAAATCATGTCAATGGAACACATCAGATTTTTGAGCAGATCGTGCGTGAATGAACTTTCCAGAACACAAGTGCTGGGGAAAGTTGCAAATTTATTACTTAGCAGGGAGAGTGTTGTTCACGGTCGGTCACGTGCGTGCGTGCGTAGCTTCAGTTGCCGCATCTTGTCTACCAACTGGTTCTCTGCAAATTTCCTTTGGACGCAAAATTTTGTTTCGTCTTTGTGACCCAGTTCCCTGAAAGTCGATATCTGTCAACCGGCATTCTAAGTATACATCACTCACTTCTTATTCTTCTCCTGCCTCGCCTTATTTCTTGCTCGGCCTTTTGTGTTTCTCTGCGGTATCCTTCTATTGTCTCATTTTACTCGTGTTTTGTAGACGTAGTCCCATATCTTACAAAACATCAAGCTATTCGTCTTTCATTATCTGTTTTGCTTTGAGAGCTTTATTTCCTCAAATGTAATGACTTGTTTGTTAACAGAGTGAAATTTCAAATTTACATATTTCTGTATAGCTTTTACTGAACTAAATCGATGGCAATGTATGGGGAAAAAATCTGACGCATTCCATTGACATCACTTTCTCTACATCGCTGTACTAAATTATTGTTAAGTAGCTTATTCTTCTAGCTACTTTATAATCGAGATGAACATAACAGAAATCGTCTTAATTACGTGCTTCATTGTAAGTAGAAGAGAAATAATGGAATACACTAGGCTATAACGAATATCAAATCTTTCAAAAGCTGGTACGTGTGAGAAAAGTTTCAAGTATTTTAAATCTGAAACACATAACAAAGAATAAAATAATATGTATATGTCACAAGTGGTGTGTTTTAACGCGATCTACCTTTTCTATTAAGTAAGTTTTTGTCTATCTCTTATGGTTTACCAGTTACGCAAAATTCAGAAAAGTTCATTCAGAATAAAGAGATCTTTAGAGGCTATTTCCAGAAAATTCAAAATACAAAATACATACTTTTTTTGCATAGTCCTTTTTGAGAATATCCAAACTTTCTAAACATGTTCCATGTAAAGGGTAGTTTGGGGCGGGGGGGGGGATTTTTCTCGAAATCTGTGTGTCGCATCCCTGGAAGATACTAAATTAAAATACCAAGTTAGGTATTTTACCGACTTTTGGTTTATGAGTTATCATGTTCACAGACACACGGACCTTTTTCTAAGAATGCTTTATTCGGATACAGGGGATCCTAAAACGTTTATTTCCGCTGAAATCTCGGTATCGAATTTTTGGTAGGAATGCAATACCTTCTCTGTACACTATGCACATAGTACGTGTAGAGAAAGTAATAAAAGACGAGTATAAATAGTAATAGATAACAAAATAATAGAACAGATATCCACTTTTAATTATTTGTGATGTCAGTTAAGTACGGAACGAATGAATGAAGATTTGGAAACGAACATAGTAAAATATAATAAACTAAATGGATGTATTAAGAAATATTTTGGGAGAAATATGAGAACGAATAATATAGTATATAGGCCAGTCTTGAAATATGGGAGTGAAACCTAGACGTTGAGAAGTCAAGACAAACGACGTTTAGAAGTAGCACAAATGAACTTTATGGGGAATTTGGTGGGAAAGGCTCGAAGAGATAAAATTAGAAACCAGGATATAAGAACATAGTTGGGAGTCGAAAGTATAGTTGACGAAATATGTAAATACTAGAAGCAATAGAAAGAAAATATGAGAATGCCGCCTTGTAGATTACCCAGGCTACAGTGACTTTCAAATGCGGCGAGGTTTGTCCTGGAGCACCATCAGGCCGGCAGCTAATCGGAGTGCTGCTGTGTTGACATATTGCATTCCCGCTTGACTGAGGAGGAATGCTTTTTTTTTTTAGCGGGATTTTATTCTAAAGAGGCAATTTCTTTAAGAAATTTAAATACATGTATATATTTTTACTTTCTCTATACGCACTATGTACATAGTGTATAGAGAAGGTATTGCACTCCACCAAAACATTCGATACCGAGATTTCACCGGACATATATGTTATAGGGTCCCCTGTATCCAAAACAAAGTATTTTCAGAAAAAGGTCCGCGTGTCCGTGTGTCTGTGAACACGATAACTCAAAAACGAAAAGTCGGTAAAATACCAAAGTTGGTATTTAAGTTCAGTATCTTCTAGGGATGCAACACGAAGATTTTGAGAAAAAACCCCTCACCCCCAACTACTCTTTACATGGAACTTTTTTCGAAAATGTTGATTTTCTCAAAAATGGCTCTAACGATTTTGATTAAAATTTCGTATATTAAAGCTATTTACCTGACAAATAAAATGCATATCGTGAATTTTCTGGGAATAGCCTCTGAAGAGTAGTTTATTCTGGATGAATTTTACTGAATTTTGAATAACTGCTAAACCGCAAGAGAGACAAAAACTTACTACACAAAAAATGTAGAGCACGTTAAAACACAATTTATATACATTTTTTTCGTGGAGTTCGTCGTTTTTGAGAAATTCCTTATTTTTGGTTTCTGCTATGAAAAACTTATACTTTTCTTATACAGGAACTTGTCAACTCCAATCCATATAAACAAAGGAACTTAATTGACATAGCAACCAGCTTTTGACTATCACTTTAACCTATGGCAGTCCGTTATTTCGCTTCTACTTACAAGGAAGCAAGTAATAAGACTATTTCTGCTAATTTTTTTTTCTGATTAGCATAAAATAAATAGAAGTATAAGCGTTTCAGGAATAATTTATTGCAGGGATATAGAGAAAGTCATGTGAATGGTACACATCAGATTTTTATACTTTTTTTCTACCCAAGGAAAACCCGCGTAGACGCTGCTTCGTCCACTACACATCTCACATGCGGGCACTTGGGATTGAACCCGAGTCGCCTAGATGGGAGGCGAGCAGTCTAACCACTCAACCATGGCGCCGCCACCAGAAACACGTGGGCAAATATTCAACAGTGATCAGTTGATCACTAAATAGCGGGAATAATCCAGTAGCAGCCGGCCTGCAATAGTTGCATACAGATTAGTCTACTCAGCGATCATCCTAAAATAATATTTTTGGCGATAAAAATAAAATCGCTAACCTTGAATTTAGCAGAAGATTATCTTCTGCCAGCTAATCGAGAAAGTGTATCGACTGGAGAACTAGAGGCTTGTGGCGGTCCTCCTACAATACCACCACCACCACACATATTTTAATCAAAATCGTTGGTCACTTTTGAGAAAATCAAAATATTCGAAAAATGTTCCATGTAAAAGGGATTTTGGTGGGGGATTTTCTTGAAAATACGAGTCGCATCTTTTTTACTTTCTCTATACGTACTATGTACATAGTGTATAGAGAAGGTATTGCGCTCCACCAAAAAATACGATACCGAGATTTCACCGGAAATATATGTTTTAGGGTTCCCTGTATCCAAAAAAAAGTATTTTCAGAAAAAGGTCCGTGTGTTTGTGTGTGTGTGTCCGTGTGTCTGTGAACACGATAACTCAAAAACGAAAAGTCGGTAAAATACCAACTTGGTATTTAAGTTTAGTATCTTCCAGGGATGCGTCACGAAGACTTTGAGAAAAATCCCCCACCCCAAACTACTCTTTACATGGAACTTTTTTCCAAAGTTTTGATTTTCTAAAGAATGGCTCTAACGATTTTGATTAAAATACCGTATATTAAAGATATTTACCTGACAAATAAAATGTATATTTTGAATTTTCTGGGAATAGACTCTGAAGACTATTTTATTCTGGGTCAATTTTACGGAATTTTGCATAACTACTAAACCGTAAGAGATGGACAAAAACTTATCACACAACAAATGTAGAGCACTTTAAAACACACACTTTATGTTATTCACATTTTTTTCGTGGAGTTGAATGTTTTTGAGATATTCCTTGCTTTTGGTTTCAGCTATAAAAAAAACATACTTTTCTCATACAGGACTTTGTGAACTCGTGTCCATACAAAGGAACTTGAGCCACATAGCAACCAGCTTTTGACTGTTACTTTAACCTATGGTAGTCCCTTATTTCGCTCCTACTTACAAGGAAGCAAGTAATAAGACTATTTCTGCTAAATTTTTCTGATAAGCGTGAAGTAAATTAAGTATACGCTTTTAAGAATAACTTGTTGCAGGGATATAGAGAACACATGAGATTTTTTACAAGTGTTCAACACCCGCTTTTGCTACAAATGACACCGCAGACGATGAATCATCAGGTGGAATGCGATTGTAGGGGAAATCGGAAAACTCGCCCCTGTTCCGTTTTGTCCACCAGAAATCCCACATTCAATCACTTGGGATCGAACCCGGCTGCCTAGGATAAAGGCAAGTGGTCTAACATTACTGTTACGTACAGATTAACCTACTCAGCGATCAGTCGATAAAAGTAAAACAGCTTGATTTTAGCAGCCCCCCTTTTGCCAACTGATCGACGAGAGTGTATTGGTCGGAGTACCAAAGGCTTATGGCGGTCCATCACCACCACCACAAAAGTGAGTACTCATTCACACAGCAGTCCACAATTATCATCTTATTCCTTCGACATATATTAATCAAAATCCTAAAAGCCGCTTTTGAGAAAATCAAAATGCTCGACAAATAATCCATGTGTACTGAATTTTGGGTGAGGGATTTTCTTGGAACTCCACATCGCATCCTTGGAATATGCTGAACTTAAATATCAATTTTAATATTTAACAGACTTTTCGTTTTTGTTCACAGGCACACGGAGACACATGGACACTGATTATTAAAACAAACGTTATAAAAATCCTCAAACATTTAATACTATTAATTACGCTATTATTAAAAAGAGGAGTTTTGTCGAACTATTGGGCTATAGAAATGAGAGATTAACTCTATAAAAAGGAATCAAAACATCTTCCGTGGTCGAGTGGTCAGAGAGCTGACTTTTCACCTGGGATTCCCGGGTTCGATTCCCGGCTGGCTGAATGTGTGCGTATTTGAGTAAAACAAAATGATTTAAACCAACGTAACCAAAGAACCTACAGACAACGAGTTGTTTCAAGTTGATATGTTAAAGGGGCTATATTATTAAAACAAAAAAAAAAACAAAAAAAAACGAAAACAAAAACAAAAAAAACAAATTTATAAAATTCTTATTATAATTCATAAAGTGTTTGAAATATTTTTTTAAGTAAATAAACTAATGTCCTCCAAAGTTATAAATAGGTTGCGGTACGACGTTTGCTTTTCATATTTATTTACAGTAGAGGAAATAAGTAAGGGGAAAGAAACACACCGTTACAATCCGGTCAATGTTGATAGAGCACTTGGATTTATTTTCTCGTCGTTGTTTGTTGTTTACACATATGTAAATGTAATATAATAATCTTTTCTATGTAAGCATAAATTTCTCTAAAATAAAACAAACTTTCCACTTACGATAAAATAAATAAATACATTTCTCTCGCATAGGAATCAGCCGTAGAAGCATAATTAGAACAAGTTTAACGAACAGTAGAAAATAAAAACAGACGTTTCCCATATACATAGCTTACCTTAAAAGTTATATTGAGAAACGATATATTTTGTTAGTGTATGGCGTGGAAAGTGTTTTCTGTTATCATTGATGTTTATCCTTGTGGGCGTATACTCACTGTACAAAATTACGTTCCTTATAACACACATAGTCGCATATCCAAGATTTTTATGCGCAACATTTTCGAATTTTGTTCTCGCTTTTCATGTAGTAACTGAATCTGGTGGTACTTCTTTCACCGTCTGTAGTGTTTTTTACTTTCTCTATACGTACTATGTATGTAGTGTACAGAGAAGATACTGTAATGCACCCAAAAATTCGTTACTGAGATTTCACCGGAAATGCATGTTTTGAGACCTCCTGAATCCAAAAAAAAAAAAAAACCGCATTTTTAGAAAAATGTCCGTGTGTGGGTCTGTTGGCAGCATAGCTCAAAAACGAAAAGTCCGTTAAAAACCAAACTTGGTATTTAGGTTTGATATCTTCCAAGGATGCGACACAAAGATTTTCAAGAAAATCCCCACACTCCCAACTACCCTTTACATAGAACTTTTTTCGAAAAGTTTGATATTCCCAAAAACGGCTCTAACGATTTTGATTAAAATATCTATTTTAAAGATATTTACCTGACAAATAAAATGTATATCTTGAATTTTCTGGAAATAGCCATTGAAGACTACTTTATTTTGGATGAATTTTACATAACTGCTAAACCGTAAGAGATAGACAAAAAATTGCAACACAAAAAATGTAGAGTAGTTAAAATACACAGTTTATGAACTATACATTTTTTTTTTCGTGGAGATGATCGTTTTTAGGTAATCCTTGTTTTTGGTTTCAGCTTTAAAAACGTATACTTTTCTCATATAGGAATTTGTCAACTTCTGTCCATACATACAAAGGAACTTCAGTCACATAGCAACCAGCTTTTGACTTTCACTTTAACCTATGGTACTCCCTTATTTCGCTTCTACTTACAAGGAACCAAGTAATAAGATTATTTCTGCTAATTTTCTCGATTACTTTGAGTAAATAAAAGCATTAGCTTTTTAAGAATAATTTGTTGCAGAGTTAGAGAAAGTCATGTGAATGGAACACATCAGTTTTTTTACTATTATGCTTCGGACATTTCTAACTTTGCAGACTCGTGTATTTCTATTGCTATATCTGTAAAGCTATTTTAATGTATATTAGAGATTTCTTTAGTTTTTCTGATGTTAGTGATTAATATGTCTTTGCAGCACAACTCTCGCTGTCTAACGAATTTTGTACTAATTATTTTATAATAGTAACTTGCATAGTATTGTAACAAACGTTTTATTGACTCAAAATGTAGTTACAAATAAAGCTTTAATTCACTGCCGCAAATAATTCACTCGACGCATAGACAGTTTACGGCTACACACCATCCATGGCTCGCGCTCCACTGCGCAATAAAACTCTATTCGCTCACTTCTCACTACAATTCACAACACAACTCACTGCAATTGTTCCTTCATTTTATAACGAGAAAATGACGTCACAGATTTTCTGGAAACTTGACGAAGGTACTAGAACCTTGGAGAAACATTTCGAATATAGGGAAAAATCTTGATGTCGTGAGAAGAGTCTCGCGTTCCGAAGGACCCTGTTGTTTACGCATCCAACTGTGATGTCTCACATTCCAACTCCACCGCCGCATACCAGAGCGAACATGAGAGAGATAACATACTGGACGGTATTGTCACAGTATGTTTCTATTACTCAACGAATACTTCTGAAGGTGATATCAATGTAAACAGGCAGCGTAACGTATTAGTCCCCCAATAGCAATGAGTTTGTAAGGCAACACGACTATACCACCCCTCCACGGCGTGCATCACGTCACAAAACCTCCATGCAAACAACTGAATTTCCGACCACGTGCAATCGGCGCCGAAGCCTAATTCTTGTTTCTTATAAGTTTGCTCGGTATCGCCGAGTCAATGAACTAATGCTTGTTTCCTATCAGCTGCTGTTCACAGTTCCCTGATTGGCTAATCCACCTTTGAATTCGATATACAAACCCTATGCAGGGCAAGGTCAAGCGTCATAATTATGTATTTCGTCATCCGAGAGGAAGGTTTACAACGAAAAATCCTCGCCTATTTCATCACAACAGCCAATGAGAGGTGACTACTCACGTGACAGTTAAAAGATAAGGAACAATCTTATAATAAGAAACAAGGTATAATTATAAATAAGAACATTTCTTTCAGTCTTAATATTTAATTCCAAAAATTAAAAATCTGATGTGTACCATTCATATGACTTTCTCTATATCCCTGCAACAAATTATTCTTAAAAAGCTTATACTTCTATTTACTTTATGCAAATCAGAAAAAATTAGCAGAAATAATCTTATTACTTGCTTC
Organism: Hymenopus coronatus; assembly: GCA_030762935.1. Classification (NCBI taxonomy): domain Eukaryota; kingdom Metazoa; phylum Arthropoda; class Insecta; order Mantodea; family Hymenopodidae; genus Hymenopus; species Hymenopus coronatus. Next base: position 23,748,393 of record CM060891.1, read on the forward strand.
CTTGTAAGTAGAAGCGAAATAAGGCACTATCACAGGTTAAAGTGATAGCCAAAAGCTGGTTGCTATGTCAATGAAGTTCCTTTGTTTATATGGATAGGAGTTGACAAGTTCCTGTATGAGAAAAATATAAGTTTTTCATAGCAGAAACCAAAAATAAGGAATATCTCAAAAACGACGAACTCCACGAAAAAAATGTATATAAATTGTGTTTTAACGTGCTCTACATTTTTTGTGTAGTAAGTTTTTGTCTCTCTTGCGGTTTAGCAGTTATTCAAAATTCAGTAAAATTCATCCAGAATAAACTACTCTTCAGAGGCTATTCCCAGAAAATTCACGATATGCATTTTATTTGTCAGGTAAATAGCTTTAATATACGAAATTTTAATCAAAATCGTTAGAGCCATTTTTGAGAAAATCAACATTTTCGAAAAAAGTTCCATGTAAAGAGTAGTTGGGGGTGAGGGGTTTTTTCTCAAAATCTTCGTGTTGCATCCCTAGAAGATACTGAACTTAAATACCAAGTTTGGTATTTTACTGACTTTTCGTTTTTGAGTTATCGTGTTCACAGACTCACGGACACACTGACACACGGACACACACACACACACACACACACACACACACACACACAAGGACCTTTTTGTGAAAATGCTTTTTTTTTTGGATATTGGGGACCTTAAAACATACATTTCCGGTGAAACCTCGGTATCGAATTTTTGGTGGATTGCAATACCTTCTCTATACACTATGTACATAGTGCGTATAGAGAAAGTAAAAATAAAGCAGCAGCTAAACTTCCTAAGAAAAAAAGGAGAAAAAGAATATCACTTCACCCAAAAATTCGATACCTAGATTTTACTGGAAATATCTACATGTTTTGAGGACCCCTGAAATTTTAAAGATCCGTGTGTGTGTGTGTGTGCGTGTGTTGTAGATTAAATTTAATTTCTTTATATTAAATCCAGGGGTTCTCAAAACATGAATTTCCAGTAAAATCTCGGTATCGAAATTTTGGGTGGAATGCAGTTCCTTTTCTATCCACCATGTTATATATGGTAGAGAAGGTAAAACTGTGCAGCAGGTATAGTGTAAGGAATGTAGACAATGATGTGAGCAGAAGGCAAAACCTAAATGTCATGTTAACCAAAATAGACGCAATTTCCCCTTAACACTGTTTTGTTGTCAGTCCGTCACTCTTAATTTTACCTGTGCATGCTCAGCGTCCATTAGGAAATGGGACAACGCCCCTCACTTTTCCAAACAAATATAATCCGTAGCAGTAGCCATTTCCTGACCAATATGGATTACTGACGGTTGGCACCTCCGGGAATCTACGTGTTATCTGCATCAAAGCCACACCGTTTTGTTGGACCTTTGTGGTTTGTGCTGCTACAAAATAGGCGTATTGAATTCCTCATTGCCATCCATCACGCATCGGCGCTCAAGGACTCGATGACGTAACAACCACAAATACAGCCCGTGAATGCAAAGCACGTGTAATGTTTAGGACCGTTTTTCTGGGCAAACGCGTAGATCATTAGGGCCCGTTCACAATGAAAATCAGGCATAAGTGTAAAGTTAAAAATCTGACCTTTTCCACACATGACTTTCTTTACATCTTTGTAACAAATTATTGTTAGAAAGTGCATTCCTTCTTCTTTTTTTTTTTTAATTTTTTTAATTGTTTTATCGGGGGCTTTGCATTACAAACACGTTTATTCGCGTTGTAAAGATTTAATGCCATGAAGTTATCTGAAATCTCCAACAGATCAATAGGCAGTGCGACACTGTCCAAGGACTAACTTCCTTCTTGCGTTATTTTTACTTTCTCTATACGCACTATGTACATAGTATATAGAGAAGGTATTGCACTCCACCAAAAAATTCGATACCGAGATTACACCGGAAATATATGTTTTAGGGTCCCCTGTATCCAAAAAAAAGTATTTTCAGAAAAAGGTCCGTGTGTCCGTGTGTTAGTGTGTCCACGTGTTTGTGAACACGATTACTCAAGAACGAAAAGTCGGTAAAATACCAAACTTGGTATTTAAGTTTAGTATCTTCCAGGGATGAGACACGAAGATTTTGAGAAAAATCCCCCCACCCAAAACTACCCTTTACATGGAACTTTTTTGGAAAAATTTGATTTTCTAAAAAATGGCTCTAACGATTTTGATTAAAATATCATATATTAAAGATATTTACCTGACAAATAAAATGTATATTTTGAATTTTCTGGGAATAGCCTCTAAAGACTATTTTATTCTGGGTCAATTTTACGGAATTTTGCTTAACTGCTAAAGCTTAAGAGCTGGACAAAAACTTACCACACAACAAATGTAGAGCACTTTAAAACACACAATTTATGTTATATACATTTTTTCGTGGAATTGATTGTTTTTGAGATATTCCTTGTTTTTGGTTTAAGCTATAAAAACTTATACTTTTCTCATACAGGACTTTGTGAACTCGTGTCCATACAAACAAAGGAACTATCAGTTAACCTATAGTACTCCCTTATTTCGTTTCTACTTACAAGGGAGTAAGAAATAAGACTATTTCTGCTAAATTTTTTTACGATTAGCAGGAAGTAAATAGAAGCATAAGCTTTTTAAACATAATTTATTGCAGAGATATAGAGAAAGATATGTGAAATGAACACATCAGATTTTTTACTATATGTCTGTTATTTACTTTAAGAGTGCCTGAAGATGCTCTTCTAGTTCGTCTTGCTGTTCCGCCTAGGTGAGAGGCGAAAGGTCTAACCACTCGGCCACAGCGCGGCCCACTTCTTGTGTTATGTGGCCTACTCTAGAGGCATTTATAGTTGTTCCAAAACATGACCCTCAAACGAGACCGCTCCTCCCTACCACTGGGTAACAACCGTTAGCAAACAAAAGACAACTCTGTACAAGGGGCGAGAGGCAACGTAGTAAAATCTGTTTCCTGGAGAATCCTGCAAGCCGAGAATCGCGCATCCATTAAGGGGCCGCAAGTGGAAGACTTGGCAACAGCGAGAGTTGATTTCTAGCCGCATGCACCCTAATCCCAAACTTTAAAGTCTTTGGAAGAGGAGTGGGTGTTCTGAAAAATACTGCATTTAATTGATTTAAATGATCTCAAATGCCATAGGTTCGTTTCTTGGTATGGATTTATTTATTTGTTTTTTGTCATTGAAGTCCACAAGAAGAAATGCCGTTTTCGAATTCGAAAACAAGTACTGTCTATTGTGCGAAGTTAATGTTACAAGCATTATACCCGTTTTTGTTGTGTTCTCGAATGATTTCATCTGTCAACCAGTGGCGGACTGGGACTTTAGAAACTTATATTCGTAACTTCAAATTTGAACAGACAGCTCAGTGGTGTCCTATCTCAAAATTATTTGTTGAAGACACCTCCTTATTCTCTCAAAATATTTCGGTGTGTGTACATGTTCCCTGGAAGCGCAGCTGCTTACCAAGCGGGAGACCTGGGTTCGATCCCCAGTACCGGCGTGGGAGGCCTGGCCCGGGGTGCACTCAGCCTCGTAAGGTCCCTGGGAAGGAGCTTCTTGATGGAGAAGTAGCGGCTCCAGGTCATTAGGACGGCATTAACCGGTCGGGGGGGGGGCTCGAGGCGCTGACCACGTCTCACCCTCCAATACTGCACCCCATCCATGACGTCTGTATATTGGACCGAGATGGGGGACGCAGCGGCCGGGCGGTAGGCCAAGGTTCCTCGTGAGCTGTCGTGCCATGGAATTATATTATATGTTCCCTGAAAATCGACAAAGTGATCGGACTAATGATGGGAGCCCGCGGCACTGTTTTCAAGTCCTTCATCGCTACATGAAATCTAGAAACAATAGATTTCTTTTTGATAGCTTAACGTCCTTTAACCTGATTGGTCATATCGGACGATGAATGAAATTGGTGAAATGATGCTCAAATGATCTCGGGGTCCATGGAGCTTAAAGTTACTCGACATTCGTCATCTCAGGATAAGGGAAAACCCCGAAAAAAACCTTATCCGGGCAACTCACCCTTAGCGAGATTCAAACTCACGACCTGTTGAATGTGAGGCAGACACGCTACCACCACACTACCCAGGCGGGCGAAACAATAAATTGTCTAAAGATAAAGTAAGATACAAATGTTGCCGCTCTCCGTGCAACATTGCAGATTCTAGTTCAGTTTTAGATTTGACTCTACCATTGGTCGATTGGCAGCATGGTTGCTCATGCGCAAGCAGACAGAAGATTGTACATTTTGCATTGGAAAGCAAAACCGATTTTCAGGAAGTCCATGTTTACCCCTTATTTCGATCCAGTTCATTTACATACACCTACCTAACCTAACCTAACCTCGACGAAATCTCGAAACCTGTCGTTCACCTGTCGCGTATCCATATTGTCTCCATAACCAATAGGAAAGGCTCAGGAAAGAGCCTTAGTCTAAAACTGAACTAGAACCTGCAATTTCGTGCTCTTCGTGGTTCTTCTGTTGAGGCTTCTCAGCAGTTATGTTGGCATTCGTCCCATATCCTTACTCTTTTGCAAGAGGTCACAGTGATTTGTCTATACATTATTTAACATGTGATGTATTTTTGCGTTCTCTACCACCTGTATAGTGGGTAGTTAGTTCCTTATACCACAGTAAGTAGAGAAGGTATTACACTCCACCCAAAAATTCTATATCAGATTTCACTGGAAATATGCGTTTTAGTGTCCCCTATATAAAAAAAGTGTTCTTGGTGTGTATTTGTGTATGTGTGGACAGCATAACTCAAAAACAACAAATTGATTAAATACCAAACTTCATATTTAACTTCAGCATCTTCCAAAGATGTGACACAACGATTTTCAATAAAAAATTGTTCGAACATTTTGTTTATCTATGTTTAAGACGTTTTCATTATAAATAAAATACATATCTTTAATTTTCTGGGAACGAGCTCTGAAGTCCTCTTCATTGTGAATGACTTTTGCATAATCGGTAAACCATAAGAAATGTACAAAAATTTACTACATAAAAAAGCGTAGATTTCTCAAAACACACAATTTATGTCTTGTACACTTTTGATGTGGAGCTAACCGTTTCCGAGAATTCCTCGTTGTTCGTTTCAATTTTAAAATACTTTTCTCTAACAGAAGCTATTCGTATTTCTATTGCTTTACTTCTGGCTATGTAAAGAAAACGGAATTTCAATCATAATCACATAGAGACAACTTTTTAAAACATTTGACTATCGCTTTAGTTTAGTGTAATCCCTTAGTTCTCTTCTATTTGTAAGGAACTAGTAAATAAGACCGTTTACCTCGATTAGCAGAAGAATAATCTTTTATAAGCAGTTTGTTTGCAGAATAGGCAGAGAAATCCCTGTGAATGGAACATATTGATTTTAATACATGACTCTTCACATAAAATCTGATGAGTTTCATTCACATGACTTTCTTTACTTCTCAACAACAAATTATTGTTAAAAAGCTTATGCTTCCATTTAGTTCAAGCTAATCGAGAAGAAATTAGCAGCATAGCCTTATTACTTGTTTCCTTGTAAGTAGAAGGGAAATAAGGGAGTACCATAGGTTAAAGTGATAATAAAAAGCTGGTTGCTATGTGATGCAGTTCCTTTGTTTGTATGGGCAGTAGTTGACAAATTCCTGTATGAAAAAAGTGTAAGTTTTTAAAAGATGAAACCAAAAACAAGGAATATCTGAAAAACGATCAACTCCACGAAAAAAATGTGTATAACATAATTTGTGTGTTTTAACGTGCTCTACATTTTTATGCGATAAGTTTTCATCCATCTCTTACGGTTCAGCAGTTGAGCAAAATTCCGTAAAATTCATCCAGATTAAAGTAGTCTTCAGAGGATATTCCCATAAAATTCAAAATATACATTTTATTTGTCAGGTAAATATCTTAAATAAACGATATTTTAATCAAAATCGTTAAAGGCATTTTTGAGAAAATCAAACTTTTCGGAATTTTTTCCATGTGAAGGGTAGTTTAGAGTGGCTTTGTGTCGCATTCCTCGAGGACACTAAACTTAAATACCAAGTTTGATATTTTACCGATTTTTCGTTTTTCACATACACGCGGACACACATACACACGTGGACATTTCTCTGAAAATTCATTTTTGGATTAAGGGGACCCTAAAACGTGTATTTCCAGTGAAATCTTGGTATCGAATTTTAGGGTGGAATGTAATACAATACTTTCTCTATACATTATGTATATAGTACGTGTAGAGAAAGTAAAAATTACATTTTTATCTGCCCAATGAGAATGTTTGCCTGTTAGACTGCAGAACCTTGCTTTTGCAGAGCTAATGTTGTTTTTGAAATCGTACCTGAGGTGAAAAGCAACTCAGCAGAGTGAGTTAGGTCGGAACCAGTGTATCAATACCGGGATGCAGAAAGTCTGCAGCAATGCGGGTTCAGCGGAGTACGGGGGAAGACTAGTACTGGTAAGCCTGCAGAGGGGGGGGGGGGGCTATTACTGAACTGGAGAAGGCCGAATGAAGTGGTTAGTTTACTGCAATTTAATTTTGCTCCAGCAGCCTTGAAAACGCGTGCCAGTGCTTTATTTAATTCTCGCTCTCCATCAACTTCAACTATGGAACATAGCTCCGAGCTTAATTCCTCTTCCGAACATGTTTAAATTAGATACAGGTTGGATTTGGAACCGTAGTACATTGTGATCTATCTTTGCTAATACAAGAAATCAATGTATTTATTTAATTCAATACAGCAATGATACAACGAATAAAGGAATAAAAAATCTGATGTGTTCCATTCACATGACTTTCTCTACATCTCTAGACAAATTATTGTTAAAAAGCTTATCTTCTATTTACTTCATGCTAACCGAGAAAAAATTAGCAGAAATAGGTTTATTACCTGCTTCCTTGTAAGTAGAAACGAAATAAGGGATTACCATAGGTTAAAGTGACAGTCAAAAGCTGGTTGCTATGTGACTGATGTTCCTTTGTTTGTATGGACAGGAAATGACAAATTCCCGTATGAGAAAAGTATGCTTTTCAAGGATGAAACCAAAATCAAGGAACATCTAAAAAACGATGAACTGCACGAAAAAAATGCATATAACATAAATTGTGTGTTTTAATGTGCTTTACATTTTTTGTGGGGTAAGGTTTAGTCTACCTCTTACAAAATGCAAAATTCCGTAAAATTGATCCAGAATAAAGTAGTCTTCAGAGGCTATTCCCAGAAAATTCAAGATATAAATTTTATTTGTCAGGTAAATATCTTTAATATACGATATATTAATCAAAATCGTTAGAGCCATTTTTTAGAAAATCAATATTTTCGAAAAAAAATTTCCATGTGAAGGTAGTTGGGAGTGGGGGGATTTTCTTGAAAATCTTCTTGTCACATCCTTGGAAGATACCAAACTTAAAATACTAAGTTTGGTATTCAACGGTCTTTTCGTTTTTGAGCTATGCTGCCCACAGACACACACGGTCCTGTTTTCCTAAAATTGCTATTTTAGGCTTCAGGGGGACTCAAAACATGTATTTCCGGTGAAATCTCGGCATCGAATTTTTGGGTGCATTACAATACCTCATCTATACACTAAGTACATAGTACGTGTAGAGAAAGTAAAAAAAAAAAAAAAGCTCTTGCCAATCTTGGAGCGCAGCCTGGTAGTGATCTAGCGTTTTAATAATGCGCGTGTTTAACCACATTCGTCTCTATAACGCTTTACAAAACTCGCCCTCGATTGTTCAACTGTTACGCGAGTCATGTTGTATCACAAAAGATCTGCAGCGAAAACAATTGCCTGACCGTATGTCAGGATTAATGAAAGCGCAAACGCTGTTCTGAAGGGTGCCGGCCGCAAAGGAGCTATCGGCTTGAATTGACTCGCGTCTAGGCGTCGGTACGTCTGGCGTCATCTCCCTCTCTCACTCTCTCTTCTAGTCTGGAGTCCCATGTCCCATTCCCAAATTAATATCCTCTCTGACCCACTTAATCTTTTGGGAGTCATCCTACCCAAACTTTCCAGTTTTATTACATTTCCTTCCAACTTCTGTCTCAAACACGACAAAACCCATTTCCAATAAGCTTATTTATACAGCATTTGACTTAGAAATATTAACATAAAGAGTAGTCCAAAAAAAATAGCCATGTAGCATTATTTTTACTTTCTCTACACGTACTATATATAGTGTAATTGTAATTGATACCAATACTAAAAAATCTGATGTGTACCATTCACATGACTTTCTCTATATCCCTGCAACAAATTATTCTTAAAAAGCTTATACTTCTACTTACTTTATGCTAATCAGAAAAAATTAGCAGAAATAGTCTTATTACTTGTTTCCTTGTAAGCAGAAACGAAATAAGGGACTACCATAGGTTAAAGTGATAGTCAAAAGCTGGTTGCTATGTCAATGAAGTTCCCTTGTTTATATGGATCGGAGTTGACAAGTTCCTGTATGAGAAAAATATAAGTTTTTCATAGCAGAAACCAAAAAATGAGGAATGTCTCAAAAACGACGAACTCCACAAAAAAAAAAAAAAAAAATTATATAACATAAATTGTGGGTTTTAACGTGCTCTACATTTTTTGTGCAGTAAGTTTTTGTCCATCTCTTACGGTTTAGCAGTTACTCAAAATTCCGTAACATTCATCCAGAATAAACTACTCTTCAGAGGCTATTCCTACAAAATTCAAGATATACATTTTATTTGTCTGGTAAGTATCATTAATATACGAAATTTTAATCAAAATCGTTAGAGCCATTTTTTAGAAAATTAAAATTTTCGAAAAAAGTTCCATGTAAAGGGTAGTTGGGGGTGGGGGGATTTTTCTCAAAATCTTCGTGTCGCATCCCTGGAAGATACTAAACTTAAATACCATGTTTGGTATTTTACAGACATTTCGTTTTTGAGTTATCGTGTTCACACACACGGACACACACACACGGAGCTTTTTGTGAAAATGCTTTTTTTGGATATTGGGGACCCTAAAACATATATTTACGGTGAAATCTCGGTATTGAATTTTTGGATGGAGTGCAATACCTTCTCTATACACTATGTACATAGTACGTATAGAGAAAAAAATATGATGTAATCCATTCACATGACTTTCTATATATCTCTGCAACAAATTTTTGTTAAAAAGTTTGTGCTTCTATTTACTTCATGCTAAGTGAGAAAAAATTAGCAGAAATAGTCTTATTACTTGCTTCCATGTAAGTAGAAACGAAATAAGGGTGTAACATAGGTTAAAGTGATAGCAAAAGAGGGTTTTATGTGACTGAAGTTCCTTTGTTTGTATGGACAACAATTGTTAAATTCCTGTATGAGAAAATTTTTAAGTTTTAAAGCTGAAACCAAAAACAAAGAGTATGTCAAAAACGATCAACTCCACGAAAAAAATGTATATAACATAAATTGTGTGTTTTAATGTACTTTACATCTTTTGTGTGGTAAGTTTTTGTCTATCTCTTACGGTTTACCAGTTACACAAAATTCCGTAAAATTCATCCAGAATAAAGTAGTCTTCAGAGACTATTCCCAGAGAATTCAAGATATACATATTATTTGTCAAGTATATATCTTTAATATATGATATTTTAATCAAATACGTTAGAGCATTTTTTAGAAAATCAAAATTTTCGAACCTTTTTCCATATGAAGGGTAGTTGGGGGTGAGGGAATTTTCTTGAAAATCTTCGTGTCGCATCCTTGGAAGATATGAAACTTAAATACCAAGTTTGGTATTTAACGGTCTTTTCGTTTTTTAGCTATGCTGCCCAAAGACACACACACACACGCATACACACAGACTGACACACACACGGACATTTTTCTAAAAATACTGTAATGCTTTTTTTTGGATTCAGGTGGTCTCAAAACATGTATTTCCGGTGAAATCTCGGTATTGAATTTTTGGGTACAATGCAATACCTTCTTTATACACTATGTAATAGTACGTATAGAGAAAGTAAATTTTTTTACCAAGATTGCACCCGTAATATGTCTGTAGACAGCATACCTCAAAAACGAAGTCCATTAAATACCAAACTCAGTATTTAGATTCAGTATCTTTCAAGGATGCAACACGAAGATTTTCAAGAAAATTTCCCACCCCCAAACACCCTTTACATGGATTTTTTTTCCACATTTTTGCTTTTCTTAAAAATGGCCATTTCTTACGGTTTACCAGTTATGCAAAATTCATCCAGAATAAGGATGTCTTCATAGGCTATTCACAGAAAATTCAAGACATACATTTTATTTATCATATAAATATTTTTAATATACGATATTTTAATCAAAATCGTTAGAGCCATTTTTGAGAAAATCAAAATTTTCGAAAAAGGTTCCATGTAAAGGGTAGTTGGGGGTGGGGGGATTTTCTTGCAAATCTTCGTGTCGCATCCTTGGAAGATACCAAGCTTAAATACCAAGTTTGGTATTTCCCGGTCTTTTCGTTTTTGAGCTATGCTGTCCACAGACACACATACAGACACACAAACGGACCTTTTTCCAAAAATGCTTTTTTTGAATTCAGGGGGACCCAAAACGTGTATTTCCGGTGAAATCTCGGTATCGAATTTTTGGGTGGAATACAACACCTTCTCTATAAACTATGTACATAGTATGTGTAGAGAAAGTAAAATGTAGAGCTCGTTAAAACAACAAGTTATGTTATATACATAATTTTCGTGGAATGTCCGTTTTTTGAGATACTCGTTGTTATTGGTTTCAGTTTTAAAATACTTTTTTCTCGTACGGGAATTTGTCAACTCCTGGCCAACCAAATAAAGGAACTTTAATCACGTAACAACCAGCTTTTAAAAGGTTTTACTATCACTTTAATCTATGGTACTCCCTAATTTCCTTTCTACTTACAAAGAAACAAGTAATAAGAAATTTCTGCTAATTTTTTTCTCGATTAGCAAGAAGTAAACAGAGGAACAGGATTATTAACAATAATAGATATAGAGAAAGTCAGTACAGCATATTAGATGTAGTGGGTATCGAGCCAGGTGACTCAGGCGTTTCGCCTGTGACTGGCGCTCGGAAGGTCTTGGGATCGCTTCCCTGGGGCCAATCTTTCTAACCCATGGCTTTTTGTCGGTTTTTTTTCGGAGTCACTAGGCGAATCTGAAGAGATTTCTTCATATTTATGTAATAGTCTTCCAGAGGTTATTCCCAGAAAATTAAAGATTTGTATTTTATTGATCTTGTAAATATCTTTCAAGTGGAGTATTTTGGTCAAAATCGTTACTCAATTTTGAGGAAATCAACATTTTCTAATTTTTTTCATGTAAAGGGTAGTTCGAGACGGGGAGAGTTTCTTGAAAATCTTCTTGGAGGAAGATTTCACACACAACCTTTTTTTAAATATGCTCGTTCTTTTATTCAATGGACACTAAAACTTGTATGTTTGGTGAAATCTTGGTATCAAATTTTTGGCTGGAATGCAATACCTTCTCTATGCACTACATACGAAGTACTGAAAGTAAAAAAAAAAAAAACTTTTTAGAAAACGGTCCGTATGCGAACGCGCGCGCGCGTGTGTATAAACAGCATAACTCAAAAACGAAAAGTCGGATAAATACTAAACTGGGTATTTCAAAGATACGCAAAGATTTTCAGGAAAATCCCTTTACACCAAACTATGTTTTCCTAAGAACAATTTTCGAGATTTTCGATTTTTCAAAGATGCTCTAAAGATTTTTATTAACATGCCATACGTTTATTTATATGACAAAATTAATATATTGAACTTTATGGTAATAGCCTGTGAAATCCGTCCCATTAGCATTTCTGCCTTTGGTGGGGTGAACCAGGGTTCGATTCCGGTACCAGCGAGGGGATTTTCTGCCCCGCTGGGAGGACTAGGCGTGTGTTATTCCATCATCATCCCGGGGAAGGGCAATGACAACACCACCGCGAGATCATTCTTACCTGAACAGTGAGGTCGGATCGTGGACTCTCCCACAATTCCGTCCTGGCCTTCGACAGACCTATGGGTTGCGTGCTCTTCAGCATCATTTTCATCATCAGCCTGTGAAATGCTCTCTTCATTTATAGGGAATTATGTATAAGGGGTAAACCAAAAGAGATTGCTAAAACCGTGCTCCACAGCTTTAATGAATTATTGTAGTATTCGAGAACTTTTACTTGAGTGAAAGTTTCGAGTCTTAAAAGTATTCGAGTACAGACTACGACTATTTGATTCTTGAAAACATTCAATTCTGTATACTATTGGGTACTAGTGACTGGAGCTCGGTCTGAGGTCAGGAAATCGCCATATTGAGGTTCGATGCACATATAGTATAAATGTGACGTGATGGAGTAGGCGTGGTCTCCATAGCCCGTTTCGAAACGTATTGCACTCTCTGGCATTACTCACTGTCTTGCCTCGTTCAGTTTCTGCTAGTAGATAAACCAGTGAACACTGAAAGAGAACGCAGATTTAAACATGCCGAAAATACAAACATGCGACGTAATACAAACATATTTTGAGTGACCGGAGGAGTGCTTTTCTTTCAATAAAGTAAAAATATATCTTGTAATTCACTGTTCTGAATTCTGATGAGTTTGGTTGATTTTTAAAGCTCTGTGCATTATTAACCTGAAGCTTTATACTTCCGGTAAAAAAATGGCGCATTATTTATGGACGCTCTTTAACTAATGTGGTTCTCAGCGTCCCATTTTAAAATAGGCATGAAAGACACCTTAATTTTGCCCTGAGGCCCCTCTATCAGGCTACGACAGGGGAACATCGGCTTTACTTCCCTTCCAAAGGAAGCCATGCTAAGGATTTTTACACCAGAAAAAATCCATCGTCCTCCGCCGGGTTTGAACCCGCGACCTTGGGTATATGAAGCACGGAGTGTGACTTTTATATTTCAGGGTGAAGAGGAAAGTCTCCGGAAAGTAGTGTTCTGTCCTCGTTTTATTATTATTATTATTATTATTTATTTATTTATATAGCCCCCTTTAATATCTAAGGTCATATCGTGGGCTCATTGTCTGAACGTTGGGTTTAAATAGTTTTATTTTTCTCAAACACACACACGCATACACTCTTAGATACTCTGTGGGGGATATGGAATAATTCTGGTTAAAGAAAAGTTAACCGCCCCAGTCGGAAATCGAACCCGGGACCTCCGGGTGAGAAGTCAGCTCGCTGACCACTCGACCACAAAGGCTCGTTATTATTTGCTATCTTCATGCCCAACTTCCCAATAGAACCCACGACTGTTATGTGCCAATATGCCAACAATATCCTCAATGGCACAGAATAATGTGTTTTACGTTACATCTTGCTAAGTTAAATTACGCTTCGTTAGGTTTGTCATAATTCCAGCATAAACGCGTGCAAAATAGTAAAATTAACGGAGGAAGTCGTTTAATCATTGTTGCTAATAAACATATGAAATTATAATTTTCCTGTTTATTAGTATATGCATGTGGTAAACTCTCTTAACTATCATGGGCTCCACACATCAATTATATTTCAACAAAGCTTTCTAGAGTTATATACTATTTAATAACAAAATTGAAAACCCAAATACCCGACCCCTACGTAAGATCTGCAGATTTCGCTTTTTTTCATAGCTAACTCTCATATGGTATTTTACTCTGGGGAAATAGCAGTCATGTTACTAATATACTTTTACTACAAAAAAATATAATTCGTATTATTACTAATTCCGAAAAATTAACACACTGCAAGACTTTATTCAAGAAATTAAAAGTAATGACGGTAATAAACCTACATATTTACACAACACTGGTTTATGTAAAAAGTAACTTACCTGACCTTCTATATAGACAGGACATACATAACTATAATACTAGGAATAACTATCAGCTAAATTTACCACATCATAGACTTTCGAAAACATCAAAAAGTTTTGAAGTCTTGGGTATAAAATTGTATAATACTCTACCATTAGAGCTAATAGAACTGTCCGGTAAAGCATTCAAATCCAAATTACATGAATGGTACTACTATTCAACAGATGAATATTTTGAAAATAACTAAGGTAGTTTATGTTATTCCTATTACTCCAGTACTTAGCTGTAGGATAGAAAATATATAAATGTATCATCATCATTTTTTAGGGTAACACCTGGGTAAAATAGTACCATTGCTGTTTCTCTACTGTTTAATGTAATATGTATATATATGCGTATTTTAATCTGTATTATTGTAGTATTTAACTCCTATGTTATAGCTGACATATGAATGACACATTGCATGTAAAGTATACCATTTTTATTTACATCTAATGTATTTGTATTATATTAATTGATAACATTCATTTGGTATGTGAACTGTGCCATTTTATACTGATATGTTATATTTATAATAACTTTATATTATTGTTATTCACAAAATTATTGTAATTTACTTAGCCACTTATCACTGTTGACATCCACATTACGTGAAGTGTATCATTTTTATCTACAACTATGCAATTGTATTTATCACCTTGACATCCACATTGTATGTGAAATGTATCATATTAATTTATTATTATTGTTTATGTCATCTAGACAAGCTGGAATATCCCATTGCATACAAACTGAACAATTTATTGACGTCTATTGCTTTGTTAAGTTTAATGACACTAAAATGTTTTTATTATTTATTTTATCATTATAAAAGTTACAGGAAACAAAAATGGGGCTGCAGTGCTTCGATATTACGCTTTTGAGTATCTTGGGTGGGGGTGCTTCCGTCTCCTGCTTATTTAAAGTTTCCTACAGCAAGGTTAGTTGACCTGGGTAGCTCAGTTAGACTGGCTTAGGCGTGGGTTCAAGCCCGGCCCAGACCGATGGTTTTTAAGTGTATTTAAAAGCAACAGCCCCATATCAGTAGATTTACTGGTATGCAAAAGAACTCCTGCGGGACGAAATTCCGGCATACCGGTGGTGCTGATATGAACCTGGCAATTGGCAGCATCATTAACAAACAAAATATTTATTTACAGCAAGGTTAAGTTTAGCTTTTATGCCTGTACTTTTGGGGTCGTGGAAACTATACCAATCTGGCATAGTCAGGAAAGACCGCGGGGATAAAAAGTTGTCTGATTTAATGCATTAGATTTCCTCCTAATTTAGGGAGCTTCTAAATTTTGTTTCGTTAGTAATTGGGATAGTGAATATTTGGGCCAAGCGTCGTACTTACCTAGAGGCAGAGCAAGTAATGAGGCCAGCTGTAATCAAGTGGCGCTCGAACCAGAGCTCCTGAGGTTACCAACCTCACGTTTCAGCAACCGCTAGAGCAATCGATACTTCACTCAATTTCCCAAATGGGATCCTCATGAACATGTAAAGCTCTCCAGTCTTGTACTGACAACACAACAAGCGGGAAACTTGGGAAAGAAAGTACATCAAACAAAACACAATTCGATAGGTATCGAATACCTACTATAGAAACTCAACTAGTATGTTTACATGATGTTTATGTCAATAACGCTCTCGTTAAAAGTTTAACGAATAAGATGAAACCATAAGTGATATTTAGTAAACTATTTTATGAATAGAATTCCATAAGAATACTGTCCTTACTTTATATTATTACGCTGTAATGTATTTCGGAATATTACATAGTATTCACATTATAATACTAATAAACTGACAAACAAAGTGCACTAATAATAATATACAGTGTATTTACGAGCGTGTCAGATCGATGCGACAATCGATAGTGCACCTATACTCGCTTTGAACGCGGTGACAGAGAGCTTTTAGTTAAAATAAGAGAAACAGAAGCAAATCACCTAATCATGCCCTTTTCTTAACATAATCTTAAAGATGATGCTAACACAATAATACAATACAACGTAACCATAGTTACTCTGTTATTAATATTCCTTGCCGATCGCGAATTAAGCAGCTTTTAGAATGGTCGGTACAAGTACGAGGGCTATCCAGCAAGTAATAGACAATTTGGCATAATAACGAAGGATATCAACACAAAACTTTATTTACAAATTACAGAACCTTACTTTATTTCTCAACGTAATCGCCATTGCTATCAAGGTATCTGTCACACGGTACCGGGTTTTCAATGCAGATGTTATACTCTTCTACTGATAAAGATTTGAGCCAAGATGTACTGCCACTTTGAGGTTGGGAACTTTGTTCACCCAAAGTCAGATATGGTGTCCAAAGTGAAACACCGGTTTTTCTGAATTCTTGTATGAAGTTCCACTCTAGTCTTTCCTGCGTACTGGTCCTTTCTTGATTACTCTAAATTATACGCCATTTCCTAGCTGAAGACTCGTTCATTGCATTGTACCCATACTCTTACGCTATCTGTCTATAACATTCGATTGACCGAACATTTTGTGCATTAAAAAAAAAAAAACAACAATAAGTCCTTTGGCAGTATAAAGTATAACATCGGCATTGAAAAATTGGTGACACGTGACAATAAAATGTCTTGAGAGGATGGAGATCACATTGAGAAATGGCATAAGCTACTGTAACTTTGTAAGTGAAGTTTTGTGTTGATATCTTTCGTTATTATTTAGTTACTTTCTGGATTGCCCGCGTACAACTGCTTTTCATCTTGGAGTAAACTGTGGGGCATAGGATGCGGATTACTAACGGATGGGGTTCCCAGTCAATGACGCAGAGTACCGTACGTAGATCCTTAGACTCTTTGCGATTTGTGTGACCCAGGGAAGGAGGGATGAGGGGTAAGACCCGAAAGGCGACCAGATCCACTTGACGATGGGTGCAAGCATGGACAGGTTTTAGATTGAGCGCTTTCGACGCCCCCGGGGGTCCAATTTATCAACCCGAGCTTCTGGGGTTTCCCCGACAGGACTCTAAGCCGAAAGCACCCGAAGGTGGGTCCCCATTGATCAGTACCGTGACGACGCCAGGAATAAACCTCTTTAGTGCACAAACTACTATCCAGCCACAACCCGCCTTATCCTCCAACCCTGAAACAGAGGATATAGAAGAACAGGGATGTAATGAACCATCCCGGCATTCGCCAGCTACCCGGGGAGACAACCGAAAAAACTTACTCACGGGTCAGGGAGGCTGGTCAGGTTAATCGAACCCATATCCTCCCGAATAGGAGTCGCACAGGCTACCGGTGTTTGTGGGGCAACCTAAACCACCATGGTTCGGATTCCATATTAAGCCGCAGTTCCTCAAATCTATATTTTATTGTCTGCAATAATCCAGTACAATACAAAATATTTGAAGCTTTTCAAAATTATAAAGTTCTATTATTGAATATATCCATGGTGCACAACCTCTGCTCTTATGAGCTAATTGCATCACATTGTTGTGTTACCCTGCCCTCTTCATTTTGTGCAGGGTCAGGAATTTCCCCTTCATACATTCAGTGGCGTTTAACTGGGTTCGACTCCCGACACGATGGCAGATTTCAAGCAAACGAGACATATTGTATTCCAGAAAGAATGGATTTTTTTTTGTTTGTTAAAGAGTATAGAAGGCTGAAATACCTTATTTGTAAGTATCACTTATTTTAGGGTTCCCATGTAATATTAAAAGACACTTTGAAAAATACCATCATACTGATTAGAGCAAATATTTTTTATCAGATATGCAATCAGTAACATCACTTGAGTTTGAATTAATTTTGTTTGCAAAGATGCTCACCAAATGGGATAGTTGCTTTGCAAAATTCAACAACCATTAAATATATCATAAAAAAAGATTGAGATTTATTTAAATCTGTTCCCAATGATAAATGTCCCAAACTGAGAAATGTTGCTGTAAATCATATATCAATATTTGGTTCTACATATATTTGTGAACAGATGTTCTCCAAAATGAATCAAATAAAATGCAAATATTGTAGCAGGGATGGGAGGGCAGGATCATTTGATTAACTGGTTACAAGTTGCTGTAAATCATATATCAATATTTGGTTCTACATATATTTGTGAACAGATGTTCTCCAAAATGAATCAAATAAAATGCAAATATTGTAGCAGGGATGGGAGGGCAGGATCATTTGATTAACTGGTTACAAGTAAGCAGTGCCAACCAAGTCACTAACAAGAACAGCGTTCAAGAAGGTTTTTAGTATTTGTAGCATCCCATAAACATTAACATTGCTGATGCCCCCGCCACTGATAGAAAGGGCTGTCATAGAGCGGCAGACTAAAAGCCTAACAAACAAATGGGTTGAAGTAAATCTGCCCTCCCCTCTATCGCTGTAGGTTGGGCACAATATATTTCTACCAAACCCTTCTGATCCTAAGGTCTCAGTTTCAAACCTGGTCTAGACTGTTGGCTTTTAAGTGTGCTTAAAAGCAACAGCCCCTTGTCAGCATATTTACTGGTATGTAAAAGAACTGCTATGGGAGAAATTTCAACACATGGGCACCACTGATATGATCCTGGCAATTATTATTTCAGTCATTCAAGCTCCCATCACACCATGTGAACATATATTGGGCCACTTTAACGATGCTTTCTTGATCAGGGAATTTTTAGTTTGAGTTTGTCATTTTGTGCAGATAGTGATGAGGATTCAATTCATTGCCAATAGATGACACTACAGGATGAAATTATGACTTGCAGACATGAAACATGGCAAATTTAACCCAGAGATCTTTTCTTTCAAGCTATTTTTTTTTTAACATATAAATAAACATTACACTAGACCAACAGTTTTACTTCCCTTCTAAGTAAGGATTGTTACGTCCCAAAAAGTTCATCACACTCTGCTAAACCATAAAGGGCGACTAATAATAATAATAATTTTTTTCTCACAGTGGAAAGAGATTAACAATTAAACTCAACATCATGCCAAACATGACAATGGTAACCACCATGGAAACAGCTTATATGTGCACAAACTTAGAACAAGATTGCAAACAGTACAAAATGGTCATGCAAGAGAGGATCATCTAATATTCAATATAATGCAATGAAAAGTAAAAGAGAAACCCTAGTGCACAAGTCTGACCTAATCATAAAGTTTCTAAAACAATTTACAAAATTTGTGAACTACATAAACTTTCAAGTATTGAAAAACACTAATGAGTACCAGCAATCAGCATACATGTGCATCAAAATTGCAAATAATACTAGTAACAGACATGTTACAATCAAGTTCTGGACTCTAGAATAGCTCTTTTTTATTTCATTTGCTAATAATTTCAATAAAATGTCATACAGCTAATAATAATATAGATAGATATTTTATTTCTTCTTTTCAGTTATAAAATTAATTAATTACTTTCCAGAAGTTGCTGAATTTCCTATCATATACATTTGGTTATTTATGCATATGTACCATTCCCTCTTGTACATTTTTATACTCTATCAAGTTAATCTATTTCTCTTTTTTATACTTACCTCATCAGTTTTATTATTGAGATCCTCTCTTTGGTGATTTTCCTCCCCCATTTTTCTCTTACTTTCCCTGTATAATTACCTAGTTGTTTCAGAAATTCTTTCTTATTGTTTCCAAAAAGTTTTAAGTACATATTTCCATTGGTAACTTTTCCCAATTTTTGTTTCTTCACAATCAATTATATAGTGTAATTGTTATTTAATTGTCACCTAGTGGACATAAATCTTTATCTACTTTTAGAACTTTTAATAACATTATTATTAATATAATAATTGTATTTACTCCTTAAGCAGACATTATTAACTAGATCTTCAAAATTAAAAATAAAAAAAAAAATATAAGTAACCCCCACCATTTATTTTTGAAAAGGTTAATTTCTGATTTTGTGTCCATTAGACAAATTAAGAATTCATATTTTCAGTAATAAAAACACTAGACTGGCTATATTTCTGCACATCTAGATTTGTCTCCGCTGGCCTTGAAACTTGTTGGCTATGCTTCAAATGGCATAAGAAGACCAGAGAGGTTTGTTGCAGTGACCTCATGTCATCAATGTGTTGCTCAGTACAGCTACTTCCACCTGAGAAGACAGGCTGCAATACAGTGCAACCAGAATCAAATTTAATTGCAAGGAGCCTATTTTATATAGGCTAGAATACAGAGTGTCAACAGATCAGGAGTACATTTTATGTTGTTATAAATCTAACAGAAATTCTAGCCAGCCAACAGAATATGCCCCTGCCACTGGTGCAACTAGATAAGTCTACTGAATAAAAACCCAAACTATTTAGTGTTTTAAGGGTAAAAGATTAAAGATCAACAGCCATCAACAAATAAGTAGATATCAAAAAGCAATTAATGTTATCAACACAACTACAGTTATAAGACTAATGAAGAATATTTAGTAAATACAAAGGTGGTGGAGTATGTAGAGAGTCTTTTAAAAAAAATTAACACCACAAAATTTTATATATATTGGTTACAATTGTGGAGCGACTACATAACCGAGGGATCTGTAAAGCAAAAACCCAAATAAACAAGGGGGAGCCAATCTAGCAAATTTCAAACGCCCCTTTAAATTGCAACTGCTCCACTTCATTACTCCCAAAAAACATCCCTCAGGCACATTTTGCAGCTTAGAACCATCAACATTGGACTTCACCTTGGGACCCATTATGTTGGCAGCACCACTGTCTGGCAGAATTTGTTAATCATATGTTGGCAGCTCTCATCAGTGGATGACATAAGAGCTGAGCTGGTGCTGCCAACTCAAGTGTGTTTGTTGAAATAACCATAAGTATGGAGTCTTTTCAAAAATATACTTCTGGAATTACACCCTTTTTCCCTGCAACATGTGGATCTGTTTGCTTATTTTTTTGGTAGTGTTTAACATCCACTTTTACTAATATAGCACTGTAGGCGATGACACTGATGATACATGGAATGAAGATGTAGCACTGGTGGAATGCGATGGCTACCACTGCCCCAGTGCCACTTTGTCCACCACAAATCCCACAAGCGGTTGCCTGGGATTAAGCCACTAAAATACATGATTTACTTCAAATAATTTTGGGGTATCAGCCATTTTCAATATCTTTTGTTACTGGTGTGAAGTTTTTAATACTTTCATTTAACTGTTTAAAATGCTGGCAACCTTAAGTTGTTTCTTGTAATGCAACAAAAAGATCATGGAATTTCAATGTTAAGTGTCCAATAACTTGCATTTAAACATCTGACTATTACTATCTACTTTGTATGTAAATGAAATTTGTAATGCAAACTATATATACAAACATTTATCTCAGGTAGAGAAAGTTATATGAATGCAACACTTTTTTTTTTATTTCTGTTCATATTAACCCAATAAAAAATGCAGTGTTCGTCCAAAAAATATTTATTTTCTTTCTTTTTCTTACAGAAAAGCAATTTTTACATAGAGATGCATAACAATGTTCTGCTTAGATATTACTGAACATGTCTGTGCAGTAACCTTATTTTGTATTAAAATATTCAGTTGTCACATTTTTAAATTCTCTGACTACATTTTACCAGCATTCTAATTTAAAATATAGGTGTAGTTTGGACATTACAAAATCTAATATAAAAAGAGAAAAACATATTCAACAACAATTAGAATATCAAAAAATAACAAATAACCAACAGAAGTTTAGTTATAACTATTAAATAATTACTAATACTTGAATGTGGTTTATAGAGTTGTTTGACAGCTTCTGATGTTTTATCTTCTCACAGATTTCAGAACATAGTAATTATTGCTCTTCTATACCCATGTGTTTATCATTTAATTTCTTAGTAAAACAGTTATGTGATCATTCCATATTTGCATACAGGAGAGGTTATGTGTGCAGAACAGCCTTTACCAAAATTGAGGCTATGCTCTGTCATTGCTTAGTGTGATCTTTTAGTCCTTCCACAGTAGTGGAATATGCAAGATATGGGGATATGGTGGTAATCCTGACTATGCATTTGTAATGTTACAGTGATGGATAACTGGGAATGAATTTGGAAAAAGCAATAGAAAAACGGCTCAAGAGGAAGCTTCATGACTTCCTTCAAGACCAAGATTGTACGAGGTTCACTCCTAAAGTTTGGTTTAGAGGAGAGAGAACACCTTGAAAAATTTGGGGATCTTTGCCATTTGCAATCCACCATTTATCAATAGTATGCAGTGTTTAGAAGAGGAATGAATTCCCTCAAAGATGAAGACTGAGCAGCAACAATGGATGAAAATGTGGTGAAAGTAACACATGTTGCAGGAAGATCATTGTTGCACATATAATTATTATTAGATTCAAAAAGCCCTAACTATTGGATTGGCAGCAGTGAAAATAATCTTGAAAGGAAACTTGATGTCAGGAAGCTCTACAATCACTGGATCCCTTACTACCATCTTCTGATCATTTTAACCAGATGGTTCAAATGACCGGAAACATGCATGTGTGCAATAGTGTCAGGAAATGATTGCAAAGTTCAATGGGGAAGATGCAAAATCATATTTAACATTGTAAGATCCCTCAACAAAAGTGAAGTGAAGCAAATGAGAAGTGTTGGCAAGAATCTGTTCCTTCTTCTCAGAAGTGGCCACATTGTGACAATTCCGCCTGTGGGACAAAAGACTGTTACTACCAGAAGGTACACCATAAAATGTCTCCTACAAGTGTTCAATGAAAGCACCCTTTGATCTTTGTGGACTTTTTTAGCACCATGACAATGCCTCTGCCCACACTTCACAAGAAACAACCCTGTTTCTGCAGGAGTCTGATATTTGTCCCATTCTCGCAATCTATTCCCCAAAATGAAAGAAGATTTGAGGTCAATGATTTCAACCATCTGAAGCCACAATAGCTGCTTATGAAGAATGTATCTGCACACTCTCCAAAGAAGCAAGTGTTCAACATTTGAAAAATGGTTTGACAAGATAAGAATGCAATGGAGAATATTTTAAAAAGATTCAATGATCAGATCTAAATTTTTATTATTTTATTGTGTCCATTCTCAAAGCTTTTGCAATGACCCTTGTACATAGCATTAATGGTATTCAGTATTTTGGTCACTGTTGCAAAATATAGGGTCTTCAATGTAAATCCTCACCACTCACAACATGCATAAAAGAATTTCTGTTCTTCACATATCATGTAGTCATTATAGCTTGTCAAGGTTAATTAAAAATACTACCATATTTCGGTCTATGCAGCTCATGCCTTCAAGTGCTTCCCTTATTCCTGTTTTAGCTGACCACCATTTGGAGATGTAGGAAAAGAGGAGATGGAGGGAGAGTTTGCCATCACCACCATATCATTGCTATAATACGTGTGAGTATGGCTGGATGTAGGATGATAACAAGTACTTGTCTTCGCAAGTGGTAACATACTCTGTCCTCTAAAGGACTTACCAGGGGAGAACTTAGGTGTTGAAGGTCCTAACATGACTGTCTAAGTTTATATACTCTTTTAATAAACAGCACACAATGATTTTTGTAATCAGTCACTGTCACTTGCAATGCCATCTTTCCAACCAGTGACAACAAACTTGCGATGCGCATACGTATTTGATGCCACATGAACATGTGGGGGAAGGGGCAATAGTTGTGCCCAAATCGTTCTGCACAGCTTTTTCATTCTTCTGACAGAGTATAGCATTAGTAGTCCACATTCATTTGCCAAGATGGGACAGCAGAAACACATGTAAAGAAATAGTGTAGGTATGTATGTTGGAGGTAAAGTAAAATATGCAATTGAAATACAAGACATTACACTGGCCAAGCTAAATTGTGTCAATTTGAATGTGTACTCAGTTCAGGGCTTGTTTAGCTGTGAAAGGACATTTCCAGCATTTACGATGAGGTAATAAGAGTTAATTTTGTTATTTTTTATGTACAGGATTTACAGGCACATGTATTTAAGAAATGAAGTTGGAGTATTGGTACACCCTGCAATACCATGCCATGCAACCCAGAAGCAAAACTCTATGCAAGAGGTCAGGTTTTGTATTGAAGAAGACCCTTATAATGTATATAGAAGGCAATCAGTTTGTTGTGATATGTATTGTTAATGTTATTATTTTTTTGATAAGCCACAAATTCATTGTATTTCTTAAGGTAAATAAGTTCTATTTTTTTCTATTAAAATATAGTAGTTTGATACCACCAGTTTTGGGAGTGTACTGAGGTTATTGACGTATGCCACTGTGGAGGAACCAAAAGATTACATTGTAATTGTTATATCTATCTGGGGATGAGCATGAGATACAATACTATACAAATGAAAATCAACCTAGCCTGACTGCCAGGCAGCAAGTGAAAGGAAACTGACAGACAACGTAAGCCCCCTGATGTGCCATGACTAGAGCAGTGTCAACCAGTAATGTGCGAAGATTCATAAGGAGCTATGTAAAACTAAAAAAGAGGTAGTGTGTTTGCTTACAAAACTGAAATATGACGTTAACAAATTTCGTACATTGAGTACATAGCGACTGAAGTAAAATATACAGGATGCAGTATTTGCATTTGCTTAGAAATATTCATTTAAACTGTGGCCCAAGAAGAACTTTTGAATACCAAAAAATGCTGAAAAAAACAAAACAAAACAAACAAAAAAAACACTTGAGTAAATGTTCAATAAGATGCTTTACATAACTGATACCAGACCAATTACATAGCTATTTGTGGCTCAAAAATGATTTATATTAAAAAAGAAAATGAAAAGTGTGAAAACAAGTTACATAAAAAATACAATAAAAAAGAATACAAACAAAATTTTCACATTGTTAACTGATTCATTGTTTTCAGAAACTAATACAGAAACTTCTCCAGCTGTTTGAGAATATAGTGGTCAAAGTGAAATGTTGCTCATGGAGTTTTGAAAATAAAATACTGCTTATAAAATACAACAGCATACACTATTTGCATTTGCTTAGAAATATTTACTTAGGCCTTCTCTTGTTTTGCTATGATCTGTTCACGGTGGCAATATAGGGAGTTTTTATATATAGGGTCATCGGCTTCTCAACATTGGACAAGAGTTGCCAGGACAGTTGTGCCAATAGATATGTACTAAAATCATTACCTTACAGTAAATGCTGAAAACATTGTCCTTCTGCTATCAAACTGCAGCAATAACCCTTGTGATTTTTTGCATGATACAATCAATCACTAAGTTCTTGTAATGTACAAGGAATAGAATACATGAAATTAGAGAGGTGGTTCATGATAGAGGGATAAGTTTTGATTCGCGGCCCCTCGTTCCTGCAGCCAAACTAGTGAGTGCTTTTTTTTTTTTTGTGGGTAGTTTAACGCCCTTTAACCTGGTTGTTGGTCATATTGGACAATGACTGAAATTGATGAAATGATGCTCAAATGATCGGGATCCACGGAGATTAAAGTTACTTGACATTCGTCTTCTCAGGTTAAGGGAAAACCCCCCAAAAAAAACATTATCTGGGTAATTTACCCTAAGTGAGATTCGAACTCAGGACCTTTTGAATGTGAGGCAGACACGCTACCACCACACTACCCAGGTGGGCAGTTGTAAGTTTTATTTATGGGGTTCTTTGAAACAAAAAGTATATTGTTCTAACCCACATACATCACAGGAACTTAGTGATAACATCATGCAGGAAATTGCAAAGATGCCTGTTGCCAAGCTTAGGCGAGTGAGCAAGAACATTTTCACAAGATTTGCTGCCTGTTTGAAGATACATTCAACATTTGGACAAAGTAATTTCAGTATTTACTATAAGGTGAGGATTTTAGGGTATCTCTGCTGGCACAACTTTGCTGGCACTTCTCAGCTCTTTCACGATGTAGAGAGAGACCACGAGAGGGATTACCTTATATACAGGATGTTTCAAAACGGCACCATACGAAGAAGTGGACCTTAAGACCATGTGGCCTGTAGCGCATGTAATTCTATTAATTTATGACCTTGTTGGTCATACCATATGTGATATGTGAATATAATTTTCAGCTCTAAATTCGGCACATACAAAAACTGCCATAAAATCACCATGGATTAGGCAGTCATACATAACCAAATGGCATGTGCCTGGCCCACTCCAAGAGAGCTGCTGGTTGGTAGCAAAGGTCCCAGTTGCATGGTTTGACAAGACATGTTGGCGCAGCACAGGTCACCTTAGTAATGGAAAACGTAGCATGTGTGTGTGGCGTATGACAATCACTGTTCCTCTGCTGCCTAATCCCAAATGTGTGCGATGTTTAAACACACATAAAACTTTAAATAGAAGAGTTTGAAAGTAGTGACATCAAGTTTTGGACAAGTCAAAGTGTAAGATAATTGACAGCTATGTTCATTTGGTGTCATTTTGAAAAGGCCTGTATACCTTCCTATAATTGAGGCAGTGGATAGCACTATGATTGGGTTACCAGTAGGTGCTGTAAAAACTATGTGCAGCTTAGACAGGGAGACCTGCATGTGTAATAAACTGATTAGATTCAAACTTTGCATATATCATGTAGAACCCCTTCTAATTACTCCATCAAAACTTCTGATATAGGTGAATCATTTCCCCTTGAACATGGCTGTATCCTATGAAGTGAGTAGCAATTGCTAAATTCTGCAATCATTTGCCTTTTGTTTTCTTTTTTTGGTAAAGTTTAATGTCCGCTTTTACTGCAATGGCACCGCAGGCGACAACACTGATGATATATGAATATGGAGCCCTGGTGGAATGTGATGATGGGGAAAACTGGAGAACTCAGAGAAAACCTGCCCCTGCACCACTTTGTCCACCACAAATCTCACATGCGGTCACTTGGGATCAAACCCGGGCTGTCTAGGTGAGAGGTGAGTGGTCTGACCACTTGGCCACAGTGCAGCCATTTGCCTTTTGCTTTATCTTTGTTCTTCTCTTAAGGGTTGAGTTATCCTGAAGTTATATCACAATCTTAATTTTATTAACATTCTTTATTGTATAAAAAATAAATAAATTTAATTCTAAATTAGAGGTAATTATGATGTAAGTAACACATCTTCTGCATTGGGCTAAAGTGGGTGTTCTGGGTCCATAAGCTCATTGGGTTCAATCCCACCCATGAGGTGCCGATTTTAAATCCTGAGTAGGCAACCAGTACCCACTCAGCATCATGAGGTAAGATGGTTCTGATCAGAAAAAACTTTCCAGCCGGGGGATGAGAGCTACTGGCCACCTCACCTCCCTGCATTGGTTGGATGATCACCAGGCTGGCAGGCTTAAGACCATGTGGCCTGTAGCGCATGTAATTCTATTAATTTATGATACAAGTAGTATTAGTATTTAATGAACAGGAATGTTTCCAAAAACAAGGTAAAAAACAAAATAAGGTGGGGAAAGACTGCCTCGATGGTCATAATTCTGATTAGTTTCCCTTCTGGTTTGGGGAACTTTTTTAATCCAGAATCATTTACTAATCTCTGCAGAACTGGTAGTATGAAGTGGGAGTGAATGGATTGTTTTCAATTGAAAAGCTAACAAAACTAATATTATTGAAACATCAAGTTATTTCTCACGCCAAAATCCCCTGAAATGACTACAGAAATTAAAGGGGTTTTTCTAAGGGGACGGAGAAAAAAAAAAGCATATAGCTTTACTATACTTCAACATTGAAAGCCTGATAACCTATTGATTATGTTATGGAAACTCACTTAAAAGATATTCTTACACAGTGCTGCACTAAATAAAAAGTGTGTGAACACAAAACAATAATTGTGTTTGCCAATTTTCTACAGGTACTACATATATGGAAAGTTTACGTTTAATCAGAATGTTACACTTGCAAGGTGTTGGTATCTCCTTGTTAGTGATATCCTTTGCCTTTCCTATCTACATATTTGTATGAACATGTTTCTCTGTATTGACATTCAAAATGAGAATCACTCACAAAGGACTCAATATGACAACAATTTTATGTTTGAACATATAAGTGGATTTATAACATCCAAAAACATAATATCTAACTAAAACAATCACAGGTATGTGTTAAAAACACACAGTGCAGTGCTAAATATAAAACAAGTTTCCTATAGTGGCTTCACTCTAACTAGTCCAATCAAGGTCACACACTTATTGTTCTATATGCATTATACTCCTGATATCCAGTTTGTGAAATACACCATTTCCATTGTTTAAATCACTGCTGCGTGACAACAGAGTATTGCTTTCATTGTTATCAGCCAGCCTGTTCTGTGTAAATTTAAAACAAGCTCAGTTTTCTGATGTGAATCAGCGTGTGTCAACTAAGCAAGTTAAAATATACCTGTAGAAGAGGTGAAGAAATGAAAAGTGTTAACATTAAAACAAAATCAGAATTAATTGAAAGATTTGAGCAGACTGCTCCAAAACTAACTGCTGATAATGGAATTGGAATGCAGACTGTTTTGGACAGTAAAAAGGTTAAGCAGAAAATACAGGATTTTGTCAGAAACTGCAATTCTAAAACTGGTCCATCTGCACAAAAAAGCATGAGTAGACCCACATTTGATAAATTAGATGCTGTTCTTTTGCAAAGTTCAGGTCAAAAATGGGCAGAAGGTGTCATTGTTTCAGACATGATGTGTGCCAAAAAGGCTAAATTTTTTTTAGAAGCTCTGGGGTCAGATGGAGAATTTCCTGTTGTATACTTTAAAAGAATTAAATTATTCATGCCTCTTCTACCCTACATTACCCCTAAAATTAGGAGTATACATATCTCTGTTTTTTACCAGACCTCAGAGCTTAAAACCAGAGTTACAAGATGATTCCAGTGCCACAATACTACTGCTACTGCAATTCAGAGAACTGACTGGGCTGCAAAACAGTGAAAATGACCTTGAGTGGATTTCTTAAAATGAAAGCACTTTGGATTATCTACCTAAAATTCAGATATTGATAATACTGAGGCCTAAGCATATACAGGGTTACTACAAAAGAAATAGACAACTTCAGCTGCCTGTAAAACAAAAACTATTAGAGATAGCAACCTAATTATTTTGGAAGTATGTTGAGAAACTCTCAAAGTTTCGTTTGTTACTATTGGTAATGCTGTAGTGTTTTGGTTGTTGTTGCAGAAGCTGAAATGGCAGAAAATCCTGTGGAAAAGACATATTGCGTGTTGGAATTTGCTAGAACGCAATCAGCAACTGTTGTCCAACGACATTTTAGAACACGTTACCACAAAAATGAAATGATGCGCTCACAAAAACCAGCATTGTCTTCATCATGTCGCAACATGTCGATGCAAAAGTCACACCGTATGACCTTATCTTCCTCACTCAGAAACTGCAACATCTGTAATCTGTAAGGCACCATGTGCCGTCGCTTCTGCAAGATTTTCCATACAGTTTGCTGTGGAATTTGTAATTGCATGCTTGCCCTACATGTCGATTTCTGTGGGCTTCTTATGTAGGCAGAACGAACACATTCAATGTTCTCTTCTGAAACTCTTGGTCTTCCCGAGCTCTTCCCTTTGCACAAACATCCTGTTGTCTCGAATTTTCTATACCAGTCGTAGATTAATTGTCTAGTCGGTGGCGTTTTGTGGTAACGTGTTCTAAAATGTCGTTGGACAACAGTTGCTGATTGCGTTCTAGCAAATTCCAACACGCAATATGCCTTTTCCACAGGATTTTCTGCCATTTCAGCTTCTGCAACAACAAACAAAACACTACAGCATTACCAATAGTAACAAACGAAACTTTGAGAGTTTCTCAACATACCTCCAAAATAATTAGGTTGCTATCTCTAATAGTTTTTGTTTTACAGGCAGTTGAAGTTGTCTATTTCTTTTGTAGTAACCCTGTACTTTAACTTGAGATTTTGATCACAAGATCAAGGTGACAACTTTACAGACAATTGAAATTACAGGTACTTTCTGCACTGGACAAGACTTGTTTTTTAAGCAAGCCCAGAGAAGAATATACTAATGAATATAAGAATGAACTACAAGTTTGCAGCTTCACAGTTTATAAGGGCTGCCAAAATGAACTCTGAGACTTGTTTATGAGTGCTGTTGACAGAGGCAGCTGCTATAGCACCTAACTTTTGACATCTTGTGGATTAATTGGATATTTTTCTTTTGAATGCTGTTAAACCTAACATATATGCAGTAATTTAAAATATACTGCATTTAAATCTACCACCCTACTACTCTAAACTCAATGAAATGTGGCATCAATGTTGCTAGCATATTTTAAGTAGCTTTTGTGCATGTGTGACTGGTATGAGGTAATTGCTTTATGGCCCAAATGCATACACCATGTGCATACCGGAATGTGCACAATGACTAAGCTTTCTTTTTGCGCTCTATCAGTACCATTTAATATTGATGACATCAGATGGTAACTCACTGTCGTAGAAATCAGGTTGCTAGAAGGCAGCAATATTTGAACTTTGGCAGAAGTAGGTAAGGTACCATTGTGCTGAATTTCTTTTGTAAGACCATTTATGCATCAGTATTGTCATCTTTATTGTTGTGAATGGCTGCAGTTATAAAACCTGTCCCACCTCATGTTACTGGTGGCAAACACTCGCACTAACTGTTGCATCATATACAGGACAGACATTATAGGAAAATCAGTGTGCATTACATGAGGTTCGGGTATAAAGGTGCTTTAAACGAACATGCTCATATATTGTGCACAATTCCCTTAAACAGCAGTGCTGACATTACAGTAATTGAGTTATAATAAATCTGATAAATATTATCAGGCATAAATGTAACATTAACATAAATGCCCAGCATTACGTGATGGACTGTAGCATGTGTTTGACCTCTGCAACTCCCCTCGACCGCTCAGTAGTCTACATCCATCTGCCAACAGTAATTCTAGCAAAACCACCATCAGCGGTAGCTAAGCTGGAAAGGGCCATATCAAGTTGTTTGTAATCATAACTATTATGGAGCAGATGCTATTCACATTTCTAGGGCTATCCAACTTTCAAATTTTTATGAACACCCAGAATTTTTACTCACGAGCTGCTACTGGCCATTGATCAGACCTAAAGAGCATGTAACTTCAGGAAGCTAATCAATTTTGTGGGAGACTGAGCTACTGGTGTGTTCAAAAACACAGGCACTACAATCTCTCTGGCTCGTGTTAAAATATGAGAATTAGAGATATATTTGCACTGTAGTAGGTAGCCTTTAACTGCCTAATCCCAAGTCATACCACTTCCATGCAATTTCTAAGTGATGATTATGAGATGCGACCATTAAATTTCAGGGCTGGCTCCGTTAATGTTAAATGACCTGATTTTTGGCTACCATCCCCTTCAAACTAGTTCCTTGGGCAGCTATGCACCAATCCCAGCACCTCTGCTATTTCTGGAATGCACCTTGGAAGTCTCCTTCTTGAATGTGTTATGCACCTGCTGTGATTAACATTGAATCTTATCCATTGTGCCAAAATTACCAAATCTGGTGAATATAGGGGCGAGGTTTAATCATCATTTATATAGTACTATATGTAAATTAAATGGACTTTTATTTATGAATGCTCTTCAACAACGATGGTTCTCAGCGTTCCATTCTATGTTGGGCGTGAAAGATCGCTTAATTTTGATCAGAGGCCTCTTTATCAGCCTTGAGGTTCTTTTACTTGCCATAAATCTATGACACGGGACCAACAGCTTTACTTCCTTTCTGCTAAGGATTTTTACACCTGAAAAAGTCCATCGTCCTCCACAGCAGTAGTGTATGTGTTTAGTGTATTATTTTCTACTGATAGTTTTTTTGTGAATATTTTCTCCTGAATTACTTCATTGTGTCACACTATTACAACACATTCCATGAATAAAATATGGAAATTAACAGAGTAAGTTGTATTGAAATTTATTTATTTCCATGAATTTAATTGAAGGTATACTTTTTTACTAACAGCATATTTATTAAAAGACAAAGATTTTCAAGGCAAATGTTGTGAATAAAAGATAACAATATTGGTCTTAAAGATGGGTAGTGTATTCTTTTCTTCAACATATTTATTAATTTGAAGTTTGGATTATTCAAAAGTTTTTAAATTTCCCTTTGAGTTTGAATTAAGAGAGTCCACCGCATCTTTAAAAACCCCACATGAGTCTCAGTTTCATTTGGGCAATCCCTTTATTTCTTGTTTCATATAGAAAAAGTATATTCATTTCACGTTTATTTGGCTAAACTGCAAACTATACTTATTTTATACCGATTTTATAACTAAAAATTTAAGGTGATTTCAGTCAGTGTTTCACTGTTGGCCAGGTACTTGATGTACATACTGTTAAACTTTTAAGCATATTTATAAAGTTGGCATCACGCCTTTTGCAGTGCAGGATCTAGAACCACAACCTTTAACAGTGCACAAAATGAGAACCATCCCTGTACCTATATTAACTGTCCTTTAAAAAAAAAAAAAAAAAAAATACATATACGGAGAACAATAATAAAAAAAATGCTAACTATGGGATAATATCACAGTTTCCATTCTTTGTTTATGAATAGTATTTAAAATAAGTGTATTTCTTCTTTAACCTGGAATAGCACTATGATAAGGAAGACCATAGTTTTCATTTGTTTGATGTAATATAACATATTGGTGGTGCTATGGCAAAAGGTTATATTAAATAAATCATACATTTTTAGGCGGGCACATTAATAGGTTGGTGATTTTAAAGAAACACAGTGAACACTAAATTACTGTATTACTGTATTTAATTTACTAAATATAATTTTGCTTAATGCTATATTTATAGTCAATAATCATCATTAATTTCTCTTACACCCACTATAGAGGAAGTGTTACATTCCACCCAAAACTTTTGACTTCAAGGTTTCACCGTAATTACACGTTTTGAGGTCTCCTGAATCCAAATGAAAATCCTTTTTACTTTCTCTACATAGTACATTGTACATAAGTAAAGAAGGTATTACATTTTACACAAAAATTTAATATTGAGATTTCAATGGAATTACATGTTTTGAAATCTACTGTATAAAAAGAGCACTTTTAGAAAAAGGACCCTACACTACTTTTCCATAGAAACATTTTCAAAAATTTTAATTTCTCCAATTTCAATTAATACATATAAAAGATATTTCATGACAAATAAAATGCACATCTTCCATTTTCTGGAAATAGCCTCTGAAAACCTTCATTCTGGATTACTTTGCATATCTAGTAAATTATAAGAGATAGATGAAACTTACTGCACAAAAAATGTAGACCTCATTAAAATATGGAATTTATGACCTAAACCTTTTATTTTTTTTTTTGTGTGAAGTTAACCATTTCTGAAATATTCCTTGTTATTAGTTTCAATTTTAAAATACTTGAACTTTTCTTAAATGAGAATCTGTCGTTCCTTTTTCTTTTGGTTTACTCCTGATCATACAAAAGGAACCAAATTTAAATCACATAGCAACCAGCTTTTAAAAGATTTGACTATCACTTTAGCCTAGTGTATTCCTTTATTTAGATTCTACTTATAAGGAACTAAGTAGAAAGAGCATTTCTGCTAATGTTAACCGATTAGCATGAAATAGATAGAAGAATAATCTTACGTAGAACAGTTTGTTATAGAATGGGTAGAGAAACACATCTTTTTTTTATAAAAAGCTTGTGGTATATGTGTTTATTAACAGGATTTACTCAAAAACAAAAACTCAGATAAATACAAAATTTTATTCACAATAATATATTATACTTAAGTTCAGTGTCTTCCAGGGATAAGACGGAGATTTTCAAGAAAATCCACCCATCCAAAACTACCCTTTTTATCAAAATGTTGTAATTATTTTTGATTTTGCCAAAAATGGTTCTAATATTTTGATTAATTATCGTGTGTTCAACACCTTAGTGGCTGGTGTAGCATATTTTATACAAAGATATTTTGTTAAGGGGACGAGGTAGTGTGAACATACGGAAATTGCACCTTAAGCAAGTTGAATTACCACTGCTCTTAAAGTATTCAATTGTTTCTCCAGAAATTTATATGAATTATTCTATAAATCATGAAAATTATTTCAAGTGGTTGTTTTGTGATTGAGTCTATAAAAAGTATTTCATTTAACAGAAAAGTAATAAATAATACCTTTTTCTCTGATACTATTTGAAATACATAATCACACTTTTGCATGCTTGTTCTTAGTATAATCAGCTATCTTCTGAACCTCAATTATTTAGCTATGATACAATTTCAGTTGGAATTAAAAAAGAAATATATTTGCAAATTCAAAAAAGTAAAAATGTGGAAAGTTTGCAATGTTGTTGGTTTCTTAATGATCAATATATACTATAACATGATGATTGTGGTTCAGAAACTTCAACTATGTGTTGTGTATATGCACTGAAAATTTCAACTTTCCAGCTCTGAGAAAGAGGTACATAAGTATTCAAAAATGCTATTTTTAGAAAACTGAATTTAAAGATAAATGTTCGAAAAAGGGACATTGCATAGCAGCTTTAAAGAAATACAGACTAGCATCTAAATTATATTTAAATTGATTAAAATCCTCTTAAACCCCCAAAAGTATACATTTTCTGAAACTAGAAATAACAAGAGGTTTTATTAGTGTCTAAAATCAAACATGTCATAGGTTTATGTAAATGTGGGTTTAAATGGAGTTTTATTTATGGAGGCTCTTTAACTACAGTGGTTCTGTGTCCCATTCTATATTGGGCATGAAAGACTTAATTTTGGTCAGAGGCATCTTTAACAGGCTCAAGATTCTTTTATATGTTGTAAATCTATGACATGGGACCAGCGGCATTACTTCCTTTCCGAAGGAAACAATGCTAAGGATTTTTACGGCCGAAAAAGTTCACTGTCCTCCGCTGGTTTTGAATCCACGACCTTGGGTGCATGAGGCTAGCATAATAACCAATACACCATGGAGGGGGACTATTTAATCACATCATCAGAATTGCATTCTAATATCGCTTCTTGAATATAAGACCTTAATTGTATTTGTGATTACCTACATTTCCTGTATTGGGTTCTATAATTTTAATAGGAGTTTTATTTAACCTCTACAGCCCTGTTTCTAGTTATTTGACAGTTCATGGTGGTGATGATGGTAATCAACATAAATCAGTAAAACAAATTTTCAAAACAATATATACTAAAACCTTTGCCAAAACATCACCAATATTCTCACATTACTCAGTAAGACTTTGCATTATTGAGCAGTTCTTATTTATGGACACAAACTTACCGTGGAGTTGTTATAAAACACACTTTCACCTTGTTTATATGAAGTAGCAAAGTAGGTTTAAACTCTTAAGTAGGAGAGTAATACAATTAAATTTCACAACAGTCTAGATCATCCATAACATTAAAAATAACCCAAGTTTTTACTCCAATATGATTGAAGAAACAATATTTTATTTGGGTGACTCAGCTCAATACTGTCTACTTGTCATTTTTCCTCGCCGTTGCTCACTCCGTCCCCCAAAATTGTAAGTGTTAGCTTTTGGAATTCATTTACAAGTTCTGAATTTTCCTTCAGCACCGAAGCTACTTCTTTCTGTACAGATTTAATGTCATGTAGACAATTATTAAGTGCTTTTGTGTCATGTCGTGCCTTTAGCTTTACAGGGGTAGGAGCAGCTACTTTTAAGCCCTCCTTAGATACTTCCTGCAGGTTTTTATGAAACAATTTGTCACTCTCTGCAAGGCTATGGACTGATAATTCAAGACGACGTTCATATTCATCTATGTCCTTGTCAAGTATTCTGGTCTGCAGGTACACAGTCTGTGCTCTCTTGTACCAGTCTGCAAGAACATCTGCCAGCTGAGTCACTGAAGGTTGGCACTCGGACTCCAGCAACGCTCTAAGCCTTCTTCCTGTTTCGCCAACCTGTCAACACACAATGAATAGGATATATACATGGTCATTAAATTATATGGTACCCTCTCTTGCGGCTGCTCTCCACTGGGCTAGAGGTCTGAGTTGCCAGCAAAGGC
Organism: Hymenopus coronatus; assembly: GCA_030762935.1. Classification (NCBI taxonomy): domain Eukaryota; kingdom Metazoa; phylum Arthropoda; class Insecta; order Mantodea; family Hymenopodidae; genus Hymenopus; species Hymenopus coronatus. The sequence goes on from CM060891.1 coordinate 23,784,170, forward strand.
ACACTGGAGTCTTTACATGCTGAAAATATTGATCATCTGATGCCAAACAGGCAGTATAACAAGTTAAAGATGTTCTTGTTCATACACCTAAGCTCATTAGCACAAATACCTGTGTAATATACAGAAATTTAGTGATAACATCATGCAAGAAAACACAAGAACTCTTGCTACTAAGCTTAGACGAGTGAGTGAGAATATTTTTGCAAATTGTGCCACTTGTATGTGAGCAGAAGGTCCATTTCTGTAATTTATACAAAGATACGTATTTTAGCGCCTTTGCTGGCAGCACTTTTCCGGCGACTCTCTGATCTATTGCACAGTGGAGAGAGGCTGCGACAGGGATTACCTTATAATTAATGGCCCTATATATGTAGGGTTGTTAAATAAATAAAATATATAATAACTGGCCATAGTTCAAGAAAGGGCTGAAGAGCAAATCAGTTTTGTCAAATGAGATATTGTAGAAGAGACTGAGTTAAAAATGGTAGAATGAGAATCTGGGCATAAGGAAGTGTTTTTGGAGGGAAGTGAAGCATGTTTAAGATGACTATGATGAACATATTTATTTTTTGTCAGGATTTTACAATTCATAGGCATGTCTGGGGCAAAAAAAAAAAAAAAAAAAAAAAAAAAAAAAAAAAAAAAAAAAAAAAAAAAAAAAAAAAAAGCAAAGCAATTCCAGTGATTTTCTAAAGTCTAGTGCAGGGAAACATTTATGTTCATTACATGTAACTTTTACAGTTGATAAATTTATATATTATATTTTACTTAAATAGGACAAAAAAAAAGGTGGAGAAAAAAATAAAGAAAAGGAGAGAGAAAAAAAAAGCGTGACTTACAAGATGCCATTATCACAATGATGTTACATATCAAGCTGTTTTTTTAGGGGAGGGGGTCATTATTCCTGAGAAGACAAATGTTGAATAACTTTAAGCTCCAGAGTCCCCATGATCATCTGAGCATCATTTCACAACTTTCATTCATTGTCTGATATGACCAACCAGATTAAAGGATGTTAAGCTTCAAAAAAATAAAATAAAAATAAATAAATAAATAAAAGAGCTGGGATTTATTGAAAGATGAAACACTGGTGTTTTTGTTTTCTATGTAAGAAACTCGTAGCTCAATCTGCAATGTCAATGTGATAATGGCTCTTGTCAGTGTAGGCAACAAAGTAAAGTACACCTTTCCGATAGTAGAGGTGCAGAATTCAAAGTAATAATTTTGAAATTGTGGATGCCAAAAGCCAACCTAGTATGTCCATGAATTGATCTATTGTTTTAGGATTTGTTTAAATTAGATATACACACAACTAACACCTTGATTGTTTATGTTAATGCATCTTTCATTCATCTGTGTGTATACTGATAAATTCACACTTAATTTACTTCCTCTAATATTCCTATATCAGTTTCTGCTGTTTAGTTCCTGCACCACTTCTCCTTTACCTTATCTACATATTTGCCCAATTGTTTCAAAATTCTTTCCTATTGTTTCCAAAAGTTTTAAGTACATTATATCTGGTGGTAAGTTAGTCCATATTTTGGTTACCGAACATTCTGTTATGTAATGCAAATTCTCCCACCACATTTTTAACCTCACTTTTATATATATAAAATATATGTTTCTTTATTATGAAATAAGTAGAAAAACTGTATTTTAATTATAATTTATATTGGCTTTATTTATATATTTTCAAAACATACACTAAATGATAACAAGCAACTTATGCCACTTGTAATCTTCAAACAAATTTGGTCCAATTTTAGTGGAATAAATGAAGGGATCACAGCACTATTGTACCGACAAGCTTTTTAAATTGAGTAGAGGCGGAAACAAACAAAATGTTGTAGCAACATTTAAGATAGTTGAAGATGGAAAAAAAATGTGTTGTATATGTCTGTGAAAATGGTAACACCTTTCTAATATTTATTTTAACAACCGTACAAAAAACATTGCGCGATGCACATGTGCATCTTAGATTCTTACATAAGCTTGGTTCATAAAATCTATACTTAACTAAACAAATAACTTTATACAATTGTATCATAAATAACTATTTTAAAATAGATTAATTAATGCCAACAATAATTGTCTAAACCAAAATTATACTGCTAAATGTATATGTCCATAATTATGGCAATAGAGAGTCATTAAAGTTAAGGAAACTTGTGTTGAAACAATAAAATATGGACTCAATTGCAATAGCTACTACAGTGTTTATTAAACTACCTAAGGACATAAGGGATCCAAAAACATTATCCAGGCTCATATCTCAGGTGAAGAAGCATTTGCTAAAAGAACACCACAGTACTTTTATTTAAGCCACTAAAATTGCATGAAACTCACCTTAATTGTATCTAAGTAAAAGCATAAATTGTTCCTAGCTGTTCCTATCATTATCATTAATATTATTATTGTTGTTGTACTAACGAGAATTATACAGAATTAGCAGCTTGTGAGTATACATTCTGGGCATTCATAAAAGCCTGAGAGTTGAATAACCTGAAGACTTGAAATAGCATCTGCTGCATATAATTATGAACAAACTAATACAACTAGAGCTGATTCCAACAACAACAAAGATGATGATCATACTGATGAAGTTGCAGGTGAGAATATGGATAGTCTGAAATATGGCACATATACCTTACCTACTTCTACAAAAGTCACAAGATGGCAGGATATTTAAAAGGTGCATAAGCCAGGCTGTGCTATGGACATGCATGCCACATTTCATCCATTTAGAGGAGTAGCGCGGCAGATTTAAATTTTAAATTACTACATATACATTATGTTTAATGGCATTCAAAGAAAAAATATTCAATGAAACCACAAGTTGTAAAATCTTAGGTGTTCATGTGCTCTTCTGTTCTTATAGGACAGCCGTCATAGGAATTACAATATAAATTTTGGTAATACTGCATGATGTGTGTCCAGGCAATACATAACATTACTAGCACGCACCAACTTTAGGAAGGAATAATCAGGAATACGTAGGCAATTTTGAAACCATACAATTTGTCAAAAACAATGCCACTTGTAAACCTTTGATAGAACATTGATTTATTGGCTAAATAAACATATTATAAAAAATTCTGATCTTAAAGTTAATTTAATATTGACAGCTGCATTAAGCTATGCTTTAAATAATTATTTTGGGTTATGTGGCACACTTCCACTGGCAACAGAAGTCTGTATTAATTGTTAAATGTATCACAAAACATCCAGATGTTCATTTTGTTTTAGCATTGTGGAAATGTAAGGTTAGGCTTTAATAGCTATTTCAGGTTATACTCTGCAACTCTGAGGCACAACTTTGAATTTGTTAAATTAACATATTATTGCAAAACATATCCAGATTTTATGGTTAATTTTGAATATTGATGAGTTGCATGAAGCTATGCTTTAATAATCATTTTGGCTTGTGAGGCACTCTGCCATCTTACTTACTCAAGATTAAATTCATAAATCAATAATGAGGAAATTCACCTGCATGACACTGGACAGAAGCAAGGTGTGCTATAACACAAAATTGATAAAAATTGAACATTTTTCATGTGCAAGGAAGAGCAACAGCATCAATAAAAGCAATTTACAGCATCCAACAATGCCAAAAAATGTCAATAAAGATGGCAGTGATACTATTTAAAACTATTTATAGCTCCAATAGCAACATATGGGATTCACACAATCTGGGACAAACTAAATCTACAACCTAACAACTTTAGAAAAAGTCAAAGCTTGTTAAATGAAATGAATCCTGGGAATCGGGAAGGCAGCACCGCCAAGATTGGCCTACGTCTTAACAAAGGAAACTATCTTCTTAGAAGACATCAGAATGCAGATACTTCTGCCAAGTATGACTACAAGAACACACACCAAATGCTTATGGAAAAAAGAAAATTTATCTAGAGTGACTTCTACTCAACTGAGGCCATGGCAAAGGAGGAATGGAAGCAAACAAACTACGAGCTTCGACATATACTAACACAATATGCAACACATGGCTACCACCACAAGTTCAGCCAAAACAAGATATTTCACCAAGCAGATGAAGACTGTATCTGTGAACTGTGCAACAAACGCTGTGAAAGATATCATGCAGGAAAATGCAAAAAAAAAAAAAGACTAATATCAATAATAAAACTAGGATTAGATTAATGTAATTCAGTTTATATAGGTAATTGCACATTGTGAGTTTTTCATTTATAAAATCGATAAATAAAAGATCCATATGTTGCTGGAGCCAATTATTACAGCAAACTACCTAAACACCTAAAATGTATTAAGGATTTATATTTAAAAAAAATTATGAGAATATTTAATGAATAAACTTTTGTACTCACTGTATTATTTGTTAAATAGCAAATGTTCAGACTTTAAGGTTAATTTAATATTCAGAATTGAATATGGTTATGCTTTAAATTATTATTTTGGGTTCTGTGGTGCATTGCCATCAGTAAGAGAACTTTTTGTTATTTGTTTAACTTATCACAAAATATCCAGATAATAAGGTTAATTTAATATTGCAGAAATGCGGGGTTATGCTTTAATAGTTTTTTTCAGGTCATATGTCCAATTACTACCTGCAATTCTGTAGCAGAAATTTGTATTTGTTAAATAAACATATTATTATAAAGCTTATTCAGATTTTAAGGTTAATTTAACATTCCAAAATTAATTGAGGTTATGATTAATAGCTATTTCAAGTGAGGGTATTATAAAGGTAATGGTAAATGAATTGGAAAATTAATCACTATATTATTTTGTAATGGAATACACAGCCTTATAATAAATTGATTTCCTGCCTTATTCACCTGTTATGGAAAGAACAACTTGAAATTCTGCTAGATTTGGTTTTCATAGGTTGCCAGTCTAATATTATGCAGCTAAGTATGCAACATTACTTAATTTCTTCGCATCCTAATCCTAAACAGTATGGTGATACTATTCCTAATGTTTTCAGATATATTACATTGCCTTTATAGTATTAGATATTTATTCTGCTGCCATCAAATTGTGATATTTGATGTACTGTCCTTAATGAAAGCCACTGGCAGTTTAGGACATTTTGAATTTAATAAATTAATTAATAAAAAGAAACTGTGGAGTGATGATAGGGCATAGCCAAGGGTCTGCGAGGTTAAACCCCAATAATCCCTGGCAATTTTCATACCTCTTTTGTGTTGGCATTTACCTTATGTATAGGTAATACCAGCAACACTGTGTGTTTTTTTTTAACATTTGTGCAGTGTTTTCACTATAAAAGAAGTTCTAAAAGTGCAGGTGAGTGAGTGGTTTAAAGGATATTAATCACATCACTCTTAAGCAGCCATCTTGTTTACTTATTCTTCAATATACTTTCTACAGAGCTATAAATGCAAGTGACATTTCTGCTATGTAAAAAATTGCTTTAAAGGATTATTTGAGTTACAGTCCTAAAATATTTTCAAGTCTACTTCTAAAATCACTTTTTAATGCTTTATTAGTTAGTAAGGGAGACAGAGAACAGCTTTTGTGGTTAGAAAACTAAATTATATCCAAATTTTACCTTGATTCTTTCTAAAACATGAAACTGTTCATCATTGTATGTGAGGCTGCGAGTAGCTCGATCCCTAAGCAGGTGCTGCCAGGAGTCACGTAGGCGATCCACCAAAGTGCGAGCACGAGCTGGTGCTTTGGATTTTGCTGGACATGAAAGTCCATAAGTAGTTGTACTCCACTCCCTCTTCAGTGCTCCCTCAGACACATATCGCTGGTGTAGTTGCTGTATTGCCGGTGCCAGTTCTACTGTAAGCTTTCGATTTGGTGGCAGTGATATTGGATTTGCATTTTCTGTTACTGATTCCAAAGACTTTCCCAGTAAATTAATAATTTGCGTTCCCATTTGTTGTCCCCGTGATATAGCTTCTGACAGTTCTGTAGCACATTTAGTTACATCCTGCAATTTTGTACTCTTTGCCATTACGTTTTCAAGATCCTTATTCACCAGGGCTGTAAACTGCTCGACACATGCATGCATTAAGAGACTACAATGCGACAGCTTCTCTATTCGCCTTTTGCAAGCATGACCAACACTACAAGCTATTTTTGCTTGACTTGCATCTGTTTCTACTGATACAAGATTTGGAAACGTAGGAAATCTTGGAATATCTGGCTCGGGAGCCAAAGTCACATTGTTGTTTTCTTTGCTATAGAGCATAAAAGGTTTATCTTCTTGTGTAGCAGGATAGCTACGACCTGGTGTGGCATCTTCCACGTATGTGGTAAGTGGGGTTTCCTGGTAAAGAATTATTTGACTAGGAGGTGACACATCAGTTTGTTCTTTTATTAGACACTGTAGTGCATCATATGTTTCATCTGGCGGGAGATACACTCTAATACTCTGCACTTTGTTCATGTAAAACATATGAATCAGTTTACAAGATAAAATACATGTAACTTCTGAAAAAAATCTTTCAAAGCTCCAAATTCTTTGTGAATCCACCTCCAAAAGTCCAGCTAGTAGTGGTGTAACAAGTTTCTTTAGGCCAGTGCTCAGCTGACAATTATTAGGAAGGTCTTTAGACCACTCAATTGATCCATTTTCAGTAGTTTGTGTACCTGAAATAACACCAGATGCTTTTTTTGTTGTAATATAATACATTGTCTCTTTATTGCGTCTGCCACCAAAGGGACGAAATGGTAGATTTCCTGTGGCAACATGATAAAGTGTTACGCCAATGGACCACAGATCCACGGTAGCACCAAATGTCTTGCCTACAGGTTTACGTAAGACAGCACGTTCATACATATCAGGATGAAGGTATTCTTCTGTTCCATATAAGGACATAAACTGCTGATCTTCCTCCAGTTCCCTGGCTGCTCCAAAATCTGTCAGTTTGTAAACTGTGCTACCATCATCAGCAATGAATTTCATAATGTTACCTGGTTTCAAATCACGATGTACAAGATTATTGTCTCGAAGATGTTTCATTCCTGCTGAAAGATGCTCCAAAACGAGCAGAAATTCTTCTTCTTGCAGACCATAAGTATTCTCTGGATCATCCAAAATGTTAAAAAGACTTCCCCCAGTGCAAAGTTCCATAACTATAACTTTACCACGGCTTTCTTGTTCTTCTTCAATGGCAAGTAGTTTAACAATGTTCTCATGTTTGACTTTTTTGAGTACTTCAAATTCACGTACCTGCACATCATGTGGCCTCATATGACTAATTTGATTAAATGTTTTTACAGCTACTGGTTCTCCGTTATTTTTATTCACTCCCTGAAAAACCGCTCCAGTAGCACCTTTACCTAACACACTTGTTGTGCACCAAACATAGTTTGCTGATCCTCTTAGGAACGACATGTTTGTTACTAATATATTTTCAGCTTAATTCCTTTTATATTTTATTGCTGGGTTCATTAAACCGCCGAAAACGTGCATCACCTGACTTCCATCAAACACACTATCCAATAACTACACCATTATTTTTTCATTGACATCTACTATTTCTTCAAATTTTAACCATTTAAGCTGACAGTTACAGCAACTAAGCACCACAGTACCGATTTTCACTTTATATTTCAACTTTCACAATAAACGATGCGTAAATAAAACGCATGCTATTAGGCATGACATAAACAATTAATTCCACCTCTCCAGCTGGAGGATTTCATTACGCTCCAGCTCCACTTTTGTTTGATCTTCATAGTTCGGGTTAGCACTTTAGATGGCTCTGATTTATACTTCATCTTAAAAACATTGCTTACGGCAGATGGCACTAAGAGCAAAAATGATTGTGGCAATTCTGGAAAAAGTCCTAGAGTGGTTATTTCAAACGGGTATCAATGCTAAGCATTATAATTACAAATCTTCAGAACTACATACAGTCAATAAATAGAGGCGTAGACAATCGAAGCCAAAAATTGCATCTCAGCAATAAGTAGAGGTGTTTAAAAGTTTAGATTCAAAATTCTTAAAATACTGATAATTTCCTGCTTCTTTGCTCATTTCTTACAGATGAGGCACCAAGTGTTTTAATCCCATCCTACTCGGAAAATGAGATTAATATTGTTAAATCATTATAAAGTGTTTAGAAAACAGAGAGTCAGATAAGTATATTTCAACATTTTGGAAATAAAAGCTGAGTTATTTAATGAGCCGAATGGTATGCGCCTGTATGAACTTTATAGGCATTAATACTCAGAAATTTCTTACTGTGTAGCTGGATCTTAATATGTTTCCACTATGCACTGTTATGTGTAGATTACACAAATATATTTATTTGGCTGTCTCTAACTATGAGCCTTAAGGCTTTGGGATCTTTATTTAAAAAATAAATAATTACTTCCAGTAAAGAAACACGTATTTCACAGGGTGCAGTAAAGCGTATGCTATTATGCACTCTTCTTTTATATTGTCGAAGTTACATAATTTTGTTAAGTTGCTAATATTTCGTAAGACAACTTAAAGCAACGAAATGTTCTGCAGCCGGTTTAACTCACAGCAATTTTAAGCAAATAAAATTAAATCTTCAGCGGCACTACTCTGAGCAGTGTGATTTGGTGTAAGTTTAGCTAAACACCACAAGATATCGCTAGCATCAATACTGATATTAGCGCTATTACTAGGTAAGTGAAGGAATTCCTAAGATGCAGTGTTTTGTTTTTAAATTAACCCAGCCAGGTGCGAAGGTTAGGTTAATTTTATGATTGTGTGACAGTGTTGTGGAATTACATTTAAATAATTATGACGTAAAATAATGAAAGAATCTCGCATTTTTTGTACTTAATTGTGACGTGGTGTATTTATTGGAGAGAAAACATATTTGTAAGTACACTAATATGTTATTTTAACGATTAGCACCGGCAATAATATGTCTTTATAGGTTAGTCTCTTAATTATAATGCCTGATTTCCAACTTTAATGCACTTTAAATTGTAAGCACACTCATACATTATTAATCGCAGGTTGCTTCATCCCGGCTGTGTGCATTATTTATTTTTTATCTTTTTAAGCATTTGTGACACTTCATGCAATATACACATTTGCACCAGTGTATTTGACTGCAGCGAATACATCTTAACGTTTTAAGGCTATATAACAGAAGTTAAGGAATTCTACGGGGATGTCATTAGAAAAGCGTGGTTGAGAACTTCTAGAGCCAATGTTGAGGTTGTAATTCAATTTGCAAAAACTGCTACTGTTTTGAGTTTTTAAATGCTTGTTTTTATCTTTCTAACGTTTGCAAATTCAATCTGAAATATTTATCCTTAACTTTCGGTTATGGATCGATATAAGTAACTTGACATGTGAATATTGAACTTGTATTTCTTTTTTTCCTAAGAGAACATCTGTTTTTAAAGTAGATTTTAAAAAGCTACATTGTGCCATGAATATTCACTGTTCATCTGTAGCACCTGTTCAGAACATTTGATGTAATCTTTTCATTGTGAGATTGTTTTATTTCGTTCTTGAGAACCTACAGCTAGCAGAACAGTGGGATATAGAACACAGCTATTATGCAGAACTTTGGATGCTCTAAAAATTAATTCATATTCTTGCAGCACACAGTCTTTATCATTTATCAGTTCTTCATCATTTATCAGTTCTTCATCCTCCTCCTATCAGAGAAAAATATCACCAATCATTAAATCAGAAATACCATGCAAGGAAAAGTATTCAACCAGCATAAGTTATTGATCATGCAATGCAAGCCATTATGACTTATAAATACATAAAAATAATGGGGTTTCTTGTCATGAACCTATATAATTCAGTTTAAGATGAGCACATTATATATTCCATTAAGTAGTTATGAGATTCTGAATTGACATTTGAATAGAATCACTATCATAGTTTTTAAAACATTGTAATATGGAGATAAATATATTTTAAGAAAAGTTAAGAATTTATTTTGCCTAATAGTCAGATAAAGTGTTGAATATTTTGATAACCTTAGCTAGCCAAGTTTGTTATTGGAGTTCTTTCATCAGCAAACATGCTTCCTCTTCAGACTTATGGCCATTTTTTTTATCCCCTTCATAGGAAAACCATCACCACTCTTACAAATCAGAAACACCTATGTAGGGCAAAATTTTCATCCAGCATCATAGTAATAGTTATTGATCATGCAGAGCAAATAGTGAGATATTGGCTTATACAGTGTAGATAATTGGGATTAATTTCATGTGTCTGTACAATTCAGTTTAAGATGTATACATTATTTATTTGGTCCCACTGTGGAGCAAGGCTTGGGAACATTGATAACAATTCATGCTTTTTTTTTTTAATGCAATTATTACTACAATAATGTTATACATTACCCTTATGTCAAACACATTTTACTGATCATCCATTAACTCTTGTATCGAGTAATAGGCCTTGCTGCATAGAGAATTTTTAAGAGCAGACTTATATTTTTCCTAAGATAGTAATTTTAAGTTATTCAAAAGGGTGTTGAACATTGTGACACATTCTTAATACTCTCCATTTTGGTAGCAAGTTAACCTGACATTAGGCTTATATAAATTCATTCTTTATCTAGTACTTATATTATGTACAAGCTTCTTTGGAATATGTGATGCAATAGTTTTTCCTAATATGTAAGTGCAATGTGAGCAAAATACTTTTGCTCTGCAGAGTTGCCTCAGAATACAATTCCATATTTCAAAATAGAGTGGCAACAAGCAAGGTATGATATTTAAATGGATAAGAGTAATATCTGTGTGTGTGAAAGAGATAGAGATAGATCTGTATCATATTACATATGACTCAAAAGTGTAGCATGTGATATTAATGAGCATTATTTAAAACAAATATTGATGACTTAACAGCATTTCCTGTTAGGCTGAAACAGAAGCATTAGATTGCAGTTTACTTGAACATTCAGCAACTAAAAAAAATCTGATGTGTTCCATTCACCCGACTTTCTCTACATCCCTGCAACAAATTATTAACAAAAAGCTTATTCTTCTGATCACTTCATTATAATTGAGATAAACATTAGCAGAAATTGTCCTTATTACTTGGTTCCTTGTAAGTAGAAGGGAAAAAAAAATCAAATATGTTCCATTCAATGATGTCTTCTAGCTGTTCGGTAAACAATCTTTTATTCAAAACATTAATCTGTTATTTTACATCATGCTAATCAAAATAAACATAAGCAGAATTAGTCATATTACTAGCTTCCTTGTCAGTAGAAGGGAAATAAAAGAATGTACAGGCAAAGTGATAGTCTCGTCCTTTAAAAGCCGGTCCCTATGTGAAACAATGAAATTCCAATCTCTTTGCTTGCCAGGAGTTAACACACGAGAAACAAGACACAAGATGTACTCCCATTTGAGAAAAGTTTAAGTGGCTAAAATTGAAACCAATAATCTGGAATATCTTGAAAATGGTTAAATATAAAAAAATGTATATGACATAAATTGTGTTTTAATGAGATCTACATTTTTTGTGTAGTAAGTTTTTGTAAACTCTTCCAGTTTGCCAGTTATATAAAAGTAATCCAGAATGAAGATGTCTTCAGAGGCTATTTCTAGGAAATTCAAGATATACATTTCATTTGTCATAAACTATCTTGTACATAAGGTATTTTAATGAAAATTGTTAGAACCATTTTTGGCAAAATCAAAATGATCTATGTAAAGGATAGTTGGATGTGAGGGGATTTTCTTGAAAATCTTCATGTTACATGCTTGGAATATACCAGACTTAATTACCAAGTCTGGTATTTATCAGTCTTTTCATTTTTGAGCTATGCTCTCCACACACACACACACACATACACACCTTTTTCTGGGATTCAGGGGACTCAGAACATGTATTTCAGGTGAAATTTTGGTATCAAATTTTTGGGTGCATTACAATACCTTCTCTACACACTATGTATATAGCAGGTGTAGATAAAGTAAACATCTGATGTGTTCCAATCACATGTCTTTCTCCATCTGTTCCGCAATTATTACATAATTCCTTGTAATTAGCAGGGATATAAAGGAATACTAGACTAAAGCAGCATTCAAATCTTTTAAAAGCTGTTTCTATGACATTGAAATTTGGTGCTCTATTCATGACCAGGAGTAAAACAAGAGAGAGATAAAGTGGATGAGGACTTCCAGTTTGAGTATAATATATGACATAAATTATATGCTATAAGGAGATCTACATTTTTTTTTTTTGCAGTAGGTTTTTGTCTATCTGTTCTATACATTTTATTTTTCATGTAAATAGAGGTGTGCTGAATATATGCCATTTTAATCAAAATCATTAATAGCATTTTTAGAAAATCGAAAATTTCAAAAGATATACCATGTAAAGGGTAGTTCGGGGTGGGGCGATTTTTTTGGAAATCTTTGCGTGACACGTTTGGAAGATACTGAACTTGAATACCAAGTTTGGTATTTAACCAACTTTTTATTTATTTTTTTTTTGGATTCAGGGTCCTCAAAACATGTACTTCCTGTGAAATCTCGCCATCGAATCTTTGGGTATAATGTTGTACCCTCTCTACCCGCTGTTGAACTTGCAGCTAGAGAAAATAAAATCACTGTTTAAGTTTGGATTTATAAGGGTGCAAACTAAATTTTGCATCCTTATAAAATGGAAATCCTGTAGTATCCGTTTAATTGCGTTGAGATAATCGCCAGATTGAATGCTATTTGTGGGGGACTTTTCGCACCTATGGCAACAATTAGACGACTTTAAACGTGAGCGAACATTAAGTAAATAATTTCTGATGTGGAGCGTCCAGGACACCCCCAGGTTAGGTTACTTGAAAAAGTGCACAATGTAAAGCCGGTGTCCCACGGTCCAACTTTTTTGACCAAACTTTTTGTATCCAATGGAATTGTACCAAAATAAACAGTATGTGCCACACTACGGAGAATTTTGGTCCAAAAACAAATGACGTTTCGCGCGGTTTCGCTAGCACGTTTGAGAAACAGACATGGCGTATGCAAATGTTAATATAGCGGTCGCTATTTTAAGTATAGGTTTAGGATATATTCCCATAACTCTTGGCAGGAAAAAAACGTTGCTGGACACGGTCGTGATTACAAAGAAGAGATCAGGGTACGGGTGGAGGTATATTGGGTCTTCTGCAAAACGAATTGAGGTTAGAAGGCCCGGAAAACTATCGCAATTTTCTACGGAATGATGAAGACTTGTTTCTTAATCTCTTATATCGTGCCGAAGGCAAAATTGCAGACCAGAACACAAATATTAGACAAACATTCCAGCGGGAAAGAGGTAAGAAACAATTAAAATGTTGCTAAACTTAGTTTAAACAGAAGATTTTCAGTAAGTAAAACAGTTAAAGTATTCATCACATTGAAATAACCAGAAATTCAAATGCTACCGAAAGGTTTTCCTATCCTTCTATAATTTTAGTTGGTTTACTATCTTATACCCTTACTTCCTGCATATTAAAGCTGCACATTTTCAGCCTTGCAATTACACTGAGATTCTTGGCCACTGGGAAAACTTATAAAAGCCTCATCTTCCCAATTAGAATTGTTCACAATATACTGAGTATATTTACTCTAAAGATGTTAACGACAATATTGGAGAGTTTGCTGCATGAATATATCTAGGTTAGTTCTTCATAAGTGGCATTTCTCTTTTCTTCTCCCCTAAACTTAGCTCAGCATCAAAGCAAAAATGTTAAGAAGTAATGTCATCTATTAAATGACAGTAACTTTCCCTGTATCACCAAAACAAAACTAATTTGGATCATCTCATGTAACAACGTAATTTAAACACCACATGGAAGTTTTAATAGGTGGTAGTTACATAGTAGACTTATGAATATTTCCTTTTTTACCAGAGGTAAATAATTTGCTTCTTTTAAATATTCCTTTCTTAGAGGCTGCTGTGGGGATTTTTGAAATGTTAAATTTCATTATAGGAATATTTTTTTGTAATAAAAATGGCTGGAGTATTCAAAAGCATTGTAACAAGTGCTTTTTATGAAACACAAGGGGGGGAATCCAATTTTAAAATCATACATATCCTGGAAATTCCAATTTTAGCTGGTGGAAACTATTGGGAAATTGGTTTCTTAGTTGTTGATGCTTTACAGCATTGTTTTTTAATGGTTGGCATTTTCTTTCTGTACAGCAGTTTTGTTGCATAACATTGATAAAGAAATTTGGAGAATCTGTAATAAAATAACTAAGGTTTCCACTTGCCTGCCTTAACCATAAATGCAGTTAGGAGAGGGTAAACACTATAATCAGTTCTATAAATAAAAAGTATATTTTAAATTACACAGTTAAATTGATTTATTTACAGAAAAAACTACATTACAAAAATAATTTAATCTGACTCCTCGTCCTGCACTTCAACAATAGCCAGCATTATTTTCTTCCTCAATTCCTTTTTGAGGCGCTTTGTCGAAAGTGCACGAAGCCGAGAGGCCACAAATGCCCCAAATTCATCATGTTCATCCCTTGTAACATTAAAATTTTGCAGCAAATCTGATGCAGCTTGAAGGAAAGTTGGTATCCCACTGTCTTCGCTTGCTACCTTCCGCTTCTTTCCCTTCGGTGTAGCCGCTATTACTGCTACATCAGGTTCTGCCTCCATTAGTTGACTTGCTTCCAGCTCCTAGAAATAATGCAAATTAATATTAACATTTTTTCAGCTCCCTAAGGATCCAGAAGAATGGCTTGTGGGGGCTAGTGACGTATGGCAAAAGCTTCAGGATCATTTTATAGAAACTATAAAGGGACAGACAGTATTGTACTCTTGGCTCTTTGTTTGTAGTAACCTGCAGTTGGGGGAAGCAGAAATTGTTTTGTTTAATGAATAAATGCATATAATGTCTTTTTATTTCAACCCTCACACAATGCTGTTATCAACATAAACAACATTCGCTTGACAATTACTCACCCAGGCTTTTGCAAATGCTACAGCTACTCTACAGTGAGCACTTATTATTAAACAGGATTTTGAATGACATACAGTTAAGGTTTATTATGAACAAAATATAGCCTGCTGAAAGAATTTAAATAACAACATGAAACAAAAACAAAACAAAAAATCGAAAGAGTTGTGATATTCCTCATTTAATTCTGAACAAGACTATAAATTATAACTATAAATTATAACATTATTTTCAATCCAAATAGGTTTCTTTATTATTTTTTTTTTCTCTCGTTCATTTTGTACAAAATACTTGTATTATTTGTCAACATTTTCATTTGCCTATTCTTTAGCTTCCTTCTATATAAAATGGCCTGACTGTATAAACGTTTCCAGCTAGTATTGAGAACACAAGCACACCAATTGCTTACCTTTATAATTATTAAATTAATGGAACCCTTCTCATATAGGCATTTCTTCGATACCTATAGCCCTGTAGAAAGTGTATGAAAACATAGTGAAAGTTATATTGAAAACCACCAGGCATCATTGGGGTTTGGCTGTGCAAATCCCTGACTGCGCTCTGCAGCCCATATCAGCTTCACTCCTCTACTTCTAAAACAACATCCTTCGGCTACACTTTGTGGCTTAGGCCCTCGACATGTAGGCATGAAGTTATTTTTTGGTCATCTGGAGTTGTGAATTACTACAGCAATAGCTAGGAAGTGCATCTACAGGGAATATCAGAAAACTGTTTGTGCCAGGGGCTATAGGTATTGAACAATATCTCTCATATGAAATTGTAAACATTTAACAACGCATGTTTCATGCCAGGTTCCATACTACAATTTTTATATCACATTAACATCTATGCTAAGAATGGATTGTTCTAAACTAAAGAAATAAATACAGAATTATATAGTTACCTCTAAATTTTCACCAATTTCTTCAAAAGTGCTGACTGGTAGCAGCACATCTGGCATTGAAGAGGTGCTTTTTCTCACTGTAATATGATCCCTGAGAAATTGAAGCTTTTCAAAGCACCACCATGCCGAGTCTTCAAAGCCTGATACCGAGGGTTTGTCTTTTAACTTTTGCACCTCGTTACTAAATTGCGTTCTTAGGCAATTCCATTTTGCTTTTATGTCTTCAACTGCAAGTAAAACAATCCCATTTAGTTATGAATATATACCTAGTTTGCAAAACCTTGCATAGTTTCTTAAGTATTTATTTTTGTTAGGGCTCGTAAAATATGACAAAATAAAAACAAGAAATGAAGTCGTGCACTATATGTGCACAAGAGGGACAAGAGCAGCTAACCTAACCTTATTCTAAGTCTAAAGTTATTATTTACAAACACAAAAGAATAATAAATAAATCCGTAGTTTTGATTGCATATGACAGTGGTATATATTAATTACAAAATATTATGCTTTTGGGTTATCAGAAGAAGAAAAGTTTGTAAAGCTATATGATAGTACCATCATATATATACATAAATATACATTTATATACGTAATAAACTGCATGCCTAACATGTGCCTATATTTATCTAATTTATATTCGTTTGCACCGTGAAAGGTTACTGCTGAATAAAGAATATATAGCATAATATGTTAATTAAATTAAGCATGCTTACCTGTTGTATTAGGCCGAAAAGGCAGAACATTTTGCATTATGATATCCAGGGCATCTCTTCTTTTGCGTCTGTTGTGGTAAAGTTCGTGTTTTGTATTGTACAAAAACTCAAAGTGTTCTATGCTGTCAATTAGCGGCACAATTGCTTCTTGGCTCCAGTGTTTCATTGCTTTTGTCAAAAAAACACACAGAATGCGCAATTGAGCACAAACGTTGACGGTTCTGTGGCAAAAATTCGCACATACACAAATGAACTGAACAGCTGGCAACATGCTACATTAAAAGTCCGCCATATTGCGGACGCTGATTGGCTGTTGTCTTGTGGTTGGAACAAAAATGAGATGCAACTCAATCCAATTGTATACAAACTGGTTGGATACAAAAAAAAGAAAAGAAAAGAAAAAGATATAAATTGTGAGCAACAAAATTGTATCCAACTCTTGATATCTCACGATGCAGTTTTATTGTACATTAAAAGTCCGCCATATTGCCACGTTTTTAACGCTGATTGGCTGCTGTCTTGTCGTTGGAACGAAAAAAGTTGTATTACATTCACATGACTTTCTCTATGTCTCTGCAACAAATTATTGTTAAAAAGCTTGTGGTTCTATTTACTTCATGCTAATCGATAAAAAATTAGCACACATAGTCTTATTACTTGCTTCCTTGTAAGTAGAAGCGAAATAAGGGAGTACCATAGATTAAAGTGTTAGTTAAAAGCTGATTGCTATGTGACTGAAGTCCCTTTTGTATGGACAGAAGTTGACAAATTCCTGTATGAGAAAAGTTTAAGATTTTCAAAGCTGAAACTATAAACAAGGAATATCTCAAAAAACGACCAACTCCACAAAAAAAAAAAAAAAAAAAAAATGTATATAACATAAATTGTGTGTTTTAAATGCTCTACATTTTTTGTGTGCTAAGTTTCTGTCCATCTCTTACGGTTTAGCAGTATAGAGATGTAAAGAAAGTCATGTGAATGGAACACATCGATTTTGTTTATGCAAACGTTCACAACTGCCATTGTTCCTGTTCAAAAATCCTTAATTCCATGATCATGAAGCAAAACAAGTTATGATTAAATTGCTTTTTTCACACGAGGCATGTGTAGGACAGGAGTTGGATAAGCAGAGTCAGACTGAAAAATGCAATGCCATAGCCGGGATTTGAACCACGGATCTCCCGGTCTCTGGTCTACCACTAATCTACCGTGGCATGTTGTAATGGCGTACCGGGGTCTTAAAGTACTACGGCATCGGGGTTTATCTCAAAATAATTTGAGATCACCTAGTGGTTTACCGGGAAACATGCGAGTCAGTTGAGAAATTTAATACCGTACCAGCATATTGCCATGGTAGCTCAGTGGTAGAGCAACTGTAGAGACTGGGAGAACCGTGGTTTAAATCCCGGCTATGGCATTTATTTTTTCAGTCTGACTATACTTATCCAAAACAAGTTATGTCCAACACATGTTTTTCTAGAATGCATCTTGCTTTCACATAATCCCTTCAAAGAACATTTTACAGAGAATGTATATAAACTTTAAAATGAACCAATATCTCTTATGGGAGGGGAGAGAGATCTCTTTCTCATTTCTGGGGGGGGGGGGTTCCTTGAATTTGGCGTGATTTATAACTAGATGTGTCGTATGGAAGACTGATCTCTCAGGACTTTTGTTCAAATGCACTTATACTATTAGCTAATAAGGTAAATTGAAATGTTGCCCGCGTCAGGGTGACTTTTGCTGAAGATATAGGCCATGGTGACACTTCCATTTGCCGATCTCATAAATTGACACCACTGTAAGTGTGATTGAAGGCGAAGGACAGTATATTGCGCCATATACCTGTAGATTGATTCAACCCCAAGAAACCTTGCACCCTACACGCTCGCTGCTTGGCCTTCGTATTGCATCAGCCTTCGTCCTCGGACTTCAATTGTTTACTGAGGGCGGGTGCAGCTCTTCCGTTTGTCACCTGTTTTCCTACGCGGCGATTGAAAGGGCACGTTAGACCTTAAACTTTTATGTGCTTCCAATTTGGGCAAGGACGTTTTTCCTTTCTCTTCGTTTCTTTCTAAGGCCTATACGCTGTGATCGCATAGATATGATAAAACCTTTTTTAAAATACTTGATATGTAAGTTAATCTTCTGAACACATATTTGGTAATGCAAACTAAATTTACAATTCATTTATTCATTGCCATGCCAACAAGCACTTAAGTACTTACAATAAGAGTATGAGAGGTCATTAATACAAGTACAATGAGGAAATGACGTAACAATCAAAAGACATGTGCTACTTCAAGTAAAGAATCTATTGCAAAATGCATTAACAAAAGAACGCATAAGAAGGCTTTGTCCATATAATTTAGATGTAGCCTTTCATTTGTTCACATCGAGAATTCATTTTTACTTTCTCTATAAAAACTAGGTACGTAGTGTATAGAGAAGGTATTGTATTGCACCCAAAAATTCGATACCGAGATTTCACCGGAAATATATCTGGGCAGGATAGCTCAAAAACCAAAAGACCATTAAAAACCAACTTAGTATTTAAGTTTGGTATCTTCCAAGGATGCGACACAAAGATTTCCAAGAAAATCCCCCGACCCCAAACTACCCTTTACATGGAACTTTTTTCAAAAATTTTGATTTTCTTAAAAATGGCTCTAACGATTTGGATTAAAATATCTTATATTTAAGTTATTTACTTGTCAAAGTGTATATCTTGAATTTTCTGGGAATAGCCTCTGAAGCCTACTTTATTCTGGATAAATTTTACGGAATTTTGCATAACTGCTAAACCGTAAGAGATGGACGAAAACTTAAAACACAAAAAAATGTAGAGCACGTTAAAACACACAATTTATGTTATATATTCTTTCTACTCGTGGAGTTAATCGTTTTTGAGATTTTCATTGTTTTTGGTTTCAGCTTTGAAAAACATACTTTTCTCATACAGGAATTTGTCAACTCCTGTCCATACAAACAAAGGAACTTCAGTCACATAGCAACCAGCTTTTGACTATCACTTTAACCTATGTTTCTCCCATATTTCGCTTCTACTTACAATAAAGCAAGAAATAAGACTATTTCTGCTAATTTTTCTCGAATAGAATGAAATAAATAAAAGAATAAGCTTGTTAACAATAATTTGTTACAGAGATATAGAGAAAGTCATGTGAATGGATCACATCAGATTTTTTTTTAATGTTCAGTAAAATATTGAAAAGCAATTTTGGTTTATTATTAGGTATTTTTTTTTTTTTACAGTTTTTTCAAGTATTTAAAAAAGTAATTGGCTAACCACTAACTGTAAGTTATACCTATCAGATGTACCTATACTATTACCATGTAATATAGCATCTTTGATCACTTCTAGCTGTGACATACTTCTGTCACAAAAGTTATACCCACCATCATACCTTTGATCACATTTGTAATGAGAAAATAAAGAGGCAGACAGTTACATATACTTGGTCATTAGTGAAGTAGGTATATGAAGGATATTCTGCGAATTAAATAGATTGAGAAGCCAATATTTAGAAGAAAATAAATGTTATTATTACAGCCATTTAAATACTATTTGTCTGATGTCTTTGTTATTAATACTGTTTAAAACATTATTAACATTCCTTAAGAACTTATTTTCTGAGGTTAAGTTTTAGGCTAGGCTATGCGAAATTTTTGCACATGAATTTAATAAAATACTATTATTAATAAGTATCCAACATAATGACATAACACACATTCTAAACAGTAGGTTGAGAACCATTATTACAGCTCACAATGTCAAATGTGGGTAAAATATATCAATTTGAAAAGTGGGTAAAATATATCAATTATTTGACATAGTCTAATAGCCAAGAGCTTTAAATGTGCTCGTACCATGTGATCAAAAGTTTTATCATATTCCGTGACACAGAAATGTGATAGTGTAATGTTGGCCTAAGCCCAAATACTACAACCGAAGGGTTGAGAACCATAGTGGGCCAAGCACCATATTTTAAAAATGGAGAAATAGAAGGTCAATGTTTTTTCAATATCATAATTTATTGAGCCAAGTTACACATAATAACTAAATGCCACAGCAATCTAGAATATATTTTCTATCTTATATTAGTACAACATTAATGTGGCAAAATTAGGTTTAACAGTTATTTATTGGGAGCTATTTTCCTTTGCTGGGATTTGGCTCAGCCTAAAGAAATGTAACTGGGTTATTTCCATACATCTAATCAATGTCCTGCTGATCATCATTATTGACTTGCACACGCAACCTCTTGTAAAAATCATGATTCACTGGAGGAATAAATGGTAGCATGGACATAAGATCATCATATGCGGTAGCGTGATTTGCTGCATGGATTTGGACCTCTCTGACTCTAACAGAATTTGTAGTTTCATTTAGACCGATATTTTGATGCTCTACTGTTTGTAAACAGGAAATGCTGGACATGGCCCACTGCAATATAAGATGTATAACCATAAACTATACCGACAGATGGCAACAGCTCAATTTTGACCTCACATGGCCCACTATGGTTCTCAACCCTTCAAGTATGTGAAATACACACGCTGGAATAAAAAAATCCATATTTACATATAGTCCAATCTTTTTAAACATTTTGGTGGTATAAACTTAACTTTGTTTACAGTACCAGAAACTAAAAAAAAGTATTTTTGCAGCAGTAAAAAGATTATAAATTGAAAATGTTATATGATTTTAAAGCATAATCTATACGTGTAGATATCTGAGACTTCAATATACCAATTTGTTGCTCTGAACATGTGAATCTGTAATATATCAACCAACTGTCTTGAATTTTTCAATTTAAAACAAGTATTAGATTTTGATTTAAAATGACTGCAGAATTTATCTTAGGTTGTGGTCATAATTAATGTTGGTTCACATCATTCCCTGCCTGGTAAGTTTAAAAAGGTGATATATGAGTGCGTTCTGTAGCTCAATTTTAAGAGTTCTACTTTGTGATTGAAACGGTAAAATATTAAAGATTCTAGTTCTTAGTATTAGTGAAGTGGTCGTCTCCTTAGCGCGGGTGGTAGCGTTGCTGCTTGCCAAGCAACCTGGACTCGATTCCCAGAACCGGCGTGGTGATTTTTCCCCCGCTGGGAGACCTGGACCGGGGTGCACTCAGCCTCGTGAGGTCCTGGGGGGGGGCAATTGAGCGGCTCCAGATCGTGAAGACCGCATTAACTGGCCGGGGGGGTCGAAGCGCTGACCACGTCTCACCCCCCCCCCAATACGGCACCCCATTCATGACATCTGTCATGGACCGAGATGGGGACGCAGCGGCCGGGCGGTAGGCCAAGACTCTTAGTGAGCTGTGCCACGGAGTCATTAGTGAAATGAAATTGCAACAATATGCTCAGAGTAGCTGTGCAAGGTGGTACAAAATTCTAACTTAAACCACTTCTGGTAAGATATCATATCTACAAACTATACATTTTAAATTTCTCTACTATGTACTTTATAGTACACAGGTAGAAAAAAAGTTTGCATTGAACCCGAAAATTCGATATCAGGAAATACTTGAAATGCACGCTCTTGGGCTTCCTGTAATGCCTCCCTCACCCCAGAAAATACTTAGAAAAAGGTCCGTGTCTATGTCTTTGAACAAACACAACTCAAAAACGAAAATGCGGTTAAATACAAAACTTGTAAGTAAGTTAAGGACCAAGGATACGTCATGAACATTTTCAAGAAAATCCCCCACCCCAAACTGCCCTTTACATGAAAAACATTTTCGAAAATTTTAATTTTCTCAGAAATGGGTCACAATTTTAATTAAAATACCGTATATTTAATATATTTGTATGATAAATACAATGTCTATGTTACATTTTCTGGGATTAGGCTCTGAGGACCTCAATTTTGAACGCGTTCAAAACTGTTAACTTGTAAACCGTAAGAGATAGACAAAAGCTTACTGCACAAAAAGAAATGTAGATCTTGTTAAAATACAATTTATGTCATATACAGATTTGTTGTGGAGTTAACCATTTGCAAGTTATTCCTTGTTATTGGTTTCAATTTTGAAATACTTGGTCTTTTCTCAACGGAAATTTGTCATTTTGTTTCAATCGTTTTACTCCTGGCAATGCAAAAAAAGAGCCGACGTTAATCGCATAGGGAAAGCTTTTAAAAGAGTTAACGATCGCATTATCCCAGCATATTCCCCTATTGCCCTTCTACTTAAAATTGAACTAAGTAATACTATATTTATTGAGGAATTATGTTTATATAAAATAATAATAATAGTAATAATAATAAAAAGAAGTATTTTTAGAAAAAGGTCAGTTTGTGGGTGGGTGGACAGTTAGATATCAAAACCGAAGAGTCGGTTCAGTACCAAACTGGATATTTAATTTTAGTATATTCCAAGGATGCAACACGAAGATTTTCAGAAAAATTCTCCACCCAACTTACTATTTACATGGAACATTTTTTAAAGTTTTAATTTTCTAAAAAATTGTTCTAATGATTTTGTTTAAAATTCCGTATATTAAATAATATGCTTACACGGCAGATAAAGTGTATATCCTTAATTTCTTGGAAATAGCCTGTGAAGTCCTATTCATTCTGAATGACATACATAATTGGTAAATGGTAGAGACAGAAGGGAAAAGAACGAAAGAAATAAAATTAGTACACGAATATATATTTTTCATTAAAACATACTGTTTATGACATAGGAATGTCCCTGAAATTGTTATATATATATAATTATTTTTTATGGTATGTTATTATTTTCAATTTTAAACTACTTTTGTCAAGTGGGAAGCTGTCATTTCGTTTCGTATATATCTTTTGTTTTAATCCCGGCCATGGAAAGAGACCGACTTCAATGATAGACGCATAGCGACAACTTTTAAAGTATTTGACTGTTGGTTTAATCTAGTATATTCCCGTATACCCTTTCTACTTATAAGGAATTAAGTAATAAGGACATCTCTGGTAGATAGTGTTTATCTTCATTAGTATTTTGAAGATAAAAGATTGATCTTTTGTTAGAACATTTTGTGGGACAAAGAGAAAGGGACGTGAATGGAACACATCGTTTTTTGTTTGTTTGTTTTTATTTGTTGAATTTTATTTTTGGATGCTGTTTAACTGCTGCAGTTCTCAAGCCATTTTATATTGAGCGTAAAAGACCGCTTAATTTGATCGGAGGCTTCTGTCAGGCTTTTTTTCTTCTTCATTTTCCTTTTTTTAAAAAAATACAGTTCCAGAGTCTGGTCGGGACTCAGGAGCTGCATTCCTTTTTCTTATTACTTTTTCTAGCCCCGTATGTACACTGTACTCGTACATAGGGATAGAGAAGTACTGTATTCCACCCAAAAATTCGATACCGAGATTTCACCGGAAATATATGTTTTAGGGTCCCCTGTATCTAAAAAAAGAAGCATTTTCACAAAAAGGTCGTGTGTCTGTGAACACGATAACTCAAAAACGAAAAGTCAGTAAAGCACCAAACTTGGTATTTAAGTTTAGTATCTTCCAGGGATGCGACACGAAGATTTTGAGAAAAATCCTCCCACCCCAAACTACCCTTTACATGGAACTTTTTTCGAAAATTTTGATTTTTTTTTAAAAATGACTAACGATTTTGATTAAAATATCGTATATTAAAGATATTTAGCTGACAAATAATATGTATAAAATAAGAACTATAGCTTTCCTGGCGACGTGTTAATTCAAAATCTTCTCGGGCTTCTAGCCAGGTAATAACTTGGCTTGACACCAACGTTTCGAAGAAGTGCATCTTCCTCGTCTTCAGGGTGAACTGATCTTCAGTTCACCCTGAAGACGAGGAAGATGCACTTCTTCGAAACGTTGGTGTCAAGCCAAGTTATTACCTGGCTAGAAGCCCGAGAAGATTTTGAATTAATAATATGTATGTCTTGAATTTTCTGGGAATAGCTTTTAAAGACCTGTTTATTCTAGATGAATTTTGCTTAATTTGGCATTACTAGTAAACCGTAAGAGATAGACAAAAACGTACTCTACAAAAAATGTAAGTCTTGTTAAAATACACAAGTTATGTCATAAACATTTTTCTCGTGGAGCTTACAGTTTTCGAGGTATTCATTGTTATTAGTTTCAGTTGTCAAGTACTTATACTTTTCTCAGACGGGAGTGTGCGGTTTTCTTTGTTCTACTCTGGCCAAGAAAAGAAGGGATGTGTAATTACAATCGCATAACGACAGCTTTTAAAACATTTGACTATGGCTTTATCCTTGTGTATTCCCTTATTTTTTCCTACTTTTAAGGAACTAAATAATAAGAGCATTGTGCTAATGAGTACCTCGATTAGCAAGATGCGGAAAGAAGAATTATCTTATGTAAGAAGTTTTGTAAAACAGCTAGAGAAATTCATGTGAGTGTAACATATAAGATTTTTCCTCTTTGTTTTTCTTTTTCCCTAAATGTCCTTTGTTGACCGTTTTCTGTTTTATGACACACATGCAAGCACACATTCATAAACACCCATGCCCAAGGCAGAACTCGAACCCACGCAGGCTTGAGATTCCTTTTTGTACCGCCAGTCTACGACACAGGATCATCGGCTTTACTTCGCTTCCGAAGGAAGCCATGCTAAGGACTTTTACTCCCGAATTTGAATCCGGGAAGGAATCAAGAGCCTAGCTGCCGACTGTACATTTGCCGATCGGGGAAAAGCGGAAGGAAAAGAAGTGGGATTATAAGAAACATGTATCGCCTATGGGTAACAATTGATATGCGATATCTTCCGAGTCATTTGTTTCCTCCAAAGTTGAGGGGAATTAAATAGAAGCAAATGAACGGATCTTCCTTGTTTCTTATCTAATATAGTGCGTGCCGTTATAATACGCAACAGAAATGCCAAGGTTTGATTGCTGATGTATTTCCTCTAAAGCAAAGTGTGTCTATGACGGCGGCCTTGTGGATTTGTTTTATACACGCAGTCCGTTGCCTCCACATCAGACAGATCCGAAAGCCAAGGCCCAGTCGTAAATGTGAGCTCATTTGTTTTGCTTTTCTTTCTCCGTCACAACATCGAATAGTGAATGAGATTTTTGTGTCAAAGGTCATGTTAGTAGTACGTCAAAACAAAAACTACAGAACTTTTAGATTACTTGACCGTTCAGAAATCCGATACGTCATTCACATCCTGAGCAAGACCCAGTAGAAACACAAGGGAGTTTGGAATATTGCTTCTACACAGCAATAAAAGCGAAAGTTGGAAGAACTGAAGTGGAGACTCGGAAGAGAAAGGCAGAGAAAGCGAAGACATCGACCGGATGTTGTATGTCTGTTCTCTTAGAATCTAAAACGATTTTTATTGAACTGCCTGCGTTACACTACATTAAATTATTTGCAAATAAACATTTTCAGGAGAGCCTGACGCCCATTTCTACTTTCTCTAAAGCGTATGTACAATGTACGTAGTAGTTAAAAAGTTGTATTCCACCCAAAAAATTCGATACCGAGATTTCACTGGAAATATTGTTTTAAGACCCCCTGAATATATAAAATAAATAAAAAGGATGGTGTGTGTCTGTGAACAGCATAGCTCAAAAACAAAATGTCGGCTGAGTACTGAACTTGATACCTATTAAGTTAAGAATTTTCAAAGGATGACAAGAAAATCCCCCACCCCAAACTAACCTTTAGGTGGATTTTTTTTCTTCAAAATGTTTTAGTTTTTTTTATTGACATGGCTGATAAGGATTTTGATTGAAATGACACATGTTCAAGATATTTTTTTTATGACGAATGAAGTATTCGTGTGTATCTCGAGTTTTCTGGGAATAGCACTCATCTCTTACGCAGGAAATACAGATAATGTTTATTTTCATTCATTTTTTAACTAAATACATTATGAACCGGATAAAACTTTAAAATAAACATTGTAACTGAATTAATTGAAAGTACAATATTGGAACTGGCAGTTATTAAAATTGAAGGTTGGCTGCCTGGATTGTCACCTTGCTACCAATAACAACACAAGAGGTGAAACTCCGCGTGGGTAGTGTGGTGGTAGCGTGTTTGCTTCACATTCAAAATTCGGAGTTCGAATCTCGCTTAGGGTGAGTGACCCGGATAACGTTTTTTTTTTTTTTTTCGGGGTTTCCCCTTATCCAGAGAAGACGAATGTCGAGTAACTTTAAGCTCCATGGACCAGAGATCATTTGAGCATCATTTCATCAACTTCATTCACCGTCCGATATGACCAACCAGGTTAAAGGACGTTAAACTTTTAAAAAAAAAAAGTGAAACAAACGAATGTCAAGAACGACAGTATTTCAAAGAAGTGAACGACAGCTGCAATAAGCTTTTTCGACAATATCGCTCCAGTCAGATAACCGCAATTGGTCGAAATTGCCTAATCTCGGCCATTCCATTGGCGCTTAATAGTGAAGCTGAACTGTCATGAAAATTCCTCCCACCTCAAACTACCCTTTATATGGAAATGTTTTATTTTCTCAAAAATTACTAACGACTTTGATTAAAATATTTTGTACGAAATTAAATATGTATCTTGAATTCTCTGGGAATAGCCTCTAAAGTCCTGTTCATTATGGATGAAATTTGTATAACTGGTAAACCGTAAGAGATAGACAAAAACTGCTACACAAAAATGTAAATATCGTTAAAAAGTTATTACTACATATATTTATATACAGTTTTATAAATATATTTATATTCATTTTGTACATTTACCTAAGATCTTCCTTGTTAGTGGTTTCTATTTTAAAATAACTAATAAACTTTTCTTAAATTTATAATCCTGTTTCTCTTGTTTTACTCCTGGCCATGCAAAGAGAACTGAATTCAATTATATCACATAGCATCCGGTACCCAACGTCCAGGTTCAAACCCGGCGGAGGGCGATGGATTTCGGGAGTAAAAACACTTAGATGGATTCCTTCGGAAGTGAAGTAAACTTGTTGGTTCCGTGTCGTAGATTTATGGCACGTAAAAGAACCTCAAGCCTGATACAGGGGCCTCTGAGCAAAATTAAGCGATCTTTGACACCCAGTGTAAATTGGGAGAATGTTGAAAGTTAAAGAGCGTCCATAAATAAAACTCAATTTAAATTTTCCCCTTCTATTTATAAAGAACTAACTGATAAGAGATTTTCTGTTAATGTGATAGAAGTAGATAGAAGAATAAACTTTTGTAATAATCGTTTATTTGCAGAACAGGTAGGGAGTCATGTGAATGGAATACATCAATCAACGTTTTAAGAACTGTGATTATGTGAAAAGTTACCTAAACAAATAGAATTAAATTGCTTTACATCACAGTGTAAGTATATTTCTTCTTCTTTGTGTAAGTAATGTGGCCCTTGGCTATAACTTATCGGGCTGAATTGTTATACTTGTGCTTTCGCTTAATTTTTATTACTTTCTCTTACTCACTGTGTACATAGTGAATAGAGAAGGTATTGCACTCCACCAAAAAATTCGATACCGAGATTTCACCGGAAATATATGTTTTAGGGTCCCCTGTATCCAAAAAAAAGTATTTTCAGAAAAAGGTCCGTGTGTCTGTGAACACGATAACTCAAAAACGAAAAGTCGGTAAAATACCAAACTTGGTATTTATGTTTAGTATCTTCCAGGGATGCGACAAGAAGATTTTGAGAAAAATCCCCCCACCCCAAACTACCCTTTACATGGAAATTTTTTCGAAAATTTTGATTTTCTCAAAAATGGCTCTAACGATTTTGATTAAAATATCCTATATTAAAGTTATTTACCTGACAAATAAAATGTATATTTTGAATTTTCTGGGAATAGCCTCTGAAGATTACTTTATTCTGGATGAATTTTTCATAACTACTAAACCGTAAGAGATGGACAAAAACTTAACCCACAAAAAATGTAGAACACGTTAAAACGCACAATTTATGTTATATACATTTTTTTCGTGGAGTTGATCGTTTTTGAAATATTCATTTTTCTTGGTTTCATATTTGAGAAACTTATACTTTTCTCATACAGGAATTTGTCAACTCCTGTTAATACAAAGGAACATCAGTCACATAACAACCAGCTTTTGGCTTTCACTTTAACCTATGGTACTCCCTTATTTCGCTTCTACTTACAATAAAGCAAGAAATAAGACTATTTCTGCTAATGTTTCTCGATTAACATGAAATAAATAAAAGATAAGCTTATTAACAATAATAATTTATAGAGATATAGAGAAAGTCATGTGAATGGAACATCAGATTAGATCTGTGCAACTACTGGTATACCACAACTTTGTGCTGGTAGGTTAATATGTATTTAGAGCACTTGAAGCAGGAATTTGGCGGCCGTCAAGACAATTCTTCATGTACCAAAGCTGGACCTCAGAACAATATGTATGGAGTCTGTAGCACGTAGACTGTAAATAGAAATCGGGTTACTTGATGAATGTGCATAGTTGGGAGGCCAAATTCACTAACACAACGGGGAGGTCAGTCGCAACAAGGACATGCGAGTGTTAACTGAAGAGATTCGTCATCTCAACTTTCTCTGCTCGATAGTCACATCTGCTCTCAGTCAAAACGTGCGTAACGCATTTTAAACTCGGATATTGTCACGAGAGTCACACAAAAAGTTTTGAAAATGGATGCAATAAAATATTAAAAACCTAGATATGATCATTGCATCTTTTCAAAATTCTTCATTGCATTCTACACCATCTCATCTTTTCAAACTTTTTTGTCAAATGTTATACACCATTCTTCCTTGGAGAGAGTGCAAATGCAGCACGTAAGCAACTGCTGCGGTTTCAGGTGACTCAAATCGTTGACCTCGAATTTTTTCTTACATTTTGGAATCGGAAAAGAGCCGCATGGGCCAGATCTGGACTGTAGGGAGGATTGGACATGATACTTCTGCAGAAATTGGGTTATTTCTTCTGCAGTGTGAGCAGAGGCATTGTCATGGTGTAACAAAATTCCTTTCAGACAGTCTAAGACGCTTATTTCTCAGTTCATTGTACACTTGTAGCAGACATTTTGTGGTGTTCCATTTGGCAGTAAATGTCTTTCCCTCAAGCGGAGTCATCGCATGTGGGCGCTTACTGAAGAAGGAACAGATCATCTTGCCAATAGTTCTCGTTCGTCTCCCTTTTTGTTGGGAGATCTTGTCCTGGGAAGACCGAGACCGATGACTATTCAAGGATTAAACTGGTAAATTCAGTTTTCGTCACCTGTTGCAATGTTAAATATGTTTTTGGATCTTCCTCCATTTAAGTTTTATTTCATTTCCTGGCAAAATTCAATATCCACTTGTTTCTGCTCACTTGTAAAGTGGTGGAGAATCTAGCACTCGCAGGGTTTCCTGACGTCAAGCTTTCTTTCAGGATTGTTTCGTTGCTGACTATCCAATATTTGGGGCTTCTTGAAGTTGACAATATGTGCAACGATGATCTTCCCGCAGCAAGCGCTCTACTTTTCTTATTTTCATCCATTGTTACTTTAGCTGGCCGTCCTGAGTAGTATTCATCTTCTAAGAGGAATCCCTTCCTCTTCTAAACTCTCCATCGATAAATGGTGGACTGCAAAGGCAAAGATCCCCAAATGCCCGATGAAGTCTTTCAAAGCACTCTCTCTTCCCTAAACAGAATTTAAAGTCAGAAAATCATATCGCGGAAATGCTCTCTCTTGAGAGTCATTCTTGCATATGGCGCACCAGCAGCACTTGCTCAGTATTGCCAACCAGATTTCATTCAATTTATTTGAAAAAAAAAAAAACCTTCTAAAATTCTGCAAATTACTTTTGCGACGGACATGTTATAGCAAGATGTGCCCATGGCACCTCTTTTGACATGAAGTAAACTAGCAATAATTTTTGTCTCTAATTTATTCCTTTGTTTCGTTTTCGTCAGATTTATCGACGAAAAAATTCTTTCTACCGTTGCACTTGAGTATGGGAAACACAGCAATGGCCTCACAAAACGAGGTACTAACGGGTATAGTGAGTGCCTCAGGCAATTGTTCTAAGGGGACAATTTCTTTTAATGTTGTATACCGAATGAGAACACAATTTCTGAGCACATGAAAAATATCTTTAAATATTTCTTTGATTCTTTAACTTGTCAGATATTTCTGTAGATCTACGGGAATTTCTTTGAAGTTGGCAACGCTGCATCTGCTATACATACACTCAGCTGATGGTACACATTGTTGGAGCGTGCCCAGACTTGCACGTGTTACTGTCTGAATTTCAATCTGGAGAAATGTTACTTATTGTTGTCCATTCTCATAATTTTTGTAGTGACTCTCGTAACATTACAATGTCGTAAGTACTTTAAGTCCCGAGCTTCATAGTTTGGCCAAATATTAGGTCAAGTAATGTTGATTTAATTGTTTTGTATTTTTTTCACATAAGCCATGTGTAGGACAGGAGTTGGATAAGTAGAGTCAAACTGAAAAATTCAATTCCATAGTCTGAATTTGAACCACTGATCTTCCGGTCTCTAGCCGGTTGCTCTAATCACTGAGCTACCATGGTAACATGCTGGTGGCATAAATTCCTCAACTGACTAGCATGGTTCCCGGTAAACCACAAGGTGATCTCAAATTATTTTGAGATGACATGCCTCAACGGCGACTTACAATGCCGAAAGAACTAAAGTGCTACCCCGGCATATATAGTATCGGCCAATTAGTATTAATTTGTTTTTACACACGAGCGATGTGTAGGACAGGAGTTGGATAGGTAGTCAGACCAAAAAAAAAAAAAAAAATCTGATGTGTTACACTCACATGACTTTCTCTAGCTGTTCTACAAACTTCATACATAGGATTCTTCTTCTTTCTGCACCTTGCTAATCGTGGTACTCATTAGCACAATGTTCTTATTATTTAGTTCCGTATAAGTAGGAAGAAGATAAGGGAATACACTAGGCTAAACCAATAGTCAAATGTTTTAAAAGCTGTCGTTATGCGATTGTCATTACAAATCGCTTCTTTTCTTGGCCAGGAATACAACAAAAGAAAAACGGACACTCCCGTCTGAGAAAAGTATAAGTACTTCACAATTGAAACTAATAACAATGAATACCTCGAAAACGGTAAGCTCCACGAGAAAAATGAATATGACATAACTTGTGTATTTTAACAAGATCTAACTTTTTTGTATAGTAAGTTTTTGTCTATCTCTTACGGTTTACTAGTTATGCCAAATTAAGCAAAATTCATCCAGAATAAACAGGTCTTCAGAAGCTATTCCCAGAAAATTCAAGATATACATTTTATTTTTTAGGTAAATATGTTTAATATATGATATTTTAATCAAAATCGTTAGAGCCATTTTTAAGAAAATCAAAATTTTCGAAAAAAAGTTCCATGTAAAGGGTAGTTTGGGGTGGGGGGATTTTTCTCAAAATCTTCGTGTCGCAGCCCTGGAAGATGCTAAACATAAATACCAAGTTTGGTATTTTAGCTACTTTTCGTTTTTGAGTTATCGTGTTCACAGATACATGGACACACACACACACACACACACACACACACGGACCTTTTTGTGAAAATGCTTTTTTTTGGATATTGGGGACCCTAAAACATATATTTTCGGTGAAATCCCGGTATCGAATTTTTGGGTGGAGTGCAATACCTTCTTTATACACTATGTACATAGTGCGTATAGGAAAGTAAAAATCATGCCGGCATGTTGCCATGGGGCTCAGTGGTTAGAGCAACCGGCTTGAGATGGGAAGATCCGTGGTTCAAATCCCGGCTATGTCATTGACTTTTTCAGTCTGGCTCTACCTATCCAACTCCTGTCCTACGCACGGCTTGTGTGAAAACAATTATATTGAACAATGTATCTTGTATAATCTGGATTTTCCCATATTTCACAGATGCGCTAGCTTAAGAGCACCAGTGTTGACGGCATGATCAATTCTACAGTCATAATATTCTATAACAGGCAAGTCCAAATTAAATAGTAGAAGGGAAGTCGCAGTAACTCATGTGAAGCATTGATGCATCCGCTATGCGACGCAATGTAATGCAAGGTCTTCCGCATCTGGATCTAGTTTTGTCTTTTTTAGTGATTTTTATATGCTTTACTTTGGACGAACCCATCGATATCTGCTGCTAAGGATGGTGTATAGATGAGCCAAATAATCGACGCGTAGTCTATGGTGATGCTAACTTTTAATATAATTCATAGAGAAATTTTGTTCACAAATTATATGAAGCCAAACAATGCCATTAAATGTGATGCAAATAATCCCAATTTAGATAATGAATCCTTACGCAATGACTTTAATATTTCATTTTGCATTTTGTGCTCGTACAATTTTGTAGAATAAGTAATTCCATTTGCAGTTCGTGTGGAGCCTATGAAAGCAAGACTTGACCAACATTTCGAAGCTAACATTCTACTTATGTTTGCTTAAGAACAACACAAGCGCTACCGAGCACTGTACGTAGGTATATATGGCAATACGTGTGACTGACCATTTTCCTACCTTATTATTGGAGTCGGAGGGAACGACTATCAGTACCTCGCAAGAGTTATCATTTGACATACTTGTTCTATATATCAGAATAAGTTTAACAATAATTTTATTTATACACCTATATTATTATTATTATTATTATTATTATTATTATTATTATTATTATTATTATTTTGATGCAATTGTGAAGTTCGTTGTGTAGTTGTTAGCATTTGTACTCAATTTTGCGCATGAAATTCACTCCTCGCGTTGCAAATTTGCTCAGATTTGTATACATAATATGTGTGAATTTTAAGGACGGATTTTATGATGATTTATTGACATAAATTAAATCACATCCTTATATTAATTTTCATTTTACCAAAGTATCAAAAAATGTCACTATTATGCTTCTCTGACAAACGGGAATGCGCAAGGAAGGTTTTAAAACTACGTGCACACACACACATACACACACACACACACACACACACACATATATATATTTTATGCTAGTTAAAACTATTTAATCCTGTATCTGAAAAATTGCTTCAGCTAAAGTTTCCAACTTTTACACAGTAATTTCTTTGTTTGCTCGAGCTAAGTTTTCAAATGAATAGCTTTAAAGTTTAAAAAGTTAGAACATTTTGACTCCAATAGGTCAAAAAATCGAAAATAATAATAAATAGTAGTTGGAACTTCTAAGGTCCTGTAAAGATTAACATTTAGCTGTCCTCCCTTTGCTTCGAGCTCTGCAACCATTTAAGGATCGTACAACACCTGTTTCCTGGTATAGTATTTTGTGGCGGGTTTATTGTCCCTCGTGATGGTTGCCAAGTATGAAGCGGACAAAACGCACCACGTTCTTTATGCAAAGTATAACGCCCGTTGAAGAGTCAAGCATGAAGTTGGTGTTACGCTTGCGTTGACGGGTGCCTCTAGACTCACTCCACTACCAAAAGAGTAGATCTCCACGTACCTTGTTCAGAAGATCTTCTACCGGTGGTTTGCCTCTGGCTCACTCGGGTGGAAGCAATGAGGGTAGCTTGGGAGTGATCTTACGAAATAGTTAACACACACACTTTTATTTTACCTATTCGTTTATTCCTGATTAGAAGGCATGTCGACAAGCACTTTGCTTTACAGTTATTTTTAGGAGCTTTCCTTCTTTAACGACGTACATTAACTTCACTTATTAAACTTATTACTCTCAAACCGTATTAACAATCTTACGAGTATAACAAGTATGCGCCTTGAACTTAACGGTTATGCGTACATAGCGACTAAGTGTATTTGAATGCCTTGATGAGTATAACTGCGGGTGTCTTGATGTACGTAACTGAGTGCGTGCTATGTGTAACTGACTGCCTAAATGTCATAATTGAGTGTCTTGATATGCATAACTGAGTACTTAAATGTTCACAACTGGGTGAGTGTGACTGTCCTGAGATCCTATAATCTCTGTCATGGCTGATTGGTCAGAAAGACCGCGAACTTGGCGTTGATGTGGCCCATGATGCATAATTTTCTATCCAGAGTGCATCATAACACCCATGTGACCAACATCACACAGTGGAAAAAGACTCATTTCACTACAATTTGGGTCTTCACCATCACTTATTTCTCTATTGCACTTACATGCACCATGTACGTGACTGACAATAGAGAAATCTCACAAAGAATCTTCCCCTTACCACTAGCCAAGTTTGAGTAAACAACTCTGAGCTGTGGTAACTAGGAGCTGTTTCTACACTTCTAAATATATGAAATAATTGGTTATTAACGCTCTTAAATACATTAGCTAATTAACAATTGCTGGAAATACGAGGGCCGTTCAGAAAGTAACCTCCGATCGGTCACAGTGCGGGTAGTGGGGGGAGTAGCGACGCCATCTGTGCATTCACGCACTCAGCAGGTCAGTCGGCATCAAGCCGTGGTCGAGTGAAAGTCGTACCTGCGCTAGTTTAGTGTTTGTGGCCGTTTGAAATGTGTACTGCAATAGAAAACCCCGCCAAATGTGAAGTGCGTGCTGTTATAAGGTTTTTTACAGCCAAAGGATATTCTGCAGCAGCTATTCATCGTGAGCTTTGTGCCGTGTACGGACCAAGAGTTATGAGTGAAGGAGTGGTCCGTGAATGGGTACGTTTATTTAAAAGTGGACGAGAAAACGTTCATGATGAAGAGAGGAGTGGTAGACCATCATTGGTCACGGACGAACTCGTTCAGACAGTTGATGCAAAAGTTCGTGAAAACCGACGTTTCACAATGTCGGAGTTGTCTACTGATTTTCCACAGATTTCTAAGACTCTCTTGTACGAGATAGTGACAGCAAGATTGGGTTACCGTAAGTTCTGTGCACGATGGGTGCCCAAAATTCTTACCGACCACCACAAAACTCAAAGAATGGCCTCTGCATTAGACTTTCTGTCACGTTATGAGGCCGAAGGTGAACCATTGTTAAACAGAATCGTGACCGGGGACGAAACCTGGATTAAGTACGTGAACCCTGAGGCAAAAGAACGATCAAAGATGTGGGCACATTCAAATTCGCCTACCAAACCAATAAAAGCCCGGCAAGATTTTTCTGCCCGAAAATTGATGGCAACGGTGTTTTGGGATGCAAAAGGGGTGTTGTTGGTTGAATTCATGGAACGTGGGACGACCATTAATCAAGACGTGTACTGTGAAACACTAAAACAATTACGACGGGCTATACAGAACAAACGCCGTGGTATGCTGACTTCCGTATCGTTTTTTTGCACGATAACGCCCGTCCTCACTCTGGTCGCAGAACAACAGCCCTTCTTGAGTCCTTCAAGTGGGACGTTGTCAACCATCCACCTTACAGCCCAGATCTGGCGCCAAGCATGAAGAAATGGCTCGGGTTCCAGCGGTTTGATGACGACGAAGAGCTCAAAGATGCGGTCACAGGCTGGCTCCAGGCACAAGCGGGTGATTTTTATGCAGAAGGAATTTCAAAGCTTGTGAACAGATACGATAAGTGCCTCAATCGTTATGGAAATTATGTAGAAAAATAGTGCAAAGATGTAGTTGTAAGATGTATATATTAAAATATTTTTATTTAACTTCTTGAATTTCTTGCAATCAACCGGAGGCTACTTTCTGAACGGCCCTCGTAACTATAATCATAGTAGCCAGGCCGACTAACGGTCTCAATTTCATAAAACAGTGTTTTTCTCAGAACTTCATTTTCACACCTTCAAAATGCTCCACGCGTTTCAGGTTTTGTTTACCTACATACAACTAAAATTTCCGATAATGTGCAGAAGTATTTGTTGTAATATTACAAAGTACAAAATTATCGTAACCCCATTGATAATTTTTTAAAAAATATATTTATATGAAAAAGGTTATCTGTAGAGATTAAAATTTCTAAATTAAAAAAAAATGTCAACAATTAAAGTTAATTAATTAGTTTTATCACTTTAAGTTTTTGTGTTGTATACTTGAGAGAATACTAATCAATTTTCTCAAATTTGGGATGCGTGGGACATTTTGATTGTTCAATATATTTATATATTAAAATTATGAAATAATTTATATCTTACAAATTATTTATCCAATTTGAATTGCATTTTATATTCATATTAACACAATGTCATGCAATCACATTGACATTTTCAAAAAAAAAAAAAAAAATCGGATGCTTTCCTTTCACATGCGACTGGCTTTTAAAATATGTGACTATCGCTTTAGCCTAATACATACCCTTATTTCCCTTCAACTTACAAAGAATCAAGTAATAAGACGAATTCTGGTAATGTTTATCTCGAATTTATGATGTAGATAAAAGAATAATCTTTGAAATTTGGTTCTCTTTGCTTCCTAGGAGTAAACAAAAGAGAGGCGAAGAGAAAGCTCGACTTCCTGTTTGAGAAAAGTTTAGTAGCTTAAAACTGAAACCAATAACTCGGAATGTCTCGAAAATGGTTATCTCTAAAACAAAAACAAACAAAAAAGTATATTACATAAATTGTGTGTTTTAACGAAACCTACAGTTTTTGTGCAGTACGTTTGTGTCTATCTCTTGCGGTTTACCAGTTATGTAAGTCATCAAGAATGAAGAGATCTTCAGATGCTATGCCCAGAAAAGTCAAGATATCCATTTCATTTGTCATAAACATATCGCATTTTAATAAAAATCGTTTTAGCCATTTTGAAAAACATCAACATTTTCAAAACATGGTATAAGTAAAAGGTAGTTGGGGGTGGGGGATTTTCTTGAAACTCTTATAATTGAATCCTTGTGAGATACTAAACTTAAATACCAAGATTGGTATTTAGTCGATTTTTCGTTTATAAACTATGCTGCCCACAGTCACACACACACACGGACATGTTTCTAAAATGCTTTTTTTTTTTTTTACTCAGGGTGTCTCAAACATGTATTTCTGGTAAAATCAAGGTTTCAAATTTTGGATGCAATACAATACCTTCTGCACCTATTATATACATTGTACGCACGTGGTAGTGAAAATAATTATACAAACATACAGATTTAAAATTTCATTCATAGTGCCCCTTAATGTATTTATACCTTTTTGGGCCATATATACGAGGGGCATCCAGAAACTAATGGTATAATAATGAAAAATATCAACATGAAGTACTATTTACAAAGTTACAGTACCTTATTCTATTTCTCAACGTATTCGTCATTATTGTCACGTGATACTGGCTTTTCAATGCAGATGTACTCTTTCACCGCTGAAAATTAGAGCCCAGATGACACTACCACTTTGAGATCTTTATTGATTGGGAAATCTTTTCAACCTAAAAATTCATGTACGGTGTCCATGAATTCTTTTATCAAGGTTTGCTTTCAACTCCTCCATAACCGTTGATAAAGTTCCACTCTGGTATTTGCCGTGTACTCTGGTTGTTCCTTGATTACTCATAAAGTATGCACCATTTCCTCACTAAAGATTGGTTCATTCCATTAATACCATATACTAGCGTTATTTGCCCGTAACATTCGATTGACCGAAAATTTTGTGCATTAAAAACAAGAAGGAATTGGCTGTTTGGCAGATGAAAAGTATAATATCGGCATTGAAAAACTGATACCACGTGACAATAAATGTCTCGACAGAATGGAGATTACGTCGTGAAATAGAATAAGTTACTGTAAATTAGTAAATAAAGTTTTGTGTTGATATCTTTCGTTATTATTTAGTCCAAAGCGTTCGTTACTTTCTGGTAGTTAGGAATTGGTGTTGATTTAATGTAATGGTGATAATGATCATTTACTTCACCATTTGGCATACGTACAATGCAATTGGTTTCGTTAACAAGTCATTAAAATGCATTTATATTTAAATATTCTTGTATGTTGTAAAAATTAAGTCGCTTAATTCTATTTTAACACTAATTTTAAAAGAATTTGCATTTACAATATGTCTTATATTTAAATGTAGTTTATTATATAATTTCACACCAAGATAACGATGAGAGTTAAGAGATTTCTGTAATCGAAATTTAGGAGGTACCATGTTATTTCTATTACTTGTGGTTGTGTATGTCAGAGAAAAGTAACTCATCCGGTTTTTGGAGATGAACAAAATTCCAGCTTGCAAATACATACAAAGGTGCCACAGTTAAAATTCCGAATTCTTTAAAAATAGGACCGCTATGTTGGCGAGAATCACAACTTAGTATGCTAAGAGCCTTCTTCTGGAGCAAAACACTTGTTAGCTTCCCCACTGCTACCCTAGAGCAAAAAACTATAGTTTAGATGGTAATAAAATAAACTATAATAGACAGTCGATAAAGTGCTGATAGAAACACACATCCTACGTCTTAAGCTAAGTGAAATACTAGACAACTTTTTGCATATTCCCAGTGTGTGTAATTTACAGGAAAGCTTGTTGTCCAACCATATTCCGAGAAATTTAACTTTTGGCTTTCTACTTTGTTTATCTTTTAAACTAAGTAACATAGTTTGTGTTTTTTTCTATATTCATGTGCAAGCTATTTGCGCCAAACCAATCAGAAATTTGATCTAAAGTATTGGATCAATCAAAAGTATTTGCAGAAATAATATTTAGCACAGTGGTGTCATCTGTATGAGAGATCACTTTACCTGGAGTAGCAGCGGGCAAGTCATTAACAACAACAATGAAAAGAAAAGGACCCAGAATTGATCCTCGAGGCATTCCCGTAGTTACATCTCGAACAGTAGCCAGTATAAGACCTATGAATCATAATAAGGAGTGGTTTCATTAAGAAGACATCCCACCTTCGGAAGCGGTGCCGCATCATCCCCCATATTCACCGGCCTTGGCCCCAATGACTAATACCTGTTCCAGCACCTGAAGGATCGCTTGAGAGGAACAGGTTTTTATAGCCACGAAAAGGCTGTGATTCAATGACTGGACCAAATTTGTTAGAAGGCATAAATAGGTTGCGACGAATTTACACACGACCTAGCGCTAAAGGAAGATCAGGTAAACAAAAGAAAGTCGTGTTTGCCAAAACAATGTCTCCCAATTTTCCTGTGTTCAACCACGTCTTGAGGTTTTTTTTTTTTGCTAATTAAGCGAACTATATCATGAATCTGACTCAGCTGGTGCCCTCCAACCAGCTTCGTTTCTTTGCGGTAAGTGAACTTCTCAATGCAATTGTCCTTATAGCCTCGAAGGTCGTGAATTCTTTACCCATAATTTAATATCCTTTACATGCGTTAATCTAGCAAGATGTAATGCCGTATTTATAGATGCAAGGAAAGTAATTTTTCTAAGATTTTCCTGTTTGTTCTGTTCCTCTTTGTGGTTGTTTTATACTGTTTTATGGTCTTGCATCACTTCCACTTGGGATCATATCAGGAAGATGTAATCTGTGACTTATCATTAAAACTCGTGAGTTAGTCTAGAACAGCATCCGTTTTGTAATTGGATTACAGTTTGCGATAACAGTGAGTATAATGATGTAATAATAATAATAATGTAAAGGATAAAAATCTAAGGTTCTAAATGAATCAAGAATGACTGAATCGGTCCAAGCTCACAACCAATATGGGGTGTGTTCCATTCACATGACTTACTATACATATCTGTAACAAATGATTGTTAATAAGCTTATTCTTCAATATACTTCATGTTACTCGAGGTAAACAGCAGAAAGTCTCATTACTTAGTTCCTTATAAGTAGAAGGAAAACAAGGGAATACAGTAGGCTAAACCGCGGGGAAAAATGGAAATTGAGTTTTATTTATGGACGCTCTTTAACTACTGCGGTTTCAGCGTCCCATTCTATATTGGGCGTGAAAGCCCGCTTAATTTAGCTCAGAGGTCTCTCTATCAGGCATGAGGTTCTTTTACGTGCCGTGAATCTACGACAAGGGTCCAACGGCTTTACTTCCCTTCCGAAGGAAGCCATATTATGGATTTTTACGCAGGAAAGATCCATCGTCCTCCGCCAGGTTTGAACCCGCGACCTTGTATATACAGTTAGCATGGTAACCATCCAAACCGACAGTCAAATGTTAAAAAAAAAATATATATTATATATAATATATAATTTTGATTAAAATACCGTATGTTAAATATATTTAAATGATAAATAAAATGTATATCTTGAATTTTCTGGGAATAGTCTCTGAAACCTTCTCTTATCTGGGTGATATAATTTTTGCATAGTTGGTAAACCGTATCATACAGACAAAATTTTATCACGCAAAAAATGTAATCTCATTATTACGTACAACTTATGCTAAATACGTTTTTTTTGAGTTGACCAATTGCGAGATATTCGTTGTTTTTATTTTAAATTCCCCAATATACACTTATTTAAAATGAGAAGTCGTCATACGTTTTTATTTTGTCATCCTATTCTTGCAAATAGAACGGAATTTCAAAGACAACCGCAAAGCGACCACATCTGAAAATTATTTGACTATCGCTTAAGGCTGTTCCGTTGTAGCGATAAATAATATATATTAATAAAAGTATTTCTACAAATATTTACTGGATTAATGTGAAGTAGAAAAATACGCATTTTTAAAGAATAGTTTATTGAAGAATGGATAAGAGAAAGTCATGGTTGTAATACATCAGAATTTCTTCTCCATAAAACCTAACGCACAAAGGTATGTGCACATACATTTTTGCTAGTACAGAATAATGCTGGCATTTGCCAACCAACGACAGGAATATAAGCTATTTATATTTATTATTTAATACTTAACTATTAAAGCATTTAATGTTCTTAATTTTAAAAGGGGTTGTATACAGAAATAAATTATCAAATTATGGACGAAAGAGGGTTGTATACAACCAATGTGCGTTGCATGCTTCTCCCCCCAATACCATGTATGATGTGACACAAAGCAAGTCTAAACCAGGGAACCGGATTGAAACTTTTAACAGTTCATTAATGCACACATGTTTCAGAAAGCCAGTGTTGTCGAAGTGCTAAAAATGTCAAATACTAGTTTCCGCATATAACTGTCAAGTACTGCTTGACCACGAGAAGAAGGCGAGTAAGAGGAACGTGCTCCATAATTATTTTCTGCACTGACTCTGAAGTTCTTGTAAGTACGCTCGCATCGATAATCATAAACATCATTGTAGATAGCTCGCGCGCTAGCGTAATTATACCTATCACAACAATTAGATGTGGCAGCATACACGTATATTTGGTAGTAAACAAATTTACTATGCGAGAGTAAGCCCCCACTTTTACCTCAGACCCCGGTCGCCTACTTCTGGTGGTCCAACAGTAACTTTCCAGTCAGCTTCCACATTGAATGTGCTGTAATTAATTTACAAAACTGCAATTATTGATGGAAGCTAAACCGACAGTCAAATGTTCTAAAATGTGGTTGCTATGGGATTGAAATCCATTTCTTTACGTGACCAGGTGTTCACAAGTTCCCGTATGAGAAAAGTTTTAAGTATTTTAAAACTGAAACCAATAAAAAGAAATATCTCAAAAACGGCCAACACCACCAAAAATATATATGACAGTGTTTTAACAATATCTGCATTTTTTGTGAAGTAAATGTTTGTCTATCTCTTATGGTTTACCAGTTATGCAAAATTCAACAAAATTTATCCAGAATGAACAGATCTTTAGAAGCTATTCCCAGAAAATTTAAGATATATATTTGTGATGTAAATAGATTTAACATGCTGTGTTTTAATCAAAATCGTTAGAGCAATTTTTGAGAAAATCAAAATTTTCTAAAAATGGTCCATGTAAAGAGTAGTTGGGGGAGGGGGGAATTTTTTGTTGTTGAAAATCTTCGTGTCGCATCCTTGGAAAATACCAAATTTGGTATTTAACCGACTTCTCGTTTTTGATCTAGCTGTCCACAGAAACACAAACACGGACTTTTTTCTAATTTTTTTTGGACTCGGGAGACGTCAAAACGTATTTGCGGTGAAATCTTGGTATCGAATTTTTGGGTGGTATACACTATGTACATAATAAATGTAGAGAAAGTAAAAATTCCCAAGCCCAGCTTGATGGGCTTTCCTTGTTGAGCAAGTGGTAGATAATTACGCGTATTTTATTGTTCTTGGGTGTTTGTTGTAAAATTACTGATCGTATGAATGAATCTAGGACTTCATCTAGTTGCTAAGAGATGATCACGTGGTAGAGGTCCAGTTCAAGACATCACCTTTCCAACGCCTTGTCTACTGTGGAGGGACCGGAAGTCTAGAGGTGACACGGAACAAAGAGATATACTTGACAAGCATGACGAGGACAAAAACTCTGATCCTTGACATGTTCTTGCAGCAGTGAGGTAAAAAGCGGAGGTGGATCTCAACTTTCCTTCACGTGCACAAAGAATTTCTCGTTTGGAGTAGTGTATAGTACCAAGTGATGTATCAAATCAATTTTGGTGCAGGTACGTAGGGACCATTATGCATAATGCTATCAACTTTTATTTAAGGGGACCAACCTGTTAAAATTGCCAAAAATTCTTGAAAAATGTTGATTATTGGATTTTAGCACATTAATATACCTTGGTTCTTGTAGATTAATGCATTTTTAGCCGCTTGAAATTTA
This sequence comes from Hymenopus coronatus, assembly GCA_030762935.1. NCBI lineage: Eukaryota > Metazoa > Arthropoda > Insecta > Mantodea > Hymenopodidae > Hymenopus > Hymenopus coronatus. The sequence continues at coordinate 23,827,157 of CM060891.1, forward strand.
ACACTTTTAAATGGCAAGAAATGACATTTCATATATTAAAAGACATGTTTCTGTGAATGCATTTTTCAATGCACGTAAATGTTCCAAATGCTCCTTGGGCTGCACACTGCAACCAAGCAGTTTGATTTTATTTTCTCCTTACGTAGTATGTACATTGAGTGTAGAAAAGGATTGTATTGCACCAAAAATTCGATATCGAGAATTCACCAGAAACACATATTTTGATAACCCCTGACTCCAAAAAAACAGCATTTTTAGAATCAGTATAGATCAAAAACGAAAAGTCGGTTAAATACCAAACTTGGTATTTAAGTTCAGTATCTCCCAAGAATGCGACACGAAGATTTTCAAGAAAACCCCCACCACAACTACCCTTTACGTGGAAAAAATGTCGAAAATTTAGACTTTCTCAAAAATCGCTGTAACGATTTTGATATTAATCTCGTATATTTAAGATATTTACATGACAAATAAAATGTATATTTTGAATTTTCTGGGAATAGCCTCTAAAAACCTCTTTATCCTGCAGAATTTTACAAAACTCATATGAACCGTAAGAGATAGACAAAACATAATCACTTTAAAACACATAATTTGTGACACTTAAGTTTTTCTTTTAGAGTGAGTTTTCGAGATGTTCCTTGTTATTAGTTTCAATTTTAAACTACATAATTCTTCTCAACGGGACCATGCAGATGGAACCAAATCTCAATTGTTTCACATACGATCTGCTTTTAAAATATTTGATAATTGCTTTAGCCTAGTGTATTACCTTATTTCTCTTCTGCTTACAAGGAAGCAAGTAATAAGAGCAATTCTGTTAATGTTTATCTTGATTAACATGATGTAGGTAGAAGAACCTTTTTTAAGGATAGTTTGTATATGGAACAGCTAGTGAAAGTTGTGAACGGAGCACATTCGATTTTTATTGCCTTTGAGTGTACGCGGCAGAGAAAACAATAACTGCTTTAGCCTATGACAGCTTTATTAGAAGTTCATGGTAATATATTCACCTGACACTTGACAATGAGTTCGGTTTTATACCAATGTTAATCAGTTTCTGCTATTTGATTGGTAAGCGCTCTGATCCTACGATGTCGTCCCTCAAGGCCGGAAGATGTGCCCTGCATCTTGGCTGTGCATGAGAATTGCATGTTTGTGTTCGGTTCTTCTCGAGTGAAGGGCAAGAGAGCATGCGCGTGGCATAACTAATTTATTAAAACGCTAATCGACCCTCAATAGCCGTCTAGCTACACTTGGTGACGTGCGTTTACGTATGCGTGACGTAATATGAGAGACCTCTGCCAGCGTGGTAGCGTCTTCCGCGAATCTCTTAGCTGAAAACGCCTACGCGTGGCCACCACATGCCAACAGATTTATTTTTGTTGTTAATTACTGTTGAAAAACAGTTATTTCTTTGTCTAGCTTCTTCTACAATGCACATAGAAGATAGAGAAGGTATTGTATTCCACTAAAAAATTCGATACCGAGATTTCACCGTAAATATATGTTTTGAGAGCCCCAGAATCCAAAAAATCTGATGATTTTATTATTCACATTACTTTCTCTACATCTCGGTAACAAATTACTGTTAATAAGGTTATTTTTCTATCTACTTCATGCTAATCCAGATAAACATTAGCAGAAACGGTTTTATTACTTGCTTTTTTGTAAGTAGAAGGGAAGTAAGGGAATAACTAGGTTAAAGTGATAGTCAAATCGTTTAAAAGCTGGTTGCCATGTGGACAAATTCCCGTATGTAAACATTCTAAGTATTTTAAAACTGAAACCAGTAAGAAGAAATACTCATAAATGGCCAACTCCTGGAAAATAATGTATATGACATAAATTATGTGTTTTACATTGCTTGTATGTTCTTCAGAGGCTATTTCTAGATAGTAAGAGATATGAATTTTATTTTTAATACAAATATCTTTGATATACTACATTTAATCAAAATCGCTAGAGCCATTTTTGAGAAAATAAACATTTTCGAAACATTTTCTATGTAAATAGTAGTTTGGAGGTGGAAGATTTTCTTGAAAATTTTCGTGTCCATTCTAGGAAGATACTGCACTTAAATACAAAGTTTGGTGTTTAACCAACTTTGCGTTTTTGAGTAAAGCTGTCCACAGAAACACACGGATCTTTTTCAAAAAATCTGATGTGTACCATTCACATGACTTTCTCCATATCCCTGCAACAAATAATTCTTAAAAAACTTATGCTTCTATTTACTTTATGCTAATCAGAAAAAATTAGCAGAAATAGTCTTATTACTCGCATCCTTGTAAGTAGAAGCGAAATAAGGGACAACCGTAGGTTAAAGTGATAGTCAAAAACTGGTTGCTATGTCAATGAAGTTCCTTTGTTTATATGGATAGGAGTTGACAAGTTCCAGTATGAGAAAAGTATACGTTTTTCATAGCAGAAACCAAAAATAAGGAATGTCACAAAAACGACGAACTCCACGAAAAAAATGTATATAACATAAATTGTGTGTTTTAATGTGCTCTACATTTTTTGTGTAGTAAGTTTTTGTCCATTTCTTACGGTTTAGCAGTTATTCAAAATTTAGTAAAATTCATCCAGAATAAACTACTCTTCAGAGGCTATTCCCAGAAAATTCAAGATATACATTTCATTTGTCAGGTAAATATATTTAATATCCGAAATTTTAATCAAAATCGTTAGAGCCATTTTTGAGAAAATCGAAATTTTCGAAAAAAGTTCCATGTAAAGGGTAGTTGGGGGTGGGGGAATTTTTCTCAAAATCTTCGTGTAGCATTCCTGGAAGATACTAAACGTAAATACCAAGTTTGGTATTTTACCGACTTTTCGTTTTTGAGTTATCGTGTTCACAGGCACACGGACACACACACACACACACACACACACACACACACACACACACACGGACCTTTTTGTGAAAATGTTTTTTTTTGGATATTGGGGACCCTAAAACATATATTTCCGGTGAAATCTCGGTATCGAATTTTTGGTGGAGTGCAATACTTTCTCTATACACTATACATAGTGCGTATGGAGAAAGTAAAAAGTATTTCTTTATGGATTCATAGATCCTCAAAGCGTGTATTTTCGGCGAAATCCTTATTTCGAATTTTTGGGTGCGATACAATACCTGCTCTACCGATTATGTACATTGGTCATATGTGCTAGAGAAAGTAATACGCTTAGTATAAATAGGAATAGTTTGTCGTAGAATCGGTAGGGAACGTTATGTGAGTGTAGCTTGTTAAATATATGTACTTTTATTTGTTTCAAACCATGGATGTTGTACAAAAAGAAATGCACACATTCGGTAACCGAAGATGTATATTCCGAAAATTGAAACTTCTTGATTCACATAATCAGCATCGCTTTAAGCTGTAGGAGTAGGTCAGCGTGAGAGAAGAAGTAAGATTTTATTACATGATTGCAGCAATTTCAAGTAGCTTGACGTTTTCGAAATTGTAGGCCACAAAATGGTTCGTAGAAGATTGATGGAGGGTAATAATCGTGTATTACCGATCGATCTTCAATAAGAGTAACGTTAACAACTAAATTTGGTATTTAAGTTTAGCATCTTCGAAGAATGCGACACGATCCTTTACATGGAAAGCGTTGTTTTTCACAAAAATGCTCTAACGATTTTGATTAAAATACCGCATATTAAATATATTTACCTGACAGATAAAATGTATATCATGCATTTTCTGGGAATAACCTATGAAGACCTCTTTACTCTGGATGAGTTTTGCAGAATTTTGCACAGCGGTTAAGCCGTAGGAGACAGACAAAAACACTACACAAAAATCTGATGTGTTCCATTCACATGACTTTCTGTACTTCTGTGTAACAAATTATCGTTAGTAAACTTATTCTTTCTTCTATTTACTTCAAGCTAATCGAGAAAAAAATTAGCAGAAATAGTCTTATTACTTGCTTCCTTGTAAGTAGAAGCGAAATTTGGGAGTATCATAGGTTAAAGTGAAGTCAAAAGCTGGTTACTAGGTGACTGAAGTTCCATTGTTCGTATGGACACGAGTTGACAAATTCCTGTATGAGAAAAAAAAAACAAGTTTTCCAAAGCTGAAACCAAAAACAAGGAATATCTCAAAAAAGATCAACTCCTCGAAAAAAATGTATATAACATAAATTGTGTGTTTTAATGTACTCTTCATTTTTTGTGTGTTAAGTTTTTGTCCATCTCTTACGGTTTAGCAGTTATGCAACATTCTTCCAGAATAAAGTACTCTTCAGAGGCTATTCCCAGAAAATTCAAGATATACATATTATTTGTCAGGTAAATATCTTTAATATATGATATTTTAACCAAAATCGTTAGAGCCATTTTTGAGAAAATCGAAATTTTCGAAAAATTTTCCATATAAAGGGTAGTTGGGGTGGGGGGATTTTCTTGAAAATATTCGTGTCGCATTCTTGGAAGATACCAAACTTAAATACCAAGTTTGGTATCTGACGGTCTTTTCGTTTTTGAGCTATGCTGTCCACAGACACACAGACAGACACGCACCCACACGGATCTTTTTCCAATTTTTTTTTTGAGTTCAGGTGGACCCAAAACGTGTATTTCCGGTGAAATCTCGGTATCGAATTTTTGGGTGCAATACAATACTTTCTCTATACACTATATACATTGTACGTGTAGAGAAAGTAAAAAGCAGGTTATACTAAATTCTCTCTGAATGAAGAGGATTTCACAGGCTATTCAAGAAAAGTCAAGAATTAGGTTTTACTCATGAAGTTATCTTCAATACATTGTAACAAAAACTCCTTGTTTACTCTAAAAATAATGTTTTACTTCTTCCACAAAATTATACAGTCAGAACCTGCTCACAGCTCTCTTTTTTCGATCCTTCTGCAATAATTCTTGTATAAGATTCCTTTCGACGTTTGCTGCGGCGGCTGTTACTACTCTGCATACTCTGAATTTCCCGTCGAAACTCACTCAACTGCTGCCTGTTATACCTCTCAGTTGAAACTGAACTCTAGGCAGGGCTTGATTCCTCCTTTTATACCTGTCGATCACGTGGCAGGAAGCTTCCAGAAACAGTTGCACGAGGAAAACCATCGCAGGTATCACACACTCACTCAGGGCGGCTTCAAAGAACTTGCCTATGGCACACGTGTCCACTAACGCAGGTGTAACATGGACGGCAGCAATCAGCTGTGTCATTCACACACTTCGGCACACGCAGGCGTAGTCACAGTATGGTATTTTTAAGCCCGCCTGGGTAGTATGGTGGTAGCATGTCTGCCTCACCTTCAACACGTCGCGAGTTCGAATCTCGCTTAGGGTGTTGCCTGATAAGTTTTTTGGGGGGGTTTTCCCTTATCCTGAGAAGATGAATGTCGAGTAACTTTAAGCTCCATGGACCACGAGAATATTTGAGCATTTTTTTACCAAGTTCATTCATCGTCTGAAATGATCAACAAGGTTAAGCTACAATAAATGCATAAATAAATAAAAAGTGGTATTTTATTCAAAATCGTTAAAGGCATGTTTGAGAAATTAAAACATTCCATGTAAAGGGTAGTTGGCTATAGGAGGGATATTTGAAAACATTTTGTGTCACATCTTTGGAAGATATTAAATTTAAATGCGAAGTTTGGTTATTATCAAACTTTTTGTTTTTAGTAATGCTATTCTCAGATACACACACGGACCTTTGTTTATATTCAGGCGTCCTCAAAACATGTATTTACGCTGAAATATCGGTATAAACTTTTTGGGTGTAATATAATATTCCCCTATTTATTATATGCACGTAGCAGAGAAATTAAAAATCATTTGTGTTTGACCGATACTTCTTTCGAATAGACGCACTGAAAATGTGGAAATTTAAATTGACAATCATAGAAAAGCCCGCGTAAACAGGGCAGGAAAGAGAACACGATTTGAATTGGGTGTCGCTGGCAATTAAATGTAGATTCGCTCAACGCTCCGTGATTCCAGGCTAGATGGAAGATATCTTTCCTAATCGGATATGCTGAACACGGTCAGCGCACATCATTTGTTACCACGGAAAGCAAAAGACTCCAGCTTCACTTCCGCTCCAGGAAAACCAGTGTGCATGGTGTGCATTTTTTCCTGTGCAATTTTTTTTCCTGGTAATAAATCCGGTGATGACTGGGCAATCCTGTTGCATAAGTCATTCATTATTTATTAGTCATCCTAGCGCCCACTGCCTAAATCCTGTCTATAGTGCCACCGGGGCTACTGTTAAGTTTTTTCTGCTAAAGAGGCTTGTCTTTCGATTTGTTTCCGTAGTATAAAAATCTGATGTGTTCCATTCACATGCCTTTCTCTACAGCACTGCAATAAATTATTGTTAAAAAGCTTATGCTTCTATTTACTTCCTGCTAATCGGTAAAAAATTAGCAGATATAGTCTTATTACTTGCTTCCTTGTAAGTAGAAGCGAAATAAGGGAGTACCATAGGTTAAAGTGATGGTCAAAAGCTGGTTGCTATGTGACTGAAGTTCCTTTGTTTGTATGAACACGAGTTCACAAAGTCCTGTATGAGAAAAATGGTTTTTATAGCTGAAACCAAAAACAAGGAATATCTCAAAAACAATCGACTCCACGAAAAATATGTATATAACATAAATTGTGTGTTTTAAAGTGTTCTACATTTGTTGTGTGGTAAGTTTTTGTCCATCTCTTACGGTTTAGCAGTTATGCAAACTTTCGTAAAATTGACCCAGAATAAAGTAGTATTCAGAGGCTATTCCCAGAAAATTCAAAATATACATTTTATTTGTCAGGTAAATATCTTTAATATACGATATTTTAATCAAAATGGTTAGAGCCATTTTTTAGAAAATCAACATTTTCGAAAAAAGTTCCATGTAAAGGGTAGTTTGGGGTGGAGGCATTTTTCTCAAAATCTTCGTGTCGCATCCCTGGAAGATACTAAACTTGAATACCAAGTTTGGTATTTTACTAACTTTTCGTTTTTGAGTTATCGTGTTCACAGACATACGGACACACACACGGACCTTTTTCTGAAAATACTTTTTACTTTCTCCATACGCACTATGTACATAGTGTATAGAGAAAGTATTGCACCACTAAAAATTCGATACCGAGATTTCACCGGAAATATATGTTTTAGGGTCCCCAATATCCAAAAAAAGCATTTTCACAAAAAGGTCCGTGTGTGTGTGTGTGTGTGTCTGTGAACATGATAACTCAAAAACGAAAAGTCGGTAAAATACCAAACTTGGTATTTAAGTTTAGTATCTTCCAGGGATGCGACACGAAGATTTTGAGAAAAATCCCCCACCTCCAACTACCCTTTACATGGAACTTTTTTCGAAAATTTTGATTTTCTCAAAAATGGCTCTAACGATTTTGATTAAAATTTCGTATATTAAACATATTTACCTGACAAATAAAATGTATATCTTGAATTTTCTGGGAATAGCCTCTGAAGAGTAGTTTATTCTGAATGAATTTTACTAAATTTTGAATAACTGCTAAACCGTAAGAGATGGACAAAAACTTACTACACAAAAAATGTAGAGCACATTAAAGCACACAATTTATATTATAAACATTTTTTTCGTGGAGTTCGTCGTTTTTGTGACATTCCTTATTTTTGGTTTCTGCTATGAAAAACGTATATTTTTCTCATACAGGAACTTGTCAACTCCTATCCATATAGACAAAGGAACTCCATTGACATAGCAACCAGCTTTTGACTATCACTTTAACCCTCAGTTGTCCCTTATTTCGCTTCTACTTACAAGGAAGCGAGTAATTAGACTATTTCTGCTATTTGTTTCTGATTAGCAGAAAGTAAATAAAAGTATAAGCTTTTTAAGAATAATTTGTTGCAGGGATATGGAGAAAGTCATGTGAATGGTACACATCAGATTTTTTTGGATACAGGGGACCCTAAAACATATATTTCCGGTGAAATCTCGGTATCGAATTTTTTGGTGGAGTGCAATACCTTCTCTATGCAGTATGTACATAGTGCGTATAGAGAAAGAAAAATCTGATGTGTTCCATTCAAATTGCTTTCTGTAGCTGTTCCAAATATAAACTATTCTTACAAAAGTTTAATATTTTATGTACATCATGCTAATCGAATTAATTGGTCTTATTACTTGTTTCCTTGTAAGTAGGATGGAAATAAGGGGAATACATTATGCCAACGCAATAGTCAGATCTTTTAAAAGCTGGTTGCTATGTGAAACATCGCTTTGTTTGGTCTCGTTTGAGTATAGTTAGTTGAAAACTAAACCCAATACCAAGGAATATCTCAAAAACGGTCAGCTCTACATATAAAACGTATCTTATGTTGTAAATTATGTGTTTTAACGATATCTGCATTTTTTGTATTAAAATGTTGCCTATCTCCTACGGTTGTGCAAAATTCTGCAAAACTCATCTAGAATAGAGAGGTCTTCAGACGCTATTCCTGGGAAATCCAAAAATACATTTTATTTGTGAGAAAAACAAAATTTTCAAAAATGTTTCCATGTAAAGGGTAGTTTACGTTGGGGGGATTTTTCTTTTAATCTTCGTGTCGCATCGTTAGGTAATACTAAATATAAATGCCAATTTTAGTTTTTAAATGTCTTTTCGCTTTTGAGTTAGACTGTCCACACACACACACACACACACACACACACACACACACACCTACACATATATATATATTTTTTTTTCTAAAATGCTTCTTTTGGACTCAGGGGACCTCAAAACATATTTCTGGTTTTCGATATCGAATTTTTGGGTGGAATTTAGTAGGTATCTATCTGTACATTGTATACACATACCTGCTAGAGAAAGTTGGTGCGTTTGTGTATGTGTATGAACACCATAATTCAGAAATAGTCACTAAAATACTAAGCTTGGTATTTAAGTTTAGTAATTTACAAGGATGCGACTCAAAGATATTGAGAAAAATCCGCACACTACAAACTACGTTTTACTTGAGAAACATTACCATAGTTTTTCTCAAAAATAGATCTAACGATTTTGATTAAAATACCGCATATTAAAGCTATTTACATGACAAAATGTATACCTATTTTAAATATTTTGGGTGTTGCTCTCTTCATTCTGGATGACTTGCATAAGTGGTAAGCCGTAAGAGATAGACAGAAAGTTACTTCATAAAACATGAAGAGCCCGTTAAAACACACGGTTTACATCACATACAATTTTTACTTTCTCTACACGTACCATGTACGTAGTGTGTATAGAAGGTATTGTAGTACACCCAGAAATTTGATACCGAGATTTCACCGGAAATGCATGTTTTGAGACTCCCTGAATAAAAAAAAAAGCATTTTTAGAAAAATGTCCGTGTGTGTGTCGTCTGTCAGTCTGTGTGTATGTGTGTGTCTGTGGGCAGCATAGCTCAAAGACGAAAAGTCCGTTAAAAACCAAACTTGGTATTTAAGACATTGAACTTTTTTCGAAAATTTTGATTTTCTCAAAAATGGCTCTAACGAGTTTGATTAAAATATCGTAAATTAAAGATATTTACCTGACAAATAAAATGTATATCTTGAATTTTCTGGAAATAGTCTCTGAAGAATATTTCATTCTGGATGAATTTTGTGGAATTTTACACAACTGCTAAACCGTAAGCGATAGACAAAACCTTACAACATAAAAATGTAGATCAGGATAAAGCACACAATTTATGTTATACACCTTTTTTTCGTGAAGTTGATCGTTTTTGGGATATTCCTTGTTTTTGGTTTCAGCTTTGAAAAACTTGCACTTTTCTCATATAGGAATTTGTCAACTCTTGTCCATACAAACAAAGGAACTTCAGTCACATAGCAACCAGCTTTTGACTACCATTTTAACCTATGGTACTCTCTTATATCGTGTATACTTATAAGGGAGCAAGTAATAAGACTATTTCTGATAATTTTTCTCAATTAGCACGAAGTAAATGGATACAATCATACAAGCACTGCTACTTCCTGGGAAACACGAGCAAGGCTATGTACAATTTTTAGAGCCTATAAGGGGGAACCTGCATGGAAAGACATATCCAAACGATTATTAAAGCCATTATACTGTGGGAGGAATGATCACTCAGAAAAAATAAGAAATAGGCAACAGAAAACAGACATAGGTAAATTCTCCTTCACAGATAGAACAATAAACGAATGGAACAAAATACCTGCAGATTTACTGGAGTCTTTGCCTCATAGTGTAAATAGTTTTAAAAAGAGACTAAAGAGGAGTGATTTATAGTCAGGATAGTAAATAAAAATATTGCGTTATTATTACTGTTGTTACAATTATGTATGTATTAGTATCATTGGCATTTTAACTGTGTATTATTCACATTATTGTTTAACTCATTGTATTATTACATTGACAGCGCTGCCACCGGGCCACGCCCTCAGCAGTGAAATAAAGTATCTATATATAATCTTTTTAACAATTATTTGTTGCAGAGACGTAGAAAAGTCATGTGAAGGGAACACATAAGATTTTGTTTCGAAATGGCACAGAAGACGTTCACCTTCGGTGAGTCTCCACCATCTTCTGTACTATTATGGGATTTTTGGTCCCCCATATGCGCATATTGTACCAATTTACTTATTCTGAGACATGAAAATTGGCTTCGTCGCAAAAGACGAAATCTTTGCATCTTTTATCATTTTTAGCATTATCTTTGAGAGCTTGATGAAGCTGAAGCCTCTATGGTTTAAACCCAAGTCTCTTCCGAAAAAGCTACCATGCTGTTATCGCGAGATCACAAACGCAACACGTGCACGTGTAGTGAACTTAAAATGGCTGCGCTGATAAGCTTCCCTTACACGATTTACTGTTTCTTCGCTGGGTCCCGGACGTTCTTGGCGACCAGCGATGCACAGAAACCCTTCATCACGGAGTTTCAGAACTGGTACTGTTGAACATATGTGATGCTTTTTATTTTCACTATACGTACCATGTGCAGCATTTTCAGAAAAAGGTCCATGTGTCTGTTAACACAACTCAAAAACGAAAAGTCGGTAAAATACCAAATTTGGTATTTAAGTTTAGTACCTTCCAGGGATGCGACACGAATATTTTGAGAAAAATCCCCCCATCCCAAACTACCCTTTATATGGAACTTTTTTTCGAACATTTTGATTTTCTCAAAAATGGCTCTAACGATTTTGAATAAAATATCATATATTAAAGTTATTTACCCGACAAATAAAACGCATATCTTGAATTTTCTACGAATTGCCTCTGAATACCTCTTTATTCTGGATGCATTTTACGGAGTTTTGCATAACTGCCAACCCGTAAGAGATGGAGAAAGATTTACCACACAAAAAATGTAGAGCACGTTAAATCACACAATTTATGTTATATACATTTGTTTCGCGGAGTTGATCGTTTTTTAAATATTCCTTGTTTTTGGTTTCAGCTTTAAAAAAACTTCACTTTTCTCATACTTATAAGGAAACAAGTAATAAGACTATTTCTACTAATTTTTTTCGATGAGCATGAAGTAAATAGAAGCATAATTTTTTTAACAATCATTTGTTGCAGAGATGTAGAGAAAGTCATGTGAATGGAGCACATCAGATTTTTAAAATTGTGCTCGAAAATGTCTCTGCACAGTCACAACCGATAAGGTTCGTGCGTATTCCAACACTACATTTATTTACTCACAAAGACTGCTCAGGCTTAGTAATCGCCATTTTCTAGTTATTGATAACTACTGGCACCTGGTGATAAATCATGGCAACTAAGCGCGGGCTTTCGTTTAAACAAAACTTGGAGAGTTTCTCTCTCTATTGGCACAATTATTACTGTTATATACCGCGTACTTAACTTTTTATTAAACCTTAATATGTTTCACGAACTTATAAATAACCCTATATATTTAATATACGGTATTTTAATTAAAATCGTTGCATCTTGCCAACGGCCATACCATGCTGAAAACACCGGTTCTCGTCCGATCACCGAAGTTAAGCAGCATTGGGCGTGGTCAGTACTTGGATGGGAGACCGTTTGGGAACACCACGTGCCGTTGGCATTGACCACTTTTATCGCCCTCCGTGGTGTAATGGCTACCATACCCAAGGTCGCGGGTTCAAACCCGGCGGAGGACGATGGATTTTTTCGGGTGTAAAAATCCTTAGCATGGCTTCCTTCGGAATGGAAGTAAAGCCGTTGGTCCCGTGTCGTAGATTTACGGCACGTAAAAGAACCTCAAGCCTGATAAGAGAGGCGTCTGAGCAAAATTAAGCGGTCTTTGACACCCAATATAGAATGGAATGCTGAGAACCACAGCAGTTAAAGAGCGTCCATAAATAACACGCCATTTCCATTGCATCATATTTTGAGGGAAAAAAAAAAGAAAAAAAAAATACAGTTAAAGGGTAATTTGCGAGGGAGGATTTTCTTAAAAATCTGATGTGTTCCACTCACATGACTTTCTCTACATCTCTGCAACAAATTGTTGTTAAAAACCTTATGCTTCTATTTCCTTCATTCTAACCGAGAAAAGATTAGCAGAAATAATCTTATTACTTGCTTCTTTGTAAGTAGAAGCGGAATAAGGGAGTACCATATGTTAAATTGATAGTCAAAAGATGGTTGCTATGTGACTGAAGTTTCTTTGTTTATATGGACAGGAGTTGACAAAGTATGAAAAGTATGTTTTTCAAAGCTGAAACAAAACACAAGTAATATCTTAAAAACGATCAATTCCACGAAAAAAGTATAACATAAGTTGTGTATTTTAATGAGCTCTACATTTTTTGTATGGTAAGTTTTTGTCCATCTCATATGGTTAAGTAGTTACGCAAAATTCCGTAAAATTAATCCAGAATAAAGTAGTCTTCAGAGGCTATTCCCAGAAAATTCAAGATATACATTTTATTTGTCAAGTAAATGTCTTGAATATACGGGATTTTAACCAAAATCGTTAGAGCCATTTTTAAGAAAATCAAAATTTTCGAATTTTTTTCCATGTAAAGGGTATTTTGGGGTGGGGGATTTTCTTTAAAATCTTCGTGTCGCATCCTTGGAAGACACCAAACTTAAATACCAAACTTGGTTTTTAACGGTCTTTCCATTTTTGAGCGATGCTGCCCACAGACACACACACAGACAGACAGACAGACTGACAGACACACACTCACACGGACATTTTTCTAAAAATGCTTTTTTTTTATTCAGGGGTCTCAAAACATATATTTCCGGTGAAATCTCGGCATCGAATTTTTGGGTGCAATACAATACCTTCTCTATACACTATATACATAGTACCTATAGAGAAAGTAAAAATCTGATGTCTTCCATTCACATGACTTACTCTGCATCTCTGCAACATAATATTGTTAAAAAGCTTATGCTTCTATCTATTTCATGCTAATCGAGAAAAAATTAACAGAAATAGTCTTATTACTTGCTTCCTTATAAGTGGAAGCGAAATAAGGGAGTCCCATAGGTTAAAGTGATAGTCAAAAGCTGGTTGCTAAGTGACTGAAGTTCCTTTGTTTGTGCGGACAGGAGTTGGCAAATTCCTGCATGAGCAAAGTATGTTTCTCAAAGTGAAACAAAAAAAGGAATATCTTAAAAAATATCAATTTCACTAAAAAAATGTATATAGCATAAATTGTGTGTTTTAATGTGCTGTACATTTTTTGTGTGGTAAGTTTTTGTCTATCTCTTATGGTTTAGCAGTTACGCAAAATTCCGTAAAATTGATCCAGAATAAAGTAGTCTTCAGAGGCTATTCCCAGAAAATTCAAAATATACATTTTTTTGTCAGCTAAACATCTTTATATACGAAATTTTAATCAAAATCGTTAGAGCCATTTTTGAGAAAATAAAATTTTCGAAATTTTTTACATATAAAGGTAGTTTGGGGTGGGGGGATTTTTATCAAAATCTTCGTGTCGCATCCCTGGAAGATACTAAACATAAATACCAAGTTTGGTATTTTACCGACTTTTCGTTTTTGAGTTATCGTGTTCGCAAGTACACGGACACACACACACACACATGGACCTTTTTCGAAATTTTTTTTAGATAAAGGGGACCCTAAAACATGTATTTCCGTTGAAACCTCGGTATCGAATTTTTGGGTGGAGTGCAATACCTTCTCTATACATTATGTACATAGTGCGTATAGAGAAAGTAAAAATGAAAATTGTGGCGTGTCTGCTAGTGTGTGCGTACGTGTCTGTGGACAGCATAGCTATAAAACGAAAATACCGTTAAAGACGAAACTTGGTATTTATATTTAATATCTTCCAAAATGCGACACGAAGATTTTCAAGAAAATCCCTCCACCACAAACTACCATTTACAAGGAAAAATGTTCGAAAAAAAATCTTTTTTCTAAAAGTCTCTAAGGATTTTGAATAAAATACCGTATATTAAAGGTATTTACATCACAAATAAAATGTATATTTTGAATTTTCTAGTCATAGCTTCCGAAGACTTCTTTACTCTGGAGAGTTTTGCAGAATTTTGCTTAGCGGTTAAGCCGTAAGCGATAGACTAAACTAATTACCACAAAAAGTAGAACTCTTTAAAACACATAATTTTTTGTCATATTCGTTTTTCTAGTTGAGTTCACAGTTTTCCAGATAATCCTTGATACTGGTTTCAATTTTAAAGTATCTTTTGTCAAATATCAATTGTTTCTCAGAGCGACCAGTTTTTAAAAGATTTGGCAATCGCTTTAGCTTAATGTATTCGTTTATTTCCCTTCTCCTTACAAGGAAGCAAATAACAAGACGAATTCTGTTAATGTTTATCTCGATTAGCATGATGTAGATACAAGAATAATCTTTAATAAGAATAGTTTGAATATTGAACTCATCAGATTTTTTTTGTTTTGCAAAAATTGTAACCAATTTTCTCAAACTATGAGACGTATGGGACATTTTGATTTGCATAATAAAATGCATTGTATACATAATAAAATGTATAAAGTTATGTATTTTCCTCAAAGTATTTATCCAATTTGAATGCAGTTTGGTATGTATATTAACTAAGCAGATTGGAATCAGAGTAACGTGTTCAGAAAATCTTTACAGAAATATGGCAATATAGAAAATTCACCCCGTGTCACTAAAATGCCTGTTTTGGTTTCAGGGAACGTGGAAACATGTATTTGCGGTGACAGCTCCATACTAAATGTATGGTGAATAAATACGTACTAGAGGAAGTGAAAAGAAATTAAATGCAAGCGTACCATCTGTGTAATTCACAGCAGATGTTGAAAACAAACTTTTACTGAGTTACCGAATTACTTCTCCTCGATAGAGCATTTTTAATGCCGGACGAAGAACGATCGATCCATCAATCGAACTTTCCTTTCGAGGCGAAACTACGGAACGCTTCGCTATTTGCTATGTTGACGTCACCATTACCATGCCCGCATTGTACACCATTGTTAGCCTACGTTCTCGTGCCGGTGACGTCAGGACACTTGGCTTCTGTTCCTGGAACGAGTGTTTTGACTTCTCCAATCAGCTGACAGACGTTTATGGCATACAGTTCTCAAAACTACTTAAATGTTAACCTAGTTAGCACATGCTTCATTTAGTATCTCAAAATGACTGCAGTTTTCTATTCTAAACGTTTCGATGATATAACAAATGTACCGCCCATAACTACGGGAAGCCCAAGGGATCAGCTAAGTGGTTGACAGAATGGTTAAGTAGGGTTATGGTTCGTATGAGGGTGCCACATGTTCATATCTGCTGTACCACCAATCAGAGCTATGTATACTGTCTCTAGCACATACAGTCGCCCTCCGTGGTGTAATGGTTACCATGCTAACTTCATATACCCAAGTTCGCGGGTTCAAACCCGGCGGAAGACGGATTTTTTCGGGCGTAAAATTCCTCAGCATGGCTTCCTTCGGAAGGGAAGTAAAGCCGTTGGTCCCGTGTCATAGATTTACGGCACGTTAAAGAACCTCAAGCCTGAAAGAGAGGCCTCTGACAAAATTAAGCGGTCTTTCACGCCCAATTTGGAATGGGACGCTGAGAACCACAGCAGTTAAAGAGTGACCATTTCCATTTCTAGCACATACACAGTAGATAGAGAAGGCATTGCATTTTACCCAAAAATCAGTACTTAGATTTCACCGGAAATGCATGCTTTGAAGACCCCTGAATAAAATATTTTAGAAAACGTTCGGTGCGTGTGTGTCAACACGATGACTTAAAACCAAAACTCATTAAAGTTCAGCAAGCTTCAAGCAAGGCCACTCGCCTCTCACCTAGGCGGCCACAGATGGGGTTTGTGGTGGACAAAGCGGCGCAAGGACGGGTTTTCTAGGCTTCTATTTCCACTGCCATCGCATTCAACTGGTGCTCCATCTTCATTCCGTGTATCATCAGTGTCATAGCCTGCGGTGCCATAGTAGTAAAAGTGGGCGTTAAATGCTATTAAAAATCCTTCAATGATGCGACACGAACATTTTCAAGAAAATCCCCCGTTCCAAATTACCGTTAACTTTTGGAAAAATGTTCGAAATTTTCGATTTTCTGAAAAATGGATTCAACGATTTTTATTAAAATAACGTACATTAAAGTTATTTACACGATAAATAAAATATATATTTTGAATTTCTTGGGAACTTGTAAGCATAACTGGTAAGCCATTTACTACACAAAAAATATATACTCGGTTAAAACAATTAATTTGTCATATAACTGCATCTTTATATAGTTAACCACTTCCCAGATATTCCTTGTTATTGGTTTTAAAGTATCCAGCATTAAGTCTTTTCTCAATTGAAAAATATATATATAAACGTATTCACGTGTTTATTAATTTTTCTAGCGCGTATGTACAATGTATATCGTGGGTAGAGAATGTATTGAATTCCACCCACTACTTCGATGCCTTTATTTCCCCGGAATTACTTGCTTTAAGGTCTCCTAAATAAAAAAAACAAATCTTTTTAGAAAAAAATGTCCGCGTGTTTATATCTATGAACACGATAACTTATAAACGAAAAGTCGGTTAGATACCAAATTTTATATTGAAATTCAGCATTTTCAAGGAAACATTCGAAGATTTTTAGCAAAATTCCCTGACCCCAAACTACCCTTTATATGGAAGATTTTTGGAAATTTTCGATTTTTTTTCAATGTTGAAGACATTTACAAGACAATTAAAATGAATATCCGAATGAATAGCCTCAGAAAACCTCTTCTTTCTGGATAACTTTTGCATTGCTGGTAAACTTTAAGAGAGACAAAAACTTGCTATAGAAAAATGTAGATCTCGTTAACACATCCAATTTATGTCATATATATCCTTTATGTGGAATGATTCCTTTCCGAGATATTCCTTGTTTTTATTGTTTCATTTGTATAGCCCCTTTAACATCAATGGTCATATCGGGGGCTTTCACTTGTGAAACTGTAGGTTCAGAACATTTGGTTAAACTTTATATTACTAAACACACGCACAGTCATTCTCACATTCATACTTCCAGACTCTGTGGGGGATAGGGAATAATTCCGGTTAAAGAAAAATTCCCCGCCCCAGCCGGGAATCGAACCCGGGACCTCCGGGTGAGAAGTCAGCTCGCTGACCACTCGACCACGGATGCAGTCTATTTCTATTCCTTGTTATTGTTTTCAATCTTAAAAGACTTAATCTATGACTCATATTTCTTTTATTTTACTCCAGGCCATGCAAAGAGAACCGAATTTCAATGACTATAAAATATTTGACTATAACTTTAGTCTGTGTATTTCCTTATTTCCCTTCTATTCATAAGGAACAACAATAAAACCATTTTTGTTAGTGTTTTTCTTGATTAGGCTGAAGGAGATAAAAGCTTAAGCTATTGTAAGAACAGTTTGTTTCTGAACAAGTAGAGGTCATGTGAAGGCACACATCCGATTTATGTTTACTTTATCTTGTATATAACAGATAGATACAGAGGGTAGGTATTGCATTCCACCCAACAATTCAATACCGATATTTCATTAGAAATACACATTTTTGGGATCCCCTGCATTCAGAAAAAGTATTTTTAGGAAAAGGCCCATGTGTGTTTGTGTGAATGTAAGTGCGTGGGCGTGTGATCATGAACAGCTTAATTCAAAAACGAAAACTTCGTTAAATACAAATCTTGGTATTTCAATTCAGCATCTCTTAAGATTGAGACACGAAGATTTTCTAGAAATCGCCCCACCACAAACTACCTTTTACATTAAAAGATTTTTCGAAATTTTCGATTTGCTCGAATATGGCTATAGCGATTTTGATTAAAATACTGTACATGAAAGATGTTTACTTGACACAATTTATATTTCAAATTTTCTGGGAATAGCCCCTTAAGTCCTCTTCATTCTGAATGACTTTGTATAATTGGTAAACCTAAGAAGTAAACAAAAACGCATTGCACGAAAAAGTAGATCTTGCTAAAACACTCAATTCATGTCACGTACTGACAGTATTTTTGTGCAGTTGGCCATTTCTAAGATATTCCCTTGTTATTAGTTTTAATTTCAAAATACTTAAACTTTTCTCAAATGGGTATGTGTCATTCCTGTTACTTTTTTTATGCTCCTGGCCATGCAAAGAGAACTGAATCTCAACACATAGCAACCAGAATTTAACTGAACTGTAATTAGACCATTTCTGCTAATGTTTATTTCGATTAGCATGAAGTAGGTAGGAGAATAAGCTATTGCAAGAATAGCTTGTTGCAGAGTATCTAGAGATTTGTTTTTTTTTTTAATCATTTTATTTAAAGTGGCTTTAACTCAAGGTTGTTGTAACGCGACTTCTCATTAGGGTTACAAAGTATTCACAGTGTAAACTTAAACATATGCAAAGTGTGCATAAAACAAGTAAGAAACATAAATGCAATATTACACAAGTAAAAGAACAATTATTTTATGCATTTGTGTAACAGTGGTGTGTATTAACATTTTAACATGCTAATAATTAGCATTTATTTAACATCTTTGTATATGTACATCGAAGCAAGAACTTTAGATTATATTTAGTGTGCAATTGAGTTATTGGTAAAAAGTTCACGACATTGTTGAAGAATTGTAGTTGGTCTAGTGTGTCGGGAGTTCGTTTGAGACTTAAGGCAAGTGTTTTCATATCGAGTGTTCATTTTATGATAATGGAGGGAAATTGATGCCATATAAATTTATTGAGTATGTGACAAAGAAAAAATTAATTAGCTGTAAGTGTTCTGTGAATATCAGAATATTGAATGCAATGTGTATTTTAAGTATTATTTCATTTGTGATCAAAAATAATTATTTAAAAAAAATTCAACAATGATCTATGTGCTTGAAAAAGGAAGTTGTTCTTTCCAGTATACCGCATCCCCAAGCGTTGTATACCCGTATTTAAATTTTCACTAAGCGCAAATAGCTTATGAAATAAATATATGTATCAAAAGTAATTTGTTAATAAATAAAAGGAAGTCTGTATTATATGCTTCCTCAAAGAATGTTTAATGAGGAATAACATGTATATTTTCGAGTGGAGGGGAAAAATCCACCTTATGGGCTGACCCGGGCAAGCCCGGAGTGTCGGGGACTCCCATGTGGGCATACCGACTAAAAAACTCCTCCACCGGTATTAGAAGGAAGAAAGGAGAGGCGGTACCGCATTATTGTACCCGCGGATTCAAGGCGATAATTTAACTGACTGCAGGGTGCAGTCAGAGGGGTGAAATGAGGACCGGGAGACAGACTTGACCGAGGCTCAGACTGTCACCGCGGTACATTCAGGGAGAGGAGTAAAGGAATTTGAGGGTGAAGGATGGAGTTAGTGCTGGTTGACTCTGTTGAGCCAGTCGTCGTATCCTGGGACGTTTTCGAGCCTAAGCCCTTGGCGTCTACTTTGGATGTTGAACTTGGAAGTTGGAGGTGCCGACTTCTCCAGTAGAGCTCTCACCTCCTCCCTGAAGATGAGTCGGATGTCGGTGACTGCTGTTGCTATTGCTTGGTGAAGTTCTGGGTGTGAAGTGGTGCTGTCCTGCTCCTGCAGCCTGTCCTCCAAGGCCGTTAGCTTAGCCGTGAGCATCAAGAGCTCCGCGTGGAGGTCTTGAATGGCCTCACTTAGGCCCTGGATTTCCTTCTGCAGGTTGGTTGATGGTGTCTCTTCAGTCTGCGGAGAAGGCTGTGTAGATGAAGGTGTCCGGGCTGGTTGAGGTGATGAGTGCCTACTCTTTGGGTAGCTGGGGCACTGGGCTTGCCCGGTGAAATGTCCCGTACCACCACAGGTGGCACAGAACCGGCGACGGCGGCGGAGGTCGTGCCCAGTGCACTCCGAAGTGAATGCGTTGGTGCCACAGTAGTGGCACTTTGGCGGCGAAGAGCAGGCTTCTTGGCTGTGCCCGAAGGCACAGCAGCGACGGCAGGGCCGGTGTCTTCCCTGTCTGCTTGCCTCAACGTGCAGAAGTCGCCCTAATAAGGGCAACCCTGACGCCAAGGCAGCCTCCAGGTCTGATCGGTCCTGTAGCTCCACCCTTACCAGTGGTGTCGGGCCCCGGTCACAGATTATTCTAGTGGCCCTCGAACATGAAGGCCATCTAGATTGTGCAGCGGCGAGGAAGTGCCGGGTGGAGAGATACTGAGGGACGCCCCTAACCACGGCACTGTACCGGGGCGGCGGCGATGAAGTGTTGTTGGCTGCCGGTGAAGCAGAGGCGGTCGGCGGCGGTGGTGATGTTGGTTAGCGCGGCGAAGGTGCAGCGCTCACTGCCGGTGCACCGGCAGGTGGCGGAGATGCCGGAGAAGCGGTGGCTACTGTAGAAGCTGCTGGTCTGCGTTGGTGTTTCCTCTTCGGCATCTCGAAGCCGGCCCCGAACATATAAAATAAGTTTCGAGCCTATATAAGAGCTGAATAGACGCTCTATTTTGTGCATTCGTTATTGGTCAGTCTTGTGAGCGCATCATTTCTCTCCTATGGGAGCGCGTGCTGTAGAATGCAATCTTCATTTATCTGCAATCCTGCAGTTTTAATAAGTATTGTATCAAGTAATATCCAAGAATATATCTTACCAGTGAAATCAGTGTATTATTTATAAATATTATATTACCAGGAATGATTTATCGCCCTCGAGACCACGACCTGAGAAGTAATAATACAGGTATTACCGTGAGTAATGCTAAAGAAGAAAGAATCTCAATTAGCTCGCCGACTGGAAATTGTTACACATCAAATAACTATTTCGTAACAAATTGACTCCCAATCGAGAATAATAATAATATATTTGTAACAGACTTTACATATGGTTCGCTGTTTATCATAGACACTGCAGTAGAGAAAGTTGTGGGAATAGAATACATCGGTTTTTTTGTAATTATAAACCGCTTCCAGGAATTAATTGCACGCCTATCCGAAAGTTGTTCTCAGTACAATAAAATAGCAACATGGCTAAGTTATTTGCACTCTTATTTAGATATTTAACGCAGAAGTAGTGTTTGAAGCTTTACTTTCCTGCAATAATTATGCCTGTAATTGTATTATAGTCAAAGTTCATTTTAATTCCAAGTTAATTTTGAATAAAGACGTGTGAAGTAATTGTATTACAGGCACACTTTATGTGATGCAGGTGATGACTGGATCTGTAAATATTACAACTCGCTTAAAACTGTGGGCCTATAAATATGCTATGAGTACAGGCTATCCTTCCGCTCCTCTTGTCTACTTTTGCCCCCATGTGCAGGGGAACCCCCAGAAAGAAACGAGTGTACAATGAGAGCTGGCTGTGAGAACAGGCATCTTTTATTTTTAGCGATACACCGACAAGCCATAAGCCATGGCGAAAACTGTTTTATGATTGCCGGTAGGAGTATTATATGATATACTTGGATTTAATTCGTCACGTACACAGTTTCGATCATCCATTAATATAGTAAAACGGTAACCAAAATTTACGCTTATGTACGATCTTGGAAATTGAAATTGAGTATTATTAAATGGACGCTCTTTAACTGGTATGGTTATTAGCGTTCCGTTCTATACTTGGCGTGAAAGACCTCTTAATTTTGCTCAGAGGCCTCTTTATCAGACTTGAGGTTCTTTTATGTGCCGTAAATCTATGATACGGGATCAACGGCTTTACTTCCCTTCCAAATGAAGCCATGCTAAGGATTTTTACACCCGATAAAATCCATCATCCTCCGCTGGGCTTGAACCTGCGATCTTGGTCAACATGGTGACTATTACATCACGGAAGGTGACTTTGATCTTGGAGAGAGAGAGAGAGAGTGTTGTGCGCTTGTCCGTTATTGAATAAAAATAACTTAAATATTTTGAGTACATGCATATTTATATTTTGAGCCTTGGCAACACTGATTGCTGTAGGTGCCATCTGGTGTTACACTGGAAAGTTTGACATTGTTGACCTTATCCTACTTCATATGTTTTGTCAATAGAACTTTATTTGTGTGGTTTACAGTGATTTTAAAATTGTGGCTCACCAAAAATATGGAATTAACTCGTGAAAATGTTCGTGCGATTTATTATTATTTTCGACGTGGATTATCAAGACAAGAGTATATTGGTCCGCCTGGGTAGTGTGGTGGTAGCGTGTTTGCCTCACATTAAGACAATTTCTGTTAATGTTTATCTCGATTATCATAAAGTAGATAGAAGAATAAGCTGTTTAACAATACTTTGTTACAGCGATGTACAGCAAGTCATGTGAATCTGACCCATCATATTGTACTGTTTATTTTTAAAGCATCACACGAACAAGACAAGCAGAATAAAGGAAGGAAGGAGATGTCAAGGAAGGATAACTCGAGTGTTTCTGTTGGTTCTGCTACAAATATCTAAAATGACTACAATTTATCGTTTTATTTCCATTTAGTTCTCTCTTGAGTTTCATCTGTGTTGATACAATTTGAAAAAAAGATGAAGAAATATGGCTAGTCAGATCTATTTGGCCTTTAGCGCCAGTGGGTTTTAATGCATGCCATCATTAGTTATATAATTGTCTCAAATGGGAGTTGTGGGATTGAACCTTGGACTGCATATATTGCCAACTCTGTAAATAGGTTTTGTTTGGTGCAGAACTGTTTTTCACAAGGACATTTTGACCACCGATCACAAATTGTGCATGGTTGAGTGCTACTTCCGAACTGGAAGAATACGTTACCCAGCAGCATAAATGCTGCGAATCGGAGTTAACGAAACTCAAACGAATGTTCCAATTTTGGAAAGGTACGGTACAAGTCCCATTTTACTAAGGTGACCTCAAAATTTTTGACATCCACCTTTCCACTTATCGTCCGCTAGTTCTCTGTAAGAGGCAATGCTTGATAAACTCGCTGCCTAGTAATGACGTCATGCGCGGACAAACGACTGGTGACGAAGGTCGAATAAATCTGAAGACCCTGTATGAAGAAAATCTTTATATCTTATCTCTCAAGCTGCCTTATACATAGTTGAGGTATTTTGAGGGGGACCTTGAGGTGTAAACTATTTGACAATCAGGAAAGAGAAGTGAGACTATGTGTTTAAATTGAAGTATTCAAGGAACTTTATGATTACATGTTAAACTGGTTTTGGCAAGTAATATGGTACTGATGCTAGCTGGAAAAGAGACGGAAAGGTTATGAAGAGTGTAAAACGGGGAAGAACGCTACGAATTGTATCAGGAACAACAACAAAAATATAATTCAGGTCGGTGCTTTCCTCCGGGTCAGAAGGAGATGAAGACGATGGAGCTGTTGAGGGTAGCATCCATGACCAAGTCGCATCCGGATCAATGTGATGAGATGTCGGCGTGCTGTGGTGTAGCCGGAGAACCAGGGAATCTTGGGAACTTCTTCCTGGATGGTGCCGTAATGTTTTCCTATTGATATTTTGGGTTTTCTTTATATTAATTTTGTTTGCATTAACTCAAGTCACTAAGTTATATTATTTGTGCATGAGGCGAAAATGTGCAACCAAATATTTTGGTAAGAATTTTTTGTTTTATAAAATGAATTCGCATACCTATAATTTCAATATATTTACACCAACATTCTTTTAAAAAATATACAAATTTTCATTATTTAGGGGAGACCGTAAAAGCTACTGAAAAGGCGTACGTCAAAAAAATACATTTCTATGTCAAATACATTTGTGGGCCTTTTACTGAGTATCGGCTATATTAAGTTTAAATTATTATTTATTTTGAAGCTGAAATTTAAGGCCTCGAAATGCTTAGCCACATTTCTTCAATTTTTTACTTTCCCTACCACGTACAAGGTAGGTAGATAAGGTTATTGCATTCCACCCAAAAGTTGATACTAAGATATAACTGGAAATACACTTTTGGGGTTTCCTGAATAGAATGTTTTTTACTTTCTCTAGCACGTATGTACAAAACATAGTAGATAGATAAGGTATTGTATTCCACCCAGATACCTAGATTTCACCGTAACTTTTTTGATACATAAAAAAAAATAGAAACGTCCGTGTGTGTCTGTGGGCAGCATAGTACAACAACAAAAAGTCCTTTAAATACCAAACTTGGTATCTTCTAAGGATGCGACACGAAGATTTAAAAAAAAAAATCTCCCCGTCCACAACTACACTTTACATCAAACATCATATGTATAAGATATATTTATGACAAATGAAATGTGTAACTTGAATTTTCTGGGAATAGCCTTTGAAGACCTCTTAATTCTGGATGTTTTTGTATAATTCGTAAACCGTTAAGAGATACATAAAAACTTACTACGGAAAAATGTAGATCTCATTAAAACACACAATTTATGCCATACACTTTTGTTTTTCTCCAGTATTTCTTCCGATATCTCGCCAGGTTTATTCAGTATCTCTTCGAGGACAATTTTATATGCTTGTTTTCGGTAATCCGAAGGTGTCTCGTATATCTTCGATGAAAAAGGGCTTCTGCGCTATTTTATTTCTGGTGAATTATGAGATGAGAGAGCTCCTTTTAAGAATATTGCTTTGGCGTTTTCTAAATTCTTGAGGTTGTTCAAGGTTATGTCTGACCATCTTTCCTTATATCTCTTCTGCTTACAAGGAAGCAAGTAATAAAACCAATTCTGCTAATCTTTATCTCTTTTGGAGGAAGGCTAATCTTTTGCAAGGAAAGTTTATTTTTGGAACAGCTAGAAAAAGTCATGTAAAGGGAATAATAAGATTTTTAGAAAAATGTTCGTGTTAACTAAAAAAGAAAAGTTCGGATAAATAACAATTTTGTTATTTAAGTTCTACATCTTCGAAGGATGCGCCAAAGATTTTCAAGAAAATGTTCCTTATTTTTCTTTCGCCTGCCGCAAAGCTTATAGCAACATATTTATTGATAGCATCACGGAAAATAAAATTAGAGTGCCGATCTATCTTTTGAAACGAATCAGAATAACTTCATCTACTGTGGAAATTTGAAGCGCTAGTATTGCTGAGCGAAATGGAGTTTTATTTATGGACGCTCTTTAACTGCCGTTGTTCTCAGCGTCCCATTCTATACTGGGCGTGAAAAACTGCTCAGAGGCCTCTTTATCAGACTTGAGCTTCTTTTTATGTATCGTAAATTTACCTCAAGGGACCAACGGCTTTACTTCCCTTCCGAAGGAAACCATGATAAGGATTTTTTACTCTCGAAAAGAATCCATCGTCCTCCACTGGGTTTGAAGTTGGCATGGTAACCATTACACCCGGAGGGCGTCTAGCATTGCTGAAGGCGGCCATTCTGATGTATAGAGTGTTAAAGACCTATACCAAAATATTTTCAGAGAATAAGGAGGTATCTTAAGTAATTTGAGATAGGAGACCTCCGGTCTCTCTGTTCAAATTTCGAAGTTACGGATATATTTCTAAAGTACCAGTTCGCCATTGGCTGGTACTAATACCATTCGAGAACACAACAATAAAAACGAAGAGCCGTTGGAGAGCGTACCTTTCTGGTGTAATGGTTATCAAATTAACTTCAAACGATAGGCAGTATTTCTCTTCGAGTCCGAATATTTCCACCAAGCAGCGTTTCTCCGTATGGGTCATCCGTTTTTGGTGTTTCACATTAAGTCACAGGAGCAATTAGAGTAGGCTACATAACACAAGAAGGAAATTAATCCATTATCACTGTCAAGTGATCTATCCGAGATTAGAGAGAACTTTGAGAACGCGAATGAGTTTCTGAAAATCGATATTTCTAAACTCACATATCAGTTTTAAAGATATTCCAAGCCAGGTTTTCATCTTTGATTTGCAGCGGCCTAATGTGTGGCGTGTTCTGCTAATCACCACGTTTGGAGCACCAGATGCTGCGTTCTTGGCTTCCGGCCCAAATTGGTGGTGACGTTGACGGTGCTCTAAGACTCACTCCACTACCGATGAGTAGACCCACGTACCTGAATCTACTACCAGCGAGATACCTCGGCGTTGCTCAGTCAGCACGATAGTTGACTCTCTCGGGGTGGTACAGCTAATAGGGGTAGTCTAGGGAGTGCTCTTATAAATGACGTAGACATACGTAACTTTACTTAATTTATTGTAACTAGGAGGTGCGAGACAAGCAATTTGCTTCACAATTCGGCTAGCTTAAACATTTATTAGGAGCTTGGATACTTTGATGATTCACACGTGCTTAGATATACTTCTTCTTCCTTCCGCTTTACACAATTTAATTTAATGCACGACACTGACTTTAAATATACTTGACTTAGCGCGCTGTCAACTACTAAGTATCATTAAGAGTTACAATGTTTGACTTTGTGCGAAGATGTGACGTTCAGCATGACAGCATTACATCAGACAAGAGACAGCCCCGATGTGCCTACTGTTCTTTTTATATATTAAAACTACTTTCATGGCGGCTTCTTTCTGATTGGTCAGAAAGGCCGCGCAATTGACGTATATGTTACCCAAAATCCACTGTTCTCATCCCAGGGTGCACCACAACACCCACGTGACATGTGTTATACAATGGAAAATTACTATCTTCCGAATTTTAAGGTTTAGTCCCGGCGTGAGTCGTTGGTACGTGCCTGGACAAAAGAAACCTTGTTAACAATGAGCCCCTCACACCACTCTTTTAACTTGGTGTCAGGTTTCTGCTTTGCTTTGCTCTTTACACTGCTAAATACATGAGTTAATAAGTATTTGCATTCTTTAACTATACACTGCTAAATAATTAATAAACTACCAATAGTTATTGTAGAGAAGCTAATTAACGGTCTCAGATTTAACATCGATCGACTTATTTACATTTGAAACCAATTTGTTTAACACGCTATTCTATCTGAAATTACGTATATCAGGCAGGTCTGTAATTTCTTAAATTATTTCGGCGTGGTTCATTAACATGCTGTGTACCTCTCTCTTTCTTAACCGTCATGAAGCGTCACGACCGGACATAGAACGGCGGTAAAATAGTGTGTTACATATCGGATCATTTGGTAGAGTTTCTGTACCAACGTGGTGATATGAAGGTTCCAAGTGAAGAAAAGATTTTGAAGATAAATAGCTCGTCGCAACACTTGTATTTAAAATGTAGTAATACCGTATCGTTATGAAGAAAAAAGGTCGATAATTATTTGTCTGAAATCTCTCTAGTACAAGCAATGAAACAATGAGAATATGACTTATTATTCATCAACAGCAGTGCAAATATACATATGGTGAGAGAAAATGGTCATCCAAAAGTTGTTACGTTACTTCTGGTAATTTGATCATAGGTGTGAATTGTTGGGGTGGTTGTTATATGAAAGCTCCAAATTAGAAGAGTTTCCCCAATGCATACACAGAGTTGTAGAGGAAGTAAAGTGTTTCCAGACTCTTGTTTACACGTCATGCTTTAGGTCTCTATATCAGAAGAGTGCGCCCTAAAGCTTTGCCGATTCTGACTTACTTAACTCTGCACCTTCTATGCATGTAGTAGGTAGAGAAGGTATTGCATTCCACTCAAAAATTCGATGTCGAGATCTTCACCGGAATACTCGTATATGTTTAGAGATCCCCGAAGTTCAAAAAAATTAGAAAAAAATTCAGCTCAAAAACGAAAATACCGTTAAATACCAAACATGGCATTTATGCTTATTATCTTCCAAGGATGCGACACGAAAATTTAAAAAAAAAATAAATAAATAAAATCCCCCAATTACAAACTACCCTTTACATGGAAAAAGTCTTGAAACCTTTTTTTTGTTTTTGTTTTTTTTTCAAAAATAGCTCGATCAACGATTTTGATCAACATCCCGCATATTAAAGGCATTAACATCACGATAAAATGCATATCTTGAATTACCTGGGAATAGTTTTTGTAAACCTCTTCATTCTGGATGAATTTTGCATAACTGGTAATCTATAAGAAATAGACAAAAATTACTGACAAAAAATGTATATCTCGTTAAAACGCAACATTCGTCATACCCATACCTATTATTTTTGTTGTAAAGTTGACCGTTTCCGAGATATTCTTTGTAATTGGTTTCAATTTTTAATAACTAATTTTTCTCAAACGTATACTTTCAGTTTTTTCACATAGCATTTTAAAAGGTGACTATCGCTTTAGCCTGGTATTCCCTTAGTTCCTTTCTGCTTGAAGGAAGCAAGTAATAAGACAATTTCGCTAACGTTTATGTCGATTAGCAATATGTAAATTAAAGAATAATCTTTTGTGTGTGTGTGTGTGTGTGTGTGTGTGTGTGTGTGTGTGTGTGTGTGTGTGTGTGTGTGTATTTATTCTCTGCAATTGGGAACTGCCGGTAGCAGAATTAAATGTACAAACTTCACTTACAATATAAATCTTAGTTAAATTAGGAATAGTAATACAATAACATACTATATGTGCATTTTTTTTTAAATATCTAACTACTTATTATTCAGTATAGCAATACTTTGTCAATTACCAGCATGTTTATAAACAGTTACTATGAAGCCTCAACATTAATACTATAGAACACTTTTTGAGATCCTTAATTACTTCACAATATTTACTTTAGCCCGCTGGGTAATGTGATGATAGCGTGTCTGCCTCACATTCAAAAGGTTGTGAGTTCGAATCTCGCTTAGGGTGAGTTACCCGGATAAGGTTTAATTTTCGGGGTTTTCCCTTATCCTGAGAATACGAATGTCGAGTAACTTTAAGCTCTATGGACCCCGAGATCATTTGAGCATCATTTCACCAATTTCATTCATCGTCCGATATGACCAACCAGGTTAAAGGACGTTAAACTATTAAAAAAAAAAAAAAAAAAAAACTTTAATTAATATCTAACATTTATTCTCTTTAAATTATCCCTAAACATTTTTTTAAGGTCAAGGGCAGGCAATCCATTCCATTCTTCAATGCTCCTATTAACAAAAGAAAAATGTCCTACGTCGGTTATATACCTTCTACCCTCAATTATATACAAATGATCGTTTAGTCCGTGGTGTGCCGGGTTTTCTAACCTCTTTCTAACGTCCATCCATACATTTAAACCAGTATAAACTTTAAATAGTGCGACTAACCTGTGTCTTTTACAACTAACTTTTAGCGGATCCCACTTATTTTCTTCGCCTTTTGTAAGCCCAAAATCGTTACCTGTGTTTTTGCAAGACTAGTTTGTTTGTAGAGCAGGTAGCGGTGATTTTTTGACTGATTTTTACTTTCTCTAGCCCCGTATGTACAATGTTCATAGGGATAGAGTATTATTGTATTCCACCCAAAAATTCGATACAGAGATTTCACCGGAAATACATGTTTTAGGACCCCCTGTATCCAAAAATAGCATTTTCAGAAAAAGGTCCGTGTGTATGTCTGTGAACACGATAACTCAAAAACGAAAACTAGTTAAAATACCAAACTTGGTATTTAAGTTCAGTATCTTCCAGGGATGCGACACGAAGATTTTGAGAAAAATCCCCCCACCCCAAACTACCCTTTACATGGAACTTTTTTCGAACATTTTTTTGATTTTCTTAAAAATGGATCTAACGATTTTGATTAATATACCGTATATTAATGATATTTACCTGACAAATAAAATGTATATCTTGAATTTTCTGGGAATAGCTTCTAAAGACCTGTTTATTCTGGATGAATTTTGCTTAATTTGGCATAACTAGTAAACCGTAAGAGATAGACAAAAACTTACTATACAAAAAATGTAGCTCTTGTTAAAACACACAAGTTATATCATATACATTTTTTTCGTGTACCTTACCTTTTCGTGGTGTTCATTGTTATTAGTTTCAGTTATGAAGTACTTATACTTTTCTCAGACGGGCGTGTCCGTTTTTCTTTTGTTCTACTCCTGGCCAAGAAAAGAAGCGATTTGTAATGACAATCGCATAACGGCAACGTTTAAAACATTTGAATATCGGTTTAGCCTAGTGTATTCCCTTATTTTCTTCCTACTTAAAAGAAACTAAGTAATAATAACATTGTGCTAATGAGTACCTCGATTAGTATTGTGTAGAAAGAAGAATAATCTTATGTAAGAAGTTTGTAGAACAGCTAGAGAAAGTCTTGTGAGTGTAAGACATCAGATTTTTCTTGAATTTCTCTAAGTTAGGTATCCCCGTGTAATGCTTTAGTCATGCTTTACTGCAAACATTGTATACTGCGATTATACTCTAGATATCTACCGTATAAGTGTCTTGATCTCCTTGCAATGATACTGTGTCGTGTGTTCGCAATTAAAGCGCAGGGGTTTGCAATTTTCTTGCATGTTAGTATGTTAACGACGCAGCTGTCCAGTTGGAAGGCCAAACGCTCTGATCTAAACATTACTGACCTAGTCATCGCAATGTAGGACACTGGAAAATCTATTTTCAAATTCTCTTATCACCCCATTGCATTGCTCTGGATATTGCCATTTAATTTCTCCAAAATTTTCGACTCCAATCTGAAAGCAGTATTTATTCACTTATTATCTAATGACAATTCATAACTAATCGAGATAAACTTACCTCTGCAGAAATCGTTTCAATACGTTTCGCTATAGATATAAGAAGATACAGGAAACTGAAGAAATAGTCAAATGTTTAAAAACCTGTGTGTTCCATTCACATGACTTTCTCTACTTCGCTGCAACAAATTATGTTAAAAAGCCTCTTCTTCTACTTACTTTATGATAATTAAGATAAACATCAGCAGAAATTGTCTTAATTTCCTGCTTCCTTATAAGTAGAAAGAAAATAGGCTAAAACGATAGTAAAATCCTTTTTACTTTCTCTATACGCACTATCTACATAGTGTGCACCCAAAAATTCGATACCGAGATTTTACCAGAAATATACGTTTTAGGCTCCCCTTTATCCAAAAAAAAAAAAAAAAGCATTTTCATAAAAAGGTTCCTGTGTGTGTGTCCGTGAACACGATAACTCAAAAACGAAAAGTCGGTAAAATACTAAATTTTACCAACTTTTCCCTCAATATTGGCAAATTAGCCCACTTCTCAATCCGAAGTTTCTTCACATTTTACAATTGCACGACAATAGCTGTCTTGCAGTCCACTTCGGGCATTTCTCTAAAATCGAACCTCCTCTTGCGCCTTTCATTTTCTTTACCCCTGTTCGGCCCATGCAGATACTTCCCTCATCCACCTGTCACCTGTATCTACATAATTCTCTCCATTGTATATTTTCTTTAACTCCGTGTATACCTCCAGGGGCTTTTTGTGGCTAAATGTCCATATCATCAATAATTCCTTGTGTAACTTATTTCCAAAAACCTATTTCCTTGCTCTATCTATCGTGTCTCAGCATAACCCAAGCCGATATTTACTTCCTCTAAACGTACTATGTACATTGTGTATAGAGAAGGTATTGTATTCCATCCAAAAGCTCGATACCGAGATTTCACCCGAATTACATGTTTTTGGTAGGTATCCCTGAACCCAAAAGAGCATTTTTGGAAAAAGGTCCGTGTGTGTGGATTCTTGTCATTATTTTTCCTTACTCCCTGTGTTCAGCATGTGCAACGTCACACTAGGGCCACATACAAGAAGGGTAGAACACAAACGTAGGTATTGTATCCAACATCGTCAGACCTATTTTTGAGAAAATAAGAAACAAAATATTTTTCTTTAAATGGCAGTTTGATGTTGAAAAAGTCTGTTAAGTACCAAACTCGGTGTTTAAGTTCATTATCATATGCGACACGAACTTTTCAAGAAAATCCTCCTCCCCCAACTACCCTTTACATGGAACAATTTTCGAAAATTTTGATTTTCTCAAAAATGGGTCGAATGATTTTGATTATAATATCGCATATTAAAGATGTTTACCTGTGACAAATAAAAGGTATATCTTGAATTTTCTGGGATTAGCATCTGAAGACTATTTTATTCTGGATGAATTTTACGGAATTTTGCAAACTGACAAACTTGAGAGATAGACAAAAACTTACTTAAAAAAAATGTAGAGCTCGTTAAAACACACAGTTTATGTTATATACATTTTTTTGTGGAATGGATTGTTTTTGAGATATTCTTTGTTATTGGTTTCAGCTTTAATAAAGCTGTACTTTCCTCATACGCGAACTTTTCAACTCGTGTCGATACAAACAAAGGAACTTCAGTCACATAGGAACTAATTCCTTAGCCTATGCTACTCCCTTATTTCTCTTCAAGTAAGTAAGACTATTTCTGCTATTTTTTTCTCTATTAGCATGAAGTAGTAATCTTTTTAACAATAATTTGTTGCAGAGATGTAGAGAAAGTCATGTGAATGGAACTCATCAGATTTTTTTATAGTGTTTTACGCCCGCTTTTACTACAAATGTCACCGCAGGTGACGACACATGATATATGGAAATGAAGGTGAACACCGCTGGAATACAAGGCCGGAGAATCCGGAGAAACCCGCCCCTGTGCCGCTTTGTCCACCATAAATCGCACGTCCGGTCGCTTGGGATCGAACCGGGCCGCCTAGGTGAGAAGCGAGTGGTTTAATCACTCGGCTACAGCGTGGCCAATAGCCTTTTCATAAAGGAATAAGTATTTTATTTCATAATATCGGCATATATTTTTTTTTTATTTATTTTATTGACATAATAAGGAAAACACCGTATTTAATTTGGGTGAACAAGCGTGTATTAACACCTCAAGCGCCGTGTAACGTCAAGGAATCAGGTGTGCTTGCTTAAGGGTTTGCAGAATGTCAATTTGAATTCGCGTGTTCAAGCTGTTTAGCGAGAACCGGCGTTAAATGAGCAAGTGCATCTGTTTAGAAGGAAGGAAATCCCGGCCACGTGTGATGGAGCACAGTGCGCAGGCGCGGGTGGGGGAAACTAGAGAGTGAATGGTGGTGCAAACGCGCGGCATGCATACATCAGTTTCTCTCTGAAAGTGGTGACTGGTGCAGACCAGTTGGCAGCTGCCGGAGTTGGACGTTGCACCGTACTATTACTCGCTAAAGGTAGGACATGCATCATACCTTGAATTTTGTTTTACGTATCATCTGACGAGCTAAGACTAGTAGTGTAATTTTGGATAGGCGTTTTCTCATATAACATTTCGACACAAGTACCGACTTGATCTACATTTTTTTGGGGGGTGGAGGTGGGCCAGGATTGTGCAATAAAGTCGGGTATTGATAACATACTAACAATAACCATTGTATAGTACAGTTCTTTTCAGTTGCCTACACATTTAACATTTGAAGTTAGAAGAATAATTTCTGATATGTTCCATTCACATTGTTGCAAAAGATTATTCCTTTATCTATATCGTGATATTCAAAATAAACATAAGCAGAAATTATTGTATTAGTTCTTTGTAAGTAGAAGGGAAATAAGGCACCCAATGCATTAAGCTAGCTCGATACTCAAATATTTTAAAAACCTGTCGATGTGCGTTTAAATTGAAATTAGGTTCTCTTTGCATGGCCAGGAGTAAAATAAAAGAGATCTGAACGAATGACGTCTTTCCGTTTATAAAAAGTTTAAGTATTTTTAAATTGAAGCCAAAGTCTATGAATATCACGGAAATGGTTAACTAAAACATGTGTACGATATAAACAGAGGGTTTTAACGAAATATTAATTTTTGTTGTGGTGTAAGTAATTATATTTCTTTACAATTATACAAAAGTCATCCAGAATAAAGAGGTTTTCGAAGGTTATTCCCAGGAAAATAAAGATAAACATTACATATATTGCGAAAATATCTTAAACCGTGTAATCAGAATCAGTAGAGACATTTTATAGAAAACATCAATATGTTCGAAAAATCTTTCTCATTGGAGGTGGCGGAATTTACCTGAAAATCTTCCTGTCTTGTCCTTGGAAGATGGTTAACTTAAATACCGAGTTTGAACTTTTCTTTTTTGAGTTCTGCCGTCCAGAAACACTATTTACATACTACACAAAAAAGAAAATCACGGATTAAAAATGGACTAATGGGTCCTTCAAACGTGTATTTCCGGTGAAATCTAGTAACTACTTTTTGGAAGCTCATTATCTACCAAGGATGCGACAGGAAGATCTTCAAGAACACGCCAAATTACCTTTTACGTGTATAACATTTCGAAAACGTTTATTTTCTCAAAATTGGCTCTAATGAATTTGATTAAAACATCGTATATTAAAGATATTTACAAGTTAAATAAAATGTATATCTTGAATTTTCTAGAATAGCCTCTGAAGCCTTTTTATTTTGAATGAATTTAGCTTACCTGGTAAAGCGTAAAACTTACTACTCCCAAAATGAAAATCTCGTTAAAACAAACACTTTTTTCTAAAATTGGCCTTTTGACAGATATTCCTTGTTATTGGTTCCAGGTTTAAACTACTTAAAGTTTTCTCAAACAGGAAGTCATCCTGTTTATTTTGTTTTACTCATGCAAAGAAGCGAATATCAATGTCAGTCGCATAGTGACAGCTTTTTAAACATTTCACTATCGCTTTGGCCTACTGTGTTCCTTTAACTCCCTTCTACTTAAAAGTAACTAAGTAATAAGACCATTCTCCTAAAACTTATCTTAATTAGCATATGGTAGAAAGAAGAATAGTCTTCTGTAAAAGATTTGTTTGTAGAAGAGAGACCAACATTCATGTGAATGAAACACATGGAACCTTATTAGGAAAAGGTCCATTTGAGTGTTTGGGGGGCGGGGGGAGGGTCAGCATTACTCAAAAACGGAAGGTCTGTTAATTAGCAAACTTTGTATTTTAATGTAGTATCTTCCAAGAATGCGACATGAATTTCAGAAAAATCCTTTCACCCCAAACTAAGCTTATGTAAACATTAAAATTGTTTTGATTTTCTAAAAAATGACCAACGATTTTGATTAAATGATGTACATTAAATATATTTATATAGAATATTGAATGTATATCTTGAATTTTCTGGTAATAACATTCGTGGTCCTCTTCATTTTGGATCACTCTTGAGTAATTGAAAAACTGTAATAGGGAAATAAATTACTGCACAAAAAGTACAAATCTCGATAAAACACACAATTTATTTCAGTTTTACTTTCTCTATTACGTATGTACAACGTGAATCTAGAAGATTGAGAAGGTATTATATTGCATCAAAAATTCGATACCGAGTTTCCGTCAGAAATACATGTTTTAGACCCCCCGGGTCAAAAAAAAAAAAACTTTAGAAAATGTCCGAGTGTATGTGTGCGCGCGCACGCGTGCTTGTGACCAGCATAGCTGAAATACGAAAACTCGCCAAAGTTGGTAATTAAGGTAAGTATTTATCTAGGATTGTTCACGAAGATTTTGAAGAAAATCCTCCCGCCAACAACTACTCTTTATATGGAATATTTTTCAACAATTTTGATTTTCTCAAAAATGGCTCTTAACGATTTTATAAGAATTCCGTAAGTTTCAGATCTTTTGATGACAAAAAATCTATATCTTGAATTCTTGGAATAGATGAAAACTTACACAGCAAAAAATGTAGATCTCAGTAAAACACGCAATTTATGTGTCATATACAGTTTTTTTTTTTTTTTTTTTTATCTAGAGTTAACCGTTTCCGAGACATTCCTTGTTTATTTGTTTCAATTTTAAACTACTTAAAACTTTTCTCAAACGTGAAGTCAACTTTCGTGTCATCTCCCTTATTTTACTCCCGGCAAAGCAAAATTGTTTCACATAGCTGTGACTTTTAAAACATTTGACTATCGTTTTAGCCTAATGTATTCCCGTATTTTCGTGCAAAGAAGCATTCTGCTAATGTTTATCTCGATTAGCTTGACATGGATAAAAATACTCTTTTGTAAGGAAAGTTTGTGTGGAATAGCTAGAGAAAGTCAAATGAATGGAACACATCAGTTTTATTTATTTATTTATTTTTGGAGTTCCAAGTTATATATACTAAGAAATATAAAATCATTTATGCAAATATTTATTTGAATTCACGTGAAGTAGTAGAAGAATGTCTATTTTAAGAATAGTTAGAGAAAGTAGCGTGGATGTAAACACATCAGAATTGTTAAAACACGATTAAGGCGAAATGGATTGAAAAATCAATTCTTGTTTCATTTACATGCCATGTTTAACATCTAGGTCATATCGGTGGCTTCTCGAGTTAGTTTCGTTGATATTATCTTCAATTTTACACGCACACACTCTCTTCCTACTAAGACTCTGGGGCTAGAGCAAAATTCCCAAATATCGCACAGTAGGCAGATGCTCTTCCGACTGAGCTGCGGCGCCAACATTTTTACCTTCTCTAGCACTTATGCATACACAATGTACTTACATGTTCCACCCAAAAGTTTGATGAGGAGATTTCACTGGAAATATATATTTTGAGGTCCCTGACTCCGAAAAAGGCAATTTTAGAGGAAGGTCCGCGTCTGTGGACAGCAGCATAGCTCAAAAACGAAAAGACCATTTAATCTCAAGCTTGATATTTATGTTAAGTATCTTCCAAGGATGCGACACGAAAATTTTCAAGAAAATCCCCCCACCACAAATTACGCTTTACATGGAGCATTTTTTTAAAATTTTTGTTTTTCTCAAACGATTTTGATTAAAATACTGTATATTAAAGATATTATCACAAATAGTATCTATAGATAATAATAGTAATAATAATGATAATACCTATCTTTTCTCAAACGGGACCGTACAAAGTGAAGCAAACCTCAATTGTTTCACTCAGCGACCAGCTTTTAAAAGATTTGGCTATCGCTTTAGCCTTATGTGTTTATCTCCCTCTACTTAAAAAGAAACAAGCAATAAGACCAATCTTACTAATGTTTATATCGATTAGCATGACTTAGATAAAAGAATATTCTTTTAAAGGAATAGTATGTATGTGAAACAGCCAGAGAAAGTTATGTGAATGGAACGCTTCAGAATTTGTAAAAATATTTCTCCATTGTAACGAACTAAATTAATGGGGCCCGGGAGTTAAAATCAAAATGTTTATTACTTTCTCTATACGCACTATGTAGATAGTGTATAGAGAAGGTATTGTATTGCACCCAAAAATTCGATACCGAGATTTTACCGGAAATATATGTTTTGAGACCCCCTGGATCATAACAAAGCATTTTTAGAAAAATGTCCGTGTGTGTATGTGTGTGTGTCTATGGGCAGCATAGATCAAAAACGAAAAGACCGTTAAATACTAAACTTGGTATTTAAGTTTGGTATCGTCCAAGGATGCGACACGAAGATTTTCAAAAAAAATCCCCCTACCTCAAACTACCCTTTACATGGAAAAAATTTCGAAATTTTTTATTTTCTTAAAAACGGCTCTAACGACTTTGATTGAAATATCGTATATTAAGATATATACCAGATAAATAATCAGGTAATAAATATATCTTGAATTTTCTGGGAATAGCCTCTGAAGATTACTTTATTCTGGATCAATTTTACGGAATTTTGCATAATTGCTAAACCGTAAGAGTTGGACAAAAACTTAAAACACAAAAAATGTAGAGCACCTTAAAACACACAATTTATGTTGTGTACATTTTTTTCGTGGAGTTGATTGTTTTTGAGATATTCCTTGTTTTTTGTTTTCAGCTATAAAAAACTTATACTTTTCTCATACAGGACTTTGTGAACTGTGTCCATACAAACAAAGGAACTTCGGTTACATAGCAACCAGCTTTTGACTATCACTTTAATCTATGATACCCCCTTATTTCGCTTCTACTAACAAGGAAGCATGCAATAAGACTATTTCTGCTAATTTTTCTCGTTTAGATGAAGTAAATAGAATACTTTGTTGCAGAGATGTAGAGAAAGTCATGTGAATGGAACACATCAGATTTTACTTTTTATCAAAATTTATTGGAAGGGGGTTCAAAGAACCCTCATTTTCCAGGTTATATTAGACGGAATGTTCTTATACGCATAGAATAATAAACTAAGATATATTATGGAATGAGAATGGGTTATATGAGTGTACCACGAGAAATCACGAAATTGAACCGGTTGTATGTTGCAATCTCAGAAGAACGAACTCTTTACTGTTGTACAGAATAACATAAAATTATTCCAAATTCCACGTAATAAACACGAGGAAAAATCTAACGTGTTCCATTCACGCGACTTTTTCTACATTTCTGCAATAAATTATTGTTAAAAAGCTTATTCTTCTATTTACTTCATGCTAATTAGGAAAAAAATAGCACAATTGGTATTATTACTTGTTTCCTTGTAAGTAGAAGGGAAGTAGGCTAATACACTAGGCTAAAGCGATGATAAAATCTTTTAAAATCTGGTTGCTGTGTAATTGAAGTTCCTTTGTTTGTATAGCCAGGAGTTGACAAATTCCTGTATGAGAAAAGTATAACTATTTTAAAACTGAAACCAATAACAATCTAAAAATTGGTCAACTCCACGAACAAAATTCATACAAAATTTTGTGTTTTAACAAGCTCTACATTCTTTGTTAAGTTTTGGTCCATTTCTTTCGGTTTATCACTTTCATCCAGAATAAAGATGTCTTCAGTGGCTATTCTCAGAAAATTCAATACATGCATATTTGTCATGTAAATTATCTTTAATATACGATATTTTGATCAACGTCGATAAAGCCATTTTTGAGAAAATTAAAATTTTCGAAAATTTTCCACATAAAGGGTAGTTGGGGGTGGAGGGATTTTCTTGAAAAGCTTCGTGTCGCATTTTTAAGCGGTCTTTCACCCCCAATTTAGAATGGGACGCTGAGAACCACAGCAGTTAAAGAGCGTCCATAAATAACACGCCATTTACATTTATTTTCGCATCTTTGAATAAATAACATTGAACTTAAATATTTACTTTGGTATTTAACGGACTTTTCTATGCTGCTGCCCATAAACACACAGACACACACACCCGCAGACGGAAATTTTTCTAAAAATGTTTTTTTTTTATATTCAGGGGTCTCAAAACATATATTTCCGGTGAAAACTCGATGTCTATTTTAGGTGCAAGACAATACCTTCTGTGACAGCCTTCGTGGTCGAGTGGGCAACGAGCTAACTGTTCACCTGGATGTGCCGAGTTCGATTCCTGGCTGGGGCGGGACATTTTTCTTTAATCAGAACTATTCCTTAACCCCCACAGAGTCTGGAAATATGAATGCAAGAGTGAATGTGTGCGTGTGTGTGTGTGTGTGTGTGTGTGTGTGTGCGCGCGCGCGCGCGCGTGTGTTTGATGAAAACATAATGGTTTAAACCCAACGTAAACAACCTACAGACGAGTTGTTTCTAATGCAAAGCCCCTGATATGAACTTAAACGTTAAAGGGGCCTATATAAATCAAACAAAATCTGATGTGTTCCATTCACATGACTTTCTCTACATCTCTGCAACAAATTATTGTTAGAAAGCTTAAGCTTTTATTTACTTCATGATAAACGTGAAAAAACTAGAAGAAATAGTCTTATTGCTTGCTTTCTTGTAAGTAGAAGAGAAATAAGGGAGTACTATAGGTTAAAGTGCTAGTCAAAAGTTGGTTGCTATGTGACTGAAGTTCCTTTGTTTGTATGGACAGAAGTTGACAAATTAGAAATATGTGTTTTTCTAAGCTGAAACCAAAAACAAGGCATATCTTAAAAAGAACAACTCCTCGAAAAAAAAAAAAAATCAAGTGTTATAATGTGCTCTAAATTTTTTGTACTTTAAGTTTTTGTCCATCTCTTACGGTTTAGCAGCTATGCAAAATTCTGTAAAATTCATTCAGAATAAACAGTTTTCAGAGGCTATTCCCTGAATATTCAAGATATACATTTTATTTGTCATGTAAATATCTTTAACATACGATATTTTAATGAGAATCTTTAAAGCCATTTTTGAGTAAAAAAAATTCGAAAAATGTTTATGTAAATGGTAGGGGGATTTTCTTGAAAATCTTCGTGTCGCATCCTTGGATACCAAACTTAAATACCAAGTTTGGTATTCAGCGGTCTTTTCGTTTTTGAGCTATACTGTCTACAGATACATAGTCACACACGGACCTTTTTCTAAAAATGCTTTTTTTGGATTCAGGTGACCCAAAACATGTACGAGGTGTGATCTAAAAGTTTCTGGAATGGTTTCGTAACAATGCTGGCGCTGAGATTTCTTTAAGTCTAACCCAGACGGTACATGCAGCGTTCCTTCCCGATAAAAATGAGAGGTCACGTGACTTCCTGTGACCATGCAGTGACGAGTTAGACCCTCTGAAGTGAACATGTGTTTTGCAAGTGCTGCGATTTTTCCGCGTAGCAAAAATGTCCGATTATGAAGAATACAAAACAAACATAAAATTTTGCTATAAAACTGCAACAGCAGCGTATGAAATGTTAAGAACAGCTTATGGGGAGGAAGTTATGGGCGAAACTCAAGCATTTGAGCGGTTTTCGAAATTTGAAAGTGGTGTGACATCAGTTAAAGATGCAGATCATTCGGACGACCCTGTTCCAACAAAACTGATGAAAATATCAATCAGGTGAGAGAAATAATAGGCGCATTACAATAAGAGAACTTTCTGACTCATTAAGGGAGAATGTGCGACGCAAACGGCCGGAGAAATGAAGGAGTGGTGACTGGTTCCTGCATCATGACAATGCGCCCGCGCACAAAGATCTTTTCTGTTCGACATTTTTGGATAAAAATAGGATGAATACTGTTCCCCATCTCGTCTGTTCTCCAGCTTTGGCACCAGTGGACTTTTTATTTTCCCGCGACTTAAAATGCGGCTCCGAGGTCACCGTTTTGAGGACATTGATGTCATCCATCACGAATCCCAGAAGGCTCTGAACATGTTGAAAGAAGAGGACTTCCAGAGGTGCTTCCAGCAGTGGCAGAAGCGCTGGGACAAGTGTATCAACTCCCAGAGGTGCTTCCAGCAGTGGCAGAAGCGCTGGGACAAGTGTATCAACTCCCAGAGGTGCTTCCAGCAGTGGCAGAAATGCTGGGACAAGTGTATCAACTCCCAGAGGTGCTTCCAGCAGTGGCAGAAGCGCTGGGACAAGTGTATCAACTCCCAAGGAGACTACTTCGAGGGTGACAGTGCAGATTAGACAAAACAAACTGTTGTGTAGTATTTATGACGTCATTCCGAAACTTTTTGACCACACCTCGTATTTCTGGTGAAATCTCAGTATCGAATTTTTGGGTGGATTAAAATACCTTCTCTATAGACTATAACAAATACAATAGTCTGAGAATTGAGCATCAATTTATAGGATGTATTTGGCTCTCTTGCGGTGATTAACGTGTCATGCTCGCTTTCGCGAAAGATGAAGCTCTCTCACTTGACGGCCCACGACATTACACCGCTAGGCTCAGCATTAATCACGCTATCTGGAGTTTGGACTAGCAAATTAGTCACACCTTCACGTGCTTAACTATCAGAATATTGGACTAATAATGCTGACACTTATCTCAATTGCACAGCTGATTGAATTGACGCATGCGAAAAGAGAACTCGAGAGCAAACACTTCATCTTACGAAGCATAGCCAGAGAGATGAATATTGCTCATTGCCCTATCTTGGCAATGTTACAGTTTGACCCATTATCTCAGTAACTATTTAAGATATATAAAATTTTTCAAGGTATATTCAGCAAACCTTTACTGTTGATTGATGAAAAATAGAATATATCTATTGATTGGAAGGAAAGGTATGGTCTTTTTACTTTCTCTACACGTACTATGTACATAGTGTATAGAGAAAGTATTGTAATGCACCCAAAAATTCGATACCGAGATTTCATCGGAAATACATGTTTTGGGTCTCCCTGAATCAAAAAAAAAAATCATTTTTGGGAAAAGATCCGTGTGTCTGTGGACAGCAAAGCTCAAAAACGGAAAGACCTTTAAAAACCAAACATGGTTTTAAGGTTTGGTATCTTCCAAGGATGTGACACAAAGATTTTCAAGAAAATCCCCCCACCACAAACTACCCTTTACATGGAAAAAATTTCGAACATTTTGATTTTCTTAAAAATGGCTCTAACGATTTTTATTAAAATTTCGTACATTTAAGATATTTAATTGACAAATAAAATGTATATCTTGAATTTTCTGGGAATAGCCTCTGAAGACTACTTTATTCTGGATGAATTTTACGGAATTTTGCATAACTGCTAAACCGTAAGAGATGGACAGAAACTTATCACACAGAAAATGTAGAGGATATTAAAACACACAATCTATGTTATATACATTTTTTTCGTGGAGTTGATCGTTTTTAAGATATTCCTTGTTTTTAGTTTCAGCTTTGAAAACACACTTTTCTCATACGAGAATTAGTCAACTCCTGTCCATACGAAGGAACATCAGTGACTAGCAACCAGCTTTTGACCATGATTTTAACGTATGATACTCCCTTATTTCGCTTCTACTTACAAGGAAGCAAGTAATAAGACTATTTCTGCTAATGTTTTCTCAATTAGCTGGGAGTAAATAGAAGCCTAAGATTTTTAATAATAATTTCTTGCAAAGATGTAGATAAAGGCATGTGAATGGAACATCAGATTTTTTAATAAAGCCCTTAAAATGTTGTAGAAAAATGATTTTTAAATTAAAAAAAACAAGTAATATACAGGGTGTATATAAATGAATATCGGGGTTTTAACTCTTTATAATATTTATTACATTCCACTTACAGTTATGAATGATATGTCACATGAAAAAGCAACTCAAACAGTTTTACCAAGAAGCTTATAAATCTTCAATGTGACTACCCTTTGTCACACGGCACACACCAAGTCTATAGCCGAGTTCTTCCCAAACGTTGATAAGTGTGTATTCAGTAATTGCAGCAACAGCTGCTTCAAACCGGTTTCTTAATTCAGGGAGGTCCGCTGATAGCGGAGGCACACACACACGATCCTTGATGAAGCCCCGAAGGTAAAAATCGCATGGCGTTAGGTCAGGAGAACGTGGAGGCCATGCATAGCAAGCCCTGTCATTGTGGCCCTTGCGGCCTATCCAGCGCTCGGGTACAGTGACGTTCAACCAATCGCGTACTTCGTTATGCCAGCGAGTTGGCGCACCATCCTGCTGGAAAATGAAGTTCTCTGGCTCATTTTCTTCCAACTGAGGGAAGAGCCATTGCTCCACTGTATCAAGGTAAGAAGTGCCAGTTACAGTAGGTTCA
The DNA here is from genome assembly GCA_030762935.1 of Hymenopus coronatus. Taxonomy (NCBI): domain Eukaryota; kingdom Metazoa; phylum Arthropoda; class Insecta; order Mantodea; family Hymenopodidae; genus Hymenopus; species Hymenopus coronatus. Next base: position 23,870,640 of record CM060891.1, read on the forward strand.
CCAAAAACGGAAGGCCCATAAACTTTTCGCCGGGATATGGCACAAAAACATTCACTTTAGGGGAATCTCGTTGCATTTGTACCATCTCGTGAGGATTTTCTGAGCCCCAGATGCGCACATTATGAGTGTTAACATGTCCACTAAGGTGAAAAGTCGATTCATCACTGAAGACAACACGATCCACAAAATCGTCATGAAACATGTCGTTTGCGAATTTGGCACGTAATCCGTGGTCTGTCGCCTTTAGAGCCTGTAATAACTGTAAACGGTAAGGACGTAGCTGTAAGCGTTTTCTTACAATTTTCCAAACAGTCGACACAGGAACTTCTAATTCACGACTAGCCTTCCGGACTGATTTCTTTGGGCTACGAGTGAACGACTCTCTCACTCGCTCAACAGTCTCTTCACTTACTCCTGGTCGTCCCGTGCTCCTCCCTTTACAAAGGCAGCCGGTATCTTCAAACTCATTATACCATCTATGAATGTTTTTATCTCTAGGAGGATCACAACCGAACTTATTACGGAACGCACGTTGCACAGTAACTACAGATTCGGTCTTTGCAAACTGCAAAACACAAAACGCTTTCTGTTTACTAGGCGCCATCTTTGCTACTACCGCTGTCTAGCGGATTGCGGCAGAAGCATTGCACGCACATGCGCACTTGTGCCAACAAACAGAACTGTTTGAGTTGCTTTTTCATTGGACATATCATTTATAACTGTAAGTTGAATGTAATAAATATTATAAAGAGTTAAAACCCCGATATTCATTTATGTACACCCTGTATATATCTAAGAACTTTTCCGCTAAAATAAAGTCTATTTAAGTGCAAATGTGTGATAAAAATTTCATCCTTTGGTGTGAATTAGTATCTGGGATAATGGGGTGTTTGTATAGGCAATTCTAGTTCTTCAGAAATTGCTTTCAAACATAACATTTAAACAAAATGTAAGCAATCTTCCCAAACATAACTTCGAAGCTCTCACATGAAGGAAATATGAGCGGAGCCTATGTTGCGAATAACAAAAGTAAAAGTTTCCGATCAAAATAAACAAAATATCTCTTCTCTAATTCTAATATTCACAAAGTTATTGATGTTTTATCAAGTGAGTGTACAAAAATGTTCTAAAAACTACTACGCAGGGTTATTTTCAACAATATTTTTAAGCTATTTACAATTAGCGTGCCTCCATGAAAGTTATAACAAATTGAGCGGGAGATTTGAAACATTCATATGCAATTAAAACATGACAGTGGAAAAAAATTATGTAAATCCCATTTAGACTCCCCATAAGGGGACAAGGTAGTCTGAGCATATGGAAGTTACACCTTATGTGAGTTAAGTTATCACTGCTCTTAAAGTTCTCAATAGTTTTACCTGAAATTTTTAAAAATTCTACAAATCACGAAAATGATTTCAAATGGTTGTTTGCATTGATAACTTATGTGGTTGAATCTTTAAAAAGTATTTTAGTCAGCAGAAAAATAATAAAAGTTGGTCTTAATACATGTGAATTTATGTACTCTTTTCTCTGATATTAATTGCAATATACGATCACATTTGCATGCTTGTTTTTAGTATAACAGCTATTTTCTGAGCCTCAATTATATATATAATATATTTCTCTAGAAATTAAACTTTTTTGCATGGTCAAAAAAAAGTAAAAATGTGGAATATTTGTAATGTTATTGCTTTTTTAATATCATTAATATAGATTATAAAATTATTTTTGTAGCTCAGAAAGTTCAACTATGTGTTGTGTACACATACTGAAAATTTCAGCTCTCTATCCCTAATACTTGCTGAGAAAAAGACACATAAGTATCCAAAAATGTTGTTTTGTGAAACTGAATTTAAAGATTCAAATATTCTACAAAGGATCATTGCAGCTTTAAAGGAATGCAGGCTCGTATTTAAATTATATTTAAATGCCTTAAAATCCTCTTAACCCCCCAGACGTATACATTTTCTGAAACTGGAAATAATAGACATTTTATTAGTACCTAAAACTAAAAACTTGATTTTTGATCTTTTCAGAGTACCTTGTCCCTTTAAGGTGATGCATCTGAGACAAAAAAAAAATCTGATGTGTTCCATTCACCTGACTTTATCTAAATCAAATTATTGTTAAAAAGGTTATTCTTCTATTTACTTAATGCTAATCGATAAAAAAAATGGCAGAAAAAGTCTTTTTACTTTCTTTCTTGTAAGTAGAAGGGAGATAAGGGAGTTCCAAAGGCTAAATCGATAGTCAAATGTTTTAAAAGCTGGTTGCTATGTGATTGAAGTACTTTAGTTTGTATAGACAGGAGTTGACAAATTCCCGTATGAGAAAGGTATACGTATTTTAAAACTGAAACCAATATCAATGAATATCTCAACTTTACGAAAAAAATGTTTATAACAAATTGTAGGTTTTAACGAGCTCTACATTTTTGTGTGGTAAATTTTTGTCCATCTCTTATGGTTTACCAGTTATGCAAAATTCCGCAAAATTCATCCAGAATAAACATGTCTCCAGAGACTATTCCCAGAAAATTGAAGATATTCATTTTATTTTGTCATGTATGAATCTTAAATATAAGGGATTTTAATCAAAATCGTTAAAGCTATTTTTGAGAAAATAACATTTTTCGATTTTTTTTCCATATAAAGGGTAGTTGGGGGTGGGGGGATTTTCTTGAATATCTTCGTAACGCATCCTTGGAAGATACCAAACATAAATGCCAGGTTTGGTATTTAACGGTCTTTTCGTTATTGAGCAATGCTGCCCACAGACACACACATACGCTCACGTGCGCGGACATTTTTCGAAAAATGTTTTTTTGGATTCAGGGAGTCTCAGAACACGTATTTCCGATGAAATCTCGGTATCGAATTTCTAGGTGCAATACAAAACATTCTTTATACACTATGTGATAGTATGTGCAGAGAAAGTAAAAATCTGTTGTGTTACACTCACATGGCTTTCTCTAGCTATTCTACACACAGACTTCTTGCAAAAGATTATTCTTTATTCTACACCATGCTAATCGAGTTATCAGAATGGTTTTATTACTTAGTTGCTGATAAGTGGAAGGAACTAAAGGAATGCACTACGCTATAGTGACAGTCAGATGTTTTAAAGACTGTTGCTATGCGATTATCAGAAGTATATAATGCCACGAATGCTTTCATCTCGTCACTTTGCTCCAGTCGTGAATTATCGACGGATTGTGTTTGATACGACAATTTAGCAAAATAGACTATTAATAATTTATAATATATAGGAAGGGAGATTCTTTCAGGTTATGATAGGAATACTTATATTAATTCTCAAATGGCAGATGACGCATTCGACCAGGTTTATTTAAAGATTTTTTTTTCTTTCTCACTGTCTCCTGAATTATAACATGGCCGACCGTGTCTACACCCAATGTACGAATATCGATAGCAACAACAGAAATAGGGAACAATTATTTTATCTCAGTTTTTAATAAGTAATACATGAAATGGAAGCAACCGTTATTTTATTTGACGTTATTGCACTTATCTCATACATAAGAAATACAAAAGATGGTTATTTTCACTTTTTTTTTTTTTTTTTTTTTTTACTAAATACATTATGAACTTGATAAAACTTTAAATAGACACTGTAACTGAATTAATTGAAAGTAAACTTGTTGAATTGACAGTTATTAAATGTGAAGGTTGGCTGCCTTAATGTCACCTTGTTACCAATAACCAAGACAGGAGATTAAACATATGTTCAAAGAACTGAACATCAGCTGCGATAAGATAATATCGCTTCAGTCAGACGTCCGCAATTGGTTGAAATTGCCTAATTTCGACCATTCTATTGGGATTTTAATAGTGGAGCTGAACTGTCACTGAAATTGGCTTCTTTGCCTGACCAGATGTAAAACAAAAGAAACTCGGGCTAAAGTATAAGTATTGTAAAAGTGAAACCAATAACAGGGAATAGATCGGAGGCTGTTACCTCCAGAACAAAAAATCTGATGTATTCCATTCATATGACTTTCTCTACTTCTGTGTAACAAAGTATTGTTAATAAGCTTATTCTTCTATTTATTTCAAGCTAATCTAGAAAAAAATATCAGAAATAATCTTATTACTTGCTTCCTTGTAAGTAGAAGCGAAATATGGGAGTACCATAGGTTAAAGTGAAGTCCAACGCTGGTTACTAGGTGACTGAAGTTCCTTTGTTTGTATGGACACGAGTTGACAAATTCCTGAATGAGAAAAGTACAAGTTTTTCAAAGCTGAAACCAAAAACAAGGAATATCTCAAAAAAGATCAGCTCCTTGAAAAAAAATCATATAACATTTTTTGTGTGGTAAGTTTTTGTCCATTTCTTACGGTTTAGCAGTTATGCAAAATTCCTCCAGAATAAAGTAGTCTTCAGAGGCTATTCCCAGAAAATTCAAGATATACATATTATTTGTCAGGTAAATATCTTTAATATACGATATTTTAATAAAACTCGTTAGAGCCATTTTTTGAGAAAATGAAAATTTTCGAAAAAAGTTCCATGTGAAGGGTAGTTTAAGGTGGGGGGATTTTCTTGCAAATCTTCGTGTCGCATCCTTGGTCTTTTCGTTTTTGAGCTATGCTGTCTATAGACACACACACACACGCACACACGGATCTTTTTCCAATTTTTTTTTATTCAGGGGAACCCAAAACATGTAATTCCGGTGACATCTCGGTATCGAATTTTTGGGTGGAATACAATACCTTCTCTATACACTGTGTACATAGTAATTGTAGAGAAAGTAAAAATACAACATGACAGCTCTATTCGTAAACTTATTTTCTGTAAAACTGGATAATTTTATGTGAATGATTTAAAAAAAAAAAAGTGTGGCTCACTATTATTAGAACAGTGATTTTAGACAAACAACAGATTGGTGTTTAAATAACCGTGCAAGCTAGAATTTTGAGGCATAGTAAAATGTCACTATAAATTTCATTAAGTGTAACTTGCATACTGTGAATTTTCCAAATTTCATAGATGCATCATCTTAAAGTATATAATACGTATGTCTTAATTAAATTTATAACATTTATTTATTTGCTTCATTTATATAGCCCCCTTTAACATCAATGGTCATATCGGGGGCTTTCACTTGTGAAACTGTAGGTTCAGAACATTAGGTTAAACTTTATATTACTAAACACACGCACATTCACTCTCACTTCATACTTCCAGACTTTATAGGGGCTAGGGAATAATTCACTGACCACTCGACCACGGAGGCAGTCATAACGTTTATTATCAACAATGTATCAAAACTTCAGCTTCCATGATATTTAAATGATAATTATTAAAAGTCTAAATTCATTGACTATATTAAAATATTCGCATAAAATTCAAATTTTAACAGTAAATGAGTTCATAAATTAAACTATCATATCATATCTTCATTTTTTCTAGCACGTATTTTCAATATACATAGTAGGTAGTGACGGTATTGTATTCCACCCAAAATCCTATACCGAGATTTCACCGGAAATACATGTTTTGAGGATAGCTGAATAAAAACATGTTTACTTTTTCTAGTACGTACACAGAAGGTATTGTATTCCACCCAAAAATTCTATAACTATATTTCACCGGAAATGTATGTTTTGAGGCTACCTGAATAGAGCATTTTTACTTTTTCTAGCACGTACACAGAAGGTATTGTATTTCCAAAAATTCTATACCGAGATTTCACCGGAAATACATGTTTTGAGGATAACTGAATAAAAACATGTTTACTTTCTGTAGCACGTAAGAGAAGGTATTGTATTCCACCCAAAATTCTATACCTATATTTCACCGGAAATACATGTTTTGAGGCTACCTGAATAGAGCATTTTACTTTCTCTAGCACGTACACAGAAGGTATTGTATTCCACCCAAAACTTCTATACCTAGATTTCACCGGAAATAAATGTTTTGAGGATACCTGAATAAAAACATTCTTACTTTCTCTAGCACTTACAGAGAAGGTAGTGCATTCCACCCGTATAATTTTTAATTGCACGTAAAAGAACCCCCATGCAAGACTTGATTTTGCCCTACAGTGCAGTTTATGGGTTGAGTTGATCCTTGAAATTCGAATCATTGAAACAGCGTAACGATACCCTTTTATCCACTTAGGAGATACAAGAAATACTACCACTTTACTTCAAAACTAGTTTTGTGTTCTTACTACAAGTACATTTGCATAAGTTAATATTAATACTGTTTCCTGACACGGATAATTATGAATATTTGTATTAGTTTTAATTTGTAAATTCCTCTTAATATACAGCAAACAATATAAAATACACTCCCACACCCAGGCACACGCACACTCACTTCAATACAATTTAGTTTACAATCGTTTTGGCGGAACTTAATATAGATATTCTTATTTCTCTCTTTTGTAAAATATAAAGTTCGTTTGTATAACAAAAAATCTGATGTGTTACACTCACATGACTTACTCTAGCCGTTCTACAAACTTCTTACATAAGATTATTCTTCTTTCTGCGCCTTGTTAATCGAGGTACTCATTAGCACAATGTTCTTATTACTTAGTTCCTTATAAGTAGGAGGAAAATAAAGGAATACACTAGGCTAAATTGATAGTCAAATGTTTTAAAAGCTGTCGTAATGCGATTGTCATTACAAATCGCTTCTTTTCTTGGCCAGGAGTACAACAAAAGAAAAACGGACACTCCTGTCTGAGAAACGTATAGGTACTTCACAACTGAAACTAATAACAATGAATACCTCGAAAACGGTAAGCTCCACGAAAAAAATGTATATGACGTAAGTTGTGTATTTTAACAAGGCCTACATTTTTTGTATAGTAAGTTTTTGCCTATCTCTTACGGTTTATTAGTTATGCCAAATTAAGCAAAATTCATCCAGAATAAACATACATTAGAAGCTATTCCCAGAAAATTCAAGATATACATATTATTTGTCAGCTAAATACCTTTAATATATGATATTTTAATCAAAATCGTTAGAGCCATTTTTAAGAAAATCAAAATTTTCGAAAACATTTCCATGTAAAGGGTAGTTTGGGGTGGGGGGATTTTTCTCAAAATCTTCGTGTCGCATCCCTGGAAGATACTGAACTTAAATGCCAAGTTTGGTATTTTAGCTACTTTTCGTTTTTGAGTTATCGTGTTCACAGACACACGGACACACACACACGGACCTTTTTCTGGAAATGCTTTTTTTTTTTTTTAGATTCAGGGGGTTCTAAAACATGTATTTCCGGTGAAATCTCGGTATCGAATTTTTGGGTGGAATGCAATACATATCTTCTCTATCTAGTACCATGTACTATGCAGAGAAAGTAAAAGCTTTAAGTTCCAATTTAACGCCGATATATGTACGCACATAAATCTAGATATATGTATTTGTTGCAGATTTATCAGCGGATGTTGCCAGTGGTTGGAGGGATCATAAGCCGAATAAATATCGATGTTACATTCGCTTACATTACATCAAATTTGAATGCTGGTTGGTTGGCTTTCAGAATCTTATGTAGATTATTGTAGCTTGACTGCCGCTGCTAGTTTGTTTTTTTGTGCGGGGAATGATCAGTAGATCGTAGATTTGTTGTAGTTAAGACACTTGCTGCAATATACTTCTCTTATGTTGTAATGGTTTTTACACCGGCTAGCATGAAACAAGGTCATAAATTCACGTAAAGCAATACATTCGCAACAGTATTCTATGTCTTGCATTCTGAATTTGTAGGTACATTTTGAGGAGTAATCCTAAAGTAGAATTCCCTCATTCCTTGCACGTGGCGGGTTAGGTTGACAGCATGCGTTGAAGGTACGTTCTTAAAAAAGAATTATTTTAATTTAAAATGATAGTGTTACAAATAGTGGTTTAAAAACACATTATTAATTTATTAGGAACATTATTAACTGGTTTATAATGCCGTATGCTTCTCTGCGTGCCCCTTAGCGCATCACGTGGTTCCGTGTGCGGAACATTGCAGTTTTCTATATAACTTTAAAAACAAAACCCATGTGGACATAGGCTGTTAGGGGTATAAATGCAGATATTTGAATTGGTAATTATTTGTATCGTTTTCGGACTTATACTTTTATTTATTAAGAGTAGTATTTTTTCCAGGTTGGTTAGTGCCTCCAAGAAGTCATGGCACACCCAAGGTATAGTGTTTTTTTCCCCTGAGTCAGAAGTTGGGCAGGCCTCGCTATAACGAGTGTTGTACCGGAACGTTTGAATGCTTTCTGCAAAGCTAATGACCCCACACTACCTAGGCCAGAACCTCATGTATTGAGATGTGAAAACATGGAAGCAAAACGGATAGTCTATACTGAAGGGCTCTTAATTTCGCAGCACATGTAAAAACGTCACGTAGTAAATTATGTGAAAACTGTTAGACGAAGAGAACAAAAACAACACTCCGAAATGGATACACATTAAGATACACCACTAACCATTTATCAAAATATCTGTATCTATATAGTCGCCCTCCGTGGTGTGATGGTTATCATTCTAACTTCATATACCCAAGGTCGTGAGACGATGGATTTTTTCGGGCGTAAAAATCCTTAGCATGGCTTCCTTCGGAAGGGAAGTAAAGCCGTTGGTCCTGTGTCGTAAATTAATGGCACGTAAAAGAACCTCAAGCCTGATAGAGAGGCAAAATTAAGCGGTATTTCACGCCCAGTATAGAATGGGACGCTGAGAACCACAGCAGCTAAAGAGCGTCCATAAATAAAATTCCATTTCCATTTGTTTTCTGTATTTATACGCTTAACATTCTGTATATAGCGAATTTGTGAGCTCTCCTCCCACAGAAAAAAGAGCATAAACGAGATATTCCCTATTTCGAACGCTCGTTTTTTACCCCATATTAATAGTAAGCAGAGGGACTATATTATTACATCCAAAAATTATATTCGAGATTTCAATGTAAGTGTATATTTTAAGTGCCTCTTAAATCAAAATCGTTAAGCCCATTTAAAAAAAAAATCATGGAAAGATTAATTTGGAATGAAGGATTTTCTTGAAAAGTTTTCCTATCGTATCCTTGGACGTGCTGAACTGAATACCAAATTATGTATTTAATCGACTTTTTGAGTCTTACTATTCAAAAACACAAGCTTTTTTCAAAAATGTTTTTATTTTATTTTTTATTATTCAGGGAGTCTAAAAGTGTATTTGGGGTGAAATCTGGGTATCGAGATTTTCGCAGAAATGTATTTTTATTTTTTATGTAAACACAGAAAGTAATGGATTCTCTTTCCTGTAAAGGCACCTAAAACTAAACCATTGCAGTGAGTTTTCATCATGCAACCGAGGAATGCAGGCACACAAGATTAACCAATCAAAGAGCGCGCTCTTCCTGTGCATTACATTAAACTCGCTCCCATTTTCCTTGCTACCGAACATGAGGATGCCAGCGCGTAGCGAGAATCTGCACTAGGAAAGAAAGTTGGCATCGGTTCTATGTCAAGCGCTGGCACGTGATTTGCCAGCCGACTACCGGGGCCCTGTTTCTCGCATGGAGGAAAATCTCAAAACTTTTTGTGTATTGTAAACCGTTACGGAAGAAATTATACAATGTACGTAATAGACGTTCACCTTCAAATTCGCGGTAATTCCGCATACTTTCGTGAATCGTAAGTTTATCAATGTTATACGCAAGCCAAGGATGGCCGCTGTATGTTAACCTCGGGTCCTTTCTTCCTAATATCTCTTAGGGCCGGTTTCACCAACAAAGATAAGTTTTCCTGTTATCCTAGTTTATATAATCGCTGGTATCAATGTCTATCGGCAAGTTTCACGTAAACGCCGTTAATATAATCGTCGAACCAGCAATTTCTCATAGATAACAAGCGAGAACCACCATCCGCCATTTCCAGCTTTTCCTTCTTTCGGCTCCTTTTGAAGATAAAACAATGGATTAAAGTGTGAATTTCTCATTTTGTGTTCATTAACTTATCAGCGAAGAGAAATATCCACAGAAGAAAAAAGAAAAATCTGCTGTGTACCATTCACATGACTTACTCTACATCTCTGCAACAAATTACTCTTAAAAAGCTTATACATCTATTTACTTCATGTTAATCAGACTAAAATAGCAGAAATAGTCTTATTACTTGGTTCCTTGTTGCTATGTTTGCTTTGTTCCTTGCTGGTTTCTATGTCACTGAAGTTCCTTTGTTTGTATGGAAGCAGTTGACAAATTCCTATATAGAAAAGTATAAGTCTTCATAGCAGAAGCCAAAAACAAACAATGACTCAAAAACGATGACTCCACGAAAAAAAATATATATAACGTAAATTGTGTGTTTTAACGTGCTCTACATTTTTCGTGTAGTAAGTTTTTGTCCATCTCTTACGGTTTAGCAGTTATTCAAAATTCCGTAAAATTAATCGAGAATAAAGTAGTCTTCATGGGCTATTCTCAGAAAATTCAAGATATACATTTTATTTGTCAGGTAAATATCTTTAATATACGAAATTTTAATCAAAATCATTTTTAAGAAAATCAACATTTTCGAAAAAATTTCCATCTAAAGGGTAGTTTGCGGTGGGGGGATTTTTTTTCAAAATCTTCGTGTCGCATCCCTGGAAGATACTAAACTTAAATACCAAGTTTGGTATTTTATCGACTTTTCGTTTTTGAGTTATCGTGTTCACAGACACACGGACACACACACACACACACACACACACACGGACCTTTTTGTGAAAATGCTTTTTTTGGATACAGGGGACCCTAAAACATACATCTCGGTATCAATTTTTTGGGTTGAATGCAATACTTTCTCTATACACTATGTACATAGTGTGTATAGAGAAAGTAAAAAGGGGGGGGGGAGGAAGAAAAAAACATTGGTGCGGAAAAGTGTACTCTTCTAGAATAGGTAAAACAGCATTTTCACGTGTGGTGGAGAAAAATAAATCATGTCAGGTATGTTGGCTCGAAAAACAATTCCTTGATTGTAGCTTATTATTTCAACGATAGCTTTTAATAATTTATTTCCAGCTTGAAACTCTTCCATATGCATCCTTGGGGACTCTGTAGAAGGAAAGAAAAACACTAATTAAAAAAAAAAAAAATCAACTGCGGCACCCAGTATGCGAATACGGAACTTTCAGGGGAAAACGCAGAATGCTACGGAAGCAGTTAAAATAACGGTGTGTAAGATAGAACCACATTACAAGGTTTACATCATAAATTACTTCATTATCTGAACTTTACCAATTGCCTTGCATTTCTCTCGTACCGCACCATTTATCATTACTACCTTTTTACTTTCTCTACACGTACTATGTACACAATGTATAAAGAAGGTATTACACTCCACCAAAAAATTCGATACCGAGATTTCACCGGAAATATATGTTTTAGGGTCCCTTGTATCCAAAAAAAGTATTTTCAGAAAAAGGTCCGTGTGTGTGTGTCTGTGTGTCCGTGAACACGATAGCTCAAAAACGAAAAGTCGATAAAATACCAAACTTGGCATTTAAGTTTAGTATCCTCCAGGGATGCGACACGAAGATTTTGGGAAAAATCCCCACCCCAAACTACCCTTTATATGGCATTTTTTTCGAAAATTTTGATTTTCTAAAAAATGGCTCTAACGATTTTGATTAAAATATCGTATAGGTATTAAAGATATTTACCTGACAAATAAAATGTATATTTTGAATTTTCTAGGAATAGCCTCTGAAGAGTACTTTATTCTGGGTCAATTTTACGTAATTTTGCATAACTGCTAAACCGTAAGAGATGGACAAAATCTTACCACACAAAAAATGTAGAGCACATTAGAACACACAATTTGTTATATTCATTTTTTCGTGGAGTTGATCGTTTTTTAGATATTCCTTGTATTTGGTTTCAGCTTTTAAAAACTTATACTTTTCTCATACAGGAATTTGTCAACTCTGGCCATACAAACAAAGGAACTTCAGTCACATAGCAACCAACTTTTGACTATCACTTTAACCTATGGTAGTCCGTTATTTTGCTTCTACTTACAAGTAATAAGACTATTTCTGCTAATTTTATCTCGATTAGCATAAAGTAAATAGAAGCATAAGCTTTTTAACAATAATTTGTTACAGAGATGTAGAGAAAATCATGTGAATGGAACACATCAGATTTTTACATTATCGTTGTTGTCCATAACTATACCTATATTATTCGTTGCGGCGCCATGTTTCTTTTTTGCTTCGATAACTACGGTTTGGATTCGTAAACGGTGGAAACTAGCCGATAAGGCTTTAACCGGATTTGCAGGCCTTTGCAATCATTCCTTTGGTTAGTGAAACGACTATTTTACCAAAACGCGGATTTAACATCTTTAATCCGAGTTAAATAAAATTATCTTTGTTGGTGAAACCGGCCCTTAGACTTGATATTATAAACGTAATTTGTTTAGACGTTAACTGTAGGCGCTGACTTATAACTCTAAGTTAAACCGAAGCGCAATGGTGCTTGTATATCTGAAGGAGGAGAAAATAAGATTCGCTATCTTCTTGTATCCTGAATGATGCTGTTGCTTGATTACGAACTAAGACCAAACGGCGATAGATAATTTTTTTTTTTTTTTTTTTTTTTTTTTTTTTAAGAAGTTGAAGCAAAAATGGTTAAAATGAAAGAAAAAAATCTGGTGGATTCCATTCACATGATTTCTCTACATCTCTGTAACAAATTATTGTTGATAAGCATATTTTTCTAAGTACTTTTTGCTAATTTAGGTAAACATTAGCAGAAACAGTCTTATTATTCAGTTACTTATAAGTTGAAGGGAAATTAGGGAATACACTAGGTTAAAACGACCCTCAAATGTTTTAATATGCGGTTGCTATGAAATTAAAATCCGTTTCTTTGCGGGGTCAGGAGTTGACAAGTGCCCATACGAGAAAAGTTTAAGTATTTTAAAACTGGATCCAATATAAAGGAATATCAGGAAAACGGTCAACTCCACGAAAAAATCTAAATGATATAAAGTGTGTTTTAAGATCTATAGTTTTTGTTTATCTCTTATAGTTTACCAATTATTCAAAGTTCAGAAAAATTCATCCAGGATATAGAGGTCTACAGAGGCTATTCCGAGAAAATTCAAGTTATACATTTTATTTGCTATGTAAATGTATTAAATATAAGACATTTTAATCAAAAACGTCAGTGGCAACATTTTTTTCCATGTAGATAAAGGGTAGTTGGGAGTGGAAGGGTTTTCTTTAAAACCTTTGTTTCGCAGCCTTAGAAGATATTTAACGGAAAAATTGTTCCTCCCATTCGTCCTTAAAACGTGCAAACGCGTTTCTGTGGATTCTTATTGTGATTTGGAGTAGTTTTTCACTACGATAGACAGTCCACAGCTGAACGTCTTAGGGAAGGGGTGAATGGACTGCAACGTTACGTCATAGTCCACACCGACTTCCCTCATCCAGGGGCTGTATTCGTAAGTATAGTTTTGGAGACGTCTTGCGTACACTATTCCCCGTGTACCTATTGCGAAATGTATAATAAACAATTTCGGCAAATGTGTTCAACAAATCTAGTCGAAGAATACAGTTTCCAGAGATTAGTTTGTATAAGAATTGATAGAAAAAGTCGTGTAAATAAAACGTGAGGAACTGCATGTCAGCCGTATATCTAACAGTGCACGCGACCTATAGTTAGTTACTTTGTATGAATATGTAGTTAGGGATACATCCGCGTTTCAATCTTGTGTAACAACAAAGGAAAAAGCCGAAAGTTTGTGTTACGCTGGTAATTGCATGTTATACAGGCGTGACGCAACCAGTCTAAGAAGGTTATTGGATGTGCCGGCAGCCGAGACTTGAATTAACTGCACATTGCTTGTTTTATCAAGCGTTTTCAGGTGTCTCGCTAATGGATATTGCTAATGTACCACATTAGTTGCCAGAAAAACCTCTTTAGAATTCTTAAAAAAAAAAAAAAAAAAAACTCATAATCCATAGCTGCGAGAGAAACGAAATCTTTGTTCACAAGGTGTCTTTCAACCATGTGCAGCAGGAAATGACGTCAAAGAAATATTAGCATAACAGGATATTTTTGCAATGTTTCAAAATTCTAGCTTGCATGGTTTTTTAAGCAATAAATTTTGTTGTCTAAATCCATTGTTTCAAATACGATATATTTGTTAAAATATACACATAAAATATCCAAATTTTATAGTAAATGAGTTTACAATTAGGTCCATCATATCAGGCTTTTTTTATAGTAACACCAAATTATTGTAGAAAATAGTTATTTATGGTACAAGTGCTAAAATTTTGTTTTATGTTAGATAATATAAAACAATTTTAACACTTGTGTCATACACTATGTTTAGAACAGTTCTCAATATTCATAGACATATTCTAATTATACTTAGATTGTAGTACCTATTTCACGGAGTTAATGATTAATGGTCTTCAATACTCAGTTGTTGCCTAACTTATCATCAGTGCTGACTTACTCATTTAGCTGATTGCATAATTTCGTCTGGTTCAGCAGATTCCGTCTTCATGACATTCAAATCATCCACCATTTTATAGACCGATACGAGCTTTCAGAGTCATAGCCTATTTGAATGAGGCCGTGGACGAATAAACCAAAGTTGGCTACATTGGAGTGTTATAATTTTATAACACTGAGTGACAATTTTCTACTTTTAACATTAATGACACGTGGTGAAAGACCTACTTTTGGTATCACCTGTCTAAAACTTATTTCTTTTTGAACACTCTACAACTCTTGATGTTTTCAATAGCTTATAATTTACGAGGGGCGATCAGAAACTGAGGTTACAATTCTGCAGTGATATGAGTATATTTTATTTCGTGCAACCAATACTACCATCTGATAATACATATATTAGGTTATTTTTTCACTTAGTCTCCATATCGGTTTATGCACTTGTCCCTTTGTGGAATGAATTTGAAAGTTCTCTCCTGGTAAAAATGCTGTCCTTGTGTGTTTAGCCACGTTGTCCTGAAGTGTTGCATCTCCTCATCTGAAGGGAATTGTCGGCCTGCTAAGTGTTCCTTCAAGTGAGGAAAGAGGTAAAAGTCGCTTGAAGCGAGATCCGGGCTGTAAAGAGGGTGGTCGATGATATCTCAGCGAAACTGCTTCAACTGGTCTTCTGAGCTCTGAGGTTTCGTCACCCATGCTAATGCGGTGAAGAAAACTGTTCCCTTTCCGTGGAAAACCGTTGCAAGAGTTGTAGACCTGCCCCCATGCACTTCTTCTTGTGTTTGACAGATTATTGGAACCCATCGGGAACAAAATTTCTGGTGCTGCAGAATATCGTAAACAGTGTGATGAATGCTACCAAGACATTCCCATATGTCGTAACGTGATCCTCCTGTTGTTCAATCTGTGGATGACGTCTGGGTCAGCTACTGCGAAGCCCGTTGGTGACATTTTCTCTACAGATATACGTTTTCTCAAGATGTGCATTTTATTTGCCATGTAAATATCGTTAATATACGGCATTTTAATCAAAATCCTTAGAGCCATTTTTGAGAAGATCAAAATGTATTAATTTTTTCCATGTAAAGGGTAGTTTGGAAGGGGGATTTTCCTCAAAATATTTGTGACGCATTTCTTTGAAGATACTAAACTTAAAGACCAAATTTGGAATTTAACGACTTTTCGTTTTTGGGTTACCTTTTCACAGACACATGGACCTTTTTCTAAAAAAGTATTTTAATACATGCAGGGGACCCTAAAACGTGTATATTTCCGGTAAAATCTCTGTATCGATTTGTTTGGTGCAAGACAATGCTTTCTTTACCTATGTACTGAGTCGAGAAACTAAAAGTATGACACTTCCAATAAAAGTGTAGTGATTTTTCCCGTTTTTACGAAAGAGAGCAATATGCTCGTAACTGCAGTCAAATATAACTACGTCAGTTTCCAAGCGTGCCATTACCCAGTTATCCCCCCCCCCCTCCTCGTCGTTTAACACAAGCACATTTAAGTAGTTTCTGGGATTCAAACTTGCGACGTTTGACTTTGAATGGATCTCCGGTTCAACTATCACCTTTAACGCTCGTGGTTATTCGAACCGCTTCGGTGGTAATGCCTTCGGAAGAGATACACAAAATCGGTTCAGGAATTGGAGGAAGAACGGCATATGTAGCAAAACAGTTGGGCGAAGAAAGGGTTAAAATGCGCAAAGTTTCCTTAAGATTTGAAATTCATATTATTTTATTAGAAGAAACACATTTTTTTTAATGTTTCAGGATCTTCGAGCCTCAACCATTTAAGTTAAATCTAACAAAATAAGCATCACATTTTTTGTACAAAAACGTTCAAAATATTTCTAGAAATCTCAAAGTAGGGAGTGCATATTCTCGACTAAGTACAATGTACATAATAGGTAGAAAAGGTATTGTATTCCACCCAAAAATTCGATACCGAGGTTTCATCGGGAATACATGTTTTGACACCGCCTGAATCTAAGAAAAGCATTATTAGTGTGTGTATGTATGTGTGTACAGCTTAACTCAACTACGAAAAGTCGGATAAATACCAAACTTGGTATTAAAGTTCAGTATCTTGCAAGGATGCGACACGGAGATTTTTAGGAAAATCCCCCCACCCCAATTACCCTTTACATGCAACATTTTTCGAAAATTTTGATTCTCTCAAAAATGGCTCTTAATTTTGATTAAAATGCCACATGTTTAAAATATTTTCATGACAAACGAAACTATCTTGAATTTTCTGGGAGTAGCATTGAAGACCGCTTCATTCTGGATGACCTTTTGTATTACTCGTAAGCCATAAGACATAGATAAAAACCTTTCTGCACAAAAAATATAGACCTCATTTAAATACACAACATATGTCATTTTTTTTTTCCAATTAACCATTTCCGAGATATTTTCTTGTTATTGGTTTCAATTTTAAGCTGCTTAAACGTTTCTGAAACGGGAAGTTATCTTTCGTTTCATATTATCTGTGTTATTTTATTCCTAGCCATCTAAAGAGAACCTAATTTCAATTGTTTCACATAGCGATCAGCTGTTTAAAGTTTTGAGTATCGCTTTAGCCTATTGCATTCACTTATTTCCCTTGCACTTAGAAGGAATCAAGTAATAAGACCAATTCTGCTAATTGTTATTTCGATTAGCATGAGATAGATAAAACAACCTTTTGTAAAAATAGTTTGTTTGCAGAATAAGTAGAGAAGGTTATGTGAATGGAACAATCAGATTTTTGGTTAGGTGGGCTACACTGCAGGGAGATGAGCTTTGGCCAAATTGTTCATTGTGATTAACTTGCTCGAGCTAATATTGGGATGACTGCCTTTTGATTCACTCACTATGTAAGTAATTTTAACGTTTGCACTCTTAAAATATGTGGGGCAAAGCGTCTCTTAATTTTCTGAACTTTCCTATTATTTCTCATACAAATAATTGGCGCGCTATTGTCAATGTTGTAACAAAACATAAGCAGGTGCTTTTAATACGACATTCCTCTCTTGTACATTTGCTGTTCTGTAAACAGATTTGGGAAGTGTCCAAGTCTCGCTACCCTATGCCAATACCGGTGTTGGTAGAGCATTATATAATTCTATTCCCGTTTATTTTTGAACTGCGGTTCTCTTTGATAGATGATTTAATTAGATAAACTGGGAAATTTATGTTGTTCGTGTTTTTTCAAGTTTAAAAAGGCACTACATCAAGTGTTTAAGCATAATCTCCCTCCCTCTTCCTCACAGCATTATTACTTTCTCTAGCACCTATGTACATAGAGAAGGTATTATATTCCACCCAAATATCGATATTGGGATTTCACCATTTAGAAAAAAGATCATTTTATTTGATTAAATACCAAACTTGGTAAGTTTAGTATCTTCCAAGACTGCGACACGAAGATTTTGAGAAAAATCCTCAAACTCCAAATTACCCCTTTTTGGTCGCCCTCCGTAGTGTAGTGGTTAGCTCTAAAAAACAAACTTGCAGTTTCAAACCTGGCGGAGGGTGATGGATATTTTTTTTTTTCGGACGCAAAAATCCTTAGCGTGGTTTCCTTTGGAAGGTAAGTGAAGCCGGTGGTACTGTTTAATGTTTATTTGCACGTATATTTTGAAAAAAAGAAGGTTCCGCAAAAGTCCACCATTTCGCCTCCGCAAGTCGCGATTTCGTCCTGCAGTGTCATCTGTGGGCGACCAGCTGATCCCATGATACCATTTCCGATTACGGAACATCGTAAGGATGCCTTGTGCTCCACTTAGGAGCAAAAGGAAATAACTAACTTACAAGTTAACCTATACTTTTTGTATCCATTGCAGAGATATCCCCTGTTGTTGGTGTCAATTTTAAAGTACTTAGGTTTCCTCAAACGGGAAGCCCTCATTTTTCTTTTGTTTTACTCCTGGCCGTGGAAACAGAACCGAGTTTCAGTGACAGTCACATAGCGACACCTTAAAAAGGCTTGATGCCACTTTAGACTAGTGTATTCTCTTATTTCCCTTCTGCTAACTAATAAGACCGTTTCTGGTAATGTTTATCTGCACAAGGATTATATAGATAAAATAATGATTTTCGCAAGAATAGTTTTGTTTGCAGAACAGATAGAGAAAATAATGTGAATGGAACACATCAGTGACATCAGATTTTAAAAATTAAATGCTTATATTCAAACTCAAATCTTCAGTGATTTAATTGACTTTTTAAAAAATCAGTTATTTGTGAAATGTAGAGCCTAGATGACTAGCACATTGTTGCCACATTGAAAAAATTAAATCGGAGGTTTAGGAAGAAAACCTGGAAGATTGGGAGGGGGATCCGTATTTGATAATTGTGATGAAAAGCTTCTTCAATAATGGCCTTAACACATATTGATAGTAAATAAATAAATAAATAAACTTCGTGAAAATACCACACTGCTAACCAACAGTATATCGCAAGCGTTCAAATCGTTCTTGGAAGCCACTATTTAATAGATTGTTTACGACGATATCACGGTATAAACAACGTGTGTCCATATTTTATTAATTAGAACTCTTTGAAAACATAATATATTATTCACACTTTGATTTTTCTGTACACTGTTGAATTTATCGTTAACTCTCGTACATTTTTGTACATTTGGCTGATATCCTTGTGTTGACTCAGATGCATTTTCATCGCAACCACAAGCATTACAAAAACAAATCTTACAATAATACAATTCCTAAAATGTTTCACTTATATAAAATATTTACTGTAAATTTGAAAAGAACGGTGTACTTAAATTTAATTAAATTAAAAGCTAATTCGAAATTCGAATTAAAAATCGGAAGATTTCGGAGGAAAATCCATATTTCCACCAGGGCACCAAAATTTGTAAGATATCAGAGAACGTTAAACCAGCAAGAAAAGCTAATACAAATTTGGTCAATACCTTTACAGACTTTGCGTGTCTTTCCATTGTTATATGACGAACTTCTAAGCAGCGTATGGAGTCATTCAATATGAAAATTAAAGAGTTAACGACGTAAAACGTGAGCACAAAATTAACTATATATATATATATATATATATATATATATATATATATATATATATATATTTATTAACGTCTTTTAACGGTAGGCCAAATCGGACGATGAATGAAATGGGTAAAATGAGGTTCAAATGAATTTGGGGTCCATGGAACTTGACTACGTCTTCTCAGAATAAGGGAAAACCGTGGAAAAGAAAACTCATCCAGGTAACTCGCCCTAATCAAGATTCGAACTCGGGACTTCTTGAAAGTGAAAAACGGCAAGATGAAACTTAAATAGCAGACAACTGCAAGAGACTGTAAAAAAAAAAAAAAAAAAAAAAAAAAAAAAAAAAAAAAAAAAAAAAAAAAAAAAACTGAGTTAAATGGAGGTCTGCCTTCAATACACGTGAGAGTAGAAGTTATGTGCATGTTCCCGTTAAAATACGTTAAACTAAAAGAAGTAGCATCTGCCATCAAAGTGAATTTTATAGATACCTTAGTGCAAACTGCTACTGCAAGGAGAGCAGCGAGGAACTCGAGACTCACAGGGGTCTACCTGCAACATGCAATACAGCGTATCATTGAAGTTAAGCTTTCCTCTCGGCTGAATCAAGTGTTGGAAATGAAGCGACAAAATGCAAGTATGACATTTGCCTGTGACGTATAGGCTACCAGCTCCCCCCCCCCCCCGAGTTTTGGGGCTGAGTACCCGCGTCTGCTCTAACTCACACGAGTCTAGTTGGGTCATGCTGCCCTAATGATTCTTGTTGCGCGACCTTGCACAGAGAGGCAGTTAGGGAGTCGTCTCATGCAGGTGAAAACCTTCTGTAACTATCACCTGATAAAGTGTCTGGAAAATTGCTCTGTAATTGGCTACTTTCTTATGTTTGACGTGGACGTAAACATGGATACTTGGAGCTTGCAAATTTGCTGTTAAAATTATATCTAAGTTTATGACCATGTTTATTTCTACTTAAGCCAATATGAAAAACTGCATTAAGATAACATGATGCATGCTTCCCTGCTTACGTTGAGCGTATGTTCGAGTGTCTTCGTGAATGGTAACCTAACACTATTTACATCAATTCCTACGTCAATTTTTTAATTCCTATGTTTGAGAACAATTACAGGTCGTATCAAGGAGTTTCATGTTTCACCATTCAGTTTTATGCAAACCTCTTGAAGAAGGGGCTTGTAACCGTCCTAAAACGTAGGATTTTGAATAAAATTGAGGTCGTGCTTTCCGAAAACAGTTTTAATCTGTAACAATGTCATGGACATTACGCTCAAAGTTGTAAGCGGTTGTCGCGTTTGGTGCACATATGATGTAGCATATCTCGAACCACAAACCCCGAAACACTTGACACGCAACCCGCAAAGTAAGCTGACACTACATAGTTTGAAACAAACCGGCAGATGAAGAAACAGACAATGAGTGCTGTGGTTGTGGCTGATTCTTACATAAAATCTCTGATTTCTTTTGTATACAACTTAAACATTTTGTATTTCCAATTACAGTATTTTGTATTAGCAAATATCTCGTTAAAATCTGGAGTTATTTTCAGCTGCGCCAACAGGTGATTGTCAGTCAAACTAGATCTGTATGTTGATTTGGCATAATTCATTTGTTAAAAAAAAAGAAAAAAAAAGTTCGATTCCAAGCGACCTCATGTGAGATTTGTGGTGGACAAAGCGGCGCAGGGGCGCGTTTTCTCCGGGTTCTCCAGTTTCCCCCGCCATCGCATTCCACTCCATCTTCATTCATGTATCATCAGTGTCATCGCCTGCGGTGCCACAAGTAGTTAAAGCGGGCGTTAAACACTACAAAAAATCTGATGAGTTCCATTCACATGACTTTCTCTATATCACTGCAACAAATTATTCTATTTACTTCATCTAATGGAGCAAAAATTAGCATAAATAGTCTTATTACTTGCTTCCTTGTTAGTAGAAGCGAAATAAGGGGGTACCATAGGTTAAAGTGATAGTCAAAGGCTCGTTGCTCTGCGACTGAAGTTCCGTTGTTTGTATGGACACGAGTCCTGTATGAGAAAAGTATAAGTCTTTATAGCTGAAAAAAAAAACAAGGAATATCTCAAAAACAATCAATTCCACGAAAAAAATGTATATAACATATGTATAAAATATAAATTGTGTGTTATAAGGTGCTCTACATTTGTTGTGTGGTAAGTTTTTGTCCATCTCTTACGGTTTAGCAGTTATGCAAAATTCCGTAAAATTGACCGAGAATAAAGTAGTCTATAGAAGCTATTTCCAGAAAATTCAAAATATACACTTTATTTGTTATGTAAATATCTTTAATATACGATATTTTAATCAAAATCGTAAGAGCCATTTTTCAGAGAATCAAAATTTTCGAAAAAAGTTCCATGTAAAGGGTAGTTTGGGGTGGGGGGATTTTTCTCAAAATCTTCGTGTCGCATTCCTGGAAAATACTAAACTTAAATACCAAGTTTGGCATTTTACTAACTTTTCGTTTTTGAGTTATCGTGTTCAGAGACACACGGACACACACACGGACCTTTTTGCTGAAAATACTTTTTTTTTTGATACAGGGGAGCCTAAAACATATATTTCCGGTGAAATCTCGGTATCGATGTTTTTGGTGGAGTGCAATACCTTCTCTATACACTATATACATAGCACGTATAGAGAAAGTAAAAAATTGTAAAAAATCTGATATGTTCCATTCGCACAACTTACTCTTGCTGTTCCAAATACAAAATATTCTTACAAAAGATTACTCTTTTATCTACACCATGGTAATGGAGATTAGTATTAACCCATAGCATCCCCTGGGGGCATGGGCATCTCTCCTTGGAGAGGCTTGGTTTGGCAGTCCTGTTTAGCCATTCCTGGAAGGATCTTCCTTTTGATCTTAACCGCTCAGGCAATAAATAACACGGTATTCCCTATTATAAGAGTTAATTTAGCACACTTTTTGGTCTGTTGTATGCTCTTAAACACCACCCCCGTACTGATTAACACTGGTTATCTTGGCTAATGTACTTGTGTACCGTGAAGCCGTCTTGATCTGAAGCTGGCATCTCCTTCTGTCTTTCGCTGTGGTGGTCCATCTGTTGTTTAATGTTTTCTTGCGGTCGTCTGACCATCTTGTTGGTTGACGTCCCACTCTTCTTCGTCCTGTCCTCGGTTCCCATATTGTTAGCCTGTGGGTTTATCGGTTGGGGTCTTTCCTCACGATGTGTCCCGCCCATCTCCATTTTTAGTAGTTGCTGCGTCTGTTATTTGTGTTTGTTCTCTAATTATGTCGTTCAATTACTTGCTTCATTGTAAGCAGAAAGGAAATAAGGGACTACATTATGCTAAAGCGGCAGTCAAATATTTTAAAAACCTGTCGCTATGTGAAACACACAAGTTTCGGTTCGCTTTGCATGGTGCCGTTTGAGGAAAGTTAGGAGTTGAAAACGGAATTCAATAATAAGGAATGTCCCAAAAACGGTCAACTCTAAAATAAAAACATATATGACATAAATTATATGCTTTAACGAGATCCACATTTTTTTGTGTGTAAGTTTTTGGTTTAACCATCATGAAAAAATCTCCAATACTTATCCAGAATAAAGAGGTCTTCGGAGGCTGTTCCCAGAAAATTCAAAATGTACGTTTTATTTGTGATGTGAATATATTTAATATACTATTTAAATTGAAAACGTTAGCCATTTTTGAGAAAAACAGTTGAAAAATACTTTTCATGTAAAAGGTAGTTTGTGGTGTGGGGATTTTTTTGAAAAATCTTCGTGTGACATCCTTGGAAGATACTAAATCTAAATACCAAGTTTGGTATTTAACGGTCTTTTCGTGTTGGGCTATGCTATCCACATACACAGGGCATTTTTCTAAAAATTCTGTTTTTCGGACTCGGGGCCCTCAAAACTTATTTACAGTGAAATCTCGACATCGAATTTTTGAGTGTACATATGCGCTAGACAAAATAAAAGCAAATTGCTCTCACATATTTAGAACTAAATATAGTCAACATTTATCTGCAAAGAATCTTAATTGAATATATGTACCAGGGCTTTCAGGATCGGTGTACATTTGAATTAAATTTTTTTTCCGGGCTTGTAGGCCATGGTCGAAAATTAGGAGTTGCTCCAAACATTTCGATTAGAACTGTGTTGAGCACCATCGAAGGACTCGAAGAAGAGTATTCGAACGTTAGGAGCAATTCCAAATTTTGACCGCTGCCGATAAGCCCGCAAGAAATTTTACTTCAAAGTAATTGCGCGTGTTTTGCAATTGATTTGTAGGAACGCATTTGGAGTACATTAAAACTGAAGTTCACTGCACAGACGCAGCACAGTTTTTGAACTGAGAAGACAAAACACAGGATGCGGCAGCGGTAGCCTCATCAGTCGTGTCAGTGTCCAGACCCTGTCCTTGTCTCCGACGACATCAATTTCCGTAGTCTGTTAGTTTGCAATCCTTCAAACGATACCCCGCCTGCTGCCTTCTACTGATAACTGATCGACACCATGCTTAACATGGCGTAGATGTTTCAAATACATCATTTTTTGGAATATTGTAACTGCAAATCCAACCTACTCTTGCAGGGTCCATGCACATAGGATTTACAACAACAAAAAAATGTCAACATAATTTCCTGACAAATGATTTACTTTTTAAATTTTCTAATGAAGGAATGTATTTATTCAAATCCTGGATCTCATTTGTATATTGGAGGGATTGCAAAGATGAAAATGATACAGATGTTCCTCTTATAACTGTCCCTTCCACAGTTCCATCTGCACGGCAAAGGTTTTAATTCCATCGTGCATGTTTCCATCGTGTTGTTCATTAAGCTCATTTAAGTTTTTTTTTTTGTATTTATTTATTTATTTATTTACTCCTTTTCAGGTTATACAACTACAGAAAGTAATCTTCGACAAGGAAGTAATATCTGTACACACCAGCTTAAAATCTGCCATGACTACTATGCGCATATCTTTTATTGGGTGCTAGTTTTACGGGGAAGAAGATTCACTCGCCTTGTCAACCAAAAATTGTTTCTGCCATCGTGGTGAACAGATATTTAATTTACCGCGAACTAGCTGAATTATTAAACGACATATAGCGTAAGTGCTCGTACGTGAACTCTGGGATCTACAAAGAGAATGAAACTTTAGTATTGAAGCCATGGATATCGGGATGTATAGAATACTTCGTGTCTCAGAGTTGTCGCTATGATTTGCTCCCGTAAATGTGTGAAACCTATCGAGAAAAGTTGCGCGCCTAGTCCATTCCAAATGAAACTTTGTAACGGCCCGACACAGCTTGCCAAGACGCTCTGTCATGCGTGGACATTTATCTATCATGTACATTGAACTTTCGCCACATCTGTCGTGTGCTTGAAGGTCAAGAAGCACATGTGGTCATTGTGTATATATACATATATAACACTGTTGCTGCTGCTGACCTTTAAACATTGAATTGTGGAGGAATGGCTCGGCGTTTCTGATCAATACACAAGAATAGATAGAATGTGTAAAGTTATAAAAAGATTTCGATTTATAGATTTAGTGAATACATCTGAATACTGGAGGAATTTCTTTAACCAGAGATTGAAAAGCTGACGTCAGTGATTTGTTTTCTAAGATTCCAACATATGGGAATGGCTTGCATGAACCTTTATTTTGAACTTTTCAAGAGTGCCTTTTTGAGTAGCTAGCGCGGCTGACATGGAGAAAAAAATGTTATGTATTACATTTTAAGCTTTATATACCATGAAATTCAACAGCTATCAATAGAGTGGAAGCTGGTTCGATTAGCTGTCTCTCAAAAGAAGATAATGGTATAAATATAAGTTTTAAAATGTATAAAAATGGCAAATAAATCGGTAAAGTTGATAACTCGGGTTTTGAAAATCCATAATTGTGAGTTCTAGAACATATAATTAGTAAAAGGTGGTGTATTAATGTTTATTTTAGACTGACATTTTAATACAAAGAATTAGGCAAATATTCTTTGGTCAGAGTCTTTTGGGATGGTCCATAGGACAATGTTGCTCGTTCCCAGATCGGCTACTCGTGTCAGCTGTTTGTGACAACCGCCAGCGCAGCTACGTGACGTCCGTCTCTTTCAATGTCTCAAAAGACTGTCAAAGAATAATCCTTCGCATTTTTATTAAAGGAGGGTATCTTGGCAGTACGATTTAGGTTAGCAACGTTTTGTTTCTTCAGTATCCTCGTTAGTGGAAATCTATTTTTCCATATTTTTCGCTAACCCATTTTCATATAGTCATTGTTGGCAATGTATTATAATCGTCTTGAATTATCATATTGATATAACAATATCGGTGTGCATTTATAATAAGATAGTAATAAAAGCCATAAAGTTATCGGTCGCAATTTAATCGCACATGTATTCTCGGCGCATAAATTTAATTGCAATTGTGAGGCAACATAAAATGTTAATATTTTCACTAATGTTTTTGTTTTCCATCTAAATACTGATTTTAGCTTAGCTTTATCATACAATTATTTTTATCTTCGACATCTGTTATTTGTGCTCACATTCAAATAACCAACTAAAAAGTTTAGCGGAATGTAGTATTATTAAAAAGTTAATTTAATAATTCATGCAGTTAAAGCACCACGCGTGAAAGGAAAAGAGCAAACGAGAGCAGGAACGATCATATTTTGGATATTACCATTGCAGTTCTCCGGCGCATGTAAAGTAAACCGCGAAGAGAATGCCTGTTGGTGAAAAATGGAATATTTAACATAGTGAAGATCTTCATAATCGAGCCTGTCTGCAATTTCGTTGATTCTATAGTGAAAAATCAATTTCAATGAAAATCAGTATTAAGTATCAAACGAAGATATGGTCATCTCAAATAACTGGTGAACTTTCTTTCGTTTTCCCTTAGTTTATGGTGTGAAAGCGACGCTCTTTCCACTTTGGGCTAATAAAACAAGCCGATAGTATATTTTGTTGCTCTTATTCCTTTTTCTACAACAATAGCAGGTAGGGGAAGTATTTCATTTTTTATTCGGCTGCAAACAAAGTTACGGCTATTTATGGTCCAATCGTGACGACACTGTAACAGCTAATAAATACAATTATGTTTGTTCCGAGCGTTACGTTTGGAAGGTAACGCACACGAGAGTGAATCATGTGAACAGGGGCACAAGAACTGCATCGCATCAGGATCAAGCTGGATCAGCTTAGCGGTTCTCACGAGTTGGGGCATGAGATTCTCATCCGGATCAAGCCAGTGTATTTATGTGAGCAGGCGTAGAAGAATTGCGACAGGATGAAACTGCTTAAGTTTAGCGGTTCACGTGAACCAATGCACGGGAACTGCATCAATATCAAAACGGTTTATCCGAGCGATTCAGTTGAACCAAAGACGAAAACTGTGTCCACATCAATACTGTTCAGCTGAGCTATTTAAACACCTATGAACGTGAACTGCCACAGGGTTCAATACCTACACATGAGAACTGCAAAAGGGCCAACCCGGCTCAGCTGAACCAAAGGACGAGATCAATCCTGTTCAGTTGCGCAGTTCACTCCCTGCTCACGAGAACTGCAACAAGGTTCAAGCCGGTTCAGCTGAGCGGTTCACTATATACGCAAGAGCACCTCAACAGGATCACAGCCGGTTTAGGTGAGCGGTTTACTACCTACCAACAGGATCAATGTGGTTCAGCTGACCGGTTCACTATCTACGCAAGAGCACCTCAACAGGATCACGCCGGTTTAGGTGAGCGGTTTACTACCTACACAACAGAACTTCAATAGGATCATGTCGGTTCAGCTGTGCGGTTCACTAACCGTTCACTACCTACGCAAGAGAGCTCTAACAGGATCAATCCGAATGAACGATTCACTACCTATGCAAGAGAACTTAACAAAATGAAGCTGAACGGTTCACTACCTTCGCAACAGCAGTGTAACAGGATCAATGCGGTTCACTACCTATGCAAGAGAACTGCAACAAAATCAAGACGGTTAAGCTTGACCGGTTCACTATCTACGCAAGAGAACTACAATAAGATCAACCCGGTTCAACTAAGCGATTCACGACTTACGCAAGAGAACTGCAAGAGGATCAATCTGGTTCAGTTGACCGGTTCACAACTACGCAAGAGAACTACAATGAGATCAACTCGGTTCGGCTGAACGGCTCACTACCCACGCAAGAGAGCTTCAACAGGATCGTACAAGAGGATCAGGCCGGTGCAGCCAGGTACTCACGTGAACCTGGGCGAGAGGACAACTCTGAAACCAAATCTTAGCGTTTCTGCTTCGTTATAGTGTCTTAATAAACAAGTGATCTTGAAAATAGCATTTTTTTCGAGAAAAAAAAACCATGCTAGTTGGCCTAGTCGTTAAATATTACTATATTGTTTATATAGATTTTATATTTGCGCATTCTCGAAAGAAAGGTTGACTACGTTGTAGTACTCAGCTGACTTCAGGGTAATTTTGCAAGTATGTGCAACAGAATATGCAAATAATGAAAAATCCAGAAGGTCGAAGAGAAACAGGTTTTACAAGCCTTTTAAAGTGCTATTTCCTTTTATGAAATATACCCATCTCTTGGAAGAGCAAACTTTAAGGCAGTATTTGGATTTCCCTATTACCGACTGCCTGCTATTTCTGTGACACAACTCTTGTCTCGTAAACAGGTGTATCGGTTAACCATGCAGAAGTGCCATGAAAGTTAATATGACGGAAGAATTGGATAATATTTCCAGCAATAAAAGAGAAACTACGTTGCTTTGTGGTTTTGCCATGAAAAGAAAAAATCCAGTGAATCATGTTACTCTTAAAATAATATGTATGTGGATGTACAGCACTCAACAGCTTTTTATGCTGTATTTTATAGATATTCCATGTTATACCTTTACTATAGAATGACAAAAGCATCTATATATTCTAACGAGGTAGTGTTTAGGTTAGACGCAGGGTGTTCCACTGGAATGGTCTGAGCAAGAGCACGTGCGAATACTCAACCACAAAACTCGGAGTAGAGCTGGAGGGGGATGTGATAGCCAATACGTCACAGGGCAAAGGTAATAAATATCACACTATACTTGCATCTTACTACTTCATTTCCAACTCTTGATTCAGCCGTGATAACTGCGCCTTATTGCAGGTCGCAGATTGTATCTCACGATTTAGTCGTGGCTCTTTTGGTACCCACCTAGTCTGGAATTGCCTGGGTTAAAGGGTATGTATGAACTACATTCTATGTGCAGTTTTGTTCAGGGTTTGGCAGAAACTATCTACCACTTTTAACAGTTGATAACATTCAGAGCCCTGCAATGGGGATAAAACCGAGATTTTTTTTGAATAGTGTTTAATGCCCTTTTACTACTTATGGCACCGTAGATGATGACACTGATGATACATGGAATGAAGAGGGAGCACCGGTGGAATGTAATGACAGGGGAACTCGGAGAAAACCCGCCCTGCGCCGCTGTTTCCACCACAATCCCGGGGATCGAACCCGGGTCACCTAGGTGAGAGGCGAGTGGTCCAACCACTCGGCCATGGTGCGGCCGCAAAAATAAATAAATGAAACAAAGCAGGGTATAGGTCGTGAGGTGAAACAAGCTTAAAACTTTAAGTTGCGCAGTGGTAATCTTTACCCGAAGAAGGGCTGATGGTGGGAGAAGTTGCGCCAACATGTATGTGCAGAAGTCACAACGTTTCTGTCCAGAAGAAGCGCTAAGTTTAGGTGAATCATTCTTTAGTATTTATGCAAGTGATGCGACGATATCAATAGCATGCTGATTATCAGGTAGATGATGCTGCTGTAATGAACGGGATTGAGGAGCTATAGAAACATGTGTTGAGTACAGTAAAATTGGCTATGCTCATGGTTGCCAACTCATAAGCTGGATTGTAACCAGCATCGACATTCCTGCAAGCAAAACACTCCTACATATGGCATATTATAGATGTGTAACAATTACTTTCTTGTGTTCTGCAATAATTGTTTAACGCTGCATGCTGTTGTGGTTGTATTATTCGCGCCTCTCAGCCGTTGCAGAGAGGGAGGGAAGGAAAACAACCTTGCGCAAGATTTGTTCATGACTCGCCTCACAACCTATAGCAGGGAGGATGTCATTTTTGTTACCCGGGAGCGTTGGACCGCGACGCTTTGTGCTTGTAGGTTGTAATGTACTTCAAAAGCGGTGGCAGTGTGGTAGCTATGCAGCGGAAGTTTTGATAGCAATTTAGCATTGGGAGATATGGAAGAGTACCAGAACGGTGCACAATTCGGAGGTGAGTTGAGCAGTTTCGCTCTATCACAAGTACCCCAAATAAGAAAAGCCAAGAACATTGCGGATGTCAGAAAACATTTAGAGAGTACCTACGGAATGCTATTGCTGGGAATCCTAGGCGTTCAGTAAACACGCATGTTTCATTTTTACACAATTCAGACTGAGGTGTGCACCCCAATCTCCACATCAGCTTATCATCCGTACAAAATGCAGTTAGTCCATAAGTTATCGTAGCGTGTCTAGGTACACCTCCGGAAACAATTCTGTACCGACTCTATCGACCTGTTGGAAGAGATAAGAGACATTTCCCCTAATCTGATAATGTCGTATGGTGCACACTTTTAACTGACAGGCTACGTCAAAAGCAATACTGGGGTAATGTAAATCCCCAAGAACTCCATGAAAAACGACTCCATAGTGCAAAGGTCACGGTTTGGTGCAGTGTTTCGGCTTCCAGGATTATGGGACTCTACTATTTTTTTAGGCCCGCTGACGACTTTCCTAGCTCCTGAATGCAGAGACAGAAAGTTAATTTTACATAAGTTAATTTACAGCAAGATGGGACAACTGCGCATATCGCTCGACACACCACGACAACGTTATTAAATACGGTATTCGCGGGGAGAATTATCTTAGTTTTCGGGGACATAGCGCGGCCAGCCAGATTTATATGCTTGTGATTTCTTTCTGTGGAGGTACCTAGGAGCCAAATGTCTGGATGACGTGACCCTAACTTAGAGACTCTGAAGCGTAGCATTATTGAAGACGTTCAACAATTCCAACAGTTCCAATCCTGAGGACGCTTGGTTTGTCGACTCCAAGTGCATCGCAAGGGACGGTGATTATCTAACGGATGCGATTTTAAAAAATATAAATATGAAACATGAATTGTGTTGTGTCATAAAATGTTGTTGCGTATCAACTACCACTTTCGTCCTTTACATACCCTATTTAGGGTTACCATAGGACATAAACTAAAATTGACCCTGCCGGACCCTTAACAACAATAAAGGCAAAATGCTTATATTTTTTCATCTTAAAACTTAACCTGTTAATTCTTTGGGATTAGAATTAGGATTACCGCAGATGAAACCTGGGCACAGCACCTACAGTACTAGGTCTTGTGCTCTTTTGCGACATACTGACTCTTGAGAGGGAGGGATGAAGGTAAAACATCGAAGAGCGACCAGATCTGGATGGCTACGCAAGAATGGACGGCGTCCCTAACCTTTTCAGATAGAACGCTTCCGACGTTGCACGGCGCGCTCCCAAAAGTTCTCGAACTCTCAGTATGGTTCACCCCAAGGTCCTGACCGGGAGGCCAACGCAACGACACCAGGAAGAAACCTTTACGGAGCGCAACCACCGCCCAGCCGCAATCCGCCACACACATCGGCTGGTCCTTTAAACCCATGGGTCAGAGTGGATGTTCACCTGGGGTCGAAAACGGGCCACAGTCTTACCACATGAACCATCCGTTCGTTTGTTAACTCTTTATCTTAACATTTCACTTTTGTTGTTGAGTATCTTTTCTAGAAACCGTGTGTTGGTATCAGCACGAAAACTATCTAAGTATGTTCTGAAATGGACAAACTTTCTCTTTTTCTGCAAGCACACATTTACGAAACTGTATCTTCCACAGTGGTTTGTCAACCTACAGTTCTTAGAGCCGTAAATAAGAATGATAGAAGTGTTTGCATGTGCTTGGAAGCGATGCCAGGCAAATGCTCCTAATTTTGGCGAAGCATTTAAAGTAATTACAAATGACACACATAATAAGTAGGATATACACGGTGGGAGGAAATAAGTGCAATCAATTTGACATTTAGTAGAAAACCATGCGTATAAAACATAAGTTTAACTTATTTTTTCCGTTTACTAATAGCATTGTCATAAATGAAGCGCAAATTTTAGGGTTTAATGTGTCTGAACGACCCTAAACTATGTTTCTGATGTGTTTACATACATCATACCACCATAGAGAGGGTAGAGGCGGGTCAGCCGTGTGAACTGTTTGTAAACAGTCGCCGAACGTCTGAAATAGCCAATCTAAAAACGTCGTGAAATTTCCCTCATGAACGAAAATCTGCAAATACTGGATCATTACGTCGTCCTTAAACTCTAACCCAAACTCTCATGGTTGTGCAGTGTTCAAAACAGCTATTTCGGAAGCCATTTGTAAATTGGAGTAGAAATAAAGTAGGTTTGAAGCTTAGAGGTTATTTTGTAAAGTTTGAAGTTAAGCGTAGTTCTGCTTTTCAAAAATTAAAATTTATGGTGGACAAAGCGCAGGGTTTCCACCGGTGCTCCATGTTTCACCAGAGTGCCATGGTTGTAAAAGCGGGCGTTAAACATCAAAAAAAAAAAAAAAAAAAAAAAAAAAAAAAAAAAAGAAAATCCCTGTCTGCATAAGTGGGTGTGAGAAGTAAATATTTATTTAAGTTCTAAATGAATATTTTTCACTTTTTAAAAATTATTGCAATAATAACATTCTTTAATATATTATAAGATATTAGATTCATATTCGAAACGTTATAGTAATACACGAGTAGTGTGTCGATTAGATCGACGTAACAGCCGAAACTAAATACATATTTATAAACCAGCTAAACATGGCTTGTATGCTGATAAAGTGTTAGCTATATCAGAACGCTTTTGAATAAAATAACTGAAACAGAAGCAAGTATTCCTACTATAGGCATATCCTTTTTTCGGCGTTCGAGTTTCTGGTCTACAATCGGTAGGTTTCGCCGAATTTCGGAAGCAGATCAGAGCGACAACTTTTTTTTTCTTTTTTTTTTTCCTTCTTTTTTTAAAAACAGTAACGGAGTCTGATCAGGACTCCGGTACTGTATCCCTATTTACATTTCCCCCCGTAGGTTTTACTGATTACTGGTTTACTGGTTTTACTGTTTCTTTTACAAACATATATACACATTGCACAAACATATAACACCCATGCCCAAGGCGGGACTCGAACCCACGATTCCCTGCCCACGAAGCACCAAAGCGAGACGCTTTAGCGAGCGTGGCCATGGGGACCGGCTCCTTGAGACATGAAGTATGCTATACAACCAATAATCTACTGACTTCAATGCTAAGGTAGATCCCAGAGTTTACGCACATGATAGTGCGCTGTGTTTCGTTTAATAATTCAACTGGTTCCATAATGGCTGAGGGACTTAACGAAAGAAACTTTTCTTTTACTACTTGTGGCACCGATGATGCATGAAATGAAGATGGAGCACCGCTGGAATGCGAGGCGGGGGAAACCGGAGAACCCGGAGAAAATCCGCCCCTGCGCTGCTTTATCTACCACAATTCCCACATGTGGTCGAATGGGATCAAACCCGGTCCGTCTAGGTGAAAGGCGAGTGGCGCAGCCTTTATTTGTGATGTGATTTTGTTTAATATACGCTGTTTTAATCAAAATCGTTTGAGCCATTTTTTGACAAAAACAAACATCTGAAACATTTTACTATGTAAATAGTAGTTTGGGGTGGGGGGGATTTTCATGAAAATCTTCGTGTCGCATCCTTGGAAGATACTAAACTTAAATACCAAGTTTGGTATTTAACAGTATTTTCGTTTTTGAGCTATGCTGCCAACAGACACCGTGCGCACAATCACACTACGTGGAGCTTTTTTAAACTTTATTTTTTGACTCAGGGGATCTCAAAACGTTTATTTCCGATGAAATCTCGACATCGAATTTTTTAATGGAATACAACACTTTCTCTAGCTACTTTGTACTATATGTAAAAATGCTTTTTAGGGAGATTCAAATAACTTCAAGACGTGTAATTCCAATAAATATCGAATTGTTGGATGGAATGCATTGCCGCCTCTATGTCCTATTTACAAAGTAGACAAAGTAAAATGTACTTGTTAAAGGATATCGGTAAATTTTTACTTTCTCTATGCGCACTATGTACATAGTGTATAGGAAAGGTATTGCACTCCACCCAAAAATTCGATACCGAGATTTCACCGGAAATATATGTTTTAGGGTCCCCTGTATCTAAATAAAGCATTTTCGGAAAAAGGTCCGTGTGTGTCCGTGTGTGTGTGTGTCCGTGTGTCTGTGAACACGATAACTCAAAAACGAAAAGTAGGTAAAATACCAAACTTGGTATTTAAGTTTAGTATTTTCCAGGGATGCGACACGAAGATTTTGAGAGAAATCCCCCCACACCCAACTACCCTTTATATGGAACTTTTTTCGAAAATTTTGATTTTCTCAAAAATGGCTCTAACGATTTTGATTAAAACTTCGTATATTAAAGATATTTACCTGACAAATAAAATGTATATCTTGAATTTTCTGAAGAGTAGTTTATTCTGGATGAATTTTACTGAATTTTGAATAACTGCTAAACCGTAAGAGATTGACAAAAACGTACTACACAAAAAATGTAGAGCACGTTAAAGCACACAATTTATGTTATATACATTTTTTTCGTGGAGTTCGTCGTTTTTGAGACATCCCTTATTTTTGGTTTCTGCTATGAAAAACTTAACTTTTCTCATACAGGAATTTGTCAACTGCTGTCCATACAAACAAAGGATCTTCAGTGACATAGCAACCAGCTTTTGATTATCACTTTAAGCTATGGTACTCCCTTATTTCGCTTCTGCCTTCAATGAAGCAAGTAATATGGCTATTTTTGCTAATTTTTTAGTGATTAGCGTGAAGTAAATAGAAGTATAAGCTTTTTAAGAATAATTTGTTGCAGAGATGTAGAGAAAGTCATGTGAATGGTACACATCAGATTTTTATATTGTATACTCTTAACGTGTAACGCCCTTATACAAAGCAGAGCTAGTGTTATTGTGAGGCGAGTAATAAAAGCGAAGCGTACCTCAGCGAACCGTGGTCCATTTTCACGTAGACTCGAAATGATGTCTGTTGTGCAAACTCTGTCAAGGTTTTCCACTTTCCCTGTGATAATGACCTGGTAGTTGCATCATCATATTGTCTGATGAATGTTTACATACACCATGTGCTTTCTCTGTTTACACACATTTTATTAGACTCCGAGGTCTGGCCGTTATTTTGTTGCTGCTTCTGCCCATGGAACTGAGATCATAAGTGTGTCCTATATTTAGCACACGAAGCATGGGTCAGTGGCGGCTACTGCTGTTGAGAGATACTTTTAGTAACAAAACCTGGATCATGTAAATAAAATATTTGCAATCCTAGCATTAAAACTGCATAAATCATGCGAAATTACCCCATTTCTGGCACCAGTGCCAGCAAGTGAATAACGTAATTGCAACGACATCATCAACGCCACAGCATAATTTTCTCCAACGTTCCTACAGTAAAATCTGATTTTTTTTAAACGTCATTTAACCTGCCATATCGGACGATGAATGAAATCGGGGTCCATGGAGCTTAAAGTTATTCGACATTCGTCTTAGAGTAAGGGGAAACCCCGAGAAAACCTTATCCGGGCAACTCGCCGCAAGCGAGATTCGAACTCGCGACCTGTTGAATGTGATGCAGACACACTAACCAGGCGGGCAAAACCTTAAATTGTGGCTCTCGTAAGTGCAGCAAAATTCAAACACAAGAAAAGTCAAAACAATAAATTCTAATCTTAATATGGTTATTAATAAATGCTTACGTTTGGAAGAAATACTCATAAACCACCAAAATATATATAAAATATTATTAACATTAAATGCTTTCATAGTTTAATAATAAAACATTGGTCTTGTAAACAAACTTATTAAATTTGTTTTAAAACCAAAACCAACAATATACGTATTAATTAGATCCTACGTTACATTTTGATAAATATTAACAATGCAATTACTCATATTAGAATATCCTTGAGCTAATTGCGTTCCATTTTCCTCTATAATTGAAACATCTGCTTAACAACTATAATACGTCATGCATCTGTATTCGTGCATTTTTCATTTAGAAAATGTACTAATTATTTTTACTTTCTCTACACGTACTATGTACATAGTATGTAGAGAAGGTATTGCATTCCAAAAGTTCCATACCGATATTTCGCCGGAAATAAACGTTTAGGGTCGCCTGTATATATATAAAAATCAGAAAAAGTGTGTGTGTGTGTCTGTGTGTCCGTGAACACGATAACTCAAAAACGAAAAGCCAGTAAAATACCAAACTTGGTATTTAAGTTTAGTATCTTCCAGGGATGCGACACGAAGATTTTGAGAACTCCACTCCCAAACTACCCTTTACATGGAGACATTTTTGAAAATTTTGTTTTTCTCAAAAATATTTCTAACGATTTTGATTAAAATGTCATATATTAATGCTATTTATATCACAAATAAAATGTATATCTTTAATTTTTACCGGGAATAGCTTCGTTCTGGATAAATTTGTTTGAATTTTGCATAACTAGTAAAACGTACACAAAAACTTACCATACTAGAAATGCACAGCTCGTTAAAACACACGATTTATGTAATGCATTTTTGTTGAAGGGTTGACCGTTTCGAAGATATTCCTTATTATTGGTTACAATTTTAAAATATTTTTCTTAGACAGGAAGTGTACGTTTTCCTTTTGTTCTACTCCTGGCCAAGCAAAGAAGCAAGTTTCAATGACAATCGCATAACGACAGCTTTTAAAACATTTGACTATCGCTTTAGCATAGCGCATTCCTTTAATTCCCTTCATCTTATAAGGAACTAAGTAATAAGTATATTCTGCTAAAGCTTATCTCGATTAGCATGGTGCGGAAGAAGAAGAAGAACAAGAAGAATCTTTTGTAAGAAGTTTGTTTGTAGAACAGTTAGAGAAAGCCATGTGAGTGTAACACAACTTTATTTTTAATGTAGCTTAACGTCCTTTTACCCGGTTGCTCATTGGACGATGAATGAAATTGGTGAAATGATACTCAAATTATCACGGGGTCCATGGAGCTTAAAGTTACTCGACATTGTCTTCTCAGGATAAGGGAAAACTCGCCCTAAACTGGACTCGAACTCGCGACCTGTTGAATGTGAGGCAGATACGCTACCCCCACACTTCCCAGGCGGATAGAAAACCTGAAGTTATTAATCTTGCAAATGCAGCAACTTTCAAATAAAAGAATCACCGCATTAAATTTATTGTATTTTAAAGGCAAAACAATATATTAATCAGCGCCTACGTCAGTTGATATAACTCACTTTCCTTAGTAAATGTTAACAGTTACCTACAATTAGCCATATTAAGAAATGTTAGCGTTGAGCAAATTACCCTTCAATTTCCTCTAAAAGTGTTGAAACAAATGAAGCAACATCTGCTTAACAGCTACATTACCTCATACATCTGTGATCTCTGATACATTATAATTTTTCATTTAGGAAATTTATTAACTAATTTTACGCATTTTAATGGTAAAATTACATATAACGTTGTATGTAATACGTGTAACATGGTAACATTCGTAAAATTACTCATACTCATATCACAAACACATTATACGCTAGCTACATAAATAACTATTACGTCGCTAACTCGTGATTTTGTGTATGCTGCTTGCTCGGTGTATGCAGTGGGTAAACACTCTTCGTCTCCTTCCTCCTCGTACCCAAGGTCGTGGGTTCAAAACTTGACGAAGGGCAATGGATTTTTTTGGGCGTAAAAATCCTCAAACCTGATAAAAAGGACCTGAGCAAAATTAAGCGTGCTCTCACGCTCAATAGAATGGGACGACTTCCTTGTACAGTATGTCGTGTATCAATTTATAACGCCGGGAACAGAAAGCAGTCCAATACGCAAGCCATCGACTCCTACGTCTATGGCTGCCTAGAACAAATCTTTCTAATTTATAAAGAGTGGCGGAATAAGTGTTTAGTTTGCAGCAAAGTTCTGCGCTCAGAAAATTCAATTTGTAATGTAATTTTGCAACCATGCAAACTACATTTTTTGTCGAGTAAGTTATTTGTCAATCTCTTTTGTCATAGTTTAACAGCTATACAAAATTCATCCAGAATGAAGAGGTCATCAGAGCTATTCCCAGAAAATTCAAAATATGCATTTTATCTGGGGTGTAAACACCTTTAATATATGGTGTTTTAATAAAACTCCTCAAAGCCATTTTTGAAAAAAACAAAATTGTGAAAAACTTTTCCATGTTAGGGGTAGTTTGGGGTGGGGGATTTTCTTGAAAATGTTCGTGTCTCATTTTTGGAAGATACCTACTACACTTCAAGATTGGTATTTAACGGTCTTGTATTTTTCAGCTATGCTGTTCGCACACGTACACACGAACATTTTCTAAAAATGCTGTTTTTTACTCACGGGAGCTCAAAACATTTAAGTCACCCTCCGTGGTGTAATGGTTACCATGCTTCATATACTCAAGATCGCGGGTTCAAACCCGGCCGAACACGATGGATTTTTTAGGGCGTTAAAATTAGCATGGCTTCCTTCGGAAGGGAAGTAAACTCGTTGGTCGTAGATTTGCGGCATGTAAAAGAACCTCAAGTCTGATATAGAATGGGACGCTGAGAACCACAGCAGTTAAAGAGCGTCCATAAATAAAACTTCATTTCCATTTCATTTCAAAACGTATATTTCCTATGAGAATTCGACATTAAATTTTGGGGCGGAATGCAATTCATTCTCTAAGCACTATGTACAAAGTAAAGGTAAAGAAAATCAAAATTAGAGCGAAAACATGTAAATAATGAGAAGGTCCAAGGTTATGGATTCCTCTATATAGTCCGTTATGAATTTTAAACTCAGGAGTGTTTATAGTGGAAAAAATCTTATGTGTTACACTCACATGACTTTCTCTATATCTCTGTAAATTATTATTGTTAATAAGCTTATCTTTTATTTATTTCATGCTAATCGAGGAAAAGTAGCAGAAATAATCTTATTTCTTGCTTTATAGTAAGTAGAACCGAAATAAGGGAGTACCATAGGTTAAAGTGAAAGCCAAAAGCTGGTTGCTATGTGACTGATTTTCCTTTGTTTGTATTGACAGGAGTTGACAAATTCCTGTATGAGAAAAGTATGTTTTTCAAAGCTGAAACCAATAAAAAGGAATATCTCAAAAACGATCAACTCCACGAAAAAAAATGTATACAACATAAATTGTGTGTTTTAACGTGCTCTACATTTTTTATGGTTTAAGTTTTTGTCCATCTCTTACGGTTTAGTAGTTATGAAAAATTCATCCAGAATAAAGTAATCTTCAGAGGCTATTCCCAGAAATTTCAGAATATACACTTTAATATACGATATTTTAATCAAAATCGTTAAAGCCATTTTTTAGAAAATAAAAATTTTCGAAAAAAGTTCCATGTAAAGGGTAGTTTGGGGTGGGGGGATTTTTCTCAAAATCTTCTTGTCGCATCCCTGGAAGATACTAAACTTAAATACCAAGTTTGATATTTTACCGACTTTTCGTTTTTGAGTTATCGTGTTCACAGACACACGGACACACACACGGACCTTTTTTTGAAAATACTTTTTTTTTTTTTTGATACAGGGGACCCTAAAACATATATTTCCGGTGAAATCTCGGTATCGAATTTTTTGGTGGAGTGCAATACATTCTCTATTCACTATATACGTAGTGAGTATAGAGAAAGTAAAAAAGAGGATGATGCAGTTCTTGGAATTTATCCTTCACACAACACAATTTTTCATCCAGCAAACAGTAGAGTGTGTTATTTGTTGAGGTCATTGCTGACGCCACCTCTTGCATTCCATCATTGCAGTGTGTTGCTAAGAGAGGAATCTCACTTTTGGTTAACAATCTTATGTGTTCCGTTTATATACATGTTCTACCCATTTTTCTTTCCCTGCTAGTATATAGAGAAGGTATTGCAATCCAGCCAAAGATTCGATATCAGTGAACTCAAAAACAAAAAAAAGTCGTTAAAATGCCAAAGTTGAACGTTTCGATTTTCTCAAAACAATGGCTCAAACAATTTGTTTTAAGATATCTACTAAAAATTAAATGTATATCTTGAATTTCCTGGGAAGGCCTTCATTTTGGATGACTTTTGCATAGTTGGTAAATGTAAAAGTCAAAAACTTACTACACAAAACCTCTACATTTCCTTAAAACACACAATTTGTGTCATATACATTTTTTTGGTGGAGTTGACTGTTTTCAAGATATTCCCTGTTATTAGTTTCAGTTTTAAAATACTTAAAACTTTTCTCATACGGGAACTTGCCCACTCCTGGCCACGCACAAACGGATTTCAGTCCCATAGCAACAGCGTTTTAAAACATTTGACTCTCGGTTTGTGGTATTGTATTCCCTTGTTTCCCTTCTACTTATAAGGAACTAAGAAATATAACCGTTTCATCTAGGGTTTATCTCGATTAACATGAAGTAGATGGAAGGATAAGATTTTAAACAATAATTTGTTACCGAGATGTAGAGAAAGTCATGTGAATGGAACACATCAGATTTTTCTTTTAGTTTTGTTTATTATAGCATACACACATACAGACACACACACACACACACACACATTCACACTCTCATTCATACTTCCAGGCTCTGGGGAGGAACCATCTTTGTTAGGGAAAAATTCCCACCCCCAGCCGGGAATCGAAC
Organism: Hymenopus coronatus; assembly: GCA_030762935.1. Classification (NCBI taxonomy): domain Eukaryota; kingdom Metazoa; phylum Arthropoda; class Insecta; order Mantodea; family Hymenopodidae; genus Hymenopus; species Hymenopus coronatus. The sequence continues at coordinate 23,910,977 of CM060891.1, forward strand.
AGTGGGCTCTCGTATTACAGACAGGTGTTATACCGACTGAGCTATGTGTTCAGCTCCGATTTCTTTCAAATTGTGTTCGGTCTCAATTAATTACCCGGATGCCTGTTCATAATCACTGATATAAACGTGAAAGGTTTTCGTTGCAAATTAAGCTTCATAATGTAGGCGATACAATGTGATTACAATAGTGTTAACGAAGTTAAGAAGCTCAATGTTTTATTGTGTTAATATGACATAAGATAGGTATCATTTTTTTTGTAATTATTTATGTTACATCTACAAATTACCGTCAAACTTATAAAAATATTTTCATATCCGGAGTGTAAATACTGTAACAAATGTCTTTTTTGACTCGAAAATCAGTTATAAATACTGTATGTGATTCGCTACTGCAAATAATTCACTCGACGTTTCCACGCGTAGACGGTCTTCGCCTGCACGCCACCCGTGTCGCGCACCACTGCACGCTCTCCAGCATTCGCGTCTCAGTTCACAATACAACACTGCACTGAAAATTTGCCGAAGATATTGGACGCTTCTGGAAGCCAAATCTTGGAGAAACATCTCGAATATCGAGAAGAGTCATGAAGAGCCTCGGGTTCCGAAGGATCCTGTTACGTCGCGTCCTCTTCCGTGTTTACTAATCCCAACTGCGACGACTCACATACCAAGGCAAACGTGAGAACCATTGCATAAAACGGCATAGGTAACAGAACAATAATCGATATATCAAACATTACATCTGTAATAGATGTATTAACATATGAAAGGTGGATTGCGTATTTCAAACTCAAAATATTGCATACTTCCAGAGCACTGAAGGACTTATCTGTTCTTGTTTTTCGTGCAGTTGGATTCGCAGGAGGATCGAGCAAGTTTACTCTCTTTGCTGTACTTAAAAGCCAACCAGTTGGTAACCCATTACCATTTTTCCATGGGGAATTGAAATCGATTTAAGTATTCATTCTGCATTGAACACTACATTGAAACGCGAATTCAAATCGTATTGAAACTTGGATCGATCCTCTTAGAAAGTGGGATCGTAATGAAATATGTTGCATGGAAACGTATTGAATGCACCAAATATGCTTTATTCTACTATACTCTTTGCAACGCGCTGCACGCTCGTCATTTTGTCTTCTTTATTAAACTTGCCAAGAATTGTGTAATACTCGTAATAGATTTTTACTTTCTCTACACGTACTATGTACATAGTGTATAGAGAAGGTATTGCATTCTACCCAAAAATTCGATACCGAGATTTCACCAGATATATATGTTATGAGACGCCCTGAATCCCTCCACAAAAAAAAAAAAAAAAAAAAAAAAAAAATAAAAAGGTTTAGAAAGTCAGTGTATGCATACCTCAAAAAAGAAAAGACCGTTGAATACCAAACTTGGTATTTATGTTCATTATCTTCCAAGGAAGCGACATGAAGATTTTCAAGGAAATCCGCCCACCCCAAAGTACCCTTTACATAGAAAAATATTTGAAAATTTAGTTTTTCTCAAAAATGGCCCTAACGATTTTGATTAAAGTACCGTATATTAAAAATATTTACCTCACAAATAAAATTTATATCTTGATTTTTTTTTTTTTTTTTGTTTGAAATAGGGTCCAAGTCCTCTTCATTCTTAATGGGTTTTGCGTAACTGGTAACCGTAAGAGATAGCCAAAACTTACTGCACAAAACGCACAATTTATGTCCTTTACATTTTGTAGCAGAGCTAACCGTTTCCGAGATATTTCTTGTTATTGGTTTCAATTTTAAAATACTTATACTTTTCTCAGACAGGAAATCGCCCGTGTTTCTTTTGTTTTACTTCTGACCATGCGAAGAAGCGAATTTGAATGACAATCGCAGAGCGATAGCTTTTTAAAACACTTGACAATCGCTTTAGCATAGTGCATTCCTTTAGTTCTGTTCTACATATTAGGAACTAATTAATAAAAGTATTCTACTAATGCTTATCTCGTTTAGCATGGAGTAGAAGGAAGATTAATCTTTTATAGGAAAAGTTTTTTTTTTGAGAAACAGCTAGAGAAAATAGTGAATGGAACACGTCAGATTTGTTATTGTTTTTATAATCTCGCACGCACCATTTATTGTTCCCCAAAACATTCAGTGACCTCAAAACCTGCTTTAATACACAGAACTATGTTTCAAAGTTTCTCAACGCAAGTCCAAGTAGACCAAATAAAAACTTTAATATCGTTTTTCTTGAACCTTGCGAATTCAAAACGATTTGAGTTTGTACTGAATTTAACACGTGAAATGCGGAATGTTTTCAAATTGAATCGTTCTCAAACGTGGTACAAATCATGCATGTTAGAAACATATTTATGTTGGAAAAATCTGATGCGTTCCATTCACACGACTTTCTTAAATCTCTGTAACAAAGTATTCTCATCAAAACTTGTTCTACTTATTACTAATAGAGATAAACACCAGCAAAAATGGTCTTATTGTTTCTTACTTCCTTACAAGTATATGGAAAATAAGGGCAAACACTAGGCTAAGGCGATTGTCAAATCTTTTTAAAAGCTGGTTGTTATGTGATTGAAACTGGTTTCTTCGCATGGGCAAGAGTTGACAAGTTCCCGTCTGAGAAAAGTTTAAATATTTTAAAATTGAAACCAACAACAAAGGATATCTCGGAAATGAATAATTCCACAAAAAAAGTTGTATATGGCATACAATGCGTTTTAACGAGCTCTATATATATTCTGTGTAATACATTTTTATCATCTCTTACGGTTTGCAAGATACGCAGAAGTCATGCTGCATGAAGAGGACATCAGAGGCTATTCCCAGTAAATTCAAAATATACATTTTATTTGATTTAATTGTTTTTTCAAACAAGCCGTGTGTAGGACAGGAGTTGGATAGGTAGAGTCAATTCAATGCCATAGCCGGGATCCAGTCTGACTGTACCTATACATTTTACTTACTATTTAATAGAATACTGTAATAAAATCTTTAGAGCCATTTTAAAAAAAAAAATCTGATGTGTTCCATTCATATGGCTTTCTCTACATCTCTGCAAATTATTGTTAAGAGAAAAAAAAATGAGAAAAAAAATAGCTAATTGAGAAAAAAAAAAAAATAGCAGAAATAGTCTTATTACTTGCTTCCTTGTAAGTAGAAGCGCAATAAGGGAGTGCCATAGGTTAAAGTGTACTCAAAAGTTGGTTGCTATGTGACTGAAGTGCTGTGTTTGTATGGGCAGAAGTTCACAAATTCCTGTATGAGAAAAGTATGTTTTTCAAAGCTGAAACCAAAAATAAGGAATATCTGAAAAATGATCAACTCCACGAAAAAAATGTATATAATATAAATTGTGTGTTTTAACGTGTTGTATATTTTTTGTGTGGTAAGTTTTTGCTCAACTCTTACGGTTTAGCAGTTATGCAAAATTTCGCAAAATTCATCCAGAATTAAGTAGTCTTCAGAGGCTATTCCCAGAAAATTCAAGATATACATTTTATTTTTCAGGTAAATATCTTTAATATACGACATTTTAATCAAAATCTTTAGAGCCATTTTTAAGAAAATAAACATTTTCGAAAAAGTCCCATGTAAAGGTTAGTTCGGGGTGGGGGGATTTTCTTGAAAAAACTTCGTGGCGCATCCTCAGAAGATACCAAACTTAAATACCAAGTTTGGTATACAACGGTCTTTTCGTTTTTGAGCTATGCTGCCCACAGACACACACACGGACATTTTTCTAAAAATGCTTTTTTTGGATTCAGGGAGTCTCAAAACATGTGTTTCCATTGAAATCTCGGTATCGAATTTTTGGGTGCATTACAATACCTTCTCTATACACTATGTACATAGTACGTATAGAGAAAGTAATATAACATTTTCTAAATGTTTTCTATGGAGAGGTTAGCTCGGAAATAAGGGGATTGTCTTGAAAATCATCCTGTCGCATCCTTAGAAGATATCAAATTTGGTTAAATATTAAGTTTGGTATCAGCCAGCTTTTCATTTCTGAGTTATCGTGTTCTTGGACACCACTTACCTCTCCCCAGCGTTCGACTCCAGGCAACAGCTTGTGGGATTTGTGGTATACAAAGCAGCGTAGGGGCGGGTTTTCTCCGGTTTCCCCCGCCATCTCATTCCACCGGTGCTCCATCTCCGTTCTATGTATCCTCAGTGTCTTTACCTGCTCTGTCATTGAGGTTAAAGCGGGTGTTAAACACTAATTAAAAATCTGATGTTTTACACTCACATGACTTTCTCTAGCTGCTCTACTAACAAACTTCTTACAAAAGATTAGTTTTCTTTCTACACCATGTTAATCGAGATAAGCATTAGCAGAATGTTATTACTTAGTTCATTATAAGTAGAAGGAAACTAAGGAATTCACTGGGCTAAAGTGATAGACAAATGTTTTAAAAGCTGCCGTTATGCGATTGTCATTGCAAATCGCTTCTTTGCTTGATTAGTAGAACAAAAGAAAAACGGACACCTTCTGTCTGAGAAAAGTATAAGTATTTTACAATTGAAACCAATAACAAGGAAAATCTCGGAAATGGTTACCTCAAGAACAAAAACGTAAAAGTCATAAATTGTGTGTTTTGACAAGATGTACATTTTTGTACAGTAAGTTTTTGGTCTATCTCTTACGGTTTAGCAGTTATGCAAAATTCGGCAAAGTTCATTCAGAATAAAGAACTCTTCATAGGCAATTCCCAGAAATTTCAAGATATACATTTAATTTGGGATGTAAATATCATTACTATACGGTATTTTAATCAAAACCGTTAGAGCCATTTATGAGAAAATAAAATTTTTCGTAAATGTTTCCACGTAAAGGTTAGCTTGTGGTGGGGGGGATTTTCTTGAAACTCTTCGTGTCGCATCTTTGGAAGATACTTGACTTAAATACCAAGTTTGGTATTTAACGGCCTTTTCGTTTTTTGAGCTATGCTGTCCACAGACATACACACACGGACCTTTTTCTAAAAATATTTTTTTTCGGACTCAGGGGACTCCAAAACATATATTTCCGGTGAAATCTCGGTATCGAATTTTTGGGTGGAGTGCAATATCTTCTCTATCCACTATGTACATTGTATATGCGGGCTAGAGAAAGTAAACATCACGGAAAAAAACTGTTCCGAGTGAAATCTTGGCATCGAATTTTTGGATGGAGCACAATACCTTCTCTATCTTACTAAGTAGAGAAAGTATAAACATATAGGATTGTTCTTGGACATTTTCCTTCGTAGTAAATATAATCTTTCATCGAAAACAACAGAGGAGATAAAAGTAAGCCTTGTGGTTATTTTTGAAGAGTGAGCTAGTATATCCTGTTGCTGTTTTGGAAGTGTCCTCTATAAGCGTTTATGGTAAACCAACACATCGCAGATTAATGTGCGTGTAAACTTTCCCACGGAACTGCGCTTTATTGAAGACCATGAGGTTTTTGTGGTAAGAGACGTCAGCTGCCTCCAGTGAAAGCTAAAAACACACTTTTATGTCCCGAACAGTGTACTGTCGGCAATAAAACTGCACTTTAATTCCAGGATTTAACTTAAAAAACGAGAAATGTGCAGTGTTTTATTTTGAAACTTGTCTTAATGTTGGGGAGAGAAAGAGATAGATAGAGATATAGAGAGATTGAGAGAGATAGAGAGAGATAGAGAGATAGAGAGAGATGGAGATAGAGAGAGATAAGGTAGAGAGAGAGATAGAGATAGAGGTAGAGAGAGAGTTAGATAAAGAGAAAGATAGAGAGGGATAGAGAGAGATAGAGATAAAGATGGAGATGGAGATATAGAGAGATGAGAGAGAGAGATGGAGATAGAGATGAGGTAGAGAGTTAGATAAAGAGATAGATAGAGATAGAGAGGGACAGAGAGAGATAGAGAGAGATAGCGAGAGATAGAGATAGAGAGATGAGAGAGATAGAGATAGAGAGATGAGAGAGATAGAGATAGAGATGGAGATAGGGAGAGATAAGGTAGAGAGAGATAGAGATAGAGGTAGAGAGAGAGTTAGATAAAGAGAAAGAGATAGATAGAGAGGGATAGAGAGAGATAGAGATAAAGATGGAGATGGAGATATAGAGAGATGAGAGAGAGAGATGGAGAATGAGATGAGGTAGAGAGTTAGATAAAGAGATAGATAGCGATAGAGAGGGACAGAGAGAGATAGAGATAGAGAGAGATAGAGATAGAGGAAGAGAGAGTTAGAGAGACAGGGGAGGGCGATTAATAACAAAATGACTTTCAGGCAAATGGATAAAGAGGGATTTGTTATAGTGAAATAATTTTCACCATGAGTAGCGAGTTAATTTTGAATTTGAGGTTTGTATAATTTTCTAGATTCTTCTGTCTATCGCAAGAGATAGACAAACATTTACTATACATGAATATAATAGTTTTAAAACTCGCCTTTTACTTTCTCAACACGTACTGTGTACATAGAGAAGGCATTGTATTGCTCCCAAAAGTTTGATACCGAGATTTCCATAAATATAGTTTTGATACCACCTGAATTAAAAAAAAAAAATTAGAAAAATGTCCGCGCGCGCGTGTGTGTAAGCAGCATAGCTCAAAAACGAAAAGTCGTTAAAGACCAAGCTTTGTATTAAGTTCAGTATCTTCCAAGAATACGACACGAAGATTTTCAAGAACTCCCTCCCCCTCCACCCCCAACCATCCTGTACATGGAAAATTTTTCGAAATTTTTTATTTTTTAAAAAAATGTATATTAAAGATATGTGCATGATAAATAAAATGTATATCTTGAATTTTCTGGGAATAGCCAGAATTCTGGATGAATTTCACGGAATTTTGCATATCTGGTAAAAACCGTAAGAGATAGACAAAAACTTACTTAACACAAAATGTAGAACTCATTAAAATTCACTATTTATGTTGTATTATTTTTTGTCGTGGATTTGACAGTATTTTTTTAGATATTCCATATTGTTAGTTTCAATTTTAAAATACTTGGACTTTTTCTTAAGTGTGTAAATGCTTCTTGGCCATTCATAGAAACGGATTTTAACCACATAGCAACCAGCTTTTAAAAGATTTGACTATCGTTTTAGGCTAGTGTTTTCCCTTAATTCCCCTCTACTTACAAGGAAGCCAGCAATAAGACTAATTCTACTTATGTTTATCTTGATTAGCATGATGTAGATAACAGACTAATGCTTTGGATAAAAGGTTTGATTTTTTCCCTTCTACTTACAAGGGACCAAGTAATAGGGACACTTTCTGCTAGTGATTTATATAGAGCTGACACATTTCTTTCATTAATTGTTTCAAAACGTGTTATGCTACTGACAACTTATTATACCTAAATTGTAGAGGAATTTTGGGAGATTATTTACCTCTATAGCAAATGTTGAAAATGTCCTCCATCCTGCATAAAGCACAACTCAACACGTCATTCCATGTTACTGGCCCCTCGTTGGAGGACTCTGTTGTCAATAGCTTGAATCTTCTTTGTGATGTGCTTCAGATCGTCCAATGTCTGGGGACGTGTGGCGTTAACCCTGTCTTTTAAGCAACCCGATAGAAAGAAGTCCGGCGATGTCAAATCTGGAGATCTCGGTGGCCACAGGTTCCTGGAAATTATCCAGTTGTCAAAGAAACTTGCAATTAGGTTCATGGATTCATTTGAAGTATGGCATGTAGCACCATCTTGCTGAAAATATCCTTGACTCACCTCTACATCGTACAGCATTTTCACGTTGACTACAAGAACAAAATGTCGAAACAGCTACATCTGCGCATCTAGAGGCAAGGAATCGAAACTCCAGAACATTCTGCTTAGTTTGGTGCTAAAATTGGGTCATTGAATTTCCAACGGAATGATTAAAAAAAGAAATGTGTCAGTTCTACATAAATCACTCTGTATATTTGCATGAAGTAGATAGAAGAATTAGCTTTTAACAATAATTTGTTACCGAGATGAAGAGAAAGTCATGTGAATGGAACACATCAGATTTTTATTTCTATTTTTCCATTATTTTATATTACAATTTTATAGTCATGGTGAAGATTAAGTTAACGGTACCTAATTGTTTTGGTTTCAGGGAGCAGACATGGTGGGATGGCTGTTTCGAGCACATGGGGAGATCTGCGCCTCCCACCCCTGGGAGGTGATCGTCGCGACGTTGACGCTGACAGTGTGCATGTTGACCGTGGATCAGCGCCCCAACACACCTGACCCTTTGCATAAACATCAGCATTGTGTAGGTTGGGGACAGGATTGTGTCGGCCTAGAGGTGAGTGAGTCCATTTCCATAACGATTCTCATCTGCCCTATGCAAATTTGTTTACCAGGTCACAACGTCTACTTTGCATTTACTCACTAAATCTGTATTTACGACACGCTGGCGTCCAGCATTGTGAAAAAGAAGTTATTTTTACATCCTTTTCTTGAGAAACTTGACTAAACAACGGTACTATTTATACAAACCTCTTAGATCTGCGTCATAAGCAACTTGCAAAGATGTCGGCAACAAAGGGAGGGAATGTGATGTTCAAAGAGGATTCCAGCCCATTGTGGAATAATAGTAAATGAAGTGGCTGCTTGGCCAAAAAGGGGAGTCAAATTATTACTAGTTTAATTCCATTTTGCTCTATTAAAATAATGATATCAAATAAGTACACAGACAAAATCAACGAAGAATACACATAGAACATCTGGAAAACAATGGAAACAATCTGATGTGTTACACTCACATGATTTTCTCTAGCTGTTCTACAAACTTCATACATAACATTCTTCTTCTTTCTGCTTCTTGCTAATCGTGGTACTCATTAGCACAATGTTCTTATTATTTAGTTCCGTATAAGCAGGAAGAAAATAAGCGAATACACTAGGCTAAACCAATAGGCAAATGTTTTAAAAACTGTCGTTATGCGATTGTTATTACAAATCGCTTCTTTTCTTGGCCAGGAGTAGGACAAAAGAAAAACGGACACTCCCGTCTGAGAAAAGTATTAGTACTTCACAACTGAAACTAATAACAATGAATACCTCGAAAACGGTAAGCTCCACGAGAAAAATGTATATGACATAACTTGTGTATTTTAACAAGACCTAAATTTTTTGTGTAGTAAGTTTTTGTCTATCTCTTACGGTTTACTAGTTATGCCAAATTAAGCAAAATTCATCCAGAATAAGCAGATCTTCAGAAGCTATTCCCAGAAAATTCAAGATATACATTTTATTTGTTAGGTAAATATCTTTAATATATGATATTTTAATCAAAAGCGTTAGAGCCATTTTTAAGAAAATCAAAAATTTCGAAAAAAAGTTCCAAGTAAACGGTAGTTTGAGGTTGGGGGATTTTTCTCAAAATCTTCGTGTCGCATCCCTGGAAGATACTAAACTTAAATACCAAGTTTGGTATTTTAGCTACTTTTCGTTTTTGAGTTATCGTGTTCACACACACACACACACACACACACACACACACCTTTTACTGAAAATTCTTTTTTTGGATACAGGGGGTCCTAAAATATGTATTTCCGGTGAAATCTCGGTATCGAATTTTTGGGTGGAATACAATACTTCTCTATCCCTATGTACATTGTACATATGGGGCTAGAGAAAGTAAAAATGTACAAGGTTAGAGTATTTCTATATTACCAAGAAATCTGCAGTAGCGACCTTCAGACTATTGTTCACAAAAGTACTTATACAGATAATTCTATATGCCTTTTCTCTAACTTAAATGAAGTAATGGATCGTTCATCTTACATTGTACGACTTTCACAGAAGATTGCAATCTCCCAGCTAAATATTTGAGAGCAAGAAAACGACTGATTTCATTATCAGGCGTTTAACATTAGATACCAACCAACCATAGAGAAGATTCGTGGGGAGGTTGTAACAGATACGCTTTTGTTAATTTGTAAACAGAAATTGCTATAGTAAATCAAATAATAGTACACGTATCACATTTTCAGTGTGTGGGACATGAGATAAACTTTAAAAAAATCTGATGTGTTCCATTCACATGACTTTCTCTACATCACTGCAACAAATTATTCTATTTACTTCATCTAATCGAGAAAAAATTAGCAGAAATAGTCTTATTACTTGCTTCCTTGTTAATAGAAGCGAAATAAGGGGGTAGCATAGGTTAAAGTGATAGTCAAAAGTTGGTTGCTATTTGACTGAAGTTCCTTTGTTTGTATGGAAGGAGTTGACAAAATCCTGTATGAGAAAAGTATGAATTTTTTAAAGCTGAAACCAAAACCAAGGAATATCTCAAAAACGATCAACTCGTATGGAATAGCGGATTAATTAACATAAAAGTAAAACCTTTTTTTCTAAAACAAATATTAAATATATCTGCATGAAATTTAAAACACGTTTATAATTGTTGTAGAGTAGTATGTGACAAACTTTTAAAAGGCCGCCTCGCTAGTGTGGGTGTAACGTGTCTGCCTCACATTCAAGAAGAGGTCGTGAGTTCGAATCTCGGGTAGGGTGAGTTATCCGGATAAGGTTTCGTATGGAGTTTACCCTATGCCAAAAAGACGAATGTCGATAAACTTTAAGCCCCAAGTATATACATATTAAAAATGATATAGAAATTGTATCTATGTTTAATGTTGTGGGTGTTTGTATATAACTGTTGGTATTCAAAATGATAAAAGGTTTTTATTTCATCTTTTCAGGATTACAATGCAGCAGATGTGATAATGATGACGCTGATACGATGTATAGCAGTGTTGTATAGTTACTATCAGTTCTGCCACCTTCATAGACTGGGCTCCAAGTACATATTAGGTGAGTAGAATTATCATAAATAGTATAAAGAGAGCTCCAACAAGTTGCTCGCGAATTTATCTAGAGCAGGCATCCCCAAGTCGAGGCGCACGGGGCTGAACATTACACTCACTGCGGGCCGCACAGCTGTACGTGCAGTGGCGGTGTAACGCACATACTAGTACATGCCCACACCTGTGATGTTTCGAGCAGAATGGGAAGAAAATGACACGGCAAAATGTTTAGTGTGTTGCACACTTCTAAACAAAATAACTAAATATAATTTGCAATGGCACTACTCGTTGCAGAAACGTAAAATGAACAAGGAAGATGTAAATACTCGTGCTAGTGTTGTTAGAATGAGTTACAAAATAGCGTCACGTATTGCCAGGAACGTGCGATCCTTCAGTGGAGGTGAGATGGTAAAACAATATTTAATTGATGCAGCGGAAGAATTGAGCCCAGGGTATGTACACGATTATCAATCAGTCAGTTTATCCGCCTCCACGATAACACGATGTGGAGGATCCTGCAGACGATATTCGGAGTCAGTTGTCTACTATAACTACAACATCATTGAGTTTTCTCTTGCAATAGATGAGAGCAATGATACAACCGACACTGCATATCTTGTCATCTATATCAGAGGCGTGAATAAAGTTTTTTTACATCTCTGTAAGAAGCGAAAGATTTTTACACTCCACAATCTAGCAGGAAGAATTTTGTGCATGTTGTACTTTGTGTGTACAAAGTCACATCACAGAAACCAATTAAGTGATGAACTCTGAAAGCATGTTTGCGATTGGGTAGCAGGCAAACAATTTTGAATAGCTGGTTGAAAACAGACAACTGCAAAACTCACGGCGATTACCGCATGGCTTGCGGGCATCCCCGGTAACGACAGCTGCTACGGGTAAGCCCCTTACAAGCCTTCAAAAGTTGCTTGGATTCAAAATTAAAACCTTAAAATAAAAATTTTTTGAATAAACATCACACCAGCGGTGCACAAGGGCCGTTGCACCATAATAGGCAACCGTCGAGGAGCAATACTTGCCTCCTCCTGTCACTCCACAAACCCAACCACACCCGCCATCCTGCAAACCCCTCAATCCGTCAGCATGTGGTTAAGTTCTCTCCGCGAACAGCGACACGCTTAACACACCTCGGGCTGCCCTCAGCCTGCCAATTGCTCTGGTCTGGTCACGGCGATTGTCGGATGGTAAAGAAAGAGCAGTTTTCATAGAGACAATTATTTGAAGAATATTATGTTTATTTGTATTATTTACTTCATTGAATTGCATAGTAAAAACAAGAAGAAATTTATTTATTTATTTAGTTTGTTAGTTTTATACGAGTGTTTGTATTTCGCTAATTGAATTTCCTGCTAATTAGATTTTATTTTGTATTATATTAGCTATCAGTATTTAAGTGTATAAAATACTGCAATCATTATTATGTAATTGACAGTGAAAGTTAAGTTAATTTACACAATCGTAGTTCGGCCACTGTAGCACCTCCATGTCATGCCCGCAACCGGACGGTCAGGGCTTGAGGGCTTTTACTGCCGCCGTTGGGGACGCCTGATCTAGAGTAAAGTTGTAGCTCGAGTTGTATTTAATAAAACTTTTTGGTGAATAAAATAACAATGATTAGCCTATATGGACACGAAGAATAATATTCCTAAACTCCCATTTGTCTTGACGTATATTTGCACCGAAGTCACTGCAACTTGATGTCCCTATCATACATTTCAGATCTCTTTGTATTGCCACATTCTATTATTTTGGTTTAGTAAAGCATTATTGCAATTAATATATCTATTGGAACTTCCACCATTATGCACAGTAATATCACTGCACACTGATATTCAGAAGGAACAGAAATGCAATAAATTTAGAAAAACAATTCCGATTGGCTGGAATTTTACGCGCCAATGTACTGCATTGGCCACTTTCCAACGATCGCCTGACATGCACGAAATAATCTTAACTAAATTTATTTGACTACTGAAATCCATTTGAATCCACTTTGCTTACTGATCGGCGTTCAGATGAAATAGCAGATGAGTGAGGTCTGTTTAGAATCTACTCTCTTACGTTCAAGTTTTCTTACCTCTCTATCCCTTTCTAAGTACATAACAGGGGGAATGTGCTTTCTATAGGTGTAGCTTTCTTGGCTCGTCTTCATTCGGTAAGTTTCGCGCAATTTCGGAAGCAGAGCACAGCGACAACAGCCTGATATTTAGTGACTTCAGTGCTGTTACATTCTGTCTGTAGATTCTAGAGTTCACGCATATGCATGGCTATTTCGTAATATATCCGAAGAGAAATGTATCAAATATTTTACGCAACAAGAGTTAATGCACCTAAAATATACGTAAATTTTAATAACAAATCAAATGGGAGTACCCTTCGTTTTACGCCTGCCTTTCCGATGATTAGTCATCAGTTCGGATTGTTTACATCGCTGCCCTTGCAATGGATAGGGTTTTTATATCGGCATTTAAAGATGTACTTGCCTAATCAGGGGAAAGGGGAACGTAAAGCAGCGTAGAGGAGTACATATCTGCGGGACAAGCTTATAAAAAAAGGCTTAGTAGATCACCTGGTATTGTTCGGGGATTTGAGGGGTTTGGAAAAAAAATTGACGGTTTCCAAATGTTTATTTACACATAAATTACATAAACCAATAACAACATTGCTGTTATTCGAGTCTTTTAATTTCATTGCATCTTTTTTTTTTTTTTTGCCAATATCCTATTCGTACTCAATTTCTTCAAATTACCTCCCATTTCGCATTGCCAGCACCTAAAAGAAAATTAAGACACATATAATATTCTTTTATCATTTAAATATTTGATGTGTTCCATTTGCTTTTGTTAAAAATTACTGTAACGATTTTGATTTAAATACAGTGTACTGGAGATGTTAACATGACAAATAAAATGTGTATCTTGAATTATCCGGGAATAGCCTCTGAAGACTTCAGCCTGGATCAGTTTTGCACAACTGGTAAACTGTAAGAGATAGACAAAAATTTGCTATACAAAAAATTTAGCTCTCGTTAAAACACGTAATTTATGTCATAGATATTTTTTTCGTAGAATTAACCGTTTCCAAGATGTTCCTTGTTATTGGTTTCAGTTTTAAGCCACCTAAGCTTTTCTCAGATGGGATATCATCTTTCGTTTGATCTCCCTTTGGTTTACTCCTAGCCGTGCCAAGCGAACCAAATTTCACTTGATTAAAAGTTGAACCATTGTTTTAGCCTAGTGTATTGCCTTATTTCTCTCCTACTTAGAACTAATACAACCATTTGTGCTAATGTTAATCTTCATTGCCACGACGTAGATAAAGGAATAATCCTATGTAAGCAAAATTTGTAGAGGAAGTCATGTGAATGGAACACATCAGAGTTTTACTTTCTCTACACGTAGTATGTACAAGGTGTATAGAGAAGGTATTGCACTCCACCCAAAAATTCGATACCGAGATTTTACCGGAAATATGTTTTAGGGTCCCCTTTATCTAAAAAAAGCATTTTCGGAAAAAGGTCCGCGCGCGCGTGTGTGTGTGTGTGTGTGTGTGTGTGTGTTCGTGTCCGTCCGTCCGTGAACACGATAACTCCAAAACGAAAAGTCGGGAAAATACCAAACTTGGTATTTAAGTTTAGTATCATCCAGGGATGCGACACGAAGATTTTGAGAAAAATCCCCCCACTCCAAACTACCCTTTACATGGAACTTTTTTCGAAAATTTTGATTTTCTGAAAAATGGCTCTAACGATTTTGATTAAAATATCATATATTAAAAATATTTACCTGACAAATAAAATGTATATCTTGAATTTTCTGGGAATAGCTTCTGAAGACCTGTTTATTCTGGATGCATTTTGCTTAATTTGGCATAACTAGTAAACCGTAAGAGATAGACAAAAAATTAATGTACAAAAAATGTAGGTTTTTTTTTTTTTTAAAATACACAAGTTATGTCATATACATTTTTCTCGTGGAGCTTACCGTTTTCGAGGTACTCATTGTTATTAGTTTCAGTTGTGAAGTACTTATACTTTTCTCAGACGGGAGTGTCCGTTTTTCTTTTGTTCTACTCCTGGCCATAATGACAATCGCGTAACGACAGCTCTTAAAACATTTGACTATTGGTTTAGCCTAGTGTATTCCCTTATTTTCTTCCTACTCATAAGGAACTAAGTAATAAGAACATTGTGCTAATGAGTACCTCGATTAGCAAGGTGCAGAAAGAAGAATTATCTTATATAAGAAGTTTGTGGAACAGCTAGAGAAAGTCATGTGAGTGTAGCTCATCAGGTTTTTAAATACTGTTCTGCTGGTGACATACATCTCTACGTCTGAATGTACTTTACTCTTAAAAACAGTTGCTATGTTTTGTGACATATCTCCTTTAACACCGGCTGGCTTTGGAAGACTAAAGTTAGAAGCATTAACACACCATTGCTACTGGTTTCTCGGGCGTGTTTAATCATTTAAATATCTACTACCGCGTGAGACATGCTTATTGCGGTAAGCCGAAAGTGTTGGGACTTTCTCCTGGAGAAAGTGCAGATTGTTGTGACTGGCCATGAAACCTGTCAGTTGTCCTTGAGGCACATCCACGTCCCCTTCCTGGTAATATTGCTCATTCACGCTCTTAAAATGATGCATCTGTGACATTTGGAAAAATCCACATTGTGCATGATATCTAGTTGAAATGTACACCAGTTATTAAACACAATAATAGTAATATAGACTGCCTCCGTGGTCGAGTGGTCAGCAAGCTGAATTCACACCCTGAGGTCCCGGGTTCAGTTCCCGGTTGGGCGAGGAATTTTTCTTTAACCAGAATTGTTCCCCATCTCCCACAGTGTGTAGAAGTATTTATGTGAGAGTGAATGTGTGCGTATTTGAGGAAAATAAAAACGATTTAAACCCAAAGTACCCAACCTACAGACGAGTTATTTCTAGAACAAAGCCCCCGATATGACCTTAGATGTCAAAGGGGGCTATATAAATGCAATAATTTAAAATATAATAATAGTAATATAGACTGCCTCCGTCGTCGAGTGGTCAGCGAGCTGACGTCTCATCCTGAGGTCCCGGGTTCGATTCCCGGCTGGGGCGGGGAATTTTTCTGTATCCAGAATTATTCCCTATTCCCCACAGAGTCTGGAAGCATGTATGTGAGAGTGAATGTGAGTGTGTGTTTGAAGAAAACAAAAGGATTAAACCTCAACGTAAAGAACTTACAGTCAACGAGTTGTTTCTAGTGTACCCGATATGAACTTACAAGTTAAATGAGGCTATATAAATGGGGGGGGGGGGATAATATTTCTGCCATGTATAAAAAATTCTGGTTTTGAAACAGTAATCTGCTACTGTCTAAATTCATTGTTCCAATAAAAATAAGCCATGTGATTTATTTTTTTTAAAAACATTCGTATTAAAAATCAGACGTTTTCCATTCACACGACTTTCTCTAGCTTTTGCACATACAAAAGATTATTCTTTTATCAACATCATATTAATCGAGAATTAGTAGCAAAATTAGTCCTTCTTTGTGAGTTGGAGAGAAAAGTAGTGAAATATTTTAAAAGCTGATCGCTTTGTGAAACAATAGCAGTTCGATTCTCTTTGCATGGTCAGCAGTAAAACTAGAGAGACGAAACGAAAGGAATATTCTTGTTTTAAAAGATTTATCGTAATTTAAAATTGAAAGCAATAAAAAATCTGATGTGTTACATTCACATGACTTTCTCTATATCTCTACAACATTACTTGCTTCCTTGTAAGTAAAAGCGAAATAAGGAAGTACCATAAGTTAAAGTGATAGTCAAAGGCTGGTTGCTTTGTGACTGAAGTTCCTTTGTTTGTATGAATACGAGTTCACAAAGTCCTGTAAGAGAAAAGTATAAGCTTTTCATAGCTGAATCCAAAAACAAGGAATATCTAAAAAACAATTACCTCCACGAAAAAAAAAAAAAAATTATATAACATAAATTGTGTGTTTTAAAGTGCTCTGCATTTGTTGTGTGGTAAGTTTTTGTCCACGCTTACGGTTTAACAGTTATGAAAAATTCCGTAAAATTGACCCAGAATAAAGTAGCCTTCAGAGGCGATTCCCAGAAAATTCAAGATATACATTTTATTTGTCAGGTAAATATCTTTAATATACGATATTTTAATCAAAATCGTTAGAGCCATTTTTTATAAAATCAAAATTTTCGAAAAATGTTCCATGTAAAGGGTAGTTTGGGATGGGGGGATTTTTCTCAAAATCTTCGTGTCGCATCCTTGGAAGATACTAAACTTAAACACCAAGTTTGGTATTTTACCGACTTTTCGTTTTCGAGTTATTGTGTTCACTGACACACGGACCTTTTACTGAAAATACGTTTTTTGGATACAGGGGGCCCTAAAACATATATTTCCGGTGAAAGCTCAGTATCGAATTTTTTGGTGGAGTGCAATACCTTCTCTATACACTATGTACATAGTACGTATAGAGAAAGTAAAAAGGGATATCTCGAAATCGACCAACTCTACTAGAAAAACGTGTAGGTATAACATAACATAAGTTATGTGTTTTAACGAGATGTACGTTCTTGTCTATCTCTTACGGTTTATCAGTTATGCAAAGTTCAGCAAAAATCGTCCAGAATGAAGAGGTCTTCAGAAGCTATTCCCAGGAAATTCAAGATATACATTTTATTTGCCATGTAAATATCTTTAATATACGGTTATTTAATCAAAATCATTACAACCATCGTCAGTTAGGAAAGTTAATGCCGTGTCGGCTTGTTACCATGGTAGCTCAGTGATTAGAGCCCCCGGCTAGAGACCTGGAGATCCGTGGTTCAAATCCCGGCTATTCCATTGAATTTTTCAGTCTGATTCAACCTATCCAACTCCTGTCCTACACACGACTTGTGTGAAAAAAAAATCAAATTAACATTAATTGGTCATAAGTCCGGAGCTTAAAGTTCATACGACATTGTGTCATCTTAATATTAGAACCTTTCTGAGAAATTAAAATTTTTCGAAAGTTTTTCCGTATAAAGCTTAGTTTGAGATCTGAAAATGTCCATCAAAATCTTAGGTTGCGTGCTTGGCATACTAACTTAAATACGAAGTTTGGTATTCTACTAATTTTTCGTTTTTGTGTTATCTTGTTCACAGACACACGGGCACGCGTAACTTTTTTCTAAAAATCGGATGTATTCCATTCACTTGAATTTCTCTAGCGTTCACAAATAATTTTCCTTACTAAAGATTATTCTCTTATCTACGACATGCTAATCAAGGTAAACATTAAAAGAAATTGTCTTATTACTTGCTTCCTTGTAAGTAGAAGGACATACGGAAGTACACTAGACTAAATCGATATCAATTTTTGATATAATATCAAAAGCTGGTCTAATGTGAAACAACTGAAGTTCGGTTCATTTTGCAAGGCCTGCAGTAAAACAAGAGAGATGAATTGAACGTCACTTCCGGTTTGAAGTAGTTGAAAATAGAAACAAATAATAAGGAATATCTCATAAACAGTCAGCTCTCCATAAAACATGTATATGACATAAATTGTGTGTTTTAACAAGATCTACATTTTTTGTTGATCTCTTACGGTTTAACCGTTATGCAAAATTCTGAAAAACTCACCCAGAATAGAGAGGGCTTCAGAGGCTATTCCCAGAAATTTCAAAATATACATTTCATTTGTGGTGTAAATATCTTTAATATTCGGTATTTTAATCAAAATCGTTAGTCATTTTTGAGAAAAACAAAATTTTCAAAAAATGCTCCATATAAAAGATAGTTTGGACTAGGGGGGATTTTTATGAAAATCTTCGTGTCGCTTCTCCTTGGAAGATACTAAACTTAAACACCATGTTTGGTTCTTAACGGTCTTCTTTTTTTTTTTTTTTTCCACAGACACACATGTTTTCTAAAATGCTTTTTTGGGACTCAGGGGACCTCTAAACATATTTCTGTGAAATCTCGACATCGAATTTTTAGGTGGAATACAATACCTTATCTATCCACTGTGTACATTTTACATATGGGCTAGAGAAAGTAAAAATGCACGTTTTGGATACAAGGGATTCTAAATTGCGTGCTTCCGGTGAAATCTTGGCTTGAATTTTTGGGTGGAGTGCAATACCTTCTCTACTTATGTACCTACTCTGTACCAAATAGTGAAAGTAAAAAATTACCAGGTATAAGCAAGGCAAAACAGTGCGAAATTGTTTTCCTTCTTTTAAAAGTGAGATTATCTGGCTCTTATAGAACTGAGTACTCTGCAATATGTGGCTCAATTGTTTGTCTACGCTGCCGCCAGGGAAAACAAGCCTGAAGCACGAACTTAGCCATTTAAGGATTACCAAAGATAAATTGAGATTAATAGTTTCTACTTTGTAACACTCATGCTATAATTAAGTTTTATGAGTAACAGAAACTAGTGTTCAAGTGTGTTTCGAAATCTTTAGCTATTATACACAAGGTTTTACTGTACTGAGATTGTTAGTATAGCTTCCTGGTTTGTGTCGTCATTTTCTTAGAAGCTCGTTTTTTTTTTTTTTTTTTTTTTTTTTCTTCTTTCGCTCCTTATGTGCTATTCCTGTAATAATCGTTTGGTACTGTTAGCATCTGGTCATTAAACTGTCTGATCACGCCTGTGTGACCTCCATGGAAACAAATGAGTTGCAGAAAAAAGTGAATGGTGATTATTACCACATGAATGCATGAAACACTCATTCAACAATACAAAACTGGAACGTATTCATTAATCAGGCCTGCCAACTTGGAGAGTTTCACTTCAAAGATTGACTAAGCTTTTTGTGTAACAGATCAGAATTTCTTGCTTTAAGGTGATGCATCTGTAAAATTTGACCCAAAATTGTGAAAAATAAAATATTATTTTATTTCATTATAAGATAATATGAGTTCAACGCATCAGATTTTTACGTAGTATTTTTACTTTCTTTATACGTACTATGTACATAGTGTATAGAGAAGGTATTGTATTGCACCCAAAAATTCGATACCGAGATTTCACAGGAAATATATGTTTTGAGACCCCCTGAATCCAAAAAAGCATTTTAAAACGTCCGTGTGTGTATCTGTCTGTCTGTGTCTGTGGGCAGCATAGCTCAAAAATGAAAAGACCATTAAAAACCAAACTTATTATTTAAGTTTGGTATCTTCCAAGGATGCGACACAAAATTTTACAAGAAAATCCTCCCACACCAAACTAAAATTTTCGAAAATTTTGATTTTCTTAAAAATGGCTCTAACGATTTTGATTAAAATCTCGTATATTTAAGATAATTACTCGACAAATAAAATGTATATCTTGAATTTTTTGGGAATAGCCTCTGAAGACTACTTTATTCTGGATGAATTTTACGGGTTTTTGCATAACTGCTAAACCGTAAGAGGTGGGCAAAAACTCACCACACAGAAAATGTAGAGCACATTAAAACACACAATTTATGTTATATACATTTTTTATGGATTTAATAGATTTAATGTATTCCTTATTTTTGGCTTCAACTTCAGTCACTTAGCAACCATCTATTCTACAGACACGCACGGACATATTTCTAAAAATTGTTATTTTTATTCAGGGGTCTCAAAACATGTATTTCCGCTGAAATCTCGGTATCGAATTGGTTTGTTTTTTTCACCCAAGACGTGTGTTGGACAGGAATTGGTTAGCTAGAGTCAGACTGAAAAATTCAATGCCATAGCCGGGATTTGAACCACGGATCTGCCGGTCTCTAGCCGGTTGCTCTTCCTCTGAGGTACCATGGCAACAGTCTGACTCTACCTATCCATCCCCAAAAGAATGTTTACCAGAATATCTGATACTATTTGTCTTTACAAATGGAATCCATAATGAACTGGAAATTCAAAAAACAGTTCCCTACAAGTGTGTATGATGACAGTTCTAAGAAACTACACTCTTCTTGTGCATGTGTGTTCTTTGCCCGTTCTTTGCAGACCAGGCGATGACTTCCCTAGGGAACGGAAGGTTGAAGAGATGATATGCGAGCTTTCATTATCTTGATTATGGCTAGATCCACTTTGGGTTACCTCCCATACAGGCAGCTCTGCAGAGAAAAGCATTTAAGCTGAACGATGGATCTACCGATATCAAATTCTATCAGAGCGTTCTTAAAGTACTGTTGAAACCGTCGATATTCCCTCTTTTTTACTTTCTCCACACGTACTATGTACATAGTTTATAGAGGTGTTGCATTCCACCCAAAAATTCGATACCGAGATTTCACCGGAAATACATGTTTTGGGTCCCCTTGAATCCAAAAACAGCATTTTCAGAAAAAGGTCCGTGTGTGTATGTGTGTCTGTGGCTGGCAGAGCTCAAGAACGAAAAAACCGTTAAATACCAAACTTGGTATTTAAGGTTGGCATCTTCCAAGGATGCGACAAGAAGATTTTCAATAAAATACCCTCACCCCAAACTACCCTTTATATGGGAAAAAATTTCGAAAATTTTGATTTTCTCAAAAATGGCTCTAAAGAGTTTGATTAAAATCCCTTATATTTAAGATATTTACGTGACAAATAAAATGTATCTTGAATTTTCTGGGAATAGCCTCTGAAGACTACTTTATTCTGGATGAATTTTACGGATTTTTACATAACTGCTAAACCGTAAGAGATGGACAAAAGCTTACCACACAGAAAATGTAGAGCACATTAAAACACACAGTTTATGTTGTATACATTTTTTTCGTGGAGTTGATCGATTTAATATATTCCTTATTTTTGGCTTCAGCTTTGAAAACATTTTCTCATACAGGGATTTGTCAACTCGTGTCCGTACAAACAAAGGAACTTCAATCACATAGCAACCAACTTTTGACTATCACTTTAACCTATGGTACTGCCTTATTTCTCTTCTACTTACAAGCAAGCAAGTAATAAGACTATCTCTGCTATTTTTTTCTAGATTAGCATGAAGTAAATAGGGGCATAAGCTTTTAAACAATACTTTTTTTTGCAGAGATGTAGAGAAAGTCATGTGAATGGATCGCATCAGATTTTTACTTTCTCTATACTATGTAGCATAGTGTATAGAGAAGGTATTGCAATTCACCCACAAATTTAATACCGAGATTTCGTCGGAAATATACGTTTTAGGATCCCCTGTATCCAAAAAAGAAAAGCATTTTCAGGAAAGGGTCCGTGTGTGCATCCGTGTGTCTGTGAACACGATAACTCAAAAACGAAAACTCGGTAAAATACCAAACTTAGTATTTAAGTTTAGTATCTTCCAGGGATGCGACACGAACATTTTGAAGAAAATCCCCCCACCCCAACTACCCTTTACATGGAAAAAATTTCGACATTTTTTATTTTCTCAAAAATAGCTCTAACGATTATGATTAAAATATCGTATCTTAAAGATAATCACATAACAAATAAAGAAATGTTTATTCTGGATGAGTTTTGCATAACTGGTAAACCGCAAGAGATAGATAAAAACCTACTTAACAAAAAATGTAGAGCTCGTTAAAAACACAATTTATTAATTTGACCGATTTTGAGATATTCGTTTCTATTGGCTTCAAAATAGTTGTACTTTTCTCAACTTGTCAATCCTGGCCACGCATTGCAACCACATTTTAAAACATTTGACTGCCGGCCCCTTATTTCCCTTCTACTTGTAAGGAACTAAGCAATAAAACCGTTTCTGCTAGTGTTTTGCTCGATTAGCATGAAATAGAAGAATAAGCAATAATTTGTTACAGAGAGTACAGGAAGTCATGTGAATGGAGGAGCACATCAGATTATTATTTCGTGAATTTGATGTTTTTATGGAACAGATACAGAGTCTTAATGTGAAAAAACTTAATTAGATGCGATGACCACATGCTTGCATACATATACTGAAACCTAAAGGAGAAAACAGGAGCCATATGCATAAAATGTAAATTCTTTTCCCACGGTTTTGGATGGAAATACTACGAGCAGCATGCATAAAAATCTTTTTCATATAGCACATTGTCGATCTAGTAGATTTTTACTTTCACCCTTAGAATATACTGTGATTTTCATGCATAAAACGTAGGAAAAGAGTTTGCTTCGTAAGTAATACTAAGAAAATTATAGCTCGATTTTCTCCATACTTAGTTTAGTAAATGTCATAATAAATTAAAAAGTTCGGACTAGAAAGGCGTCTAAAGAAAGAAAACAGCTTAGATATTCGGACTTCGAACAAATATATCGGATGAACAGTGGTGAAAGTATTTTATTGGCGGCGTGGAGGAGCGCTAACTTTTGAACAAAAACATGACATTTTTTTGGCATATCTGGCAGATCTTGTCTTTCAGAATGTATTGGGGAAGAAATAAAAGTTCACCAGAGTCGTGTTTCAGGAACAATAGCTAAATTTTGAACAAAAACATGATATTTTTTTGGCATATCTGGCAGATCTTGTTTTTCAGAATGTATTGGGGTAGAAATAAAAGTTCACCAGAGTCGTGTTTCAGGAACAATAGCTAAATTTTGAACAAAAACATGATATTTTTTTGGCATATCTGGCAGATCTTGTCTTTCAGAATGTATTGGGAAAGAAATAAAAGTTCACCAAAGTCGTGTTTCAAGAACGATAGCTAACTTTTGAACAAAAACATGACATTTTTTTGGCATATCTGGCAGATCTTGTCTTTCAGAATGTATTGGGGAAGAAATAAAAGTTCACCAAAGTCGTGTTTCAAGGACGATAGCTAACTTTTGAACAAAAACATGATATTTTTTGGCATATCTGGCAGATCTTGTCTTTCAGAATGTATTGGGGAAGAAATAAAAGTTCACCAAAGTCGTGTTTCAAGAACGATAGCTAACTTTTGAACAAAAACATATTTTTTTGGCATATCTGGCAGATCTTGTCTTTCAGAATGTATTGGGGAAGAAATAAAAGTTCACCAAAGTCGTGTTTCAAGAACAATAGCTAAATTTTGAACAAAAACATGATATTTTTTTTGGCATATCTGGCAGATCTTGTCTTTTAGAATGTATTGGGGAAGAAATAAAAGTTCACCAGAGTCGTGTTTCAAGAACGATAGCTAACTTTTGAACAAAAACATGATATTTTTTTTTGCATATCTGGCAGATCTTGTCTTTCAGAATGTATTGGGGAAGAAATAAAAGTTCACCAAAGTCGTGTTTCAAGAACAATAGCTAAATTTTGAACAATAACATGATATTTTTTTGGCATATCTGGCAGATCTTGTCTTTCAGAATGTATTGGGAAAGAAATAAAAGTCCACCAGAGTCGTGTTTCAAGAACAATAGCTAAATTTTGAACAAAAACATGATATTTTTTTGGCATATCTGGCAGATCTTGTCTTTCAGAATGTATTGGGGAAGAAATAAAAGTTCACCAAAGTCGTGTTTCAAGAACGATAGCTAACTTTTGAACAAAAACATATTTTTTTGGCATATCTGGCAGATCTTGTCTTTCAGAATGTATTGGGGAAGAAATAAAAGTTCACCAAAGTCGTGTTTCAAGAACAATAGCTAAATTTTGAACAAAAACATGATATTTTTTTTGGCATATCTGGCAGATCTTGTCTTTTAGAATGTATTGGGGAAGAAATAAAAGTTCACCAGAGTCGTGTTTCAAGAACGATAGCTAACTTTTGAACAAAAACATGATATTTTTTTTTGCATATCTGGCAGATCTTGTCTTTCAGAATGTATTGGGGAAGAAATAAAAGTTCACCAAAGTCTTGTTTCAATAACGATAGCTAAATTTTGAACAAAAACATGATATTTTTTTGGCATATCTGGCAGATCTGGTCTTTCAGAATGTATTGGGGAAGAAATAAAAGTTCACCAGAGTCGTGTTTCAAGAACAATAGCTTTTGTAACAAGAACAATTACAGATAAAGCTGATGCGTGGATTAAGTTTGCTTCAAGTATTGACATAATGAAAACATCTAAGACAAACTGGCAGTCTAAGTACATTTCGCTACTGCAATAGGTACACTGGACTGCGCGTGCGTCAGGATTCAGCTAGATATATTTTTTTTCGGGCGTAACAATATTTAGCATGGCTTGCTTCGGAAGGAAGCTGCGTCTTAGATAGGCGGCAAGGAAAATAACTAAAACCTGAAAAGAGTCCTCTGAGCAAAATTAAGCGTTTTTCACGCCGATTAAAGAACGGGCGCTGAGAACCATAGCAGTTAAACAGCGCCCGTAAACACATTCAATTTTACATAGATTACGTTACTAGATTTTCAATTGTTTGAATTTTCCGCCTTTTATAACCTGTCGTGACAAGTTTTAGACGAGGCCGTGTCGAAAATTACCGAATAGAAGCGAAAACGATTGCCGAAAGGTAAAATGTTGGTATGGAAGTATAAACTTCTTAGCATTACGAAATAAAGTATATGCTATTAATTCGAGCTTTAGCTAAAGGTACCTAAAGCAAACGGCATCTAATACTGCATTTATTAATGCATACGGCTCAATGAAAGAGCCGCGTGGTGGGTTATATCACGATTTATCTAAGAATGCAATAAACCGATAAGGGTTTGGCTTGATGATCAGAGCTTTATTGGAAGTGAGACGGAAATCTGAACATTTCACATACTCGGAAGCTTCACATGCTCACGTGAACACCATACGCAATATCACCAATAGTAGGTATAAATTCACTCTGGTAAATATTTTGCTGACACCATTAGTTCAATCCCAGGGGACCGCATGTGAGATTTAGAGTACCCAAAGCGGCGTCTGGGCGGGTTTTCTGCGGGTTCTCCCGTTTCCTCCGCCTTTCATTCTAGCACCTGTTCCACAATTATGTTTCGTGTCATCCATATCACCATAATTTCATATATTCCTCTTGTTCACTCTCATACTAGGCATCGGTCTCCTCACCAATCATGACTACTCTCTCTCTCTGATCCATAGTCCGTCTGCCCTTCAACAAGCATCTGATAAGTTCTGGGAGGTGTTAAGCCTTCCTTAAATAGCGAAATAAGTAAATAGCCGAAACAATTGAGCTGTTCTTCTATTCACCATAAAACACAAACGTATAAAAAGGTTGAGAGCCAACAAGTTAGCACTATCGCGTTCATTGGTCAAGGCTGAGCAGATGGTTTCTTTCAAAGGAAATCTCAGCTGTGGAAGACGGTACTGACTTAAGAGGGTAGTTTGAGAAGTCTGGTAAATTTTCGTTGCAGCTTCAAGGTTGGTAGGTAAGCTTGATTGTTCAAAAGATCGTATAAAACTGTCAACAGTGTACAGTTCATTGTTGACAGCTGTCTGAATTTAGAAAGGCAAAAACCGAGTTTCGTACTGTTATTAAACATTTCCACTTGAAACGTTGGACTCCACACAAATCGAAACAAAATTGGATGAAGCCCGCCTGGGTAGTGTGGTGGTAACTTGTGTGCCTCACACTCAACAGGTCGTGAGTTTGAATCTCGCTTAGGGTGAGTTACCGGGATAAGGTTTTTTGGGGGTTTTTCCCTTATCCTGAGAAGACGAATGTCGAGTAACTTTAAGCTCCATGGACCCCGAGATCATTTGAGCATCATTTCACCAACTTCATTCATCGTCCGATATGGCCAACCCGGTTGAAGGACGTTAAGCTTAAAAAAAACAACAACAAAAAAACAATGGATGACGTTTACGCGTACCCTGCACCATTATTAAAGACCATGTATTTTTGGATTACGTAAACGTTGTCGGACAAGCACCGAAGACGAAGCGCGCTCCGGCCGTAATTGAGGTCATCACGCAGGAAACCTTTGAAAACCTCCATGACAATTCGTGACATTGCTTAGGCTCTAGGCAAGTGCAAAATATCCTGCACGGGGAATTGGTTATGATGGATGCCGAGATTGCCCACAGTCGATCAAAAGCGCATCCTGTGATATTTAATTACAACCGAGGACTTTTGCGCCGACCTGTGATGTTGATGAAAGCTGGACACACCAGAGTCAAAACGGAAGTCAAAACAATGGTAAAAGTGCACCAAAGAAGGCAAAGACATTTTGTCAGTCGCTAAGGTGACGGCCACTGTTGTTTTGGGATTCCAGATTGCTTTGAAAAAGGCATGATTAATTTGAAAGTTGCGTGGACTAAAAATCTGATGTGTTCCATTCACACGACTTTCTTTATATCTCTGTAAATTATTATTGTTAATAAGCTTATCTTTTATTTATTTCATGCTAATCGAGAAAAATTAGCAGAAATAGTCTTATTTCTTGCTTTATTGTAAGTAGGAGCGAAATAAGGGAGTACCATAGGTTAAAGTGAAAGCCAAAAGCTGGTCGCTATGTGACTGATGTTCCTTTGTTTGCATGAACAGGAGTTGACAAATTCCTGTATGAGAAAAGTATAAGTTTTTCAAAGCTGAAACCAAGAAAAAGGGATATCTCAAAAACGACCAACTCCACGAAAAAAATGTATATAACATAAATTGTGTGTTTTAACGTGCTCTACATTTTTTGTGGGTTAAGTTTTTGTCCATCTCTTACGGTTTAGTAGTTATGAAAAATTCATCCAGAATAAAGTAATCTTCAGAGGCTATTCCCCGAAAATTCAAAATATACATTTTATTTGTCAGGTAAATAACTTTAATATACGATATTTTAATCAAAATCGTTAGAGCAATTTTTTAGAAAATCAAAATTTTCGAAAAAAGTTCCACGTAAAGGGTA
This sequence comes from Hymenopus coronatus, assembly GCA_030762935.1. Classification (NCBI taxonomy): domain Eukaryota; kingdom Metazoa; phylum Arthropoda; class Insecta; order Mantodea; family Hymenopodidae; genus Hymenopus; species Hymenopus coronatus. The sequence goes on from CM060891.1 coordinate 23,938,450, forward strand.
GTTTGGGGTGGGGGAATTTTTCTCAAAATCTTCGTGTCGCATCCCTGGAATATAGTAAACTTAAATACCAAGTTTGGTATTTTACCGACTTTTCGTTTTTGAGCTATCGTGTTCACGGACACACACACACACGGACCTTTTTCTGAAAATACTTTTTTTTTTTTTTTTTTTTGTTACAGGGGAGCCTAAAAAATATATTTCCGTTGAAATTTCGGTATCGAATTTTTTGGTGGAGTGCAATACATTCTCTATACACATGTATATCCCTCAAAGGAGATTTTATCGAGAGGTAAGGTGAGTTGTTTACGAAACAAACATTTAGATTCTACCATAACGTCATTGCTTACCTCATTTGATTCTTGCAAAATGAGATGATCAGAGTTAGTAACGGGAAACAAGCTGCACGTCCAAAAATTTGATGCACAGAGTCCCGGTTTAGTTGAACCAAGAGCCACTGAGAATTTTCTCTCTTTCCTATCCCTCCAGCATGATGCTGACTTCACACCGTTTCTGTCTCTTCTGCTCCCTAGAGATGTTTGCCTGCATGCTTTATTCCAGCTCTTCATATTCGAAGTTTCTGTATCATGTTTATTCGAGATACTACACAGTCGTGTTTTCTGTTTCTCATCTTTAGAAATGTTCTGCTTCATTGCAAACCTTTTGGGGCTCGGGCAGTGGGAGTGGAGGCTGAAAGAACTTGGCTACGTATAGTAACAACAACAATAATAACGGAGAACATGTGGTTCGATACGAGACCGAACGTGGATTCAAACAAATTATTCAAACATTGTTGTGTTTTCTGCTAAGCAATTCCAAGAAAACAGTGATTCGTGTTTACTTTCTCTACAGATACGATACACATAAAGTATAGATAAGGTATTGCATTCCACTCAAAAATTCGATCCCGAGACTTCACCGGAAATACACGTTCGTGTGTGTCCGTGTGTTTGTGAACTCAAAAACGAAAAGACGGTAAAATACCAAACTTGGTATTTAAGTTTAGTACCTTCCAGGGATGCGACACGAAGATTTTGAGAAATATCTCCCCACTCCAAACTACCCTTTACTGAAAAAAGTTTAAAAATTATGATTTTCACACGTTTTTTATTAAAATGCCATATATTAAATATATTTACACGGCAAATATACTGCATGTCTTGAATTTCCTGGGAACACATAGCTCTGAAGACCTCTTTATTCTGGCTGGATTTTACATAACTAGTAAATCGTAAGAGACACACAAAAGCTTACTACCAAAATATGTAGATCCCGTAGAAACACACAATTTATGTCATATACATTTTTTTTCGTAGAGTTGACCAGTTTTAGATTGTATTTGGTTTCAGTTTTAAAATACTTAAACTTTTCACGTACGGGAGTTTGTCAACTCCTGACAATGGAAAGAAACGGATTTCATCTACATGGCAACCAGCTTTTAAAACATTCGACTATCGTTTTAGCCTAGTGTATGCCATTATTTCCCTTCTATCTACAAGAAAGCGTTTCTGCTAATGTTTATCTCGATTAGCATAAAGTAGATAGAAGAATGAACTTTTTAACAATAATTTGTTAGAGAAATGTAGAGAAGGTCATGTCATCAGATGTTTTATCAGGGGACCTCAAAACATTTATGTTGAAATTTCGAAATCGAATATATTCATAGTAGTGTAAAGAAAGTAAAAAGAGCGCGTACCACAGGCCTAGAAATATATATTGTGCAATCAGAGCTGCAGCAACTACCGACTTATTTCTCTCTCTACACATTCCATGTACATATTGTATAAAGTATTGTAATGCACCCAAAAATTCGATACCGAGATTTCACCGGAAATACATGTTTTGGGTCCCCCTGAATCTAAAAAAAAGCATTTTAGAAAAAGGTCCGTGTGCGCGTGTGTCTCTATGGACAGCCTAGCTCAAAAACGAAAAGACCGTTAAACACCAAACTTGGTATTTAAGTTTGTTATCTTCCAAGGATGCGACACGAAGATTTTCAAGAAAATCCCCTCACCCCCAACTACCCTTACATCAAACTTTTCTCGAACATTTTCATTTTCTTAAAAATGGCTTTAACAATTTTGATTAAAATATCGTATATTAAAGATATTTGCTTGACAAATAAAAATCTATATCTTGAATTTTATGGTAATAGCCTCTAAAGAATACTTTATTCTGGATGCATTTTACGGAATTTTTCATAACTGGTAAACCGTAAGAGATGGACAAAAACTTACCACACAAAAACGTAGAGAACGTTTAAAAACACAATTTATGATATATACGTTTTTTTTTTTTTCCGTGGAGTTGGTCGCTTTTGGGATAATCTTTGTTTTTGGTTTCAGCTTTGAAAAATTTATATTTTTCTCATACAGGAATTTGTCAACTTCTGTCCATACAAATAAACGAACTTCAGTCACAGCTTTTGACTATCACTATCCTATGGTACTGCCTTATTTCGCTTCTACTTACTATCGATTAGCATGAAGTCAATAGAAGATTAAGCTTTTTAAGAATAATTGTTGCAGAGAGTAGAGAAAGTCATGTGAATGGTACACATCAGATTTCCTTTTGAGTTATTGTTTTCACAGAGATACGGACACACACTGACCTTTTTCTAAAAGAGCTTTATTTTGGATACAGGGACTCTAAAACGTCTATTTACGGTGAAATCTCGGTATCGAAGTTTTGGGTGGAATGCAATACCTTCTCTAGTACATGTAGAGAAAATAGTAAAGAATAGTAGGTATGAAAATGCATATGAATGGAACACATCAGACTTTTTAATATCAAAAGCATCTAGTTGAAGTATTGTTTTCCTGCTAACATTTGTATTTCGACAGAAAAGCTGCCGTAACGTTATTGCTTTACCTTGAGTGCTTCAGGAACCAGAGAAATCATTATTTGACTAGTTAATGTTGGAATGCTTGCATAAGAACTGGACAACTTAAGTGTAACCTTGGGTCAGGAATACGGTAAATCTTTTTAAGAGCTGTCACTTGTTTTCCTACAAATTTTTGAAGGTTAAGTGCTGTCATTTTTATCAACATTAACGTTTCTTTACGTGGCCAGGAGTTGACAAGTCCCGTATGAGAAATGTTAGAAGTATTTTAAAACAAACCAATAACAAGAAATATCTCGAAAACGGCCAATTCCATGAAAAAATGTATACAACATAAATTGTGTATTTTAACGAAATCTAACTTTTTTGTGTAGTGAGTTTTTGTCTATTTCTTACGGTTTACTAGTTATGCAAAAATACATCCAGAATAAACAAGTCTTCAGAAGCTATTACCAAAAAATTCAAGATATACATTTTATTTGTGATGTAAATATCTTTAATATGTGGTATTTTAATCAAAATCAATAGAGCCACTTTTGAGAAAAACAAAATTTTCGAAATTTTTTCCATGTAAAGGTTAGTTTGGGGTGTGAGGATTTTCATGAAAATCTTCGTTTCGTCTCCTTGGAAGATTCCAAACTTAAATAACAAGTTTGGTATTTAACGTTCTTTTCGTTTATGAGTTATTCTGTTCACAGACATAGACGTGCGGACCTTTATCTAAAAATTCTTATTTTAGATTGAGGAGGTGCCAAAACATATATTTTCGGTGAAATCTCGGTATTGAATTTTGGGTGCAATACAATACCTTCTCTATACACTGTACATAGTACGTGTAGAGAAAGTAAAAATATGTGTTCCATTGACATTACTTTCTCTAGCTTTTCCGCAAACAGACTATTCTTAAAATGATTATTCTTTTATCTCATGCTAGTCGAGACAAAAAATTACTTGAATCGGTCTTATTACGTAATTCCTTGTAAGTAGAAGGGAAATAAGGAATACACCAGGCTAAACCGGTTGTCAAATCTTTTAAAAATTATTGCTATGCGATTGTCATTGAAATTCGGTTGCCTTTGCATGGCAAGCAGTAAAACAAAAGAGACAGTGTGTTTTAACGAAATCTACATTTACGGTTTACCAGTTATGCAAAAGTCATTCAGAATGAAGAAGACTTTAGGGCTAATCGCAAGAAATTCAGAATATACATTTTTATCGTCATGTAAATGGCATTCTAATCAAGATCGCTAGAGCCATTTTTTAGAAAATCTAAAATTTGGAAAAAATGTTCCATGAAAAGGATAGTTTGGGGGAATTTTTCTGAAAGTTTTCGTGTCGCATCCGTGGAAGATACTAAATTTAAATACCAAATTTGGTATTGAACAATGGGTTAGATCATAGACACACACATGCACATACATACAAAGTCTTTTTTCTAATGTTTTTGGATTCAAGGGTTCTCAAAAATGTATTTTCGGTGAAATCTCGGTATTGTATTTTTGGATGGAATACAATACCTTATCTACCTACTCTGACCATTGTTGATATGTGTTAGAGAAATATCATGATAAAATGTTTGTATTCCATTATTCAACTTATATATTACTGCACCATTGGTATACCGACACATTCAGTGTTTTAATGTCATTTACCACGTTTCCATGGGGAACTGAAATTGTTTTTTTCAATTCCATCTGAATACGAGCTGCGGTTCCCGTGTTTAATTCAGTACGAATTGAATATGCAGGGTTCTAGAATACTTAATTCAAGTTTTTATGTTTGTCGAGTTTGATTTACGCTGGCAAACATTTTAAACAGAGTTATAGTTTATTAGAGTTCTTACAAATAGAAGGAGAATAGGAAATACACTGGGCTAAAGCGAAAGTCAAATCTTTTAAAAGCTGTTTCTGTGCAATTGACCCAGAAATTCAGTTCTTTTTCCATGGCCAGGAGTAAAATAAATGAAAAACGGATGAGTCCTGTTTGAGAAAAGTATAAATATTTTAAAATTAAAACCAATAAGAAGGAATATTTCAGAAATGGTTAATCCCACAAAAAAAGTGTGTCAAATTGTTTGTTTTAATAAATAATACATACATTTTTATTTTTGGACGCTCTTTAACTCTTGTTGTTATCAGCGTCCCATTCTATATTGGGCGTGAAAGACTGCTTAATTTTGCTAGAGGCTTCTTTGTCTACAATACGGGACCAACGGCTTTACTTCCCTTCCAAAGGAAGCCATGCTGAGAGTTTTTACGCCCGAAAAAATCCATCGTCCTCTGCCGGGTTTGTTCTCGCGACCTTGGGTATATGAGGTTAGCACGGTAACCACTACACCACGGAGGGTGACATTTTGCTTTGAGATCTACATTTTTATGTTTAGGAAGTTTTTTTCTATCTCTTGAGATTTACGAACATGTGTATATATATATTATTTGTCATGTAAATATATTTAATGTGTATTTTAATCAAAATCATTAGCTTGTTTTCATATAGTAAATACAATTTTTACTTTCTCTATAGGCACTATCTACATAGTGTATAGAGAATGTATTGCACTCCACCAAAAAATTCGATACCGAGATTTTACCGGAAATATATGTTTTAGGGTCCTCTTTATCTAAAAAAAGCATTTTCGGAAAAAGGTCCGTGTGTGTGTGTGTGTGTGTGTGTGTGTGTCCGTGTCCGTGTGTGTCCGTGTGTCTGTGAACACGATAACTCAAAAACGAAAAGTAGGTAAAATACCAAGCTTGGTATTTAAGTTTAGTATCTTCCAGGGATGTGACACGAAGATTTTGAGAAAAATACCCCCACCCCCAACTACCCTTTACATGGAACATTTTTCGAAAATTTTGATTTTCTCAAAATGGCTCTAACGATTTTGATTAAAATTTCGTATATTAAAGATATTTACCTGACAAATAAAATGTATATCTTGAATTTATCTGGAGTAGTTTATTCTGAATGAATTTTACTAAATTTTGAATAATTGCTAAACCGTAAGAGATGGACAGAAACTTACTACACAAAAAATGTAGAGCACGTTAAAACACACAATTTATGTTATATACATTTTTTTCGTGGAGTTCGTCGTTTTTGTGACATTCCTTATTTTTGGTTTCTGCTATGAAAAACTTACACATTTTTCATACAGGAATTTGTCAACTGCTGTCCATACAAACAAAGGAACATCAGTGACATAGCAACCAGCCTTTGATTATCACTTTAACCTATGGTACGCCCTTATTTCACCTCTACTCACAAGGAAGCAAGTAATATGGCTATTTCTGCTAATGTTTTACTGATTAGCATGAAGTTAATAGAAGTATAAGCTTTTTAAAAATAATTTGTTGCAGGGATATAGAAAAAGCCATGTGAATGGTACACATCAGATTTTTAAGGTACAATGTAGGAAGTAGATAAAGTAAAAATAAAGAGTAGTAAGCAATACAATAAGTATTTGTTAATAGTTCTCTTAAATTCCATCAAAATGTTCATATGCATTTTCATGCTATAAAAACGTAAACTATCTGATAGAAAACTATAATTATAGGTATCTCCAAAATGTTGCTCGTTTCTCATTTCAAGCAAATAATATCACACCAGCTATCCGAAACTAGAGGAGTGTCTGCCTGTATTGCAACAAAGGAACAGATTAATCGGCGTAGATAGCACACGTTCATCGTGCTCACCCGTCTCCAATATTGAGGTTAATAGAGGCTGTTTCGATCAATCTAATAATCTTATAACTTAACTTCAAGTAGTCCGAAATCTGACGACTCAGCTTCGAAACGGTTGTAGATATACTTTTAAGCAACATTGAAATTTAATAAAATTGAGATTAGGCAGTGCACGAAGCACTAGTGTATCCCCACATACACATCAGAAGAGGTTTGGGCACTCATGTATCATGAAAACTAATGGGTTTTAAATTAGCATAAAATCTGTCATAGCTTTCAGGTAAAGGGTCAAAGGGCAGTTACCTACTCAAAAGACTAATTATGACTCAGGTCGTTTCGAGATGGCTCTGAATGTGAATTATACGTATTTTGCATTAACTACGAGTGTCTTAACCGTATTACGCTAATCATGTTATAGATCCCCCAAGTAGGTAAACTCTGTACTAAACTTCTACAACTTGCAATAAACACCACAAGGACTTGCTGTTAGATGTACAAATATTTAATTTAATATTACAAAATAAAGTCAACAAAATACACTTCTTGTCTCACTGCAAAAGGGATTTATTTTTGCTTAGTTTATCTAAAGTAGAATTTACTAAAATTTACTACGCAAAAATGTAGATCTGGTTAAAACTCACACCTTTGCACATAATTTTTGTGTAGAGTTTACCGTTTCCGTTATTTTGCTTGTTATTGGTTTCAATTTTAAACTGCTTAAACTTTCCTTAATCGGGAAGTTATCTTTCGTTTCATCTAACTTTTGTTTCACTCCTGGCCATACAAAGAAAACCGAATTTCAGTTGATACACATAGCGACCGGTTTTTAAAACGATTTCACTGTCGCTTTAGCCTATTGTATTACCTTATTTTCCTTCCACAGAAGGAACTAATACAACAAATTCTGCTAATGTTTATCTCGATGACCACGATGTAGATATGAATAATATTTTGCAACAATTTGTTGAGGAAGTCGTGAGATGAAACACATCAGATTTTTACTTTCTCTACATGCACTATGTGCATAGAGTATAGAGAAGGTATTGCACTCCACCCAAAAATTCGATACCGAGATTTCACCGGAAAAATGTTTTAGGGTCCCCTTTATTTAAAAAAAGTATTTTCGGAAAAAGGTACGTGTGTGTGTGTGTGTGTGTGTGTGTGTCTGTGAACACGATAACTCAAAAACGAAAAGTAGGTAAAAAACCAAACTTGGTATTTAAGTTTAGTATCTACCAGGGATGCAACACGAAGATTTTGAGAAATATCCCCCACCCCAAACTACCCTTTACAAGGAATTTTTTTCGAAAATTTTGATTTTCTAAAAAATGGCTCTAACGATTTTGATTAAAATATCGTATATTAAAGTTATTTACCTGACGAATAAAATGTATATTTTGAATTTTCTAGGAATAGCCTCTGAAGACTACTTTATTCTGGATGAATTTTACGAAATTTTGCATAACTGCTAAACCGTAAAAGATAGACAAAAACTTACCACACAAAAAGTGTAGAGCACGTTAAAACACACAATTTATGTTATATACATTTTTCTCGTGGAGTTGATCGTTAGGAATTTGTCAACTCCTGTCCATACAAACAAAGGTGCTTCAGTCACATAGCAACCAGTTTTTCACTATCACTTTAACCTATGGTACTCCCTTATTTTCCTTCTACTTACAAGGAAGCAAGTAATAAGACTATTTCTGCTAATTTCTTCTCGATTAGCATGAAGGAAATAGAAGCGTAAGCTTTTTAACAATATTTTGTTTCAGAGCTATAGAGAAAGTCATGTGAAAGGAACACATCAGATTTTTAAACATTAGGCTTCTAAGTGCTTATTCTTGTCTATATATGAACTATGCAACTGGCTGATAAACATATCGAATGGAAAATAGATATTGAAGTGAAAAGTTCTGTTTTCTTTGTTGTTTACAATTTGCGAAATTGATGTGTAATGGTTAGTAATGGAGGGTGCGAGGGAAATAACTTGTCATTTCAACATGGAAACTCCCCTATAATGCAAGTTGGGTTTTCCATTATTCACCAGCGTGACCCAGAATCGAAGCGGCATAGTCCAAGTGACCATCCATCCCACCCATCAAGGCCACGCGAACTCGAACCATGTGGTCACTTTCTTCTCTGTAAATAACCATATGGTAACCGTTCTTTTCAAGAACGCAGGACAATGACTGCAGTTGAACTTGTGTTTAAAATGTGCAATCTCCCTAGGCATTTCAAATGGAGATTCTTTATCCAATTTTTACTTTCTCTACACGTACTATGTACATAGTGTATAGAGAAGGTATTTTATTGCACCCAAAAATTCGATACCGAGATTTCACCGGAAAAACATGTTTCGGGACTCCCTGAATCCAAAAAAAGCATTTTTAGAAAAATGTCCGTGTATGTGTGTGTGTGTGTCTGTGGTTAGCATAACTCAAAAACGAAAAGTCCGTTAAATACCAAACTTGGTATTTAAATTCAGTATCTTCCAAGGATGCGACACGAAGATTTTCAAGAGAATCTCCCCCGCCCCAACCTACCCTTTACATGGGAAAAAATTAGAAAATTTTGATTTTCTTAAAAATGGATTAAAATCTCTGCGAAATAAAATTTATATCTTGAATTTTCTGGAAATAGCCTCTATTGCCCTCTTTATTCTGGATGATTTTTATTGAATCTTGCTTAACTGGTAAACCGTAAGAGATAGACAAAACCTTACTACACAAAAAATGTAGAGCACGATAAAACACAATTTATGTCAATTTAACTTTTTTTCGTGGAGTTGGTCGTTTTTAAGATATTCATTGTTATTGGTTTCAGCTTTGAAAAACATACTTTTCTCATACAAAGGAACTTCAGTCTCCTAGCAACCAGCTTTTGACTATTACTTTAACCTATGGTACTTCCTTATTTCACTTCTACTTACAAGGAAGCAAGAAATAAAGACTATTTTTGCTCAATTAGCATGAAGTAAATAGGAGCATAAGCTTTTTAACAATAATTTGTTTTAGAGATGTAGAGAAAGTCATGCGAATGGAACGCATTAGCTTTTTTGGTGGAGGGGGGGAATTCCATTTGGCCATAGCAGAAAATTGGTGGTTTTTGAAACTCGCTGTGTAAGATGAGATTGTTTTGGAAAACGCAAGTGACTAATAAAAGCTGTACAAGCTTCATCATTGTGTTAATGGTTCCATCTCGATAGTTACATAAAATTGCATCTAACATCGAGATCCGACCATTCAGCTCCCTGTAAGTGAAAGAAAGGAAAGTTTTCAAAGCAAGCTACATGAAGGGAATCAGGTACTTGAAAGCTGGATAAACCATGACTAAACTCGTTGTCAAGGATATTGGAAGACTGGAGAAACCCAGAATCTTTAGCCAAGGAGTTGCTACTGAAGGAATTGCTAAATTAACTTGCATATGTTTGTTTTCTCTACTTAGTACATAGACAAAGTGTTGCATTCCATCAAAAATTCTACTGGAAATACACGTTTTTAAGTGTGCTGCATAAAATTAGGAAAATATCCGTGTGGGTTTGTGTTTGTGAACAGCATAACTCAAAAACGAAAGTACCAAACTTGATAATTAAGATTTCCAGGAAAAAATTTCCACCTTAAAGTAAGCTTTACATGGAAAATTCCTCGAACTTTTTTAAATATTAAACTTTCCTCAAACAGGAAGACGTTATTCGTTTCATATATCCCTTTTGTTTTACTCCTGGCCATGGAAAGAGAAACTAATTTCATAAGAATAGCCTTTAAAACATTTGATTATCGCTGTAGCATAATGTTTTCCCTTCCCCTCTTTACCAGGATGTAAATACTTCATAAAATCAAAGATAAAAATAAAGAAAAAATAGGACAAACATAATATAATAAATAATTAGATACTAAAGGATTCATGTGTTCCTTACAAAATAATTTAATAGCATCACTAAAAGGTTGTAAGATTCCTATAAATCCTACTTTATTATCTAATCCTTTAGTATCTAATTATCTAATTTCTGCTAATATTTATCTCGATTAGCATAATGTAGATAAAAGAATAATCTTTTGTAAGAATAACTTGTTTGTAGTACAAGTAGAGTAAGTCATAGGAATGGAACACAGAAAAAGTTTTAAAATTTAAACATACGTTTAGTATAATAGTATAGTAACTCTTGGATTGTAAAGAAATATTTTTTGTAATTGTTTGTTCATGCCAGTCGTGGTGATAGCTTTCATGGTGACCTACAAACTCCAGAAGTACCTACTTAAGTCCCGGTCATTATAATTAACCAGCTATTAGTTCAATTAATGTATATTATCAGTCGTGTGTAGGACAGAAGTTGGAGAGGTGGAGTCAGCGTCATAGCCGGGATTTGAACCACGGCTCTTCTGGTCTCCAACCAGCTGCTCTGACCATGACAACATACCGGTAAGGCCTTAAATTCTCCAACTGACTCGCGATTCCCCCTGATAAACCACAAGGAGATCTCATACTTCAATGGCGACTTAACGAACTGCAGAAGTACTTAAGTCCCGGGCTTTATAGTTTAACTATCACTTACGCTCACTTTCTCTAGCTCCAGTACACTTCCAAAACCTCTCAATCAGTATATAAGTGCTTCTGGGATCACAGGAATAGCTAGACCTACAAAAGGGGGCCCGCAATCTGGGAAAGTTTGGGAATCATTTCTATAGACACTTCCCAAGTATAGTCCACAATATTTAAGCACTTCTTTTGTCCTTCGTGACACGCCATGGGAAAGCTTCTGGGGGCATCGACTTGGTTATGATGGCGCTGTTAAGTAAGGGAACAGTTTCACTTTCGGATGAGCAGCTTCTTCACTTTCTCTTGTTTCTAAAAAGCTGAAGTACATTGACATGAATACCCACAATTATATGTGTTCATACATTTCAGTATGATTTCTGCTGAGTTATTGTCGTATTTTTACTTTCTCTGCTGAGTACGTACGTAGTAGGTAGAGAAGTAGTTTACACCCAAAAATTTGATAGAGATTTCACCGGAAATACGCGTTTTGAGGCCCCTGAATGGAAAAAAAAATTAGAAAAGTCTTTGTGCGTACGTGTCTGTGGACAGCATAACTCACAAAGAAAAGTGCGCTAACTACCAAACTTAGTATTTAGGTTCCATATCTTCCAAGGATGTGACACGAAGATTTTCATCAAAATCCCCCACCCCAAACTACCGTTTACATGGAACATTTTCCTAAATATTCGATTTTCTCAAAAATGGCTCCAACGATTTTTATTAAAATGACATATATTAAATATATGTACATGGTAAATCAAATTATATCCTGGATTTCTTATAGCCCCTGAAATCCTCTTCATTCTGAATGACTTTTGCATAACTGGTAAACTCTAAGACATAGACAGAAATAACACACAAATAATGTGGATCTCGTTAAAACACACAATTTATGTCATAAATTTTTGTTTGTTTGTTTGTAGAGCTAACTATTTCCGAAATATTGTTATTGGCTTCAGTTATATAATACGTAAACTTTTCTCAAGCGGGAACTTGACATTCCTGTTTAATTTCACTCGTAGCCATGCAAAGAAAACCGAATTTCAATCACAGCAACCTGCATTTAAAATGTTATTTTTTTATTTCTTGCGCACTTTAACTAGTATGTTCTCCGATGATTAATGAAATGAAACTCAAATGATGCCGAAATCCATGCTGCTTAAAGGATAAAGGAAACACCCGAAAAAAAAAAAAAACATTATCTGGGTAACTCGCCTTAACCGATCTCGAGACCTCTTGAATATGAAGCAGACACGCTACCCCCACACTACAGAGGCGGGTTGCTAATATTTATCTTGTTTAGCATGATCTAGATGGAAGAATAAGGTTTGTCATGTGAATGGTACATGTCAGACTTTTTGACAGGTAGGCAGTTGTAACACTGTGTATGGTTATTAAGTTTCGAGAACACTAATACAGGACAAGGTCAGGAAATGCAATACGTGTTTTAAGAGAATCGGCATGCGTCAGATTGCACACACATCATCTATACGGAGCAAAATTCCTCATTTCAATGTGGAACAAGTTAGACGTAATGATAAGACAAATTGGAGACAAATATGACAGAAAATCACTTGAACCAAATGAACATTCAAATGATCTCGGTATTGCAAGATTGCCTCCAGCATTATACAGATACTATACATTATTACTACCAGGTAACTCCTGATATACGTAAAATCGGTTTGTGAGGGATGTATTAAGTAAAAAGCTAATGTGTTCCATTCACATGACTTTCTCTATATCTCGGCAACAAATTATTGTTAAAAAGCTTATGATTCTATTTACTACATGCTAATCGAAAAAAAATTAGCACAAATAGCCTTATTACTTGCTTTCTTGTAAATAGAAGCGAAATAAGGGAGTACCATAGGTTAAAGTAGTAGTCAAAAGCTGGTTGCTATGTGACTGAAGTTCCTTTGTATTGTATGGACAGGAGTTGACAGTCCTGTGTGAGAAAAGTATAATTTTTTAAAGCTGAAACCAAAAACAAAGAATATCTAAAAAACAATCAACTTCATGACAAAAATGCATATAACGTAAATTGTGTGTTTAAAAGTGCTCTACATTTTTTGTGTGGTACGTTTTTGTCCATCTCTTACTGTTTAGCAGTTATGTGAAACTTCGTAAATTTCATCCAGAATAAAGAAGTCTTCAGAGGCTAATCTCAGAAAATGCAAGATATAAATTTTATTTGTCAGGTAAATATCTTTAATACACGATATTTTAATCAAAATCGTTAGAGCCATTTTTGAGAAAATCAAAATTTTCGAAAGAAGTTCTTGAAAATCTTCGTTTTGCATCCTTGGAAGATACCAAACATAAATATCAAGTTTGGTATTTAACGGTATTTTCGTTTAGAGCTATGCTGTCCACAGACACACAGTAATTCTAGCTAATTCAGCCATTGATATTATTCTCCATGATACTTATTATGTAGTTGCCCATTTCCATTATGTACTTTCCATAGGAGCTGTTTTTGCAATTATAGCCGGTTTTGTCCATTGATATCCACTAATATTTTGCTCACCTGTTTATTAAAAACATGGTTTCTTGATATATTTAAGAGATCTGAATTAGTATAAGTCCAATAAAGGTTCTTAATCAGTTACACACACACGCACGCACGCGCGCACACACGGACCTTTTTCCAAAAATGCTTTTTTTTTGGATTCAGAGGGGCCCAAAACATGTATTTCCAGTGAAATCTCGGTATCGAATGTATTACAATACCTTCTCTATACAGTATGTACATAGTATGTGTAGAGAAAGTAATAACGTTTTCCTAAGTCGGTGCTGTACCTTCTACCCTTAATTTTATAAAAATGATCGAATCGTCCGTAGTACCTAACGTCTTTGCTTTAAATAGTGCGACTAACCTATGTCTTTTACGCCTAATTTAACGGTTCTTCGCCTTTCGTAAGCCCAAAATCTTTACCCCTCTTTATGAATTTCACAGCGCTTCTCTGCATCTTTTCCAGCGAACCAGTTAAGTCCTTTCTCAATCGTGGCATGCGTAACAATCTGGAGCTAGCATCCAAGTGTTATGTGGGGCTACGTGACCTCAGTCACAAACTTTGAGTTAACATGTGGGAACCTGTCTCGACCCACGCTGATGGGCCAATGTGGAGAACCTTGAATCTTCCCATTCTTGTTAACACCAATTTTACTGGGGAGCCTTCCGGCATCATTCCCACTGCGTTTGGAGTTCTTTGAATGCTTTCACTACTGCGGAGTAGGGATGGGCAGAATACAACGGAACGCTTACCTTAATGTTCGTATCGTTTCGTAATCGGCTTACCCTCGCCGTATTTGTATGCCTAGGGGTGAGAAGCCTGTCGAGGAGCCAACGGCACGAAACCACAGAATGGAGAACCTGGATCGAGGGGTCGGCATGAACATGAGAAAGTGGATGATTGGAAAGGCGACGATGGAGCAAATGGTGAAATGAGTGGCGGGCGCTTGGGATCGAACCCGTGCCGCCCAGATGGGAGGCGAGCGGTCTAACCACTCAACCAGGCGCCGGGCGGTTACAGAAGTATTTCCATTAACTATGGAAAGATAGACTAAAAGGTTTAATGTCATATCTGGGATTTGAACCTATAGAACCTGAAAAAATAATAAATCCATAATATTTAAATATATTAAAATAATAATTTAAATTATATTTAAATATTTCACTTCCTAATCATAACCCTATCGATATGATAAGTTAATATATTTGGCATGAAGGAGATTTTTACCGGGAATAGCTTTTTAAAAAATAGGATTATAATAAGATCTTCTGGTCTTCGTCATTTGCTCTAATAACTGAGCTACATGCCGACAGACCATTAAATTCACAAATAAGTCCTAGGGTGGAGTCAGTCCTAAATACGCGGAGAGAAAGCCGACTGGGAAAAAAAATATTAATTTATCAGAGTCCTCCCCTTATACATATCCCCATGTCGAAGATTTTTGTTTTGTTTCAGTTATATAGGCCCCTTTAACATCAAGGTTATATAGGGGGCTCTGCATTGGAAACCACTCGTCTGTAGGTTTCTACTTTCTCTATACGTACTATGTACATAGTGTATACAGAAGGTATTGTAATGCACCCAAAAATGTAATAACTGGATTTCACCGGAAATACATGTTATGAAACCTCCTGAATCAAAAAAAAGCATTTTTAGAAAAATGTCCGTGTGTGTCTGTGGACAGCATAGCTCAAAAACGAAAAGTCCGTTAAATACCAAACTTGGTATTTAGGTTTGGTATCTTCCAAAGATGCGATACGAAGACTTTCAAGAAAATCCCCCACCCCCAACTACCCGTTAGATGGAAATTTGTTCAAAAATTTTGATTTTCTGAAAAATGGTTCTAAAGATTTTGATTAAAATATCGTATATTAAAAATGTTTACCTGACAAATAAAATGTATATCTTGAATTTTCTGGGAATAGCCTCTGAAGACTACTTTATTCTGGATGAATTTTACGGAATTTTGCATAACTGCTAAACCGTAAGCGATGGACAAAAACTTACTTTATTTTATATACCTTTTTTTTTTTTTTTTTTTTTTTTCGTGAATTTCATCAATATTGAGGTATTCCGTATTTTTGGTTTCACGTTTAAAAAACTTGCACTTTTCTAACACAGGGATTTGTCAACTCTTCTCCATCAAACAAAGGAACTTCAGTCACATAGGTTTTGACTATCACTTTAACTTATGGTACCCTCTTATTTCGCAAGTAATAAGACTATTTCTGCTAAATTTTTCTCGATTAGTATGAAGTAAAGAGAAACATAAGTTTTTTTAACAATAATTTGTTGCAGACATATAGCGAAAGTCATGTGAATGGAACACATCAGATTTTTTACATTGGGTTTACACTTTCATATACATATTTCCAGACTCTGTGGGGGATAGGGAATAAATCTGGTTTAAGAAAAATTCACCGCCTCACCCGATACCTCGCTGACCACTCGACCACGGAGGCTGTTCAGAAGATATTTTGTATTATGCGCCAAAGAAGCATAACAGGACTCATTAGAGCACGTACATGCCGCGGTAGCAGCGAAACAGCGTCTAAATCTTTATTTGAGCATCACGGACAACCGCAGAAAGGGAAAGCGACACCAAAGGTATGCAGATATGCGAACCAGTTTAACGAACGCACCCACTACCGGTTCCAAGGATATTAGCTGATGTAATAGACTCGAGGAATTCGCACACTAACTCTCGGATTTCTGTCCTTAAAACGCATAGGACAGAAATGCAAAATATCGGTATTCATAAAGCTAATCAGTAACTAGTACATTGAGAGAGGCCAGCATGTGTAGTTCCGCATGTCTCCAAGCTGACCTCCAGTGTGCTTGCAGCACCTAGCGTAAGCTTAACCTAACCTATCTGACAGAGCGCGATCATATTCCCGCCTTCGAATTGAAACTTAAACAGCAACATTAGAACTTTAGCACTTTGAATATACTTCCCTTTACGTTTGCATCTCAAACTTAGCAGAGAATGTGATTTTGAGGAGTTAATATGTGGACACTACTAACACTATATGTACACGCACAATAAGCAGAGAATCTATTGTTTTTCACCCAGAAATTCGATACGGAAATACTCGTTTTGAGGCTCCTTTAATGAAGATGATAATAATAATAATTTTAGAAAAAACATGTTTCTGTGTGTGCATCTAAGAGCAGCATAACTCAAAAGCAAAAAGTCGGTTAAACAACAAACTTGGTATTTAGTTCGGCACCTTTCAAACATATGATACAGTGATTTACAAGAAAACCCTAACTACCTTTACATGATTTTACTTCCATTATTGTAAGATTACTACTCTTTTGATTTTCTCAAACTCATGGTTGTGATTAAAATACCATGTGTTTAAGATATTTAGAGGCAAATGAAATATACATCTTTGAATTTTAATTGAATTACTATACAGAATCTGTAGAGTCATTAATTACTGTCAGTTTCTTTGTAGAATTAACCATTTCTGAAATATTCCTTGTAATTGGTTTGGATTTTCAAATACTTATATTTTTTTCAAATGGAAAGTCTTATTCACTTGATATTTAAAATATTCATCTTGCAAGAATGCGACATGAATATTTTGAAGAAAAATCCCCAACCCCAAACCCCTTTATATGAAAATCTTTTCAAAAATTTGCAATTTTCTCACACATGGCTCCTAGCAATTTTGATTATAACACCAAATGATTTAGGGATTTTCAAAACAAATAAAACTGTATAACTTGAATTTTCCGGGAATATTTGAAGACTTCTTCACTTTGGATGACTTTTCCATAACTGCTAAACTGTAAGAGATAGACAAAAACTTACTACACAAAACATGTAGAACTCGTTAAAACACACAGTTGATGACAATTACATTTTTTTTTTTTTGTGGAGTCTCCCATTTCCAAGATACTCCTTATTTGTTTCAGTTTTAAAAGTCTTATTCTTACCTGAATGAGATGATGTTATTCGTTTTTCTTTCTCCTTATCAAGCAAACAGAACATAATTTTAATGTCTTCACCTAGTGACCAGCATTTTTGAAATACATTTTGCATAGTGTATTCCCTAATTCCATTGTATTTACAAGGAAATATGCAAAAAAAAAAACAAAAAAACATTCGTTTTATTTATATCCTCTCTACTTACCCTATATTATTACATAGATAATTCATAAACAAGGGGTATAATGAACAAATCCAATGTTTATCTGGATTAATGCGAAGTAGATAGGTAAATAAGCATTTTAAAAAGTTGAAGAATGGGTAAAGAGCTATGGGAATTTAACACACAATAAGTTATTATTTTTGTTAAATATTTTTATTATTATTACTACTACTAATACTTTTTTTACTCATGGTCAATAAGAGAGAACAGCATTTCAATTCCATCACATAGCTACCAACTCTTAAAAAAGATTTGACTACCATTTTTGCCTAGTACATTTCCTTATTCCTTTGTATGTACAAGGAAAAATGTATTAAAATCATTTCTCCTAATGTTTATCTCGATTAACATGAAGTAGATAGAAGAGTAAGCTTTTCTAAGAATCATTTGAATGGAATACATAAGATTTTCTAGTTATTGGCAATAGCTGCCAGAATGGTGACTTGTTTAAACTGGTATAAAAGAAACAAGATGTAATGCAGATCTCACCAAGCAAAACATCTTTAAGGTTTAATTCAAGAGGAGTTACTTTAGAAGTGTAATCATTTTTAAGTAGTAAATATTTGGGTTTAAAAAGATAACCTAGATGCAGATAATAATGAGACTTTTTTTGTTCTATGTTTCAGGGATAGCTGGCCTTTTCACAGTATTCTCCAGTTTTGTCTTTAGTTCTAGTGTTATCAACTTCCTGGGAAGTGATGTGACTGATCTGAAGTAAGTCTTAATTTTAGTCAGCGATCAGTTAAACGTTAAGTTAATGTAAAAATGGAAATGGTGTGTTATTTATGGACGCTCTTTAACTACTGTAGTTCTCAGCATCCCATTCTATACTGGGCGTGAAAGACTGCTTAATTTTGCTCAGAGGCCTCTCTTATCAGGCTTGAGGTTCTTTTACATGCCGTAAATGTACGACATGGGACCAACGGCTTTACTTCCCTTCCGAAGGAAGCCATGCTAAGGATTTTTACACCCGAAAAAATCCATCATCCTCCTCTGGGTTTGAACCCGCGACCTTGGGTATATGGGTAACCATTACACCACAGAGGGCGACTTAAGTTAATGTAAACACATACTCAAAGCTAAGACTTAAATCAAGCTTTAAGACAATCTCTATTCAATGAAAATGTATCTAACAGCAGAAGAGAAAGAAAAAAAAAACATTTTGTAAATAATTATTTTATTATACATAAGGCAATGCCTCTCAGAAATTTTGTGAAAAATGTGAACAATTTCTAATTTATCTTTTTCCCTTTTACTATTTTTATAACTTGTACTTTCATAATAAAAATTGGATTTTTAATGTCAACAATTCTAGAGCCGTAAATTTATATTTAATTGCTCATGGACCATTTAGGAAGAGCTCTGCATTTAACTTTCATTTTTCTCAGTTCCAAAATGTTTCCAAGACATAGTCTGTAACATATTAGCTTCAAATTTTCAGAAGAGATTCAGATGTTGTAGATTTAAAGTTTTTGTGCACTAATTAGTTAAAAAATATAACAATTTTGAGCTGAATTATTTTCCTTAACTCAAATTCAATAAGATGCTTAAAAAATCTCTTAAATAAAAGAAATATCTGCACAACAATTTCATTATATGCGTACACTACAAATTAAAAGCGCAGGAGTGAAGGACAAGCAAAAGGGGAGTAATATTGGAAAGAATATTAAAATCCTGTTTTGGATACTTTATAAAAGAAGGAGAAATTTTAAAGCCATTTGTGGACTGACAAAGAAGTAAGACAAATAAAAATAGTAGGTGGGTAGGGGTGAAAAAATGTATGAAGAAGATTAGAATGGCAGATACATGGAGGAAAAGGAAACATAAATGGCTTTTGGTGAACAGTAAGATGTAGCAAATTCAGTGTGTGTGTCCGTGTGGTTATGAACATCATAACTCAAAAACAAAAAGTCAATCAAGTACAATATGTATAAGTTCAGTATTTTCCATGGGTACAATGCAGTTTCAAGAAAATCCTCTCACACCAAACTACTCTTTACATGGAAGATTTTCCAAAAATTTCGATGTGTTCAAAAATGGCCCTAATGATTTTGATTAAAATGCTATATGTTTAAAATATTTTCATGGCAAATGAAATGTATTATCTTGAATTTTCAGGGGATAGCCTCTGAAGACCTCTTCATTCTGTATGACTTTTGTATAACTAGTAGAATGTAAGAATTAGACAAAAACCTACTACACAAAAAGTGTAGATCTTGTTAAAAACAAGATTTGTCATATACAATTGTTTTGTATTGTTGACTATTTCCAAGATACTCCTTTATATTGGTTCATTTTCAGAATACTTAAAAATTTCTCAAAGGGGAAGGTTGCATTCATTTCATATCTCTCTTGTTTTATTCCTAGCCATACAACGAGCATTTCAATTGCCACACATAGTAACCAGCTTTTAAAGGATTTGACTGCTGCTTTGGCCTAGTGTATTCCCTCATTTCCCTTATGCTTACAAGGAAGCAAGTAATAACACCATTTCTGGTAATATTTATCTTGATTAGTATAATTTTGATAAAAGAATAATGTTTTTAAGAATAGTTTTTTTTTGTTTGTTTGCAGATTAGGTAGAGAAAGTCATGTGAATGGAACACCTCAGATATTTTGTTTTAACATAAACTGTTTTCATCTTTCAGGGATGCGTTGTTTTTCTTCCTATTGCTAATAGATCTGTCGAAGGCTACAGTACTGGCACAGTTTGCATTGAGCTCACGCAGTCAGGATGAAGTGAAGCATAACATAGCGCGGGGCATGGCAATGCTGGGCCCAACAATTACGCTGGATACTGTGGTCGAAACTCTAGTCATTGGAGTAGGAACACTCTCAGGTTAGTAAGGTTCTCTCTTTCACACTCACTACAATACTATTGACTATCTTTCTAACTAAAAGAGTCTTAAATAAAACATTTTCTTCCAAGATTGCATTTGGAACTTCATGCATTTAAATATTGGTAAGCTTTATTCACAATGAGATTTAAGTCCAGACGTAAAGCAGCATAAGTGCAAGTGTGAGGCAAGATCATTCACAATTCAGTTGCAAATGCAATGCAAGAAGTGGGCATAGGTTTCTAGATGTGTTAATTACATGCGGATATCCTCCAAGCGCTCTGCAACTTTAAAATTGAATAACATAAATTCATTGATATTTGGAGGAATTTATAACAGCGACAGTCAAATTATATGTGATATTAATTTGTTGAGTTGGTTTTTTAACACGTCACTTACATTTTTATTATGGGGACTGGTTTCGGAAGCCTATGCAGTAGCATTTCACTTCTGGAAAGAAAACCATAACCTAGATACAAATCCAAAATTGCTAAAAACCATGTCAGGACACATAGAACTCACATCCTGGGAAAACATCCTCATATGGAAAAACAAAGATCACCTAATAAACTTTGAAATCCCGCCAGTAGACAGCTTAGTTAAGAAGTTCATCATTTTGCCACCAGAGAAGAGAGCATGAGGAGCAAATGCAACTAGCAAGGCAGTTGGAAGCATAAGCTTCCGAAACTAGTCCCTCGTAATAAAAACGTAAGTGTCGTAGTGTTAAAAAACCAACTCAACAAATTAATATCACATATAACATAAATTCACTTCCATAAAATGTAGATTCCGGGCTTGTAGGCCATGGTCCAACAGCATTTCGCTCACAACTTTGTTGGGCATTTTCAAGGGAAAATTGACTTCTCACCAGCATGGCCAGAGTGAAGACAGGGTTGATGGTTGGCTGCTTCTGGCTTCTGATTGGCAGCTGGTCTACTAATACCATGTAAGGGAGGGTGCTGCAGGCTGAAAGTTCGGTTGATGCTTGTAGTGATTTATAAACACTGTGTATAAACTGAACCTGGTATTGGCCGAATCTCTATTTGCAGCTGCTCCACCAATCTCATTACAGTTCAGAGTATTCACTTTGTTGTAAGGTTTTAAATAAGCATTTTGTAGTAGTGGCATCCAAACTTTATGAATGCTGGATGACTCTTGTTTCCTATTGAAATGATTTTTATGTTTGTAGATCTCAATTGCCTGATGGTATAGCCTAGCATGGTAATGAGCCTTGTATTTAGAACTTCTGTCTCATTGAATTGGATATCATGGCCACTTAGAAAGGCATGCTCTGGTACCGCAGATGTTTTTAGCTGCCTCTGCTGTGGGTGAACTTTCATATGTTGGACCACAGCGTACAAGCCTAAAATCTACATTTTATGTTATGAATACCACCCTTAGTAGTTTTATAAATTCACTTACTCTTTTATAAACGAATAAATAGGTTACATAAATTACATACATACAGCTGATGCTCATGGCAGTGACATCACATTTATTGACCAAAACATTAAAAATAATGCATGCATGGAGACTACAGCAAGTGATAAAGCTGCACATGTAGTGTGATGAGCATTATCTTTTTGCGCCTTATGATTTGTGAGAGACAAGAAATCTAGATGCAGATGGTGGGTACATGCCTTAAATCAAAGAGGATTCAGCAAAGAGATTGCCTGTTGAGAGAAATGAGAAATAGTGTGACATGGCCAAATAGAAGAGCATGTATGTACAGTAGACACTGTAAAATTGCATTGCTATCGTCTGGCATTGTACAGCAGGCAATATACAGAGGAAGGAATGCAGAATTCTTTCTCTTTGTGTGCATTGCAAGTATAACATTTGGAGTTTACAAACTTTTGCATTGCATTGTGTCTATGTGAATGCTTACATTGAATAACATGGATGCAAAGTCTTGCACTTACACTGCGTCTGGACTTATATCTCATTGTGAATGGGGCATTAGAGTTGGTTGTCAATCACTAGTGCTGTTGCAACTATGGTGCTAAATTTTTGAATCTGAAAGAGACTTTTCAGTCAAGTTGTACTGCATATCATAACAACTTGCAATAGTGTTGTGTGTATTTCCTTGTTTCTGTAGCACTAGAGGCTTTTGGTTAAATTAATGTTCATTGGTCATTAAATTTGTAAATCTTTAGATTACATAAGTAAACAGAAAAAATATGAAATGTACACCTACTGTGCTCAGAATGTTTTGATTGATGTTCAACCAAGGTGATCAACTTATCACCATTTCCTCCGATTATGTAAGATTTTAAAGGTTAAACATACCTAGTTTTAGAGCATCTACACCCAAAACTAGTTAATATTTTTAATTTCACAATAATTACATTATACTATATGCACCTCAAGATATTATAACTATAAATTTTGCTACCCTAAAGTATCATAATTCATAACAAAACAATGAGATGATTGAAATAGTCATCAGCCATTTTATTTCATAGAGTTTCTTGCCCCATAATCAAAAATATTCTTTTACACCCATTACTTGATACAGGAATTGTTACAACCATTACTGCCATTTTGAACAATTTGTGAAATGCCAAATAAACTACTCAAGGAACATAGTGTAATAAATTCTCTCTTTGTGTTTTGTCTAACAAACAGCTTTTACAAACTGAGTACAATCAGAATCTGCTGACAAATAACTGTCTTCAATACTTTTGTAACAATTCTACCATCTAGTTTCCTTTCAACGTTCGCTATGGCGACGTCTACACAGCTAAGATTTTTCATTGAAATTCAGTCAAATTTTTACCTAAGACTACCAACCAAAAATTTTTTTCCATAAAAATTATAATATATACCAATGAATATAAAATTTCCTAAAAAGAAAGAAAGTTTTAAAAATAAAATCTAATTGATAACCAAAATACATTTATTAATATACCAATTCTTATTAAATATTCCTATTGCACAAATGCCTTCCTGGTGAAAACTAAACTCTGGGCATGCTTCAATACCCTTTTTATATCGCTCGGCAACGTGGCCAGACTCTATGGAGGGTAGGGAATAATCCTAATTGAAGAAGAAATTCCACCCCTGAACAGGAATCAAACCCAGCTCCCCTGGAGAAAATGTAATTTCAAGTGCATAAGATTTTTAAACTGTTTAAAACCACAAACTTTTGTGGTTGTTTCTGACTTGATTCCAGGTTTTAGTTTATGGTCTGGCCAATAGAAGGTGCTTTTTAGCTGTCCTGATCCATGTAGTTGATTCTAAAGGGCCACCAACATTGTAGCAGATTGAAATTTAGTCAGAGGCGAGGCTTATGACATTTAGATTAATATGTATGTGTATATAAAACTAGATTCAAGTATGAATGAATTTGTATTACTTCCAACATATATAAGAGCTTATTCCTATTACAT
Organism: Hymenopus coronatus; assembly: GCA_030762935.1. NCBI lineage: Eukaryota > Metazoa > Arthropoda > Insecta > Mantodea > Hymenopodidae > Hymenopus > Hymenopus coronatus. The sequence continues at coordinate 23,962,413 of CM060891.1, forward strand.
ATAGATATACCACCTCTTCGTTTCTGGTAAAACAACCGTATACGTACATTTGAGTTGCCTCTGGTGTAAATATAAGTAGGATTCAAGTAACTGATGCATAGAGATGAAGTATAATTATCACTATTTACACAAAATACTACTGAGTTGACAGTTTCCTCTGCACATGTGCAATAGTAGCAAAATTGAGTACTTTGTTTGCCTCTTGCAATGATTTTGATGTAAAGTTTCTTAAAAAAGGAGTATGCGTGGGTTAAAGGTCTTATTCATATATCCTCTTAAAACTACTATTGTATCCCTAAAGTGATTATTTTTTAAATGAAATACTGTTACCCTGGGGTCTTAGGGTAACAAGAACTCCCAGTTCTCCCCACTAGTGGTGCACTAATAACTTCATCTGTATTGGTGTTATTGTGGTTATTTCTTTTGAATATCAGCAACAAATAACATTCCTCCTTGCTATAATTTCTCCATAACATGATTGCAAATGCATCAGATTTTCAAACAACGTGTAAAATCACAAGTTTAAAAGAATTTCATCTACAATAACTGGCCTGTAATGTAACCTATATCTTCTTCCCCTTCAATTGCAAATCCTTAGAGGTAAGCCTGCCATTTGTTCTGTAAAAAACGGGACAGCTCCTCTTTTTTACTCGTGTGTGTTCCGCATCCCGATAACTGTTGTTGGGACACGAGTAGGTCCCATATTTTCTTGACACCATCTTTCTAAATTATAAATCTAACTGCAATTGTTGCCATTACTTGTGAAATACTGAGTCTGCACTTATTTCTCACTTATTGTTGTCATAATTTATTGTGTTCTCTGAAGACAGACGAGTTTGCCTAGTCTAGTCATGGCAGTTGATGTACAGTGTTGTTGTTTGCATGAACCTATGCTATTATGCCTAAACAGAAATGCGCCTTCTCTTCCAATTTAAAGAAAAAATATCCTTTCTTCGAAGAGACAAAGCTTAATTATGAAGTTCACTGTAAAATTTGCAAGGCAACATTTTCGAATGCACATGGTGGGAACTGGGATACTGTAAAGTTTATTTATTGAATATCATTTGAATTTATTTATCTGTCATTGGGTAAATACAAACATTTAAAACAGACTTCGTCACTTACAACTATATATACATACAATCATATTCTCCTTGGCTATAGAATATATATAACAACACTCAAACTCATATACTATTTTTGTTCAGCTCTTCAAATTCCTGAATACTATATACAGGATTTTTCATCAGCCATGTATAGATTCTATTCTTAAATACCTGAAGATTAAGGTTACATATTCTATCTGGTAGTGCATTAAAAAGCTTTATACCTATTATTTTATAATGTTTACTTGTTTTAGTTAATCTATGGTAAGATATGGTAATGGTTTGTTTATGTTTCTTGTATTGTAATCATGCATTTCTTTCCTCATACTATGATTAAACATATTTTCTTTTACATTTTTTAGAACATCATAAATATATAACTTTACAATAGTGAGGATTTTTAGTTTAACAAAAAGTATTTTACAATGATCCATTTTTTTGACATGTGATAGAATTCTGATGACCTTTTTTTGAATCCTTAGCACCTCTAATACACATGAACTGCTACCCCATAAAATTAACCCATACCTAAATATAGAATGTTTCCTAATTCTAATGTTATGCTAATACTACATTCAGAATGCATTGTTCATCCTGTTTAGTTGTCCCGTATTTTAATAATAATATAAAAAAATAGTAGGCTTAATTATAGGCTATCCAGCATCTAAACTGGTACTTAATTAGGTAGAACTTTTCTAGAGACAGACATTATTTCAACTCGTATCTCTGTTAGTTAATCAATTAATTTCTAGATTCATTTTCAAAAATCTCAGCCACAGAGATATTTGCAAAGTTTTCCTTCAAACTGGTTCAACTCCAAAGCCTTCAGCACTTATGCTGTTGTATTTATATTGTCTATGTTGCTGTTCTAGGGATTCAAAGTAAGTTTTCTATAAATTCATATAATTTCAGCAAAATTATTAAAAATTTAATTTCCTCTTAACCTGAAAAATTCCAAAGCCTTTAGTAATAATGTCCTTTTGATTCAGGTTGGCAATGATGGAAACATTTGTCATATTATCACACAATAGGTAACCTAAACATTTGTTTTGGTCTGGTATGCTCAGCCATTGTGTCTTTGGGAAGAGGCTTAAACGTAGGTCATTAACTAACAAATTTACATTAGTTAGCTACTTATCTTGTTCAGTTGCCCAAGATACGCTTCATTAGCTTTTATACTGATCTTCATCAATGCATGTGTTTTGGGAATACTTTTCAGTAGTTGTTAAGACATATGGCATAAAAATTCATCATATACAGATGAAGTGATTGATGATTACATGCTGATCCAGAAGGAGAACATGACATGTCTCTTGCTTTTTAGGATTTAGATCTGCATTGAGAATTTTATGCTTTGTTGGGGCTTTATTTGATAGTAGAAATGGCATACATTGCAGTTTTTTCTGTCTCTCTGTAATTTATTTGGTAAAACTATACGAGAGTACCTTCATATAAATATATCTTTCAGAATTGAAACTAACCTCATAATCCACTTCAGAGCATCAAGGAGCTAATATGTTTTCATCTAGAATTGAAATATCTCACCGCTCCCACCCTGTAAATACACTTTCTTAAATAGCAAAATTCACGAAAATGTTCATGTTGGGGGAAGATTTAACAGTTGTTGCTAGGCGGGAAGTAAGTATTTACGGTCTAGAAGCAATGAAATGTGTATGCTACCAACGTAGATAAAGTCACCAAACAAGATAGAAAAAAAAGTGAAGCTCAAAAGTCACCAACACTCACACATTAACAATGGAGTTCTAAGGCTGTAGCTGGAACATAATACAGTTGGTGAAACTGGTGGAAATTATTAAAACCAAAGTACAGGAAAGTCAGTTTTTGATACACACTAACCTAAACCTAACACACCTAATGCTTGCTTCGCATGCATGCTTTGGTGGAAACAATCAAAATTATTAAAACCAAAGTGGACGAAAACTAACTAGTTTATTTAATACACTGACCTAAACCTAAGACAGCGCATGCTAGCTCCGCTCGCATGCTTTGATGACACCAGTGACAATTATTAAAACCAAAGTACATGAAAATCAATATATTTACACACACACTAACCTAAAGCTAACACAGCGCATGCTCGCTTCGCTCGCATGCTTTGGTAAAACCAATGAAAATCATTGAAACCAAAGTACAGGAAAATCAGTTTCTTTACACACTAACCTAAGCCTATTACAGCGCATGCTCGCTTCACTCATATGCTTTGGTGAAACCACTGAAAACTACTAAAAACAAATTACTCGAAAATCACGTATTTACACAACAATAATAGATTCAGAACTCTAAAAACACAGAATCACTTTTAAAATCGGCAGGATGGCTTATTGCGGTATTTTTTTGTATCAATATTGCAAATCATCGTCATGATGTAAAAATAAAAGGCAACTCATGCCTTCAAATCAATTATAAAGTGACTCGAGTGATCTAATAACAAACCACCAATGTTGGTTCCACAACCTTTTAATGGCTAGTGATAAGCAATTTTCAAATATTGGTAGTTCTGAATTTTGCAACATGAACATCAACTATGAACAATTTAGATGCCACCTGTCTGATAGCTAGTGAAACAATAGAAATTGTTATAAGAAACTTAAGCAAACGAATACTTTTGGTATATTTTAATGTAAATTGTGTACTTTGTTGAAATTTAAAGTCCAAAAAAAAAACAAGATATTTTTTTAAAAGTTAGTAATACAATGTTACGGTGAGTACAAGTGAAAAAACTAATACCAAAATATCTTTAGTGGTAGTTTAAGCGGTGGAACCAAGATATAGTAATAATATTTATTTATTTTAGAGACTTCCATAAGCTATTTAGTTTTGTTTAAGAAGCTTTTCCTTTCCTTAAAAGTAAAGCACTCGATTTAATCAAACAACGTATCATATTATAGACACAATGTACTTATATATGTTATTAAATGCTCCAGTATTGTGCTGTAATGTATGAAGAACAAATTATTTCTTTGTTTTCTTCTATGCAGATCATCTTCCTCTATAAATAGAACCCTCACCCAAATTTACTATACCCAAAATTACAAATACAGCTCAAGTTTCTAATTATTCAATATATTCAGATATTCAGTAATGAATAATTTAAAATGTAATAAACTGTCTCATGTAAATTGCTTATTTTAATCATATTCAATGGCTATGAGACAAATTGCCCATTTTTTGTGACAGTTTTTGTTTATAGTTTATTGTATGAAGCATAAAATATGGACTAGAGTTCTGTGTTTAGCGCAGTATATATATATATATAATTTAATGTCATTGCAAAATTGTTATGGGTTTTACAGGATTCGGTTTCAGGAAGTTGATAAATGTACTTCTGTTAGTAAAAAAATCATCTTGATTTAGAGAAAATAGAGAGTGTATTTAAATTCTTGTGGATATTTAAATTCTTACTGTCATTTAAGAGAGCTGAGATTGGAGACACTTAAAACTGTAGTGATGCTATGTTACTTTACATACAAGCACTGTGAATATTGAAAATGTGTGGAAGTGTATGACTCTTGGTTTTTGTAGTTATTATGGTTTGTCTCTTGAATGTGCCAACTGTTTTGCTTACAAAATCTAACATGAAGCCATCCTGAATTCCTGCTTTTGAAAAGACATATTGTTTTAACAAGAGTTGCATTGTTTTGCAGGTGTTCGCAGACTTGAAGTATTATGCTGTTTTGCTTGCATGTCAGTGATTGTAAACTATGTGGTGTTCATGACTTTCTATCCAGCATGTTTGTCGCTTATTTTGGAGGTAAGAAATAAATTGTAGCAAATAAATTGTTATTAAATTATTATTTTCTGCTCAAAATATGGTTTCGTGTTCTCATAGATAAATGGTAATGCTTACTAAGAGTTTTAATATGCATGTAAAATATTTTCATATATTCCATCTAGTACATCTTACTAATTGAATTACTAAGTGCAGAAAAAGAGCACAAAAACAATAAGCTAACTTTTTTTTTTGTGTGTGTATTTTTTTGTTTTGTTTTGGGTGGATAAACTATGGAAATAAAATAAGTATCTGGCCCAAAATGTAAAGGAATAGTAGAAAATAACAATGGAAAAGAATGCAGTGCATTGAAATTTAATAACATAGAGATGAGGGAAAGTTGAATGTGTTTTTAATTATTATTGTGTAGCATTACATAAGGAAAAATAGCATAATGGCTTTTGAATTTGTCTTAACTATCTATAAGAAGTTTACACTTGAAGGGAGAGCTTCTGAACAACATTGCAAGAAAGTTAGTTCATGTAAGATTGGAAGTTAAAATGATTTATATGTCTATGGGGGAAACTTTAAGTATGATTAAATTAAAAGCACATAAAATGCCACTGAACATTTACATGTATGATATCTGATAGTGAAAGACTAAATCCCATCTTTGTTTCATAGCTATCGCGTGCTGGCGAAGGAGGCAGACCTGCTTGGCATAACAAATCACTAATCATGCGAGCATTACGAGAGGAGGATCAAAAGCCTAATCCAGTAGTTCAACGTGTTAAGGTCATCATGTCTGCTGGCCTCATGCTGGTCCATGCTCACAGGTAATAGAGTTAAAAAAGAAAAAAAATGTATCCTCCTTAATTGTTGTTCTCAGCGACCATATTGGGTGTGAAAGACTGCTCAATTTAGCTCAGAAGTCTCTTTATCAGGCTTGAGAGGTTTTTACATGCCATAAACATATAACATGGGACTAACAGCTTTATTTCCCTTTCGAAGGAAGCCTTGCTAAGGATTTTTGTGTCCAATTTCATCCCAGAAACCTATGGCATAGGACTAATGGCTCTTCTGAAGGAAGTCATGCTAAGGATTTTTTATGCCCAAAAAATCATTCACCCTCTGTCAGGCTTGAACCTGTGACTTTGGGAATCAGAGGCTAGAATATTACCTTTAGACCATGAGGACAACAAAAGAGTTCATAGTACAAACCACAACTGCATATTGTACAAAAATACTGACAGTTTTGAAGCTTTTTAAATAGAATCTTCTTATAACTGTATTTTTACAGTTGGAAGCCTTTTAAACTTAAATTGTTTAATTCATTTAATGAAAAAAAAATGAATTTAAAAAGAAACTAACCAAAATCTAGAAATATCGTACAACTCATATTAATTAAAATAAAAATGTTCTCCTGTAAAATAAAATTGATAAAATATAACTATAGTTTTATAGACTAAGTGCTTTGTGATTTGCATATACCTCGTAAACAGCTTGTGAATTTGTAACATAGTTAATATCTCTTACAGGAAGTTAATATGAAGATTATGTTTTTGTATTACTTTCTCTTCTTAATACATAGGTAGAGAAGGTATTGCACTCCACCCAAAAATTTGATACCGAGCTTTCACTGAAAATGCACTGGAAATACACATGTATCCAAAAACAGCATTTTTAGAAAAAGGTGTCTGTGGTTTGTTTTTTTTAACTCAAAAACGGAAAGTCGGTAAAATACAAACCTGGTATTTAAGTTTAGTATCTTAGAGGGATGGGACACAAAGATTTTGAGGAAAATGCTTCTCCGTAAAATACCTTTTACATAGGAAAATGTTTGAAAATGCTCAAACAATTTTGAAATAGCTCTAATGGCTTTCATTAAAATACTGTATTTGTAGACGTTTACATGACATAAAATGTATATCTTGAATTTTCGGGAATAGCCTCTGAAGACCTCTTCATTCTGGATAGACAAAACTTACTACACAATAGTTGTAGATCTCATAAAGCATACAATTTATGTCATACATATATTTTTTTCATAGAGTTTGCCATTTCTGAGATATTCCTTGCTATCGGTTTCAGTTTGAACTTTTCTCAAACAGGAATTCTTAGCTCCTGGCCATGCAAAGAAAAGAAACACATGCCTTGTATAAGGTAGAATCAGAGTGAAAAATTGAAACTTTTATAACTATACATGGCATATTTATTAAGATTAAAATTAATCAATCAGTCAGTTGCCATTGATTATCCTAATTGCCATTGAGGTATATGATCTCACAGTGAATTTAAGAATTCCTTGAGTGTTACTAGGAAAATGGGAGACATTTGGTAAATTTATGTTGTACAATGGTAGCTCTGTTTGTTAGAGCAACATGTGGATTTGGCATTGAATTTTTCAGTCTGATTCTAACTATTCAAAAGTATAGAGTAGGTTTCTTTTATTTTACTAAAATAAAAATCATTTCGTTAAACAAAGGAAATTATATGTTGCAGTCGGTGGTCCTTTGCCAATGAAAGTGAGGAAATACCAATGTCACATCTTGTATCTGGAGGCTCTAAATCAACGATGAATCAGACTGAGGATGCTCACCTTCAGGGCTATATTATGAAGTAAGTGCTTGAACATGTTTATGTGTTAATGCCTATATCTGTATTAATTTATAAGAAGTGCAGAGTAAAATTACAGCTTAAATAATTGTTGATTCTTTTACTTTCTCTAGCCCATATGTACAATGTACTAGTGGATAGAGAAGATATTGTATTCCAACCCAAAAATTCAATGTTGGGATTTCACCAGAAAAATATGTTTTTGAGGTCCCCCGAGTCCAAAAAAGCATTTTTAGAAATGTGTGTGTGTGGGGGGGGAGTGGGTGTCTGTGCACCTCCCTCCCTTAAAACACATAATTTATGTCATATACATTTTTGTTGTTGTTGTGAAGTTGCCCGTTTTTGAGATATTCCTTGTTATCGGTTTCAGTTTTAAAATACTTACAACTTTTCTTAAAGGGGAACTTGTCAAGTCCTGGCCATGCAAAGAAATGGATTTCTATCAATTCAATTCAATTCAATTCAATTCAATTTTTATTCACCGAGCAATCACATTTTCAAACATTTGACTGTTGGTTTAGCCTGGTTTATTCCCTTAGTTTCCTTCTATTATAATGAACTAAGTAATACCATTAGAAAATCATAGTGCTCTCGCTGCACATTGTCAGTGCATGCCAATTGTTACTATTTGAACTTTACATATACTTATAAATGTAGTTTTGAGATTAATAACTAACAATTTAGAGATGACAGTTTTATGCATATATTTGAAATATTATTTTTTGGATGGTGGGCTGTCTTAGTGTATGATGCTACCATCACTCTGCACATGTAAGAAGCATTACTTCTTTTGTCTTTCTTTCTCTTATGTCACGATATTGTTTTGATATAATTTAATTGCTTCAGTCTTGTTGAGTTGTGAGCATTGAGATTCTCGATGCTGCAGTTATCTCATGCGACTTGTTGCGAAGGAATGCAAGTATCCCTATACCAAAAATAAGCAAACTGGATCCATATTGTTTGAACAATATATTTATTATTGATCAATCCACAGTGAAATGAAAGCCAATGGCTAAAAATACAATAAGATTACACTATACTTCAAAGATATATATACATAACATGGTTAGTGTCTATATCACTCAGAGGGACACTAAGAAGTCAGTTGCTTCCTTTACTACTATTGTAGTGCTTTGCGTGCATCAACAATGCTACACATGCACATTTATATTTTCATAGTTTTAACATTTACTTATATAATACATTTTCTTCCCTGAAATAAAATTAAATTTGATTACATCTCTTTAACAATTATTATACTTTATAATAAACCTCTCCTTTAGAAATTAACTATTTGGTTATGCATGAACTTGGCACATTTTCTTCCTACACAAATTCGTCTTTGCCTGCATTGGCTAGAAATTAGAATAACATTTAATTTCTCTTTACACTTTCTTTTTCTTCTTCTTGTTTAAGACAATTCTTGGGGCTCTGACTCTTTAAATCTGCTTCATTTTTAGTATTTTCAGAATGTAGATCTTAACATTAAATTTGGACACATTTGTATATAAGGATGTAAGCACCAGATAGTGACATAGGCTGTAAAAAGCCAAGTAATATTTTTTTTTAAATGTTTAATACCTATCTTTAAGGTTTAATACACCTGAAAGTTTAGGATATTTACTATTAATTGTAATGCAAGAAATTTAAATGTTCTACACTTGGTGTATTAGTTTTATATGCTTCGACAGATCTTTGTTTAAGGCCTTCTTGTCCATCATGAACTTACAGAACACAATCTAATCTTATCTTCAATCTAAAGCTAGGAAGAACTGGGTTGACTTACCTCAATTCCTTGTTGCTGATTCTCTAAACTTCCAGAATGACCTTAGCATTGAAGTCACTATATGTCAGGGCGTTTAGCGTACTGCATGCCTCAATGTGGTTGCCTTCCAAAATTGTGAAAAACTTACGAATGAAGACTAGGCAGCCAACTATCCAAAAAAATACATGCATAGTAAATTTGGCACAATAATGCTGTTACTTGTCATAAATTCTGAGCATAAACCATACAAAGAACACAGATGTTTTTTTATGAAAACCAAGCAGCCATTGCTTATATGATACCTGACAAATTTTCTAATAGGTGAGGAGCAACAAGGAAAAACAATTGATCAATAGCCAAAATTAGAAAGCCAAGCAGAATGAATGCTGAATAATAATTCTGAAGTTTAATATATTTTAATTAATAAACAATAGACAATTGCTCATGCATGTTTAAGCACCTTTGCTAAATGATCAATCTGGATCAGTATCAGCTAACTGAAACTTTGTGACATCAGAGAACATGTCACTCTTTCTTTGGGCACAAAGAAAGGAGCTTTTAAGAAGAGCAGGGCAAATAAAAATATGAGTAAAACAGGAGGAAATGCAAAGTTACTGGTAAATGGACAGATAGGAAAGTACATATTGTATTTTGTAAAACCACAGTTCCCTTTACATCCTTATAGTTTTCCAGAACAACTCCTACATCATATAGGCTCAGCTAGATCAAGTGCAGTTGTGTTGGCAAACCCTGATCTAAGATGAATTATTTTTATCTTGGGGGTTTATCTCCCAACTTATTGCTTTGAATTTTGCTATTAAATGAAAAGAATTTTAATCAGTTTTTGTAACACAAAACCAACTCAAATTCTTTTCATTTAAAAGCAATCACATCACTGTCACAAACTTCTTTGCATATTTGCAAATTTTGCTATGTTTATATTTCAGGTGGCTGACTGTAAGCGCCGACCATATTGTGATACTCATTTTGCTGCTCGCACTTGGTGTGAAATTTGTGTTCTTTGAAGTAAAAGAAGACGGGTCAAATGACCAATATATGAAGGCTCTATCAGCAGGTAAAGGACTATGTTAATGCAAAAACTTTGTATGAACGTTAAAAATCATCAGTTATAACAGGCAAACAGAGAGTTTCCTACATGTGTTTTGCTTACTGCATATATAAATAAACATGTTTCTTATAGTCTTACAATTCTGTTGCTTCCTACAGTACAAGTATTAGCAGTTTTCTAGTTTTTTGAAGTTAAGTAATGTGTATGGTTATGATGGTAACCTAGATTAGGTCAAATTGGGTTGTAAGCATGCCTTTGATAAATGGTATTAGTCCCACAATCTTAAAATACAATAATTAAAATTAGAGGTAAAGATTACACATAAATTGCTAACCCTGGAGGAGGAGGGAAAGTCAAGAAGAAAGGAGGAGAGGTTATTCATAGCAGAAAGAAAGGCCATTCAGCAAACAATAGTGGACAAGAAACCAATGGCAGAAGTGGAATTAAGTGAAGTGGTAAGGGGGTACTATTAAACAGAGAAGCAACTGGTATCAGTAGGTCAGTGGGTTAATAGGGAAAAGGGGAAGGTGGGCAGGTGTGAGATGATATGAGTGAACAGTACGAGAGAAGCAGAAAAAATTATGACAAAGAGAAATGGGTTTTAGAACTGGGAGAAGAACTACTGATAATATAGGGTCATTAAATTATACGAAAGGAGGAGAGATTATTCACAGCAGAAAAAAAGGCCATTCAGCAAACAATAGTGGACAAGAAACCAATGGCAGAAGTGGAATTAAGTGAAGTGGTAAGAGGGTACTATTAAACAGAGAAGCAACTGGTATCAGTAGGTCAGTGGGTTAATAAGGAAAAGGGGAAGGTGGGCAGGTGTGAGATGATATGAGTGAACAGTACGAGAGAAGCAGAAAAAATTATGACAAAGCGAAATGGGTTTTAGAACTAGGAGAAGAACTACTGATAATATAGGGTTATTAAATTATAAGGGTAACCCCTCTCGAGAGATTCGAGAGTCGCTGGGAAGGTGGTGCCATACCTTCAATAAATGCTGAAAATATTGATCATCTGCTCCCAAACAGGCAGTATAACAAGCTAAACATGTTCTTGCTCATTCACCTAGGTTCATTGGCAGAAATTCCTATGTAATCTACAGAAACTTAGTGTTAACATCATGCAAGATATCACAAGGATTCCTGCTGTTAAGCTTAGACGAGTGAGCAGGAATATTTTCACAAATTGTGCTGCCCGTATGTAAGCAGAAGGTCAACATTTCCATAATTTATCTATTTGTTTTTCAGAATTCAGTAGCATGGAGAGCATTGATCGTGTTCCTCTGGTGCATAAGTTTGTTCAAACAGATCATCATGTGGAATCTCCTGTTTGTCCTCTCCTTTTGGAGGATGATACACCTTTAATAGATTACCCAGCTGTAGATCGGAGCATCCAGGAATGTCTGGAAATTTGCAAATCAGAGGTAATAATAAATGCATGAATAGTTCAGTTTATAGAATGCTATGTGAGTTGAATTTACACTTAACTATCTTCACTGACCTTCATTGCTAATGACTTTCATATACATAATAATGTGTAAAAAGTGTAAAAATGTGATACAACTTCACTTATCTTCTTAAATAAATTTCAATAGAGAACATGTTTTATGTCATATCTATCAGATGCACTTTCAGCTCCTAATGCCTGGTGTTCTAATTCCAGTGTTATTGCTACTAGGTGATGGATTGTTCATTACTGGAGGTAAAATAAACTTAGCGACAGAATCAATTGCTGGTATATCAAATCTCTATTCTTCAGAAACTAATATTTTCTCCCTTACCATGAAATTTATGAAGTCATTTAAATGTTTTAATAAAGTAGTTTCTGGATTTATCTAATAGTTAAAATATAACAAATGATCTGCCATAGCTGGCTTATCAATCTGCTAATATTTAGTTAGTGTAAAGTGCTCTTTAGTGTTGTTAACATTGGAAAAGTAGAGTAAAACTGAAAAATTCAATGTCATAGACGAGATTTGAAAGATGGATCTCCTGGTCAGTAGTCAGTTACTCTAACCACTAAGCTACCGTAGCAACATGCCTATACTGCATTAAATTCTGCAATTGACTGGTGTCAGTTGACTGCCATGATTGGTGGATAAAGCACATGCTCGCTTGTGCATGCATCTGTACACATGGATAAGCGAAGTAGATCAGTTTGCTAGCTGCCAACAGAGGAAATAGAAATGTTACATAGAGAACAATATGCTGCAGAAATCTGGCATGGAAGCTAACAGAACATTGCAAGAGGCATATGCTGATGATGTTCTGCCATAGTCCACATCATTTCGATGGTTCAGGGAACTTTTTCAATAACAACAGGTGCTCCAACAGAAGTAATAAATGAGGTCATGATCAATGCAGCTGGTGTCATTATTCATGAAGACTGATGGAATAACAATTGATAGACTTGCAGACATGTTACAAATTTTACATGGCAATTTTTTTTTTTTCAATTCTACTTAATTACTTGAACATGAGACGTGTTTGTGCAAGATGGGTGCCAAAATAATTGACTTCTCATAGTGGGAGTGGAAGTGTGTTTGGAACTGCAACATCTGCATTACAGGTGATGAAACTTGGCTTCACCTTTATGAAAATCACCTGCTTCTCCAATGTCAATGAAAGCGGTTGTTCGGTCAGCAGGAAAAGTGATGGCCAATTTGTTCTTTGATTTCCGTAGAATGGTGTACCAACATTAAGTCCCTGTGTGACAAGTCTTGCTAACACATACAATAAAAACAACCAGAACTGCATCCTTCTGGTTGGTGCCTGTACCATGACAATGTCCACCCTCATATGTGCAACATTGTTACCCAATATTTGACCCGCAGAAACATTGAATGTGTTCCCCATCTTCCATATTCTCCAGACTTGGCCCTCTGCGACTTTTATCTCTATCCCTGTTTGAAAAAGGAACTATGGAGTAAGCATTTTGCTACTTCAGAGGCTGTCGTGAAGAAGGCTGAGGCAGTTATATGGCAGATGGCTTCCAGCACATGTTCCAGGACTGGCAGAAGCATTGGGCAAAGTGCATTCAACTCAATGGAGAGTGTCTTGAAAAAGACCCAACTAAAATAAATGCTCTTTATGAACCATTGCTGTGGTTCTCAGCGTCCCATTCTAAATTGAGTGTGAAAGACCACATAATTTTGCTCAGAGGCCTCTCTATCAGGCTTGAGGTTTTTTTACGTGCCGTAAATCTACGACACGGGACCAACGGCTTTACTTCCCTACCAAAGGAAGCCATGCTAAGGATTTTTACACCTGAAAAAATCCATTGTCCTCCTCCGGGTTTGAACCCGCGACCTTGGGTATATGAAGTTAGCATGGTAACCACTACGCCACGGAAGGCGACAAGACCCAACTAATCTGTACCTAGACCAGTGTATTTATGTGTAAAAAAAACATTCTCAGCCTTTATTGACTTACTACAAATTTGTTTTTTATGTTTTTTTGTTTTTTGTGTGTTTGGTGTTTTTTTATAGTTATAACAGTATTTATAACTTTTTCATAAATAATTAAGTTTTTATTTGTGTTTCACAGAGTGGAGCAAGTGCACTGACTGATACTGAAGTGATGGCTTTGGTAGCTCATGGCAGTATCTCAGGTCATCAGTTAGAGAAGGTAGTGCGCAATCCAGAACGAGGAGTAAGCATTCGACGTAAGATACTTACACAGACGGCTAAACTGGATCAGGCTTTGGTTAACCTCCCTTATGAAAACTATGATTTTTCCAAGGTGAGTATCTGCATTCGATATTTTCTATGTTATTAATAGCTTATCATAAATTACTTAGTGTGCTTTCAGATATTTTGTTTAAAGAAAAAAGTTCACAAAATAAATCTACAGTGTAAAAAAGGAACCTGAAACAGCCAAATAAAACAAAATACAAGGTTTCTGTATTAAAAATAATTGGAAAAATCATATGGAAAGTTACAAGCAAAACAACTAAAATATTTTCAATTTTGAGAAGATTAGCTGGAGCAAGTGAGGAAGCAATCAACAGACTCTCAACACAACATACAAAACATTCATGAGGCCAATACTTCTCTATAAGGATAGATAACAATTTCAGCAAATAATTCTAACCTAAATAAACTAGAAATATGTCAAAGTCAGGCTCTGCACTTGATAACTTTCAGAACAGTCATTTCCACCCACAGCAATGTGAGCTCTAGCTCAGAATTTTCTAATATGTTTAACAAAAGAAGAGCAGACACTAATACATCATAAAGAATCTGATGCATTCCATTCACATGACTTTCTCTACATCTATGGAATAAATTATTGCTATAAGGCCTATTCTTCTATTTACTTAATGCTAATCGAGAAAACATTGGTAGAAAGGGTCTTATTACCTGCTTTCTTGCAAATAGAAGGGAAATAAGGGAATACCATAGGCTAAATCAATAGTCAAATCTTTTAAAAGCTGGCTGCTATGTGATTGAAGTACCTTTGCTTGTATGGACAGGAGTTGAAAAATTCCTCTATGAGAAAAGTATAAGTATTTTAAAGCTGAAACTAATAACAAGGAATATCTCAAAACCGTCAACTCCATGAAAAAAATGTATATGACATAAATTATGTGTTTTAACGAGCTGTACAGTTTTTATCTGTCGTTATGGTTAACCAGTTATGCAAAATTTCGCAAAATTTATCCAGAATAAAGATGTCTTCAGAGGCTATTCCCATAAAATTCAAGATATACATTTTATTTGTCACATAAATATCTTAAATATAAGAGGTTTTAATAAAAATCGTTAAGAGCTATTTTTGAAATTTTTTTCCACGAAAAGGGTTGTTATGGGTTGCAACATTTTCTTGAAAATCTTTGTGTTGCATCCTGCGCTTGCACACCTTTTTTTTTTTTTCTTTTTTTGATTCAGGGGGTCTTGAAATATTATTTCTGGTGAAATCTCGGTATCAAATGTTTGGGTGTAATACATACCTTCTCTATACACTATGTAGAGGAAGTAAAAGTTACAGTTAAAACCAAATACATTGGGGAAAAAAGACCAGTTCAGCCAACTAAATAGATAACACAAGAAAGCTTTCACAAAGTTACATAAGTAAAAGCAACATTCAAGCTGCTAAATCCAAGAAAATATTTTGGCTGAGAATATATCCTAACCTTCCAACCAATTAATATTAAATAATTGATTTAGAAGAACCATTACAAAATCTGAAACTTTTAGTCATATACTAAAAGCGCTATCGTCTAATTGTGCTAAAGCGGTAAAGTTGTGAACAAAGATACCCATCAGAGAAAACGACATCCACATGCACGCGCACGAATGCATAATCTACTATTAGTAGCAAATCAGGTTCAGGAATTACATGGGTATTTTTTTATTCTATTAGCCTGTTGGATATCTTGGTATTTAAGTTTAATATCTTCCAGGGATGAGATACGAAGATTTTGAGAAAAATCCCCCCACCACAAACTACTCTTTACATGGAACTTTTTTTGAAAATTTTGATTTTCTTAAAACTGGCTCTAATGATTTTGATTAAAATATGTATATTAAAGATATACAAATAAAGCGTATATCTTGAATTTTCTGGGAATAGCCTCTGAGGACTACTTTATTCTGCATGAGTTTTATGGAATTTTGCAAAACTGCTAAACCGTAAGAGATGGACAAAAACTTACAAAACAAAAAATGTAGAGCATTTTTAAAATACACAATTTATGTTATATATATTTTTTTCGTGGAGTTGATCGTTTTTGAAATATTTCTTGTTTTTAGTTTCAGCTTTGTAAAACATACTTTTCCCGTACAGGAATTTGTCAATTCCTGTCCATACAAACAATGGAACTTCAGTCACATAGCAACCAGCTTTTGACTATCACTATGGTACTCCCTTATTTTGTTTCTACTTGCAAGGAAGCAAGTAATAAGACTATTTGTGCTAATTTTTTGTCAATTAGAATGAAATAAATGGAAGCATAATCTTTTTAACAATAATATGTTGCAGAGATGTAGAGAAAGTCATGTGAATGGAACACATCAGATTTTTCATATATAGGTTATTTTTTTTAACGGCCAAGCAGCCATATGAAAAGAGGGGGAACCGTGTTTAAATCCTGGCTATAGCATCACATTTTTCTCTGATTCTTACTATAAAAAAAAACCCCTCAGATTGGTTTTGGCCTTTAATAAAATAACCGATATATATAATAACATTTATTGGTTCAATTATCATTGCAACTATCTATTAAGTACTTAAGGAAGCAAAGCATTATTAGAAATTTAAAAAAAGGGATGAATTTTATACAAAAATCTATTCATTAGTTTATTTTCATAAAAGCCTTTATAAATATTAATAATTTTAAGTAATGGAAAAAAAAAAGTAAAGTATATAATCATCTTAGGTAAGACATTAATGTCTATTAAGGTTTTTCTCTGAAGTGTTATTGGTTAGTATACTGGGTAAAAACTCAAATTATTTAGAGAACTTTGTGTCATACCGGTATGTTGTCATAGTAGACCAATGGTTAGAGTAACTGCATGGGGAGCAGCAGAACCTTGGCATTGGATTATTCTGCTGATTCAAACTAAAGGGCCTATTCTCTTTTGTATGTCTACTGTAAATACTTGGTATATGTCTCTTATAAAAACTTACAATTTAATTTACAGGTAATGGGTGTGTGCTGTGAAAACGTTATAGGGTACATGCCAGTACCAGTTGGAATTGCTGGCCCACTGCAACTGGACAAACGAACGGTATATGTTCCAATGGCTACTACAGAAGGATGCCTTATAGCTAGCACCAACAGAGGTTGTCGAGCCTTGAGAAAATGTGGTGTGACATCACGGATTGTTGCTGATGGTATGACAAGAGGACCTGTGGTGCGCTTTCCAAATGTAGCTCGCGCAAGGTGACTACAAGATATATTTCTTCTTTATCAATGAATCTAAGTATGAGGGTCAGCCTGAAAGTTTTGATAATTGGCAATAATAAGTAAGATAAGCACAAGCTTTTAGATTGAAGTTGAGAATAGTAACTTGTGCAAGCCTGTACTTATCTATATGTGCATGCAGGTGTTGCATATGCTAGGATGGATCTCAAGCGAGAGTATTTTCATGCAATGATTTTCTATGATTTTTTAAAGCCTCTGTAACGGCTAGGTGTTGCCACACTAAACTTGGCACCTGATGGTCATTAAGGGCCAGAGAGGCTTGGCCCCACCAATAATAGCATGCAAGTTGTTGGCATTTTAATTATGAATTAAGAAATAATTTATTTTATATTTTATTCAATTGTAATAATCATGGCAAACAATAATTTTTATACAAAGATTCTCAATTGTTACCCAAACTTACATTGCAGCATATGACATTACTAAAGCACAGTGTTGTACATGGGAAAATGCGCCAGTCTTCTTGTCCTTTGGCGAAGAAGAACGTTGGGCCAGCTTACATGGGCCCGCGGTCAACCCTCAATCAATCCTTGCCAATCACATGACTATCTCTTTCGCTTCCCTTCACTCCTCTGCCTTCAACACACACAGCAATGCTTGGGGCTGCAGTCACCTGGCCCGTTACATGAAGTTTAGCATTCTTGTGATTGTTGTTGGAATTGTAATTGTTTAGTGGACAAAGAGTATAATTTTAAAATGAATAGAGTGGATTATTTGTTGAAAAATCTGATGTGTTACACTCACATGACTTTCTCTAGCTGCTCTACAAAACTCCTACAAAAGATTATTCTTCTTTGTACACAATGCTAATCAAGATAAATGTTAGCAGAATGTTATTACTTAGTTCCTTATAAGTAGAAGGGAATAAGGGAATGCACTATGCTAAAGTGATTGTCAAATGTTTTAAAAGCTATCGTTATATGCGATTGTCATTGCAAATCACTTCTTTGCTTGGCCAGGAGTAGAACAAAAGAAAAACAGACGCTTCCTGTGTGAGAATAGTTTAAGTTCTTCACAATTGAAACCAATAACAAGTAATATCTCGAAAACAGTTACCTCCACAACAAAAACGTAAAGAACAAAAATTGTGTGTTTTGTCAGGTACATTTTTTGTGTAGTACGTTTTCTTCTATCTCTTACGGTTTAGCAGTTAAGCAAAATTCATCCAGAATAAAAGTTCTTCAGAGGCTATTCCCAAAAAATTCGAGATATACATTTTATTTCGGACATAAATAGTTATTAATATCTGGGATTTTAATCAAAATCATTAAGAGCTAGTTTTAAGAAATTCAAAATTTTTGAAATTTTTTCCATGCAAAGGGTAGTTTGTGGTGGGAGGGATTTTTTTGAAAATCTTCGTGTCACATCCTTGGTAGGTACTAAACCTAAATACCAAGTTTGGTATATAACGGTCTTTTTGTTTTGGGGCTATGCTATCCACAGACACACACACAGACAGACAGACACACACACACTCATACACACACACAGACCTTTTTTTAAAAATGCTTTTTACGGACTCAGGGGACCCCTAAACATATATTTCCGGTGAAATCTCGGTATCAAATTTTTGGGTGCATTACAATACTTTCTCTATCCCTATGTACATTGTACATATGGGGCTAGAGAAAGTAAAATTCCCTTTCATTCATTAAAGGTATAAGACAAACTTGAAATTAAATGATTAGATGCACATTAACCGAATAATTTTACATTTATGCAACAAGATAGAAAAAAAAAACAGAGAACTTTCTGTAACAGTTGTTTTAGTAAGACATTGTTTTCTGAAGTACACAAAATGCTGCAAATTGTGCTAACAACTCCAGTTTCAACAGCTGAGGCAGAGAGACGTTTCAGTACATTGAAAAGAATTAAGTCTTTCCTGGAAAACCATGGGCCAAGATAGGCTTAATTCCTTGGCTGTTTGTTCCATTCACAAAAAGGAAATTTGTGAAATCCCTAGCTTCAACAGCAGTGTGATTGAAATGTTTGCCACCTAGAAGAATAGATGTACTGAGTTCTTGTACAAGCAACACTGCCACTTGATGAGTTCTATTTCATTTACTTTATGTTCAAAATATATCCCAAATGTTTTACCACATTTCTTTTATTGAAGTATTTTTGGCAGTGCAAATAAAGTGGCCCTGTTTTAAAAGGTGTAACCCCATTTTTACTTTCATTACAATCATCTACACTTCTGGCCCCACCAAGAAAAATGCTCACAAGCCGCCACTGCTTGGCACTGACACCAAGTGTATCATTGAAGGGTTTATGTTATGGATTGGGGAATTGGGTACTTAGGAATGAACATAGTCAGTGTTATCACAGGTTACAATTAGTTATAATTAACCTGAAAGTAGGGAACAGGACCAGGTGTGCTGAAATTAATACTACGAGAGAGGTAACTGTAGGTGATAACTAAATTGTATTATTTACTATCTTAAAGAGATGATGGTGATAATAAGCTTTTTACATGTTGAAGAAAATGGTGTAATCCTGTGAAATGTTGCATGGCTTATTTCAACATTAAGAGGTAGTTGAAACAATTTCAAGCGTAAGGCACTGATATGTCCATGACACTTTGAATGTCATCAACATAACTGAGGTGCAGGAAGTGGAAGGTCCACTGCTTCGTTGCTCATTGCATAATGTTGTTCTTCCTTCAATGAATGATTGACGCCAACGAGAAACCATTGTATTTGACATAATGTGTTTACTGTTTATACTTCACAACTCACGATGAATTTCAGTAGCATTTGTATTTTTTGCCATAAAAAATTAAGATTCGCAACTGGCGGTAGGAGCAAGCAGAGTCTCTGTTGTTACTGGCGCTTTAATACCCAAGTGGTAAAGTTCGGCTCCTAGGAATTTTACAGTGCTGCTACCACACCCAGACAAAAGTTCCCTGCGACTCTCACTTTTCCTGCCTACTGCATGGATTTAAAAAGAAATAGTGTAACTTATTTTTGAGATGTTCCTTGCAATTGATGAATCAATATTAAGCATTTGCATTGCTCCACTTACCAGTGATAATTTGTTAAATTTGAAATTTGTTGCAGTGAGGCAATGTTGTGGATGGAGGCACCAGAAAATTTCAGCAAGATAAAAGACAGCTTTGACTCTACAAGTCGCTTTGCAAGACTTACAAAACTTCATGTTAGCATTGCTGGCAGGCATCTCTTCATTAGATTTGTAGCAAAGACTGGTGATGCCATGGGAATGAACATGTTGTCCAAGGTGAGAAATATTTTTCACATTAAATTTGATGTGTGGCTTTTGTTGTGGTGGTGTGGTTATGTAACAGAAAGGAACACAGTGCTCTTAACTATAGTCACCCTCCAATTATTAGCAGGGAATGAAATGGAGTTTTATTTAACCGCTGTGATACTGGGCGTGAATTTTGCTCAGAGGCCTCTTTATCAGGCTTGAGGTTCTTTTACATGCTGTAAATCTATGACATGGGACCAATGACTTTATTTCCCTTCCAAAGGAAGCCATTCTAAGGATTTTTACACCTGAAAAAAATCCATTGTCCTCTGCCAGGTTTGAACCCGTGACGTGGGGTATATGAAGCTAACAGGGTAACCATTACACCACGGAGGGTGATTAATTGTTAGCAGGAAATTATTTGTGTGCTATAACCACAATAAAAAGATTATTCAATGGGGCAGACTTTTTTTGGCTTGAATTCTGAGTGCTTGTGAAAATGGTTTCCCTACCCATAGTCTCCACTAGATACTTCTTTAAGTTAGTAGAATAGGCACTCTTTCTTATTAACAGATAACTTGTAATGCTGTTGGTCTATTCAGGTTAGAAGAAAGGAGGATAAAGCTTTAGAGCTGTAAATATAGTGATGAATCATAATGAATTAACTTTTAAAGTTGTAGAATCAAATGATAAACTTACATTGTTTAGTTAAACTTGTTAAAACAACAGTGTATCAATATTGAAGATTAAGAAGCTTGTAACTATGATGTGAAATAATTAAATAAATGTGTTTGGAAGTTGTAACACTACATCACAGATAAACACTTGATATAATACTAATAATGAAGCTAGGTAAGAAACAATCCTTTTAGTAATTTTCTAGTGTTAATAATTCCAACTTAGAACAATTTCTAATTCATATATACATCACAGTTACTAATTTTTGCACACTTGTTTACTTCTACTTTGAACTTAAATGAAACAAGTATAGGAGGTGAGTGAATGTTGCGAATGGAAACCTTGAATATCTCTGGAAAACATTTCAACTTAAATAAATAATATTAACATAGACTTGTTGAGGTATGTACCTAAAATTTTGTTGAAAAAGCAACAATACATCTCCAGTAGAAGGGGGATGATAGCACTTTCCTTTCTTGAGAAATAACTTGCACTTGGGCATGTTCAAGTATGATTATTTAATCACCCAGTACAGTTGCTTAAAATGTGGGAGTTCCCATTGAAACACACTATACTATGATGTGACCAGCAAGACATATGGCAGCGCACACACACTTCCCCTCCACTATGCTGGCTTCACCAGAAAGAGAGGCTAATACATATCGGTACTAACGTTTCTTAAGTGCAGTTACATTGAACGCTGATTTTATGTAGCCCTTTACTTTAAAATATGTACTTTGTGAAATATGGATAGTATTAAATCCAGTCTTCAATCAGCAAAGTGATTGAAGAAACTCTTAAGTCACATTTAGCAACAAAGTTGTTTATTATGTAGACCTTTTGTCACCCTCTGTGGTGTAATGGTTACCATGCTGTCTTCATATACCCAAGGTCGCGGGTTCAAACCCGGCAGAGGACGATGGATTTTGTCGGGGTAAAAATCCTTAGCATGGCTACCTTCGGAAGGAAAGTAAAGTTGTTGTTCTCGTGTCATAGATTTACGGCACGTAATAGAACCTCAAGCCTGATAGAGAGGCCTCTGAGCAAAATTAAGTGGTCTTTCACACCCAATTTAGAATGGGATGCTGAGAACTAAAGCAGTTAAAGAGCGTCCACAAATAACACGCCATTTACATTTTGTAGACCTTTTGAAATATAATACTGGTTTGTTTAACTTATTTTGTGTTTTATTAGTTATGGAAAACTTTCTTTTGAGTACTCATGTACAATCCTTAAACAATTATACTGTTTAGTACCTGCTTATTTCATAAAATTTGCTGCTACAAGTATGAAGCATTTCTGTATCCAAGAAAAATCTTCTGTAGTTCATGCATATTTTGTAGTGCATTGTACCTGCCACTTTGCACCTGTGGAGGGGAAGTGACAATACTGGCTCACATTTCCAGCCCCTGTCACATGCAGACTTCCCCTCATTGGATGTCAGATCTCTAATTACAAAGGCTAATATAGTTGGGAATTCATTTTAACATGAATTAACATAAATGTTTAATATTTTGCAGGGTACAGAGGTAGCTCTGAACTTAGTAAAGAAGTTGTTCCCAGACATGGAGATTATCAGCATAAGTGGCAACTATTGCACAGATAAGAAACCTGCAGCTATAAACTGGTAGGTATCAGAAACTTATTGCAGAAATAAAGGAGCAATTTCCTTTAAATATTGTTGTTTTTTTGGGTATAACTTGAACCACACCATTAGTCATTTTCCTTTATGGTTATTTTGATACTTCATTAAAGTGTAAGACATGTTGCACTATGGCCCTAATAAATATTCTAACAAAAAATGCTTCTTTAGAGATTCACTATCTCAAAGTACCAACATAACTTTCTTGTCCTCCACAAAGTCACTGAAGTGGTTTTATTTAAAGATGATGATGATGATTGGTGGCGTTTAAGGGCGCTCAGCTGTTAGGGTCATTAGTGCCCTTGTAAAATAAAATGGAAGCAAACACAAAAGCTAAAATAACAACATAAAACACAAATGAAAGATAAGAGAAGAAAGGCAATTAAAAGAATAAAATAAAATAAAAAGATGCTAAAACCACAGGTAAATGTAAATATACCCAAAAGGAGCAAAAAAGACAAAAGAGACTAAAAACTCAATCAAATGGGTGAAACGATCAGTGCTAAAATAGTTGAAATCTTGAAAACCCATGAACTTAAAAAAACCTGTCGCTAAAAAGTAATCTAAAAGCTAAATCCTGAATGGACAGGACAAATTCGATAGAAAGTTAAAAACTTTGTCAACCACTCTGTGGTCATCAGCAAGAACCTCTGCAAGGGAGGCTGGCAGGTGGAAAGTTGAACGAAGGGCTGCTAGAGCAGCACACTCAAGATCAAATGCCGTACTGACAGTGCTGCCCCACAGAGCAGACATATAGGAACAGATCCCTCTTAAAAACATAACTATGCGTAAAATTACAGTGACCAATCCGCAAGTGAGCTAATTGCACCTCCTCCTGATGGGATTTACGAAAGCAGGTTACCCAGGTAACAAGAAGATCCTTTACTTCCCTGAGAGAGACGTCCACTCTTCATGCCAGCCAGAAATGCACTCCTTTCTGTACAAAAAGCCTGAAGTCCGCATTGGTTACAAAAGAAAGCACAGTACTGGGTTTGCATTGCCACCATCTTAACTGACAAATCTGCCAGTTCATTATTCTGCAAGCCGACGTGACCAGGAATCCATGCATACTCCACATTAACATCAGAACACTGCGAAAGACAGGCGGGCAATTTTCTCTTCGTCCTGGCCCTTGCTTCCCGGTAAAACCAGTATCCAAGAAAAAATGTATGCATAGTGTATTGCATGCTGTGGATCATTATATTATATGGCAGTACTGGTTATGTTACCCATTACATTTAGTTAAAGAATATAGGTTAAGTCTATATAATCATCCATCCTAGAGGATCTTTTGCTTTCTGTTTTTTATTCCATACTCTACAAAATAAAAGTAACCATTTAAACAAAAAGAATTGCATATATCTGTTTGTTTTGTTCTCTGGAGCTCATCCTGAAATGCATTGTAATTCTTTTTGTAATTTTTAGGTTAGAGGGACGAGGAAAATCTGTAGTGTGTGAAGCTATAGTACCTGCAGATATAGTAAAAATGGTACTAAAGACTTCTGTTCAAGCATTGGTAGATGTAAACATTTACAAGAACTTGGTTGGTTCTGCCATGGCAGGAAGCATTGGTGGATTTAATGCACAGTCTGCCAATATTGTAACAGCAATTTACATTGCAACTGGTCAGGTAAGTAGATTACTGACTGACTCTAGATATAAAAACAATAAAAGTTTTCCTATTTTCAAACTATCAGTATGTCGCATTTCCATTTAAATAACATTTTGGACCCATTATTAAAAGTAGGTAAATTATTTTTACTTTCTCTACACGTATAGAATAGAATTTATTCACCTTAAAAAATCAATGAATTCATGGCTTCATCAAAAACAAATAATACACAATTTAACAAATCTCTTACACTTCTATATACATTATATTTTACAGTATTGATCAAAATGAGTAGAACTGTTGCTAAGCTAATCTTGTCTTGATGCAGTCGTTAAGGTTTCTCTTGTGCCGAAGTGCATCCTCAGATGAACAGGACCCATGCAACAAACAATGTTTCAGTGTTAGAAAAATCAATTTATTTACACATAAATAGCTGGATGGCTCATGTGGCAAAGTTTTCCAAATAAACAAGTATGTTAAGCACATAATCAAAAAGATGTATTCATGAATTCATCAACGGAATAAAACATATAGTTTAGAAGTGGATTTTTAACCTTCTTCTTAAATACTTTGCTCTGTGGAACTTTGATCGCATCAGGGAGTTTATTATATAAGTTAACACCTTTGTGGGAAACTGAATTTAAGCTTTTAGTTAATCTGTGTTGTTGGAGATGGATTGCTGTTGATGTTCTTGTAAGAATGGTATTCATTGTTGAGCTTAAAAATGCTCTTATTGTCATGTATAAAAGAAATTGTCTCTAAGATATAAATACATGGTAATGGTAAAATTCTTAAATCCAAGAAAAGTGGTTTACTTGGGGTACATTGGTTCACTTGCTTGATTATTCTTATTATTCTTTTCTGCAGTTTAAACACCTTAATACAATTGTTGACAGATACCCAGAAGGGGATTCTATATGTCAGTAATGAGCATATATAACCAAAATATACTGTTTTTAGGACATCTAAGCTGCACGCTTTAGCTAGTAGCCTTATAGCATAGCACATACGACTTAATTTATTAGTAAGAAAATTGGTATGCTCTGTCCAGCTGAGCTGAGAATCAATAACAATCCCTAAGAACTTGGTGGAATGACTCTCATTAATCAATGTATTAAAAATGAAATTTGAACAGGATTATGAACTCTCAATTGTTGATTGAAACTAAGAGATACAGTTTTACTTATATTTATATGAAGTTTATTACTTGTCATCCATTTCTGCAATTCAGTGGTAGTATAATTGATTTCTGCCTGCATCAGTCTTTCTTCACTACTTCTGAAAATAAGGTTTGTATCATCTACAAAGAGAACACTACTAATGGGTGATAAGTGAGAAGGAAGATCATTGATGTACATTAAAAATAGAACTGGTCCTAGTATGGATCCTTGGGGAACGCCGGTTTCTATAGCAGCAGAATCTGAACGTATACCTTCTATTTCAACAATTTGGTATCTGTTTTCAAGATAGGAGACTATGGTACTATGTACATAGTTTATAGAGAAGATATTGTATTCCACCCAAAAATTTGATAGATTTCACTGAAAATATACGTTTAGGGTCCCCCTGAATCCGAAAAAAGGAATTTTTGGAAAAAGATTTGTGTGTCCGTGAGTGCATGCGTGCGCAGCTTAGCTCAAAAATGAAACTTGGTATTTAAGGCATCGTCCAAGGTGCAACACAGAGATTTTCAAGAAAATTCCCCCACACCCAACTACCCTTTACATGGACCTTTTTTTGAAAATTTTGATTTTCTCAAAAATGGTGATTAAAAATCGTATATTAAAGATATTTATTTACATGACAAATAAAAGGTATATCTTGAATTTTCTGGGAATAGCCTCTGAAGACTACTTTATTCTGAATGAATTTTACGGAATTTTGCATAACTGCTAAACCGTAAGAGATGGACAAACACTTAGCACACAAACAATGTAGAGTACATTAAAATACAATTTATGTCATATACATTTTTTTCATGGAGTTAATCATTTTTGTAATATCCCTTGTTTTTGGTTTCAGCTTTGAAAAAAATATTTTTCTCGTACAAGAATTTGTCAACTCCTGTCCATTTAAACAAAGGAACTTCAGTCACATAGCAACCAGCTTTTGATTATCAGTTTAGTCTATAGTACTCCCTTATTTCCCTTCTACTTACAAGGAAGCAAGTAATAAGACTACTACTGCTATTTTTTTTTAATTAAAATGAAGTAAATAGAAGCATAAGCTTTTTAACAATAATTTGTTGCAAAGATGTAAAGAAAGTCTTGTGAATGGAGCACATCAGATTTTTACTTTTTGTACTATAATAAATAAAGTACTGAATTGCACCCAAAAAATCTGATGTGTTCCATTCATATGGCTTAGTCTACCAGTTTTGCAAACAAACTATTGGTCCAAAAGATTATTCTTTTATCTATATCATGCTAATCAAGATAAACATTAGCAGAAATTTTCTTATTACTTGCTTCCTTCTAAGCAGAAGGGAAATAAGGGAATACACTAGGCTAAAGTGAAAGTCAAATCTTTTAAAAGCTGGTTGTTATTTGAACAATTGCATGGCCTGGAGTAAAACAGAAGAGCTAAAACAAAAGAATATTTCCTTTGAGAAAAGTTTAAGTAGTTTAAAATGAATCCAATAACTAGGAATATTTTGAAAATGGTTAAAATAAATAAGTATATAACTTAAATTATGTTTTTTTTGAGATCTACATTTTTTATGTAGTAAATTTTTGTCTATCCCTTATAGTTTACCAGGTATGCAAAATTCATCCACAATAAATAGGTCTTCAAAAGCTATACCCAGAAAATTCAAGATATACATCTATAATGTCATGTAAATATCTTTCATATAAAATATTTTACTCAAAATCGTTAGAGCCATTTTTGAGAAAATCAAAATTTTCTATGTAATAGTTTGGAGTGGGGGGGATTTTTGTTTAAAATGTTCATGTGCATCCTTGGAAGATATTAAACCTAAATGCCAAGTTTAATATTTAATAGTCTTATCATTTTTGAGGTATGCTGTCTACAGACACTCACACAAACCTTTTTCTAAAAATGTTTTTTTATTCAGAGGACCTCAAAACATTTTCAGTGAAATCTCAACATCTTATTTTTGATGGAGTACAATATCTCCTAAACCTACTAAGTGCATAGTGTGAGTAGAGAAAGTTGTTTTTTTGTTTTTTTTAATACAACTTTTTGTAACCGTTTAAAATTAGGCACCATAAAGGGCGGTTATATCACCTAAGAAAAGAAAGGTATGGACAGGAAAGAAAATGAAATGATCCCCTAGGCCTCGAATACTCTAATACCATCGGGATCGAAGAAATCAAGAGTTGAGTCAAGCAAGACTGGATAGGAAAGATAAAAGAGGAGATCTGATATGTGAAAAGGAAGAAATATCAGTCACAGTCAATAACTCACCAAGCTGACCAGTGCTTATTGGTAAGCAGCCCTTCCCTTTAGTTCATCACATAATTTTGTTTAGATCGGTTCCTTTAAGTCTTCAAATTATAGAAGCAATTAAAAGGCCTCCTTTCTATTATAACAAAATTGATATGTGATATGAAGGTGAGGGATTGGACATTAGGCTTTTTTCTAGGTCGGTTCCTTTAAGCTTTCAATTATCTAATTATTAAAGGAATTAAAGGGTCTCCTCCCTGTTAGTAACAAAAGTCTTTCCGCAGCCTGAGTAGAGAAAGTAAAAATGATATAAAAATGTTATATTCAGGAACAGCTTGAATAGTATCTTGAATGCTATAAGTTTGCTAAGGTTACAATCAGAGATATAGATTTCCAGTATTTTTGTATCGTTAAATTCAATGCATTCATATTTAGTTATAAATTGTAGTTATAAATTACCATATTTATCCAGATACAAGAAGTTCCCCTTTTTTCAGAACTTAACTTGGGAATTTAGCATATCATCTGTATGAAGAGATAACTTAATTTTTAAACACATATTTTGGACATATGTATTGATAAAACTAAGGGACACTTAGGCTGGTTTTTTTTTTTTTTTTTTTTTTTTTTTATGGGGTGGTGAGTGGTGGTGAAATTGCCTAGACGTTCATGTAATGGGCAGCAGAGATAGAGGGGTGAGGGAAAATGGAAATGTATCAGTAAATAGGTTGTGACGGCAGCAGAGTTTCAATGAGTATGATGCATACTACTTTTTATTTAAACAATTTATCCAACATAACACATTATGGTATACAGTTTTACCTAATTCAAATTTGCACAGGAATTCTTGTAATTGGCGAGAGAGGAGAAAATGGAAATGTACTGTTTTGTGTATGATAGGTGACATTGTTAATGGCAGTGTGCTGCAAGATGATAATGGATAAGATTTTCTGTTTAGACAACATATTTAATACAATACATCATTGTAGAAAGTTTTACGTTATTTGTACAAAAATTCAGATAATGGATGGAAGGGAGAGGGAAGAATAGAAACATACCTGGTAAGTCTGCCAAGAAACATGCAACTAAACCTCTATTTCTGCTTCACCATTGACTCCCATTAGTTTCCTATTCTGTGCCCAATCCAACATTAGGTGCAACCACTAATGTAAAAGGAAATAATTATTTTTATTTTAATCTTGGGGAGAAATAGTTTTTGAATAAGAATGCTTACAATTTCCTTATTGTATTGTCCTTAATGTATTGGCAATGCTGGCACACATGCATATACACATGCACGTGCGCTCGCACACACACACACACACGACCATGGGTATACTTGTTTACTGTTAGAACCAGCTGAAAAGTTAAATACCACAGCTTGGTTCTCCTGCTCACCATGCAGTTGTTCTAACCATTCAGCTACTGTGACAACATGCTGGTGACGTTCAATCCTCCAATTCATGTTTTTTATCTGGTCAACTAACTGGTATATCTCTTTCAGAGAACACCAAATGGAGATTTAAAACAATCCTTGAATAACTTACTTTATGGCACCTTTACAGAGTGAAATAGGTAAAATGCACAAAACCTGTTTATACATTACAACCTTGGTGGTAATCTTTACCACTTCCCACAGGCTTCGTACCTGAAAAATTTGAAACTTGCTATTTTCCTGTATGCTGTTCAGAAAACATATATTACAAATCAACAAGGTATGATGCGAAGTGATTTATACAGCAAAACTTTTTAATTAATTACGAAACTAATTTGAGTCAAATGTGGATACTATAGTTTCACTTACTTAGTTTTCCCCGGATGCATTTCAAAGATCTTCATCTTCATTGTCAGCGGGTGTTTGACTGGCTTTAGAAGGGGAGGTTACATTCATAATTACCTCTGTGCTACCATCTGGTTTTCTTGGAGGTAATATTAAAGTGTCTGCCAGTGCTATTTCAAAATTCATAACTCGTGCGCATTTTTCTCTATGTGTATCCTTATGTGTTAGTTCAGTTGTGGTTTTTACATGTTTAATAAGTTTAATGTCTGGTTTGATGTGTTGTGATGTGAACTGCAGATTTGTCTATTTGTTTGAGTTTCATGTTCCTGAGGTGTTCCTTTAATCTTGTTTGAAGGTTTCTCTTGGTCTGTCCACTGTAAATCTAGGGCCAATCTTCACAATTTAATTGGTAAATGCCAGATTTTGATTTATTTGGTATAGCTTTTTGAATTTATTGTGCAACTGTGGGTGGAACGTGAATTTACTATAGTGTCCACATTTGATTCAAATTAGTTAGATAATTAATATATTACAAATGCTAGATGACCCCCAGTTCTCAACAATAATATTCTGGAAAAAAAACATTGTCTTATATTTGGATAAATATGATACTCATTTATGTGATATAACTGAAATTTTTAACTCATTCTAACTAAAGGTGAATTGATACTTGCTCTGCTATTGCAAAGTTTAGGAAATAGCTTTCTATGTGACTAATCCCAAAAGGAATAAACAGCCTTAACACATTGAAGCCCAGGCATTTCTTTAGTTGAAGGGCCAAGAAACCCAGGGTTTTTACGCCTACTTTTGAGTTATTATTTACAGTACATCAATCAAATCTGCCAAAAAGTATTGGTACAATCTAAACGTATGGTGTTCAAGGATTTCTCAACAAGTAGAAAATAATCATAACTTCCGTATTAATATTTGATTTTAAATTTACAAGTAGTATCAAATATGAGTTTGAAAAAATCTGCGTAAAGCTGCTTACACTCCATTTATTGAAAGTTTGAAAAACTCTCCCTCGGTTTCGGAATTTTCCAGACCATCATTTTTATCCTGAACTTCAGCTTCAGTTCACAGAAATCGAGGAAAATGCAGAATTTTAACATTTAAGAACACAAAACGTAACAAACAGATCACCATCTTCAAGGAAAATGGCGCGACTACCTGAAAGCAGCCAATATTACTGACTCTCCTAAATTTCCTAATAGTTGACTAAAGCGACAGATGGTGGTACAAATCAGACAACTAAACGATAACTGATATATGTTCTTTACCGCATAGCCCAAGACCGAGTTAAGGTCATGGAATTGCATTAAAAGTGTTAGAAATACCTACCCGAGCTATGCTCGGGTGTGGGCCGCATAAACATTTTGCACGACATGAGCTATACTCGGGCTTGGGCTTCAATGTGTTAAACATAATGATTGACTGTTTGACGATCAACTTCAGTAAAGAGCTTTAACTTGTTTGCAGGATCCAGCTCAGAATGTAGGTAGCAGTAATTGCATCACGTTGCTGGAGCCTTGGGGAGATGATGGCCGGGACTTGTACATTAGCTGTACAATGCCATCTGTCGAGCTTGGCACTGTGGGAGGTGGAACTGTACTGCCACCACAAGCTGCTTGTCTCGAAATTTTAGGAGTAAGAGGTACGTAAGGATGTTTACTATGCTTCATTCCGAGAAGCATGACAAATTGAAAAAAAACTGTATTAACGAAGATTAAGCTAATAAAAAGTGATGCTTTACTAATATATGTGCCTGACGAGCCAGTAATTTACAACTCTAGACAATAAAGCATTCTTAATATTTATGACACAATAATTAAAACACTAAATTAAATCTTTTAAATTCGAGATAAACAAAGTTTATAATTTATTTTAATATGCTCTGGTACACAAGATACAAGTAATAAAATTACCTTTAATTAAGTATATCATAACCTTAAAATTTCCTTTACAATATTGAACCTTGAACATGTTTTGGGTACTGCTAAGAATTTGCCTTAGGAATTCAGTTGTGTCATCTGTTGGTGATATTATGAACTTCCAGAGATGGTTTGATGGTGATGGTGATAAATCAAAATTGATTTACGTGATCCTTGTTTCTTAGCATGTATTGTGTCTGATGCATCTGAAACACCATCACAAAGGGGCTTAAAAGGTTTATCGTCTAGAGCTTCCTCTATACCTCTAATCCGTTAAACTTTATCTTGATTAAATGGAAGTATATTAAATAGAAGTATAAGCTTTTGTAATAGTTTGTTAAGATCAAAGTCACTTTATTTTTGGTCTTATCGCTTTACTTCATTGGAATAAATAAATAAATAGTAATAAACTATTCTTCTAAATCTCCAAACAGCATTTTTAAATGTTGCTATTACTTTTTATCTGCTGAGCTCAAATCCTATTAAACCAGAATGTGCAAATTGAGTCTTATAAATTTGGACCCATATCCCGCTATTAATAGTAACAAGAGTGCATAAGTTTTGAGGTTTGACAATATTATGTATGCAACTTTTCTTGGGTGCTAATTTTACGGGCAGCATTGTCAACCAAAAAAAGTTTCTTTGAGGCCCTTAGCCATTATTGTGAACAGATTATCAGCTTACTGCAAACCAGATGAATTATTAAATGAAACACAGTGCATGCCCATGTGCATGAACTCCGGCACCTACAGACGAATGAGGATTGAAGCCACTAGTTATCAGGACGTATAACATACTTCATGTCTCAATGTTGTCACTCTGCTCTGCTTCTGAAATTGGATGAAACCTACCGTATGAAGACTAGGGAGCCAAGCATCCAAGAAAATATGCATGCATGGTACTGTATATTTATTCATACTCTATAAAAGGACAATTTGTAATGTTTGACTTTTAATGATATGCAGGAGCAAATGAAGCAAATCCTGGTGAGAATGCAAACATGTTAGCACGCGTGGTTTGTGCGACAGTATTGGCAGCAGAACTCTCCCTTTTATCTGCATTGGCAGCAGGTCATCTTGTTAAGAGTCATCTTCGACTGAATAGGTAAGTGCACTGAACATTAATATCTATGAGGAATGCTCAGCAAGTAATGCATCAATTTTTTTTTTTTTTTTTTTTTTTGCTTCAACTATTATTTATTGAACACAATGAAACTTACACACTAGAGAGAATTATGTTTCTTCTAGATTCCCCATTTTTCTGTGTGATCTTCTTCCCATTCTATGGCTTCCTCCAGTAGGACACAAGGCTCAAATGCTCTGTTGGTATCACTGCTTGTTCTAGTTACAAAGCCATTTCTTCATTGTGTGAATCACGTCTTCGTTAACCTCAAAATGTCTTCCACAAATGTCATGTTTTAATGGGCCAAACAAGTGGAAGACTGAGAGAGCTAGTTCAGGGCTATAGGGTGAATGGGGTAATACTCTCCAGCCCTGTTAGAGATGTATCCCAAAGTTATCAAACTTGTGTGAAGCCAAGCATTATTTTGAGTAAATCAACTGGGTTGTTAGGGTGCCAAAGTCGCTGGAAGCAACTCTTGACTTTAGTTCATATTTCACATAAGCAATTTACATGACAAATTAAAAGTTTTGGGAATAATTCAGAATGACTTTTGCATAAGTGGTAAACCATAAGAGACAAAAATTTACTACACAAAAAATGTAGATAATTTTAAAAAGCACATAATTTATGTTGTATACTTTCACTACCCTCTGCTAATGCTTTATCTTGATTACCGTGAAGTAGTTAGAATAATAGTTTATAAATGTAAAAGGAAGCTAATTTGTTTAGAGAAAGCTATGTGAATGAAACACATCAGATTTTTAAAAGTTAAAATGGAACTTTGGGTCATAGTATTAAATATCCATTCCAGTATTCACCTGGCAACTGAGGGTCAGATTGCAGGCCCATAGGATTTGAAGCCAGGATCTACCAAATGGAAGCTGTTTATTTTAAAAAGCATTTTCCTATTTGATGATAAAAATATAACCATGATATATTTTCTATTGCAGATCTGTTGGTTCAGTGGACAGCACACCAGGGTTTCCCAGAGAAACATCATAGAGAAGATCTGTGTGCATGTTTTAATGTACACCTTATGCACGCACATAGGGAAGAGAAAATTTTGGACACCAGGGTTGAGAGTGAAATGGACTGATTAATTCATGGTGCTAGATAAAAACTACTTTATTAAAACACCAAAACCATGCTTACATCATTATACGTAATCATCTGCATGTGCCATGCATGCCATTCATTTTTAATCATTGTTCAAAAAATTTTTAAAAAATAAAAACAGTATTAAATTATAATATTCATTACAATAACTGGTCCAGCCAGAAATTTTTAATCTTAAACATTATTTATTACATTTTCTCAAAGGTTTCAGAGTAATTGCAGGTGATGCATGTATGTGAATATGTTTCGTCGTCTTCATTATAGGTTTCTGGCCCAAATTCATGTTCATGAGATGCTGCGCTAGTGCGATTATAAAGACTGCTCCGCACATTCATACGCAATGCTGCAAACACATCAAGTTCCATTAAGTACATTTTTTTTGTTTTGTTAGAAATTACATTCACTAATAGTTTGAAGGAAAAATGTATAATATAAACCAGAAATACAGTCTTTTGTTTTTATTTAGCTCTTTTATACTAGCCATGTATAATTATCCATTCAAGGATATGTTTTTTATGTTAATTTCATATTGTATATATTGACACACACTTGTTTCTTTGAGCCCAACTTTTCTAAAAGCAAGAACAAATATGCAAACTACATATGGTTGAGCTATTGCTTCATGTTGTAATAAATGCTGCACAGCAATTTACTCGACTTGTAGAGTTGATGGCTCTCTCACGCTACTGCACACTAATACTTCCAATTAAGACTGACTCAAAATTCATTAACTAGGCTTGCAACTCTTCCTTATATAGCGGTGAATGACATCACAGAAATTTCTGCGTGTGCCAGTTGCATTGCAAAGCCTTCCGTTACTGGCATGTTGCTTCTTCCTGTGTCTATCACATTCCAAGACCTCTGCAAACGCATGCAGCATTTACGAGCTGACAAAGCAGTCACACCATGTACTGTCATGGGCATACACTCATTTGAGTTTACATTTCAACATTATTGTTTCAGTGCATTAGAGAATATGAATGACCATTAAATACCATGTTACTGCATTTTTGAGTTTCTTTCTACCTCTTGTTAGGTTCAAAATTTCTTTTACTGCATTATGTTACACAAATCTCATTTTGTCATTAATCAAGATGTCATAGAACTTTACACTTTTTGTATAAAACCAACTATCGGTAATTAAACACAAAATTATTTTGTTTGAGAGAGGCTTTGTATACAGTGGTGACAACATAATTAAAATTAGACTGAAAGAATTCATGTACAATCATAATTTTTATAATAAAGAAGATTTTAGCACTTGTAAAAATATAACTTATTAGAACATCTTGTTATCTCTATGATTTGTTTCCTATTTTGTAAATTTATAATATATGCAGGATGATCAGAGGTTATTAAGGTTACAAAGCCTGCAGTGAAATGAGTATATTTTATTTTGTATAATCAATACAGCCATCTGATAGTACATACATTAGGTTCTTTTCCCACATAGTCTCCATATTGGTAAAGGCATTTATTACTTCGTGGGATGAGTTTGAATATTCCCTCCTGGTAAAAATCCAGTTCTTGTGTGTTCAACCATGTTATCATGAAGCATTCCACCTCATCTGAAGCAAATTTTCGGCCTCCTAGGTGTTCCTTCAAGTGAGGAACAAAGTGGAAGTTGCTTGGAGCCTGATCTGAGTGCTAGGAAATTGATGATATCCATAAGAAACTACTTCAACAGTAGTATGAGGTCACGTGTTGTCATGGTCTTGCAGTATCAGTCACTGTGTGCCCTGTTTCTAAAAACACTATAGCCATCACCTTCCAAGTAGATGGAGAAGAGCGGTATTTCCACTCCATTAGTGACTTCTTACTGCTGGGGATAGAGTGGTGGAGACATGTTTCATCACCCATGACAATGCAATGAAGAAAACTGTTCCCTTTTGTGGAACCTATTGGGAACAAACTTTCTGCAACTGCAGAATATCATGAACAATGTGATGAAGGCTACCAAAGACATTCCCAGTTCTACTGCTATATGTCATAATGTGATCCTCCTGTTGACCTGAATCAGCTCCTCTATGCTCAAATCTATGGATGCCATACTGGGTTGGCCACGGCAACATTCATGGATGCCTACTGGCGAGACATTACAATATCTCCATAAACCTCTACCACTGTCAGTGAATGTCAGCTGTGGTTACATGTTTGGCCCACAGAAATCGAAGAACAGAGCAGATTTCTTTGCAAAACCAATTTTTCTAACAAGTCGCCATTTGTGTTTCCTTGCAGTAGTGCTGTAGGTGGCAGTTGGCTGAAACTCTGCGCAGTTGCCAACTGCATGTATTAGAATTACAGCATGCTGTGAAAGATGAAACACCAAGAATATGGGCCTTGTAACCTTAGTTTCTGATCATCCCTTGTAAATTTGACATGTCCTATGAAGTGTACTTGTTCAGTTGAATAAAATAAATCAAATAAAAGACCAAACGCATTCATAGCTGGTGTTAATACACAAAACGAGTGGATTTTCCATCTGTTACACCATAGCATACAAGCCCGGAATCTTAATTCTACTGCAAACTCAGTTTTCTTAAAAGTAAATTAAAGTGCAAGTCTTCTTATGATAAGTTCCATTTCATTTTAAGAAAGCATTTTCAGTGTATCCGCAACCTCAGACTCCAGTAACATGGCCAGTGTAGTATACAAACCTAGCCTTTTCCTTGAATTTGGTCATACTGAGTGTCCAAACAGGAAATGAGATACATACTTGTTCAACGTACCATATATAATAAACTAAGAGTGGGACCAACTCAGCCGTATACATGAGCTCATTAGTGTTCGAAGGCATGAATGGTACAAATTAACTAACAAAACTAGCTCAATGGACAGCTCTAATGATACATGAAATGATAATCAAAGAAGGAAATCTTCCAAGCCTAAATTACTCCTTAGTAGTTGCCAGTTAAGACTGGCAATTTTTTTTCCTGTCCTTTAATGAGCTGTGATGTGGCCAAGTAGTCAGCCCACTTACCTTTAACCAGGACGGACTGGGTGTGATACCGGGATTTGTGGTGGACAAAATGGTACAGGGGCGAGTTTCCCCCACGTATCATCAGTGTCTTTGGTAGTGTTTAACGCCCGCTTTAACTACTAATGGCACCGCAGGCGGTGACACTGGTGATACATGAATGATGATGGAGCACCGGTGGAATGCAATGGCGGGGGAAACCGGAGTACCCGGAGAAAACCCGCCCCAGCGCCGTTTTGTCCACCACAAATCTCATGTGCGGTCGCTTGGGATCGAACCCCGGCCGTCTAGGTGAGAGTCGAGTGGTCTAACCACTTGGCCACGGCGCGGCCATCATCATCAGTGTCATCACCTGGGCTGCCACAGTAATGAAAGTTGGCTTAAATGCTACCAAAAAAAAATAAGACTTTTAACCAGGTAGATCATACCAAGTCATAGGTTATTAATACTCAAATGAGCCCAAGGTCCAAAATTTACCCAAAATTCATCTTCTCAGGATAACCCTAGAGAAAACCCTTATCCAGGTAACTCATCCCAATCAAGATTTCAACTCAAGACCTCTTGAATGTGAGGCAGTCTGACAGGATTTGAAAGCTCTTCAAAAGGATGTTTGTCCTCAAGATAATACATGATTTTTAAGGCTGTTGTTATAACTCTGCAGATCTCCCAGTCAAGCCTTAATAACTTAATAGCTACTGGCGTTCAATAAACATGTAAATCTGTAAAACAAAGAAACTGACTCATTTTCATATAATTTAAAACTATAAAGCCCAGCATTCAACAAGAAATATTTTCCTTCTCAGGACATGATGGTTCAGTTCTTGTCTTTATTATACTAATGCTCCTATGTAAACAATGAAAACAAAAAGACTGTATTTCTGTCATGAATACTGTTAGGAAATTTTTAAAATATCTTATTTCCATGATATATCTAGTACCTTTCAATTGCTTGTTGTATTTCTTCATCTTAGATTTAGCACGCTCCTCTTCACGACGCTCGCGTTCTTCCTCTAGTTTTTCTTCTGAGCCCCAAACTTCTATTGCTCTATCTGCCACCTATAATGCGTGAAAAGAACTTTGTTGACATTACAAACAAAAGCAGTATACCACACAACTTAACAGAAATCTGCATGGAATATAGCAGCATAAATTGCTGCCAAATAACAGAAAAGCACAAAAATATTATCCATTTTACAATAATTCATATTTTTAACTAAAATATTGATGCTGCTATATTCAATGCAAGAGGGGTTAGCATTCTGAGACATATCAAAATGTAGTGCAGTTCAAGATTTGATTTCCTGTCCTTTAAGCTAAGAATTGCTCTTATTTTCATTCTAGTCATGGGGATCAAACTTATATGTCTAACAGTTTACTCCATTTTGGATGTGCAGCAGATTATTTGGCCAGTAGTTTCCACAAACTGTGAATGCTGTCGAGTACTTGTATGTACCATGTATAATTTAATGTTGTATAAAAGTAAAGCTTGTTTTCAGTAATGTATGTGTGTGTTGACTTTTGTAATCCTTCTATACTCTCTTTTGTGTTCCTTTCTAACCAGAGATTCCTTACACATTTTAGCAATAGGCTGTTCCAGAATATTCAGCTAGAGAGGGAGCATGATAGCAATATGTTACAAGTGTTCCCTGCCATGACAACAGCTTGCCCTTGATTCTGAATTATATTTCATACTGCAGGCAGACTCCTGCGAGTCATGAGTATTCTACTGCGCTCAAGTGCGCACCCAAATTTAGCTTATCATATATAGTAAAATTTTAAACAGTGTTCTACAGTGGAGGAATAATATAGGGTGTGACCTTGACTACATGCATTTGTGATACTACCCACTGGATTGGTTGAAATGGAAGTTAGAAAAGCAGTAGAAAGAGAGAAAAAAAAAATCACAAAAAATTATGATTAATTTTGTTTACAGGAGATGTTTCCCATTCTGTTGAAGATTCAGATTTATTCATTTACTTTTGTTGTTAAATACTATGATTAAAATTTTTTGTCACTAAATTGGTGGAAATTATTATTACAAATATCAGTTCAGTTTTTTGTTCTCAGATTTGTTTTTATTCACTGTTGACCTTGTAGCACCCCAAGAAAGGTTTTCAGAGTCTACTACTTCTTGCAGCATCATTAAATGTGTTTATTAAGCCATGACATTTTGACTGGTTTCCCTCACCACTCGTTCCACCAATTGCTCCATCATCACCTTTCCTATCATCCTCTTCCTATGGACTGACCACTCATTCCAGGTTCTCCAGTTTATGGTTTCGAGCCGGTGGCTCCCCAACAGGTTTCTGACCTCTAGGCATTTTAAGCCCTCCTAACTAAGGGGAGGGTAAGCCAACTGCAAAATGAATGAGATTTTGAAACTGAATTCTGGAATTTGGAAACTGCTCTTTAAATTATCGTTTCACTTTTTTTTTTCTAGCACTTATGTACATAGAAGGTGGAGAAGGTATTGTATTCTGCCAAAAACTTCAATAATGAGATTTCATGGGATATACATGTTTTGAAAACCCCTGAATAAATGAAAAAAAATGCATGTTCAGAAAAATATCATGCTGTTCACACACAAAAACGGAAAGTCAGCAAATACCAAACTTGGTATTTAAGTTCAATATCTTCCAAGGATGTGACACAAAGATTTTTAGAACAATCACCCCACCCCAAACTACCCTTTAGATGGAACATTTTTTCAAAATGTTTGATTTTCTATATAATAGCTTTAATGATTTTGTTTAAAATTTCATTTATTTACATATCTACATATATCAAATAAAATATCCCCAATTTCTTGGGAATAGCCCCTGAAGTCCCCTTCATTCTGATTGATTTTTTCATAACTAGGAAACCACAAGAAATAGACAAAAAAAAATTACTACATAAAATTGGTAGATCTTGTTAAAACTCACAATTTATTGTGTACAGTTTTTTTATATTTAAACCTTTTTCAAGTGAAAATTCCTCATCCATTTCATTTCTCTTTTGTTTTACTCCTGGCCATGGAAAGACAAGAAATTCAATGACAATCACATAGCAATAGCTTTTAAAAGATTTGATTGTCACTTTAGCATATATATTCCCTTATTTCTTTTACTTATAAGAAATTAAATAATAAGGCCATTTCTGGTAATGTTTATCTTGATTAACATGAAGAAAATAAAAGAATTTTTCGTGAGAATAGTTTGTTTAGAATAGTTGTTGTTTTGAACAGTTAGAGAAGTTTTTAAATATATTTACCATATTCTCTAAAATCAATCTGGACTGAGTTGAAAACCTTTACAATTTAAATGAATTGCACAATTTTAGTCAGTCACACCAACATTCACAACCCTTGTTAATGTCTTGTGCATAGACCAATATTTTGGGTTTACTGAATGCTACTGACCTGCAGTATTGTAGAAATATCTTAATGAGATACCTTATATAGAAATTATTACGTTAGATTGATTGATATGGAGTAAAGGTTACTTTACTCAATAGTATGTAGTAGTTGGAATAAAATATAGAAAACATTAACTAAAGCTGTAGATCCTCTCATTCTGCAAACTTTATCACCCTACCTTGGAGGTAACAGACATTGCCATTAGCTCAAAAATGGGCACGGCCACTGCTTAGTGGAATGAGGTAAACCCTGAAGATCGATCACAACATATGGCTAGTTACTAACTACTACTAGTTTACTGTTAAAGGAGCATGCATTTACCTCACAAAAGCTATGATTTAAAAGCTCATAAAGTAAGCTTATTCTGACTCTAAATAATGAAAAAGTTATAATTTTCTCTAAAGCCTATTCAGTCTTGCCAAGACACACCCAGGCGACCAATGCACCGTTGTAATGTAGCCTTCCGCCATTCGCGCCTGAAATAGTGTCATATTTTTACAACCATGAGCGGCGCACATGCCCCATATTGTAATTAAAACAAACAGAGCTCTTATTTCGATAAGTTAAACGGTGGCAATTTAACTCTTAGGTATTTGTATACAATATTATATAATTTAAGAATAAATTTATTCTGTAATTTAGATTTTTAGCTTGGGATTACATTCTTCCGCGCACTACTACTGTGTGGTACCGTGGTGCACTGGTCACGTAGATCCATTTTGGCGCGGATCAACCTAAGAGTGAATAGAAAATAGAATATTGTTAAATAGCTAACAGGCAAATACTTGTGAGGTTTATAAATAATATCAATGTCATTGATACTCCTAGGGATAATAAAATATGCTTTGTAAACTACAGCCAACATAAAAAGGAATATTTAATGCATGTGTGTGTGTGTGTGTAATTGGGCGTCCTTTTACCTGGAGTTCAAGAAATAGCTTCATACTTCCCCATTGCACGTTGTGAGGATTTTTTCTGACCAGAAACTTCAAAATGGGCTCTCGCTTTTCAAGATCACAATCTTTCAGAAGATAGAGATTCTTTGCATCTGTCTTGGTGATGAGTGCATGCTTTTCTTCATTATCCCTGAAAGAAAACTCTTTATCAGCATTGATTTTCTGAAATTTGATCATGCTTCTTTTGCCTCTAGTGGATAGCATTATGATGTCTGGAGGTGGTATTTATCATGCAGGGTCTTTGGTATAAATTCTGACCACTTGGATGCTGC
Source organism: Hymenopus coronatus (assembly GCA_030762935.1). NCBI lineage: Eukaryota > Metazoa > Arthropoda > Insecta > Mantodea > Hymenopodidae > Hymenopus > Hymenopus coronatus. The sequence continues at coordinate 24,003,730 of CM060891.1, forward strand.
TGCACATCAGAATCAATGCCACCTGGCTTCCCCATTTCATGCTTTTTGTCTTTCATTTACCTCTTAGACATTAGAGGTTATTTTATGTTCCTTAGTTTAAAAGAGATTGGCTTTTTAAAATATAATTATAATAGGGTTTAAATAAAGAATTGAATGAATTTAGAATTTGTTACTGATTTAGTCAGTAATCCACTTTTATTTGTGAAGATGGGAGGGCAGTTATCTTTAGAACCAGGGGCCTATAGCAGTAGAAGCTGTTATTTAATTGGTGGCACCAACTTGTAAAAAAGAAACACACACACAAAGATAAATAATAAGAGTCAAGAATAAAGCATAAAGCATAGGGAACTTACAAATTCTACTTCTGTCTAAACATTAAACATTCTACTTGTGTCTAAAAATTACAATAGGCAACTTTCAAACCCTATTTAATACTTTTCATGTAAGCAAATTACTCACTCTATGAGGATTAATCACAGTAAACTGTGCACCAGATGGAATTTTACATATTGTAATACATTTTGTAATGCATTTATTTTTATGATGTATCGCATATATAATGTTTTTCACTTAAGCAAATTAATTGCCAATACTTCAGCTGAACTGGAGTGTCAGCAGTCAGTGCTGTAAGAGACTCTTGGAATTCTAATATCAAATTGGTCTTAACCAAGTTGTTATTGAGGTCCTTTAGGCCTGCTAAATATCTAAAAATATAGACATCTGTCTTATTATTATACAATCTTCTTACACTCTTTCAAGTACAGTATATCAAAATACATGAGACTGAAAATATTACTTGTTTGCTGTCTAGGTTTCAATAGTAACCAAGTGTTTATTTATGCTATAATAGTTTGACATATTGCATATTCATTGTTGGAGTTTGTATTACAATTATGGTTCTCACAAGAGAGGAGAAAGTTTTTATCATCAAGCATTATTTCTGGTTGAGGTGGTAAAAGCCTCTTGTACAGAGTGGCAATTGAAGTGATAAACTCAGATGGTAAGAGCCATAAGATCTTTTGCTCAGGGCGCTTTCAGGGATTTACATGTTTTTGCATATTTTCAATTTTTTTTATAATTGCATGATATTTAGAGAATATTGTTACAACTATACAACTTTTCGATTCTTTACAGGAAAATTTTTAAAAAATATAATTGATTACGCATTTCAAAACAAAAGAAAATAAAGCCTGAGACAATAAACAGCAAGCAGTAAGTATCGCATTTTCGATTGTTAACATGGCAAGTATTATATCAAAGAACTGCCGATGCAAACTTATTCAGTGGGACAATAACACAGATGCAGTTTTGTTTTGTTTGTGCATGTAGAGTGATTGCATTAACCTCTAGCATTCTCTAGTTATAGCAGATAAAATGCCACCAGTGAAATAGGTTTATCTACTCAACTAAACATATTTGTACATGAAAATGCAGGTGTGCTTACTACAAATAGACTAGTTTTATTTTGTGTTCCGTGTCTAAGGCATATAAGGGCAGACATTCGTTTCCAAGTGACACAACATTTAAAAACAGTAATACATTTTACAAATGTTTCACTAAAAAAAGGGGCTAAACAATCAATGCTAAATGTCATGTTAATACGGGTATACCAAATTAAGCAACTTGTTCAACTTCAGGCCCCCAGTTGCCAACCTTTAATAAGGACCCATGTGAAGCTTTCGCTTGTGCTGATGTTCCGCTCTATAAATTAGAACATCCTAAATTATGTGCATTCTTGGAAACACATAAAACAGGTTATACCACATGAGTCTACTCTTTGCAACCATTATGCTCCATTACTTATGAAAAAACAATACAAGAAATTCGTGATTCTATTAAGGGTAATCTCTAGATACGTGTAAATGATCTATATGTAATATAATTGTCGGTACAATCGATGCAAATGGACTGTCAAAGACTTATCTTCTAACAGTGGAAGAAATAGAAATGACAAATCATTCAACAATTGCGAAAATATTCAGTAATGCAATGTTGTTATTATGGCCTAGGGAATTAGGTATGAAAATGTAGTTTTGTTTTTATCTGACGCAGCCCCATATGTGGTTAAGGCAGGGGGGGGTTAAAATTGCTTTATAGTAGACTGATTCATGTAACATGCAATGCATCGCCTGAGTGAAACTCTGCATTAAATTTTCCTATTGTTAATAGCTTAATATCAAGCGTAAAAAAGGTTTTCCTTAAATCTCCAAGTAGAATCAGTTTGTTTAAACAGTTGGCTCCATGAATTCCACTTCCTCCCGAAATGATCCTTACGAGAGGGGGGACCTGGTTACAGACTGCCAGATATTATTGTAACAATTTTGACACTATCGAGAACATACTTCAAGAACTAAATGAAAACGAAGCAGAAAGCATTGTTGAAGCAAATGGTGCTATATGTAGGGATGGGATAAAGGAGGAATTAATTTACATTAACTCATATTTCAACTGCATTTCTACAGCCATTACAATGCTTGTACCATTTGTCACAAACTTAACTTTAATAGAAAGTCTCTCACTAGAGCTAAAATCTGCACCAGATCAAGTTGCAAAAAAAGTAGTTGAAAAATTTGAATATGTGCTACAAAAAAATCCAGGGCACCATACATACAACATATTGCAAATATCAGTTTTGGTAAAACGGAGAGCAAATTTTTGGACATTGAAGAAACATTGTCACTGGAAGAAATTGTAAAGTTCAAATATGCACCTATAACGTCTGTTGTTGCCGAACGTTGTTTTTCTCAGTACAAATCAATTTTCAGAAGCAACAGAGAATTGTTTCTGTTTTCAAACCTTAAAATGGTTCCTGTTATACAATGCAATGGGAAGAATTAAGTTCACTTCAGCAACAGCTGTTCCAGTCCACAAATTTGTTGAGGATTACATTAATTTATTATTTTGGTTGATTATAATGTATTTTTCAATATAACTAATATTAAATGAGCAATGTCAATTTTTAAAAATTATATCACCATTTTTGTGAGATTTTGGATAGCACATATTTTATAGGTTAATGCATTTATCGCTGTTTTAAACTGCTTAATTAAATACATATTTTATGTTTTTTAATGCATAACTATCTGAACCCTGGTTATGAACAATATGTGAGATGTTAGGATGCACATTTTGAATACATTTGGATATGTATTGTCATATGTTTTCGTGTACTTCCACAGTCAATATTAGAATTATCTTGGTCTAGAGCTTCCGGTGTAGACTACGTCTTGATGCTAAAATCTACCAACTTTTCGCCCAACTTATGATGAAGCTTCCTCACGGCTAACTACGCCTTGTCCAACTGGCATTCCTTCTTTATTACTGTGGTTGGGTGATGACAAGTACAGCCCGTCTGTGTTCCCATTGGTTGTCGTTTGGCCAATGGATGGGGTCACTGCTTCGTGTGTTCCCATTGGCTCTCTGGCAGCAAGGTGGAATGCTTTTCTTAGCAGAGATCTCCAGATGATGTTCAAGTTTTTTCCATTGTGTCTGTTAGCTTTTTGTTCTTCTTTAAATATCTCAATGCTTTTGTGTATAATACAATGTTTATAATCTTTGCATGATCCCACTATACATTGGAAAAATGAGTTGAATTTACACTTGAATTGCTTCACTAAGTAATGTAATTACCTCATCAACAGATGTAAATTCGACTCATTTTTCCAATGTGTAATTATGCTTCACTGTGTACCACTTCCAGTATTTTGATTCTTTTGATCATGATACCACTAATTTCATATTGTCAAAATCAATGATGGCCGGTTTCAATAGCATGTTCGGATAGAGCAGACTTTTCAGGCTGGTCAAGTTTGAGGCTTCTGATACGCTCTTTTTGTCGTGTGACTGCCGATCTTCTGGTCTGGCCTATATATGCTTTGCTGCAATTGCATGGTATTTTATAAATCCCTGGATTAAGTAGTGGGTTAGATTCGTCTTTTACTGGTCTGAGGGTGGGTTGTAGCTTCCTGACCGTGATGTACCGAGTGTTAATCCCTTGTTTGCACAGGACCTTGTCAATCCTTTCAGTGGTGCCCTGAAAAAAGGAAGGAGAGCCCATCTTGTTTTTTTTTTTTTGGGAATGCCAGCTGGACAAAACACAGTCAGTCCTGAGGAAGCTTCATCATAAGATGGGCGAAACATTGGCAGATTTTAGCCTTAAGATGCACTCTATACCAGAAGCACTGGACCTAGATAATGTATTGTCATAGTTAATTATTGCATGTTATAATTATATAATGGTTTTCTGAATATGTTTGTAATTTCAGTTATCTTTGTTTTGCTAAAATGGCGAATATCACTGTCTGAGAAACTGTGGCATATTTGATAAGCTTGCTACCATTATCATAGAGTCCAGCCCCCAACTCTTCGGAAGGGAAGTAAAGCCGTTGGTCCCCTGTTGTAGATTTACAGCATGTAAAAGAACCTCAAGCCTGATTGAGAGGCCTCTGAGCAAAATTAAGCGGTCTTTCATGCCCAATTTAGAATGGGACGCTGAGAACAACAGTTAAAGAGCGTCCATAAATAACACAACATTTGCATTTCCCCAACCCAAATCCAGTTTTAGAACCATCAGTATACCAGATTGGGCATTCATTTTTGTGAGGCTTAACCTCTGCTTCCATTCATTGTGCTTAGGATAAAAAACAGTGAAAGTTTTGTCAATCAAAACCCTTGCTTTCAGAATATCGATCCTCATATGAATAGTTCCAGTATGTGTACTCCCAAGGAACCCATATACTCATATCCATAATATGTACTTCTTTGTCATCTATGTGGTATAAAAAGTTCACACTCCAAATATAAGCTGCTGTTTTAACTTGGACTGCCCAAGATTGAACCTGGAAAATATTAGGTTGAAGCAGTGGACATCAGGAGATAAATGCCTCTTTATTTGAGGATGAAGGGGGGAAGAAAAAAGGTGCGCATGCACACATGCATATACACATCTTTTTCTAAAATATTTTTTTCTGTATGGAAATCTCAGAACATATTTCTGGTGAAATTTTAATATTGAATTTTTGGATGGATGGCAATACCTATGCTATTTACTACAGGTAAAAGCAGAGAAAGTAACAGTAATGAAATATTTAAAAACTGTTTGCAAATTGATTTTGTTCCTTACCGGCATGTATCACACACAGGATGTTCAAAAGTTTGAAAAAGAAATGAGTCATCAAATATTTGTTTACACTCAACACATGTAGGTCGATCTGGCTCAATAATTGGAGCAGGTTGTGAAGTAAGCCTTATCTGAAATAAAACAAAATTTGTTAAAACTTTACTGGAAATATATTCAATAGCCACTTTTCCAGAAAATTGAAAATAAAGAATAAAATCTAATTTAAAAGCACTTTTGTGTTTAGCATCTAAAATATATGAACTGAACTGGGATTCTTTCAAACACGTGATGCAAGTCAGGGAGAAAATGTTCTAGGTCCGGCAGTGTGCATGTGCAAGCAGACAGAACAAATGGAAGACTGTGCGTTTTGCTTTGGAATGAAGAGTAAATTATCAGAAACTCCACTTTTACCCCTTATTTCAATTCAGTTCATTTATATACAGCTATCCTAAGCTATGTTACCTAACCTCGACAAAATAGCCTGTTAAATTTTGAGATCCTGCCAGTAAACAATATCATCAAAAGCACCATCAGATGACTGCAGTTGAAAGCTCAGTGTGAAGGGAGGAAAGAAGACAGCAGTCATCTGCCACAGTGATGAACATTCCAGGTTAATACAAGGGTGAATAGGGATTCATTTGTTAAAATTTCAGAAAACAAAATTATTTTGTTGTAGTCCCAAAAAAATATATATTTTTTTTTACTTTACCTACTTCATTTAGTTCATCATTTTCTTCTAACAGAAATCCTCCTCCAGTATCTATTAACTTAGGTGCCTTCACTTTATTTATGATTTTCTCCATTGTATCTGTTGTATTGCTGCAAACAAACAAAAAGGTAAATATTTTAACAAATCGTTATTACAAAGTAATTTTATTTTAAATGTTTTCTTTATGACAAACACTTAGATTGGAAAACATAAAAGTTAATGCGCTACAATCATATGTCTACTTTTTCTGCTTACTAATTTATTTTGATAACTATTTTACAAATTATTCATAAAACAACTATTTCATTTTAGTCAAGACACATTTTTACTTTCTCTATACTCACTATGTACATAGTGTATAGAGAATGTATTGCACTCCACCAAAAAATTTGATACCGAGATTTCACCGGAAATATATGTTTTAGGGTCCCCTGTATCCAAGAAAAGTATTTTCAGAAAAAGGTCCATATGTCTGTGAACACGATAACTCAAAAACGAAAAGTCAGTAAAATACCAACTTTGGTATTTAAGTTTAGTATCTTCCAGGGATGCGACACGAAGATTTTGAGAAAAATCCCCCCACCCCAAACTACCCTTTACATGGAACTTCTTTCAAAAATTTGGATTTTCTAAAAAATGGCTCCAACGATTTTGATTAAAATATCGTATATTAAAGTTATTTACCTGACAAATAAAATGTATATTTTGAATTTTCTGGGAATAGCCTCTGAAGACTACTTTATTCTGGATGAATTTTTCATAACTAATAAACCGTAAGAGATGGACAAGAACTTAACACATAAAAAATGTAGAGCACGTTAAAACACAATTTATGTTACATACATTTTTTTCGTGGAGTTGATCGTTTTTGAGATATTCCTTTTTCTTGGTTTCAGCTTTGAAAAACTTATACTTTTCTCATACAGGAATTTGTCAACTCCTGTCCATACAAACAAAGGAACATCAGTCACACAGCAACCAGCTTTTGGCTTTCACTTTAACCAATGCTACTCCCTTATTTCGCTTCTATTTACAATAAAGCAAGAAATAAGACTATTTCTGCTAATTTTTCTCGATTAGCATGAAATAAATAAAAGATAAGCTTATTAACAATAATAGTTTACTGAGATATAGAGAAAGTCATGTGAATGGAACACATCAGATATTTTTTAATGATTTTAATACAAACTTTTGCTGCTACATAGAAGCTGGTATGATCTAGAACGTGTAAAATAGCAGGTTAGTATACTGCATACTCTCAGGGGCAAACATCAGGGAAGACATGGTCTATCCAAACTATCTTGTAAATGAAAAGATTTTTATTACATTACATTATTATGACATTTTATTATGCTTCACATGACATCAACTCTCACTTACACATCTCTGCTACAAACATAAACGTGCAGTACTACTGTGGTACACATTCGTCCATCTGTGTATTTTGCTAGGGTTTGTGAATGAGGGAAATAAACATGTTATCTGACTGTGGCAGCTGTAAAACCATGTTTTCCTATAGGCAGATTTCTCCAGCATCTCCTTTGAGGTGTAATTAACTGAAATTTCATCTTTTGGTAAGAAGATCCTTAGAAATATGAAAAGGGGCTCCGGAAAATTTGTATATAGTGGCACTTCCCTAAATAAAAGCAATCTAATGTTCTTATACAGTTTGTGATTTTAATGCTAACTACCGAGGCCATATTCTGTGGGCTAGCTAGGCTAGTTGCAAGTTGGTAAATTTGAGAAGAAAGAATTTTTATTAAATTTATAAATAATAAAGATTTTATTCCTAATCTGTTGGCTGTTTGCATAAAATGGGCTCCTTGCAATAAAACTCAATTCTGTTTCCAATGTAATGTATAGTTTTCTCCAAAACATTATGGCCTTCAAACGGGACCACTCCCCTCTGCCACTGGGCAATAACCATTAACAAACAAAAGACGAGCCTGTACTAGGGTGAGAGGCAACGTAGTAAAATCTCTATTTCCTGAAAACTCAAAGACTCTGCTTGAAAGTCGAGATTTGCTCCCCATTTAAGGGACTGGTAGGTGGAAGACTTGGGGACTGTTTCCAACTGCAAACTACCTAAACTCAAACTTCAAAGTCACGCCGAGGGTTATCATGTTCTGAAAAATACTGTAGCCCGTCTTTTCAGTTAAGAGTAGTATGACTGACCAATGTGGTATAATGGGAATAGTTGCAGAACAAGACTTGAAGGGAGTAGTCACTACAAAAAACATCTCACATCTTCGCTCTTGCCCTGCAAAGCACAGCTGACAAGCCTCGAGGATAGCCAAAGCAATTCCTGATACACAAGTATAGTCAGTCAAGTGATTTTTAATACTGATAGGGGTTCTTAATTTGCCTAACGGAACGGGCACAAAATCAAAAGTTATCCATTTCAAAAATAGACGATCATTGTACTTCAACATTTACATTATTATAGATAGCTTTCATAAAATCCATAACAAAAATGTAAAAATTATTTGTCAAAAAAAAAATAAAAATAAAAAAAAGAGAAGAACTAGCTCCCGGAGCAGCTTGATACTTGGTAGCAGCATACCTCCGCTAAACACATTGGTTCTCAAAGAAACCATGATTATGTAATTTCTTCTTTATAGGTTTTAAATTAAAATTAATTTTATGCTTCTGTTAAGTGATACAATGAACTAAATTTAGTACCTGCTTACTATATCAATATTTTAAAAAACATATTGCATGCAGCCTAAACTTTATCTCAACAACTATGTAACAAAACCTATTTACTGTATCATTTACCATATATTAAAATGTGATTTAAACAAATCAGTTAATGGGTGCTAAAGTCAACAAACACCTCAAAACTAGTTAAGTTCAGAAAGCTATTAAAATTACTGAATACATACATTTTGGCATAAGGATGGGTTTTCATCCTTGATTCTTTCAAAAGCAAGGCTTTCTGTCTGTTTCTCTCTATATTTGCTTTCTGTTCTGGTGTTAGTGAAATGTTTCCCTTTTCCTCTTTATTGCTCTCATTGTTTTTCTCTACTTGTGAAATGTCAGTTTCACTGTTCACTGATTCTTCCAGGCTTTTATTGTCCATTTTACTTGCTGCTGTATGTTCCTGTCAAAACAAAAGACCATACCTAACCTATAATGTGGTAAAATAACCTACAAATCCCATAAAGAAATTGTATAAATACTCTGATGTTATAACTGATTCATAAAAATAAATGTGCCATAAAATGTGATATATTCACTGCGAAGTGTTAATGTAGTATTAATTTATTTATTTGAGAAACAATACCCAGCTTCCAAACAAACACAAAAACGTATCTCGCATTTACCTGCTGACCTTCGAGCTATCGAGATCAAAGAGTTTGCTCGGAAGCGATAACCAGTCTGCTAACCAGTGCTGCTCTTACATCTTTGCGTATTTCTGCTGTATTGCTTTAAATAGGACAACTGTGTAATTTAAAACAATATGTTGAGTTTACAAAAGGTAATATAGTTTAATATTTGTCACTGGGAACGTAAAATAATGCATGATGAAAGAATCGAAATATCTTTCTTTTACTAAATGTCACTTTCATGATGCTGCTCTCTAGGAGGTTGATTTTGTAGTTATTCTTGAGATGGCGAGGATTTGGATTAGTGAAGTGTTCTGTTGACTGATTCAACTCTGTTCCAGATTGTTGTGTACCAAGGTAGGTTATTGCATGTGCTATTTAATTTTGATCGTTAATAGCTTGTAATGAAGTTTGGTGATTATTATAAAGTGAAAGTACTGATTCAAGAAACATCACAGTTTGGTTCCTGACGGATCGATGAAATGCATTCCTGGGCCATGCCTGCGCCCGCCTGGGGCTTCAGTTAATATTTTACCGTATTAGTTTTTGTGTAAATCTTCATTTTTATTAATGCCTAAATAAAACAAAATTTTAAGAATTTAAATCGAAAAAAAATTATTACTGAGAAGAAAATTGTAAAAATAACTTGGAATGACCACGTTCACATAATTTCTATTTCACTTTAATCAGCTGGGTTGCGGTCAGGTGGGTGCGGGTGTAGTACACCAATTGTTGAAATTCCTTATTGACATTTAATCAGTTAAAGTTATGCGTTTTACTCTTTGTGTAATGTTTTTTGAGAGAACTGTAGTTTTTAATGGTGTTTAAATATTTATTTACTTTTATTTAGTCCTAACAACCATTTGAAATTCTGTATTTCGAATTCATGTTTACACTGCGGAGTTGTATACGTATGCTGGAAAATAATTTATAAAATCTGAATTGTATAATATGCACATGGGGGTTAATACTTCTATAATATTTTTTGACCGAAATTGTTAGGTCGATGTCATCAGATGTTTAGTTGTGTAACGAAAAACCAATTTTGTTGAACTAAAACCCCCCAAAAAAGGGTTAAATCCATGGGCGTGAGAAGTAACTGGTTTTAACCAGCATTTAACTTCAGAGGACGAGTTTACTATGTACACTGGAATAAGGGTACAGTATGTTTTTAATTTCGACTTTCGATATTGAAAGTAATCTTTCCTCAAAGTGTAACTCTGCTGCAGATACCCAGGATTATGACCTTTTAAATTATATCTCATAAATGTTATAACATTGATTGCAGTTATGAATTTAATAATTTTATTTAAAGAGGGACGTCAAATGGGCTGTTTGTGTGTTAAGAGTACTAAGGCAGGCAAAGTTATTAAATAAATTGCATCAAACATAAGTACCTCAGAATAAACCATAAAAATGGATGATTTATTAAGTTATCACTTTTTTGTGCTTTGTCTTCCAAAATTGTTTAATATAATTTTGTTGCTAAATTAGCTGACTTTTTAGCTGCATGCAATACTGCAGATCACCTTTTTGTAGGTATGAAACAACTCAAAAACTCATGTAAACACGAAGTTGAAGTTTTATAAACAGTTTGGAGAAAATATGATTAAATCTAAAATTAGGGATAGTTTACACTGTCACCACAAATAATGGCGAAATAATAAACATACCAAATCCGGATCACATATGGAAGTTGGTGGGAAATGTGCAGTTTGTGTAGGGAAACTTTTAAACATTTGGAATTTTATATGAATCATATGGGGTAGAAGTGCTACATGTAAGAGCTGTAAAACGTTTTGGCACATTTCACATTTTGTTGGAATCGGTGCAAATTAAGGGTAGTTTGTATCGAAAGCCTAGGATTCAACTGTTTTCTTTCCTGCCTAACTCAAATTTTATTGAATGAGCGTTTATGATATTCTTTTAGAATAAGTTAATTTTTTCTTTATTTAGGCTTTGGTAAACTTATGACGTCATTGTATGCAGTCTACTGTTCTCATTACGTCCTTTAACCTGGTTTGGTCATATCGGACGATGAATATAATTGATGATATGATGCTCAAATGATCTCGGGGTCCATGGAGCTTAAAGTTACTCGACATTCGTCTTCTCAGGATAAGGGAAAACCCCGAAAAAAACCTTACCCGGGTAACTCACCCTAAGCGAGATTTGAACTCACGACCTTTTGTACGTGAGGCAGACATGCTACCACCACGCTACCCAGGCGGGCTTTTAGGATAATTACTGCTATTATCGTATGAATCCCAAACTGGTACATATGCACAATTTTACTTTCTCTACTTTCTCAATAGTAAATGAAGTATTGTATTACATCTAAAAAAAAAAAGGATACATGATTTCACTGCAAACTGATGTTTTGAGACATCCTGAGTCCCACCCCTCCAAAACAGCTCTTGCATAAAAAAATCATTTTTACTTTCTCTATACCTGCTATGTACATAGTGTATTGAGAACTTATTGTTTTGTGCCCAAAAATTCGATACCGGGATTTCGCCGGAAATTTGTTTTGAGACCTCCTGAATCCAAAAAAGAGCATTTTTAGAAAAATATGTGTGTGTGCGTTCAAAAATCCGTTAAATACCAAACTTTAAGTTCGGTATCTTCCAAGGACGCGATTTTCAAGAAAATCCAACTACTCTTTACATGGAAAAATGATTGAAATGTTTTTATTTCCTCAAAAATGGCTCTAACAATTTTGATTAAAATCTCTTATATTCAAGATATTTACATGACAAATAAAATGTATACCTTGAATTTTCTGTGAATTGCCTCTGGAGACCTTTCTATTGTGGATTATTTTTATTGAATTTTGCCTAACTGGTAAACTGTGAAAGAGAGAAAAAAAAAATTACTCAACAAAACTTGTAGATCTCGATAAAGCACACAACTTATATCGTATTCATTTTTTCTTGAAGTTGACTGTTTTCAAGATATTCCTTGTTATTGATTTCAGTTTTAAAATACTTAACCTTTTCTCATACAGGAACTTACTGGCCACGCAAAGAAGCTGGTTTCAATCCCATAACAATCACATTTTAAAACATTTGACTGTCGGTTTAGCGTAGTGTATTTCCTTATTTCTCTTCTACTTATCTACTAACTAAGTAATAAGATCGTTTCTGCTAATGTTTATCGCAATTAGCATGAAGTAGATAGAAGAATAAGCGCATTAATAACTGTTACAGATACGTATCGAAAGTCATGTGAATGTAGCACAAAAGATTTTTTGTATTATGTATTTTCGTACCCTGCGTATGTGTGTGCGTGAGAGAGAGAGAGAGAGAGAGAGAGAGAGAGAGAGAGAGAGAGAGAGAGAGAGAGAGAGAGAGAGAGAGAGAGAGAGAGAGAGAATGAGAATTTGATATACGTATTAAGAATTTTGGTTAAAATGTCGTTTGAAATTTGGTATATAATGTACATCTTGAATTTTATATCAATAGCTCTTTTTTGCACAATCAGTTTTATACAACGAGACTCGATGCGAGATAAAAGTCTACCACAGCGGGAAAAAAAAAACACATTAAAACATGCAAATAACTTTAGTTTTCTCGTAAAATTAGCAGTAGTAAGTCGGTAAAATACCAAACTTGGTATTTAAGGTTAGTATCTTCCAGGGATGCGATACGAGGATTTTGAGAAAAATCCCCCCTACCCCCAACTACACTTTACATGGAAAAAGTTTCGAAAATTTTGGTTTACTCAAAAATGGCTTTAACGATTTTGATTAAAATAACGTATATTAAAGATGTTAACACGACAAATAACATGTATATCTTACATTTTCTGGGTATAGCCTCTAAAGACCTCTTTATTCTGAATTAATTTTGCGTAACTGGTAAACCGTAAGAGATAGACAAAAACTTACTGCACAAAAAATGTAGATTACGTTAAAACACAGAATTTGTCTTATACGTTTTTTTTCCTCCTTCTCTCTTCATGGAATTGACCCTCTCTGAGATATTCCTTGTAATTTGTTTCGGATTCAAAATACTTGAACATTTCTCATATGGAAAGTTGTAAACTCCTGGCCCTGCATAGAAGCTGATTTTAACCACAGGGCAACCAGCTTTTAAATGATTTGACTATCGTTTTAGCCTAGTGTATTTCCTTATTTTCCTCCTACTTACAAGGAAGCAAGTAATTGACAATTTATGTTAGTGTTTATCTCGTTTATCATAAAGCAGATAGAAGAATATGCTTTATAACAATAATTTGTTACAGCGATGTAGAGAAAGTCATGTGAATGAAACACTTCAGATTTTGAGCACGCGCTTTTGTATCTGTGAACACGATAACTCTTAAAGAAAAGTCGATTGGATACCAAACTTGATATTGTGATATTTGTAACAGATTTTTAAGTCAATAAAGACATTCGTTAGAGTATTTAAATTCGGTATCTTCCAAGGATGCAACAGGGAAAATTCCCCACTCCAAACTATCCTTTTCATGGAAAAATGTTCGAAAATTTTGATTTTCTCAAAAATTGCATAAACGATTTTGATTAAAATATTGTATATTCAAGTTAATTGAATGGCAAAGGTATATCTGGAATTTTCTAGGAATAGCCTCTGAATGACCTTTGCATAACTGGTAAACTGTAAGAGGTAGACAAAAATTTACTTCACAAAAAATATAGATCTCGTTAAAATACTCAATATATGCCACAAACTTTTGTTTTTCTGTGGGGTTAACCACTTCCGAGATATTCCTGGATATTGGTTACAATTTTAAAACACCTACTTATACTGTCCTCATTCGGGATAGCATCATTTGTTTCAGATCTCTTTTATTGTTACCTCTGACCATGCAAAGAATACCGCCTGGAAATCACATTTTAAAAGATTTGACTATCGCTTAGGCTAGTGTAATATCTTATACCTACCTACAAGGAAATAATAAAACCATTACTGCTAATGCTCGATTAGAGATAGAAGAATAAGCTTTTGTAAGAATAGGTAGAGAAAGTCACGTGAATAAAACAATCTGATTTTTTTTCCAATTTTGAATGCCTAATGCAGCGTCTAAAGCAATCCATTTCAGTTCAAAATAGCTTATATCTCAGATTCATGTTTAAATACAGTTTTTTCGGTCCATATGTTATGCTTTTGTAGATGTATATATGTAGTTTTGTTCTCACTGTTATTGTCTTGACCCACAAGACGCCATTTAACATTTGACGATTTATCTTTCTGGTTTCTATATTGTATGTCACACGGCTGTAAGTTGAGCACATTTTTATCCCTAAATATTCTCATTCCTCGCGTCTTTTGATAGCCCATTTCATCTTTCAAAATCAAACCTTTCCTTTCCTCGCCACGACTTACACGTATAGTTTTCTGAAACTTTACTTTAATCCCCATTTTTACTTTCTCTACATGTACTGTGTGCATTGTTTATAGATACCGAGGTTTCACCGGAAATATATCTTTTAGGGTCCCTTGTATCCAAAAAAAATATTTTTAGAAAAAGGTCCGTTTGTGTCCGTGTGTCTGTGAGCACGATAACTCAAAAACGAAAACTCGGTAAAATAGCAAACTTGGTATTTAAGTTTAGTAGCTTCTAGGGATGCGACACGAAGATTTTGAGAAAAATACCCCCACCCAAACTAACCTTTACATGGAACTTTTTCGAAATTTTTGATTTTCTAAAAAAATGGCTCTAACGATTTTGATTAAAATATCGAATATTAAAGATATTTATCTGGCAAATAAGATGTATATTTGGAATTTTCTGGGAATAGCCTCTGAAGTTTACTTTATTCTGGGTGAATTTTACAGAATTTTGTATAACTGCTTAACCGTAAGAAATGGACAAAAACTTATCAAACAGAAAATGCAGAGCACATTAAAACACACAATTTATGTTGCATACATTTTTTTCGTAGAGTTGATCGCTTTTGAGATATTACTTGTTTTTGGTTTCAGCTTTGAAAAACTTTTCTCATACAGCAATTTGTCAACTCCTCTCCATACGCATAAAGGAACTTCAGTCACATAGCAACCAGTTTTTGAGTATCACATTAACGTATGGTACTCCCTTATTTCTCTTCTACTTACAAAGAAGCAAGTAATAAGACTCTCTGCTAATGTTTCTCGATTAGCATGAAATAAATAGAAGCCTAAGCTTTTTAATTTCTCCTATAGGTAAGTTGTCTACTCAAAACGTCAAGTTGGAGATAAACTACAGCCTTCGTATAAACCTTTTGTAACCAAAAATTCTTTAGAAATGCATTTCTATCTTGGTCCTAGAGATGTTATTAGCATGTTTACTTATGGTATTTAAAGGAGGTTTGTTTTCCTTTGATTGCATGCACAAAAACTGAAACTGGCTTCGATCCAAGTAGGTAATCGATATTGCGATTTCGCCAGAAATGTATGCTGGAAAACAAAATCCATTATTTTGAAACGTCGTAATTTGGAGATAATGGGTCGAGGAAATACAAGAGAGTGATACGTTAACGCAACATCTGTGAGATTTGGAAAATCCTCAGTACGTAAGATACCTTATTGAAATTTATATGAGTTATTGTACACAATAATGGTGAAATTTTTTGTCACGAATAAAAATTGTAGATTGCATGGTTATTTAAATTTTTGCTGTCTAAATTCATTGCGCTAATAAAACCGAGCCACTTAATGGCATTTTTAAAAGTACTCAAATAAAAATATGCAGTATTACAGTAAATGAGTTTATAAATATATGTAATATTATATTTTTATTAGCCCTAACTAGCATAGAAAAATTACTACTTTTCATACTCTCCAAAACTCTTGATTTTTACTTTCTCTACACGTACCATGTACATAGTGTATAGAGAAGGTATTGTATTCCACTGAAAATTTCGATAGTCATTTCACCGGAAATACATGTTTTGAGTTCCCTGATTTTTTGGAAAAAGGTCCGTGTGTGTCTGTGGACAACATAGCTCAAAAACGAAAAGACCGTTAAATACAAAACTTGGTATTTAAGTTTGGTATCTACCAAGGGTGCGACACGAAGATTTTCAAAAAAATCCCCCCACCCCAACTACCCTTTACACGGAAAAAAATTTAAACTTTTGATTTTCTCAAAAATTACTAACGATTTTGATTAAAATCTCTTATATTTAAGATATTCACATGCCAAATAAAATGTATATCTTGAATTTTCTGGGAATAGCCTCTAAAGACCTCTTTATTTTGGATGATTTTTATTGAATTTTACATAACTGGTAAACCGTAAGACAAAGACAAAAACTTACTACACAAAAAATGCATATCACGATAAAACACACAATTTATGTCATATACATTTTTTTCATTGAGTTGATCGTTTTTGAGATATTCGTTGTTATTGGTTTCAGCTTTAATAAGTTATATTTTTCTCACACTGGAATTTCTCAACTCCTGTTCATACAGACAAAGGCACTTCAGTCACATAGCAACCAGCTTTTGACTATCACTTTAACCTATGGTACTCACTTATTTCCTTCTACTTAAAAGGAAACAAGTAATAAGACTATTTCTGCTAATTTTTCTCAATTAGCATGAAAGTCGCCCTCCGTGGTGTAATGGTTACCATGCTAACTTCATATACCCAAGATCGCGGGTTCAAACCCGGCGGAGGACGATGGATTTTTTCGGGCGTAAAAATCCTTAGCATGGCTTCCTTCGGAAGGGAAGTAAAGCTGTGGGTCCCGTGTCGTAGATTTACGGCACGTAAAAGAACCTCAAGCCTGATAAAAGAGGCCTCTGAGCAAAATTAAGCGATCGTTCACGCCCATTATAGAATGGGACGCTGAGAACCAAAGCAGTTAAAGAGCGTCCATAAATAACAGGCCATTTCATTTCAATTAGCATGAAGTAAACTGAAGCATAAGCTTTTTAACAGTAATTTGTTGCAGAAATGTAGAGAAAGTCATGTGAATGGAACACATAAGTTTTTTTTTTTTTTTTTTAAATTGGTGCATTATTTCGAAAAAGTATATGATCATTTTCTTTGTTGTGCTTTTGAGAGGCAGTATAAAACATTTTAAACCAATTATTGAAAAATTCCAATGTGTGGAACCTTTTGAGTGTGGAAAAGTATAGGAAAAAGGTTTCCTAAAAAATAGGGTTTGAAAGCGTCTACCCATTTACAGCATCAATTAGTAATGGGTAATCGTATACGTTTTTTAAAGCTTATAAAATTCATATCATTTTATTACAAACAGAAGATATTTTTTAATTTTTCATATTTTTTGTCAAATTCTACAGATACTTCACCTTAAACAATTACTTTCGCTTATGTTAAATACGTGGTTAGACCCTGGACCTCCTTTTCGAAGGGGATGAGGCTCAGAGATAAACGTTTAAGAAAAACGGTTTCCCTGTTTGGAGTTTTATATCATCCCTTTTGTTGTACGTTGAATACTGGAAAGCTAACTTTGTCTCATAGAGAACCTATATCTGGAGCTAGCATGTGCACACCTGAATTGTAGTTTATGGAAAGGACGATGTCGATAAACCATTTAAAGCACGAAGTGGCTATGAATATCAGAAGTTCAATTCTCTGGCAAATTAGTTTCTGGAAACACCATCAGCAAACTTGCAAAACTGTGTACCTGCATTTTGCTTATATTGCAGTGGAAGGCTTTTTGCGCTATGCGAAAGTGTTTGGAATTGATTTGCTGTTTTTACTTTCTCTGCTACTTTCCCGTAGTAAGTAAAGAAACACACACACACACACACACACACACACACACACACACACACACGAAGGGTGTTAATTAACTATACCAAAATATTTTCACAGAATATGTAGATTACTTGAATAAGTAATTTGAGATAGGAGACTTATGCCCTGTTTATTGAAATTTCTGTAACGGCTATAAGTTTCTACATTGCCAGTACGCCACTGGCTAATTTATCAACCATTCGAGAGCATAACACGAAAAACGAAGGGACATATTACAGCGTACCTCTCTAGCGTAGAGGTTATGATACTGGCTTTCAAGTGAAAGATAGTTTCCGAGTTCGGGTCTCGTCCACGTCTGGTCTGGAATGAAAAAAAAAAAATAATAAAAAACATCTACTCTATGACAGGAATCGAACTTTGGGATAGCAGCTTCCCGAGTTACGCATTAAGCCACCTGAGCAGTTGAAAACACGCCTCCAGAGTAGGCTACATAACTCAAGAACGTAGTTAATGAATGCTCAGTGTCGCACTGTCGAGTGATTAGTTCGAGATTCTACAGATTTTTGCGACATTAAATCTTGAGAACGCTAGTAAATCGATATCTCTATATTCGGGCAGCAGTTTTAATGGCATTCTAAGCCATTTTTTTCAACCTGCTTTGCTGTAACACCGACTTATCAGCACCTGATACCCACACGTTTAACGCTATGTAGTTGCGTTATGTTTATCCGAGGACCATGCATCGCCGATCTCAAATTGCTTATATCAGTCACGTGCACAATCTCGCAAATTATTGCGGTGTAGTTCATTAACACGCTGTATATATACACAATGATATAGATATTTCACCACCTCCTGAATCCAAAATGAAGGAGTTTTAGGGGGAAATAAAAATCGGATGTGCTCAATTCACATGACGTTCTCTACATCTCTGTAACAAATTATTGTTAAACTTATTCTTCTATTTCGTGCTAATCGAGATTAACATTAGCAGAAAATATTTTATTACTTAGTTCCTTATAAGCAGGAGGGAAATAAGGGAATACACCAGACTAAACCGACAGTCAAATGTTTTAAAATGTGGTTGCTATGGGATTGAAATTCGATTCTTTGCGTGGACAGGAGTTGACAAGTTGCTATATGAGAAGAGTTTCAAGCATTTTAAAACTGAAACCAATAACAAGGAATGCGTCAAAAACAGGAACTCCACGATAAAAATGTGTATAACATAAATTGTGTGTTTTAACGAGCTCTACATTTTTTTGTTAAGTGCCTTTTTGTGTATCTCTTACGGTTTACCAGTTGTGCAAATTTCCACAAAATTCATCCAGAATATAGATATATTCAGATGCTATTCCTAAAAAATTCAAGATATACATTTTATTTGTTATATAAGTACATTTAATATAGAATATTTTAATCAAAATCGTTAGAACCATTTTTGAGAAAATCAAAGCTTTCGAAAAAATGTCCATGTAAGGGGTAGTTAGGGTGGGGATTATCTTGAAAATCTTCGTATTGCATCTCTGGATGATACTGAACGTAAATATCAATTTTGATATTTAGCGTATATTTTCGGTGAAATCTCGATATCGAATTTTTGGGTGTAATACATAGTATGTGTAGAGAAAGTAAAAACACGCACATGTCCACGTTCATTACTTTTTATTTACTCAAAGTGTTTCTGACGATTCTGGTCATGTATATTTTGAATTTTCTGGGAATAGTTGCGAAATCCTCTTCAGTCTCAATGAATTTTGATTAACTTATAAATATTAAGATATAGACAAAACGTAATACAGAAAACGCAGAGTTCGTTAAAATACACATTTTATGTCAAATAAGGAAGAGGGGACAAGTTGGCACACATTTTAAGTTTATTACTTTCTCTAGCGCATATGTCATATCTTTCACAAAAGTAAATATACCCAACGCGCGATGGGTCACCTAATTCTTAGGCTTCTGGTATAGGTGATATGAGAATAAAATTCGCCGTATGCTTCCCTTCCTTTTGTGTTCAAGTAGGCATGGTAGCCATCCGCTCACCTCGCATTTTATTTTCTCTACACGTACTATGTACATAGTGTATAGAGAAGGTACTGCCTTCACCCACAAATTCGATACCGAGATTTCACCGGAAATATATGTTTTAGGGTCCCCTATATATATATATACAGGGGCAATTTCACAAAAAGCTCCGCGCGCGCGTGTGTATCTGTGTCAGTATATCAGTGTGTCTGTGAACACGATAACCCAAAAACGAAAAGTCAGTAAAATACCAAACTTGGTGTTTAAGTTTAGTATCTTTTAGGGATGCGACACGAAGATTTTGAGAAAAATACCCCCACCTTAAACTACCCTTTACATGGAAAGTTTTTCGAAAATTTTGATTTTCTTAAAAATGGCTCTAACGATTTTGATTAAAATATCGTATATTAAATATATTTACCTGGCAGATAATATGTATATCTTGAATTTTCTAGGAATAGCCTCTGAAGACTAATTTATTTTGGATGAATTTTACTATATTTTGCATAACTGCTAAACCGTAAGAGATGGACAAAAACGTTCCACACAAAAAATGTAGAGCGCATTAAAACACTGAATTTATGTTATATAAATGGAGTTGATCGTTTTTGAGATACTCCTTGTTTTTGGTTTCAGCTTTGAAAGCCTTATACTTTTCTCATACAGCAATTTGTCAACTCGTGTCCATACAAACAAGGAACTTCAGTCTCATAGCAACCAGCTTTTGATAACCACTTTAACTTATGACACTCCCTTATTTCGCTTCTACTTACAAGGACGCAAGTAATAAGACTATTTCTGCTATTTTTTTCTCGATTAGCATGAAGTAAATAGAAGCATAAGCTTTTTAACAATAATTTGTTGCAGAAATGTAGAGAAAGTCATGTGAATGAAACACATCAGATTTTTAGAAACCAGTATTTCAGCAATCATTGTAAACTAACGGGAAATGATTGAAAATTCAACTTCGATACGCTAGCAGAAAATGTATTGTTATTCTGTTAACGTTATAGCAGTTAAAAGGGGCTGTAAAAATGAAACAGTTTAAACAAAATGTGATGTGTTACACTCACATAACTTTCTCTAACTGTTCTAAGCTTCTTACATAAGATTATTCTTCTTTCTGCACCTTGCTAATCGAGGTACTCATTAGCACAATTATTATTACTTAGTTCCTTATAAGTAGGAAGAAAACAAGGGAATACATTAGGCTAAACCGATAATAAAATGTTTTAAAAGCTGTCGTTATGCGATTGTCATTACAAATCGCTTCTTTTCTTGGCCAGGAGTAGAACAAAAGAAAAGCGGATACCCCGTCTGAGAAAAGTATAAGTACTTCACAACTGAAACTAATAACAATGAATACCACGAAAATGGTAAGCTCCACGAGAAAAATGTATGACATAACTTGTGTATTTTAACAATACCTGCATATTTTGTACAGTAAGTTTTTGTCTATCTCTTACGGTTTACTAGTTATGCCAAATTAAGCAAAATTTATCCAGAATAAACAGGTCTTCAGAAGCTATTTCCAGAAAATTCAAGATATACATTTTATTTGTCAGGTAAATATCATTAATATACGGTATTTTAAACAAAATTGTTAGAGCCATTTTTAAGAAAATCAAAATTTTCGAAAAAAGTTCCATGTAAAGGGTAGTTTGGGGTGAGGGGATTTTTCTCAAAATCTTAGTGTCGCATCCCTGGAAGATACTAAACTTAAATACCAAGTTTGGTATTTTAGCTAGTTTTCGTTTTTGAGTTATCGTGTTCCCAGACACAAGGACACACACACGCACACACACACACGGACCTTTTTCTGAAAATGCTTTTTTTTGGATACAGGGGGTTCTAAAACACATATTTCCGGTGAAATCTCGGTATCGAATTTTTGGGTGGAGTACAATACCTTCTCTATACACTATGTACATGGTTCGTATAGAGAAAGTAAAAAAAAAAAAATCGTCATCGATTGTCATTTGTTTTGCTGTGGCTTCATCGTGACCATCTATGTATCGTTACTGCTTGGAGTGAAAAAATCCTCAATCTTGTCTTACTTTTGCATTAGTTTTCTGAGTAGTAATAACATGGCCTTCTTAGCGAAAAGTCAAAAACAATTTGCGCAAGTTTACTCTTTTATGATTCCAGCATGTTCGTTTTCTAGTACCCAGGTTTTGTAAACCCTTCTTAGACTTCTGATAATTTAAGAATTGAATTTAATAGTTGTCTTATACCCCAACAGTGCCTTTTAAGCGGCTAAAACAGTTATCAACATGATTGGAGCATGGACATATATTTTCTCTGTTTATAACTTTCATAATTTCAACTTCTATTACATACTAATCGTGAAGTTAGTGGTCATTTTTACTTTCTCTACCTGTACAAGGTATATCATAGAAAGATATTGCATGCCACCAACAATTTCACCGGAAATACATGTTTTGAGCACTCCTAAATCCAGAAAAAGCATATGCATATATCTTAAACGTTGTGAACACCATAACTCAAAAACGAAAAGTCAGTTAATAACTAAGTTAATGAAACGACCAACACCTTTTTCGAATACTTTCTCAAAAATGTTCTTAACGATTTTGTTGAACTATCACATTATGTTTAAGATGTTTTCATTACAAATGAAATTTATTTAATTAATGTTTTGGGAATAGCCACTAAAATCCTGAGAGACCGTGCATAATTGGTTAACTATAAAAAATATTACTACTCAAAAATGTAGATCTCTTTAAAGTACCAAATGTATATAATAATTTGTTGTGGCTTTAATCATTTTTTCGAGACACTCCTTGTTACATGTTTAAATGTTCCAATAGTTATTCTTTTCTCAAATGAAAATCGTTTTTCCTGTCTTTTCTTTTTTTCATCCTTGTCATGCAAATATGACATTTTTAAAGATATCACATAGCAACTAGCTCTTAAAATACTAGACTATTGCTTTAGACTAGTGTACTTTCTTATTTCTCTTCTGTATGCAATAAAGTAAGTAATAAGAATATTTCTGTAAATGTTTATATTAATTAGCATGTAGTACATGGAAGAATAAACTTTTGTAAGAATGGTTTTTTCCAGAATGGGTAGAGAAAGTAGAGCTCTAAAGGATGAGATTTACCATGAGATATTAGCTAAAGTTAGCAATATAATGCTAGCTGAAACATTAGTTGCAGACTGTCTGAAACAAGCGAGAACGTCCCCAATATTTTATAAGGGTGGCGGCGGAATTGATCTTAACAGTTGGGGCCGATAATTAACTATACTGTGGTAAGGAAATTATAAAACGTATTTTGAATGGGTTTGTAAGAGACGTGGTCAACTTCGATCCTAACCAAAGAGAGTTCACAAATTCCCCCGGAATTTTAATTAACACATCTATCTTCGAATCGATTATAGCTTCTGCAAAGTCCCAAAGAACCGACGTCACGTTAGTATTTCTGGATATCAGTAAAGCTTTCGACTATGTGGGACATCAATGCCTCCAAAGTACTGCACATTCTCTTGGAATCCCCACAAAACTAAGCTTATCTACGAATTGCAAAGCAAAATTATCACACATACTGAAATAGGACGTCTTTTCTCACGATATCCAAGAACAACATCGATTTTCAATCGGATCCGGACTGCCCAAATAACAGTTTTGGCCTTCGCTGAGGACACCTGGAATTTTGGAAAAAATGAAGATTTGATTCGAAAACTAGAAATCAAGAGGTTCAAAGAAAATTGATCTACGAATCAACGTCAACAAACCTAAATGTATTTCAATTAACAATGACACGATTAAACATACACACACCATTAAAAATCTGATGTGTTCCATTCACATGACTTTCTCTACTTCTCTGCAACAAATTATTGTTAAAAAGCTTATGATTCGATTTACTTCATGCTAATCGAGAAAAATAAATAGCTGAAACAGTCTTATTACTTGGTTCCTTGTAAGTAGAAGCGAAATAAGGGAGTGCCATAGGTTAAAGTGATAGTCAAAAGCTGGTTGCTATGTGGCTGAAGTTCTTTTGTTTGTATGGTCACGAGTTGACTAATTCCTGTATAAGAAAAGTATGTTTTTCAAAGTTGAAACCAAAAATAAGTAATATCTGAAAAACGATCAACTCCACGAAAAAAATGTATATAACATAAATTGTATGTTTTAATGTGCTCTACATTTTTTTGTCTGGTAAGTTTTTGTCTATCTCGTACGGTTTAGCAGTTATACGAAATTCCGTAACATTCATCCAGAATAAAGTAGTCTTCAGAGGCTATTCCCGGAAAATTCAAGATATTCGTATTATTTGTCAGATAAACATCTTTAATATACGATATTTTAATCAAAATTGTTAGAGCCATTTTTGAGAAAATGAAAATTTTCGAAAAAAATTCCATGTAAAGGGTAGATTGGGGTGGGGGGATTTTCTTCAAAATCTTTGTGTCGCATCCCTGGAAGATACAAAACTTAAATACTTGGTATTTTACCCACTTTTCGTCGGACACACATACACACAGGGACCTTTTTTTTTTTTTCTGAAAATGTTTTTTTTTGGATACAGGAGGCCCTAAAACATGTGTTTCCAGTAAAATCTCGGTATCGAATTTTTGGGTGGAGTGCAATACCTTCTCTATACACTATGTACATATACGTATAGAGAAAATAAAATTGGTGAAACATTAGAGACCATAACCCCCGATGAAACAAGGAATTATTATTAAAGCTCGGTCTTGGGTTCCGAAGCGACACAGTTGCGAAATCACAGAGCAGTCAGTGGTATAAAGAAAGGGCAGTGGGGAGTGGTTGTAGCGTAAACATGCACGCGTTGACGTATAATCTGTTCCAAAAGTAGCTCATTACGTGTATTGTCATATGCATCATTCTAATCCATAAAATAACACATTAAATACTTACGTCATAATATTATTAGGAAATAAAAACGCCTTGTATCTTTACAAAAAAGAGTATAAAACTTATACCAAAAAATCTGATGTGCTTCATTCACATGACTATCTCTACATCTTTGTAACAAATTATTCTTAATAAGCTTATTCTTCTATCTACGTCATGCTAATCGAGATAAACATTAGCAGAAATGATTTTATTGCCTAGTTCCTTATATGTATAATTGAAATAATGGGATAAACTAGGCTAAACCGTGAGTCCAATGATATAAAATGTGGTTGCTATCTTATAGAAATCCGATTCTTTTGCGTGGAACCTGTCACCACTTGCCAGGTGCTGACAAGTTCCCGTGTGAGAAAAGTGAAGTATTTTAAAACTGAAATCAATAACAAGGAATACCTCGAAAAAGGTAAACTCCAGGAAAAAAAATGCATATACCTAAAATTGTGTGTTTTAACGAGCTCTGTATAATTTGTGTTTGAGTTTTTGTCTATCTCTTACGGTTTAACAGCTATGTAAAATTCCGCAAAATTCATTCAGAATAAAGATGTCTTCATAGGATATTCCCAAAAAATTCAAGATATGCATTTTATTTGTCCTGTAAATATCTTTAATACATGATATTTTAATCAAAATCGTTACAGCTATTTTTGAGAAAATAAAGATTTTGGAAATTTTTTCCATATTAAAGGTAGTTGGGGGTGGGGGAATTTTCTTGAAAATCTTAGTGTCGCATCGGACTTTTCGTGTTTTAGCTATGCTGTCCGCACACACGCACATGGACCTTTTTCTAGAAATGTGTTTTTTTTTTTTTTTTTTTTTTTTTTTTTTTTGGATTCCGGTGAAATCTCGGTATCGAATTTTTGGATGCAATACAATACTTTCTCTATACGCTATGTACATAGTACGTGTAGAGAAAGTAAAAAGCTGATGCGTTCCATTCACGTGACAACAAATTGTTAGAAAGCTTATGCTTCTATTTACTTCATCCTAATCGAGAAAAATTAACTGAAATAGTCTTATTATTGCTTCCTTGAAAGTAGAAGTGAAATAAGAGTGTACCATAGGTTAAAAAGATAGTCAAAAGCTGGTTCTATGTGACCGAAGTTCCTTTGTTTGTATGGACAGGAGTTGACGAATTCCAGTATGAGAAAAGTATGTTTATTAACGCTGAAACAAAAAACAAGGAATGTTTAAAAAACGATAAATTCCACGAAAAAATGCATATAACATATATTGTGTGTCTTAAGGTGCTCTACATTTTTTGCGTGGTAAGTTTTAATCTAACACTTAGGGTTTAGCAGTTATGCAAAATTCCGTAAAATTGACCCAGAATAAAGTAGTCTTCACAGGCTATTCCCAGAAATTTCAGGATATACATTTTATTTGTCAGGTAAATATCTTTATAATAGCATGTTTTAATCAAAATCGTTACAGTCATTTTTAAGAAAATCAAAAATTTCGAAAAAAGTTCCATGTAAAAGGTAGTTTGGAGTGGGGGGATTTTTCTCAAAATCTTCGTGTCGCATCTCTGGAAGATACTAAACTTAAATACTAAGTTTGGTATTTTACCGAATTTACGTTTTTGAGTTATCGTGTTCACGCACACACACACACACACACACACACACACACACACGCACCTTTTTGTGAAAATGCTTTTTTTTGTATATTGGGGACCCTAAAACATATATTTCCGGTGAAATCTCGGTATCGAATTTTTTGGTGGAGTGCAATACCTTCTCTATACACTATTTACATAGTACGTGTAGAGAAAGTAAAAACGACTGCCAATGTTTCTCCGCTGCGTGCTATATCAGGAAGGTCCCCAGACCGTAACCAGTGTTGCTATTGCGAGAGTGAGATGAAAGAAAACCTTTGGCCGCGTTGTGACTGCTGTTCTTTCGGAGAGATGTTGAGGAAGTGTTGACACCATATTGATGGCATTTATATGTGCATATGTATTTAACTATCTGTTTGTTTATATACGTAGTTCATTAATATACTTTATACGTCTTAAAAATCTTCCAGAACACCAGATGAATTGCGAAGCAAAAAACCTTTGCATAAAGATGTGCCACGTAATAGCCAGGCGTTGGCATTTTTAAGAAAGACCCGGGAATTCTTTGAACGGGAAGAGGGGTACGTTCTATTCCTGCTAATAAAACCGTACAGCGAAATTCAACAGCCCTTGGACTATGCACCAGAATTGTTATTGACAAGAGAATGAATCATGTCGTCGACGATGATCATCTTTCCGAGAAGGATAATTTCAAACATTTGGATGGAATTTAAAATACTTACAAAAGCTGTTACATACATGGAGATATGTTGAACAAGCTTGGACATCCATTACAAAATATGGTATGGTGGACACACATATTTTTTGTTTTTTCAGATGAACTTGTTGAGGTTGGTCTTTATTCAGTTCAAAGCGCATGGTCGGGTCTATTATCTCTGCTTCTGAGTTTCTTCTGTTTATCGCAATGATGTCTATGCGACGATTACTACCACCATCAGCTAGGCAGTGAACTTCCTCGTAAACTTCTAGACCAGTTTCACGTAATGCGTTTGCCAAGATAGATCTTATGGTGTTGTGCCTCTTAATTCTCAGCAGTTCTCCCTGAGGACAGTTTCCAAGCACATGGGGAAGAGGTTATGAAATATTATTATGAAATAATTGTTTTGTGTTACTTTATGAATTAGAACGATGGATATGTCAATACATTTAATGAACTGCTTTTGGAACAGATTATACCACAATGTGCGTATGTTTACGCTACAAGCCACTCCCTATTACCCTGTCTTTATACCGGTGACTACTCTGTTGGTAACTGTGTGCGCTTCGGAACCCAAAATCGAGCTCTATATCCCAACATAGTTGACAGGAAATCCATGCCTTTGAATGTAGGACCTCCTGAATACGACCCTAGCACGGACCATATTACTGGTTCTTTAGCTCATAAAATAAGCTAGATTTTAGCTTTAATGCAGAGAAAGGCCCCTTGAAACAATATTAACACACCTTAACTACCAAGTTTAAAAGGCCGTTCCATATCTCAAGCACTTCCCTCTTGTCTTACTTTAATTATGCCAGTATTTTGTTCCGAAGGCTCCGGTGACCGTTAATGCATTTATTGCAGGAAAATGCAATTAGGTGAGGTAGGAGGTCGCCGAGAGAGTATGCGCGGTGGCATATGGGCATAACCTAACAGGTCAACCGCCACCTACAGTTCCGTTGGCGTAAACCCACAATACTGTTTAAATTAAAGATGATGTTTGCACAACACCGCCTCCATGAATATTTGCTATGCGGGTTGGGTTGTCGGAATTGCAGGCGGTTGACCATTCCAGGCTTAAAGCTTTATCTCTCTGTACCGTGTGATTTCATCTGCCACAATCGGCATTCATTGTGCTCTCCTACAGTTTATTTACGTGTTCTATATTAATTGAATAAATATGAGTAGAATCCTGAATTTATTTTCAGAGCACCCTGTCCCCATTTCGAATCGGAATGGTGTGTTTTACAGATCGTTCGTAAGATCTCTGGTTCAACCTCACCTCAAATGTTATGCATCTTGAAATTTAACAAAAAATCTGATGTGTTCCATTCACTTGACTTTCCTTACATCTCTGCAACAAATTATTGTTAAAAAGCGTATGCTTATTTTTACTTCATGCCAATCGAGAAAAAGCAGAAATAATGTTATTACTTGCAAATAGAAGGGAAATAAGGGAGAAGATTAGGTTAAAGTAGTAGTCAAAAGCTGGTTGCTGTGACTGAAGTTCCTTTGTATGGGCAGGAGATGGCAAATTCCCGTATGAGAAAATTATGTTTTTTAAAGCTGAATCAAATAGCAAGGAACATCTAAAAACCGATCCACTCCACGAAAAAAAATATATATAACCTAAATTGTATGTTTTAACGAGTTCAAATTTTTCTGTTAAGTAAGTTTTAGTCTCTCTCTTACGGTTTGCCAGTTATGCAAAATTCCGTAAAATTCATCCAGAATAAAGTAGCCTTCAGAGGCTATTCCCAGAAAAGTCAATATATATATATATATATATATATATATATATATATATTTTTTTTTTTTATTTGTCAGGTAAATATCTTTAATATACGACATCTAAATCAAAATCATTAAGTCATTTTTGGGAAAATCAAAAATTTTGAAAAATTTTCCGTGTACGGGGTAGTTGGAGGTGGGGGATTTTCCTGAAAATATTCGTGTCGCTTCCTTGGAAGATACCAAACTTAAATGCCAAGTTTGGTATTTAACGAATTTTCGCTTTTGAGCTATGCTGTTCACAAACCCACAAACACAAGGATCTTTTTCCAAAAATACTTTTTTTGGCTTCAGGGGTTCCAAAAACATGTATTTCGAATTTTTTGGTGTATTACAATACCTTCTCTATACACTATGTACATAATACGCATAGAGAAAGTAAAATTTATGAAAACATCAAAGAAGATAAAAAGGAAGATTGATAAGTCAATAATTTTGAATGAAAATCAAATGTATTTAACTAAAAAGTAAAATATATATAACATAATATCAAAATCATTAATAACAATTAAAAAGAACAATTAAAATTAAATTTTGTGTTCCATTCACATGCCTTTCTATGACTGTTCCTCAAACAAATTTTTGTTACAAAAGATTATTCTTTTATCTACATCATGATAATTGAGATAAACAATAGTAGAATTGTTCTTAAGGGCAAAGGAAATATGGTACACACTATGCTAAAGGTGTAGCCAAATCTTTTTAAAGCTGGTCGTAATGTGAAACAATTAAAATTCGCTTCTCTTTGCTTGCCAGGAGTAAACGAAACACGATTTTTCGTTTGCAAAAGTTTAAGCACCTAGTTTAAAACGGGGAAAAATAAGAAAGAATATCCCGGAAACTGTGTAATATACAACAAGTAAATAAAAATAAAAAATAAAATAATATCTTTAACTTGTATCTTAATCAACATTGTTAGAGCCGCTTTTGAGAAAATAAAAATGTTCGAAGCCTGTTCTATGTAAAATGTAGTTGGGGTGGGGAATTTTCATGAAAAATTTCATGTCAATTAGATGATACTAAACACATACACATACTAAAACCTTTTTTTCTAAAAATGCTTATATTGAATTCAGAGGACCTTAAAATACTATGTATTTCCGGTGAAATCTCAACATCGAATTTTTGGATGGAAAAATACCTTCTCTACCTAAAAGCATAGTACGTGTAGAGACAGTAAAACGGCATTGAAATTCATGCAGCTTGCATTTCATGACCTCATGCCATATTTTATATTTAAATTTACTGGAATGCCAGATGACTTCATACATATGATGACGAGGTTGAAGTACTCTCTCTCTCATTCTTCAGTAGAACTGTCCAACTAGTACATTTCTAAATGTTGAGGTGTGTTAGAAACCACCTGGAAAAGTAGTTTTCAGTGCTCAAAATGTGCTGTCCGATAGGAGACATAATTTAAACTCGAAAATGTGGAAAGTGATAGTAGGCAGTGTGGTGGTAGCGTGTCTACCTCACATTCAACAGATCTTGAGTTCGAATCTCGCTTAGGATGAACACCCGGATTAGTTTGTTTTTTTTCGGGGTTTTTTCCTTATCCTGACAAGACTAATGTCGAGTAACTTAAAGCTCAAATGGACCCCAATATCATTTGAAAAAAAAAAAAACAAAAAAAAAACCAAAAACAAGGAGTAATAATGTCCTCTCATTCCTCTGGGAAGCATGGGACCTTGAAGAATGCACTCCAGAGCATTCTGTTTTTAACTAAAGCTTCTCCCTCCTTTCTGACGTGCCACGCCATGCCATGCGATGTTCAGGATATTAGAAGAAATATTTGTAATTGTACAATCAATTTCTGTTAGTGACTTCCAAAAATCTGTGTTGTAAGCAATACAATCCACTAATGAAATATGCAATATTGTTAATATAATTTTTACTTTCTCTACACGTACTATGTACATAGTGTATAGTGAAGGCATTTTATTGCACCCAAAAATTCGATACCGAAACTTCATCGGAAATACATGTTTTAGGACCCCCTGAACCTAAAAAAAAAGCATTTTCAGAAAAAGCTCGTGTGTATGTGTGTGTGTGTGTGGGCAGCATAGCTCAAAAACGAAAAGTTCGTTAAATACCAAACTTGGTATTTAAGTTCAGTATCTTCCAAGGTCGCGACACGAAGATTTTCAAGAAAAGCGGCAGGTCTAAACTTGTAACAGGCTAAACTGAACGAAATTTCGGATGCAATGTTAAGCGGCCCCACTAAATGAATGCAGGAATTATCACAGGAAACAAGTGTAACTGTACAGGCAGAACATAGAGCCGTAGTAAGTAACCTATAAATGGTTAGAGCCATTTTTGATAACATAACAATTTTCGAAAATGTTTCCATGTAAAGGATAGTTTCGGGTGGGGGGGTTGCGGGTTCGATTCCCAGCTGGTGAGATTTACATTTTTGTATATAGTACGTTTTCTTCTACCTTTAAACATTCACCGGTTGTACAAGAGTGTACAAAATGCCTTCCGAATGAAGAGTACTTCCAGAGTATTCTCAGAAAATTGAAGACATACATTTTGTCACGTAAGTGGCAGTGCATGGATTTCAATAAAAATCGTTAACTACAGGGTTGTTCAAAAAGAAAGAACAGATTTCAAATGTGTATTGCTTCCAAACTACAAAAGATAGAAACATGATTCCAACGTTCATGGGGATAGAAAAGTGTACATTTTTATAATATGCATTTAATATGAGCACCGTGTGTTACACGACATATGTCAAAACGGTGGTTCATTTCTTGCCACACACGAATCAGCTGGTCTCCAGTTATCGAATTTACAGCTTCAACAATTCGGTGTCGTAGATCTTCAAGAGTGCCAGGCATAGGAGGGATAAAAACACGGTCTTTTAGTAACCCCATAAATAAAAATCACATGGGGTGAGATCTGGAGGCCTGGGAGGCCACCGGCGATGAAGTTAATGTGCTCCTCCTCTCGCAACCCAACGTCCTGCAAACGTGTTATTCAAGTAACGTCGGACGTGGTAAGAGAAATGAGGCGGGGCACCATCTTGCATGAACAAATTTCATTGGAAAACATTAATCGTTGAGTAAAATTGTCTTCTTCCACATCTTCTAGCATTCCAATTACAATTCGTTACTTTTGTTGTGGTTGTCAGGATTCAATGCTTGCAATAACTGCAGTTCGTATGGCTTCAGGTGCAGAGGATGTTTTAGAACTCGCCATACCGATGATTGCTTGTTCGTGATGTGGATTTCTTTGGGATCCTTTCGTATAGTGTACGAATATGCTCGACATTCGCGTCCAATGTGCGAGGACGTCCCGTGCTTTTCCTTTTGCACATGCAATCATCATCTACAAATTTTCGATGCCACTCGTAAATTTGCTTCTGATGCGGCGATTGTTTATTAAATTGACGGCGAAATGCTCGAACTGCAACAATGGACTCTAACTTTGCTAATTGCAGCACACAAAATTATTTCTCTTGAGGTGTCGCCGCCATTTCACTACAGACATACAACAATAAACAACAGCACCAATGCGACCGTGATTGGAAATTCTACCCCCCCTCCCCAAGATATCTCAATTGTAAACTTTTCTCTCTCCATGAACGTTGGAATCAGGCTTCTATCTTTTGTAGTTTGGAAGCAATAAAACTTTGAAATCTGTTCTTTCTTTTTGAATAACCCTGTATTTTTGAGAAAATCGAACTTTTTTAGAATATGTTTCATATGAAGGATAATTTGGGTTAGGTTGATGTCTTTCTGTGTTTCTTTCGGGAGTAGTACAATAATTCCGCTACTTCCTATACATAGTAAAGAAAGAAAACTATTGTAAAGTTGCCCTTCTGTAGATACCCATACCATATAGTTAAATTGCGTTACAGAATTCAAAAAACGTGGGGGGAGGGGATCATAAACTGGTGTAGTTTCCTTTTATTCTTACGAGGAGATGTTTTTCATTCTTTAGGTTGCAACCAAACAGCTATAAATTTAAATTTTTGTCGCATTTTCTTTTTGTTTGGAGATAGTTTTCCATTAATATCTTCTGTAGGGTGTTTGTTCATAGCTATTCTTTCTGCTTGCAGAGTGCCTGTATGATACATACTAACTATTCTGAGCTTATTTGATTATTTATGTGAAAACTGTTGGCATACATTATGGAAGGGGTAGATTTATAAAGTGTGTTATTCATTTTCAGTTCATATCTTTATTCACTTTTCATATTACTTTGAATTTTTTACCCATTAAACCAGGCATTTTAACTTTCATTCATATGATCTCTTGCTAACAAACTATTCTTACAAAAGATTATTCTTTTAATGCTATTCGAGATAAACATTAGCAGAAATGGTCTTATTACTTGCTCCCTTGTAAGTAGAAGGAGAATAAGAGAATACTAGGCTAAAGCGATAGACAAATCCTTTAAGGACATGTATAACTGAAAGTTTGAAATTCTAAACTAATAATGCTAACTTTTTGAAATTTAACCACATATGTATATAATGCAAATAAGCTACACTGCAAATTTCATCAATTTTTCTTTAATGTTTTGGAGGTTATGGTCAAGTTTGTTTATGGTTTTATCACATCACTAAAAAAAGTCCCTTGCGACAAGCAAATTAAGATATTAGTCTAATATTTTAACCTTAGATTTACAATGCAACTACTTTTTGAAATTGCCCTGAGTTTCTCTATGTAGCTCCAAATTTTTTTAAAAATATGCATATGCTTTTTCTGTATCAAAATATAATTTTTGTGTTTGAAAATTGAAAACATGGTTACAGCGAAATTTATTTGCATTTTACAGGAAGAAAATATCAATAGTGAGAAAACAAGGTAAAATTGGAATGCATGGTTCACATTAAAATTCTCCAGGTTGGTACGTTGGTTATGTACTTTTCTTCTTTCATTGCTGCTTTTCTTCTCCATAGCTTCGTTTTTTTTTTTTTTTTTACTTTGCAGAATGCGAATGAGATTTCGTCGACTGAAATTTTTCTTTCCGAGTACAGTACAGTTTCGCATTTAATGTTTTGCCGTAGCTCCAGATAAGGCAATTAAAATGACATCTGGTTGTTATATCCAGGAATGTTTCAATTATTTTATGGAACTAAAATACAAATTTAGATTTTGTATGGAATTTCAGTCAGACGTACCCTTAAAAACGTTGGTTTTATTGGTGCAATTGAAAGCCGGTTCTCTTTGGATATGCAGGAGTAAAACAAGAGAGAGATAAAACAAATGAAGACTTCCTGTTTGATGTATCAGAGATCTTAGATGTGTGCGCAATATGGTTGCTAAGCAGATGTTTAATTTCTTTCAACAGTTATAGAGGAGAATGGAAAGTAATGAAAAATATTGAAAATATGGATTGTATTGCGCTTGACATTTTGAACTAAGCCAAGACTGCTGAGAGTTTATTAATGCCAGAAAAAACAAAAGTTTGCCATTTTTGGAAAAATCAACATTTTCGAAAATGTTTCCTTGTAAAGGGAAGTTTGGGGTGGGGGAATTTTCTTGAACATCTTGGTGTCGCATCCTTGGAAGATGCTGAACCTAGGTTGGCATCTGACCGACTTTTCGTTTTGGATTCTGAGTTCCACACACAAACTTGTTTCTATAGTTGAACAACGTAGAAAATAATGTTGTTCTATGCAGTCGCACCCGAAGCAGGTGGAAGGTTACCCCTACTACGTACTTTCTTCCTCACTAGGCGTGCGCGCAGTAGTTGTGAGCACGTTTCCTCTACACTGACATTACTGATAAAGTATGAGTAACTGGTTGTCATTGGCGAGCAACATGGATGCAACAGCCATGGAGGAAGAAGAGCGGGAGAGGCAAGAGGGGAAAGTAGCCAAGCTGCAATGGTTACTTCCCCTCTCAGCATTCTTTTCTAAATTGTAAACCTATAAATATGCTTTTTATGGATTCGTGGTACTTCAAAAATATCTATTTCGTTGAAATCTCCTTTTAATTTCAACAATACAATGTTTTTTTTTTTATTTTTAAGAAATCACACTTTAGATATCGCTTGAGTTGCAAACACCGAATTTTATACCAAATTAAGCACCTGAAAAATAAAGTAAAAATGCTCATTCTGTATAATTTTTAGAATTCGACTTTCCGTCGCTTTAATGTAGAATAAGTATTAATGTTAATATCGTTATGCCCATATATTTCATGGACAATTCAGCTCCACTATTAAACCGCCAATGCAATGGATGAGATTAGGCAATTTCAACCAATCGCGTTCATCTGACTGGAGCGATATTGTCGAAACATCTTGTCGCACCTGACGTTCGATTAATTCAGGAGGCAGTGAAGGAAAACAAAATGGTAAATAAACATGCGTCATCACCATTTGAGAACTAATATATTACAGTCATAACCTGATAAAATCTCCCTTCCTATATATTATAGATAGATTTTTTTGTTGCCAAGACATATATATGTATAGCAACGTCAAGAACAATTTAAACAGTTTTTACCAATCAATTGCGGAGAATTCCTGGACCGTATAAAACAGTTCTTATCCTTCTTTTAAAATGCTGAATAGAAGAATTTTTTAAATAATCAGGTAAACCAATAAACAATTTTAAAGATACAACTTCCTAACTATTTTGTGTTATGGTATACTTACACTTGTATATATATAAATGATTAGAAGTCCTTGTAGGATAGTTATGAATATAATTGCAACGTGTATATTTGTATATATTTTTCTTAACAAATAAAAGACAATTCATAATATATATACAAGGAAGTGTCAGTATACCAAGCTCAATAAATAGTGGTTTACAATGGGTATTGGGTAGAGCTCCACAGATAATCCTAATGACCTTCTTTTGTAAAATGAATAATTTGTTGGCGTAAGAATGGTTGCCCCACAATAAGACACCATAGATGACTATATATTAAAATGCATGTTTACTGTTTTACTTTGATTTATACTAAGTTTGATTGCATTACGCCATTTTAATACCTTTTGATATGCATCTTCGACTTTATTACTATGATCATGATCAACATAGCATTTTTGTAACAAATATCCAGCGCTAAGTCATCTACAAACAAATAAGTTTGAATAAAATTGTTCCGTTAAAACTAGAACTATTATTTATATAGATTATAAATAGGACTGGGCCGAGAACAGAGCCTTGTGGAACACCATATTTAAGTCACTTATATATACAACTCGTGTTTCCATCGCTTAATTCACGAAGAAAACATTCTTGGTATTACTGATGATAAGAAATCTGTACTGAATAATAAAACTTGTCGAAACATGGTTCTATTGTAATTGACTCGGCAGTGGAAACATACCTTAACAGTGGTTTCACTAATGGGCTTTTCCTGTTTAGTTCCGTTCTACTTTTGGGCGGAGGCGCTGTTGTAGGGACAAGTAATGAAGCAGATTTTACTTTCTCTATACTCACTATGTAACATAGTGAATAGAGAATGTATTGCACTCCACCAAAAAATTCGATACCGAGATTTCACCGGAAACATATGTTTTAGGGTCCCATGTATCCAAAAAAAAAGAAGTATTTTCAGAAAAAGGTCCGTGTGTTTGTGTGTCCGTGTGTCTGTGAACACTATAACTCAAAAACGAAAAGTCGGTAAAATACCAAACTTGGTATTTAAGTTTAGTATCTTCCAGGGATGCGACACGAAGACTTTGAGAAAAATTCCCCCACCCCAAACTACCCTTTACATGGAACTTTTTTCGAAAATTTTTATTTTCTAAAAAATGGCTCTAACGATTTTGATTAAAATTTCGTATATTAAAGTTATTTATCTGACAAATAAAATGTATATTTTGAATTTTCTGGGAATAGCCTCTGAAGACTACTTTACTCTGGATGAATTTTTCATAACTACTAAACCGTAAGAGATGGACAAAAACTTAACCCACAAAAAATGTAGAGCACGTTAAAACACACACTTTGTGTTATATACAGTTTTTTCGTGGAGTTGATCGTTTTTGAGATATTCTTTTTTCTTGGTTTCAGCTTTGAAAAACTTATACTTTTCTCATACAGGAATTTGTCAACTCCTGTCCATACAAACAAAGGAACATCAGTCACATAGCAACCAGCTTTTGGCTTTCACTTTAACCTATGGTACTCCCTTATTTCGCTTGTATTTACAATGAAGCAAGGAATAGAGAGATAGAGAAATTCATGTGAATGGAACACATCAGATTTTTCTTCCTGAGATGTTTTATTCTCTCCCGCGCACTGTTATTCAGTGAAATGATTGATTACGGTGGAAAAGAAATAAGGTGATCCACGGAATCGGTCAACATTGCACTGTTGGGAGTTAATCCGGGTGTTTTGCATACAGTTAATCACTTGTCTGGATTGCCCCTGATGGCTTGTTCAACAGATCATCCAAAATCCCCGCTCGTGTAGGCAATATCGATTCCACAGAATGTCAAGCAAGATAGGCGCTGAGGGGCGGTTTAGCAAATGTCACAAGAACCATGACATTTGTACCTCCCAGTTTCACACCGGGAAACCAAATATTCTCGTACTCATTTGTCACGGCTTGGCATATAAGGGGAAATAAAAAAACAAACAAATAAAATCTGATGTGTTAGGTGCATACACTGGACTATCTTTACCATCATTATTAATTATTTTCTCTGCCATTTGTACTGTACATAGACGGTATTGCATGCCACTCAAAAATCCTGACCGACATTTCACCGGAAATCCTCGTACTCGTGAATAAAAAAAAAAGTGTTATATTCACATGACTTTCTCTATATCTCTGCAACAAATTATTGTTAAAAACCTCTTTATATTTACCTCGTGCTAATCAGGAAAACTTAGCAGAAATAGTCTTATTACTTGCTTCCTTGTAAGTAGAAGCGAAATAAGGGAGTGCCATAGGTTAAAGTGATAGTCGAAAGATGGTTGCTACGTGACTGAAGTTCCTTTGTTTGTATGGACATGAGTTGACTAATTCCCGATGAGAAAAGTATAAGTTTTTCAAAGCTGAAACTAAAAACAAGGAATATCTTAAAAACAACTAACTCCACGAAAGAAATGTATATAACGTAGATTGTGTGTTTTAATAACCTCTATATTTTCTGTGGGGTACGTTTTTGTCCATCTCTTACGGTTTAGCAGTTATGCCAAAATCCGTAAAATTCATCCAGAATAAAGTAGTCTTCAGAGGCTATTCCCAGAAAATTCAAGATATATATTTTATTAGTCAAATAAATATCTTAAATATACGAGATTTTAATCAAAATCGTTAGAGCCATTTTTAAGAAAATCAACATTTTCGAAAAAAGTTCCACGTGAAGGTAGTTGGGAGTGGGGGAATTTTCTTGAAAACCTTCGTGACGCATCCTTGGAAGATACCAAACCTAAATACCAAGTTTGATTTTTAACGGACTTTTCGTTTTTGAGCTATGCTGCCCACAGACATACACACAGACACCCACAGGGATCTTTTTTCCAAAAATGCTTTTTTTTTATTGAAGGGGACCCAAAACATGCATTTCGGGTGAAATCTCGGTATCGAATTTTTGGGTGCATTACAATACCTTCTCTATACACTATGTACCTAGTACGTGTAGAGAAAGTAAAAAACAGATTAAAGTAAAAATGCACAAAAAAACCCGTATGTTTATAGAGAAGGAAATACACAATTTGAGCACACAAACGCTGCCATACTTAGGTAGTTAAATGTGCACACGATCAATTGCAGCAGTCTCTGGAGGAATCTTATCTAACGGTGTTATCTTTATGCTACAGCTTACTACCCGGATTACACTGTGCACAGTTATCGTGCTTTTACTCCCAGTCACTACTTAACGCCTATTAAAGTTACTGCTACAAGAAAATAACTCACTTTATTATTTTCTCTAGCCCCATATGTACAATGTACATAGGGATAGAGAAGGTATTTTTACTTTCTCTATACGCACTATATACATAGTGTATAGAGAAAGTATTGCACTCCATCTAAAAATTCGATACCGAAATTTCACCGGAAATATATGTTTTAGGGTCGCCTTTATTTAAAAAAAAAAAGCATTTTCGGAAAAAGGTCCATGTGTGTGTCCGTGTGTCTGTGAACACGATAACTGAAAAACGAAAAATAGGTAAACTACCAAACTTGGTATTTAAGTTTAGTATCTTCCAGGGATGCGACACGAAGATTTTGAGAAAAATCCCCCCACCCCCAACCATCCTTTACATGCATCTTTTTTTTTTTTTTTTAATTTTGATTTTCTCAAAAATGGCTGTAACGATTTTGATTAAATTTTCGTATATTAAAGATATTTACCTAACAAATAAAATGTATATCTTGAATTTTCTGGGAATAGCCTCTGAAGAGAGGTTTATTCTGGATGAATTTTACTGTATTTTGAATAACTGCTAAATTGTAAGAGATGTAACACACAAAAAATGTAGAGCACGTTAAAAGACACTATTTATGTTATATACATTTTTTTCCCTAGAGTTAATCGTTTTTGAGATATTCCTTTTTCTTGGTTTCAGCTTTGAAAAATATATACTTTTCTCATACAGGAACTTGTCAACTCCTGTCCATACAAACAAAGGAACATCAGTCATAGCAACCAGCTTTTGGCCTTCACTTTAACCTATGGTACTCCCTTATTTCGCTTCTACTTACAATAAAGCAAGAAATGACTATTTCTGCTAATTTTTCTCGATTAGCATGAAATAAATAAAAGATAAGCTTATTAACAAGAATAAATTACAGAGATATAGAGAAAGTCATGTGAATGGAACACATCAGATTTTTACCTTCTCTAGTGCTTAACTACAGAGGCAAAATTATTGAATTCCACACAAAAATCCCATACCGAAAATTCACTGGAAATATAACCCCGAGACTCGCTGAATGCTCCGTCTCCTTCTTTATTCATTTATTTATTTATTTATTTATTGTTTAAGGTCCTTTAACCTGGTTGGTCATATCGGACGATGAATGAATGAATTTGGTGAAATGATGCTCAATGATCTCGGGGTCCATGGAGCTTAAAGTTAATCGACATGTATCTTTTCGGATAAGGGAAAACCCCGAAAAAACCTTATCCGTATAACTCACCCTAAGTGAGATTCGAATTCAGGACCTTTTGAAGTGAGGCAGACACACTACCACCACACTACCCAGGCGGGCTGTGTATATTTTATATAGGTTATCAACCTGTATTCCTTCATGCTTTATCGCGGAGAATTGCTATTTCTACTGCAATTCTTCTCCTCATATTTACTATGGCCTTACTTTCTCTTGTACTCCACCCAAAAATTTTATACCTCTTGAAAAAATAATCAGCAAAAGTTGTGTGTGCGTGTCTGGACAGCATAGCTCATAAACGAAATGTTGGTAAAAAACCAAATTTGATATTAAGTTTATTATCTTCTAAAAATGCGACACAAAGATTTTCAAGAGAATCCTCCCAACCAACACAAGGAAGATTTTTCGATTTTTTCAAAAATGGCTCGAACGATTTTAATTAAGATTTTAATTAAAGACAATAACATGAGAAATAAAATCTATATCCTATTTTTTTTAATTGCCTCTGAAGCTCTGCTCCTCCTGAATGACTTTTGCATAACTGCCATAAGGTTAAAGATAAACAAACATTTACTAAACAAAAAATCTGTGTTCCATTCACATGACTTTCTCTATATCTCTGTAAATTATTATTGTTAATAAGCTTATCTTTTATTTATTTCATGCTAATCGAGAAAAATTAGCAGAAATAGTCTTATTTCTTGCTTTATTGTAAGTAGAAGCGAAATAAGGGAGTACCATAGGTTAAAGTGAAAGCCAAAAGATGGTTGCTATGTGACTGATGTTCCTTTGTTTGTATGAACAGGAGTTGACAAATTCCTGTATAAGAAAAGTATAAGTTTTTTAAAGCTGAAACCAAGAAAAAGGAATATCTCAAAAACGATAAACTCCACGAAAAAAAATGTATATAATATAAATTGTGAGTTTTAACGTGCTCTACATTTTTGTGGGTTGTTTTTGTCCACCTCTTACGGTTTAGTAGTTATGAAAAATTCATCGAGAATAAAGTAGTCTTCAGAGGCTATTCCTAGAAAATTCAAGATATACATTTTATTTTTCAGGTAAATATCTTTAATATACGAAATTTTAATCAAAATCGTTAGAGCCATTTTTGAGAGAGTCAAAATTTTCGAAAAACTTTCCATGTAAAGGGTAGTTAGGGGTGGGGGAATTTTTCTCAAAATCTTCGTGTCGCATCCCTGGAAGATACTAAACGTAAATACCAAGTTTGGTATTTTACCGACTGTTCATTTTTGAGTTATCGTGTTCACAGACACACAGACACACTGACATACGGACACACGCACACGGACCTTTTTCTGAAAATACTTTTTTTGGATACAGGGGACCCTAAAACATATATTTCCAGTGAAATCTCGGTATCGAATTTTTTGCTGGAGTGCAATACATTCTCTATACACAATGTACAAAGTGAGTATAGAGAAAGACAAAATGTCTATCTCGTTAAAACAGGCGATTTATGTAGTATATATATATATATCTTTATTTATTTCAGAGCTAACCTTATCCGAGATATCCTTGTTATTGTTTCAGTTTTAGAATACTAAACTTTTCTCAAAAGGGATGTCATTCATACGCGTGTGTAGGGTGTTGGGCAAAAACAAACCCGTTAATACCAAAGCACAGTAATACCACCAAAATACCAATAAGTTCAATATCTTCCAAGAATGCGACACACCCTTTACATGAAACATTTTTGATAATTTTGATTTTCTCAAAAAATGGCTCTAACGATTTAAGATATTTTCATAACAAAGGCAAAGTATATCTTGCTTTTATGGGAATAAGCTGAAGATATGTTCATTCTGAATGACTTTTGTGTAATTGATAAACCGTAAGAGATATACAAAAACTTACTAAACAAAAATTATAGCTCTCATTAAAACACGCAATTATATCCTACACCTTTTTTATGTAGTTACAAGCGTTTCCTAGGTATTCTTTGTTATGGGTTTCAATTTTAAACTATTAATAATCTGTTCTCAAGCAGTAAGTCAAATTTAGTTTCATACCTCTTTTGTTTTACACCTAGTCACACAAAGAGAACCGAATTTGAATTATTTCATATAGCGATAGGTTTTAAAAGATTTGAATATCGCGTTAGCTTAGTTTATTTCCTTATTCCCCTTCTGCTTACAAGGAAGCAAGTAATAGGACAGTCATTTCTGCTAATGTTTATCTCGAGTATCATGATCTAAATAAACGAACAATCTTTGTAAGAGTAGTTGTTTGCAGAACAGGTAGAGAAAGTCATGTGAATGGAACAAATACAATTTTTGCTATTGCCGTATCTCTCTGTTACAAAAGTTAGATTAGGAAACACCATATATTTCTCCCGCAAAGCAAATTTAAATTATTTGTGTGTTAATTTTGTCAATTGTCAAGATCAATCTGCACTGTCAGTGTGCCAAAATTTCGTCCCACAGGAGTTCGTTTACATACCAGTAAATCTATTGATATTGGGCCGTCACTTTTGTTCTTAAAAGTGACAGCCTTTCTGAGTTGGATTTGAACTCACAACCTGGTGATCAGAATGCAGAACCTAACCAAATGAGCCACCTAGTATGTCAGTTTCACACTTAACACATCACTTACGGCGTATGAAATAACTAATTCCTTTTATTTTCTCTACACGTACTATGCACATAGTGTATAGAGAAGGTATTGCAATGCACCCAAAAATTGATACCGAGATTCCACCGGAAATATATGTTTTAGGGTCCTCAGTATCCAAAAAATTAGAAAAAGGTCCATATATCTGTGAACACGATAACTCAAAAACAAAAAACCGTGAAATACCAAATTTATACTTAAGTTTAGTATCTTACAGGAATGCGACTTCCTGGAAAAATCGCCCTACCCCAAACTACCCTTTACATGGGAAAAAAATCGAAAATGTTGAACTTTTCAAAATGGCTCAAACGATTTTGATTAAAATACCGTACATTAAAGATATTTGTATAGCAAATAAAATGTATGTCTTGAATTTCCTGGGAATAACCTCTGAAGATCTCTTTATTTTGAATCAATTTTGCGTAAATGGTAAACCTTAAGAGATAGTCAGAACTTATTATACA
Source organism: Hymenopus coronatus (assembly GCA_030762935.1). Taxonomy (NCBI): domain Eukaryota; kingdom Metazoa; phylum Arthropoda; class Insecta; order Mantodea; family Hymenopodidae; genus Hymenopus; species Hymenopus coronatus. The sequence goes on from CM060891.1 coordinate 24,046,698, forward strand.
AAAAAATGTAAATCACGTTAAGACTCACAATTTATGTCGTATACTTTTTTTTGTTGGTAGAATTGGCCATTTCTGAGATATTCCTTGTTATTTATTTCAGATTCAAAATACTTTCACACGGAAAGTTGTAAACTTCTCTGCATAGAAACGGATTTCAACCATATGGCAACCAGCTTTTAAGAGATTTCAAATTTGTTTTAGCCTAGTGTATTCCGTTATTTTTCTTCTATGTACAAGGAAGCAAGTAATAAGACAATTTCTGCTAATAATTATCTTGATTATCATAAAACAGAAGAATATGTAGAGAAAGTCATGGGAATGGAACACATAAGTTTTTTTATGTTATCGACCTCCCCGTGTTCTTCATTCCTTTGAATTTACAGATCAAATTTCAGCAAGAGTGTCGAGTTTTCAGTCGCTGATGGCGCTAACAACAGGGTCTCGGCCGTGGTTATCGTTAACCATAATTTTGTTCCTCAAAATTGATGTCGTTACGGCGTTACAGAATACCAAATAGCGCATAGCAACTATTTAGCGAGTTTAATACGTCCAGAAAAGGTGTGATTGTCATGTTGTTTGACTAGCTGGAATTCTTAAAACCTACTTTTAATAACGTATAGGTACATCCTGTAATGAAACAAAACTTAATTTATCTTGCAGTTCATGTCGGTAATATCTTTCATGATAAACGCGTTTCCAAAGCCTACACTTCTAAATCTTATCAATTGAATTAAGATGAAGTAACGGTGGAATGCGATGGCGGGGGAAACCGGGGAACCAGGAGAAAACCCACACCGGCGCCACTTTGTCCACCACAAATCCCACATGCGGCGCCTGGGATCGAACCCGGGCCGTCTAGGTGAGAGGCGAGTGGTCTAACACACCCTACAACTATGTAGGCTAAGTATCTCTCAGATGTATGTCACTTGTTTCTTGAAGTTTCTAGTTTTCCTTCATCTTAGAATAGAGCTATTCCAAAGAAAGAAGACAGACAAGGTTCAGGAAGGAGAGCTCCCGCTATATAGGACATCTTTTAGCAGTTGAAGAAAGATACTCGACACTAGAGACACGTCATGCCATAAAAAACTTCTTGTTTCGTGGGAAAGTTTCGTTCGTCAGCTGTTTTAAAGTAACAAGCACTCTGTGATATCTGCCAAGGGAGTTAAATGTGTAGCGACTTTCTTTCTAAAAGTTTACTCTGCGTAAAAAGTAAAAGTGGTGTAGTACTGGCTGGTTGGTAATACTGTTTGCGGTTTCGAATCCTGACAATGCTGATTTTGTTTTCTCTACGTCACACTAAGTACGGAGGTAGAGAAGGCACTGCTGCATACGTTTTCGATAAAAAAACATGCCTGATGTGTTCCATTCACATGGCTTTCTCTAGATGTTCCGCAAACAAACCTTTTATTCAAAATATTTATTTATCTTTTAGCTACATCATAAAAGTTATCAAAATTGTTTCCTTGTAAGTAGAAGGGAAATAAGCCAATGTACAGGCTAAAGCGATAGTAAAGTCCTTTAAAAGACGTTTGCTATGTGAAACAAAGTGCCTTAAAATTGATACAAACAATCCGGAATATTTCGAAAATGTTTAACTCTTCAAAAAAAAAAAAAAAAAATTGTATATAATATTAATTGTGTATTTTGATGAGATCTACATTTTTTGTGTAGTAAGTTTTTGTCTCTCTTACGGTTTGCCAGTTATACAAAAATCATCCAGAATGAAGAGGTCTTTAGAGGCTATTTTCAGAAAATTGAAGATATACATTTCATTTGCCATAAAAATATCTTAAAATATTTTAATAAACAAATTCAGCAATAAAACATTAGATTCCATGTAAAGGATAGTTGGGGGGAGGTTTCTTGAAAATCTTAGTGTCGCACTCTTGGAAGATACCCAACACTTGATATTTAAGTTCAGCATTATTCGAGGTTGTGACACGAAGATTTTGAGGAAAGTCCTCACCTCCATCTACCCTTTTACATGTACACATTTTCAAATTTTTGATTTTATCAAAAAACCGTAAGATATAGACAAACGCTTACTACACGAAAAATCTGATGTGTACCATTCACACGACTTTCTCTATATCCCTGCAACAAATTATTCTTAAAAAACTTATACTTCTATTAACTTCATGCTAATCAGTAAAACATTAGCAGAAATAGCCATATTACTTGCTTCCTTGTAAGTAGAGGTGAAATAAGGGAGTACCATAGGTTAAAGTGATAATCAACAGCTGGTTGTTATGTCACTGTAGTTCCTTTGTTTGTATGGGCAGCAATTGACAAATTCCTGTATGAGAAATGTATAAGTTTTTCATAGCAGAAACCAAAAATAAGGAATGTCACAAAAACGACGAACTCCACGAAAAAATCTATATAATATAAATTGTGTGTTTTAACGTGCTCTACATTTTTTGTGTAGTAAGTTTTTGTCCATCTCTTACGGTTTAGCAGTTATTCAAAATTTAATAAAATTCATCCTGAATAAACTGCTCTTCAGAGGCTATTCCCAGAAAATTCAAAATATATATTTTATTGTCAGGTAAATATCTTCAATATACGGAATTTTAATCAAAATCGTTAGAGCCATTTTTGAGAAAATCAAAATTTTCGAGAAAAGTGCCATGTAAAGGGTAGTTTGGGGTTGGGGGATTTTTCTGAAAGTCTTCGTGTCGCATCCCTGGAAGATACCAAGTTTGGTATTTTACCGACTTTTCGTTTTTGAGTTATCGTGTTCACAGACACACGGACACACACACACACACAGACCTTTTTCTGAAAATAATTTTTTAGACACTATACACTATACACTATGTAAATAGTATAGAGAAAGTAAAAATGATCTCGTTAAAACTCCCTCAGTGCTCTGGCTTCTCACCTAGAGGTTTCGGGTTCGATTCCTGCCTGGGGTGGTGAATTTTTCATTAACTAGAATCATTCTCTATCCCTCACAGAGTGGGAGTATGCTGTGAGAGTGAATGCGTTTTTAATAGTAAATATTGAAAAAAAGTAATGTTCAACAAGTTCAGCGTGAAAACACTAAACACGGGGGCTAAAAATCTTATTTACATTGACTTCAAGCTTCGCATAAAACGTAAATACCGAGCAGGTAACGTCTGTGGCCCGCATTGGGGAGATTCCGGGTTTAAATCCCGTGGGCCGACCAATCTGGTTAGGGGTTTTTCATAGTTTCCTTCAGCCGCAAAAGGAAAAAGTCTGATGTGTTCCATTCACATGACTTTCTCTACATCTCTGCAACAAATTATTATTAAAAAGCTTATGCTTCTATTTACTTCGTTTTAATTGAGAAAAAAAAATAGCAGAAATAGTATTATTACTTGCTTCCTTGTAAGTAGAAGCAAAATAAGGGAGTACCATAGGTTAAAGTGATAGTGAAAAGCTGGTTGCTGTGTGACTAGTTCCTTTGTTTGTATGGACAGGTGTTGAGAAAAATATAAGTTTTTAAAGCTGAAATCAAAAACAAGGAGTATCTCAAAAACGATCAAATCATAGAGAAAAATGTATATAACACAAATTGTATGATTTAACGTGCTCTACATTTTTTGTGTGGTAGGTTTTTGCCATCTCTTACGGTTTAGCAGTTATGCAAAATTCCGTAAAATTCATCCAGAATAAATCAGTCTTCAGAGGCTATTCCCAGAAGATTCAAGCTATGCATTTTATTTGTAAGGTAAATATGTTTAATATACGATATTTTAATCAAAATCGTTAGAGCCATTTTTGAGAAAATAAAATTTTTCGAAAAAAGTTCCATGTAAAGAGTAGTTGGGGTGAGGAGATTTTCTTCAAAATCTTCGTGTCACATCCTTGGAAGATACCAAAGCTAAATACCTTTTTCTGAAAATGATTTTTTTTTTATTCAGTGAATCCTAAAATATGTATTTCCGATGAAATCTCGATATCGAATTTTTGGGTGGAATACAATACTTCCTCTATACACTATGCACATAGTACGTATAGAGAAAGTAAAAATCAAATATCTGAATATTTTGTTGTTAAACAACATATATTTTCTTTTAAGAGTGCCGTTCCCCATGGCCACGCTCGCTAAAGCGTCTCGCTTTGGTGCTTCGTGGGCAGGGGATCGTGGGTTCGAGTCCCGCCTTGGGCATGGATGTTATATGTTTGTGCAATGTGTATATGTTTGTAAAAGAAACAGTAAAACCAGTAATCAGTAAAACCTACGGGGGGAAATGTAAATAGGGATACAGTACCGGAGTCCTGATCAGACTCCGTTACTGTTTTATAAAAAAAAAAAAAAAAAAAGAGTAAACATTTTGGTTCTTCTTTAGTCAGCATATTCGTACCGTTAGTTTTTCCAATTCATACGAATTCCTAGATCAAATAACAGAGCAGTCGTTTATTACAGTTCGTAGCAGCTTCAGCGTTTTTCTTTTCTTTTTTCTTAGCGTGGTTTTAATTATTCTGCAGGAAGGGTTGATTACGAAAGAAAGAATAGAGTTTGGATGCAAGAGGACGATAGTTAAAAGATTAAATGAACCGTTGAAACAAAAAGGGGCTAAGCGCCTGAAGGCTCAAATAGTTAACGAAAGGAGTCGTATTTCGCACCCTAATTTTATTTTATCTATTATGTACAAATAATAAGTAGAGGAAGTATTGCATTCTGTCCTAAAATTGTGGAGATTTCAACAGAGACACGTGCTTGGAGGCCCCCTTACCCTTTTTCTGGCCGCCTGAAGCAGTTTAGAAAAAAGTGTATGCGTCTGTAACACATAATTCAAAACGAAGAATCCTATAAATACCAAACTTCTATTTATATTTAGTATCCCTCAAAGATGCAGCACAACGTTTTTAACCAAATCCTCCCCTTCCAAATTACCGTACATTTTTCGATTTTTTTTATCAACAATGGCTTTAATAATTTTGACTAAAATACCATATGTTTTAAGGTATTTACATTACACATGAAATATATGAGTACGTATAAGTTGAATTTCTGGAAATAACCTGTGTTGGCGTCTTCATTCGGAAATAATTTTGTATAATTTTGTGTAACTCATAAAATAAGAGAGAGCTTACTACATAAACTTTGTTCATCTTTTTAAAGTGTCCAGTTTGTTTCAAATATTTTTTGTGGAAAGCCTGCAATTTATTATTGTTTTGAATTTTTACTTTCTGTAGCACGTATGTACAGCGTTCGTAGTAGGTAGAGAAGGTAATAATATTTTGAGGATCACCGACCCCCAAAAACATTCTTAGAAAAAGGTCAGTGTGTGTGCGTCTGTGGACAGCATAACTCAAACATGAAAATTCGGTTAAATACCAAACTTGGTATTTAAATTAAGTATCTTCCAAGGAGGCGCCACGAGGATTTTTGAGAAAAATTCCCCCTCTTCAAAGTACCCTTTACATGTAAATATTTTCTAAACTTTTGTTTTTCACAAAAATGGGTATAACGACTTTCATTAAAATATTAAAGATATTTACATGACAAAAAAAAAAAAATGCATTTCTTGAACTGTCTGGGAATAGGCTCTGAAGACTTCTTCAATCTGGACGACTTTTGTATAAGTGGTATATCGTAAGATATAGACGAAAGCTTACAACACAAAATGTATACCTACAATGGACTTGACATTTCGGAGATTTGATATTGGTTTCAGTTTGAAAACGCTTACTTTTCTCAAACGGAAATTTATCAACTCCTGGCCATGCAAAGAAGCGGATTTCAATCACATTGCAACCAGTTTTTAAAAGATTTGACTATCCCTTTTGCATACTGTGTTCCCTTATTTCTCTACTATTTACAAGGAAGCAAGTAATAAGATAATTTGTGCTAAGTTTATCTCGATTAACACGAGTAGATAGAATAAGTTTTTCAACAATACTTTTTACAGATGTAGAGAAAGACATGTGAATGGAATACCTGTTTTTTTTACTTTCTCTACACGTACTATGTACATAGTATAGAGAAAGCATTGTATTGCACCCAAAAATTCGATACCGAAATTTCACCGGAAATATATGTTTTGGGTCCCCCTGAATCAAAAAAAAAAAAAAGTATTTTTGGAACAAGGTCCGTGTCTGTGCGTGTGTCAATTTGTCAATTCCTGTCCGTACAAACACAGGAACTTCAGTCACATAGCAACCAGCTTTTGGCTTTCACTCTAACCTATGGTACTCCCTTATTTCGCTTCTGCTTACAAGGAAGCAAGTAATAAGACTATTATTTAGTTAATGATAGTATGGAATTACAAGGCCACTATAACCATATTTGACTATTGCTTTGGTTTATGTATTTCTGTTGTGACTATCTACAAGTAAATGTGAAATAAAACTTACTTCTGCAAACTTTTATCTCGTCAAAACCAACTAGCTAGAAACAGCAAGTTCAGTTCCCTCACACCATCTCAGTGGTATGTTGATCAGGGGTTTTCAGTTTTTACTTTCTCTACACGTAGTATGTACATAAGTATAGAGAAGGTATTGCATTCCACTCAAAAATTACATACCGAGATTTCACCTGAAACACATGTTTTGGGTCTGTGTCTGTGGACAGCATAGCTCAAAACCGAAAAGACCATTGAATACCAAACTTGGTATTTAACTTTGGTATCTTCTAAGGGTGCGACACGAAGATTTTCATGAAAATCCCCCCACCCCCAACTACCCTTTACATGGAACTCTTTTCGAAAATTTTGATTTTCTTAAAAATGGCTCTAACGATTTTGATTCAAATATCGTATATTGAAGATATTTACTTGACAAATAAAATGTATATCTTGAATTTTCTGAAAATAGCCTCTGAAGATTACATTACTTTATTCTGGATTAATTTTACGGAATTTTGCGTAACTGCTAAACCGTAAGAGATGGACAAAAACTTACCACACAAACAATGTAGAGCACGTTAAAACGCAATTTATGTAATATACATTTTTTTTTCGTGGAGTTGATCTTTTTTGCTTTCGCTTTTGACTATCACTTTAACCTATGGTACTCCCTTATTTCGCTTCTACTTACAAGGAAGCAAGTAATAAGACTATCTATGCTAATTTTTCTCGATTATCATGAAGTAAATAGAAGCATACGTTTTTTTAACAATAATTTGTTACAGAGATGTAGAGAAAGTCATGGGAATGTAACACATCAGATTTTTTTAGTTGATCACTATGTGCACATGGTGACGATTGATGAATTCATCGCCCATAGATGGCATTATAGGAGAAATCACTTGTCTACGTGATAGTTAACGAATTTACCCAGGGGACTTTTCTTCTAAGGTAGAAAAAGAAACCTTTGTTAAAATAAATAATTGCGAGGTCTTTTACGAGGTTTAGATGAAATAGTAAACTCTTCTAGTCATAGTCAAGTTACCCAGGGTGTTACCATTTGAATATGCTTGGAAATGTTACTGTTTTATCAATTTCGTCAGAATAATTAAAGTAAATGGTAATAGGTAGAGAAAGCGTTGTGCATATTACATCCCTATGATTATTAATATTATTATTTATTATTAGTAATTTATTAATTTAACGTTTTGTAATAGAATATTATGGCAGTTCATCAGATGTAAAAGCTTAAACATTGCTCTTCAATACACGGAAACAAAAAATTATGTACTTCTTAAAACCATAGTGCAAAAATCGTCTAATCTAGCACTGTTTGAATTTTACATTTCACAGCGTTAGCACTGGAGGGGTGCAGGGAGGAAAGGAGGGGCATAGCCCGACAATACAGACAATTAAATTATAAAAGCACAGAGATAGGATATTGATTGCTGTTTAATTTGCTTTTTACAGACGATTTTCATTTAGTTGAACCTTTGCAACGTCTGTTGTGTATATTTTGTCCTGACCTACATATTTTTAATAAAATACTTCACTGTTTGTCGATGAAATAAATACTACTTGAATACGATGAAATTGAATGAGCTTTTATAAAAATAGTCGAATAATCTGATGTGTTCAATTTATATGTCTCTCTGTACATCTCTCTAACAAATTATTGTTAAAAAGCTCATTCTTCCATTTCATGCCAATCGAGATAAATATTAGCAGAAATGGTCTTATTACTTGCTTCCTTGGAAGAGAACTAGGTAAAGCGATGGTCAAGATTTTTAAAAGCTTTTGTTTATTACTTAGGTTTGCCTGTTATGCAACAGAGACTGTTTCCAAAAATTGAAAATATACATTTTATTTGCCACGTAAGATATGTTTAATATGCGGTATTTTAATCAAAATCCTTAGAGCTATTTTTGAGAAAATCCAAATGTTCGATCTTTTTTTCATCTAAAGTATAGTTTGGGGTGGGGAGATTTTTCTCAAAATCTTCTGTCGTAAACTTAAATACCAACTTTTTACCGACTTTTCATGTTTGAGTTATCATGTTTTCAGACACACACACACATACATATAAATTTAAAAAAAAAAATTATACAGGGAACCTAAAACGTGTGTATCCGATGAAATTTTGATAGGTATCGAGTTTTGGGGTGAAATGCAATACATTCTCTACCCATTTACTAAGTAAATAAAAGTTAAATTGGGCAGAGAAAGTCCCGTGGATGTAATGAGGTATAATTTTTTAACTAGTCGAGAAATTACTACCCGAAATAAATGGTTTTCTGGGTGCAGTACACAAATACAGTGTGTTTAAAATGATTTTTGGGAGTTTAAAGATATATTTTTTCTCTGCGATATACAATTTAATTTTGAAGCTTATCCTCAAATGGAGAATTATGCTACATTCCCAATGAGATGCAAGCGCAGACGTAATGTAGCATAAGCGCAAACGCACGGAATCGTAAGCGCAACACAGGTTGTCACGGGTTTCTAGATCCGCAAGTTACACGCGAATGTCTTCCAAGCGCTCCGCGTTACGAACTGTATAACAAACCAACAATACCACATAAGAAAATTCACTCAATCTTTTACAAAATAAATAATTACATGCTAACAACGCACGCGGCAGTGACGTCATAACAATTTCTCATTCAAAATTATTGATATAGTAGTACAAGCATAGAGATTGTAGTAAGTAATAAAGCTATACATTTAGTGAACTAAGATTTATGAGAACCAATAAATCTATACACAGATGATCAAATTAATCACATTAAATCAAAGAAGGATTCGCAAGGAGACTGTCAGAACCTCTTGAGGGAGATTAGAGATGGGGCGGCACGGCCAAATAGAAGAGCATGCATGTACAGCAGGCCCTGCAAAATCGTGCAGTGCGATCGTTTGTTTCTGAATTCATAGGCAATGCATAGAGAAAAGAAGCAGAATTCTTCCTCTTTGCATGCAACGCAAGGATAAAGTATGGAGTTTGCAAACTCTTGCTTTGCATTGCATTGCATTGCATTGTGTTGCGTCTTGCGTGTTTGTATGTGAATGCTTACATTAAATTATATGAGTCCAAACTCTTGCGCTTGCATTTCATGGCCACTCCCATATAAAAAGCTTTTAGTGACATGGTATTCGTGAAACACAATCCAATAGCTACAGCTCGGCGGCCGTTTATATTAAGATTTGGTCTTAACGCTTCTCCTGGTGACAAATTCATAAATGGAGCAATCACATCCAAATGGCATTAGTGTTCATGTAAAAGAAGGAGCTCCAGATGTCCGCATGTGCCAGATTGGAATGTGGAGAGTCCATAATGGCTTTCAAGTCCAGTCCTAAAAATTTGTGCGGCGGGTGAGTGGAGAACTAGCAGTTCCAAAGACGTTAAAGGCGTTAAGAAAACCGCTACCAGCAGACCTATCTGAGTTGAGATGGAGGATTGGTGTAGGATCAGTTATAGCAGACGTGCTAACGCCAGTGTGAAGAGAAATGATTATCAGCTGGGTGTTTGCTCTGTCACAAATGGATTGCCTTGTAGTTTAATTTTGGTAACTTCTTCAGTTTACATAAGCTGTGATTAGATCCCGGATTTTCATGTAGTATAAAACTCTAAAATATACACATATAGTAAAATATGTAATGGCATATGTAATATCAAATAAATGTGATTAATTAAAATAAAATTAAATGTCCATACTTTAAATAAAAATTGATGTATTCACTCACTGGTCATTCCTTGTAGCACCACATTTATTGCGTAATCCACACTTATTATTTTACATTGGTATTCATAAATTTCACTTCGACAGAAATTTTCACACCTAAAATTGTACGCTAAACAAGCAGGAGCAAAACAACACAAGTCTTCATAAATATAACTGAAGAAACCAAGAATGAGTATGTAAAAGATGTATTATTTCCTAGCACAGTGCACAATAAGAATAATTAATATTTTCTGCTGTAAATGGCATTCTTCTGTCCGATAAAATGTTGTGGTATGAAGAAAACGACCTTTCTATGGCACTGGTCTATACTTAAAAAAGTATTTTTCCTGGTGATATGCTCTTAACCATTCAGGATCTTGCGTCCAGTGTGGAAAATAAAATAGCTGGCTTTCTTTAATTACATTCTGAGGCTTTTTGAGAAACATTGACTCTAACGGTTTATTGTCATTTTAAAGAAAGAAGTATATAAGCAGGCATAGAAGGAAATACAATATACAAAATATAATCAATAATGTAGGAAAACAAATGGATAAATATTTATTTTCTATAAGATTGTGCTATATATATAATATGCATGCTTCAAATCGTAGACATTTTCCGTTTGCGTGTGTCAACTATAAAGTATTAGACATAAGAATCTGGGGCTACGTAAGACAAGAACTCGGTTTTGGGTTCCGAAGCGCACACAGTTATGAACACGCAGAGCAGTCAGCGGTATAAAGAGACGTAGTGGGGAGGGGTTTATAACTTAAACATGCACACGTTGAGGTATAATATGTTCTTAAAGTAGCTCATTACTGTATTGACATTATATGCATTGTTTTTTACTTTCTCTACACTTACTATGTACATAGTGTACAGAGAAGGTATTGTAATGCACCCAAAAATTCGATACCGAGCTTTCACCGGAAATATATGTTTTGGGTCCCCCCGAATCAAAAAAAAACATTTTTGGAAAAAGGTCCGTGTGTGTGTGTGGACAGCATAGCTCAAAAACGAAAAGACCGTTAAATACCAAACTTGGTATTTAAGTCTGGTATCTTCCAAGGATGCGACACGAAGATTTTCAAGAAAATCCCCCACCCCCAACTACCCTTTACATGGAACTTTTTTCAAAAATTTTGATTTTCTCAAAAATGGCTCTAACGATTTTGATTAAAATATCGTATATTAAAGATATTTACCTGACAAATAATATGTTTATCTTGAATTTTCTGGGAATAGCCTCTGAAGACTACTTTATTCTGGAGGAATTTTGCATAACTGCTAAACCGTAAGAAATGGACAAAAACTGACTACACAAAAAATGTAGAGCACATTTAAACACACAATTTATGCTATATAACTTTTTTTCGAGGAGTTGATCGTTTTTGAGATATTCCTTGTTTTTGGTTTCAGCTTTGAAAAACTTGTACTTTTCTCATACAGGAATTTGTCAACTCGTGTCCATACAAACAGAGGAACTTCAGTCACATAGCAACCAGCTTTTGAATGTCACTTTAACCTATGATACTCCCTTATTTCGCTTCTACTTACAAGGAAGCAAGTAATAAGACTATTTCTGCTAATTTTTTCTCGATTAGCATGAAATAAATAGAAGAATAAGCTTATTAACAATAATTTGTTACACAGAAGTAGAGCAAGTCATGGGAATGGAACACATCAGCTTTTTGTTTTTTGTTTTATTGCTTCATTTATTTAGCCCCCTTCAACATCTACGGCCTTATAGGGGCTTTGCATTAGAAACAACTCGTGTGTAGGTTCGATACCTTGGGTTTAAACAGTTTTTTCCTCAAACACACACATTCACTGTGGGGAATAGGGAATTTCTGTTTGAAGAAAAGTTCCCCGCTCCAGGTCACTCCACGTACCTGTTGTGGTGACTTCTGCTATGGTGGCTGCCTCGGCTTTGCTCAATCTCTGCTGACGTCGGCCGGCAGGCATAAAATTTGACTCACTCAGGCTGGAGTGACAACGGGGGTAGTTAGGAGTTATACGTCTAAATATTATATCACACTTTAATTTTGACATCTTAATTTATTCGTGACTAGAATTGTTCAACTATTCCGACAAGCACTTTGCCTCACATACTAAGTTACTCTCATTTCTATCACTTCCTGTAACTTTCTATCTTCGACGACTGAACTTAACTTTGTAGAATTAATAAATTAACATCACGTGGTGCCTTCAAGCTGTTACTTATATAGTAACATATGGTGTCTTGGCTCATTCATTTCAATTGGTCAGAAAGACCACGAACTTGGCGTCTATGTGTCCCATAATGCATTTCTCCTTGCCCATAATACATAATAAACAGCACATAACTACCTCAATACAATGAAGAAAAACACATTTCTTAAACATTTAAAACTTTCCCAAATCGCTTTCACTTATTACTCTGTTACACGCACATGCATAAAGGAGTACATGACATACCAGCTTCAAGAATCTCTCTTTATGCAGCGACCTAGTTTCGTAAACAGCCTAAGATGTGCTTGTTTCAAGTTTAGCTTTCTACACATATTAAGAAATGTTTTATTTGTATATTAAATAATAATCAATAACTAATAATAATAATAATAATAATAATAGTAATAACAAGGCCAACTAACGGTCTCAAATTTTCTTTGAGTGTTCAATGGTGTACATATTAGCAGGAACTGAATGAGGCCAGGCAATGAGAACATGTGCACCATGTTTCGAAACGGGCTGTAGACACCACGCCTACTCTATTAGGTCATTGTTAAACTCTTTTGTGCACCGGCAACTTCGTGACCCCGAACCGAGCTCTAATTATGCTTCATAATAGTAATTATGTGTGCATTGCAGTGAATATATAAACGTTTAAGACAATTATAGTCATTTGTTCACAACCTGTAGTTTCCAACCTCCTTAAATAGTACTTGAGTTCACTTACCCACAACCGTATAGTCTCCTTTATGACCTTGATTTAGTAATTCTCTTAAGACTGATTTGAAGTTAACGCTGTTCACCAAATATCAGAAACCGGTGCTGGGCAGAACTGCTCGTTTGGTCAGTTCAAAGCGGGGACTTCAAGGAAGCCGACCCAACGTGACCAGAATACTATTAGTGAAGATATTCTTGTCATGTCCTGTCATCTCTGCGGAAGTATACACAAGGCACGTAGCCAATACCAGGAAGCATCCCAGAAAGGGACATTTGCCTGCCGATAGATGACCGAGGTCGTCAAAGGATTCCTTCAACATCAAATTGGAAACCTGTCTCTTCTGAGATCAGTGTGGAAACAAGGGATGGAGTTAGCTTCATGTGCACCAGCGATGTTGCAATTGGCAACTTTATAATCTGTCGCATTTGGAGCGGCACTGGGTTCTTATCCCGGGTGCACGTTATGGTTATAAGAATGGTGTAGGTTTGTGGTTGGCTTTGCTCAGGGTTTTTATTAACATGGAAACTCTCTCAGCTAGTGGTGAGACACAAGTGTTTTATTAATTCAGTCTGACCCTTTTCCGCCTTAGAACACACGCGTATATTTTTTAATTTTCTACTGTCACACTTGACTCGCCCGCGAATGTTATGTTTATTAATGTTGAGGCCGCGACTTATGATCGGTCTTAAAATCATTTACTTCCGTCACAAATAAGGATTACACCACGCGCTCAAATACCACATCTTGGTCGTGCGGGGTTTCTTCGTCAAGTGCCTTAAAGTGTTGCCTGACCAGCGGAAAACATTGTTTTACTATCCCGTAGGTTCCCTCGGGCAGGGCATATTCACCCCTTCCCTCGGTTCAAAGCACGGCAGGTAACGGGATCTTGTACCCCGAGCTCGTGACTTATACGTGTCAAAAGTCTTTCTACCCTTCCCATTTTCATTGTGCATTTATATTTTCTCTTTTAAGAAAATACTTTTGCCCCGGGACAATACATGTACTGTCTCACATTTTAAAATTAAGACCCGCTTTGTTACAAAATAACTCCGGATATTTACCTAAAAGTGAAAGAAGGATTGTATCCAAAAATTCAATGTTGAGAATTCACCGAAAGTATGTGTTCCAGTGCGTGTTTAAAAACGAGCACTTTCTTAAATACCAAATCTTGGAGTTTAAGTACCAATTTCTTCTATGGATGATTTTCAAGAAAATCTTTCTTTCTCCATTATATTCAATGAATAATTAAAACGATTATTCCCTCAAACTTTAAAACAAAGTATTGAAGGTAAAATGACAAAAAGAATAAAGATGATTGAGCAGGTCTCCAGTTTCGGATACTTTGGATGAGAGATCTCAAATTTAAGAAATAGTGATATCGAAAATAAACACATTTATAAAGTTAAATGGTCTAAAGTTTTACAGGACTACCAACGATACTTTATGGTGCTGAGAATTGGACATTAACAAAAATACAAATTAGGGATGTTGAAACATTAGAAATAAAATTATCAAGTTCTATTGGTAAAATTCCTTTTCGTGATTGTTTTACATTTAAAGATAGCTTAGGATTTATTATTCTATTTATTGTTTTATCCCTGTTAACTCTAAAAGAATCTTATACTCTAGGAGATTCATCGACATCATGAGAGAACTAAATATGACCAACATTTTAGGAAACAATGACATGAACGTCTATATAGAATGTATTCCACCAACAAACATTTACAAATATAAGCCAAGAGAGAAAATAGAAGTCGGAAAACCGAGAAAACTTTGGAAAGACCAGTTGTAATTTGAAGTCGGAAGGAGCCAAAATACCCAAATTTGATGATGATCTCTTCAAACCAGTTACATAGAACTTTTTTCGAAAATTTTGATTTTCTCAAAAATGGTTCTAACGATTTTGATTAAAATTTCGTATTAAAGATATTTACCTGACAAATAAAATGTATATTTTTAATTTTCTGGGAATAGCCTCTGAAGACTACTTTATTCTGGGTCAATTTTACGGAATTTTGCATAACTGCTAAACCGTAAGAGACGGACAAAAACTTACCCCACAACACATGCAGAGCACTTTAAAACACACAATTTACGTTATATAAATTTTTTTCGTGGAGTTGATTGTTTTTGAGATATACCTTGTTTTTTGGTTTCAGCTTTCAAAAACATACTTTTCACATACAGGAATTTAACAATCTGTCCATACAAACAAAGGAGCTTCAGTCACATAGCAAGCAGCTTTTGACTATCACTTTAACCTACGGTTGTCCCTTATTTCGCTTCTCCTTACAAGGAAGCAAGTAATAAGACTATTTCTGCTAATTCTTTCTCGATTAGTAAATAGAAGCATAAGCTTTTTAATAATATGTTTTTGCAGATATGTAGAGAAAGTCATGTGAATGGAACACATCAGATTTTTTTTTTGTGTTATTCACTCATGTTTTACTGCAAATATATTTATAGGGGAGTAGTTTGACCAACCACATACATTGTCACATAACTTTATTGTTTTACTGATGAGCCAAAATAAGCTTTTAAAAATTTTAATGTGTTCTATTCACACAACTTTCTTTATAAACTTTGTTATAAAGGATTATTCCTTTATCTACATCATGATAATCGAGATACACGGTAGCAGAAATGGTTGTATTAACTCCTTCTAAGTAGAAGGGAAATAAGACAATACTCTAGGCTAAAGCTACAGTCAAATCACCAGTCGCTATGTGAGCAATTGAAGTTCGCTTTGCACGGGCAGCGATAAAACAAAAGCGAGATGAAACGAAAATTGACCTCACGTTTGAGAAAAGTTAACGTAATTTAAAATGTAAACCAATAACAAGGAATATCTTGGAAACGTCAACTGTACATAAAAGTGTATAAACGTTGTGAGTTTTTGTCTATCTCTTACGGTTTATCCGTCATGCAATATTCAGCAAAGTTCCTCCAGAATGAAGAGGTCTCAGAGGCTATTCCCAGAACATTGAAGATATGCATTTTATTTGTCAGGTAAATACCTATAATATACGGCATTTAATCAAAAGCGTTATAAACAATTTTGAGAAAAGCAAACATTTCAAAGAAATTGGTGATGGAAAAGGTAGTCTGGATTTTGGGGAATTTTCTTGAAAATTAGGGGAAAAGAAAAATGAACCGCTCCAGCTAGGAATCTAACTTGGGATCTCTGGATGAGAAGTCGGCTTGTTGACCCCTCGGTCACAGAAATAGTCTTTTTGAGTTTTGCCCTTCACACACCTAACATTGATTTTTTTTTAAAAAATATAATAGGGTCTTTAAATATAGGGTCTTCGATATCGAAAGTTTAGGTGGAGTGCGATAATTTTTCTAACCACTAGGTACGTAGTAGAGAAAAAACATCTGATGTGCTCCATTCACGTGACTTTCTTTATATCTCTGTAAATTATTCTTGTAAATAAGCTTATCTTTTATTTATTTCATGCTAATCGAGAAAAAATTAGCAGAAATAGACTTACGCTTGCTTCCTTCTAAGTAGAAGCGAAATAAAGAAGTACCATAAGTTAAAGTGTTGGTCAAAGGCTGGTTGCTACGTGACTGAAGTTCCTTTGTTTGTATGGACACAAGTTCACAAAGTCCTGTATGAGAAAATTATAAGTTTTTTATAGCTGAAACCAAAAACAAGGAATATCTCAAAAACAATCACCTCCACTAAAAAAATGTAAATAACATAAATTGTGTGTTTTTAAGCGGTCTACATTTGTTGTGTGGTAAGTTTTTGTCCATCTCTTACGGTTTAGCAGTTATGCAAAATTCCGTAAAATTGACCCAGAATAAAGTAGTCTTCAGAGGCTATTCCCAGAAAATTCAAAGTATACATTTTATTTGTGAGGTAAATATCTTTAATATCCGATATTTTAATCAAAATCGTTAGAGCCATTTTTTAGAAAATCAAAATTTTCGAAAAAAGTTCCATGTAAAGGGTAGTTTGGGGTTTCGTGTCGCATCCCTGGGAGATACTAAACTTAAATGCCAAGTTTGGTATTTTACCGACTTTTAATTTTTGAGTTATCGTGTTCACACTATGTACATAGTACGTATAGAGAAAGTAAAAATAGTCGGCAAGAGTTATGCATAGTTCTACTGCAGCATCGAACGACGAGGGTTCAATGCCCACATAGTAACCTGCAAATCAATGTAAAAGTGATTAACCCTGTTCTGAATTATCTTAGACCAATCGCAAACAAATGCAACATTCTCTGACATCGAGTTTTATGTGAAAAACGTATAATTTTATTACATTCTTTGTGAACTGGTGGATATATTTCCGCTGCTGAAGATACTTTTTTTTAAATGAAATAGTTTTATTCATGGAGGCTTTTTTACTACTGTGGTTCTTAGCGTTCCATTCTATACTGAGCTTGAAAGACCGGAAATAATATATACCACGGTTGCTTTCTCTATTTTATTCATAGTGCACAGGCACAGAAAATATTGCAGCCATACCAAAAATTCGATACAAAGATTTCACATTCAGGCAAATTTACGTTTTAGGCTCCCCTATATAAAGAAGCAATTTCAGAAAAAGGTTCGCACGCGTGCGTCTGTGTGTCCATGTGTCTGTAAACAGGGTAACTCAAAAATGAAAAGAGGTTAATTACCAAATTACCAAACTTGAAATTTAAGTTCAGCATCTTCCATGGATTCGGAACGAAGATTTTCAA
This sequence comes from Hymenopus coronatus, assembly GCA_030762935.1. NCBI lineage: Eukaryota > Metazoa > Arthropoda > Insecta > Mantodea > Hymenopodidae > Hymenopus > Hymenopus coronatus. Next base: position 24,064,369 of record CM060891.1, read on the forward strand.
GAAACCCCCCCCCCCGCTCCTAACTACCGATTACATGGATACATTTTTAAAAACATTGTATTTACTTAGAAATGGCTAACGATTTTGATTAAAATACCGTATATTAAAGATACTTACATGAAAAGTAAAATGAATATCTTCTTTTCTCAAAAGGGAATTTGTTATTCCTATTTCCTTTTATTTTACTCTGGCCATGTAAAGAGAACCGAATTTAATCACATAGCAACCAGCTTTTAAAAAAAAATGACTATCGCTTTAGCTTAGTGTATTCCCTTATTACCTTCTGTACACGTATTATGTACATAGTGTATAGAGAAGGTATTGTATTGCACCCAAAAATTCGATACCGAGATTTCACCGGAAATACATGTTTTGGGTCCCCCTGAATCCAAAAAAAGCATTTTTGGAAAAAGGTCCGAAGGTGGTATTTAAGTGCATTGGTATTTAACCTTGGTATCTTCCAAGGATGCGAAACGAAGATTTTCAAGAAAGTCCCCACACCCCCAACTACCCTTTACATGGAACTTTTTTCGAAAATTTTGATTTACTCAAAAATGGCTCTAATGATGTTGATTAAAATATCGTATATTAAAGATATTTACCTGACAAATAATATGTATATCTTGAATTTTCTGGGAATAGCCTCTGAAGGCTACTTTATTCAGGATGCATTTTGCATAACTGCTAAACCGTAAGAAATGAAGAAAAACTTATCGCACAATAAATGTAGATGACATTAAAACATATAATTTATGTATATGCATTTTTTTCGAGGAGTTGATCGTTTTTGAGATATTCCTTGTTTTTGGTTTCAGCTTTGAAAAACTTGTACTTTTCTCATACAGGAATTTGTCAACTTGTGTCCATACAAACAAAGGAACTTCGGTCACCTAGTAACCAGCTTTTGACTTCACTGTAACCTATGATAATCCCATATTTCGCTTCTACTTACAAGGAAGCAAGTAATAAGACCATTTCTGCTAATATTTTCTTGATTAGCATGAAGTAAATAGAAGAATAAGCTTATTAACAATAATTTGTTACACAGAAGTAAAGAAAGTCATGTGAATGGAACAGAATTTTCTCTTCTAGGTGTAGGGAACTTGGTAATATGACTATTTTTGCTGATGTTTTGTCTCGATTAGCATGAAGTGGAAAGAAGAATAATTTGGTACAGACTTGACAGATAAGTCATGTCAATGGAGTATCTCAGATTTTTATTCAGGGGGCCTTATAACTTGTAATTGCAGTGAAATTTCAATGGAGATTCCCCTACTTACTATACGTAGTAGAGAAGATATTAAAGATAGCTGGTAGAGAAAGTCGCGTGTGTGAATAACATGTTTTTGCCTACTTTTCTCGCTATTTCTCGGTTGTATCTAAATATTGTTGTCCAGCGTGGAAAACGCTTTGTAGATCCTGGTTATAGAAGTGTGCTTCTGTCTGTTAACCGTCTCTGCTATAATGTCGTGGAATTAAGATCACAAAAGATGAGCGATAATGGCATTTTGGTGAACATCCGAGCACTCGACTACTTCCTTACCACTCTCCTGGGAAACAAATGACACCACTAATGCACTTCTTGCTCTTGACACCTTAGCGTAGTAAACGTTTATGCCAGAAACAGTTACACATCTGTTAAAAGGGGCAGACCTTGCACGTGCACGAGGGATGTCTATAAAAAAGTTAACCCTAGAATATGAGCGAACCGAGCCATGTGGCTCAGGTGTTTTGTCTGGGACTGTCATTCTGGAAGTCCGGGTTCGCTCCCCGTTGACCGCGCACTCTGGCACTGGGTTTTTCCGTGGTTTTCCTGGGTCGCTTAGGCGAATTGTTTTCCTTTCTTTCCTTAATTTCATTTCCCTTCTTCATCGGTCATAGGTGTGACTCCAGGCTTTGCAGGCAGATGACACGGTTGCATGCTCTGAGTAAAACTATCTTCCCCCTGGTTGCGCTGGTTGGGGCTAAGTGCGTTGTAGAGGCATCCTTCCGGCCTCCCTGCCCCCGTATAGCCTCCGTGACGCCCCAGGGCTGGCATCTAGTGAAACTGTTATGGACTTCGGTGCGTCTCTGCGTTTAGCTCCTTCGTTTCCTATGTGCTGGCTTGTGGTTTCCCCTCCTCTTACCCCTTCCTAGGGAGGGGTGATAGGCCGCAATAGATAAGTACTTGGTCGTAGATGCCGAGGTGTCCTCCGCCGTTAACATGCTCATACCGCATACGAGCAAATTTTGGATGTCAAATCAAGGAAAAGGAGGAGGTAGAATACATTGGAGTGTAAAAAAAGACTTATTGAAATAAATAATAACAGTGGTCAGCATTAACCGTGCAAAATGTATTATATCCTAACACTACTACGCCTGTCAGTACAATGGGCAAATCCGAAATTCCAGAAAGCATTCATACGTTCTTAACAATATCCCTCAGTAATAGACATCTGCATTGCTTTGTTTCGCTGATAATTCTGCACTGATAAGTAAATTTCATATGATCAGCGGAAACATATGGAATCAGCCGGACAAAGGATATCGTACGGGTATTAAATTATTATTATTATTATTATAATTATTGAGCATACGTGGGAGAGATATTCAAGGAGTCATGCTAGGAGGAGGGGAAACTTAACCTAGGTTCAGAGAATTAGGATCATTTTTTACAGTGCTTTAAGGTCCCTTTCAAGGTCCTTTGATTTGTTTTAATTATTTTTATGGTCTTTCCTAGAATTTAGACATGCTGAACGATTATTTTGTAGTGTGGGTGTGTTGTTTGAGAACCTTTTTTATTATTTTGCAGTGTTTTCTCAGCTTTTTGAGTGCTTCCAGATCATTTATAACACTTCTTGTGAGGGGTTTTCGGGTGCTAGGACCGATGTTTCGAATGCTTTTAATGGCATTTCATACCATTTGGGGGGTGTTTAGGTCTCTAGATCAGCTAGTTTCACGGTACTTATCAGACATTTTAGCCCTTTTCAACTAATTTCTCGCCATTTTGTGGGTATTTAAGACTCTAAAGCTAGTATTTTAGGCTTTTTCAGACGTTTTTGCGCATACTTTACATTTACAGCGTTTTCTATTGATTTTAGACGTTTTTATAAGCATTTTTGTGAGATTTGGGACTATTTTTCAGTGTTTGTAGTGCTTTTACATACATTTTGCAGGATGTCATGGCATACCATTTGGGGGAGGGTGTTTAGGACTGTAGGACAGGATATTGATGAGACATTTTAGCTCTCTTTCATACATTTGGAATCATTTTGTTGGTATATAGGACTCTGAAACACGCGTTTAGCCCTTTTCAAGTGTTTTGATAGTATTTTGCGGTGTTTTCTAATGTTTTAACACTTTTATAGACATTTTACACATTGTCTATCTCTTACAGTTTACCAGTTATACAACAGTCATTAAGAAAGAAGAGGACTTCAAGGCTATTGTCAGAAAATTCAAACAAAACAAAACAAAATCGTTAGAGCCAGTTTTAAGAAAATACAACTTTTCGAAACATTTGGGATGTAAAAGTTAGTTTTGAGTGGGGGGGGGGAATTTTCTTTAAAATCTTTGGAAGATGGTGAACTTTATTATCAATTTTGGTATGTAACATCAATCAACATTCATTATAAATATTAATAACAAAAACTAATACATTCTGAATTATATATCAACCGGACTTCTTGTTTTTAAGTTATCGTATTCACACACACCCACACACATGGCCATTTTTTCTAAAAATGTGTTATTCAGGGGACCATAAACCGTCTATTTCCGGTGAAATTTCGACATCGAATCTTTGAGTGGAATGAAATACTTTCTCTATAGACTATGCGTATAGTAAGTGTAGATAAATTAAAAATCTGATGTGATCCATTCTCATGGCTTTCTCTACATCTGTGGAAGAAATTATTCTTAAAAAGCTTATGCTTCTATTTACTTCATGCCAATCGAGAAAAAAATAACAGAAAGTCTTATTACTTCTTCCTTGTAAGTAGAAGCGAAACAATGGAGTACTATAGGTTAAAGTGATAGTCAAAAGCTGGTTGCTATGTGACTGAACTTCCTTTGTTTATATGGTCACTAGTTCACAAAGTCCTATATAAGAAATGTATGTTTTTTATAGCTGAAACCAAAAGCAAGGAATATCTCAAAAACAAACAACTTGACGAAAAAAAATGTATATAACATAAATTGTGTGTTTTAAAGTGCTCTACATTTGTTGTGTGGTAAGTTTTTTCCCATCTCTTACAGTTTAGCAGTAATGCAAAATTCCGTAAAATTGACCCAGAATAAAGTAGTCTTCACAGGCTATTCCCAGAAAATTCAAGATATACATTTTATTTGTCAGGTAAATAACTTTAATATACGATATTTTAATCAAAATCGTTAGAGCCATTTTTAAGAAAATCAAAAGTTTCGAAAAAAGTTCATGTAAAGAGTTGTTTGGGGTGGTGGGATTTTTCTCAATCTTCGTGTCGCATCCCTAGAAGATACTAAACTTAAATACCAAGTTTGGTATTTTCCGGACTTTTCGTTTTTGAGTTATCGTGTTCACAGACACGGACACACACACGGACCTTTTTCTGAAAATACTTTTTGGTTACAGGGGACCCTAAAACATATATTTCCGGTGAAATCTCGGTATCGAATTTTTTGGTGGAGTGCAATACCTTCACTATACACTATGTACATAGTACGTATAGAGGTAGTAAAAATTCATCATTCTGCACCGGGTTTGAATCCGCAACGTTGGGTATTACAGGCTACCATGGTAACCACTACACCACCAAGGGCGACTATATTGTTACCCCACATGAATACATGAACCAAAAGATACTCCAGTCCTGCATTAAAGAGAAAATCGGAGGTCAAAACGGTGGATTGCTTGGTCCCAGAAAGATTTGAATATGCAGATCGTCTCCGACTGACGCTATTTGAACCCGTACCACCGCTTCCGCTGCACCATATTCAGGAATCACCCAGGTCTTTTATGATAGGATTATGCCTTAGCATGGCGCAGCGTTAGACAAAATCTACTTCGTTGGGTGTAAGAAGTCCAACATTCACGTTGTCTGTTCTGCTTGAAATTCACATTCTTAGTTTTGCACAAAAGAATAGGATAATTTAAAAACAAAATCTCTACATCGCTGTAACAAAGTATAGTTTAAAAACATACTTCTCTATCTACTTTATGATAATCGAGGTAAATATTAGCAGAAATTGTCTTACTCTTATGCTTTCTTGTAAGTAGGAGGAAAATAAGGGAATGCACTAGGCTAAAACAATAGTCAAATATTTTAAAAGCGGTTGTCATGAAGATGAAATCCGTTTCTATGCTAGGTGTTTACAACTTTCCGTGTGAAAAAAAGTTTAATTATTTTAAATCTGAAAAAAATAACAAAGAATATCTCAGAAATGGTCAATGTGACATAAATTGAGTTTTTACTATCGTGAACTACATTTTTTGTGTAGTAAGTTTTTGTCTATCTCTTACGGTTTACCAGTTACGCAAAATTCAGGTCTTTAGAGGATATTCCCAGAAAATTCAAGATTTGCATTTTATTTTTTCTATATAAATATACAGTATTTTAATCAGATTGTTAGAGCAATTTTTGAGGAAATCAAAATTTACGAATTTTTTTCCATGTAAAGTGTAATTTGGTGTGAGGAATTTTTCTCAATTTTCGTGTCGCATCCCTGGAAGATACTAAACTTAACTACCAAGTTTGGTAATTTGCCGATTTTTCATTTTTGAATTATCGTGTTCACAGTTTACTGTCTGCTTACAGTGAAAACGATATCTTGTAAGCGTAAATAATTGGTATAATAGAGTTGACAGTCACAGTATATACAATATTCGATTTCTTCCAAGGATGCGACATTAAGATTTAAAAGAAAATCCCTCCACCCTCAACTACCCTTTTTTCGAAAATTTTGATTTTCTCAAAAATGGCTCTAACAATTTTTACTTTCTCCATACGCACTATGCACATAGTGTATAGAGAAAGTATTGCACTAAACCAAAAAATTCGATACCGAGATTTCACCGGAAACATCTTTTAGGGTCCCCAATATCCAAAAAAAGCATTTTCACAAAAAGGTCCGTGTGTGTGTGTGTGTGTGTGTGTGTGTGTGTGTGTGTGTGTGTCCGTGTGTCTGTGAACACGATAACTCAAAAACGAAAAGTCGGTAAAATACCAAACTTGGTATTTAAGTTTAGTATCTTCCAGGGATGCGACACGAAGATTTTGAGAAAAATACCCCCACCCCCAACTACCCTTTACATGGAACTTTTTTCGAAAATGTTGATTTTCTCAAAAATGACTCTAACGATTTTGATTAAAATTTCGTATATTAAAGATATTTACCTAAAAAATAAAATGTATATCTTGAATTTTCTGGGAATAGCCTCTGAAGAGTAGTTTATTCTGGATGAATTTTACTAAATTTTTAATAACTGCTAAACCGTAAGAGATGGACAAAAACTTACTACACAAAAAATGTAGAGCACATTAAAACACACAATTTACGTTATATACATTTTTTTCGTGGAGTTCGTCGTTTTTGTGACATTCCTTATTTTTGGTTTTTGCTATGAAAAACGTATGCTTTTCTCATACAGGAACTTGTCAACTCCTATCCATATAGACAAATGAACTTCATTGACATATCAACCAGCTTTTGACTATCACTTTAACCTACAGTTGTACGTTATTTCACTTCTACTTACAAGGAAGCGAGTAATTAAACTATTTCTGCTATTTTTTTCTGATTAGCAGAAAGTAAATAGAAGTATACGCTTTTTAAGAATTATTTGTTGCAGGGATATGGAGAAAGTCATGTGAATGGTACACATCAGATTTTTTTTATTAAGATGTCAGGTGTATAAGATATTTTCATTACAAACGAAACGTATATCTTGAATTTTCTGGGTATATCGTCTGAAGATCTGTTCATTCTGATGACTTTCGTATAACAGTAAACAGTAATAGATTGACAAAAACTTACTATATAAAAATGTAGATCTCATTAAAACACACGATTTATGTCATATACTTTTTTTTTGGCTTAGTTGAGTTAACTGTTTTCGAGATATTGGTTTCAGTTTTAAGGTACTTAATCTTTTTTCAAACGGGAGACATCTTTCTTTACGCCTCTCTTGTGTTTACTCTTAGGAAGCAAAGCGAACCAAATTTCAATTGCTTCACTTAGCGACCGGCTTTCAAAATATCTGACTATCGCTTTAGCCTGTGCATTCCCTTATTTCCTTTCAACTTGCAAAGAAGTAAGTAATAAGACCAGTTCAGATGTTTATTTTGATTAGCATGATGCAGATAAAAGAATCCTTTGTAAGAAAAGTTGTTTGTTGAACGCTAGAGAAAATCATGTGAATGGAGCACACCCGATTTTTTATACAGGAACGCTAAACAGTATTTTTATAGTAGAACCTCGGTATCGAATTTTTTGGAGAAATGCATTAGATACCCAGTAGAAAAAGGTGGATAAAAACATAGGAAGACCAAGAAAAACATTTTTTTTTTAGTAATTAACGCCGTCTTTACTGCAAATGGCACCGCAGGCGATGACACTGATGCTACATGGAATGAAGATGGAGCACCGGAGGATGCGATGGCGGGGGAAACCGAAAAATCGGGGGAAAATCCGCCCTTGCGGCGCTTTGTCACCACAGATCACACATACGGTTGCTTGGGGTCGAACCCAGGCCGTCTAGGTGAAAGGCGAGTGGTGTAACCACTCGGCCACGGCCCTAAGTAAGAGAGAGAGAGAGGGAGAGGGAGGGAGGGAGGGAGGGAGGGGGAACCGTTTCACCATGTAGGCTAACATTTCAAAGGAATAAGAAACAATTGCGTTGATAGCTGCTTGTTCTATACACTCGTTTTGTGAAACAAGCGAAGTTCTTGCCACTATAGAACCGAAAATCTTCATTACAGCTCAAACAATACTGTTAGTACATAGAACGCTGTTATGCCTCTCCTGCTTGGGATGGAACTGATCCATGGGGAATCAAACCTTTTCAATCCTTCCAAATAGAATCAAATGAAATCTTGAGCGTTTCAACCAACGTTCCATGGTTTGTCGAAATAGCCAACTACACAGAGAAAGGTATGCATGCCCGTACAAATCAACAGCGTTTCCGCACAGACTGGAATATTTATTTATTTATCACATACGTTAGCAGTATTCAGCAATGCTCATAAACAGGTGATGCATAATATCTTAAAACTAATCTACAAATTAAAATTAAATAACGTACTTAAATCATCATAAACTCACCTAGTGAGTAAAACTGGTATTCCAAAAGGTATGACAGTACTTCTGATTTAAATGCTTTGTTTAGTCTATTTTTAAATATTTTCTGGTAATTTATTGAAACATTTAACTGCCCTGTAGTTGAAACTGTTCTGATATTTTTTGTGTTTGTTCTTTGTACATGTATGTCTATTTTTTTTGTCTTGTTTTGTAATATTTTATATTATCGTTGGTAATGAAGAGTTTGTTTTCGCTGCTGCAGTTATTTTTACTTTCTGTATTCCACCCAAAATTCGATGGCGAGATTTCACCGGAAATAGGCGTTTTAGGGTTCCCTGTGTCCAAAATTAAGCATTTTTAGAAAAGGGTCCGTGTGTGTCTGTAAACATAATTCAAAAACAAAAAATCAGGGATGCGATACGAAGATTTTTTGAAAAATCTCCTCCACCGCAAACTACCCTTTATATAGAAAAAATTCGAAAATTTTGATTTTCTCAAAAATGGCTCTAACTATTCTGATTAAAATACTATATATTAAAGGCATATACATGGTAATTAAAATGTATATCTTGAATTTTCTCGGAACAGCCTACAAAGACCTCTTTATTCTGGATGAATTGTACTGAATTTTGCGTAGATGGTAAACCGTAAGAGATAGACGAAAACTTACTACACAACTCAAAGGAAAAGACCGTTAAATAACAAACCAAGGATGCGACACGAAGATTTTCAAGGATATCCCCCCACTCCAAACTACCCATTACATGGGGGAAAAAAATCGAACATTTTGATTTTCTAAAAATGGCTCTAACTATTTTGATTAAAATTATAATATATTTAAAATGTTTACATGCCAAATAAAATGTATGTCTTGAATTTTCTGGGCATAGCCTCTAAAAACCTGTTTATTCTGGATGAATTTGATTGAAATTTGCATAACTGGTAAACCATAAGAGAGACAAGACTTAGCACACAAAAAATGTAGATCTCGATAAAACACACAATTTATGTCACATTCACTTTTTTCGTGGAGTTGGCCGTTTTCGAGATATTCCTTGTTATTGATTTCAGTTTTAAAATGCTTAAGCTTCTCTCATACGGGAACTTCTCATAAAAACTGCTTTCAATCCCATAGCAACCACATTTTAAAACATTTGACTGTCAGTTTAGCCTAGTGTATTCCCTTATTTTTCTTCTACTTACAAAGGAACTAAGTGAGAAGACCGTTTCTGCTAATGTTTTAGTATTAAATAAATAGAAGAATAAGCTTATTAGCAATAATTTGTTACAGAGATGTAGAGAAAGTCGTGTGAATGGGACACATTGGGTTTTTTTTCTAACTTATGTCACATTCATTAATACAAAGCGTATTTTTTTTGTAAAACGGTTCTTTTTCTGTAAGCTGCCATAACAAAGCAATAATCCACGCCAGTTGCAATTCTGTTTTAGCTCTGAGGATATAATGAGCTTATTAAACAAACTTCTGTCATTAAAAAGGGGAACTTGGCTTTTAGAGTTTTATTAAACACATGCACGCCGTTGTCAGTATTATGGATTAGCGACTTCGGCATATCCCATCCGTGGAATTTAACTTTGATCCTTTGAAAAGTTTCTTGAGCCTCCTACAGGCGCTCTCCCCCTCTCCATCAGTTAGCACAAGGAGCGCCAGAGAGTCTGTAAAGCAGTCTCTCCTCAATGTCTCGTGTGTTACGTCAGAAAAACAGTCCTCGGGTATGTATACTTCCAATCTTCAATTACTTTTGTGGCATGAACATTTTACATGCTTTTGTGTTCGCTCTTTCTGGGAACCTAAGTGCTCCAATCTATAATTCCATGTATAATTTTACAAGAGCTGATATAATCTGTATACTTTTATTAAGTAGGTCTTATATAATTTGTTACTTTGTGTATATGTATATGAAGTATTGTAATTTACCCAAACATCTGTATTGGTATCATATATTTGGGGGACGTGTTCCTGACATGAAAACGGTAAAAAAAGTTTATATGAACATGGCTCTGAAAATTACTTATTTCCATCGCTTTAGCCTAGCGTATTCTCTTATTTCCCTTCTACTCACGAGGAATTAAGTCGTAAGGCCATTTGTGCTAAGCATATCAAAATTAGTATGATATAGATAAAAAAATACTCTTTTTTTTTGGCTTAACGTACTTTAACCTGGTTGGTCATATCGGACGATGAATGAAATTGGTGAAATGATGCTCAGATAATCTCGGGGTCCATGGAGCTTAAAGTTACTCGACATTTGTCTTCTCAGGACAAGGGAAAACCCCGTAAAAAACCTTATCCGGGTAACTCACCCTAAGCGAGATTCGAACTCACGATCTTTTGAATGTGAGGTAGACACGCTACCACCTCACTACCCAGGCGGGCTAAATACTCTTTTGTAAGAACAGATTGTTTGCAGAACGGTTAGAGAAAAATGGGACTTGTGGTCTTGGTGTGTGTCTGTGTGCGAGTGCTCGCGCGTGCGTTCCTGCTTGTGGACACCATAACTGAATAATAAACTCTCGAATATCTTCCAAGAATGTAACACAAAGATTTTTCAAGAAAGTGTTAAATCGTCATTTCTGTCCTTTTTTTATTTATGTATTTATTTTTTAAACTTCCTCTGCTATTTAGGTATAATAAGTAGACGAAGTAATGAATTGCAGCCAAAAATAATTTTCCGATATTTCACCGGAAATACATGTTTTGAAACCTTTGAATCTAAAACCATTTTAGAAAAGGTTCGTGGATTAAGTGTGTGTGGTGTGTATGTATACACACGCGCGTAATGGATAAACAAACTCGAGTAAATACCAAACTTGGTAAAATTCAGTATCTTCCAAGAATGTGACTCGAAGATTTTCAGAAAAATCTCCCACTCCAAACTAACCTTTACATAGACATTTTTCCATATTTTTTATTTGCTCAGAAATGTTCTAGCGATTTTGATTAAGCTATATAAGATATTTCCATGGAAAACAGAATTTATATCTTTTATATTCTGAAAATAGGTATCCTGTGAAGACCTCTTCATTCTGAAGGAATTTTGTGTAATTTCGAATAAATCTGTAAACTATAAGAGATAAACTAAAGACAATAAAATATACTTCACAAAGCACAATTTATCTATGTCTACTAATCTTTTTGCAGCATCAGCCAGTTCCGAGATATTATTATTAATATTAATATGTATAATAATATATATAATAACAATAATTTGTTCATTACTTTGTCATGTTCTTTAAAGACCTTTCAATATTAGTTTCCGACAATGCCATTCAAAGAGTATGGCATTTCAAGGCCGGCATATAACGAACCCTTTATCGATTCTCCTCTATCTTCTACACTATCTACAATGAAATGTGTAACGAAACCACATTTAATCAAATGCTAATAGAAAAATAAAACTTTTGTAACAATAAATTACAGAAGGATTATTATTAAAAAAAAAAAAAAATCTGATGTGTACTATTCGCATGACTTTCTCTACTTCTGTGTAACAAATTATTGTTAGTAAGCTTATTCTTCTATTTACCTCAAGCTAATCGAGAAAAAATTAGCAGAAATAGTTTTATTACTTCCTTCCTTGTAAGTAGAAGCGAAATATGGGAGTATCATAGGTTAAAGTGAAGTCAAAAGCTGGTAACTAGGTGACTGAAGTTCCTTTGTTTGTATGGACACGAGTTGACAAATTCCTTTATGAGAAAAGTACCTACAAGTTTTTCAAAGCTGAAACTAAAAACAAGGAATATCTAAAAAACGATCAAATCTTCAAAAAAAAGTATATAACATAAATTGGGTGTTTTAATTTGCTCTATGTTCTTTATGCGGTAAGTATTTGTCCATTTCTTACGGTTTTGCAGTTATGCAAAATTCCTCCAGAATAAAGTAGTCTTCAGAGGCGATTTCCAGAAAATTCAAGATATACATATTATTTGTCACGTAAATATCTTTAATATACGATATTTTAATCAAAATCGTTAGAGCCATTTTTGAGAAAATCAAAATTTTCGAAAAAAGTTCCATGTAAAGGGTAGTTGGGGGTGGGGGAATTTTTTTCATAATCTTCGTGTCGCATCCCTGGAAGAAACTAAATTTAAATACCAAGTTTGGTATTTTATCGAGTGTTCGTTTTTTGAGTTATGGTGTTCACAGACACACACACACACACACACACACACACACACACACACACACACACACACATGGACCTTTTTCCGAAAATGCTTTTGTTCTTAGATAAAAGGGACCCTAAAACATATATTTCCGGTGAAATCACGGTATCGAGTTTTTAGGTGGAGTGCAATACCTTCTCTATACATTATGTACATAGTACGTATAGAGAAAGTAAAAATCTATGTTCCATTAACATGACCTTCTCTACATCGCTGTAACAAATTACTGTTAAAAGCATATTCTTCTATCTGCTTTATGATAATCGAGATAAATATTATCAGAAATTTTCTTAATCACTTGCTTCCTTGTAAATAAAAAGCGATATAACGGAATACACTAGGCTAAAACGATAGTGAAACCCTTTAAAAGCTCGTTGTCATGTGGTTGAAATCTGTTTCTGTGCAGGGCCAGGAGTTCACAACTTTCCGTGTGAGAAAAGTTCTTAAGTATTTTGAATCTGAAACAAATAACATGGAATATCTAAGAAATGGTCAATTCAACGGGAAAACATGTATACGATATAAATTGTGTTTTAATGTACATTTTTGTCTGATACGTTTTTGTCTATCTCTTACGGTTTACCAGTTACGCAGAATTCAGCAAAATTCATTCAGAATAAAGGGTCTTTAGAGACTATTCCCAGAAATACATCTTTAATATACGCTATTTTAATCAAAACTGTTAGAGCCATTTTTGAGAAAATCAAAATATTCGAACTTTTTTCCATGTAAGGGGTAGTTATAGGTGGGGGGAATTTAATCAAAATCTTCTAGTCGCATACCTGGAAGATACTAAATTTAAATACCAACTTTACACGGACACACTGACACATGGACACACATGGAACTTTTTCTGAAAACACTTTTTTTGTTTGGATATAGGGGACTCTAAACGTCTATTTCCGGTGAAATCACGGTATAGAATTTTTGGGTGGAGTTCAATATGTACATAGTACGTGTAGAGAAAGTAATAAATGATAGCGAGCAAAAACAGTCATATAAGTCTAACATTTAGGAATATTTTATAAAAATATTGTTTTTAAAAGAGTTTATATGCTTCGAAACTAACATTGTGAGAGAGAGAGAAGTTCCATTATAGATTGATATTTTATAACTGAACATCGCTCGGGGAATAATGCTGCGTTTGTCAGCACTGTGTGAAAATTCCAACAGACATCACGGTCTGCGTTGTGTGAATGGAATAATATCAGTGATAAAATCCAATGCCGGGTGATTTTATCTTCCTCTCATACTGTGTGCGTTTTCCGTTGTTAAAAAAAGAACTTGTAATGGACTAAGGGACAATGGAGTATTCTAAAATGCCCAGGAAACAAAGAAGCGTTATATAATAGTGAGGGAAAACCTTTTCAGTAGCAAATGTGGTGTGATTCAGATATTGAATGGCTTTTGTGCATTCATCGGGTGTTAGAAGGTGAATATGATTCCTAATGACTTGATAATTTGATAAACTTGTAGCTATATAGCTCTGGGTGTGGTGGATAGGTTAAGAGATATTAGTTGCTGGAAAATTTAGGCAAGGTTTAAACGATGTGCCGCTTGAAAGAAATTATAACGTGTCATTCTTTCCAGACCATACAGATCCATGTAGGTTTTGACTCCAGATGCCATCCCATGCAACATTTCTAGACCAGAATCGCTTTCTACGCCTCATGACCGGCGCTCCCTGGTATGTGCGCATCTCCACTCTGCGCGCTGAGTTGAAGCGTATCCTCCACATCTGCTACAAGAGGCTCATCGTCCTGCGTGCAACACCGCAATCCTCTTCTATTTATCTGAGCGCCGTTGGCATTTTGATTTACGATAACGTTTAGCACTCTATGTATTTCTCTATTTTCTGTATTGTTTTATCGGGACTACAGCTGGATGGTGCGCCACCACATGTTACGTTGCTATTCTGTCTAGTCCAGCTCAACTGTGTTGTACCTAATTATACAGAAGTGTTTCCCTCCAAATAAACAAATAACAGGGAAGGGCGTGATGAGTGGCTTATTGAAAGTTATACACTTATAATCTATTATAAGGGAGAGGCCATTCATTTGCATCTTTTTACTTTCTCTATACGAACTATGTACATAGTGTATAGAGAAGTTATTGCACTCCACCAAAAAATTCGATACAGAGATTTCGCCAGAAATATATGTTTTAGGGTCCCCTGTATCCAAAAAAAGTATTTTCAGAAAAAGGTCCGTGTGTGTCCGTGTGTCTGTAAACATGATAACTCAAAAACGAATAGTCGGTAAAACACCAAACTTGGTATTTAAGTTTAGTATCTTCCAGGGATGCGTCACGAAGATTTTGAGAAAAATCCCCCCACCCAAAACTACCCTTTACATGGAACTTTTTTCGAAAATTTTGATTTTCTAAAAAATGGCTCTAACGATTTTGATTAAAATATCGTATATTTAAGATATTTACATGAAAAATAAAATGTATATTTTGAATTTTCTGGGAATAGCCTGTGAAGACTACTTTATTCTGGGTCAATTTTACGGGCTTTTGCATAAGTGCTAAACCGTAAGAGATGGACAAAAACTTACCACACAACAAATGTAGAGCACTTTAAAACACACAATTTATGTTATATACATTTTTTTTCGTGGAGTTGATTGTTGTTTAGATATTCCTTGTTTTGGTTTCAGCTATAAAAAACTTATACTTTTCTCATACAGGACTTTGTGAACTCGTGTCCGTTGAAACAAAGGGATTTCAGTCACATAGCATCCAGCTTTTGACTATCATTTTAACCTATGGTACCCCCTTATTTTGCTTCTAATAACAAGGAAGCAAGTGATAGGACTATTTCTGCTATTTTTATCTCGATTAGATGAAGTAAGTAGAGTAATTTGTTGCAGAGAAGTAGAGAAAGTTATGTGAATGGAACACATCAGATTTTTTTTAAACTTTCCGAGAATATACCTGAATGATCGAAATTTAACCAGAGGCTCCGCGATAACGTTAGGTCTCGTATTTGAGAGGTCCTGGATGCGATTCCTAGGATTGACCACTCTGGGTTTTCGTTATTTACCCTAGTTGGAAACGTGAATGCTGAAGTGGTTTCTCTTCTACAACGAATTACTTTTCTCTCATTTCCCATCGTTCGGTTTGTCTTTCATGTTTGTGGTGTCAGACAGATGGCGCAGATTCTTTTTGCAAAGTTCTCCTCGGCATTGATAAATGGTGGCCTCTGACCGGATCTTCAAGGCTCGACTGATTGGGGAACTCTGTGTGCAGCCTATAACCTCCTGCGGTTCCTTCACATCTACCATTCCTTGGGGGGGGGGGTCAAACAGAAAACATCGCTTTGGGTCGAGGTGCGAGCTGTTCTCTCCGTATCTGGTCATTCAGTCCTATTTTATCGAAATTATAAACATTTTTATGAACTGAAGTCAAAGCTTATTACTTTCTTTACTCGAACCATACATATAGTAGGAAGAAAGGGTATCATATTCCATCCAAAAATTCGATGTCGAAATATATTTTAAGGTCCCCGAGGCACAAAAAAAAAAAAGCATTGTTGTATTGTGTACGTTCTGTTAATAGATTTACCTTGCACCCTAATTTTTACATTTTCCGTAGTGTCGCCTCGCTCCGACACTCCCCCTGATGTGCTACAACATGCGTAAGTTCTTTAACTGCATTTTCATTACTTTAAATTTTTATAACGTTCCTTTCGCTAGATGATTAATATTTTTATTCTATTTAACTATCTGGGCGATGGTACTGCTCATGATACTCGTTGATCTGTAAGTGGTGGACAGTACCCAACCTTAATGGTCTACTTCCCTTTACCCATACTATTTCCGCTTCGCGTCAAGCAGATGATGCAGCTTCTTCCACTATGTGTACCCATGTGGAGCCATTTGCACTCAGTCGGTTAAGGCTAACCTTCAAAGTCTCATGTCCCTTGCACCATTCTACTTTACTCGCTCCAGGCGGATGGCACTGAGGTGTTGTCTGGTTAGCCTGCTTTCACTATCTGTGGATAGATGACGGCATTATTTTTTTGTAGTGTTTAACATCCGCTTTTACTACTTATGGCATCGCAGTCGATGGCACTAGTGATACATGGAATGAAGATGGAGCTACGGTGGAATGCGATGGCGGGGCAAACCAGAGAACCCGGAGAAAAACCTCCCCTGGGCCGCTTTGTCCACCACAAGTCTCACATGCGGTAACTTGGGATCGAACTAGATGAGAGGCAAGTGGTCTAATCACTCGGCCACGGCGCGGCCAGGTGACGGCGTAATCCAAAATTCCATCTATTTTTCAGTTATACTATTTGTTTTGACTTAAGGTTAAACTTTGCATCGATATTAAGTATAATTTCTGTGAAATTAAATAACTCAGAAGTTTCAGACAAGTGAAGTAGTTTAAGCATTATAATATGAGTCGGGATAATGACACACATCTCACTTAAAATGAAATTACACAAAACATATGTTTCAAGGGCGCTTGCCCTCATCTTCAGTTAAAGTTCAACGAGATGGCTGGAGGTGTGCTCTGTGGTCCGTTTGTAGGAGACATCTGGTGTTCTCAACAGTTCATACTTATGTGTCAGTACTTCAAAATTCAAGAACCGGTCTTTGTGTTTTGTGATGAAAATATTCTCCCAAACTGTGAGTACTGTAGGGTTGTTTACGGGTTTAAGCAACTCTGTTTCGTTTTGTAATTCATGGTGTGATGCACAAAAATGGTGTGTCACTGCCAGTTTATCCATCTGGTTTTGTTTGATGTGTCTAAAATGTTCTTTAAACCTTGTTTCCAGTCTTTTTTTTTTTTTTTTTTTTTTTGTTTGACCAATGTGAGAAAATGTATAGACCTTAGAATCAATTTTGTAGATACTTGATCTCTGGTCCATGGGTATGATGTCTTTGATGTCTGTTTTTAGTGCATATTTTATGTTGAATTGGTTTCTTGAAGCTAAATTTATGTTGTATTTCTTGAAAACTTGTTGGTTTTTTATCTGCGTGATAAGTGAACTTCTTATATGTAATGTTACAATTATTCACCACTCTGTCCACACAAAAACCAAAAGTCACTGACTCATGAACCAGAGATCGAACATCTACAAAATTGATTCAAAGGGCTACAAATTATGTTACATTGGTCAAACAAAAAGAAGACTGGAAACAAGATTAAAAAAAAACAAAAAAACATTTCAGACACATCAAACAAAACCAAATGGATAAACGGGAGTGGCACACCATTTTTGGGCATTACACCGTGAATTAGAAAATGACATAGAGTTGCCATCAACAACCCGGCAACACTCACAGTTTGGAGAACGTTTTCACCACAAAACAGTCGGACTTCACCTGAAGAAGAGAGCGATCGCCCTTGAAACATGTGTTTTGTGTAATTTCATTTTAAGTGAGGCGAGTGTCACTATTCCGACTCATACTAATATCCAACCTCGCGACTGAGAGAAACCACGCTAAAATCTCAATCAGATTGGTCGACCCACGAGATTTTAAGCCAGGACCTCCCGAATGTGGACCAAAGACGGGTTACAATCTTAGTCACTCCACTCGGTTGATTAATTGTATTCCACTCAAAAATTCGATGTCGAGATTTCACCGGAAATAAATATTTTGAGGTCCCCTGAGTCCGAAAAAATGAATTTTTAGTATGTGTGGGTGGACAGCTCAGCTCAAAAACGAAAAGACCGGTAACAACAAAACTGGTATTTAAGTTTAGTATCTTCCAAGGATGCGACACGAAGATTTTAAAAAACTACCCTTAACATAGAAAATATTTTGAAAATTGTGTTTTTCTCAAACATGACTGTAATTATGATTAAAATACTGTATATTAAATATATTTACAACACAAATAAAATTTATATTTTGAATTCTGAGAATAGCCTCAAACCTCTTTATTATCTATGGATGCGTTTTTAGAGAATTTTGTATAACGGTTAAACCGTAAGAGAGACAAAGATGTAGATCTCATTAAAACACATATTTATGTCATGTACTTTTTTTCTTGTAGAGATGGCCGTTTTCGAGGTATTCCTTGTTATTGGTTTCAATTTTTAACTACTTAACTTTTTTTAAACGGGACCATGTAAAGCGAACCGAACCTCAATTGTTTCACATAGCGACTAGCTTTTAAACGATTTGACTATCGCTTCAGCTTAGCGTATTCTATTATGTCCCTTCTACTTACAATGAAGCAAGTAATAAGACCAATTCTGGTAATGTTTATCTCGATTAGCCTGATGTAAATAAAAGAATAACCTTTTGTAAGAATGGTTTGCATATGGGAGAGCTAGAGAAAGTTACGTGTATGGAACCCATCGTATTATTCTCTTAGGTATTTTGTATGATTAAATGACATTAATTCCTTGTCTAACCTTTGACCATGTATTCTGTTCCCTTTTCAAAGGTTTCGAGTAAGCTAGTGTGAAATGAAACGAGAGTGGATTGTGTTCTCCCTGGCAAATCGAAAGTAAACTAATTTTATATATGCGTCAGTGGACAGGCGCCCATCGTTTCAAAGATCTTCGGACATGGCTTGTTTTGCTGAATGGATGAATACATAAAAGGGAGATGAAAGCATTGTGCGGTCAAATTCAAATACAGCTGTAGTCGACAAAGGGTAGCTAATGATTCCTATACATTTAATTACACGCTTCGATCTCTATCCGCACATAAAAATACAAAAAGCTGTGGTGAGTAACACTCACAGACTTTTGAACCCATCATCAATTCAAAGCGATTCTATAGAGTCTGCATAAAAGACATATTTTCTATCAGCCTAGACCAGAAATGTACGCAAATTGCAAATAATAGTAACGTATTTACTATTCCGTCAACCACTTAATAGCATTGAATATATTCGAAAGTTATTTATTTAAGAAAATACACGAACGTTTTAGAAAGTATAAACAAACTATATATGTAAAATAAATCAGTCCCTTCCCCGATTTAGGGTTTACAATCTGTAATGTTTAATATTGTTAATTCATATGTCGCCCTCCGTGGTGTAGGGGTTACCATACTAGCCTCATATACCCAAAGTCACTGGTTCAAACCCTGCGGAGGACGATGGCTTTTTTCCGGGCGTAAATATCCTGGCTTCCTTCGGAAGGGAAGTAAAGCCGTTGGTCCCGTGTCGTAGATTTACGGCACGTAAAAGTATCCCAAGCCTAATAAAGAGGCCTCTGAGCAAAATTAACCGGTTTTTCATGCGGTGGAACGTTAAGAACCACAGTAATTAAAGAACGTCCATAAATAAAACTCCATTTCCATTTAATTTCACACCGACTTAAACTTCAAAAGCCCACAGTAATTGCATAAAAATAACAAATTATCTTCTATATTCCATTCACATGACTTTTTCTAATTATTCTACAAAGAAGCAAAATATTCTTCTTTTTACTCAATGCTAATGGACGTAAACATCAGCAGAATGGTTTTATTACTTAATTCTTATAAGTAGAGAACTAAAGGAACACACTAATGCTAAAGCGATAGTCAAATGTTTTAATTCCTGTCACTATGCGATTGCCATTCAAATTCGCTTCTTTGCATGGCCAGGAGTAAAACAAAAGAAACGCGTACTACTTCCTCTTTGAGAGAAGTATAAATATTTTTAAATTGAAACTAATAATAAGGAATATCTCGGAAACGGTTAGTTCCACAACAAAAATGTAAAGGACATAAATTGTGTATTATGACGAGATGTACATGTTTTATGCAATAAGTTTTTGTCTATCTGTTACGGTTTACCAGTTATGCAAAAATCATTCAGAATGAAGAGAACTTCAGACTATTCCGGAAAATTCAAGATATACATGTTATCGCCTAAATATCTTTAATATATGGTATTATAGCTAATAAAAATCGTTAGTCATTTTTGAGAAAATATTTTCGAGATTTTCCATGTAAATAGTAGTTGGTATCGGGGGATTTTCTTGAAAATCTTAGTGTCGTGTCCTTAGGAGACATTAAACTTAAATGTCAAGTTTGGTAATTAACGGACTTTTCGTTTTTGAGTTATGCTGTCCACAGAACATACACACTGATTTTGCTAATAATGCTTTTTTGGATTCATGGTACTTCAAAACAGTATTTTCGGTGACATCTTGGTACAGAGTTTTGGGAGGAGTACAATACTATCCCTGACCTATACGTGTGAGAAAGTAGTGCATATAAATCTTGCTTAAAAGCAACAAAATCGACACCTTTGCTCGCATTACTAGGTTAACTACTTAGATTCTTCTGTTTCTCTTCCTTTCATCTTTCCTGCATCTCTATTGCCACTCTCATTCTGTCTTTCACTGGACGATTGTCGCTTTTGAAACTCTGTCATTGTTTGCTGAAGTGCTACTCATGGCCATCTATGTGTATTCCTTGTAATAAAATGTAACAGGCTTTTGTTTTTACACTCTATGGAGTGCAGCAACTATTTATATCCTGTGGAGTAACAACTACTGCATGGCATTCTGAACTAAAAGTCTATATCCTCTGTCAGCGAATGGTTGTAAAAAGTTTACGCTTGTTACTTCCAAATACCAGTGACGCATCAAAGTTATAGACCGTTTGATGATTTCGTTTAGCTAACATGCGCTCGATGCAAATTCGTTTATGAAATGAAAGAAACAGCTTCATCTAGTTTCGTTATCAGTTTTGGTAATTGCATAGAAAGTATTGCGGTTATGTTATTAGAAATGCAACTTGTGAAAAAAGAAACCCAAGAACTCCAACTTTTACGGCATTCGAGCAATAAAATTGGTGACTGAACATACTTTACAATACAAAAACATTGTGGAAAGTAAAATAAAACAGAAACAAAAGACGTCTCCATACATACAGATGTAGTACGTTAAAATGGAACAAATAAAGACTATACGGCCCGCCTCGGTAATGTAAGGGGTAGCGTGTCTACCTCACATACGAGTTCAAACCTCACTTAGGGTGTGTTACCCGGATACATTTTTTTCTCCCCCTTCTTTAGGGATGTTCCCGAATCCTGAACTTCAAGCTCTATGGACCCCGAGATTATTTGAGCATCATTTCGCCGATTTCATTCATCGTCCGATATGACCAACCAGGTTAAAGGATGTGGAGCTCAAAAAAAAAAAATATTCTTAAACATGTACTTGAATGAAATTGGAAATGGAGTTGTATTTATGGACGCTCTTTAACTGCTGCGGTTCTCAGCGACCTATTCTATGCTGGGCGTGCTCAGAAGTGTCTCTTATCAGGTTTGAGGTTCTTTTAAGTGCCGTAAATCTACACTGGACCAACTGCTTTACTTCCCTTCCAAAGGAAGTCATGCTAAAGAATTTTACGCTCGGGGGGGGGGGGGAAGTCGTCCTCAACCGCGTCTAAACCCGCGACCTTGATGTACATGAATGGTGTGTAATACAATCTACATACTTCATAATAACAGAGAAAGAAAAAATCTCTGAAAACATAAACTTCAAAGTAAACATTAACCACAAGGGAATGAGAGAAGTGGTTTATAAATGTAATACATTTGATAAAACTGAATGTGTAGTTGATTATTTAGCAGACCGGGTTGAAAAAAAGCTTAAATCATATCATAATGTTGCAAGTACTCGATTTTTTGTAAATATTGGGTGATTTCTTTGAGTTGGGTAGTCTGGCTTCTCATTAATTGTTCGGCTGGTTTAGATGACCAGTGTATTTCATGGAAGTTCCTATCAACCTATCGTTGAATGAGTCACTTCTTTCAAACACAAGAGGTCACTTATACTCTTCATTATGTTGATTAAATAATCGCTGTGTGATAGCTCATCTTGAAAAGTCATCTCTTTCAAACAACTCCATTTTATTCCGATTTATCTCTTGTAAAGTTCTTAATTGGGGGAGTACCTTCGTTTTTTAAGTTTACGGGCGGTAGGAATTAATTTGATTTAGGTAAAGAAGTTATTGCACTCGGCCCAAAAATTCGATACCGAAATTTCATGTGAAATGCACGTTTTATTGTTCCCTGAATCTAAATAGTATTTTTAGAAAAAAAGTCTGTGTGTGTCTGTCTGTGAACAGCATAACTCAAAATCGAAAATCGATTTCCAAGGTGTTGCACGAAGGCTTTCAGGAAGATTCCCTCACCCCAACTACCCTTTACATGGAAAAAAATTGGAAAATTCTAATTTTCTCAAAAATGGCGGTTTTGATTAAAATAACGTATAATAAAGATATTTACTTGTCAAATAAAATGCATGACTAGACTTTTCTGGGAATGACCTCTGAAGTCCTCTTCGTTCTGGATGACCTTTGCATAACTGGTAAACATTAAAAAATGTAGATTTCGTTAAAACACGGTTAATGTCTTATACTTTTTTTATGGCGTTAACCATTGTCGCCCTCCGTGGTGTAATAGTTATTATGCTAACTTCATATACCCAAGGTTGCAAGTTCAAACCCGGCGGAGGACGATGGATATTTTCGGTTGTAAAAATCCTTATCATGGCTTCCTTCGGAAGGGAAGTAAAGCCGTTGGTCCCGTGCCGTAGATTTACGGCACATAAAAGAACCTCAAGCCTGATAGAAAAAAATTAAGCAGTCTTTCACGCCCAATTTAGAATAGGACGCTGAGAACCACAGTGGTTAAAGAGAGTCCATAAATAACACGCCATTTATATTTACATTTTTTTTTAACCATTTCAGAGATATTCATATCAATTTTAAAATCATTATACTTTTCTCAACAGGAAGGATACATTCATTTTTCTTTTGTTTCTCTCCTAGCCATGTAAAGCTAACCAAATTTCGATATCAGTCCTAAAGAGACAGTTTTAAATATTTTATTATCGCTTTAGTCCAGTGTATTCCTTTAGTTCCTTTATACTTACGAGGAACTGCATAATAAGACGGGTTTTGCTAATGTTTATCTTGATTAGCATGAAGTAGATAAACTATTTTATAAGAATATTTCGTTACAGAATATGTAGATAAACAGAACACCAGGTTTATTTGTGATTAAAGTTATCCGTGTTTATTTCTAATTAAGCTTTGAAAATGCTTCCTTGCAAACTTCTTAGAATACTAGGAGACATCTTGGTGTCTCAAAATAATGCAGTTGAGCATCGCTGAAGAAAGCAGTGTGCACGAGACAGAGGAAGATGCAGTATGGTTGGTGATGCAGCAGTCGAATGCAACCCTTGTTTGTTTTAGTAATGGCTTGTAGACCTTTCTGGAGACAAAACACGTGTAAACACGGATCCTCATTACAAAAACTTCTCATCCGGATACAAGCACCGCCGCAACCGGAGAACTGTTCGTTGAAAGAAGTGTTAAAACGCATCCGCTTGCGCAACCGCTGGAAAACAGTTGGTTGCCTAACTTAAGGAATTAATGAGCCTTCTTTCCGCAGGAACAACAGCGTACATTATAGCAGCACACAAAGGCAACTTCAGAAAACTTGAAATGTTAAATGGAATAATAGTTGATAACTGCCTCAAACGTTTTTCGAAAGTTTTGCTCTAAAAGAAGTTAAATTTTAAGGGTTTCCAATCTTATTTGTGACATTTTTTGAAAAAAAATCACAGAAATTTTCTTTACCCTCCATTGTATATTAGTAGGTATATACATTTTTACTTTCTCTAGCCCCGTATGTACAATGTACATAGGGATAAAGAAGTATTGTATTCCACCCAAAATTCGATGTTGAGATTTCACCGGAAATACATGTTTTAGGACCCCCTGAGTCCAAAAAAAGCATTTTCAGAAACAGGTCCATATGTGTGTGTGTGTGTGTGTGTGTGTGTGGACAGCATAGCTTAAAAACGAAAAGACGGTTAAATACCAAACTTGGTATTTAAGTTTGATATCTTCCAAGGATGCGACACGAAGATTTTCAAGAAAATCCCCCCACCCCTAACTACCCTTTACATAGAAAAATTTTCGAAACTTTTGATTAAAATATCACATATTAAAGCCATTTCTATCACAAACAAAATGTATATCTTGAATTTCTGGGAATATCTTCTAAAGACCTGTTTATTCTGAATGAATTTTGCTTAATTTAGAATAACTAGTAAACCGTAAGAGATAGAAAAAAAAACTTACTATACAAAAAATTAGATGTCGTTAAAATACACAAGTTATGCCATATACATTATTTTCGTGGAACTTACCGTTTTAGAGGTATTCCTTGTAGGTTTCAGTTGGGAATACTTTTCACAGACGGGAGTGTTCGTTTTTCTTTTGTTCTACACCTGGGTAAGCAAAGAGGGGATTTGCATTGACAATCGTATAACGACAGCTTTTAAAACATTTGACCATCACTTTAGCCTATGCATTCCCTTAGTTCCAGTCTACTTATAAGGAACTAAGTAACAAAATTCTGCTAATGTTTATCTCGATTAGCTTGGTGTTGAAAGAAGAATTATCTTTTGTAAGACGTTTGTAGAGTAGCTAGAGAAAGTCATATGAGTGTAATACATCAGATTTATACCACAAAAGTTTATTCACATTATGTTTATACAATGTACATAGTAGCTAGAAAAAGTATTGTATTCCACCCAAAAATTAGATTTCGACATTTCACAAGAAATATGTTTTGAGGTCCCACGTGTCCAACAATTTTTGAAAAAGGTTCGTGTGTGTCTGTGGACAGTGTAGCTCAAAAACAAAATACCGCTAAAAACCAAACTTCGTATTTGTGTTTAGTATCTTCCAAGGATGCGACACGAACGTTTTCAAATTGATCCACCCACCCTCAACTACATTTTACAGGGAAAATTTTTCGAACATTGCGATTTTCTCAAAAAATCGCTCTAACGATTTTGATTAAATTATGGTATATTAAAGATATTCACATGACATAAAATGTATATATTGCATTTTTGACCTCTGAAGAGTTCTTTATTCTGGATGAATTCTGCAGAATGGTTAAACCGTAAGATATAGACAAAACTTAGTGCACAAATAATGAAGATCTCGTTAATACACACTCATTATGACATACGTTTTTCTTGTAGAGTTGGCGGTTTTCGAGATATTCCTTGTTATTGTTTTCAGTTTTAAACAACCTATTTTTTTTTTTCAAACGGAAGCATACAAAGCGAATCGAACCTCAATTGTTTTACATAGTGACCAGCTTTTAAAAGGGTTGACTATCGCGTTAGCCTAGTGCATTTCTTTATTTTTTTTTTTCTACTTATGCCTCACATTTTTTATTTAATTCATTTTAATCGAGGTAAACGTTATAGAAATAACATTATTCGTTAGAAAATAAATGGGTTAGCGACTGACCTGCTTGTTGTGGAAGGCTGCGGGTTGGGAAACTTTCTTTAGACAAATTTGTCTCCTCAGAGTCTCGAAATCTGCGAGTGTATGTGTGTGAGAGAGACAGACAGACAGACAGTCAGCATAAAATCCACAATGTACACGAGTTAACACCATTGCCGATGGGCAATATGTTCTAAAGGTAAAAGGTCACCGATATAACCACTGTAGTTAAAGGTGGGATATATATTATATGGTCGTCTCCTTAGCGCGGTGGTAGCGTTGCTGTTTACCAAGCGGGAGACCTGGGTTCGATCCCCAGTACCGGCGTGGGGATTTTTCCCCCGCTGGGAGACCTGGCCGGGGGTGCACTCAGCCTCTTAAGGTCCCTGGGGGGCCAATTGAGGAGCTACTTGATATACATTTTATTTGTTAAGTAAATATTTTTAATATACAACATTTTAATCAAAATCGTTATCCATTTTTGAGAAAATACAATTTTCGAACATTTTTCCCTGTAAAGGGTAGTTGGAGGTGGGGGGATTTTCTTGAAAATCTTCGGGTCGCATCCTTGGTAGATACGAAACCTTTATACCAAGTTTGGTATTTAACGGTCTTTTTGTTTATGAGCTATGCTGCCCACAGATACACACTCACATACACACAGACACAGATAGACAGACTCACACACGGACATTTTTCTAAAAATGCTTTATTTGGATTCAGGGGGTCTCAAAACATATATATATATACCCGGTGAAATCTCGGTATCGAATTTTTGGGTGCTATGCAATACCTTCTCTATACACTATATACATAATACGTATAGAGAAAGTAAAAAGTATTAATATTTTAAAGTTGAAACCTATAACAAGGTTTATCTTTAAAATTGTTATTTCAAAAACAAATTGTGTTTTAACGGGAGCTATATTTTGGTAATTTAATAAAGGGGACTATTAAATTAGTCGAATTTAACTCAGGAACAGTAGGTATTTTACAATAATGTTATTCCATTCTGGATCAGAATAAATTTTAAAGTTTGTTGGAAGCTACTTAGCAGCTGTTTTGTATGTTTTTGAGCACATATACATGTAAACACATATTTTATTATATCACGAACTTAAGCATAAACAAACAGCGTTCATCTTTAATTGTTAATTTAGTGGCCATATTAAAAGGGCCTATTGAAACATGATGTCAAAATAAAGCGCAGAAATGTAACGTGTCACATTGAATTATTAAGTGTAATATTCTCATTGCAATTTTATTTTTACGATAAAATACCATCAGCACAAAAACTTTGTTTAAATGTTTTTAGTAAAATGTTGCTACCATTAGAATTTTGATTATTAATTTGCATTGTATAATTTGTAATTGAATTAATTTGTAGGAGTTAACAGACCTACTAACAAAGTTACTTAGTGCTGTGTGGTCCAAAAGTAATATGGCAAATGACAGTTTATTGAAAAATAAATTTTACATTGTAAAATAGAATGCGTGAACTATTTTCGTTTGTGTCGTGTTCATGGTAACCATTTGAGAACAGTATATCAGTTTATAAATTCAATATTTTTCGGTAATTTTACGTATTTAAAAGGGATATTATGTTTTAGACCCATGCCAAAGACCAAATATGTTGATTATGAAAACATTATTTTCAGCAATGAAATAATTATGACAATGAATAACAAATGAGAAACGTGTTTCTAAGAGACAATTTGTTGTTTATCATTTGCTAGTCTTTTGAACGCAAGAAGTTGATATCATTAAAATCAATCCTGCTCACAAATAAAAATAGTTGAACTAAAACTGCTATATGGTGACAATCACAAACTGTGAGACAGACTGCAGATGAGCTTCACAGGCGGCATCCTGAAATTCCGAAACCTTCAAGCAATAAGTAATCTTTGAAAACATTTAAGAGGAATTTTTCTGTGGTAGGTGCAAACGAGGTGTTAGGCCAAAGGTAACGCCATTCACGTTATTGCATGCTCCAAGAGACAGAGTGGAGTGCACAAAGAATCTGTTCAGCAATTTTAAAATCGGCACATTTTCGTCCACACAAAATGCCCGACAATGATCCTCTCCACAGGCGTCTCTTTTGCAATTGGATCATCCACCATATGGACAATGGTGATGAATTTTTAAACGCATTCTTTTCAGTGGTGAGTATTTATTTTACTTGAAGGGTCGTGCGTATACCCAAAACGCGCAGTACTGGTCTGTCGAAAATCCAGGTTGATGACCCATGTGCTCCAAGAGTGATCATGTGTGTGGTGTTTTAGATCATGTGATTGCTCCACATTTTTTTGAAGCTAATGTGACACAGTATTGTTACAATGAAGTGCTAGATTCGACGTTATTGGACTTTCTTCATGCCCTACCATTGCACAGGCGGTAGAGTTTGTGGTCAACAAGACGTAGCTGCTGCTCACTACGCTTTAATGATTTGAAACAAGTTGAATAGCATATTTGGACATTAGTGAATAGGATGGGGAGTTTCAAGGTCTTACTTGACACCCCTCGGATTCTTTTTTTTTGGGGGGGGGATATGTAAAACAATGTGACTCAACCCCCAACTCTGGAATACCTGAAAAATTGAATCAACCATATCATTTGGCATATTTCACCAGATATACTTTCCAATGTGAGTGTTGTTGCGTACGTACAGACCAGATCTGTGGTGGTTTGCAAGTACGAGTACTTATGGAAGTTTCTTGCCACGTCATCGACAGGTTAAAAAGGAGAGAAGGAGCCCCGGGGCTGACAGTTTCAGCTGGGAATGCACAGCATGCAGCAGTTGGCAGAGTTTCGACGGGAAGTTCGTAGCGTGCAGTAACTTCCGCTGCAGCGAGGGTTGAAAGAAAACTCTACGACAGAATTGTTGCAAAAGAATCGAATAACGACAATTATTGGAAACAGATTTTTATTTGTAATAATCAGTGATAGAAATGAAGAGCTGTTTGAGTAAAAAGCACATTTTTGTTACAATATGCTTCAGATCGTGCGTTCATTTGATTCAAGTAGATTCCCCTAGGATAAGAGCGGTTCGATTCGATTCGCTTCAATTTAATTCGATTCCGCTAAGTGGGAACTGAACTTTACTTGTAATCAGGGCTTTAGGGAACCTAAAACAAACATACTCCTCGGTAAATTAATCTTACTGCTGAATTTATTTGATCAACAAACTGCAACACATTTAACTTTCTTGTTATTGAATAATTTTGTTTTATATAAGGCAAATAATAAAACTCCTGCCCTTCGGCGAAGTTTCGTTTCAAACACGGTCGCTACTGTTTTCTCAGAAAATATTTATTTACTTTAGCAGAAAGAACGAACCCGATCACTGTGGACGTACAACCTGCTGTGGTTCTGCGCGTGGGGAAATTAAATTTTTACTGAATATGTTCGTTCTTCCTGCTCGGGGTGATGGTTTATCAAGGTACGTAAGGCCAAGCTGAAGAAAAAATTTGATCGTTAGCAAAAAATAATAATGTATTGTCATGTACAACTATGTTAGAAAGACAGTGATGGTTAATTTGGTCGCACTCCAAGGGGGGGTTCACAGTTTCAAAACCGTGTACTCGCCAACTATTTTAATATTTTTTTTTACTTTCCCTATCACGTATGTTTTATATACATAGGTAGAAAACGTATTGTATTCCACCCAAAACTTCAATACCGATGTCTCATCGGAAATGCATGTTTTAAGGCCCCCGAAATAAAAAAAAATGGTTTAGAAAAATCTCTCAAACATTTTGCATAAAATATACGTTTAACAAATGTTTGTGCTAAATGAAATATACATCGTGAATGTTCTGAAAATGGCTCTAAAGTCCTGTTCATTCTGGATGATTTTTGCCTAACTGGTATACCATAACAGATAGAGAAAATCTTAGCACACAACAAATATAGATCTTGTTAAAACAAACAACTTACGTCAAACACATTTTTGTTTCCGAGATATTGCTAGTTATTGGTTACAATTTTAAAATACGTGTACATTTCTCAAGTGGAAAATGGTTAGAGACAATTTTACCACACAAAAACTGCAGATCTATCGATCCATACATCCATCCAGCCATCCATTCATTCATCCAGTTATGGAGTTAGTGTTTCCAAGACATTCTTCATTATTAGTTTCAGTTTTAAAATATTTATAAATATCTCAAACGGAAAATCCTTAATCATTTTGTCTTCTCCTGGTCAAGCAAAGAGAACGAAATGTCAAACATAGCGACCAGCTCTTATAGGATTTTATTTTGACTTTAGTCTAGTGCATTCCCTTATACCAGTGTGTAATAAAATTATAACTGCAGTTGTTTATATCATATACGTGAAGTATATAGAAAAATACACATTTGAATAATAGTTTGTTGTAGAATAGTTAGTGAAAGTCACGCGAATGTATCACGTTAGTTTTTTCGAAAAATAATCCCCATAACTCAAAAATTTAAATACTTTATGTTCAGTATCTTCTAATAGTGTGACACGAAGATTTTCAGGAAAATCCCCCCAGTACCCTTTACATGGAAGATTTTTCGGCTTTGAATAAAATGCCACATTAGGTACAACACAAAATGTCTATCTTGTATTTCTGGCAATAAGTTCTAAAACCCTCTTCATACTAGATGACTTTTGCGTAACTGGTAAATCGAATGACGTAGACAAATTCATTACACAAAAATTGTAAATCCCGCTAAAACGCACAATTTATGGCAAATTCATTTTTTGTGTAGTTTAAAGTAAAAATCATTTGTCAGCCATATATTGTTGCAAGTCAACTAAAAATTTTAATTCCTGAGCATTTAGATTAGAATTTATTGTTTTGACTTTCTTTTTATTTGAAATTTCCGAGATATTATTTGTTAATTGTTTAACTTTTCCAATACTTATACTTATGATATGAAGTAAATATTTATCTGGATTAGCATGAAATAGAAGAATAAACCTATGTACGAATCGGTTAATGCAGAATATGTAGAGAAAGCCATGTGGATGTAACCCATAGGAATTTTTAATATTGGCTATCTGTTCGGTTACGAGCGGGATGGCTCAGGTGGTTTCGTCTAAGGCCCATATTAAGGAGGTCGAGGGCTCGATCCCCGAGTTTTCCCGGGTCGCCAGGCGAATGTTGGGTAGGTTTCTCTCATTCCCCGAATGTCCTGTTCCTCCATTTCGTTTACATTGTCATTTCATCCATCGTTCATCCCATTGGTTTCTTTCAGAGTAGTAAATGTCGGAAATGGTGCTCGGTGCAGCGTGGCACGGAAAAGGATGCTCACAGTGACTTTCCGTCCACCGACTACGGCTGATTGTCGGGATGAGGACCGTGCCAAGCGGGGGCCATCCCTGGTCTGCCTGTCAGGCTCGGGGTGCTTCTATCTGGAAACTGTAGCGACGCGTTATTGCTGTGCGGTCGCTCCTGGATCCGCCCGCCCGGTATGTCCTTACCCCTCCATCTGTAACCTGTTCCTATCTTTTCGGTTTCCTGTATCCATTTTATACCTACAATAAAAAGTATAAGGAAGCTGTGTCGTTAAGGTTTATCTCGATTAGTATGAAGTATATATACTTTTGACTTTCGTTGTTAAAATGTTCTAGTATCTCTATATAGATTTTAGAGCCAAAATAAATATTAGAAAATGCTATACCTTAAAAAGGCATTAGGTGTTAATGCGGTCGAACTGTTTCCATAGCCCAAGATTTACATCTGGACTTCTTCTCATCGTATTTATCCATTCCTGAAAATTAATTCAGTAAAATTATCCTGAAGCGTACGCGCAATACACGCACACACATACATAGGTATGTGTATATACAGGGTGGCGCACGATAAGTCACCTGATTTGTTTCATAAATAATACACTTTTTGTTGACAAGATCTGTAATTTATTGATGTAGAAGCAAAGAATGCAACTTGGAAATACAACGTAATGAATCATATGTTCAATATGACCGCCGTTTTGGTTTACAACTTCTGCAAATCGCACACATGCGTTTGTGACAACTCTCCGACACAAATCTTCTGAAATGGCACAGCATAACTCCACAATGATGGCCCTAAGTTGCACTGCATTTTCGGGTTTTCTGCGGTATTTTAAGGAGCCCCCATGGGTTAATGTCCATGCTACATCCTGCATGAACCATTGTGTCCGCATGTGGCCTTTAGTTGAGAAAACTTGAAATTTCGATTCAGTTTCTTCAAAGGATGCAACACGAAGATTTTCAGGAAAATCTACTCTCCGGCTATCCTTTACATGGAGCATTTTTCGAATATTTTGATTTTCTCAAAAATGGCTCTAAACGATTTTGATTAAAATACCACATATTCAAGATATTTGCATGAAGAGCAAAATGTACTCGTATATCTATTCTGGGAATAGCCTCTGAAGACCCCCTTCAATCTGGATACTATTGTGTAGTAAACCGTAAGAAGCAGACAAAAGCTTTTTACACAAAACATATAGACTTCATTAAAACATACAATTTATATCATATATATATATATATATATATATATTTTTTTTTTTTTTTTTTTTTTTTTTTTTGTAGAGTTAACCGTTTCAGAGACCTGGTTGGTCATATCGGACGATAAATGAACTTGGTGAAATGATGTTCAAATTGTTCAGGGGTCTATGGAGCTTAAAGTTACAAAAAAATAATAAGTGTTACATTTCCTACTATATAATCCTCACTATAAAAATCACTAATGAAGAAATTAATACTACATAACTTATAAATAATAAATATATTCAATCTAATGATAAAGTTATAACAATAGATGAAGATGTTAATCTCACCACCTCCCATTCAGACATTCGTCTTCTCAGATTAAGGGAAAACCCGAAAAAAAACCTTATCCGGGCAACTCACCCTAACCGAGATTCCACCTGTTGTATGTGAGGTAGACACGCTACCCCACACTACCCAGGTGAGTGAGGTGTTTCTTGTTATTGGTTTTAATTGTCGCTATTTAAACTTTTCTTAAACAAATTTTCATCTCTTTTTTTTTTTTTCCCCCCATTTATATAGCCCCCTTTAACATCTAAGGTCATATCGGGGGCTTTTCATTAGAAACAACTCATTGTTTGTAGGTTCTTTACGTTGGGTTTAAATCGTTTATTTTCTTTAAACACACACTCATTCACTCTCACACACAAACTTCCAGACTCTGTGGGGGATAGGGAATAATTCTGGCTAAAGAAAAATTCCTCGCCCCAGCCGGGAATCAAACACGGGACCTCCGGATTAGAAGTCAGCTCGCTGAGCACTCGACCACGGAGGCAATCATATCTCTTGTTTTACTCCCGGGAGTGTAAAAGAGTACTGAATTTCAATTGTTTCAATAGCTTTTAAAAGATTTGACTATCGCTTTAATTTAGTGTTTTCTCTTATTCCCCTTATGAGCAACTTTTAGGGCTATTTCTGCTAATGTCTATCTCGTTTAGCGTGAATCAGAGAGAAGAATAAACTTTTGTAACAATAGTTTGTTACAGAATAGGCATAGGAAGGCATTTGAATGTAACACATCAGATCTTCAGTAAGAAACTTCGGCCTAAACTTGGAAACTGGGTTGGCAATCATACTTTACCTCGCTCGGTCCAGTACGTTGAAGTTGGCTATTTCTCTTTAGGCTTGAGAACATGACCTGAATCAACCGATGAGGTAAAGGAGGCCATGCGTAACCGACTCTTATACGAAGAAGAAATGTTTTTCTTTGGAGATCATTTATATCAAGTCTCTTGCTTCCAAGTGTAGATCTCATTTAAACCTAGGTGCTTGCGATAAATTTATGTAAATGGGCCATCAGAGGTGTGCCGATCTTAAAAATTTAAGATAATGGTTATGGATGAGTCTTAACGATTGTCAAAGTAGAGTGGAAAAGTGTGAATGACGTATTACTATGTATTCATTCTCATAGCTATCGCTGGTAACGTTTTTAAGCAGCGAAAGAAAGAAAATAATTGTATTCCAAATCCTATAAGTATGCATAGTAAGAGATTACTACTGTATACAATATATTTTTTACTTTCTCTACACGTATCTACATAGTGCATAGAGAAGGTATTGTAATGCACCCAAAAAATCGATACTGAGATTTCACCGGAAATACATATTTTGAGACCCCCTGAATCAAAAAAAAAAATTAGAAAAATTTCCGTGTGTGTGTGTCTGTGGGCAGCATAGCTCAAAAACGAAAAGACCGCAAATACCAAACTTGGTATTTAAGTTCAGTATCTTCCAAGGTAGCGACACGAAGCTTTTCAAGAAAATCCCCCACCACCAACTACCCTTCACATGGAAACATTTTCGAAAATTTTGATTTTCTAAAAAATAGCTAACGATTTTGATTAAAATATCGCATATTAAAGATACATACCTGACAAATAATGTGTATATCTTGAATTTTCTGAGAATAACGTCTGAAGACTACTTTTATTCTGGATGAATTTTATGGAATTTTGCATAAGTGCTAAACCGTAAGAGATAGACAAAAACTTACCATACAAAAAATGTAGAGCACATTAAAATACACAATTCATGTTACATACACTTTTTTCGTGAAGTGGATTATTTTTTAAATATTCCTTATTGATTTCAGCTGTAAAAACTTTACTTTTCTCATAGGGAGTTTGCTAACTCCTATCCATACAAGCAAAGGAACTTCAATCACATAGCAATCAGCTTTTGACTATCACTTTAACCTATGGTACTACCTTATTTCGCTTCTACGTACAAGGAAACAGGTAATAAGACTGTTTCTGATGCTTTTGTCTCGATTAGCATGAAGTAAATAGAAGCATAAGCTTTTTAACAATAATTTGGTGCAGAGATGTAGAGAAAGTCATGTGATTGTAATACATCTGATTTTTTTAACTTAACGTCCTTACGCTTGGTTGGTCATATCGGACGATGAATGAAATTGGTGAAATGATGCTCACATGACGTCGGGGTCAATGGAGCTTAAAGTTACTCCAGACAGGATAAGGGAAACCCCCGAAAAAAACCTTAACCCAAGCACCCTAAGCGAGATTCGAACTCGGGACCCATTGAATGTGAGGCAGACATGCTTCCGCCACACTACACAGATGGTCAGTATATAATTTTCAAATATGCATTACAATATTTGCAAATACTGTTTTATAAAGCAATTTTTGCTTTCTCTACCGCGGACACGTGCATAAGAGATAGAAAAGTTATTGCATTCCGCCCCAAAAAATCTATACTTCACCAGGAATACGTCTTAGGCCCCCCTGAATTAATAAAAAAAGAAAAGGTCCGTGCACATGTCTGGGAGAAACATAACTTAAAAACAAAACATCGGTTAAACACCAAACTTGGTGTGTAAATACGTATCTTCCAGGGATTGGGCACGAAGATTTTCCAATCTGCCCTTTAAATGGAAGATTTGTCGATATTTCGAGTTTCTGAAACATGGCTCTTAACGATTTTGATTAAAACAATTTTGATATATGTATTAAAGCTATTTGGAGGACAATTGCGTACCATGAATTTTCTGGAAATAACCTCTGTTGTTCTCTTCATTCTGGATGACTTTTGCAAAAGTGGGAAACCATAAGAGAAATACGTAGGCAAACATTTCCTACAAAAAATGTATATCTCGTTGAGCGACACAAATTATGTCAAAATTATTATTATCATTATTATTATTTATTAATGCTCCTTATTGGTTCCAATTTTAAAATACTTATACTTTCTTCAAATGAGATGGTATTCGTTTTTCTTGTGCCCGGTCAAGCAAATTGCACAAGCCATCGCATAGCGACAAGATATTAAAAGGTTTGACTATCACTTTAGCATACCCCTATTCCTTTGTATTTACAATTAAATATATAATAAAAGAAATTACGCGAACGTTTATATGGATTAACTTGAAATACAAAAGTGTGCATTTTACAAATAGTTTGTTGCAAAATAGGTAGAGAAATTAGAGTTTTATTAATGAACGACTGTAAATTCGTATTATATCTTAACTGAAATTATTGAATTGCATCATTATCAATAACACAAATGTTTGTATTTAAGTTGCATTGCGTTCTGTAAAACAATGCTTAACAAACAGTGGCATAATATAGCTGCTGTTAGCCTTGTGAGAATAAGGTTCGGGCAAAAATTGTGATGCGTTAACACACGCGAGTTTCTGTGTCGTTTTCCTTGGTTTAGGGATAATATGCTAGCCTCTATTTCCAAGGTCGTGGGTTAAACCCAGAGGAAGGCGATGTATTTTTCCGGGCGTAAAAAGCCTTAGCATGGCTTGCTTCGGAAGATAGTAAATCCGGTGGTCCCGTGTCGTAGATTTACAGCCCGTGTAAGAAAATCAATCTTCTACCTAATATTTACATGATGAAAATGTTGGACGAAAACTTAAGGCTGTTTAAAGAAAATTAAAGTATGCTTTGTTGTCAAATTAATATCTCAAAAACTTACGAAATCTATTTGAAGTATACGCTTTATGTTAGTATGTTAGGAGAGAATATTGCTGTCTTTCCGCAGTGTTGTGAGCTAAAATTTCCTTCTTTGATAGGTTATTATCTATTTTTACTTTCTCTATACGCACTATGTACATAGTGTATAGAGAAGGTATTGCACTCCACCAAAAAATTCGATACCGAGATTTCACCGGAAATATATGTTTTAGGGTCCCCTGTATCCAAAAAAAGTATTTTCAGAAAAAGGTCCGCGTGTGTGTGTGTGGCCGTGTGTCTGTGAACACGATAACTCAAAAACGAAAAGGCGGTAAAATACCAAACTTCGTATTTAAGCTTAGTATCTTCCAGGGATGCTACACGAAGATTTTGAGAAAAATCCCCCACCCTAAACTACCCTTTACATGGAACTATTTTCGAAAATTTTTATTTTCTAAAAAATGGCTAACGATTTTGATTAAAATATCGTATATTAAAGATATTTGCCTGACAAATAAAATGTATATTTTGAATTTTCTGGGAATAGCCTACTACTTTATTTTGGGTCAATTTTACGGAATTTTGCATAACTGCTAAACCGTAAGAGATGGACAAAAACTTACCCTACAACAAATGTAGAGCACTTTAAAACACACAATTTATGTTACATACATTTTTTTCGTGAAGTTGATTGTTTTTGAGATATTCCTTGTTTTTGGTTTCAGCTATAAAACGCATACTTTTCTCATACAGGACTTTGTGAACTCGTGCCCATACAAACAAAGGAACTTCAGTCACATAGCAACCAGCTTTTGACTATCACTTTAACCTATGGTACTCCCTTATTTCGCTTCTACTTACAAGGAAGCAAGAAATGAGACTATTTCTGCTGATTTTTTCTCGATTAGCAGGAAGTAAATAGAAGCATAAGATTTTTAAAAATAATGTGTTGCAGAGATATAGAGAAAGTCATGTGAATGGAACACATCAGATTTTTCCACCAACTAGCTGATTTATTAAACAAAACACAATGCACGTACATTGCGCGAACTCTGGGATCTACAGAAAGAATGAAACTTCAGTATTAAGCCACTGTGTGAGGGTGTATAGCGTACTTCATGCCTCAATGTGGTCACTTTGCTCTTCTTCCGAAATTGCGCGAAACCTTCAGAATGAAGAAAACGTGCGCGCATAGCAAGTTGTTCTCAGTGTTCCGATCTTGATTTCCATGTTTCCAAACAATTAAATTGACCAGTTAGGAAGACGGAAATGGCTTTGTTACCGGCCGCTGTACATATATCCCAACCTTTTCGACACTTAACTCATGCTTTCTTGTTAACTATAATTTCTGCATTTATCGATCAAGTTAACTATTCCCCAAGTTGACCTCAAAGTGTAGTAGAGTCGTGTCTCTCTCCTAATTACTGATTTTTCACTAGCGAATGTTATTACTGCACATTCTGGTCTTCGAAAATAGCATTTAATATTCACTCTGTATATTGGTTTCTAATTTTACAATGTGTTAACGATAGAGACGTTTTCACTTTGTTCATCCAGAGCTGCAATGATTTATTAAAACTCTGATGTGACTTTCACATGATTTTCTCTAACCGATCTACAAAGTTATTACAAAAGATTATCCTTCTTACTACACCATGCTAATCGAGATAAGCATTTGCAGAATGTTCTTATTACTTAGTTCCTTGAAAGTAAAAGGGAACTAATGGAAAGCGCTATGCTAATGCGATATTCACATGTTTTAAAAGCTGTCGTTATGCGATTGTCATTGAAATTGGCTTCTTTGCTTGGCCAGGAGTAGAACAAAACAAAAACGGGCGCTTCCTGTGTGAGAAAATTATAAGCATTATAAAATTGAAACCAATAATAAAGAGTATCTTGGAAACGGTCAGCTCTACAAGAAAAATGCATATGACATAAATTGTGGGTTTTAACGAGATCAACATTTTTTGGTGTGGTATCTAAGTTATTGTCTATTTCTCACGGTTTACTAGTTATGCAAATTGAGAAAAAATTATCCAGAATGAACAGGTCTTCAGAAGCTATTCCTGGAAACTTCAAAGATATACATTTTATTTGCAAAGTAACTATGTGTAATATAAGGTATTTTAATCAAAATCGTTAGAGCCATTTTTGAGAAAAACAAAATTTTCAAAAACATTTCCTTGTAAAGGCAGTTGGGGGGGTGGGGAGATTTTGTTGAAAATCTTTGTCTCGAATCGTAGGAAGATAATAAATTTAAATACTAAGGTTGGTATTTAACGGGTTTTTTTTTTTTTTTGAGCTATGCTGTCCATAGACACACACGAACATTTTTCTGCTCAGGGGACCTGAAAACATATTTCCGATGAAATCTTGGTATCGAATTTTTGGGTGGAATACAATACCTTCTCTATACACAATGCACATATACGTGTAGAGAAAGTAAACATATCTTTGTTCTTTCTTTCTCTATTTACCTTTCTCATATGGAAGATTTATGGATTTACTTGGGTAAGACACATTTTGAGGAGTAGAGGCTCTGGATCGGAGAGAGGCCAGGATGGATGATCAGCCCTTGTCTGGTATGAAAGTGAAGAAGCGAGTAATAAAGAAGAGAATTATGCAGCAGTTCGTGGAATGAGTGGCGGGGGAAACCGTAGAACCCGGAGAAAACTCCCATACGCCACTTCGCCCACCATAAGTCCCACATGGCATCCCCTGGGATCAAGAGGCGAGCGGCCTAATCACTTGGCCACGGCACCGTCGATTATTGGAAATATATAAATTAATAAATTTGATGCTCAATCCAAATTTACTGACACTCACTCAAGCAGATAACATCTGCCATTTCTAGTTGTGATTTTTGCCACACAGCCGGCGAGAATAAATAGGGGCAGATCTTTACTGGAGGAAAGGGATACATTTTTGGAAGGGGTTCGGTATTTATCCAGTGAAGATATTGTACTTACACCCATGAAGTCCCGCCCCCGGGCGGGACGGATGAAGTGAGAAGAGACACGGGGTGGCCAGAGTCAGCAGTAACGGTACAGTAATGACAGGGTTCCTACAGTTTCTAGACTGAGACGTCCCAGCTGTCGAACAGACAGATCGGCGACCCCCGTTCCACCTAGAGGTCCCAACCTCCCAAGGGAGTGGTCGATATACCCCATCAACCATCCGAAGGCCGACGTTCCACAGGGATCTTTCTTTACCTGTCACGCTGCGCGAAATCTCTTCGCCGACACTCGTAGCCCTGAAACATGCAAATGGAATGAAGAATGAATGAAATGATTATGATATGAAGGGATAAAAAATTCTAACCTCCCTGCAAGGGTTAGAGTGGCCG
This sequence comes from Hymenopus coronatus, assembly GCA_030762935.1. Lineage (NCBI taxonomy): Eukaryota > Metazoa > Arthropoda > Insecta > Mantodea > Hymenopodidae > Hymenopus > Hymenopus coronatus. Next base: position 24,103,812 of record CM060891.1, read on the forward strand.
GTCGCCGCGAATCAAACCCAGAACCTCCCGAAAACGAGTCGCACATGTTAACGCGATTAAATATTAACGACGCTTCAATTGCCAGGATTATATCAGCGCCGCCGGTGTGCCGGAATTTTCTCTTGCAGGAGTTCTTTTACATGCCGGTAGATCTGCTGACATGGAGCTCTGGCTCATTTTTAAGCACTCTTAAAAACCATCGATCTGGGCCGAGTTTGAACTCGTGACCTCGAGATCAGAAGGCCAACGCCTAACCAACTGAGCTATCCGGACTGACAGGAACTGCCATGCCACCTCTCGTTACTAGGGGAAACAACGCGAATGTAACGCTGAGGAGATTAGAAGTTACATATTTCCAATAATAATGTAATTCCCTCAGTTTTAGTTAAAACTTCCCAAAGTGTTGCTTTAAAGGAGAAGGATAAAGTTTAAGGATAGCATATTGTACTGTTTGTATTGTTATTACTTACACATTTATTATTTTTTTGCAGTTGGTGTGCGGTTTCAACATCTGGTTTCGCAAACAGGTATGTAAATATATAATTATACAATCCTACTTTTTAAGCACAGAAGAAATTAATTGTTGGGTTCGGATATTCTACATCTCGTTTAATGGAACACCGTCTGTTTTCTGTATTGAATAAACTAAATGTCATATGTGGTTACTATTTGTAAACCGACATCTCTGGTAAATTACTAAAAGTTATTTACAATATGAGGTTGTTTTAACGCTCCCCATGTGGGCTCTTCGGGGCAACCTTATTCCACCCAGTGATGGCTGGAAGTAACCTGCGGTCGGACAACTTGAAGTACAAAGTTCAAGTGGTAAAGAAATTGAATATTTTTTAAACTCCTTATTTTATCTGTTTACTATTTATTATAAAAATAATACCTATTAATTACAAATTCAGAATTTATTTAAGACATTTTAATTCAACCCACATTTTCTAATCAACATTCAAAAGGAGTCATGAGAGAACGTAGGCTTTCACGGCCGGAGTCATTGTAACTAAGAAATGTTTCCGGGGTGTTTTGCCGTGGTCTGCTGGTGTTAGGAGTACCAGACGTTTCGTCCACAACTACGGTGGACATCTTCAGTGGCGCAGCGAAACCTTCTCCTAGAAAACTTCGACCGCGCCACTGAAGATGTCCACCGTAGTTGTGGACGAAACGTCTGGTACTCCTAACACCAGCAGACCACGGCAAAACAGCCCGGAAACATTTCTTAGTTACAATTCAAAAGGAGTGTTTTTTCTTGGTCTTTAACAAATGTTTGATAAAAAAATTGGTTAGTATTATTATGAATATTAATTCTAGCTTCAATATGATTAATTCCTTCACGAAGAATAATTTTATGATTCATTGTTGCACCAGTATTGTATAAAACAACCAAATTAATTACAACTTAGAATATGGACTAACCTGAAAATAGTATTTGTTGAGTTACTGTAAATATTGGACCTAGTTTAATTTTTATTTTTCTTGAGGAAATAATGAATAAGAGATACTTGGACTAGAATTATCTTTTATACCAGAACTAGTATTTGACTTTCCAGAAGAAATTATCCAAATGGCATATCTGATATAAAATCTTCTGTTTGTGCTCTGAGCTGAGCATTCTGAGCTGGGTATGTCTCCCTATGAAAGACTCTTAAACATACACATTTTATTTTTATTGTAAGTAGCTCTAAGGTATGCTATTTTGTCAAATCGTTAACCATTTTTTCAGAAAAAAATCGAAAAAGTTTTCTGTAAAGGGTAGTTGAGGGTGAGAGGATATTCTTCAAAATCTTCGTGCCTCATATTTGGAAGATACTAAATTTAAATACCAAGTTTGGTATTTATTAAATGTTTTTGTCTGCTGTTTTTTTAAGCTGTTCACAAGAGGCACAGAACACATGGATCTTTTTCTAGAACTTCTTTTTACTTTCTCTATACGCACTATATACATAGTGTATAGAGAGGGTATTGCACTCCACTAAAAAATTTGATACCGAGATTTCATCGGAATATATGTTTTAGGGTCCCCTGTATCCAAAAAAAGTATTTTCAGAAAAAGGTCTGTGTGTGTGTGTCAGTGTGTCCGTGTGTCTGTGAACACGATAACTCAAAAACGAAAAGTCGCTAAAATACCAAACTTGGTATTTAAGTTTAGTATATTCCAGGGATGCGACACGAAGATTTTGAGAAAAATCCCCCCACCCCAAACTACCCTTTACATGGAACTTTTTTCGAAAATTTTGATTTTCTAAAAAGTGACTAACCATTTTGATTAAAATATCGTATATTAAAGATATTTACCTCATAAATAAACTGTATATTTTGAATTTTCTGGGAATAGCCTCTGAAGACTACTTTATTCTGGGCCAATTTTACGGAATTTTGCATAACTGCTAAACTGTAAGAGATGGACAAAAACTTAGCAACCAACAAATGTAGAGCACTTTAAAACACACAATTTTTTTTTGTGGAGTTGATTGTTTTTGAGTTATTCCTTGTTTTTGGTTTCAGCTATAAAAAACATACTTTTCTCATACAACACTTTGTGAACTCCTGTCCATACAAACAAAGGAACTTCAGTCACATAGCAACCAGCTTTTGACCATCACTTTAACCTATGGTACTCTCTTATTTCGCTTCTACTTACAAGGAAGCAAGTAATAAAACTATTTCTACTAATTTTTTCTCGATTAGCATGAAGTAAATAGAAGCATAAGCTTTTTAACGATAATTTATTGCAGAGTTGCAGAGAAAGTCATGTGAATGGAACACACAAGATTTTTTCATTCGGTGTCTGAAAGAATATATTCCCGGCAAAATCTTGGTATATAATTTTTGGGAAGAATGCAACACCGACTCCGTATACTATATACATATGTGTTATAAAAAGTAAAAACAGAGAAAAAAAAAAAACAACTAAATTAGTCGCTGATGTTTCTTATTAAGTAATAGCTTCCCTACGTATTGTAACATATAACTCTCTGGAGTGCGATCGTTGTATATTTGGCATAATTTCTAACCAGATGATTAATTCAAATGACAAAAGTACAATACCAAAATATTTCATCAGCAATGTCCGTTAACTGCCAGTGAAAGACTCATCGCTATCATTTCCTAAGGAAATTATCAACCTCCCAACTTCTTGTTCCAGTCATCCATTTGTTTCCAATAATAACCATCAACAATTTCTTTAATATTCTCTGTGCAAACGTTTGACATTCTCTTGCAGGCGATGAATATCATTATGACATGAATGCTACTATAGCATGTGCAGCGAGTGTTCTACAACACTCTCTTTCCACAGAAGAAGAATGACGTAAACATCGTGACTGCTTCACCTATTTTCCGATACGCTTGGTTGCTTTGTGGCGTAGTATACAGGATGTTAATGAACTATACCGAAATATTTTCACAGAATATGTAGATTACTTAAATAAGTAATTTGAGATAGCAGACTTATGGCCTGTTTATTGAAATGTCGAAGTAACGGCTATAAGTGTCTGAAGTGCCAGTACGCCACTGGCTAATTTATCAACCATTCGAGAGCATAACATGAAAAATCTTATGTGTACCATTCACATGACTTTCTCCATACCCCTGCAACAAATAATTCTTAAAAAGCTTATACTTCTATTTACTTAATGCTAATCAGAAAAAAAAAAAAAAAATAGCAGAAATAGTCTAATTACTCGCTTCCTTGTAAGTAGAAGCGAAATAAGGGACAACTGTAGGTTAAAGTGATAGTCAAAAGCTGGTTGCTATGTCAATGAAGTTCCTTTGTCTATATGGATAGGAGTTGACATGTTCCAGTATGAGAAAAGTATACGTTTTTCATAGCAGAAACCAAAAACAAGGAATGTCACAAAAACGACGAACTCCACGAAAAAAATGTATATAACATAAATTGTGTGTTTTAATGTGCTCTACATTTTTTGTGTAGTAAGTTTTTGTCCATCTCTTACGGTTTAGCAGTTATTAAAAATTTAGTAAAATTCATCCAGAATAAACTACTTTTCAGAGGCTATTCCCAGAAAATTCAAGATATACATTTTATTTTTCAGGTAAATATCCTTAATATACGAACTTTTAATCAAAATCGTTAGAGCCATTTTTGAGAAAATCAAAATTTTCGAAAAAAGTTCCATGTAAAGGGTAGTTGGGGGTGGTGGGATTTTTCTCAAAATCTTCGTGTCGCATCCCTGGAGGATACTAAACTTAAATATCAAGTTAGGTATTTTACCGATTTTTCGTTTTTGAGTTATCGTGTTCACGGACACACACACACACACACACACACACACACACACACACACACACACACAAACTCACACACACACACAGACCTTTTTGTGAAAATGCTTTTTTTGGATATTGGGGACCCTAAAACATATATTTCCGGTGAAATCTCGGTATCGAATTTTTTGGTGGAGTGCAATACTTTCTCTATACACTATGTACATAGTGCGTATGGAGAAAGTAAAAAGCATTTACTCTATGACAGGAATCGAACTCTTGCTTTGCTTTAACACCGACTTATCAGCACCTGTTACCCACACGTGGCAAATTATTTCGGTGTGAAATAAACCGCCGAGCGCAGCCTGCTTGCTTCGACATCAATCGGGAACATTCGTAAATGTATACGAGCAATTTTCACTGCTGCCGATTAGAGGCGCTACGATCTATTGCGCTCGCCCGCTTGCAGTTTCAACACACTAGTTCATCATTTTATTCACATTCTATGTACGTTCCAAAGCATGGTCCAAAAGCCAAATTGTAACAACGTGCGAATACGAAGCTTCTAAAAGAAAAGTTCTGAAAGGAGATATATACGGTAGTAGAGATGAGTGTTATTTCCGTAAAACTCATTGCTCAGGTGTCCGTAAACAGAAACGTAACTAAAACAGGAAAGAAGTTAAATGATTAATTTACAAATTTGAGCACGCACTGTTTCCAAAGCCCAGGAACACAAACGACAAGGTTGGTCACGGTTCATGTTTTTCCATTCCCGTTCATAGCCCACTCTGTTGATTGCATTTGACATGCATAGCAGAAAGTCAAGAAGCCTGCAATTCGCTAGAACTCTATAGCAGGCTTGCAAAACAAAACTGCAATGATTCCCAGCAGTTGGACGAGAGATTGCAGATTCTAGTTCAGTTTTAGACAGAGCCTTTCCTATTGGCTACGGAGACAATATGGCTATGGGGTAGGTGAACGACAGGTTTCGAGATTTCGTCGAGGTTAGGTTGCATTAGGTTAGGCGTGTGTAAATGTACTGGGGTTTCTGAAAATCGGCACAGTCTTCCGTTTGTTCTGTCTGCTTGCGCATGCGCAGCCATTTTGGTCAATCGACCAATAGCAGAGTTCAAATCTAAAACGGAACTAGAATCTGCAATGTCGTCAGCTGGATATGCTTCCGTTCTCAATTTAGATTAAGAATAACAGATGGTAATGATACCGCTTTTCAAAATATGTTTACGATATTAAGTTTTAAATTTGACAAGCCTACATTCAGAGAAAAATTGATACTGATGGCTTTTTAAAAAAAATCGATCTTCCAAGTTAACGTCGATATGCTAATCGACTCGTTTCCATCCTCATTTCTCTGTGAATTAAAAGCCGTCAGCGCTTAAATCTTCTCAGTTTCTCTTCTCGTTCTGGTTCCCGATTTATAGTGGAATAACCTTAGAATCAATAAATTCCAATTGTCGCATTGAGGTTAGGATAACTGATTCCGGTTGCAAACGTCGATTGCACGGCGTATTTACCATCCCGTTCCGTTCATGTTGTGGTTCTCGTTTCCGTTCCCGGATAATTGTGTACTATGATTATCACGGATGAAAACGGACTTTTGTTACCTCACAAATCGGGCGGCCTATGCTACAATACCTTTTAGCGGAAAAGCGATGTATCTGTCAAAGTTTCGTCACCTAAAGCTCCTCCACCATCCCTGGAATGTAATTCTACATGTACAGAAAAAATTGTAATTGGGTGTCTGCTTAACCGATAATTGAATACTTTTTCACCATTGAAAACCCTGTTCTTCTTGAAGGAGATTGCCTAACATAATTTAAATTCTTAAATGGCTAAAAAGTGGCGGCGCCACAAGTGGTTAGACGTCTCATCTCCACCTAGGCGGCCCGGGTTCGATCCCAAGCCCACATGTGAGATTTGTGGCGACGAAGCGGCATCTGTGGAGGTTTTCTCCAGGTCTTCCGATTTCCCCCTCCATTCATTCCGCCATTCCATCATCACCTTCCCTATCATCCATTTCGCTTTCATTTCATATCATCCACTTGCTCACACTCATGCCTGGCTATGGACCGACCTCTCGTTCCAGGTTCTTCATTCTGTGGTTTCGCGCCGTTGGCTCCCCGACAGGTCTCTGACATTTAGGAGGGTGTCAGTCCTTAAAATGGGAGGTTAAGCCGACTACGAAAAAAAAATGTTAAAAATAATATATCGGCCTGGATACCACATATGAGCATCGTCGCTGACGTCTTTCAAACGCTCCCTATATAATCTCTGATATTCCGGAGAAAAGTCCATCAAACAATGCCGGAACCGTTTCGGGGGTGGAGGGACCCCAGGCCGTTGAGCCCGCTTGAGTAGTGTGGTGGTAGCGTATCTGCCTCACATTCGACAGGTCGCGAGTTCGAATCTCGTTTAGGGTGAGTTACCCGGGAAAGGTTTTTACGGGGTTTTCCCTTATTCTGAGAAGACAAATGTCGAGTATCCTCGAGATCATTTGAGCATCATTTCACCAATTTCATTCATCGTTCGATGTAACCAACCAGGTTAAAGGACGTTAAGCTACAGAAAAGAAAAGAAAAATGGGCCAATGAATACGAACACGTGGAGAGTCGTAAAACTTTTTTGCGTAGAAAGCATTGACTTTTCGTTTGGAATGCCATTGAGTAGAAAATGGTTGTGAACACTAATTTAATATCAATAGATGGTTACAATTTTCCAACTGAGAAAACAGAAGACTCTTGGACTCTGCTTATAGTGGTATGTCTGATTGCTATATTTCTTCTTTTTTACTTCCTCTACGCGTACCATGTACATAGTGTATAGAGAAGGTATTGCACTCCATCAAAAAATTCGATGCCGAGATTTCACCGTAAATACATGTTTTAGGGTCCCCTGTATCCAAAAAAAGTATTTTCAGAAAAAGGTCCGTGTGTGTCCGTGTCAGTGTGTCCGTGTGTCTGTGAACACGATAACTCAAAAACGAAAAGTCGGTAAAATACCAAACTTGGCATTTAAGTTAAGTACCTTCCAGGGATGCGACACGAAGATTTTGAGAAAAATCCCCCACCCCAAACTACCCTTTACATGGAACTTTTTTTCGAAAATTTTGATATTCTAAAAAATGGCTAACGATTTTGATTAAAATTTCATATATTAAAGATATTTACCTGTCAAATAAAATGTATATTTTGAATTTTCTGGGAATAGCCTCTGAAGACTACTTTATTCTGAGTCAATTTTACGGAATTTTGCATAACTGCTAAACCGTAAGAGATGGACAAAAACTTACCATACAACAAATATAGAGCACTTTAAAACACACAGTTTATTTCTATACATTTTGTTCGTGGAGTTGATTGTTTTTGAGATATTCCTTGTTTTTGGTTTCAGCTATAAAAAGCATACATTTCTCATACAGGACTTTGTGAACTCGTATCCATACAAACAAAGGAACTTCAGTCACAATTTTTTCTCGATTAGCAGGAAGTAAATAGAAGCATAAGCTTTTTAACAATATTGTATTGCAGAGTTGTAGAGAAAGTGATGTGATTGGACACATCAGATTTTTATTGATATCTTATCCAAATCGTGCAGATGTGCGTACAATATTAAAATATCTGAGTAAATTTTGTGTTAATTCTGTTTATGCATGCAGTGGAATTTCTAAATGTCAAAACATTTTATAAACCTTTAGTTATAAAGATCTGTAATCACATGACCTTCTCTATTCACGCATCTATAAACGAGCCATTGTTACAAAATCTTATCCATGTACTAATCTTCAGTCTTATAGTACTAAACGATGCATTTTTTCAATGATCTCTGGAGTTGTCATTTCTACAGGGCGTCCAGAGCGAGGCTCAACACTAATGCTCGTACGTCCCATTTTAAACTATGCAACCCACCTTTTAATCATTGAATGTGAAGGGGCAGAGTATTTCAATGTACTGTCCAGTTCCTCCTTGATTTCTTTAGGCGTTAAGCCTTCCAAATGGAATATTTTTCCAAATCCTCAATTGTCGTGAAAACTCTAAGGTTGTCTTGTTTAAAATGCTGTCATTCGAAAACTAAACAAACTATTGACCTGTAACTATGGATACAAGCTAGTCTAGAGTTAAATTATACGTTGCTACCGTCTAACTGGCCTAGTGGCGCTATATCTGTGTAAGGCCCAGAACTTATCAGCCGACCGTCTTATTTCTTATTAATACAGATACAGATAATCCTTACAACGTATTTCGTTGTAGATGTAAGAACATGTTTTAGCAATAACCATATCATTAGAAAGCCGATGGCTCTGTGAATTTTTTTTCTCTTTTCTATAGTGACTTGCAGTTTAGAAAAAGATAAAGTAGTATTTGAAAATTTAAAGCAATACAGAGAACTCGGAAATGGGTAACGCAAAAATCTGATGTGTACCATTCACATGACTTTCTCTATATCCCTGCAACAAATTATTCTTAAAAAACTTATACTTCTATTAACTTCATGCTAATCAGTAAAACAATAGCAGAAATAGCCATATTACTTGCTTCCTTGTAAGTAGAGGTGAAATAAGGGAGTACCATAGGTTAAAGTGATAATCAAAAGCTGGTTGCTATGTCGCTGAAGTTCCTTTGTCTGTATGGACAGCAGATGACAAATTCCTGTATGAGAAATGTAAGTTTTTCATAGCAGAAACCAAAAGTAAGGAATGTCACAAAAAAGACGTACTCCACGAAAAAAATGTATATAACATAAATTGTGTGTTTTAACGTGCTCTACATTTTTTGTGTAGTAAGTTTTTGTCCATCTCTTACGGTTTAGCAGTTATTTAAAATTTAGTAAAATTCATTCAGAATAAACTACTCTTCAGAGGCTATTCCCAGAAAATTCAAGATATACATTTTATTTGTCAGGTAAATATCTTTAATATACGAAATTTTAATCAAAATCGTTAGAGCCATTTTTGAGAAAATCAAAATTTTCGAAAAAAGTTCCATGTAAAGGGTAGTTGGGGGTGGGGGGCTTTTTCTCAAAATCTTCGTGTCGCATCCCTGGAAGATACTAAACGTAAATACCAAGTTTGGTATTTTACCTATTTTTCGTTTTTGAGTTATCGTGTTCACAGACACACGGACACACACACACGGACCTTTTTCCGAAAATGCTTTTTTTTAGATAAAGGGGACGCTAAAACATATATTTCCGGTGAAATCTCGGTATCGAATTTTTTTGTGGAGTGCAATACATTCTCTATACACTATGTGCATAGTGCCTATAGAGAAAGTAAAAAAGAAAAACAAAGAAAGAAAACCTTGACTTAATTGTGTGGTTTAACAGGATGTAGGATGACGCTGTAGCCGAATGGTTAGATCGCTAGCCTCTCACCAAGGCAGTGGTTCGAACCCAGGTGACTACATTTGGGATTTGCGGAGACAAAGCGGCATCTGGGCGGTGTTCTGAGTTCTTCGGTTTCCTCAGCCTTCATTCCACCACTTTCTCCAATTGATCACCTTTCTCTCGTCCATTTCACTGTCATGTCATATCTTCCTCGCACTCATACCAGGCATCGGGCTGTTCACCCATTCTGGCTGTTCTCATCCAGAGTCCGTCTGCTCTCAATAGGAATCTTACTCCGGGCTCTGGCTTGTGAGTTCTGGGGATATAAGCCCTCCTTACGGGGAGACTAAATAGCGAAAAATCTGATGTGTACCATTCACATGACTTTCTCTACATCTCTGCAACAAATTATTCTTGAAAAGCTTATACTTCCATTTACTTCATGCTAATAAAAAATAGCAGAAATAGTCTTATTACTTCCTTGTAAGTAGAAGCGAAATAAGGGATTACCATAGGTTAAAGTGATAGTCAAAAACTGGTTGCTATGTCACTGAAGCTCCTTTGTTTGTATGGTCAGGAGTTGACAAATTCCTGTATGAGAAAAGTATACGTTTTTCAAAACAGAAACCAAAAAAACAAGGAATGTCTAAAAAACGATGAACTCCTCGAAAAAAAAGTATATGAAACACATAAATTATGTGTTTTAACGTGCTCTACATTTTTGTGTAGTAAGTTTTTATCCATCTCTTACGGTTTAACAGTTATTAAACATTCCATAAAATTCGTCCAGAATAAAGAAGTCTTCAGAGGCTATTCCCAGAAAATTCAAGATATACATTCTATTTGTCAGGTAAATGTCTTTAATATATTATATTTTAATGAATATCGTTAGAGCTATTTTTGAGAAAATCCAAATTTTCGAAAAAAGTTCCATGTAAAGAATCAGTTTGGGGTGGGGGATTTTTCTCAAAATCTTAGTGTCGCATCCCTGGAAGATAGTAAACTTAAATACCAAGTTTGGTATTTTAGAGACTTTTCGTTTCTGAGTTATCGTGTTCACAGACACACGTACCTTTTCTGAAAATACTTTTTTTTTTGGATATAGCGGACACTAAAACATATATTTCCGGTGAAATCTCGGTATCGAATTTTTTGGTGGAGTGCAATACCTTCTCTATACACTATCTACACAGTACGTGTAGAGAAAGTAAAAAAGAAGAAAAACTATTTTTGTCTAGTAAGGTTTTGCCTGTCTCTTATTGTTTACCAATAATGCAAAAGTCATTCAAGGTAAACAGGACTTCATAGGATATTCCCAAAAAATATAATATATATCTAAGTACATTTTATTTTCATGAAAATAGCTTAAACATGTGGGATTTTAATGTAACTCGTTACTACCGGTTTTTAACGAACGTTTTTCCTTGTAAACCGTGGTTTGGGGTGGAAAGCTTTTCTTAAAAATATTCATATCTAATCCTTGAAAGGTCCTGAACATGTTTTCGCTTAAATTGCTGGCTTGGGATCCATTAGTTTCACCCCTAATTCGCTGAGTAATCATGTTGGGTTTCGATAAAGGTCAAAACAGCACCTGAATTCGAATTTCAGCTTGAGTTACCCGGATACGTTTTTTTTTTTTTTTTTTTTTTTTTTTTTTCCCCCTGGATTTTCCTTTATCCCAGGCCTGGAGAGCTCGCTCACATTTGTGCGCAAAAATTGCCATTCCTTCCTTACACAGTCTACTGTACTTTACATATTCTACTGCTTAACTGTGTACTTGACAAATAACAAACATACAATGACGTTTCATTTAGAATGACACACGATAATTCTAGATACAAATTTCGTATAGAATGGGAAATTGATTATTTCTGCGTTCAGAATGTCAAAAAGGCTAAATGCTGTGTTCTAAGAGTGTGCTATGTGAAGAATTATAACACCAGACAACATTTTAATTGTGCACATGCTAATCAGCGTGGAAAAGCTTAAGTTTCACGTATGATTATATATATAAAGGGTGTTTCAAAACGACACCAAACGAAGATGTGGACCTTGTTGGTCATACCGTACGTGATACGTGAATATAATTTTCAGCTCCAAATTCGGCACATACAAAAAACTGCCATAAAATCACCATGGTTTAGGCAGTCGTGCATAACCAAATGGCATGTGCCTGGGCCACTCCAAGAGAGACGCCGGTTGGTAGCGAAAGTCCCAGTCGCGTGGTGTAGGCGTGGTTTGATAGACAGGCCGGCGCGGCACAGGTCGCCTTAGTAATGGAAAACTTAGCATGTGGTTTTTGTTATGTGTTTCGTATGGTTGTTTACTTGGCGTATGACAACCGTTGTTCCTTCGCTGCCTAATCCCAAATGTGTGCGATTTTTAAACACCTACGAAATTTTAAATAGAAGAGTTTGGAAGTTGCGACATCAAGGTTTAGACAAGTCAAAGTGTAAGATAACCGAATGCTATCTTCGTTTGGTGTCGTTTTGATGCAGCCTGTGTGTATGTGTGTGTGTTGATATATATAAAAGGACACTCGATAAAGTTCCAATTTTAATCAAGATACCCTTCTGTCAATACTGCGTGTCTACAAATTAAGCCTAACATTGATACATTTGTGTTAAGAAAAGGTGTCAGCGTTCTACTATAGACCGGAAAAAAGGTTTGTCAAGCCTCATTTGAGGAAGAAAGACTGCAAAACATATTTGGGAACCCGACCACTCGCCGTTAAAAATTGGCTAGCTCCGCCACTGCTACATTTTACATCCGAACAATACACTTAACAACAGGTGGAATGGGGAGACGACACACTTCCTCTCCGTTTACCACTCCCCATGACTGCCTTACTTGAGAAGACGATGCGAGTATTGATACCGTGGTTGACTAAAATTATTAAAACCATTCCGTTAATTCTCTCATCGTCAAAGATATGTAATTACTGACTGTACAACATTTATTCTTGAACTATGCTGTCGCTGGGAAGAGGTTAAGGAAACCAGAAATACATCCGTCGAGGATTCACACAAATATCAGCTGGAAATGTACGTCCGTTATTAGGTTACCAAGGAGCTTTGCGAAACTCCACTTAAAAGGATGAAGGGGAGGAATCAGTATAGACATCAACAGATAAAACAATAATTTAATAGCCAGTGTGGTGGTAGTGTGTCTGCCTCATATTCAATAGGTCGTGAGTTCGAATCTCGCTTAGGGTGAATTACCCGGATAAGGTTATCCTGAGAAGACTTTACCTCGAGATCATTTGAGCTTCCATTCACCAATTTCATTCATCGTCCGATATACTAACGAGGTTAAAGGACGTTAAACTACAAAATAAATAAGTAAATCAAAAATAAATAAAATAATTTAATAAGGAATAACGGAAAAGTCAGTTAAAGTAATGGAGCTGTGAAATTTGGAGAATCCACAGTATGTAAGATATCTTATTTAAATTTATAAAAGTTATGATGTTATTACCTATATCTACCAACACGAAAGAACTCGAATATTTATATGCCCTTATATCTATTTATATACCCAAAAGCAAGTACAGAGTAATAAATGAAAATAAATAGCCTCTATCACACGCCAGTAAAAGTTTTATTAGCATATCCACGCATATAAGAAATATTTCATTTGAAAGTTTTAAGAATATGGTTAGATCAACTTTGAAGGTCAATATTATATGCATTGTTGATGAGTTTCACAATGTAAATATATGACGTCTATTGTAGTTTACTGACGACGTGATGAATACTTACTATCTATAAACTAAAACTGATCTAATTATCTATCTGTTTATGCCATCTATCTATATATCCATGTATACCTAGACGGCCTGAGTTCGATCCAAAGCGGAGCAAGGGCGGGTTTTCTCTGGGTTCTCCGGTTTTCCCCGCCTTCGCATTCCACCGGTGCTCCATCTTCATTCCATGTGGCCTGGGGTGCCACAAGAAGTAGAAGTGAGCGTTAAACACTACCATAAAAAATCCATGTATCTGTGCCTCTATCTCTATGCATCCTATCTATTTATGTGTAAGTCTATCTTCTATCTGCCTGTCTGTGGAAATAATGGTGTTATTTGTACCATGTATCAAAATTCTAGCTTGCATTGTTAATAGCTTATTGTCTAAATTCATCGTTCTAATAAATGGGACACGCGATGCATTTTCAAAACTATCCATATCATATTTTCTTATATAAGCCCAAATTCTCCTAGAAAAACTTAACATTTTCGCACTCTCCGAAATTCTTTGAGTTTTCAAAACTTAACAGTTTATTTCTCTAAATTGGAGAGTATTTTCAAAAAAGAACTCTATGGTCATTTTCTTTAATGCAATTTTTAGAGGCAGTATAAAATTATGAAACAAAATAAAAAAAAAAAAAAAAAAAAGGGCATCGTGCGGATCATTTTGAATATAAAAGGTGTTGGAAAACTGTTTGCGAAGGGGGAGTGACGGACAGACGAAGCGACGCTTAGAATTGCTCCGCAATTGCGAACGCACCTAAATGTAACGCGCATAATCCCAGTTTTCCCATTTCTGCGGTTCAAATCTTGTTTTGGGGTTGGTTGTTTCCTTCGCTGTCATTTTAAAAAGCTTCTGGGAGCAAAAGGATTTGAAATAGTGTTTCGTTTGCAAATATTTGTAGAGTGTGAACTGCGAGTTTAAGCTTGTTATATTCCCTTGTGCGGGGACAAGGTTTACCAGCAGCGTGATATACGAAAGAGGATAAACTCGGGTTTACGCCCCTCTGCCGAAGAAATAACGTATTCACAATATGAGGGCGCGGCAGCATATGTGGCTTGGAAAGGAAACGTGCGATTTGGCTTCATTTAGCACAAACTTACTTCATCCAGTGGAATATAAATCACTAGATCACGTGAGCTGAAAGTTTGTAGCTGCAGTAGGCATAGGTGTGGTGAAGGGATGACTCAAAAGCACACGCAACATCTGCAGTTGGCTCCCACACCCCTCCCTTCTCTGCCCACGCTTGCATACATTTGCGGTTTCCAGTCAAAATTGTTTTACCTCCATGTAATGAGGAATATGCTGTTATACAGGCCACTCATCCAGATTTGAGTTATTAGGTTTCTCTTTTCTGGGATTTTTAATTTTTCTAGCACGTATGTACAATGCATGTACAATCTATTTCACTGGAAATACTACATTTTTTAGACCTCTAGAAAAAAACAACCATATATTTACTTTCTCTGGCCCCGTATGTACAATGTACATAGGGATAGAGAAGTATTGCATTCCACCCAAAAATTCGATGTCGAGATTTCACCGGAAATATATGTTTTAGGGTCCCCTGTATCCAAAAAAAAGTCTTTTCAGAAAAAGGTCCGTGTGTGTGTCCGTGTGTCTATGAACACGATAACTCGAAAACGAAAAGTCGGTAAAATACCAAACTTGGTATTTAAGTTTAGTATCTTCCAGGGATGCGACACGAAGATTTTTAGAAAAATCCCCCCAACCCAAACTACCCTTTACACGGAACTGTTTTCGAAAATTTTGATTTTCTAAACAATGGCTAACGATTTTGATTAAAATATCATATATTAAAGATATTTACCTGACAAATAAAATGTATATTTTGAATTTTCTGGGAATAGCCTCTGAAGACAACTTTATTCTGAGTGAATTTTACGGAATTTTGCATGACTGCTAAACCGTAAGAGACAGACAAAAACTTACAACACAAAAAATGTAGAGCATATTAAAACACACAATTTATGTTGTATACATTTTTTTCGTGGAGTTGATCATTTTTTAGATATTCCTTGTTTTTGTCCACAGGTTCGAAAAACTTTTTTTCTCATACAGGAATTTGTCAACTCCTGTCCATACAAACAAAGGAACATCAGTCACATAGCAACCAGCTTTTGGCTTACACTTTAACCTATTGTACTCCCTCATTTCGCTTCTATATACAATAAAGCAAGAAATAAGACTATTTCTGCTAATTTTTCCCGGTTAGCATGAAATAAATAAAATATAAGCTTATTAACAATAATTTTTACAGAGATATAGAGAAAGTCATGTGAATGGAACACATCAGATTTTTAGAAATATGTTTGTGTGTCAGGGCTGCTTACCAAGCGGGAGACCTGGGTTCGATTCACGGTACCGGCGTGGAGATTTTTCCCCCGCTGGGAGACTTGGCCCGGGGTGCACTCAGCCTCGTGAGGTCCCTGGGCGACCAATTGAGGAGCTACTTGATGTAGAAATAGAGGCTCCAGGTCATGAGGACCGCAACCTCATGGTTCGATGCGCTGACCACGTCTCACCCTCCAATACTACACCCCATCCATGACGTGTGTCATGGACTGAAATGGGGGACGCAGCGACCAGGCCAAGGTTCCTTGTGAGCTGTCGTGCTATGGGGTTAAATTGTGTGTGTGTGTGTGTCTATGTCGATGGACTGCATAGCTTAAAAACAAAAAATCGGTTATCACTAAACTTGATATCTGGGTTGTATAGACAATGAAATCTTAGTACACTAGTGTATAACGTAGTTCATATCTCAGTGTTGTCGCTCTGCTCTATCGAAATTGTGTAATATGTACCGAATGAAGACTAAGGCTCAAAAATAAAAACATTTTTACTTTCTCTACACCAAATATGTACATACTGTATAGAGAAGGTATTGTAATGCATACAAAAATTCGATACCGAGATTTCACCGGAAATATATGTTTTGAGACCCCCTGAATTCTAAAAAAACATTTTTGGAAAAATGTGTGTGTGTGTGTATGTGTGTGTGGGCAGCATAGCTCAAAAACGAAAAGACGGTTAAATACCAAACTTGGTATCTTCCGACACGAAGATTTTCAAGAAAATACCCCCAACCCCAACTACCCTTTCATGGAACTTTTTTTCGAAAATGTTTTTCTTAAAAATGGCTCTAACGATTAAAAGCTCTTATATTTAAGATATTTACATGCCAAATAAATCTTGAATTTTCTGGGAATAGCCTCTGAAGACTACTTCATTCTGAATGAATTTTACTGAATTTTGCATAACTGCTAAAACGTAAGAGATGAATAAAAACTTGCCACATAAAAAATGTAGATCACGTTAAAACCACAATTTATGTTGTATACTTTTTTTTTCGTGGTGTTGATCGTTTTAGAGTTATTCCTTGTTTTTGGTTTCAGCTTTGAAAAACATACTTTTCTGATACAGGAATTTGGCAACTCCTGTTCATGGAAACAAAGGAACTTCAGTCACATAGCAACCAGCTTTTGACTATCACTTTAACCTATGGTAGTCCCTTATTTCGCTTCTACTTACAATGAAGCAAGTAATAAGACTATTTCTGCTATTTTTTTTCTCAATTAGAGTGAAGTAAACAGAAGCATAAGCTTTTTAACAATAATTTGTTGCGGAGATGTAGAGAAAATCATGTGAATGGAATGCATATTTTTTTTCTTTGTTAAATCGGCTTTTCGTTTTTGAGTTGTGTTATTAAGACACACAGTCTCTCTCTCTCTCTTCTCTCTCCTCTCTCTCACTATCACTTACTCTCTTTCATACATATGCCCGGACGGACCTTTTCCTTAAAATAAATGCTCCCTTTTTATTCCGGTGGAACATTTGTGTCGTATTTTTTGGGTGAAATGCCATACCTCCTCTGTCTACTATGTATACTGTATGCAGTCGGCAGAGAAATTAAAAAATCTGATGTGTTACACTCACATGACTTTCTCTAGCCATTCTACAAACTTCTTACATAAGATTATTTTTCTTTCTGCACCTTGTTAATCGAGGTATTCAGCACAATGTTCTTATTACTTAGTTCCTTATAATAGGAAGAAAATAAGGGAATACGCTAGGCTAAATCGATAGTCAAATGTTTTAAAAGCTGTCGTTATGCGATTGTCATTACAAATCGCTTCTTTTCTTGGCCAGGAGTAGAACAAAAGAAAAACGGACACTCCCGTCTGAGAAAAGTATAAGTACTTCACAACTGAAACTAATAACAATGAATACCTCGAAAACTGTAAGCTCCACGAAAAAAATGTATATGACGTAAATTGTGTATTTTCACAAGGCCTACATTTTTTATATAGTAAGTTTTTGTCTATCTCTTACGGTTATGCCAAATTGAGCAAAATTCATCCAGAATAAACAGGCCTTTAGAAGCTATTCCGAGAAAATTAAAGATATACATTTTATTTGTCAGGTAAATATCTTTAATAAACGATATTTTAATCAAAATCGTTAGAGCCATTTTGAAGAAAATCAAAATTTTCGAAAAAAGTTCCATGTAAAGGGTAGTTTGGGGTGGGGGGATTTTTCTCAAAATCTTCATGTCGCATCCCTGGAAGATGCTGAACTTAAATACCAAGTTTGGTATTTTAGGTACTTTTCGTTTTTGAGTTATCGTGTTCACAGACACACGGACACACACACACACACACACACACGGACCTTTTTCTGGAAATGCTTTTTTTTTGGATTCAGGGGGTCCTAAAACATGTATTTCCGATGAAATCTCGGTATCGAATTTTTGGGTGGAATGCAATACTTCTCTATCCCTATGTACATTGTACATACGGGGCTAGAGAAAGTAAAAAGAAGTTTTCGGCTTGTTTTGCTATCCAGTTCTATGGAACAACGCTTTCAAACATACAGAAGACTGCGTTTTCCTAGCACATTCCTTCACTGAAATATTCTTTTAAAGTTAGCATTCCGCCTTGCATTTAATTGAAAGAAATTCGTTTGTGCTGGGTGCCTGCGTAGCTTATTTGTATAGCGGGGCGTTTATGTAATTTCGTGACATTTTCTTGCAAATGATTTTCTCTATTTCTCTGCACTTCAGTTTCTACGCTTTGAGATCTTAGCAGTAACTAAACCTGTCTCATTCAAAGGAACTTTTTCAGAATGCTAATTTGGGGCGACTCGGCTCTTTTGAAAGCTGCCTTATGAGCGCAGACGGTATTAAGAGCGCAGAGGTAGCTATCAACAAAAAATCAGATATATTTTACTGTGCCAAAGCATATATTTTGGTTCCGCGCTATAACTGGCAGGGCTTAATTGCGTTTTTCCGCAACCGTCTAATAACATCTCAAAACTACCTCCGTGGTCGAGTGGTCAGCGAGCTATTTTTCACAGAAAGGTCTCGGGTTCGGTTCTCGGCCGGGAGTTGGAAACTTTTCTGGCATTAGAAGTTATCCTCCATAGAGTCTGGAGAGGCATCCCAGGGAACCACATGTGGGATTTGTTGTGGACAAAGCGGCATCTGGGTGTGTTTTCTCCGGTTTCTTTCGCCGTTTATTCCACCAATTGCAGCGTGACACCCAAGTAAGAACAAGTCTGATGTGTTCCATACTTTTTCTAACTGTTCCGAAAAAAAAACTTTAATTACAAAAGATTATTCTTATATCTATATCATGCTAATCGAAAAAAATGAAATGGAGAGTTATTTATAGATGCTCTGTAATTACTGTGGTTTTCAGCGTTCCATTCTTCTTTATCAGGCTTGAGGTACTTTTACGTGCCGTAAATCTATGGCACGGGACCAACGGTTTTACTTCTCTTCCTAATAAAGCCATGCTAAGGATCTTTACGCTCGAAAAAATCCATCGTCCTCTGCCGGGTTTGAACCCGCGACCTTGGGAATGTGAGGCTAGCATGGTAACCACATCACGGAGGGCGACATGCTAATCGAGATAAGCATTGGCAGAAATGGTCCTATTATTTGCTTCCTTGTAGAATAGAATTAAGGAAATACACTAACTAAAGCGATAGTCAAAACTTTCAAAAGCCGGTCGATGTAAAACAATTGGAATTCGGTTATCATTGCTTGCTAGGAGTAAACAAAAGAGAGACGATAAGAAAGATGAATTTCGGTTAACTCTACAAAACAAAAACTGTATGACATAAATCGTGTGTTTTAACGACGGCTACATATTTGTGTAGTAAGGTTTTATCTATATCTTACGATTAACCAGGTATACAAAAGTCATCCAGAATGAAGGGATGTACAGATCTATTCCCTAAGAATGCAATATATACATTTTATTTGTGATGTTAATATTTTTAATATAAGGAGGTATATGAATAAAATCACTAGAGCCATTTCCCATGTAAAAGGTAGTTTTGGGTGGGGGATTTTATTGAAAATAGTCTCATCCGTGGAAGAATCTAAACAAAAGTTGGTGTATCAGGTTTTGAGCTATGCTGAACACAGGCACATACACACGCGGACCTATTTCTTAAAACACTTTTATTTTGGATTCAGAGGGTCCTAACATATGTATTTCCGGTGAAATATCGTTATTAACATTTTGGTGGAATACAATACCTTCCCTATCTACTGTGTGCAGTGTACATACGGGTTAGAGAATGTAAAAAAGAAAAAGAGAACACTAGATTCAGATGTGGAAGGCGTTGTGTTTACAAACATTTCATTACGCCACATACCGGGCCAGGTGGCTCAGGCGTTTCGTCTGGGACTGGCATTCGGGAGCTCCAGGTTCGCTCCTCGTTGACCGCACATTCTGGTGGTTTTCCTGGGGCCGCTTAGGCAAATGCTAGGGTGCTGCATATTTACCTGGTTCCTTTCCCTTTCATTCCTTCATTTCATTTCCCTTCTTCATCTTTCACGTCAGCGGCGGGTGTGGTTTCAGGCTTTGCAGGTAGAAGATACGGTTGCTTGCTCCGAGTAAAACTCTCTTCCTCCTGATTGTAAAGGCGTCCTTCCGGCCTCCCGACACCTGTATAGCCTCCGTGGCGCGCAAGGGCTGCATTCATTGAAATTGTTAGGGACTTCCGTGCATCTCTGCGCTTAGCTTCGTCGTCTCCTGTGGTTTCCCCTCCTCTTACCCCTTTCCTCGGGGGCCGCAATAAATCAGTACTTCGCAGTGTCCCCCTCCGTTAACGTGCTTCTACCTCATTACGTCGCATAGCAGCATGCTATGAGTTACTGCGTCTTCCCAATGTTGAATATCGGGTATTCCAAACCTACAGGGACAACTGCAGTGAAACAACATTAATATGGCATTGTCCTATCTGTATTTACGCCAAAACTGTTCCAGCAGCTCTGGAATTGCGAGGAATCGTTTCTGGGTGCCCTGGCATAGCAGTAAATTGATTCGATTATACAATTTAATACACCAAACCGCATAGCAGATTACAAGCGAGTGTGTGACGTCATGGCAGCCGTGAAATAAACCTCATTTACCCCGCCTTTGACCCTTGTTTAAGCCTAATAATAGGAAGATGATGGTGATTTGAAACTTTTGCGAGAGACTGCAATTAACTGTTGGTGAGACGGATTGCTGGTTAGCTTTGTTTGATCCTCTCCTAGTGACTTTGTAAGCAGTTTATAAACTGCCATGAGTATCTCGAGATGGGGGTGCTTCGCTGAGAACCACTTATTGATGTTAATGCTGAAGGTTTACAATGCATGCGTAACAAAGGGGTTGCGTTTTCTTCGATTTTGCTAGGAAACATATAAATGAATTTATGTGACCCTTGTTTTTACTTTTCTTCAACATGTATGTACAAAATAAAATAATACCAGGATGTATATTGAAAAATCTGATGTGTTACGCTCACATGACTTTCTCTAGCTGTTCTAGAAACTTCTTACATAACATTATTCTTCTTTCTGCACCTTGCTAATCGAGGTACTCATTAGTACAATGTTCTTATTAGTACCTTATAAGTAGGAAGAAAATAAGGGAATACACTAGGCTAAATCGATAATCAAATGTTTTAAAAGCTGTCGTTATGTGATTGTCATTACAAATCGCTTCTTTTCTTGGCCAGGAGTAGAACAAAAGAAAACCGGACACTCCCGTCTCAGAAAGTATAAGTACTTCACAACTGAAACTAATAACAATGAATGCCTAGAAAACGATAAGCTCCACAAAAAAAAAAAAAAAAAAAAAAAAGAAAATGTACATGACGTAAGTTGTGTATTTTAACAAGACCTAAATTTTTTGTACAGTAAGTTTTTGTCTATCTCTTACGGTTTACTAGTTATGCCAAATTAAGCAAAATTCATCCAGAATAAACAGATATTTAGAAGCTATTCCGTGAAAATTCAAGATATACATTTTATTTGTCAGGTAAATGTCTTTAATATACGATATTTTAATCAAAATCGTTAGTCATTTTTAAGAAAAACAAAATTTTCGAAAAAAGTTCCATGTTCATGATAACAGATATAAGTAATTCCAGAAATACCTCGGAGAAAAAATATTAATGCTTAGATTTCACGGCCGACTTCAACTTCTTCATAGTTGATTGCCGGGCTTGTAGGCCGTGGCCAAAATGTGTTCATCACCGACGTTTCGCCTAAGTTCTTCAGAGAACAAAGCTATGTGTAAAGCTCTGGAGTTCAAACAAGAAGTTAAAAGAATATTAACTTTCATAATAGTAGAAAGCTATTAAATTCTAAACAGAATGTTCTGAAAATATGATTTTGATATATCATAGTTTTCTCTACTCACTCTTATATTGCTATTCTTACAAAACGTATTCTTTTATCCACTTGATAATATAGGTAAACATTCATTATTCATTTACTAATTCCGTTGTACGTATAGCAAGAATACTATAAGCTAGAGAGATGGTCAAAAATATTCAAAGTGTATGCATGAACATGAAAAGGTGTTCCATCTTCATTCCATGTACCATCAGTGTTATCGACTGCAGTGCCATGGCAGTAAAAGCGAAAAGAGGGCGTTAAACACTATCAACAATAAAAACAATAACAAAACGTATCTCGAGAATGATGAGCGTCTCAAAAAGAAAGGGGGGGGGGACTTAAATTGTGTGCTTTAACAACGAAATCTACAGTTATTATACAGTGCGATTTTTTACTTTCTCTATACGCACTGTGTACATAGTGTATAGAGAAGGTATTGCACTCCACCAAAAAATTCGATACCGAGGATCACCGGAAATATATGTTTTAGGGTCCCCCGTATCCAAAAAAAGTATTTTCAGAAAAAGGTCCGTGTGTGTCCGTGAACACGATAACTCAAAAACGAAAAGTCGGTAAAATACCAAATTTAAATACCAAGTTTGGTGTTTTACCGACTTTTCATTTTTGACACACGGACACACACGGACCTTTTTCTAAAACGCTTTTTTGGATACAGGGGACCCTAAAACGTGTTTTTCCGGTGAAATCTCAATATCGAATATTAGGGTGGAATACAATACTTTCTCTATACACTATATACATAGTACGTGTAGAGAAAGTAATACGATATTAGTATGAAGATGAAAATGAGGCCGGAATAGTCAGTGGCCTAAACAATGAAAGGAAGAAGAAGAAGATGAAGAAATAGTTTCCCTTCGAATATGTGCTCTCCTTTTTACTTTCTCCATACGCACTATGTACATAGTGTATAGAGAAAGTATTGCACTCCACCAAAAATTCGATACCGAGATTTCACCGGAAATATATGTTTTAGGGTCCCTAATATACAAAAAAAGCATTTTCCCCAAATGGTCCGTGTGTGTGTGTGTGTGTGTGTGTGTGTGTGTGTGTGTGTGTGTGTGTGACCGTGTGTCTGTGAACACGATAACTCAAAAACAAAAATTCGGTAAAATACCAAACTTGGTATTTAAGTTTCGTATCTTCCAGGGATGCGACACGAAGATTTTGAGAAAAATCCCCCCACTCCCAACTACCCTTTACATGGAACTTTTTTCGAAAATTTTGATTTTCTCAAAAATGGCTCTAACGATTTTGATTAAAATTTCGGATGTTAAACATATTTACCTGACAAATGAAATGCATATCTTGAATTTTCTGGGAATAGCCTCTGAAGAGTAGTTTATTCTGGATGAATTTTACTAAATTTTGAATAACTGCTAAACCGTAAGAGATGGACAAAAACTTACTACACAAAAAGTGTAGAGCACATTAAAACACACAATTTATGTTATATACATTTTTTTCGTGGAATTCGTCGTTTTTGTGACATTCCTTATTTTTGGCTTCTGCTATGAAAAACGTATACTTTTCTCATACTGGAACTTGTCAACTCCTATCCATATAAACAAAGGAACTTCATTGACATAGCAACCAGCTTTTGACTATCACTTTAACCTACGGTTGTCCCTTATTTCGCTTCTACTTACAAGGATGCGAGTAATAAGACTATTTCTGCTAATTTTTTTCTCATTAGCATAAAGTAAATAGAAGTATAAGCTTTTTAAGAATTATTTTTTGCAGGGATATGGAGAAAGGCATGTGAATGGTACACATCAGATTTTTACTTTCTCTATACGCACTATGTACGTAGTGTATAGAAAAGGTATTGCTCTCCACCCAAAAATTCGATACCGAGATTTCACCGGAAATATACGTTTTTAGGGTCCTCAATATCCAAAAAAAAAAAAGCATTTTCACAAAAAGGTCCGTGTGTGTGTGTGTGAGTGTGTGTCCGTGTGTCTGTGAATACGATAACTCAAAAACGAAAAGTCGGTAAAATACCAAACTTGGTATTTAAGTTTAATATCTTCCAGGGATGCGACACGAAGATTGTGAGAAAAATCCCCCCACTCCCAACTACCCTTTACATGGAACTTTTTTCGAAAATTTTGAGTTTCTAAAGAATGGCTAACGATTTTGTTTAAAATGTCGTATATTAAAGATATTTACCCGACAAATGAAATGTATATCTTGAATTTTCTGGGAATAGCCTCTGAAGACTACTTTATTCTGAGTGAATATTGCGGAATTTTGTATAACTGCTAAGCCGTAAGAGATAGACAAAAACTTACCACACAAAAAATGTAGAGCACATTAAAACACACGATTTATGTTGTATATATTTTTTTCTTGGATTTGACCTTTTTGAGATATTCCTTGTTTTTGTTTTTTGGGTCGAAAATCTTAACCTTTCTCATACAGGAATTTGTCAACTCATATCCATACAAACAAAGGAACTTCAGTCACATAGTAACCAGCTTTTGACTATCGCTTTAACCTATGCTACTGCCTTATTTCCTTTCTACTTACAAGGAAGAAGATAAGACTATTTCTGCTAATTTTTCTAGTTTAGCATGAAGTAAATAAAAGTATATGCTTTTTAAGAATTATTTGTTGCAGGGATATAGAGAAAGTCATGTGAATGGTACACATCAAATTTTTCATTTTAAAGTTATGGGGCTCCTGTGTTAAGCATAGATAAGCAGTAAGCTCTTTTTTTATCTTCTTATTTGAAAGCTCTTAACGTAGATGTCAGTTACGTCCAACCTAGTGGCAATCTTTTGTTTCACGCAGTTCTCTGACACATATTTTATTCTCGTTTACATCAACAGAGTAATCCCAATTGGAGTGTAGCGACTGCTTTTGAAATTAGCGGCACCTGTTGAATGTAATTTATTTCTCCGTTGAGTTCTAATCTCGAAAGCGTTGAGTCACAGCGTATTCAGGTAAAACGCAGACTAAGAATTTGGGGTATTTTCTGTATACGAACTGTGTACATAGTGTATTCAGAAGGTATTGCACTCCACCCAAAAAATCGATACCAAGAAATATATGTTTTAGGGTCCCCTTTATATAAAAAAGTATTTTCAGAACAAGGTCTGTGTCAGTGTGTCAGTGTGTCTGTGAACACGATAACTCAAAAGCGAAAAGTAGCTAAAATACCAAACTTGGTATTTAAGTTTAGTATTTTCCACGGATGCGACACGAAGATTTTGAGAAAAATCCCCCCACCCCAAACTACCCTTTACATGGAACTTTTTTCGAAAATTTTGATTTTCTTAAAAATGGCTCTAACTATTTTGATCAAAATATCACATATTAAAGATATTTACCTAACAAATAAAATGTATATCTTGAATTTTCTGGGAATAGCTTCTGAAGACCTGCTTATTCTGGACGAATTTTGCTTAATTTGGCATAACTAGTAAACCGTAAGAGATAGACAAAAACTTACTATACAAAAAATGTAGGTCTTGTTTAAATACACAAGTTATGTCATACACATTTTTCTCGTGGAGCTTACCGTTTTCGAGGTATTCATTGTTATTAGTTTCAGTTGTAAAGTACTTATACTTTTCCTAGACGGGACTGTCCCCTTTTATTTTGTTCTACTCCTGGCCAAGAAAAGAAGCGATTTGTGATGACAATCGCATAACGACAGCTTTTAAAACATTTGACTATTGGTTTAGCCTAGTGTATTCCCTTATTTTCTTCCTACTTATACGGAACTAAATAATAAGAACATTGTGCTAATGAGTACCACGATTAGCAAGGTGCAGAAAGAAGAAGAATCTTATGTGTGAAGTATGTAGAACAGCTAGAGAAAGTCATGTGAGTGTAACACATCAGATTTTTTAGCTACCACTTCTTCATCCTTATTTATGCTGTCCGGTTTGGATTGGGACAATTGCTAGGTTTAATGTCTTGTTAAAAGTCCTTCGAAGTAAATTATGGACTTTGGAATCTTCGCAACACACAGCTCAACACAATCGATCTTATAAACATCTTGTTTTGAGCACCACCTCTACGTAAATCGTGCAATGGATTTCTCCTAGGAATATTGTAGCACCGGGAACCGTCTTTGCAGGCAAAGTGAACGAGCGCTTCCCAGTTGTAATCGGTCAGTATATGCTCAATATGTGCACAAGTGTTCTGCCGATATTACGTCGTGCTTTTTGCTCCATTGGAAGTCTTTGGTTCCAGTAACAGTGTATCCGCCGATATTTTGATTATCGGAAAATATTGCTCCGGTATGCAATACAGAATCGCTAGAACCTGGATTTTAGGCTAGTAGAAGTCGTCATCAACGAGAATAATAATAATAATAATAATAATAATAATAATAATAATAATAATAATAATATGGTGAAACAGTACGTACTCTCATACAAGTTTTTATTACTGCGACTTAATATTGTGATTTAATCCTACAGTGGGTATAGTCTCTAATGCTATATAGGAATAGCGTATTACACATTTACAAAACTAGCTATTGGCAGATATTGATAGATGAAATAGAATTTTTAATTACCCATGAATCTAAAAAGGATCTTTATTCTCTAAAGTATAAAGGCTCTGTAATTGAAGTGGAAAGCATGTTAACGTTCTCCATGTGTTTACACTATTCTTGCATATCAACACGGACTCTAGTACAAGTCTGGGAACCGCCTCGAATTCCTGATGTGCAAGAGGAACAGCGAGGGCGACTTCATTCTTACAGCGCCTCTGACCGCCGTATGCTTGGATTTACTCCGTGGAGCTCTGCAACTTTAATAACGCGCGAAGGTTTATCTGCCACCTGGTAGATCGATTTTAGAGAAAGTAAAAAAGGAAATAAAATTAGTTAATGGCGACCATTTAACAAACCATTATACACAAGTGAAGGTACAAATGGAACAACTAAAATATATTTAATATCTAGGAAACGGCCATTTTCCGCATCCGTACTCCACAGCAATACAAGCCGAAACTTGGGAGTGTGAAAAGGTGATGCGAAACGGTAAAATGTGAGGTGGCTGGATACCAGGCGATATTTTCCTCTGGGGGTACAATAAAGGACGCAATTTACGACACGCGCCTGAGGATGAGCAAAGCTTGATACTGCACAATGTGGCTGAAGCAGAAATCACCAACAGGGATACTGGAATCTTGCAATCTTTGTTGCTTATCGCCTGGCCACTCTGCTGCGTTTGAATATTAATAATGTCAAGACATGTTGTGCATTAAACACACGAATTTTAATTTTGATGAGCACAAAACATGCTCACCCATAAATGTCAGTCTTAAAGCTGACACAATAACGAAGTCTTGCTTTGCTTAGGATTGTTATAGGTACGGCTCGTTTGTGATACAAGTAGTAAACATTTGATGTGATCCATTCACATGACTTCCTCTACATCTCTGTAAGTAGAAGCGAAATAAGGGAGTAGCATAGGTTAAAGTGATAGTCAAAAGCTGGTTGATATGTGACTGATGTTCCTTTGTTTGTACAGACAAAAGTTGACAAATTCCTGTATGAGAAAAGTATAAGTTTTTAAAAAGCGGAAACTAATAACAATGAATATCTTAAAAACGACCAACTCCACGAAAAAAATGTATATACCATAAATTGTGTGTTTTGGTGTGCTCTACACTTTCTGTATGGTAAGTTTTTGTCCATCTCTTACGGTTTAGCAGTTATGCAAAAATTCGGCAAAATCCATCCAGAATAAAGAGGTCTTCAGAAGATATTCCCAGAAAATTCAACATATGCATTTTATTCAGGGTGCAAATAGCTTTAATATACGTGATTTTAATCAAAATCGTTAGAACCATTTTTAAGAAAATCAAAATTTTCGACAATTTTTCCATATAAAGGGTAGTTTGTGGTGGGGGGATATTCTTGAAAATCTTCGTGTCGCATCCTTGGAAGATGCCTAAATACCAAATTTGGTATTTAACGATTTTCGTTTTTGAGCTATGTTGTCCACAGAGAGAAACATACACACACACGGACCTTTTTCTGAAAATACTTTTTTTTTGGATACAAGGGACCTAAAACATATATTTCCGGTGAAATCTCGGTATCGAATTTTTTGGTGGAGTGCAATACCTTCTCTATACACTATGTAAACAGTAGTGTAGAGAAAGTAAAAATCTGATTTTTTCCATTCACACGACTTTCTCTACATCGCTGTAACAAAGTATTGTTAAAAAGCATATTCTTTAATCTATTTTATGATAATCGAGATAAACATAAGCAGAAATATTCTTAATTACTTTCTTGTAAGTAGAAATAGAATAAGGGAATACACTAGGCTAAAACGATAGTCAAAACATTTTAAAAGCTGGTTGCCATGTGGATGAAATCCTTTTCTATACAGGGTTTGCAACTGTATATGTGAGAAGTTATGTTAAATCTGAAACAAATAACAAGGTATCTCGTATCAGAAATACTTAATTCCATGAAAAAAAGATGTATATGAATAAATTGTGCGTTTTAGCGTTATCTACAGTTTTTGTGAAGTAAGTTTTGTCTATCTCTTATCATTTACCAGTTGTGTAGAATGCAGCAAAATTCAATCAGAGAAGAGGTCTTTAGAGGCTGTTCCCAGAAAATTCAAGATATACATTTCATTTGCCATATAAATATCTTTAATATACGATATTTTAATCAAAATCGTTAGTCATTATTTTAGAATTTTTCCCCATGTAAAAGATAGTTTGGGGTGGAGAGATTTTTCTCACAATCTTCGTTTCGCATCCCTGGAAGATGCTAAACTTAAATACCAAGTTTAGTATTTTAACGACTTTTCGATTTTAGGTTATCGTGTTCACAGATACACGGACACGCACACATGCAGACCTTTTTCTAAAAAAGTTTTTAATACAGGGGACCCTAAAATGTATATTTCCGGTGAAATATCGGTAGCGATTATATAAAACAATTTTAATGCGTGTGCCATACACTATTTTTAGCCAGCATTCAATATTTATAGATGTATTATAAATATATTGTTTTACCTATTTCACGGAGTTCATATTTAACGGTCTGCGATATTCAGTTGTTGCCTTGCTTAGCATCAGTGCTGAAAACATGACGACTTAATTGTACAGAACGAAAACATTCTGTACAACGGAGGCATGAAAATAATAAACCTATGTCATACTGATTTCTTGGCCTTTTTTATTTTTGTGGCAGTTGTAATTTTTCTCTCTCCGCTGCTTGCATATTTTCGTCTGGTTCAGCAGTTTCCATGTTCATGACATTCAAATCATCCGCCATTTTATGGAACGATACGAGTTTTCAGAGTCTTAGCCTATTTGAATGAGGCTGTGGATGCATAAACCAAAGTTTACTACATTGAGATGTTATAATTTTTTAACACTAGTGACAAAAGTTTCTGCCTTTAACGCCACTGACGTCTGGTAAAAGGTCTACTTTTAGCATCAACTGTCTTAACAAGAGGTTGTCCCAATTTTATGTGCTGAGAAAACATCGAACCAGAATTCTGTAAAAAAAAATCAAATCTGTTACTATAGCGTCCTAGGATAAATGCTTCATTTTAAGAAAATCCTCCGGTAAGATATATATTTTTAAGGTGAAAACAATTAATTAAACTAAACTGGGGGGGGGGGGTAGAGCATCAGTAATGCGGTACGAAGGACCCTGAAAAACTAAAGTTCGGCTCTAAGAGAAATTTAGACATGCTCTAACATGATACACAATTTGATAAGAATTAAATGAACATATATTATCACATTTTACCTTTTACATTGTTATAGAACATAAAGCTTTCAGTATGTATGACTCCTCCTTGGCGCTTAGAATACTGCCACCTACAACGTCATGATTTTACAATGATTTAAACCATGACTATCTAAACCATTTTTCGAGAACTTACTGACAAACTATAAAAAAACAAAACAAACTAGGCTAATAACTGTAACTATGAGCACCTCGTACATGAACAAAGACCCCATACTCAGTGTTAACAAACTTTATATAAGAAACTACATTACATTCATATGACTTTTCTACCTATTTTGAAACAAACTACTCTAAGAAAAGCATATGCATATATCTATCTCAAGTTTAGCAGGATAAACATAGCAAAAACGTATTAAATGTTTCCCTGTAGGTACATGGGAAATAAGGGTACACACCAGGCTAAAACGATATTCAAATGTTTTAAGAGTTGACTTCTGTGTGATGACCAGGATAATGCTTAAAAAGAAGAATAACAGAAAACATAAATATTTGGAAATTAAAGCCCCCCCCCCCCAAAAAAAAAAAAACCTGGCAAATTGTGTACTTTAACGATATCTATATTTTTTGTGTAGCGAGGACTGTAGAAAACTCAAAATATGTACTTCCTTTGTCATCCTTTATCATAAACGCATCCTAAACATATATTTTATTCAAAATCGTTCGAGTCATTTTTGTAAAAAGTTCCATGTAAAGGTCGTTTAGGTGGGGGATTTTCTTGAAAATCTTTTTGTCGTATCCTTGGAGGATGCTGAACTTAAATATCAAGTTTCGTATTTAACCGACTTTCCGTTTTTGAAGCACATATACTCGCATAGACCTTTTTCTAAAAATGCTTTACGTAGTAGAGAACGCAATGAGAGCTTCCTTGTATATCTGTATATGATCTTTTAAATTATTCTGCTTATGTTTGTACGTGCTATTTTTTACTTATTCCAATGGTGTCCAACACGATTCTCAAAATGTTTGATTCGATCTGGTTATATATGGCAATCCGATAGTATGTGTGCATCGTTCCTACCTGTAAATCCCTTTCATTTTCAGGATGTCGGTATCTAGTTTCTCCTCGCTGTACTTTCAACTTCTTTTGACGTTCCGCAGAACAATTAACAACTTTCGTTGTAGTGGAATCGCTAATCAACCTAGAGTGCTTTGTTTGCAATGCCGCCACCGTCTCGACCAAGGTCTTGGCTCCGTAAAGCATACGCAGGTTTGTTATATGCCAAATAAATTATTTTGTGACTTTAACCATACCTTAGATATTCTTCTGGTTGATAATTATATACTTTTGTTCTCGTAGTCATGCATATGTAATGGAATTTTAGTAATCACAAAGCAACTCTTAAAAATTAGTTTAATTATAAAAAAAAGTAAATTTAAGTTATTGTAGAACAAATGGGATACATTATTTTACATTAGTATATGAATTGCAATTGAAGAATTTGATCTTATAATTATAGTGACTCTCTTAAAGCCTTTTAGATTAGTATTCTACTAATCCACTTGTGCCTACAAGGATATAAACAATATCTAAAAATGTAACTCGATTAACATAAAGTAGTTAGAAGAATATGTTTCTGAATATTAGTTGAAGCGGTAGAGAAAGTCATTAGTGACATGAATATAAAGGAGGGAAATGAATTTTCTATCAAGTGCCAGGCGCAATATTTATCACAAATCATTTAATATTATTAGGCATGTCTTAGAGTAGAAAATATTGTTATGGACGGAACATAGCGACCATCCTCATCCACCCTTCGTTAGTGTAGCTATGACGCATTTATATACTCATGGCAGTCACAAACAAATCTCTCAAACGTTTGGTTACCTTGGAGCATGCTATTGCGACCAGCCGTCAGAGTGAGCAGAGTGTTGAGTAAAACGCCTATGAATTTAAACTTCTTATTGAAAAGGAAAAAAATTAATAAAGCATCCACATTTCCATTTTTTCTATTATTCTCCTCCCAAAAGGAGAAGTGTTTCGTAACACAAAACGGAGGAAGGGTGAAGCGACAATGTCCACCTTTGCTTTTCATTATAGATTTTAGGGTTATTGATATAAATGAACGTGATGATGACGAGGATGTTAAATAATAATAATTAATAACAATATTTGTTTCTATAATTTTTTTTATACTTTTCTATTATGGATAAATAACTGATAAGCTCAAAGAGCGTTTGTCTGAGGTTTGGTTTTCTTATTATTATTGTTATTATTATTTATAAATACATTTTAAGGAAACTTTACATATGTCTTGGGTGAGGAAATGAAAGACTTAATTTTGGAAGATGGGGCGTTAAAAAAGCTTACCTACACTAGGAAAATGTAAAATCCAGAAAGATCGGCAATAGCTATGTTAAACGATATTTTACTGGATAAGGCAATAACAGTAGAAACAAAACTATAAACGTATAAATATATAAGAATAATTTCCAACACACATGGGCGGAAACATGACATTTAAATACGAATCTGTGATTGGAACTACTTTTCATTGAAATGGCTTGTTTTAGGCTTTCATTAGGCATTCTAAATTGAAAACAAATTATCAAATAGAAATGTCCGAGATACATCATTAAATTTTGTGAGCTACAAGCAACTAAAATGCTATGTAATTGCCGGAAAGAAGATTACCTAGACAGATTATAGAATGGATTCCACCATGAAGAGGTAGAACAAGGAAGACGTGGATGGACGATATAAAAAGTGGTATGTGAATGGGAGGCTTGGAATATCTGGATTGAGAGGCAAGAAAGCAATACATAAGAGTATAAATATTTCGGATGCAGGAAGATATGATTTTACATTGAATGCAATTATACCCTTTCAGTAAAGAATAACTGAACCGATTATTTGAAACTGGTTTTACAAAATTGTGTCACAGTTAAGGGGACACAGAAGTGCTTTTTTTAAGAAATTTTGGTAAAAAAAAAAAAAAAAGTTTATTGTTGGATATTTTGTGCAAAATATATACTACTGAAATGTTTGATTCTTCTATGGCCAATGTAGCACATGTTTTGGAAGTCATTTTAAAGCGTTGCGCTGATTAAATTACTATATATGTCAAATTTAAAGTCATTTTTCTCAGATTCAGCTTTTTTTGTTATTTTCCCATAATCAACATTTTATTTTCTCCCACAAAAATATTGCAAGAGCTCTAAAAATTTTTCCCTAAGCACTGTGTAAAATATCTGATTGTAATTTGTATGTTGGTTATAGATTACGTTTAAAAAATTAATTACTATAATTATGCGCTGTTTTTCAGTTCTTTCCACTTTGTGTATATATATTATTTTAGACACTATCTAACTTTAGGATATTTTCAAACTATTTATTACAAAGAGCGTAATTTTAAAAAAAATCCTGTGTGTTCCATTCTCATGACTATTTGTTGGTGGTTCCACAAACTTTCCTTACAAAAAATTATTATTATAACACCATGCTAATCGAGATAAACATTAGCAGAAATGTTTTATTAATTGCTTCCTTTAAGTAGAAGGAAAATAATGGAATACAGTAGACTAAAGTGATACACAAATCTTTTAAAAGCTCATTGCTATCTGAAACAATTGAAATTCAGTTTTCTTTTCTCGGTAAAACAAGAAATAAGGTGAAAGTTGACTTTCCACCTGAGAAAACTTTAAGTTGTTTCAAATTGAAAACCAATAACAGGGAATATCTCGGAAACAGTATAAATAAAAAAAAATGTATACACACATAAATTTTGTGGTTTATACAAGTGTCATCCAGAATGAAGTCTTCACGGGCTACTCTCAGAAAATATATTTCGTTTCTCTTGAAAATATCTTAAACATATGGCATTTTAATCAAAATCGTTAGCCATTTTTGAGAAAATCAGGATTTTCGAAAAGTGTTCCATGTATAGGGAAGTTGGGGGTCGGGGGATTTTCTTTAAAATCTTCGTGTCGCATCCTTGGAAGAAATTAAACTTAAATACCAAGTTTGGTATTTAACGGGTTTTTCCTTTTTGGAGCTATGCTGTCCACAGACACTGACCTTTTGTTAAAATTGTTTTCGGACTCAGGGGTCCCCAAAACATATATTTCCGGTGAAATCTGGACATCGAATTTTTGGGTGGAATACAATACCTTCTCTATCCACTATATACGTTGTACATACGGGGCTAGAGCAAGTAATTATGAGAATTTCATTTCGACTCCCCTTAAAACTTGAATTTTAAAGCATTATATGGTTAAGTCGAAGCTGTTTGCTATGAAGAACTAGGAGTTTGAACGTCCTGTTGTGTTCTAAAGATTCTTCTCCACTAAACCATGTCCAAAATATAAAAGGAATGTTCACTACCGTCAGCACATCCATGTTGGAACTAAACAATCTGATGTGTTGCATTCATTTGAGTTTCTTTAGATTCTGTAGGAAAATATTATTAATAAGTTAATCTGCTTCTGCTAATCGAGATAAAATTAGCAGAAATTGTCTTATTATTTAGTTCCTTACAAGTATAGGCTACAGTCAGTCAAATGTTTTAAAATATGGTTGCTGTGGGATTGGAAACCGTCTATATTAACCGTATTTTAAAACTAAACAATAACTAGGAATATTTAAAAAAAAAAAAATCTTAGCATGGCTTCCTTCGGAAGGGAAGTAAAGTTGTGGGTCCCGTGTCGTAGATTTACGGCACGTAAAAGAACCTCAAGCCTGATAAGAGAGGCCTTTGAGCAAAATTAAGCGATCTTTCACGCCCAATATAGAATGGGACGCTGAGAACCAAAGCAGTTAAAAAGCGTCCATAAATAACAGGCCATTTCATTTCATTTCCCTGCAACACATTATTCTTAAAAAGCTTATACTTCTATTTACTTTATTCTAATCAGAAAAAAAATTAGCAGAAATAGTCTTATTACTTGCTTCCTTGTAAGTAGAAGCGAAATAAGGGAGTACCATCGGTTAAAGTGTTAGTCAAAAGCTGGTTGCTATGTCAATGAACTTCCTTTGTTTATATAGATCGGAGTTCACAAGTTCCTGTATGTGAAAAATATAAGTTTTTCATAGCAGAAACCAAAAATAAGGAATGTCTAAAAAACGACGAACTCCACGAAAAAAAAATTATATAACATAAATTGTGTGTTTTAACGTGCTCTACATTTTTTGTGTAGTAAGTTTTTATCCATCTCTTACGGTTTAGCAGTTATTCAAAATTCCGTAAAATTCATCCAGAATGAACTATTCTTCAGAGGCTATTTCCAGAAAATTCAAGATATACATTTTATTTGTCAGGTAAATGTGTTTGATATACGAAATTTTAATCAAAATCGTTAGAGCCATTTTTGAAAAAATCAAAATTTTCGAAAAAAGTTCCATGTAAAGGGTAGTTGGGGGATTTTTCTCAAAATCTTCGTGTCGCATCCCTGGAAGATACTAAGCATAAACACCAACTTTGGTATCTTACCGACTTTTCGTTTTTGAGTTGTGTTCACAGACACACACACACACACACACACACACACACACACACACACACACACACACACTCACACACACGGACCTTTTTGTGAAAATGTTTTTTTTTTTTTTGGATATTGGGGACTCTAAAACATATTTCCGGTGAAATCTCGGTATGGAATTTTTGGGTGGAGTGCAATACTTTCTGTATACACTATGTACATAGTGCGTATAGAGAAAGTAAAAACGGTCAACTCCAAGAAAAAAAAAAATATATATGACATAAATTGTGTGCTTTAACGACATCTACATTTTTTGTGCAGTAAGTTTTTGTCTATCCCTTACGGTTTATCAGTTATGTAACATTGATAAAAAAAATCATCCAGAATAAAGAGATCTTCAGAGAAATTCGAAGATATACATTTTGTCATGTAAATATCTAAAATATAAGAGATTTTAATGAAAATCTTTAGCCATTTTTTAAAAAAACAAAATTTGCAAAATTTTTCCATGTAAGGACCAGTTGGGGTGGAGAAATTATTAAAAGGCTTCGTGTCCAATCCTTGGAGATATTGAACTTAAATATCAAGTTTGGTTTTTAATGACATTTACGTTTTTGAGCTATGCTGTCCACACACACTGATATTTTTCTAAAACGCTTTTTTGGGGGGTTCAGTTGGTCCCAAAACATGTATTTCCGGTGAAATCTCGGTATCGAATTTTTGGGTGCAATATAATACCTTCTTTTACTATGTGCATAGTACGTGTAGACAAAATAAAATTGAGAAACTTGTAAACTTGTCGGATCATACAACCGCGTTTATTGAGGCGGTATTTGCCACCAAAACAGCTTTTGTTTGATGTCATAAGTTTACGAGTGATAGGGAAGGTTGTCTCACTATTCCTAGGTTTAAAGGTCGCTATGTTCCGCCCACAGCTATAGCAGCCCCAGCATTTAGACACGATGCCCATGAAGTTCCTTGTTCAGTGGTCTGTATATTGTGATATAGAGCGCGCTTGATTAGCTTTTGTTTGCTGTAGGTAGTTACTGATAGCAGAGTTTGCAATAGCCATGGAAGGGGAATTCTCACGCTCACTCCCCTCCTAATACGCGCATACCAGTGTCAGGTCTGTTTACATGAGCTATGCAAACAGTATATTTGAGAGCGTAAAAGCCAGTTCTTATTTACATCTGTTACAACAAATTTGTATTGCAGGCAAGTAAACATGGACTATAAAACTTTGAGAACCTTTGTTGGACTGAACTTGCTGTAATATTTAAACCACCCAGTACACTTAAAGTACATCTGGCGCTAAAAAACACATTTTTCCTCTCTCTTCTTTGCTATCTAGTATGCTGGTATGCATTCATTGTTTTCTCTTGTGCGAAATAATAACAATGATGTATTATACCATTCAGCATACAATGCAACAGAATTCGTCAGCAAGTCATTAATTAAAAATTTGATGTGCTCCATTCACATGACTTTCTCTACATCTCTGCAACAAATGATTCTTAAAAAGCTAATGCTTTTATTTACTTAATGCTAATCGAGAAAAAAAAAATAGCTGAAATAGTTTTATTACTTTCTTCCTTGTAAGAAGAAGTGGAAATAAGGGAGTACCATAGCTTAAAGTGATAGTCAAAAGCTGGTTGCTATGTGACTGAAGTTCCTTTGTTTGTAAAGATGAGTTGACAAATTCCTGTACGAGAAAAGTATGAGTTTTTTAAAGCTGAAACCAAAAACAAGGAATATCTCAAAACGATCAACTCCACGAAAAAAATGTATGTAACATAAATTGTGTGTTTTAATGTGCTTACATTTTTTGTGTGGTAAGTTTTTGTCTATCTCTTACGGTTTAGCAGCTATGTAAAATTCCGTAAAATTCATTCAGAATAAAGTAGTCTTCAGAGGCTATTCTCAGAAAATTCAAAATATACATATTATTTGTCAGGTAAATATCTTTAATATACGATATTTTAATCAAAATCGTTAGAGCCATTTTTTATAAAATCAAAATCTTCGAAAATATTCCACGTAAAGGGTAGTTTGGGGTGGGGGGATTTTTCTCAAAATCTTCGTGTCACATTCCTGAAATATACTCAGCTTAAATACCAAGTTTGGTATTTTACCGACTTTTCGTTTTTGAGTTATTGTGTTCACAGACACACGGGCACTCACACACACACACACACACACACACACACACACACGGATTTTTTTCTGAAAATACCTTTTTTGGATACAGGGGAGGACCCTAAAACATATATTTCCGGTGAATTCTCGGTATCGAATTTTTGGGTGGAGTGCAATACCTTCTCTATACACTATGTCCATAGTGCGTATAGAGAAAGTAAGAGTGCATTGCAGTTATTTTAAGTATATAACTTTAATATACGGTATTTTTATCAAATTTTAGAGCCATTTTTGAGGAAATCAATATGTTAAAAAAATCGTGTGGATGGTTTGTGGTGGGTGAAAATCTTCATGTTGCAACTTTGAGAGATATAAACTTAAAGAACAAATTTGGTGTTTGCTATACACACGGAGCGTTTTTTTTTTTTTATGAATTCAGAGGCCCTTAAAATACTAATACCGGTGAAATCTGTGTGAATTTTTAGGTGAAATACAATACTTTCTCACCTCTAGGTATGTTTTAAATACGTGCTAGAGAAAGCAAAAATGCTCTATGTGGCCAGCACAGCACTGAACTCAACTTGGCCACCATGACAATATGAACGTAAGCACTGTCGTCGAAAAAAGTATTTTACGTTCCGTCAGTCATTCTCGAGCGTTCGTGTGCGGGCATACATTACAAGGCTAGCTAGAATTGCTCGTTAAGACCTTAACGCAGGCTACAGAGCACGTACAACTTGGCACAAAGCATGAATATAACCCACAATTCTTTGTATCCTAAACTTCCAAACTCTTTCGTAACAGTATTCGGTAATCAAATTTCATATTTATACAGACTTAAATCAGTATAAGTGATTACACATCACAAATTTATTTCATCATGGTTACAGGCAGTAGAATAGATACTTATGGTAGAATAGTAAAAATCTGATGTGTACCATTCACATGACTTTCTCTACATCTCTGCAACAAATTATTCTTAAAAACCTTATACTTCTATTTGCTTCATGCTAATCAGTAAAAAAGTAGCAGAAATAGCCATATTACTTGCTTCCTTGTAAGTAGAAGCGAAATAAGGGAGTACCATAGGTTAAAGTGATAATCAAAAGCTGGTTGCTATGTGACTGAAAGTTCTTTGTTTGCATGGACAGCACTTGACAAATTCCTGTGTGAGAAAAGTATAAGTTTTTCATAGCAGAAACCAAAAATAAGGAATGTCTCAAAAACGACGAACTCCACGAAAAAAAGGTATATAACATAAAGTAGTAAGTTTTTGTCCATCTCGACGGGTTAGCAGTTATTCAAAATTCAGTAAAATTCATCCAGAATAAATTACTCTTCAGCGGCTATTCCCAGAAAAGTCAAGATATGCATTTTATTTGTCAAGTAAATATCTTTAATATACGAAATTTTAATCAAAATCGTTAGAGCCATTTGTGAGAAAATCAAAATTTTCGAAAAAGTTCCATCTAAAGGGTAGTTTGGGGTGGGGGGATTTTTCTCTAAATCTTCGTGTCGAATCCCTGGAAGATACTAAACTTAAATACCAAGTTTGGTATTTTACCTACTTTTCGTTTTTGAGTTATCGTGTTCTTAGACACACACACAAGCACACACACACGGACCTTTTTCCGAAAATGCTTTTTTTTTTAGATAAAGAGGACCCTAAAACATATATTTCCGGTTAAATCTCGGTATCGAAATTTTTGGTGGAGTGCAATACCTTCTCTATACACTATGTGCATAGTGCGTATAGAGAGAGTAAAAATGGTATTTAATATTGTGAGTAAACCGAATCATGCGAACATACGTGTCATACACTATTTTTAGACAATTATAAATATTTATAAACATTATAATTATAAACAGATTGTTTTACCTATTTCATGCTTAACTGTATGCGATATTCAGTGCTGACATGATGACTTTCAAGTACAGAACGAAAACATTGTATACAACGGAGGCACTGAAAATAATAAACCTGTGTCATACTGATTTCTTGACTTTTTTGGTAGCAGTTGTAATTTTGCCCCCTCTGCTGGTTGCATAATTATAATTGTTCAGCAGATTTCATGTTCATGACATTCAAATCATCCTCCATTTTATGGATCGATATGTTCTTTCAGAGTCATAGCCTGAATAAGGTCGTGGACGTATAAACCAAAGTTGGCTACATTGGAGTGTTATAATTTTATAACACTGAGTGATAGAATTTTTTACTTTTAACACTGCTGACATCTGGTAAAATACCTACTTTTAGCATCAACTGACAAAAAAAAAAAGTTATGGTGATATGTAAATCTAACTTTTCAAATAATGATTTACATTGTATGTATATACATGTCGCTCCCCGTGGTGTAATGGTTACCATGCTAGCCATATACCCAAGTTCGCGGTTCAAACCCGGCGTAAAAATCCTTGGCATGGCTTCCTTCAGAAGGGAAGTAAAGCCGTTGGTCCCGTGTCGTAGATTTAGGCACGTTAAAGATCCTCAAGCCTGATAAAAGAGGCCTCTGAGCAAAATTGAGCGGTCTTTCACGCCCAGTATAGAATGGGACGCTGAAAACTGCATTAAAGAGCGTCCATTAATACAATTCGATTTCTAGGTACATACATACTAGAGAAAGTAGTAAAGCAACCATTATTTTATAAAATGTTTAAGAAAAATCTGATTCATTCACATGACTTTTTCTACATCTCTGCAACAAATTATGCTTCTATTTACTTCATGCTAATCGAGAAAAAAATTAGCAGTAATAGTCTTATTACTTATTTTCCTGGAAGTAGAAGCGAAATAAGGGAGTGCGTTAGGTTAATGTGAAAGCCAAAAGCTGGTTGCTATGTGACTGAAGTTCCTTTGTTTGTATGGACAGGAGTTGACAAATTCCTGTGTGAGAAAAGCGTAAGTTTTTAATGATGAAACCAAAAAAAAAGGAATATCTAATATGATCAACTCCACGAAAACATTGTGTATAATATAAATTGTGAGTTTTAACGTGCTCTACATTTCTGTGTGGTAAGTTTTTGTTCAACTCTTACAGTTTAGCATTTATCAAAATTTCGTAAAACTCATCCAGAATAAAGTAGTCTTTAGAGGCTATTCCCTGAAAATTCAAGATATACATTTTATTTGTCAGGTAAATATCTTT
Organism: Hymenopus coronatus; assembly: GCA_030762935.1. NCBI lineage: Eukaryota > Metazoa > Arthropoda > Insecta > Mantodea > Hymenopodidae > Hymenopus > Hymenopus coronatus. The sequence continues at coordinate 24,144,309 of CM060891.1, forward strand.
AATATACCATATTTTAATCATAATCGTTAGAGCCATTTTTAAGAAAATCAAACATTTGAAAAAAGTGTCATGTAAAGGGTAGTTTGGGGATTTTTCTCAAAATATTCGTATCGCATCCCTGGAAGATACTAAACTTCAATACCAAGTTTGGTATTTTACCGACTTTTTGTTTTTGAGTTATTGTTCACGGACACACACACCGACGTTTTTCTGAAAAGTTTTTTTTTTTTGATAAAGGGGATCCTAAAACATATATTTCCGGTGAAATCTCGGTATCGAATTTTTGGGTGGAGTGCAATACATTCTCTATACACTATGTACATAGTACGTGTAGATTTAACAGATGCAGTTCAGCCACTGACTTTAGGTTAGTTTTCAAACTTCTTAAATATTTTATGTGCAGGTTTCTCGAATATTTCTCCAGTCCATACTTTTCTCCTTAAAATTCTCATGTTACAGTTTCATAAATAAGTAAACCACACACTTGCGTGATGATATAAATCAAAGAAGCATGGTCTGTGTTATAACGAACGCCATCGCGGCATTGTTTGGTAAGAACGTGCTCGCATTTATAGGGATGTGAACAGAATATTCAACACTAGGTATGGAACCTGACTTATCTATATCAGCGGTGAAGCGTGAATGCAATTTGAGAACCGCTGGCAAGGACTGAAGCGAACGCTCATATATTTTTCTTTTGGAGTGAGGAAAGAATGCCTCGTTCCCACAAATTCATAGAAAGAATGTTGATAGACTCAGTAGATCTGTTATGCTTTATGTGTGGTATTTCACGGCTGGCGAGATTCGTAGCAATGCCGACCTTTTGTGTTTTGCAACAGTTAACTAGGAATGTGTGCGATTTGGTCCAAAAAATCTTCTACTTCCGGTGCCAAGTGAAATTTGTTGTAGTGTTAACGTTTCCGAATTGTCTTTGTCATCGCCTTAAATTGTCAAATACTAATACTTTATCAAGTAGTAAATGACCTTTTTTTGCTTTTTTATACCACGCCTAACAGATATAACTTCGATACCGAGATTTCACTGGAATTGCAAGTTTTCATGACCCCTGAATAAATAATTATTATAATTATCTTTAGAAAAAATAATGGCATGAGAGGGGTAATATTGGTTTCAGCTTGGCTTGAATGACTAAACACAACCACAACAGCATGCAGGGTTGTACAATTGCAGTCACATATCCTTAGTTATGGCGAAGTGCCTTATATAGCTAATTTTTAGTTTCTCAACACGTACTATGTACCTAGTGTATAGAAGAGGTAGTGTACTGTATCCAAAAATTCGATACCGAGATTTCACCCGAAATACATGTTTTGGGTACCCCTGAATCCGAAAAAAAAATTAGAAAAATGTGTGTGTCTGTGGACAGCATAGCACAAAAACTAAAAGACCGTTAAATACCAAACTTGGTATTTAAGTTTGGTATCTTCCAAGAATGCGACACAAAGATTTTCAAGAAAATCCCCCCACCCCCTACTACCCTTTACATGGAACTTTTTTGAATATTTTGATTTTCTGAAAAATGGCTAACGATTTTGTTTAAAATATCGTATATTAAATGTATTTACCTGACAGATAAAATGTATATCTTGAATTTTCTGGGAATAGCCTCTAAAGACTACTTTATTCTGGATCTATTTTACGGAATTTTTCATAATTGCTAAACCGCAAGAGATGGAGAAAAACTTACCCGACCTAAAATGCAGAGCACGTTAAAATACACAGTTTATGTTATACGCATTTTTTTCGTGGAGTTGATCGTTTTTAAGATATTCCTTGTTTTTAGTTTCAGATTTGAAAAACTTATACTTTTCTCATACCGGAATGTGTCAATTCCTGTCCATACAAACAAAGGAACTTCAGTCACATAGCAACCAGCTATGGTACTCCCTTATTTCACTTCGACTTTCAAGGAACAAGTAATAAGACTGTTTCTACTAATTTTTTCTCGATTAGAATGAAGTAAATAGAAGCATAAGCCTTTAAATAATAATTTGTTGCAGAGGTGTAGAGAAAGTCATGTGAATAGAGTACATCAGATTTTTTCTTTTTACTTTTTTCTAACACGTACAATGTAGTAGACAGAAAAGGTATTGCATTACACCCAACACTTCGATATGGAGATTTCACTGGAATTGCATGTTTTCAAGGCCCCTGAACTCTCCAAAACGCAGTTTTTTATAACAGCTCGATTTCATTTTTATGATTTTTGTAGATTGCTAACTTTAGAATGGTTAAGCGTTCGTTATAATCAAGTAACTACACTTTCTCGTTTGAAACTTTATAGCACGCCATCTAAAGGATGGTTCTTAAACAATTAATGTAGTAATTTATCTTCACGACATCTCTGAGTAAGATAGAAAACTTCTAGAACGCCCCTCGTAATAATGTTGTTACTGTAATTAAAGTGTAAGTTATGAAATTGCATGACCAAACTTTGTGTTACTTCATTTACTTTCTCTAACACGTATGTGCAATGTACATATAGATAGAGATTATATTGCATTCCACCCAAAAATCTACAGCGAAATTTCACCGGAAGTACATACTTTGAGGACCCATAAATCAAAAAAATAGAATCCATTTTAGAAAGAGGTCTCTGTCTGTGGACAGTACAGCTCAAAAAAGAAAAGTCCTTAAATATCAAACTTGGTATTTAAGTTCAGTATCTTCTGAGGATGCCACACGGAGATTTCAGGAAAATCCCTCAACCCAAACTACCTTTTACCTGGAACATTTTTCAAAGTGTTCTATTTTCTAAAAAATGACTTAACGATTTTGATTAAAATTCCCTATATTAAAGATATATACAGACAAATAAAATGTATATCCTGCATTTCTTGGAATAGCCTCTGAAGTGTTCATTTCGAATGGCTTTTGCGGAACTGGTAAATCGTAAGAGATAGGCTAAAACTTGCAACACAAAAAAATTAGATTTCATTAAAACACACAGTTTGTCATATACAGTTTATCTTGTAGAGGTAGCATTTTCGAGCATTGGTTTTGGTGTCAGTTTTAAAGTACTTGAACTTTTCTGAAACGGGAAGTCTTCGCCCGTGTCACAGCTCTTTTGTTTTGGTTTTTGCAATGAAGAAAACCGAATATCAATGACAATCCCAGAGCAGCAAATTTTGAAGGATTTGACTGTCACCTTAGCTTAGTGTACATTCGCTTTTTACTTTCTCTATACGTACTATGTAACAGTGTAAAAAAAATTCGATACCGAGTTTTCACCGGATATATTTGTTTTAGGGTCCCCTTTATCTAAAAAAATAATTTTCACAAAAAGGTCCGTGTGTGTGTGTGTGTGTGTGTGTGTGTGTGTGTGTGTGTGTGTGTGTGTCCGTGTGTGTGTCCGTGTGTCTGTGAACACGATAACTCAAAAACGAAAAGTCGGTAAAATACCAAACTTGATATTTAAGTTTAGTATCTTCCAGGGATGCGACACGAAGATTTTGAGAAAACTGCCCCCACCCCAAACTAACATGGAACTTTTTTCGAAAATTTGGATTTTCTAAAAAATGGCTCTAACGATTTTGATTAAAATATCATATATTAAAGATATTTACCTGACAAATAAAATGTATATTTTGAATTTCCTGCGAATAGCCTCTGAAGACTACTTTATTCTGGATGAATTTTGCATAACTATTAAACCATAAGCGATGGACAAAAACTTAACACACAAAAAATGTAGAGCACGATAAAACACACAATTTATATTACATACATTTTTTTCGTGGAGTTGATCGTTTTTGAAATATTCCTTTTTCTTGATTTCAGCTTTGAAAAACTTATACTTTTCTCATACAGGAATTTGTCAACTCCTGTCCACACAAACAAAGGAACATCAGTCACTTAGCAACCAGCTTTTGGCTTTCACTATAACCTTTGGTACTCCCTTATTTCGCTTGTATTTACAATAAAGCAAGGAATAAGACTATTTCTGCTAATTTTCCTCGATTAACATGAAATAAATAAAAGATAAGCTTATTAACTATAATTTGTTACAGAGAGATAGAGAAAGTCATGTGAATGGAACACATCAGATTTTTTTTTTTTGTTTCTGACTTCAGTAGCGTGTGTTGCCACCCCTAGCTCTAATGACATGCTGTAGGCGACGTAGCATGCTCCTGATTATTCTTACAATATTTTCTTGAGGGATATTTTCCCATTCTTTTTCCAGAGCAGCTTGAAGTTCATTTATAGTTTCTGGAACAGGTCTTCTTTGGCGAACCCTCCCCATGAGGATGTGTCAAACATGCTCAATAGGGTTGAGGTCACGAAGATTTTGAGAAAAATCCCTCCAACTACATGGAACTTTTTTCGAAAATTTTGATTTTCTAAAAAATGGGTAACGATTTTGATTAAAATATCGTATATTAAAGATACTACATGACAAATAAAATGTATATTATGAATTTTGTTGGAATAGCTTCTGAAGAATACTTTATTCTGGATCAATTTTACGGAATTTTGCATAACTGCTAAACCGTAAGAGATGGACAAAAACTTACCAGACAACAAATGTAGAGCACCTTAAAACACACAATTTATGTTATATACATTTTTTTCGTGGAGTTGATCGTTTTTGAGACATTCCTTGTTTTTGGTTTCAGCTATAAAAACTTATACTTTTCTCATACAGGACTTTGTGAACTCGTGTCCATACAAACAAAGGGACTTCAGTCGCAGAGTAACCAGCTTTTGACTATCACGTAGTAAGACTATTTCTGCTAATTTTTGCTCCATTAGATGAAGTAAATAGAGTAATTTGTTGCAGTGATATAGAGAAAGTCATGTGAATGGAACACATCAAATTTTTCATGGGTGCATTCTTCAATGTACCTACGTACTGTTATGGTACTGTTGCGTATACAATGGAGCTCCGTGTGGCTTGCGACGGAAACTCCAGCCCAGACCATAATCGAACTTCCACCGTAGGTTGTAATACAGCTTCTGTGTCGCGCTCCCCTCGTCTTCTCCATACACGTAGTTGACCCTCAGGAGAATACAGAGTAAAACGGGACTCATCTGTAAACAAGACATGCTCCCAGTCTTCCATGGTCCAATTGATGTGTTGACGTGCAAAGTTAAGTCGTTTAACTCTATGCTGTGGGAGAAGTTTTGGTACCTTGGAAGGCCTTCTTGATTGCAATCCATGGTTTCCTGAGCCCTCTTACTGTACTATCGGACTTCTGCTAGGTGACAAGCAGCTGTTGCAGGCAACTTGCTGAGGACGACAAATCTGTCATCTCTTTCGCCTGCAGACCGTCGACGACCAGATCCAGGCCGCCTCTTGTATTCTCCAGTCTCTTGGCATCGCTAATAGTAATACGAGCAATAACCAACACATTAGAAATGTAACGGACGCTGCAACCTCTTCATCTAGAGCTTGTGGCGGGGTATGGAGCTGGTTGTGTGGACGTGCCTGGTGGGGCTGGGCTGGGCTGCGCAGCGACGACTGGTCCCCTCTCCGGCGTTGAAGCTGCTAAAGTCTATTCTCGATGCTCCTCGGTGGGCTCGAGACCTATTTATATCTAGCTTTGATATTTAGCTACGGTGATCTCCAGGGAGTGGTACGGGAATTAACTTAAATAACGTCGGTACTTTTCGTTCAATCAAGGTTTATTTCTCTTTTACAAGCGTTCCCGAGAATGTTCCTGGCGCTGTTGAGTTTCGATATTTTCCTCGAACAAGTGCGTAACATGCATAGAGGTAACTAAACTTTACGCGGCGACGAGTGCAACGGTTACGTGCAGAATAATTGTAAACACTTTAAATTTTCGCCGTGGCTACGCGTGACATTTATTTCAACTGTGTGAATCTCTGTAATAACTTTACTATATTTACGAGGATTCTTGTTTCGGGCATCACAGAGTCTACGTGTAGTTACATTCCAACTGCCTCAATCACTATAATAACTCCGCTAACTCGCGCATACTCTTGTTTTGGGCTTCGCAGGTTTCCCCTTGGAGTTACATCTCAACTGCGTGAAAATTGCGGCGAATACTCTATATTTATAACAAATTCTACCCACGCGCAAAACCCTCAACTCGTAATCTCATTGGCCCATTTTTGGCGCCGAAAGTGGCTTGGGGTGCGCTTCTGCCGTGACGTGATTAATTCTAATTGGTCAATGCGTCTTTCACGTAATTCTTGGCCTAAATTTCCTCGTGGTTCCCCGGTTTATGTCGCCTTCACATTCTCTTGCGGAGACGTGACCACACAATAGCGTCTTTCCCTTCTTGTAATAGACAAAGAAATAGCGTAAACAACTGAATTCGTCGCTTGAGAACTCTCGGATTGAAGTTAGAAACGCTTTCCAGGAACTATCTCTCTGAACATATAATATACAATAAATACATGATATCTTACTTACTAATTAACCTAAACAATTTAATCAGTTACAAATATTGGTTATGCGCTTATTCACCTGGGCGATAATCCGTCTCAAGCTACGGCCTTTGCGGTGTCCTCCGGTATCGTGAAGACGTCGTGATAAACTTGAGAATCCTCAGAATTTGCTGCAATTGTTTATTCAGTTCAATATGAATGAATGAATGAATAAGTGTATTTATTGACATAGCAATATCATACATAGAATTTCAACAATCGCACGGGTTCACAGACCGTACGTGCTTTTGTAATACACATTACAAGCAATATTAAAACAACAGCAACAACAAAGAATTAAAAGAGTAAACACGAAAATAAAAAGACAAAGGAAATACACAGTCAAAAGCAATATTAAACAACAATAAAGAATTAAGAGTGAACCCGAAAATAAAAATACAAAGATATTCAAATATATCAATTTAAATTTACAGCACAGAGTACACCTTCATAAATGCACCCTCTTATAATAGATAATTACACTTAAAAGACATATATACATAATATGTACACCATATATAAAACCATAGCACAACAGTGACCTAAGTATGACATAATATATATTCTCTATTGGCAACCTCCTCAGAACTCAGCTATCTTGCCTTAAGTATAAATTTACCTAGCCCGTCCATGTTTTCCGTGCCTGCCAGTAGCGTCCAACATGCTTCTAGCCGTACATTCGCAGTGGTAAAAAATCGCGGCAAATATTTTTCCCGCCATTCCTCCGTACCCCTACATCTTGCCAAGATGTGAGTCCACGACTCTTCCTCCTCGCAAATGGGACAGATTCTCGTACCATTCTCGTCAGAAATTTTCGTGCTCCTCCATGCTCCTAGTCTAATCCACGCGAGCCCCTCTCTAATGAGTTTGGTACCTGTTTTGATGTATTGCTCCATACCCCACTCCGATTTTAGCCCAGATTGTACTTCTAATGACACCTGCTCTGTGCATTGCGCAATTATTTGCTGTCTGTCAATATCACAGAGACGGTTCTTAATTTTTCTCCAAATACATCGCCTGTTTTCCTGCCCCGCCATCCAGATGTATCCCATCCCAATGGTTTCCAACCCTTTCTTTAATTTTGATGCCCACGTCGAATTACCTTCCATTCGCAACTGTTCACGGTAGCAGACTGCCCTAATAAGATATTGGTTTCCGTGAACGATTCTCATCCAATATTTAACTGCTCTGATTTTGCACTCTATCGTTTCACTGTGTACCCCGAATTCCCTCATTATTCCGCAGTTTGCCCTACACCCAGAATTCCTTTCAAAAATTGGGTCCAGTATAAATTGCGTAATGGTAGACAAAAACGACGTATAAAATAATGTCGGTTACAATTTAATGACAATAATTGCTGTTATTATAACAATGAAACAAATGAATGTAGTGGTATTTTCCAGATTAAGTAAAGTGAAGTTTTATAACATGATTTGACAAAACATAACGATCAATTTTAAAAGAATTAAATAAAAATCTGATGTGCTCCATTCACATGACTTTCTCTATATATCTGCCATAAAATATTGCTAAAAAGCTTATGCTTCTATTTACTTCATGCTAATCGAGAAAAAAATTTTGCAGAAATAGTCTTATAACTTGCTTCCTTGTAAGGGAGTACTATAGGTTAAAGTGATAGTCGAAAGTTGGTTGCTAAGTGACTGAAGTTTCTTTGCTTGTATGGACAGGAGTTGATAAAGTCCTGTATGAGAAAAGTATATTTTTCAAAGCTGAAACCAAAAAGAAGGAATAACTGAAAAACGATCAACTCCACGAGAAAAATGTATATAATACAAATTGTGTGTTTTAACATGTTCTAGATTTTTTGTGTGATAAGTTTTTGTCCATTTCTTATGGTTTAATAGTTATGCAAAATTCCATAAAATTCATCCAGAACAAAGAAGCCTTCAGAGTCTATTCCCAGAAAATTCAAGATACACATTTTATTTGTGAGGTAAATATATTTAATATACAGTATTTTAATCAAAATCGTTAGAGCCATTTTTTAAAAAAACAAAATTTTCGAAAAAAGTTCCATGTAAAGGGTAGTTTTGGGTGGGGTTTTTTTTCCCTCAAAATCTTCGTGTCGTATCCCTGGAAGATACTAAACTTAAATACCAAGTTTGGTATTTTACCGACTTTTCGTTTTTGAGTTATCGTGTTCACAGACACACATGCACAGGGACCTTTTTGTGAAAATGCTTTTTTTGGATACAGGGGACCTTAAAACATATATTTCCGGTGAAATCTCGGTATCGAATTGTTGGGTGGAGTGCAATACCTTCTCTATACACTATGCACATAGTACGTATAGAGAAAGTAAATATTAAAGTGTCCGGAGTTTATTGGTGCTCAGTATATGTAAGAAATTAAGGCATTTCCTTTACGTTTCGCTCCATTTGTAGTAAAGGGCTCTTTTCAGGAGTGGAATAAAAGGCAAGAAAACGGCCTCTGAACTCGCGAAAAACAATTTCGGAAGCAATGGGATGTACGAGTACAAACCAAGCTTTCCACTTAGAGTTGTTAACTGAAAGAGCCGCTTTAAATTGGTTAGAAAATAAGGAACACAACGTGTTTTCCAGTAATGGGAGGCTTGTGTCTGGCGACCCAGCACATTTCTTCTCCACTTTAACGCCTTTCTTCTGAACTTTGTGGAACGAGCATCCCCGCCTCCTGTGTGAAATGTACGATACCATCTGCAAGTCTGTTTTCATGCCTGTGTTTGCGTTCAGGTCAAGTTGGCAACCTTTAACGAGTATTTAATTAAACACAAAGTACCTGAACCCCCAAGGCGATTGGTGATGACATAAGTTGTCACGCAGAAGATTAACGAGGTCCTGTAAAATCGATTTTTCAATACTGTTAATTAAGGCAGAACCATTAGCACTTGTCAAAAGTGGAAATCACTAATTATATTTGTAAAATTTCACTGGCATTGCTTTCTTCACATTACTCCCTGTATTGACGTAAAGGGGATTTCGCCTTAACTTGTAAAGGCTTGGCTTGGGTTTATATATATAAAAACAAACGTATTTACAATAATACAATATTTACACAAATATTTTATCTCTTAGTACTCGTATTTTCATTAAGCATGTACTCAGGCTTGGCCAGTTTTGGCTGTTTATAACAAAATCCCGGAATGCTGTTCTCTGTTTGAAGCTAAAAATACTTCTTGCAATATTATTTTCCTAACATCCTCCATCTGCACGCGATCTGCCAAAATATGCGGCCAGTCTTCCTGATACCCGCATAATGGACAAATCCCCTTACCAGCTTCATCAAAAACCTTACGAGTTTTCCTATAAGGCCACCTCGCCTCATACCATTGACCAGAGTCTTCACCAGGTGTAATCAATAAGTAGTGCACCAATTTTAGCAGCCAATTGCGGTAATTATACATGCCTTGTAGAAATAATGAATAGGATAGGAAACAGGTATATCATAATAAATGTTTTATTCTATTTAGCTGTACGTACCTGTTATTAAGCATGTTTCTGGATCTTGGTGTCGAAATTGTTGAACGCAATATAAACGATAATATGCACATTGGATAACTGATGCAGTTTTGCAGTGGAGCGTTGAGCAACTTTTTACTTTCTCTATACTCACTATGTACATAGTGAATAGAGAATGTATTGCACTCCACCAAAAAATTCGATACCGAGATTTCACCGGAAATATATGTTTTAGGGTCCCCTGTATCAAAAAAAAAGTATTTTCAGAAAAAGATCCGTGTGTGTGTGTCCGTGTGTCTGTGAACACGATAACTCAAAAACGAAAAGTCGGTAAAATACCAAACTTGGTATTTAAGTTTAGTATCTTCGAGGGATGCGACACGAAGATTTTGAGAAAAATCCCCCCACCCAAAACTACCCTTTACATGGAACTTTTTTCGAATGGCTCTAACGATTTTGATTAAAATATCGTATGTTAAAGTCATTTAGCTGACAAATAAAATGTAGATCTTGAATTTTATGGGAATAACCTCTGAAGAGTAGTTTATTCTGGATGAATTTTACTGAATTTTGAATAACTGCTAAACCGTAAGAAATGGGCAAAAATTTACTAAACAAAAAATGTAGAGAATGTTAAAACACATAATTTATGTTATATACATTTTTTCGTGGAGTTCGTCGTTTTTGAGACATTCCTTATTTTTTGGTTTCTGCTATGAAAAAGTTATACTTTTCTCATACAGGAACTTGTCAACTCCTATCTATATAAACAAAGGAACTTCATTGACATAGTAACCAGCTTTTGACTATCATTTTAACCTATGGTAGTCCCTTATTTCACTTCTACTTACAAGGAAGCAAGTAATAAGACTATTTCTGCCCATTTTTTCCGATTAGCATAAAGTAAATAGAAGTATAAGCTTTTTAAGAATAATTTGTTGCAGGGATATAGAGAAAGCCATGTGAATGGTACACATCAGATTTATTTAAGTCATGATAACTTTATTGTACATCTAATACATTACAGTTATGCCCATTGCATGGCAACAACACAGCTTGAAACATGGCAAAGACTCTATCCAATAACAGGCCTTATAATTAATTTACATTGTCAGGTCTGAATGATGTTTTCGTTTTAATCTTCTGTCTCTTCGGGGTGCTGGCAGATGTTGAGGAATCGTGTTCAGTTATGGATTGGAATGGTTGGCGAACTTGTTGTAGAGCTTCGTATAGTCTTGCAGGTCAGTTCTGAAGATCCTGGTGGATGGTTATGTTGCGGACATACCATGGAGCATTCACTATTAGTCGAAGGAAACGATTTTGAAGAGTCTGTACTCTTTTTATCTGTGAATCAGATGCAGAACCCCAAATGCCACAACCATATGTCCATATAGGCCGAACCAAGGAGAGGTAGGTAGATCATGCTTTTGTATTGTAGTCGGAGAGGTGATTTTTCTCGTATTAAATAATGTATCTGGCGAATTCTGTTTCAAATTTTACGTGCTACATCAGTGATGTGTGGTTTCCACGTTAATTTCTTATCTGTTAGCCCAAGATACTTCACTGTTTCGGGTTGAGCAACTTGAATTTTGTGTTCCATATAACAATCTCCATATTGTGGACTACACATTTCTACACTAGGGCCCACAAACAATAGGTACAGTACAGTTAAATTGGATAGAATACTCATTATGGTATACCTGAGTTTTCTGTCCTGTTTATTATACACCACTATCCATAAGGCTTCCCAACATGTATGGGCAGCTAGAATTGGCCCTCAATGACTGGAAAGCATAACGGATTTCTTGCCTTTTGTGCTAAATATGATTCATTTCCAAAATGCCTTTATCACTATCTACTAGAAACTTTATGCGCAAAGGTTTTGAAGTTCGACCATGTCAAGAAAATTGTGACTCGTGTAGTAAATCACATTAGGTCATCTACACGTCATCGATTGTTCAGAAATTTTTTGAATATACCTAACCGATTTTGAGCATGGTGACATAATTCTTTATGTAGATGTAAAGTGACTTAGTAGGGCAAAACTCTGCAACAATTCTGCAGTCTTCTGAAAGAGATAAGCGATTTTCTGAAATCATCGCCCGGGCAATATTGTTCAGGACTTGATGAGATACCATAGCTCCTAGAATTGGGCGGATGTCAACTGAAATTAAATGAGCTAAACCTCGTATGACAAATTCTGTATCAGAAAAGTATGTTTTTTAAAGCTGAAACCAAAAACAAGGAATATCTAAAAAAAGATCAACTCCACGAAAAAATGTATATAACATAAATTGTGTGTTTTAACGTGCTCTACACTTTTTGTGTGGTAAGTTTTTGTCTATCTCTTACGGTTTAGCAGTTATGTAAAATTCCGTAAAATTCATCCACGATAAAGTAGTCTTCAGAGGCTATTCCCAGAAAATTCAAGATATACATTTTATTTGGTAAGTAAATAACTTAAATATAATTGATTTTAATCAAAATCATTAAAGCCATTTTTAAGAAAATCAAAATGTTCAAAATTTTTCCATGTAAAGGGTAGTTGGGGTGGGGGGATTTTCTTGAAAATCTTCGTGTCGCATCCTTGGAAGATACCAAACTTAAATACCATGTTTGGTTTTTAACGGTCTTTTCGTTTTTGAGCTATGCTGACCACAGGCACACACATACACACACGGACCTTTTTCTGAAAATGCTTTTTACGGATTCAGGGGGTCTCTAAACATATATTTCCTGTGAAATCTCGGTATCGAATTTTTGGGTGCATTACAATACCTTCTCTATACTCTATGTACACAGTAGGTATGGAGAAATTAAAGAGATTTTCTATCACACTTTCCAACTTTGAAATCGGTTATAAATACCATAAATATTGGCGAATGTCTTGTTTTATCTTTTGCCCTGCATCTTGAAATTCTAGTAGCAGAATATAGCAACAGGTTTAGCCAGTGTTCAGCACTTGAGCTAGTGATTATGTTTACCATTAGCCCATTCGCTAATCTTGAGGGTTTGATACGTGAGATCTTTGGTAATTGTAATCTTGAACTAGAAATGGAAATTTTAAATCTTCAAGAAGATATCTTTGAAATCATGATTATCAAGTTCAAGCAATCTAAATGCCATACTAGAAGCGAAGAGTGTCTGAAAAAGCTGGCATGTATAGATTTCTCCAAAAAATGACGACCCTCAAACGGGACCGCTCCCCCTTCCACTAGGCAGTAACCATTGGCAAACAAAAGACTACCCTGTACTAGCGACAACAGGCAACGTAGTAAAATGTTTCCCTGAGACACTGCTTACAAGTGTCCTTCAGTTAAGGGACGAGTAAGTGGAAAGCTTGGCAACAGCGAGGGTTGGTATCCAACCGCACTTTAAAGTGATGCCCACTTTGGAAGAAGAATGGGGCAGGGTCATCATGTTCTGGAAAATACTGTATCCCAAATTCTTTGTGCAAAATAAACCTTTTCTGTTGATCCACCAATCAACGTAATGTTATTAAAAATGTTGAATTATTGTTACTGGTAAGTTCACTAAAAATATTCCAGCTACAGTGGTCTGGCAAAAGTAAAACTGTTGACCATACCTGTGTATTTTTTCAAACTCTGTTGCTTCAAATTAAGATTCAAAATTTGCCAGTTAGAGGGAAAATGTAATTGCATGCCGCAGTTGCAGGTGTTAAAATAAACTAAATAGATGTTTAAAACTGTAGTTACGTAATGAACAAAATAGAGTATTTTGCCACAATTACTTTTAGTAGTAATGGGAACTTTTAAAAATGAAAAGAAACAAGGAAATAAAGAAACAAAACTATCTGTTAATTGAAGTTTTTAAAATGACGCCAGAGCATATCCATATGCTTTTGTTAGTTGCTGGTTGTTTCGCATTTATTTGTTCTTCATTTAACTTCGATTCACCTCCGAGATTATCTGTGTCTTCAGATTCAGAATGTGCCAAATGGCTTTAGTTGCGTAGGCGCCTACTTCATGCTGTCTTAATGTACAATCTAATTTAGTTGTCTTTATTTAATTCTGTGGATGGAACTTAGTGCTTCTGCCAGTTTTCTGGCGAATGTGAGAAATCTGGTTACATTCACATGACTTCGTCACCTATTTTGCAATAAACTATTCTGTGTATTTCGTGCTAAGCTAGATAAAATCAGCAGAACTTTTAACGTATTTCATACTTCCATGTGGGTACAAGGGAATGCCAAAGCGATAGTCAAATATTTTAAGGTAAATATATCTGAGAATTTTGGAAAATGCACTATTCGCAATGGAACTTCTTGAACTTCATACCAGTCTTTCAAGCAATAGTGATATTTTTGCCAATTTGAAAAATTATACTTTGCATGCAAAAAAATGCTGTTTAAATTCATTGATGTAATAAAATACTCCTCACGATGTATTTTTAAAAATTTCAAATGTTACGGTAAATGAGCTTTCAAATAGATATATTTGAAAAATTATTCTAGAAAAATCATTACTTTTCGAACTCTCCAAAATTTAATGAGCATTATGTCTAAAGAGTATTGGGTGATTTTCTATAATGCACTTTTGAGACGCATTACAAAAACCTGATGTGTTCCATTCACGTAACTTTCTCTAGCTGTTCCACAAACAAATATTTCTTACAAAAGTTTATTATTTTGTCTACGTCATGCTAATCTAGATACACATTAGCAGAACTGGTTTCACTACCTTTTAACTCCATGGCACGACAGCTCACGGGGAACCTTGGCCTACCGCCCGGCCGCTGCGTTCCCCATCTCGGTCCACTACAGACGTCATGGATGGGGTGCAGTATTGGAGGGTGAGACGTGGTCAGCGCCTCGAGTCCCCCCCGGCCGGTTAATGCGGTCCTCACGACCTGGAGCCGCTACTTCTCCATCAAGTAGCTCCTCAATTGGCCCCCCAGGGACCTTACGAGGCTGAGTGCACCCCGGGCCAGGTCTCCCAGCGGGGGAAAAATCCCCACGCCGGTACTGGGAATCGAACCCAGGTCTCCCGCTTGGCAAGCAGCAACGCTACCACCGCGCTAAGGAGACGACCTGGTTTCACTACTTGCTTCCTTGTAAATAGAAGAGAAATAAGTGAATATATTTGTCTAAAGCGATAGTCAAAGCTTTTAAAAGCGGGTCGCTATGTGAAACAATTGAGGTTCGGTTCGCTTTGCATGGTCCCGTTGGAGAACAATTAATTAGTTTAAAATTGAAGCCAATAGCAATGAATATCTCGAAAACGATCAACTCTACAAGAAAAACATATAAGTCATAAATTATGTTTTAACGAAATCTACAGTTTTGTGTAGTAAGTTTTTGTGTATCTCTTACAGTTTAACCGTAATGCAAAATTATGCAAAACTCGTCCAGAATAAACAGCCCTTCAGGGACTATTCCCAGAAAATTCAAAATATACATTTTATTTATGATGTAGGTAAATATCTTTAACATACTGTAGATTAATCAAAATCGTTAGAGCCCTTTTTGAGAAAATCAAACTTTTCGAAAATGTGTTCATATAAAGGGTAGTTGAGGGTGGAGATCTTGAAAATCTTCGTGTCGCATTTTCGGAAGATAGTGAATTTAAATGCCAAGTTTGGTCTTTAACGGACTTATCGTTTTTGAGCCTTGATGCCCCCCCCCACACACACAGACACACAGGATATGCTTCTTAAAATGCCGTTTTGGATTCAGGGGGTCCCAAAACGTGTAATTCCGGTGAAATCTCGGTATCGAATTTTTGGGTGCAATACAATACTTCTCCATACTCTATGTATATAGTACGCGTAGAGAAAGTACAAAACCATCATGGTTTGGAGTATTTTATGGCGGATTATAAATCAAGCACGTTACCTACTTTTCAGTCGTCATTTAGGATGAAATGTGACTTTTACTTGATATTCAAAT
This sequence comes from Hymenopus coronatus, assembly GCA_030762935.1. NCBI lineage: Eukaryota > Metazoa > Arthropoda > Insecta > Mantodea > Hymenopodidae > Hymenopus > Hymenopus coronatus. The sequence goes on from CM060891.1 coordinate 24,160,089, forward strand.
TACGAAGTAATCTGATCGGATATTGCATCCCAGCGGAGAAGACATTTCCATTGGAATGAGAAGCGACGGTGCTCCATTTTACAAAGGTAAAGCTGATGGAATTCACTGCTTTCCTCTTCGTCGCTGAGAGTGATTGAAATTCTTGGAAGATCTTAGATTTAATGTCTAATGCACGTGCAGATCTCTGTGCTGAACATTCATTATTGTATGCTGCCGGAATAAAGAAACGCTAAAGTAACATTTGGGGCTTAATTTCGGTAAACTAAATAAAGAACATAGAAAAATAATCTCATGTGTTCCATTCGCTTGACTTTCTCTACATCTCTGCAAAAACATATCATTAAAAAGCTTATGGTTCTATTTACTAATCGAAAACAAAATTAGCAGAAATAGTCTTATTACTTGCTTCCTTGTAAGTAGAAGCGAAACAAGAGAGTACCATAGGTTAAAGTGATAGTCAAAAGCTGGTTGCTATGTGACTGGAGTTCCTTTGTTTGTATGGACAGGAATTGAAAAATTCCTGTATGAGAAAGGTAAGTTTTTCAAAGCTGAATCCAATAATAAGGAATATCTCAAAAACGATTAACTCCACGAAAAAAAAATGTATATTACATAAATTGTGTGCTTTAACGTGCTCTACATTTGTCCATCTCTTATGGTTTAGCAATTATGCAACATGCCGTAAAATTCATCCAGAATAAAGTAACCTTCAGAAGCTATGCCTAGAAAATTCAAGATATGCATTTTATTTGTCAGGTAAATATCTTTAATATACGATAATTTATACAAAATCTTTAGAGCCATTTTTTAGAAAATCAAACTTTTCAAAAAAAGTTCCATGTAAAGGGTAGTTGGGGGTGGGGGTATTTTCTTGAAAATCTTCGTGTCTCATCTTTGGAAGATACGAAACCTAAATACCAAGTTCGCTTTTTAACGGACTTTTCGTTTTTGAGCTGTGCTGCCCCCCCCCCCCCACACACACGTACATTTTTTTAAAAATGCTTTTTTTTTTGTATTCAGTGGGTCTCAAAACATGTGTTTCCGGTGAAAACTCGTTATCGAATTTTTGGGTGCATTTATTTACCTTCTCTATACACTATGTACATAGTACGTGTAGAGAAAGTAATAATTCAAATTATTACATCCGCAATATTTTCTCTACCCATTCTTCAACAAACTAGTAGAATAAAGTCTTATTCTTCTATCTACTTGTGTTATTCGAGATAAACGTTAGTAAAACTAGTTTTTATTTCATATAAAATAATAATTTAAGAGTGGTTTGTATAGTCACTAATAAGCGATAGAGGGCAGAGAAAACCATGTGCCATTTTATTTCCTTACTTTGTACATAGTATAGGTACATAGAGCAGGTATTGCATTCTACCTAAAAATTCTATACCGAGATTCCACTGGAAGAATAAGTTTTTTTTTTGTTTTGTTTTGTTTTGTTTTTGTTTTGTTTTTTGTTCCCTATAAAATCTGATTCTCATGATTTCCTCTACATCGCAGTAACAAATTATTGTTAAAATGATTATTCTTATGTCTTTCATGCTAATCGACATAGCATTAGCACAGTAATCGAAGTAATGGCACCCGCGTTTCAATAAATTGTATAAGCACTTACAAACATGTTCGAAGAAAAAAAATCACATTTTTATCTGCCCCATGAGAATGTTTTCTTGTCAGAGCATCGTGAAGAAACTGAGAAACTGCGATAGGCAGCGATGCCGGCAATGTTAGCTAACATCCCGTATCGGTTGAATGATCGTGAAGATCTGCCGTGAATAAGTGGGCGTGAGGCCGGCAGTCGGGTTGATATCCCAGGCGCGTAAGGGCTGTAGTAGTTCGGTATTATTGTTGTGTATTTATAGGATACTAAACTTGCATTTCAAAGTTTAGTTTAAGTTATGCTGTTCACAGACGCGCACTAAGACACGGATCTTTTTGTAAAAATACTTATTTTTAGTTTCTCTACACGTACTATGTACATAGTGTATAGAGAAGGTATTCCACTCCACCAAAAAATTCGATACCGAGATTTCACCGGAAATATATGTTTTAGGGTCTCCTTATCCAAAAAAAAAGTATTTTCACAAAAAAAGGTCCGTGTGTGTGTCCGTCTGTCTGTGAACACGATAACTCAAAAACGAAAAGTCGGTAAAATGCCAAATTTGGTATTTAAGTTTAGTATCTTCCAGGGATGCGACACGAAGTTTTTGAGAAAAATCCTCCCACCCCAAACTGCCCTTTACATGGAGCTTTTTTCGAAAATTTTAATTTTCTCAAAAATGGCTCTAACGATTTTGATTAAAATATTGTATATTAAAAATAAAGTGAATATTTTGAATTTTCTGGGAATAGCCTCTGAAGACTGCTTTATTCTGGGTGAATTTTACATAACTATTAAACCGTAAGAAAGGGACAAAAACTTACCACACAAAAACTGTAGAGCACATTAAAACACACAGTTTAAGTTGTATACATTTTTTTTTGAGTTGATCGGTTTAGAGATATCCCTTGTTTTTGGGTTCAGCTTTGAAAAACGTGTAATTTTCTCATACAAAAATTTGTCAACTCTTGTCCATACAAACAAAGGAACTTCAGTCACCTAGCAACCAGTTTTTGACTTCACTTTAACCTATGATACTCCCTTATTTCACTTCTACTTACAAGGAAGCAAGTAATAAGACTATTTCTGCTAATTTTTTCTCGATTAGCACGAAGTAAATAGAAGAATAAGCTTATTAACAATAATTTGTTACACAGAAGTAAAGAAAGCCATGTGAATGGAACACATCAGATTTTTTATTCAGAAATCCTCAGAACATGTATTTATTGTGAAATCTCGATAAGGAATATTTGGATGGAATGCGACACCTAGACAAAGTAAAACCACTATCTAGAAATATATTACTGTATTAGAACAGATATGAAGCTGCTAGCCAAATAGTGGGACTGAACGTTTCTGGAAACCTCATTTTCTCTCCATTCCCTTGTTCTGTCCACTATTAGTTGTTAAGTGTACTTTACGATCTCTGTCTCATGCGATGTCTGTGGTTCGCAATGCCATTTGGATGCCGCTCTTTATCCGTTCTAGTTTGCTCAGAGTTTTTCCCCATGAACGCGCAATATCAGTGATTTAGACGCCAGGCTTGTCGTTTTAGTCCAAGGCTCTAAGGCAGATCGCTAAAACACGCCCTACATTCCTGTGAAATACGGTAAGTGTGGTTGTATCAATGCTGGCTTGTTGCTAGGTAACCACGAGGCAAAACTCTGGCATCAGTTTAAATTGCTGCAGGATCGTGATAGAAAGTGAACCGGAAAACACACACTCTCTCTCTCTGCTCCACACAACTTTCCGAAGTATTCAAGAACCACTTCCAGATTTGGAAACGTTTATGTATACCGCAGTTGAAATGTTTACCTCTTGTTTACTTGTCAGCATACACAAAATAAACATTTAGAAATTCCTGCCCTTACAAACAAAATTACATACGTACTCAAGGCTTTAGTACCTTGATAACTCTTGATTCGGATTTATTAGAAACTAGTGATGGGACAATTTCTGGGTTTCCACTATTTGTCGACACTGTATACCAATACGGCAGGGGATCGTGGGCTCGAATCCCACTTTGGGCATGAGTGTTATATGTTTATGCAATCTGCATGTGTTTGTGTAAAGGAACAGCAAACAGTAATCATACAGTAAATTTAGGGGGCGGGAAATGTAAATAGGGGTATACAGCGCTGGAGTCCTGACCAGACTCCGGGACTATACATTTGTTAATAAAAAAAATACGAATTTTCGCACTCACTCGGTACTCGTTTTTACCTTTTCTACACGTAAAACGTACCTGCTTAGTAGGCAGATAAGATATTGTATTCCATAAAAAATTGATACCAGATTTGAACGAAAATATATTTTTTGAAGTTTCTTCAATCCAAAAAAAAAAAAATGCATTTTTATTCTCTCTGCTTAGCATATAGGTACAAAAGGTATTGCATTCTACCCAAAATTTTGATACCGAGATTTCAGTGTATATACACGTTTAGCATCCAAAAAAGGTAATTTTAGAAAAAAAAAATCCATATATGTGTGTGTCTCGTTTGGGGAATTTTTCTGAATATCTTTATCAAATCCTTTGCAAGTCCACATATATAACTTGGTATTTAAAGGAGTTTTGTTTTTGAGCTATGCTGTTCACATACACACATTTTTCCTAAACATACTCTTTTTTTATTTATTCAGGGGTCCTCAAAATATGTATTTCCGTGTAATCTCGGTGTCGAACCTTGGGGTGAATGCAACACCTTCTTTATCCACTATGTACGTTGTACATATGTGGTAGAGAAAGTAACAACTGTGTATGTAGTTCAATAGCTGTAGAAAAGGTTAGATTTAATTACAATTTTTAAATATACTTTTTTTTCCTCAAAATATATATATTTCCGGTGAAATCTCAGTGTCAAACATTGGGGTAAATGCAGTACCTTCTTTATATACTATATGCATTGTACATACGTGGTAGAGAAAGTAACAACTGTGCATGTAATTCAATGTCTGTAGGAAAGGTTAGATTTGATTATAGCTAATTATGAGAACGCATTAATGAATGAAATTTGGTATGAGTATTTCTTTTGTTGCAGCTATGCCTGTACAGTAATAAATCGAGCTGTAAATATAAGGGGACAAGAAGTTTTTTTATCTATTTTGATAAAAATGTTGATTTTTGGAATTTTGGAGCAAAATATGCGCCACAGTTTGTTTGCAATGTTTAATTCTCCTAGGGCGGATATAACACATGTTTTGGATGTTATTTTTAAAACCATTATTCTCAGATTCAAATTTGTTGTTATTTTCCCATATTCAAAATCTATCTTTGCCAACAAAATATAGCTAAAGATCTGAACATTTTTCCAAGTCACTGCAAAATGTGTTTAATAAAATGCATGTATGGAATTTTGATTTTTTCCACATTGTGATGTAAAAAAAGTTTTTAAAATGTTGATGTATTCCGTTCACATGACTTTCTCTTTATCTCGGTAACAGATTACTGTTAAAAAGCTTATTCTTTTATCTACTTCATGCTAATCCAGATAAACATTAGCAGAAACGGTCTTATTACTTGTTTCCTTGTAAGTAGAAGAGAAATAAGGGAATACAGTGGGCTAAAGCGATAGTCAACTCTTAAAAAAGCTGGTTGCCATGTGGATGAAATCCGTTTATTTGTATTGTCAGAGTTGACAAATTCCTGTTGAGTATTTCAAAATTGAAAACAATAAGAAGGGATATCTCAAAATCTCTCAAAAACTGTATGACATAAATTGTGTGTTTTAACGAGATTAAATTCTTTTCTTGTAGTAAGTTTTTGACTGTCTTTCGTTTTACAAGCTATGCAAACTTCAGGAAAATTCATCCATGATAAATAGGTCTTCAGAGGCTATTCCCAGACAATTCGAGATATACATTTTATTTTCTATGTAAATATCTTTAATATATGCTATTTTAATCAAAGTTGTTAGCCATTTTTTGAAAAAATTAAAATTTTCGAGTTTTTTTTTTTTTTTTTTCATCTGAAAGGTAGTTTGCCGTGGGAGGATTTTTCTCAAAATCTTCGTGTCGCATGCCAGGAAGATACAAGTTTGGTATTTTACCGATTTTAATTTTTTGAGTTATCGTGTTCACATACACACACACACACACAAACACACACGGACCTTTTTCACCCACACACGGATTCAGAGGACTTTAAAACATATTTCCGGTGAAATCTCAACATCGAATTTTTGGTGCAATACAGTACCTTCTCTTTCCACTATGTACATTGTACATACGTGCCACAGCTAGTAAAAGGGGATCCTAAAACGTGCATTCCCGGTGAAATCTCGGAATTGAATTTTTGGGTGGAATGCAAAACCCTCTATTCCTACGTAGTATGTACTACGTAGAGAAACTAAAAATACTTATGCGCTTAAGGAATGTAATTTTAAGAAATGGTACATTTAGCTGAGTATCTGTAGAAAAAATAGATTTTGGTTTTAGATAATTAAATCGAAGAAAGTAATATATCCAGAATTAAAATTTGTACGAATGCTTCTTTTATTGTTTGTGATGTATGTACAAAAATTAAATCTCGTGTTTGAATACTTTAGGACATTACTTTCATCGTTCAGTGTCATAGAATGAAGACCCAGGAACGAGGATTCGGCCTATAGCCAGGCTGTAGGTAAGGGAAATAATTACATGAAATGAAAGCGAAATGGATGATGATTGGTGGAGTGAATGACGGGGTAAACTGGGCCCACCTGCTTTAGTGATCCCTTGGGATTGAACCCGGACCTTGACATCGGTTTATAAATTACTCACTATGGTTATATCACAATGTACTATGTAGTGTTTTCACCAGTTATTTGTAAACATCTCAACATATGCTTTTTGCTAGGTATATAAATATTCTTTATCGCTTGGTAAAGTAACATGTTTTGCTTGATTTTACATGGTCACTTAGCTTTTCAATAACGCTGTACATGGGTCACACTGTTTGGTTACTGGACAGTTATCTTTTTTACGCATGACTCCCCCCTCCTGTTCTCTTTGGAGGTCAGATGGTTTCAGCTGATCATTGGGAAGTTTACTTCACGCTGAGAGCAGTATCAATACTCGTATGCCAGTGTGAAATAAAGTGATAATATTAATTTGTATCCAACTCCAGCATTACTCAACGTGGCCAACTCTTAACGTTATGGATGCTCCAAAGAGGTGAGTTAAGTTTGACACAAGTGATTGAATTAAATTTACGCACATGAAACCACGATTTCTGATTCTCTGAATCCAAATCTCTAGGTGTATTAACTCGAAATGAATTTGAGAATATGAGGCCTGTCCTTTAAACTGGTATTGTATTTTTGGCAGTTGAAAATCCTTAACCGTTTCCTGCTATCATATTTTTATGCGAGAGTTAAAGGGGACACGATGGTGAAAAATCTGATGTCTACCATTCAATGACTTTCTCTACATCCATGCAACAAATTATTCTTAAAAAGCTTTACTTTTATTTACTTTAAGCTAATCAGAAAAAATATAAAAGAAATAGGCTTATTACTTGCTCCCTTGTACGTAGAAGCGAAATAAGAGAGTACCATAGATTGAAGTGATAGTCAAACGCTGGTTGCTATGCCACTGAAGTTCCTTTGTTTGTAAGGGCAGCAGTTGGCAAATTCCTGAATGAGAAAAGTACAAGTTTTTAATAGCAGAAACCAAAAACAAGGAATGTCACAAAAACGACGAACTCCACGAAAAAAATGTATATAACATAAATTGTGTGTTTTAATGTGCTCTACTTTTTTGTGTAGTAAGTTTTTATTCATCTCTTACAGTTTAGCAGTTATTCAAAATTTAGTAAAATTCATTCAGAATAAACTACTCTTCAGAGGCTATTCCCAGAAAATTCAAGATATACATTTTATTTATCAGGTAAATATGTTTAATAAACGAAATTTTAATCAAAATCGTTAGAGCCATTTTTAGAAAATCAAAATGTTCGAAAAAAGTTCCATGTAAAGGATAGTTTGGGATGGGGGGATTTTTCTCAAAATCTTCGTGTCGCATCCCTGGAAGATACTAAACTTAAATACCAAGTTTCGTATTTTGCCGACTTTTCGTTTTTGAGTTAGCGTGTTCACGGACACACACACACACACACACACACACACACACACACACACATTTGTGAAAATGTTTTTTTTTTATATTGGGGACCCTAAAACATATATTTTCGGTGAAATCTCGGTATCGAATTTTTGGTGGAGTGCAATACTTTCTCTATACACTATGTACATAGTGCGTATGGAGAAAGTAAAAATAGGTACAATTTTTGCCCCAAAATCGCAGTGATGTTTTTAATATACAGGATGTTTCGAAAATACGGGGCATAATTTCAGGTATGTATTTCCCACATGAAGACAATCAAAATAGTTCATTATAACATGTGTCCGGAAATGCTTCATTTCCGAGTTATGGCCTTCACAACATTGGAATTCACTGGAACGTTTTTCTTTCCGCAGGTCTTTGCCGTCAAAGGAGACATTAGGAGGGCGCTCTGATAGTTCATTCTGAGGAAGGTTATATTCAGTGTTCTTTAGGCGTTAAGACTGTGCGACATGTATTCAAATCAAGAGCTGGCAGAGATACACTTCATGTACGGTAAGACGGACGGCAATGCTGCGCTGACTCGTCGTTTGTACCAGGAGAGGTACCCACAGCGACAATGTCCAGATCGGAAGACATTTGTACGACTCCATTCCCGTCTGTGCGAGTATGGAACATTCACCTCTCCTGGTTTGGGAAGGGGACGGCCAAGATCTACAACTCCAGAAGTGCAGGAGGAGATTCTGGAGGCTATGGACAGGACTCCTTCTATCAGCACACGACGGTTAGCGTTGCAAGTCAATGTTCCTCATGCGACTGTCTGGAAAGTGTTGAACGAGTATCAATTGTATCCTTATCATTTGCAACGTGTACAGGTCCTGTCACCAGCAGATTACCCTGCACGAGTTAGGTTCTTGCAGCAGTGTGGTGTAAACCCGAACTTTTCTGCCGTCGTATTATTTACAGATGAAGCACAGTTCACAAGAGATGGCATAACAAATTTCCACAATCAGCATGTATGGTCGCATGAAAGCCCACGTGCAACTGTTGTATCTCATCACCAGGTGCGGTTCTCCCTCAACATGTGGGCCGGCATCATTGGTGATCGATTAGTTGGACCCCAAACAGACTTGTAAACAGACTTACGGGGCAGGCGTACACAAACTTCCTGGAAAACACCATACCTGACGTTTTCGAAGACACTCCACTGATCAATCATCAACACATTCACTTCTTGCATGATGGCGCTCCTGCACACTTCAATCTTACGGCTCGCCGGTACTTGGATCGAAGGTTTCCTGATCGATGGATAGGTAGAGGTGGCCCAATTGCTTGGCCTCCACGCTCACCTGATCTGAACCCTCTCGATTTCTACTTGAGGGGCCATTTAAAATCATTGGTTTAATCGTCTCCGGTGCCGGATTTGGAATCCCTTCGGAATCGAATTGTGGCAAGTTGTGAGGACATACGCAATACTCCTGGAGTTTGGGATCGTGTTCGCAGGTCAATGAGACATCGATGTGAGGCCTGTATTCAAGCAGGAGGTGGACATTTTGAACATCTGTAATGACAACAACCTGCGGAAAGAAAAGCGTTCCAATGAATTTCAATGTTGTGAAGGCCATAACTCGGAAATGAAGCATTTCCGGACACATGTTATAATGAACTAATTCGATTGTCTACATGTGGGAAATACCTACCTGAAATTATGCCCCGTATTTTTGAAACAATCTGTATAAAAGAGAAAACCGACATTACTACAGCCAAATGTGATCCCATTAACTTCCAAGCATCACACCTATTATTTTACTTGGGCTCTCCCCGTCATTTACCACAATCAGTGGGATTTGAACTTGCAACATTTGGCTTTGAATGGATGGTCAATCCATTACCTATCACCTAACACTCATGGCCATTTGAACTAATTTTTGGTGATGCCGTTGCCAGGATTATGATACCTGCTTTATAAGAATTTAAACTTTTAATTGGGAAGAAAAATATTAACAAAGGATCTACATTTATTTTCATTTATATTTTTAATTTCTCTACACGCACTATGTACATAGTGTATAGAGAAAGTATTGCACTCCACCAAAAAATTCGATACCGAGATTACACCGGAAATATATGTTTTAGGGTCCCCTGTATCCAAAACAAAATATTTTCAGAAAAAGGTCCGTGTGTGTCCGTCCGTATGTCAGTGTGTCAGTGTGTCTGTGAACACGATAACTCAAAAACGAAAAGTAGGTAAAATACCAAACTTTGTATATAAGTTTAGTATTTTCCAGGGATGCGACACGAAGATTTTGAGAAAAATCCCCCACCCCAAACTACCCTTTACATGGAACTTTTTTCGAAACTTTTGATTTTCTAAAAAATGGCTCTAACAATTTTGATTAAAATATCGTATATTAAAGATATTTACCTGACAAATAAAATGTATATTTTGAATTTTCTGGGAATAGCCTCTGAAGAGTACTTTATTCTGGGTCAAATTTACGGAATTTTTCATAACTGCTAAACCGCAAGAGATACACAAAAACTTACCACACAACAATTGTAGAGGACGTTAAAACACACAATTTATGTTATATACATTTTCTTCGTGGAGTTGATTGTTTTTTTAGATATTCCATGTTTTTTGTTACAGCTACAAAAACTTGTACTTATCTCATACAGGACTTCGTGAACTGTGTTCATACAAAGGAACTTCAGGCACATAGCAACCAGCTTTTAGCTTTCACTTTTACTTATGGTACTCCCTTATTTCGCTTTTTCTTACAATAAAGGAAGAAAAAAGACTAATTCTGCTAATTTTTTCTCGATTAGCAGGAAGTAAATAAAAACTTAAGCTTTTTAAAAATAATTTGTTGCAGAGATGTAGAGAAGTCATTTGAATGGAAGACATCAGATTTTTTTTTTTTTTTTTTTTTTTTTTTTTTTTTTTTTTTACCAGATCCAGTTTTAAACTTGAATTAAAGGAAATACGGCATATTAGTATACTAATGCAGGCAACTAAGGGTTAAAAAAGGAAACAAAAAAATGATTCCGGATAAACCTGAAATCCGGGTTATTGAGGGTCGGATATACGAAGTTCCTTTGTACCAACATGTGTTTTTATCCATTTAAAATAATTGTGGTAGTGCTAACTAAAGAGGTTTGTAAAAGTGTTTGCTCCACGACTGTTGCTACTCTTCAATAAAGCTCTTAGTGTTACTGTATTAATATAAACTTGTCAGTTCCGGAGTTGACATGATCTTCATTTCGTTTATTGTCCTTCGTGTTTGTAAGATTGCTTGCTATCTGCTATGCTTGATCACTTGAACAGTTATCATCTAATTTAAATGTTTGCTGTTGAACTGTTTTTGTTATCTTCTTCTAAATATAACTGCTGTTCCTCCTCCCACTTTACCATTCATTTTGCTGCCATCTGTGAACACTTCATTTTATGTTGGTCATTAATGGCTTCAAAGAACCATAGAAGGATCAGATATTGCGTTTTATCAATTGGTGGTTGTACTTCATAGGTACTTGTAATCGAAGTGCCGCATTATATACGTTAACTTTTTCTTCTACTATAACGTTTATTGATTCAAGTCGTGCCATGACACAAGATACACCATAAGATACGAATTCTGTAAGCTTTTGCTAGGTGAGAATTTCAAATGTCTATATTCTTGTATAGAGTTTTGAAACTTTTATTGTGATTGTATTGCTGTTATGTTAATATGAAGAACAAATTTCGTTCAAATTGAATGGTAAATATTTTGCAATATATAAACTATTTCATAACTTTTATTATGCAAATATATTGCATAATTCAAATGTTTTACACACTGGTTGGCATTTTGGATTAGTGAAACTTAAATTTCTTGTTCTTAATTTCCGAAATAGGGTCATACAAATATCGTAATATGCATCATAAAAGCAACTATTGCACTGAATTCTAGAATGTAGAAAAGCATTTCTATGATGAATATTAATTATATTTAATAGATAGATACCTTATTTCACTGCTTAGGGCATGACCCGGTGTCAGCCCTGTCAATATAATAATGTGGTTTGAACCAAACACCAACAACTTTGAATTACGATAATTATTTTAAATTTAAAGTTTTAACCTCTAAAATTAATTTTTTTTTCATAAAAGTATTTTTTTAAATTACTATTCGTATTAGCATAATTTTGTAGTCTGTAATATTATAATAGTTACTTCTACACATTCTGGAAAATTTTAGTTGTATTTAAATAAAAACTGAAGCACGTGTAACATTCGAAAGTGTGAAAACGTAGATTTAGAAAAACGTTTTGTATAATATTATGCTAGAAACAGGAGTATTGTACGATCTTTAAATGACTATAGAACCCGAAGCAGGGGGGACAGCTGAAAGCTTCTAACAAACATTTACTATAAAAAAGTAAATTTCTATTTTTACTTTCTCTACACGTACTATGTACATAGTGTATAGAGAAGGTATCCAAAAATTCAATATCGAGATTTCACCGAAAATACTTGTTTTGGGTCCCCCTGAATCCAAAAAAAAAACAAAACATTTTTACAAAAAAGGTGCGTGCGTGTGTGTTGTGTGTGTTTGTGTTTGTGTCTGTGGACAGCATAGCTCAAAAACAAAATACCGTTAAATACCATACTTGGTATGTAAGTTTGGTATCTTCCAAGGATGCGACACAATGATTTTCAAGAAAATCCCCCACCCCCAACTACCCTTTACATGGAACTTTTTTTTTTGAAAAGTTCAATTTTCTCCAAAATGGCTCTAACGATTTTGATTAAAATGTCAAATATTAAAGATATTTACCTGACAAACAAAATGTTTATCTTGACTTTTCTGGGAATAGCCTCTGAAGACTACTTTATTCCGGATGAAATTTACGGAATTTTGCATAACTGCTAAACCGTAAGAGTTAGATAAAAACTTACTTCACAAAAAATGTAGAGCACCTTAAAACACATAATTTATGTTATATACATTTTTTCGTGGAGTTTGTCGTTTCTGACATTTTCCTTGTTTTTGATATCAGCTTTGAAAAACATACTTTTCTCATATAGAAATTTGTCAACTAGACAAAGGAACTTCAGATACATAGCAACCCGCTTTTGATTATCAATTTAGCCTATAGTACTCTCTTATTTCGCTTCTACTTACAAGGAAGCAAGTAATAGGACTATTTCTGCTATTTTTTTCTTGATTAAAATGAAGTAAATAGAAGCATAAGCTTTATAACAATAATTTGTTGCAGAGATGTAGAGAAAGTCATGTGAATGGAACACATCAGATTTTTTGTTTTGTTTTTGTTTTTTTATCGATTATAGTCAAAATTTCATTTCCAGTATTCCTTAATGTTGTCGCACCACGTGTAATGGATCTGTCACCGTGCTAGAGAAATGACCTGAGGCTTGAAAATGCAAACACTATGATCTGCTGGTCTAAATCATGTTACATTCATAAGACGACGAAATTGTCTTGTTGTACTCGAACAGTCATTTTAAGTTGCGTAGAAGTTCCACAGGCGACGCCAAAAAATAAGGCGTGTCTAAGACACTCCAAGGCCAAAAAACCACGAGAGATTCGTCTATTGCTCTTGTCATCCAGAAAGAATGCGTTTGTTGACCTTCTAGTCAGTGTTGGTTATGTAATGCTTGAGTGATGAACAATTTCAGGTAAAGAAGTGTGGAATAACGTTTGTTTGAAAATCGAGAACATCGATTTGTTTCAACTCCGGAGGACTGTAATTAGCGAGATTAAACAAGCAAATCAAATGGTTTGATCGCGATAAGAGGATAATGTTCTCTGCCAAGAGCTGATATATGTATCTCGTTCTCCGCAGGCAAACGAAATCCAACTAAATATCTGACATCTAGTTATATGTATTCCATTATCTGAGAAAGCACACATTCAGAATGAGCAGTGTTAGAGCAGGATTAAAAACATTTTCAACAGAAAAAATCTGATGTGTTCCATTCACATGACTTTCTCTATATCTCTGTAAATTATTAATGTTAATAAGCTTATCTTTTATTTATTTCATGCTAATCGAGAAAATTAGCAGAAATAGACTTATTTCTTGCTTTATTGTAAGTAGAAGCGAAATAAGGGAGTACCATAGATTAAGTGAAAGCCAAAAGCTGGCTGCTATGTGACTGATGTTCCTTTGTTTGTATGACAGGAGTTGACAAATTCCTGTATGAGAAAAGTATAAGCTTTTCAAAGCTAAAACCAAGAAAACGGAATATCTCAAAAACGATCAACTCCACGAAACAAATGTATATAACATAAATTGTGTGTTTTAACGTGCTCTACATTTTTAGTGTGTTAAGTTTTTGTCCATCTCTCACGGTTTGGTAGTTATGAAAAATTCATCCAGAATAAAGTAGTCTTCAGAGGCTATTTCCAGAAAATTCAAAATATACATTTTATTTGTCAGGTAAATAACTTTAATATACGATACTTTAATCAAAATCGTTAGAGCCATTTTTTAGAAAATCAAAATTTTCGAAAAAAGTTCCATGTAAAGGGTAGTTTGGGGTGGGAGGATTTTTCTCAAAATCTTCGTGTCGCATCCCTGGAAGATACTAAACTTAAATACCAAGTTTGTATTTTACCGACTTTTTGTTTTTGAGTTATCGTGTTCACGGACACACACACACACACACGGACCTTTTTTTTAAAATACTTTTTTTTTTTGGATACAGGGGACCCTAAAACATATATTTCCGGTGAAATCTCGGTATCGAATTTTTGGGTGGAGTGCAATACATTCTCTATTCACTATGTACATAGTGAGTATAGAGAAAGTAAGAACTCGTCCAAATCACACAAAGGAAAATTTACCAATCTGATGTTTTAGATTCAAAAGTGGATGAAATAAAATACGAGAGTGGTTTAATAAGTCTCGGAAAATGAAAGAATCGCACATTTTTGTTGTGACTTCATAGTTGGTAAGCTTGGTTATTCAAAGGATCGTATACTGATTTAAACAATGAACAGCTGACAACGGTCTTAATTAGACAATTTTCACCGAATGTAGACAAGAGACACGTGCACAAAAGCGAATCAAGATATGTACGTCCATTGGCTGGTGTGTATTACAAGGTATACCGGTTACAAAATAATTCGTTGAGTAGAAAAAAAATCTGATATGTTCTCTTCACATGACTTTCTCTTCGTCCAAACAATACATTATTGTTAAAAAAAAAACTTATTCTTCTATTTACTTAATGCTAATCGAGAACAAATTAGCAGAAATGGTCTTATTACTTGCTTGCTTGTAAGTAGAAGGGAAGTAAGGGAGTACCATAGGTTAAAGTGATAGTCAAATGTTTAAAAGCTGGTTGCTATATGATTGAAGTACCTTTGTATGGACAAGAGTTGATAAATTCCCGTAAGTATTTTAAAGCTGAAACTAATAACAGGGAATGTCTCAAAAACGGCCATCTCCACGAAAAAAATGTATATAATATAAATTGTGTGTTTTAACGAGAACTACATTTTCTGTTAAGTAAGTTTTGGCTATCTCTTACGGAGACTATTCCCAAAAAATTCAAGATATATATTTTGTCATGTAAGTATCTTAAATATACGAGATTTTAATCAAATAGTTAGAGCCATTTTTGAGAAAATCAACATGTCTGAAATGTTTTCCACGTAAAGGGTAGTTTGGAGTGGGGGATTTTCTTGAAAATCTTCGTGTCGCACCCTTGGAAGATACCAAACTTAAATACCAATAAATTGTACATACGGGGCTAGAGAAAGTAAAAAAAAAATGGAAATCCCAAGTATTACGTAACAACGGTATGTTTAGCGTGTGATTATGTAGAATTTCAGCAAAGTGAAGCTAAAGTAAACAAATTGGATTTAATTAGAAAATGAGCAAACAGGATGCGCAGATTGCCATCTGCTGGTGAGGTTTGGAAGCGGGAAGGTGAGACCGTTAGTACATAACCATCATGACCGAACAAATGCGGTTTATAAAACATCGCAGACTTTTAACCAGTGGTGAGAAAGGTGCAATTTTGAATTGTCTCACAAACTATGTAAGAAATATCTGCCCTTGACCATCAAGGATGTTAACGTGACAGCCGTGTTGACAGGTGTACATAAGTATAAATTCCACGCGCAATGAAAGATTAAAAATCTGATGTGTACCATTCACATGATTTTCTCCATATCCCTGCAACAAATTATTCTTAAAAAGCTTATATTTCTATTTACTTTATGCTAATCAGAAAAAAAAAAAAATAGCAGAAATAGTCTAATTACTCGCTTCCTTGTAAGTAGAAGCGAAATAAGGGACAACTGTTGGTTAAAGTGATAGTCAAAAGCTGGTTGCTATGTCAATGAAGTTCCTTTGTCTATATGGATAGGAGTTGACAAGTTCCTGTATGAGAAAAGTATACGTTTTTCATAGCAGAAACCAAAAATAAGGAATGTGTCAAAAATGACGAACTCCACGAAAAAAATGTATTTAACATAAATTGTGTGTTTTAATGTGCTCTACATTTTATGTGTAGTAACTTTTTGTCCATCTCTTACGGTTTAGCAGTTGTTCAAAATTTAGTAAAATTCATCCAGAATAAACTACTCTTTAGAGGCTATTCCCAGAAAATTCAAGATATACATTTTATTTGTCAGGTAAATATGAATAATATACGAAATTTTAATCAAAATCGTTAGAGCCATTTTTGAGAAAATAAACATTTTCGAAAAAAGTTCCATGTAAAGGGTAGGTGGGGATGGGGGGATTTTTCTCAAAATTCTTCGTGTCGCATCCCTGGAAGATACTAAACTTAAGTACCAAGTTTGGTATTTTACCGACTTTTCGTTTTTGAGTTATCGTGTTCACAGACACACGGACACGCACATACACACACACACACACACACACACACACACACACACACACACACACACACACACACACACACGGACCTTTTTGTGAAAATGCTTTTTTTTGATATTGGGGACCCTAAAACATATATTTCCGGTGAAATCTCAGTATCGAATTTTTGGGTGGAGTGCAGTACTTTCTCTACACACTATGTACATAGTGCGTATGGAGAAAGTAACCAATGCTAGAAGTTCAGTGTCACGAATTTGTTAAGAGTGCAGTGTGTCGAAAAGTTAATAATTTCTTCCACATTAATGAATCGTATACAAGTAAATATCTATTTATAAGAGTTATTTGACATTGATTTCGAATTTCGGAAAAGAAATGGCAAGAATATCATTGTTGACCGTGAGGATGTATTGTTAAAGTTCCGCGTACAGACAAAAAGACTGGAACCTGTAGTTTCTGGACGAGACATGGGTAAATGAGGTCCACACAATTTCACAGGTATCGGTAGTCATTAAGAGTAAAACGAAAACAGATGTTGATCCGATCTTGAGGGAATACAACTTCTTTGATTCAGATTGCTTAAGTTTTTCGTGTTTATTTTCGTATAGTGATTTTTACATTTTTTACTTTCTCTATGTACATAGTATATAGAGGAAGTATTGTATTCCACCCAAAAATTCGATACCTCGATTTCATCGGAAATATATATTTTAGGACTTCCTGAATCCAAAAAAAAAGCATTTTCAGAAAAAGTTCCGTGTGTATGTGTCTGTCTGTGTGTGTGTCTGTGGACAGCATAGCTCAAAAACGAAAAGACCGTTAAATACTAAAGTTGGTATTTAGGTTTGGTATCTTCCAAGGATGCGACACGACGATTTTCAGGAAAATCCCCCCACCCCCAACTACCATTTACACGGACAAATTTTCGAAAATTTTGATTTTCTAAAAAATTGCTGTAACGATTTTGATTAAAATCCCGTATATTAAAGATATTTACGTACCAAATAAAATGTATATCTTGAATTTTCTGGGAATAGCCTCTGAAGAGTTCTTTATTCTGGATGAATTTTGCTAAATGTTGCTTAACTGCTAAACGGTAAGAGATAGGCAAAAACTTATTGCACAGAAAATGTTCATCTGATCAAAACACACAATATATGTCCTTTACAGTTTTGTTGTGGAGGTAACCGTTTCCGAGATATTCCTTGTTTTTGGTTTCAGTTGCGAGTACTTATACTTTTCTCAGACAGGAAGTGTCCGTTTTTCTTTTGTTCTACTCCTGGCCAAGCAAAGCAGCGATTTGCAATGACAATCGAATAACGACAGATTTTAAAACATTTGACTGTCGGTTTAGCCTAGTGTATTCGCTTATTTTCTTTCTACTTATAAGGAACTAATTAAAAAGTTTGTAGAAGAACTAGAGAAAGTCATCTGAGTGTAACACATCAGATTTTTATTTTTATATCTTTAGTTCGGAGTGCTATATGCAATTATTATCTAATCAATAACGTATTTCTGAACTATTCCGCGAAGAAGGAGTAGAAGGAAAGCGATGACAGTTCCAAGGTTCCACGTGGTTATCTCTCTTGGGACCACGTGGTTACGAAAGTAGTGCCGATTCCCTTCCAATCAGAACAAGAAAGCGGAAGAATACATTTTGTGCTTTGTTTACATGAGGACAATTTCATTCGGTGAAAAAGGTATAGTCAAATGTTTCGACTGAGCTTGAAAATGTACTGTTATTAAGCATTTTCACATATCAAAATCGAATTATACTAAGTTCTCGCATACTCCGCACCATCTTTGAAGTCCAATTAGATTAATGCGTTTAAACATGATCGGACAAGCACCGAAGGTGACGCGCGTTTCAGCTGTCCATTGAGGTCACCACACAGAAACCATTGACAAAATCCATGATATGGTCAAGCAAGATTGCCGAATAAAATTTGTCAGATTGCTGAGATTGAGCGAGTGTTTAGTATCCTGTGCGCAGAAATGGCTATGAAGAAACTGTGTGCTCACGGTCGTCTAAAAGCTAATATCGAACATTTCAATACAAATCCAATCTACAAGACTATTTGCGCCAATTTGTGATATGATGAAACCTGAATCCAGAGTCAAAACGGCAGTCAAAACCATTGACAAAGGTTGGCGAAAGTGCACCAAAGAAGGCAAAGACCTTTAGTCAGCTGGAAAAGTGTTGACCAAGAGTGGCAGTCAAAACGCATGTCCCAAACGTCAGCGAGAACAATGGCGAATGTGAATGAATTGAGCTTTGAATTGGTTCCAAATCCACCCTATTCACCAGATTTAGCCCCAAGTGAGTTCTTCCTGATTTCAACTTGATGGGCAGACATTTTCTCAAATGGGAAAATGATAATCGCGATTGACGAGTATTTAGGAGAGTTTGACAGAAACTATATTTTTCGACGGGATGAAACACAACTGGAGGATCGCTGGACCAAGTGTATATTTCCCAAAGAAGACTATGTCGAGAAATAAGGTGAGTGGTTTACGAAACAGACAATTATCGTGCATTTTTACCAGATTTATCAAACCACTGTCGTATTTTTTAATTTTTTTTTTCGTAGTCGGCTTACCCTCCCCGTATTTAGCACTTGGGACTTGTGAGGCGTCGGAAGTCTGTCGGGGAGCCAACGACATAAAACCACAGAATGAGTGGTCAGCCCTAACCAGGCATGAGCGAGAGGAAGTGGATGATATGAAATGCAAGCGAAATGGATGATAGGAAAGAGGATGATGGAGAAATTGATGGAATGATTGGCGGGGGAAACCGGAGGACCCAGAAAATCCGCCCAGGCCCCACTTCGTCCACTACAAATCCCACATGCGGGCGCTTGGGATCGAACTCGCTGGGAGGTGAGCGGTCTGACCACTCAGCCACGGCGTCGCCAAGATAAAACTTAACTACACAAGAATGTATACCTCCCTAAAGCACACAATTTCTCTTATTTTTGTGGAATTAACTATTTCCGAGAAATTCTTTATTATTGGCTTCAATTTTAAACATTTCCTTATACGGGAGTTTGTCAACAAATGGGACCAAATTTCAATCTCATAGCAACTAGCTTTTAAAATATGTGACTATCGCTTTAGCCTTATGTATTCCCTTCGTTCCCTTCTACTTATAAAGAGCTTAAGTAATAAGACCATGTCTGCTGTCTATTTCATAATCAAGTAAATAGAAGAACAAGCTTCTTAGGAATAATTGTGTACATTTAACAGCAACTTCTTGTAAATATTTACATTAATTTGTTGAGAGTTTACTATTATTTACTCGTTGTTAGTGCCAAATACACGTGTTTCGCATTCAAGAGCAACTCCGCACCTGTCTTGCGTCATACATAGTCTTTTGAGTAAGTTACTGCCCTTTGCCCCTTAACCTGAAAGCTAGGACAGGTTTGCCGCTAACAAGGAGACACCCATTTGCTTTTATAACTCATATTGGCCAAGAACAGCCTTTAAGGTGTATGTGGGGATAGTACACTGTTGCTTCGTGCGCTGCTAAATCTTAAAATGAATCAAGTTTCATGTTACATAAAAATATACTTAAGAGTTTCGAAGTTGCGACATCGAACATAGGCCTAGTTCAAGTATAAGCTATAAGATTGTTATATTCATTAATTATCGTTTAGAAACAGCCGGTACGATTTTTTTATTGTTTATTTTCTTCTCCTGAACGCAGAAATTGCCCGAGGACAAAGAATATCCGTTTATAACAAAATATTATTAATAATATTTAAATAACAATAATATTACATCTTAGGAAAAATGCATAAAAGAAAATTACAGCAAAAAAACAAGCCGTTACGTATAAAAATAACAAACATTTAAATGGTAAAATAACAGAAAGAGAACAAGTATAAACTTTTTAACAGAGTTAATATATCTGAAATTCTTATCAATAAATACAAAAGAGCTTCCTACGTTTTAAATCCACTTTTTAGGATGAAATAAATCTCTTGCAACTCTTGTGACTAGAGGTCGGATATCTGTGCACCAAAACTAGTGAATATATGCATGCATTTGTGCCGTAAAAACATTAAATGTGCTCTAAAATTGAGAAGTTAGTTACTTCCTGTAACTCTCAAGTGGAGCAGAGGGCATCTTTACGATGTTTCCGTGATCTGATTTCAATTTCTAGTTCTTGAATTCTCCGCTATGCGCCATGGTGACGAGGGAATCAGCTGTCACCCACAGATGGCATTGTAGGACGAAATCGGGACTTGCGGACGCGAAATGGCGCAATTTTGCTCAGGAACCTTCTTCTTTCAAGGTATGGGGTTCTTTTACGTGCAAATAAACATTACACGGAACCGTCGGCTTTACTTCCTTCCGAAGAAAACTATGCTAAATATTTTTGCGTCCGAAAAAATCCATCACCCTCCGTCAGGTTTCATTCTGCAAACTGGGGTTTTAGAGGCTGGTATGGTAACCACCACATACAGAGGGCGGCTAAAATTGAGAAAGGTGTACCAAAATGTGCTGATATTCAACATTCTTAATTTCCTCATTAATTTATTCAGTTTTTAAATTGATAATATAATATTAATATTTTAATTGATATTATAATACACCTAGTTAAAAAATCTTATGTGTTTCATTCACATGACTTTCTCTACATCTCTGTAATAACAAATTATTGTTAAAAAGCTTATGCTTCTATTTACTTTATGCTAATCGAGAAAAAATTAGCAGAAATAGTCTTATTACTTGCTTCTTTGGAAGTAAAAACAAAATAAGGGAGTAACATAGGTTAAAGTGACAGTCAAAAGCTGGATGCTATGTAACTGAAGCTCCTTTGTATGGACAGGAGTTGACACATTCCTGATGAGAAAAGTATAACTTTTTTCAAAGCTGAAGCCACAAACAAGGAATATCTAAAAAAAGAAAAAAAAAAAAACGATCAACTCCACCCAAAAAATGTATATAACATAAATTGTATGTTTTAACGTGCTCTACATTTTCAGTGTGGTAGGTTTTTGTCCATCTCTTACGGTTTAGCAGTTATGCAAAATTCCGTGAAATTCATCTAGAATAAAGTAGCCTTCAGAGGCTATTTCCAGAAAATTCAAGATATACATTTAATATGTCAGGTAAATATCTTTAATATACGATATTTTAAACAAAATGGTTTGTCATTTTTAAGAAAATCACAATTTTCGAAAAAAGTTACATGTAAAGGGTAGTTGTGTTGGGGGGTTTTGCTTTAAAATCTTCGTGTTGCATCCCTGGAAGATACCAAACTTAAATACCAAGTTTAGTATTCAACGGTCTTTTCGTATTTGAGCTATGATGTCCACAGACACACACGGACCTTTTTCAAAAAATGCTGTAGAGAAAGTAAAAATAGGAATATAATTCTTAAGGTTAATATAATTCTTAATACTAATAATAATAATAATAATATATCAAAGGGTAGTTTAAAATAAAATGTTAGTTTTGGGAATTAATGATAAGAATTTCTTTCCGATTACCATTATTAAAATATAAATTACTGAAGTATCATTCATCAGTTACTTTACAATAATTTGATTGATTGTTTTTGTTGTAATACACAACTAAATATTTTTCTATATTTCCTGGTAATATGTTTACTTTCTCTGCACGTACTTATGCACATAGTGTATAGAGAAGGTATTGTATTGCACTCAAAAACTCGATACTGAGATTTCACCGGAAATATATGTTTTAAGACCCCCTGAATCCAAAAAATAAAAACATTTTTATAAAAATGTGTGTGTGTGCGCGTACGCGCGCGTGTTCGCGTGTGTCTGTGTGCAGCATAGCTCAAAAACGAAAAATCCGTTAATACTAAACTTGGTATCTTCCAAGGATGCGACACGATGATTTTCAAGAAAATCCCCACCCCAACTACCCTTTACATGAAAAACTTTTCGAAAATTTTGATTTTCTCAAAAATAGCTTTGACGATTTTAATTAAAATATGGTATAATAAAATATTTACATATCAAATAAAATGTATATCTTGAATGTTCTGGGAATAGTCTAAGCAAACATTTTTATTCTGGATGAGTTTTGCATAACTGGTAAAACGAAAGAGATATACAAAAACTTATTTAAAGAAAATATGAAATGGTAGGCGTTCGCCACTGGTCAAACTAGGGATGATTTTAACATATTTTGAGTGACAGAAGAAGAACCTTTTCTTTCGATACAGTATAGATGTGTCTTGTAATTCACTGCAATGAATTTTGAGTTAGGTCGATTTATGTTCATTGTCTTTTCAACGCTAGGCACATTATTATCCACAATTTTTTTGTATCAAGCTTTATACTTTTATTTGTAAAAGTACAGGCTTTTTTATTTACTAATCATATTGTGAATTTATTGTGTTACTGTATGAATTAGAAGGAATAAATATAAATACACGTGCTTGTTTTGGAACAGATTGTACCTCGACGTGTACATGTTTACGTTACAAACTTCTCCCCATACCCTCTCTTTATACCGCTGTCTGCTCTGTTTATTCGTAACTGTGTGCGTTTCGGAACCCAAAACCGAACTCTACAGTGGCTTTCAAATGAAATGACGCTTGTCCTTGAGCGCCACCAGGCCGGCAGCCAATCGGAGTGCTGCTGTGTTGACATATTGCATTCCCGCTTAACTGAGGAGTAATGTGCTTAGTGTTTCCGTCTCTCATAAATACTACCTACGCTAAGACTAAATATTAAAATTTTGCAAAAAAGAAACAAAAAAAACAAAAAAACACGAGGAACATAGGGAGTAACGTTCATTGCAGAACCGTAAAAATCACAGTCTTTTAGCTCAAATAGTTTTAATAATACACGTGAATAAACATTATGTCTCCAGGCAGATTTGCATGCTCAAGTGTGCGAGTGAGAGGGATAAATGAAAAGAGTGGGGGTAGCAACCTGGCAACGCAGAGTACGATAACGTATGTCATTCGCTGCAGAGTGGAACTCTTTCCATTTGAAAAACATTTTAGTCATGACACTTATCAGTTTACGGTTCCATTTAGGTAGTTTTGCTTTCGAAAGTGTACATTGGATAAAGGGATGGACAATGGAGTGCGAAAGGATATATGTCAGCGGTAGAAGGTTATAAGTCGCCCTCCGTGATGTAATGGTAACCATGCTAACTTCCTATACCCAAGGTAGCGGGTTCAAACCTGGCGAAGGACGATTGATTTTTTCGAGTGTAAAAATCCTTAGCATGGCTTCCTTCGGAAGGTAAGTAAAGCCGTTGGTCCCGTATCGTAGATTTACAGCACGTAAAAGAACCTCAAGCCTGATAGAGAGGTCTCTGAGTAAAATTAAGCGGTCTTTCACGCCCAGTATAGAATGGGACGCTGAGAACCACATCAGTTAGAGAGCGTCCATAAATAACACTCCATTTACATTTTTACTTTCTCTACACGTACTATGTACATAGTGTATAGAGAAGGTATTCTATTGCACCCAAAAATTCGATACCGAGATTTCACCGGAAATACATGTTTTGGGCCCCCCCCGAATCCAAAAAAAAGAAGCATTTTTGGAAAAAGGTCTATGTGTGTGGCTGTGTGTCTGTGGACAGCATAGTTCAAAAAACGAAGACCGTTAAATACCAACACCCCACCCCCAACTAGCCTTTACATGAAACTTTTTTCGAAAATTTTGATTTTCTCAAAAATGGCTCTAACGATTTTGATTAAAGTGTCGTATATTAAATATATTTACCTGACAAATAATATGTATGTCTTGAATATTCTGGGAATAGCCTGTGAAGATTACTTTATTCTGTATGAATTTTGCATAACTGCTAAACCGTAAGAAATGGACAAAAACTTACCACACAAAAAATGTAGAGCACATTAAAACACGCAATTTATGTTATATACATTTTTTTCGAGGAGTTAATCGTTTTTGAGATAGTCCTTGTTTTTGGTTTCAGCTTTGAAAAACTTGTACTTTTCTCATACAGGAATTTGTCAACTCGTGTCCATACAAACAAAGGAACTTCAGTCACCTAGTAACCAGCTTTTGACTTCGCTTTAACGTATGGTACTCACTTATTTCGCTTCTACTTACAAGGAAGTAAGTAATAAGACTATTTCTGCTAATTTTTTCTCGATTAGCATGAAGTCAATAGAAGAATAAGTTTATTAACAATAATTTGTTACACAGAAGTAGAGAAAGTCATGTGAATGGAACATATCAGATTTTTTTTACAAGGTTGTAAGAAACCGCAACTACAGTTTGCAGTATTTAGTATTCCTTTGCGGCAAAACTGGCTCTTCATAGCTCCATCTGCATGGAACTTGCTCTCAAGACGATATAATCAGAAACCCATCAGCCAGATGGGTGTAGGTATCAAAGAGTTATTTTTCCCGATAAGAGATTGCCTTCAAGATCGGTAGTTTGTGAGCGATTGAGTTGCACTTGAACCGGCATGGTATCAACAAACACCCAAGACATCGCACCAATGGGAAGCCTATGCGCTTGTCATCGATCACTTTTCTTCCTCACTAGTTGCCACCACCGTCACGAGGGGGCAGATCGCTCGGCGCCCGGTAATCGATGTGTCCCAGCTGACTGGAACTCACTACTCAGGTCACTCCCAACTTGAGGGAACAGCTGTTCTCTAGAATATAAATATATTTCACGGTGTAAGCGTGCCGCTACGCAAGCCATAAACGCCAGCGGTTACAAAGCATGTCATTATTATGTATGCTGTGCCGCGTTTATGACGGGCTTCCACTCTTGGAGGAACGTGAAGTAACTGTTGTAAAATGGACAAATTTATGTGCGTGTCTCAACGGGAGCCAATGAACTACACAAGAGATAAAAGTGCTCTTCGCTTCTATCTTCAGCATGATTTTACAATACGAGCTCCACACTTTCAACTTACGGGAGACTAAACAGCGAAAGTTACATTTTCACCCCATTTTTACTTTCTCTGCTTAGTGCATAGTACAGAGCTGGAGAAGATATACATTCGATTTTTTTTTAAAATAGTGTTTAACGCTCTTGTTTACTACAAATGGCACCGCAGGCGATGACACTGTTGATACATGGAATGAAGATGGAACACCGGTGGAATGCGATGGCAGGGGAAATCAGAGATTCCACCCCTGCGCCGCTTTGTCCACCACAAATCGCACATGCTGTCCCTTGGGATCGAACCCAGGCCGTCTAGGTGACAGGCGAGTGGTATAGCCACTCGGCCACGACGCGGTAAAAAAAAAAAATAAATAAAAAACATTCGATGGTGAGATTTCACTGAAAATACATATTTACTTTGAATCCTCCCCCCCCCCAAAAAAAAAAGTTTTAGACAAAAGTCTATGTGTGTGATGTGGGGTTGTGTGACCACGCCGTGGCCGAGTGGTCAGACCATTCGCCTCTCGCCTAGACGGGTCGATTACGATTCCAAGCTACCGCTTGGTGGACAATGGTGGACAATGCGGCGCAGGGGCGGGTTTTCTCCGAGTTCACCGGTGCTCCATCTTCATTCATGTTTCATCAGTGTCACGGCCAATAAATAAAATAAACCAATAACAAGATTCCACTGAAAATACATATTTACCCTGAACCCCCCCCCCCCCAGAAAGCATTTTTAGCCAAAAGTCCATGTGTGGGGTGTGTGTGTGCACGTGCGTGCATGTGTCTATGAACACGATAACTTAAACACGAAAAGTGTTAAATATCAAACTTGATATTTACGTTCAGCATCTTCCAAGGATGCGACACGGAAGATTTTCAAGAAAATCTCCCCCCCCCAAACTAAGCTTTACATGGGAAAATGTCAAAAATTATGATTTTCATGAGTGACTGCAAGGATTTTGATTAAAATACTGAACACTAAAGATACATATATGACAAAATATATATCTTGACGCGCCCCCCTAGAGGTCAAAAGCCTGTCGGGGAGCAAACGGCACGAAACCACAAAAGAGTGATCGGCCCGTAGCCAGGCATGAGCGTGAGGAAGTAGATGATCTGAAATGCAAGCGAAATGGACGATAGAAAAAGTGATGTTGGATCAATTGGTGGAATGATTGGTGGGGGAAACCGGAGGACCCGGAGAAAACCCGCCCAGACGCCTTTTTGTCCACCACAAATACCACATGCGGGCGCTTGGGATCGAACCCGCGCCGCCTAGGCGGGAGGCGAGCAGTCTGAGCACTCGGCCACGGCGCCATCATGACAAAAACTTATTGCACAAAAATGTATATATCGTTTAAGCGCACAATTTGTCATATTTTTGGTGAAATTAACCATTTCCGAGATATTCTTTGTTATTGTTTTCAATTTTAAAACTTTTCTTATACGGGAATTTGTGAACTCCTGGCCATGCAAATGCAACCACATTTCAATCGCATAGCAACAATATTTGACTATCGCTTTAGCCTAATGTATTCCATTATGTCCGTTCTATTTACAAGGAAGCAAGTAATAAGACCAGTTCTGCGATTTTTTTTTTCCGCCTCAGCATCAAGTTGATAGAAGAACAAGCTTCTTAAGAATAATTTGCTTCAGAGACGTAGAGAAAGTTATGTGAATCGAACACTTCAGATTTTTTCATTCATTTTATTTTTGCCTTTTCTATCACGTAAATATAGGTAAATAAGGTATTTCATTGTATGCATACATTTTATACAGAGAAACTACATGTTTGGAGGACACCGAATTAAATAGATTTTACTTAAGTCTTCTACATATAGTAAGTAGGGGAAATATTGTATTCCATAAAAAAAATTATGTTGAGATATCCCAGAAAGTTTTGAGGTCCCCTATATCCAAAACAGTTTTAGAAAAATGTCCGTGTTTTGTGTGTGTGTGTGTATGTGTGTGAACAGTATAACTCAAAAACGAAAAGTCCATTAAATAGCAAACTGTTTAAGTTTAACATATTGCAAGGATGCGCCGCGAAGATTTTCAAGGAAATCCTCCACCCCAAACTACCCTTTTCTCTTAACGCCTTTGATTAAATCGTTTTGATTAAAATATCATAGGTTTAAGATATTTTTATCCAGAGGAAATGTGTACTTAATGACATTTCTGGGAGTAGATTCTGAATCTCTGTTCATTCGGGATGACTTTTGCATAACCGGTAAATCGAGCGTGCGCTAGTGTGTGTGTGTGTGTGTGAGAGAGAGAGAGAGAGAGAGAGAGAGAGAGAGAATCTCGCTACAGAAAAAAATAAAAGATCTGGTTAAAACACGCAATTTAGGTCAAATACTGTTTTTCGTGGGGTTAACCAAAAACAAGATATTCCTTGTTATTGACTTCAATTTTAAGATACACATTTCTCAAATGGAAAGCTCTTATTCATTTTTCTTTCGACTGGTCAGGCAAAGAGAATAGAGTTTCAAAGTCAAATTAAAGCGACAAACTCTTAAAAGGAGTTGATTTTCGCTTTGGCCTTATCCCCGAGTATCTACGAGGAAGCTGCTCAGTGGCAGATGGCAGTGTGACTGTCAGTACTCACCAGCAATTAGCCAGAGAGGGGGCGG
The DNA here is from genome assembly GCA_030762935.1 of Hymenopus coronatus. Lineage (NCBI taxonomy): Eukaryota > Metazoa > Arthropoda > Insecta > Mantodea > Hymenopodidae > Hymenopus > Hymenopus coronatus. The sequence continues at coordinate 24,188,096 of CM060891.1, forward strand.
GTTGCTATCTGCTCTGCCAGGACTGAGAATGCCTGCGAGACGCGACCAGGGAGTTCTGGACGATTCTCCCCCATCGCTCGAGAACATTTTGAAACTCTTCGATAATTATATATGAGCACGCGCAATATAGTGTTGGTCTCCGAGTCGTGCTGCTCGGGGTGAAGTGGAAGGAAGAAGGGCTCTTCGCACGTGATTTAATTTCACCGCTAAGCGCTAAGAGAAGTGAAGTGATAATGAATCTGAACTGAGTAACTCTAGTGAAGTGAAGTGACAGTGAAACTGAACTAGGTCATATTGGAGAAGGGAAGTGTCACTGAAAACTAAATAAAGCTGCAACAATAGTTACAGGTGTTAGATTGTCAGCATTGTATTGCCAGAAATTCGAGGTGACAATGGATAAGTTCATTAGACATTTTTGTTATCTACTAATTCATTCCAAATAATAAAATACGATCATGCAAGACACGCTGGGTATAAGCTGCGTAGCTAAGCGTCGGACTTGTCTTTTGGTTAACTTGTACGTTGTTTACAAGCGAGCGGAGAGGAAAGGGGCAGAAATCCCATGCGTTATTGAGTTGTTTTTTTTTTTTTTTTTTTCCTATAGAAATAGAAAGGCACAGATGTAAGTATAAAGCTCTGTAGTAAATAACGATTTTTATTACAGAGTATAAATGATTTGAACAAAATAATAAATCTTTACTGAAGAGCGAATGTAAAATAATTACTTCCATGTGTGTTTTACATGCGTGGACAACTATTACAAAGGATTACAATATGTCTTCTGAATGTCCACAAACAAAACGTGTTTAACCGGACTCCCTAACTCAGAAATGGCTGTACTTGGGGAGGGGGAGGTCCCATCGAAACCCTGTATGCACGTATTATTTCCAGTTAGAGTGCAACCAAATCGCAACCGTGTCCGAAGCCTAAGTACTATAACAAATATGGGAAATAGAAAAAGCTCGACTTCGTCTCTCTTCAGACTACCCTCGATTCTCTATTAATACACTTCCCCATTTATAATATGGCAATTTACTGTTGTTTATATTATTACTATTTATTCCCTGAATCTTTATGAAACACGTTTAAAAATCCGTTCTTAACGTGTATTGTTCTATAAAGGATTCTGAGGTAAGTTTTGATAATCTTGAGGAGTGCAACATATTATGTATATTTTCTTCATATTAAAATAAATCCATAAATAGACCTAGCTGAATAAAATAATCGTGTAGCTCTAAAGCTTTCCTTAACTTGGCTATTTTTTTTTTCGATTTAACGTCCTTTAACCTAGTTGTTCATATCGGACGATGGATGAAATTCGTGAAATAATGTTCAAATGATCTTGGGGTCCATGGAGCTTAAGTTACTCGACATTCGTCTTCTCAGGATAAGGGAAACCCCTGAAAAAAGCCTTATCCGGGTAACTCACCCTAAGCGAGATTCGAACTCACGACCTTTTGAATGCGTAGCAGACACGCTACCACCACGCTACACAGGCGGGCTTGGCTAGTTATTGTTTACACGTTTACTTTCTCTACCAACGTACATAGTACGTAGAGAAAGTATTGTTTTCCACCCAAAAATTTGACACCGAGGCTTCACTCAAAATAATATTTTGAGGTCCGCTGAATAAAACATCTGTGAACGTCATAACTACTAAAAAAGATGTGTTCACATGACTTTCTCTGCATACCAAACAAATTATTGTTAAAAAGTTTGTTTTTCTATTTACTTCGTGCTAATTGAGATAAACATTACCAGAAATGTTCTTATTACTTAGTTCCTTGTAAGTAGAAGGGAAATGTAAGCGAATAAGCTAGGCTAAAACGATAATCAAATGTTTCAAAAGCTGGTCGGTATGTGATTCAAGTTCGTATATTTACATGACCAGGAATTGACTCTAGTGTGAAAAGTTTGTTAAAACAGAAACTAATTACAAGAAATACCTCAGAAATGGTAAACTCCACGGGGAAATATACATATACACACATCTTTTTTTTTTTCCAGTAAGTTTTTGTTTATCTCTTACAGTTTACCAGTTATACAAAAGTCATCCAGAATGAAGCGATCTTCAATAAATTCAAGAATACATTTAATTTATCATGTAAGTGTCTTTATATTAGGATTTTAATTAAAATCGTTAGTCATTTTTGAAGAAGTCAAAGGTTTCGAAATTTTTTCCACGTATAAGATAGGATGGAGGGATTTTCACAAATATCTTCGTGTCTCATCCTTGGGAGATACTGAAGTTAAATACAAATTTGGTATATAGCGGACTTATTACTTTCTCTACCCCCTTATGTACAATGTACATAGGGATAAAGAAGTATTGTATTCCACTCAAAAATTCTATACCGAAATTTCACCGGAAATACATGTTTTAGGACCCCCTGTATACAAAAAAAGCATTTTGAGAAAAGGTCCGTGTGTGTGTGTGTGTGTGTGATATTTAAGTTTAGTATCTTCCAGGGATGCGACACGAAGATTTTGAGAAAAATCCTCCCATCCCAAACTACCCTTTACATGGAACTTTTTTCGAAAATGTTGATTTTCTCTAAAATAGCTCTAACGATTTTGATTAAAATTTCGTATATTAAAGTTATTTACCTGACAAATAAAATGTATATTCTGGATTTTCTGGGAATAGCCTCTGAAGGCTACTTTATTCTGGATGCATTTTTCATAACTACTAAACCGTAAGAGATGCACAAAAACTTAACCCACAAAAAATGTAGAGCACGTTAAAACACGCAATTTATGCTATATACATTTTTTTCGTGGAGTTGATCGTTTTTGAGATATTCCTTTTTCTTGGTTTCATATTTGAAAAACATACTTTTCTCATTTAGGAATTTGTCAACTCCTGTCCATACAAAGAAAGGAACATCAGTCACATAGCAACCAGCTTTTGTTTTCACTTTAACCTATGGTACTCCCTTATTTCGCTTCTACTTACAATAAAGCAAGAAATAAGACTATTTCTGCTAATTTTTCTCGATTAGCATGAAATAAATAAAAGATAAGCTTATTAACCATAATAATTTATAGAGATATAGAGAAAGTCATGTGAATGGAACACATCAGATTTTTTTAAGTTATGCTGTTCACACACATTGTATTCTGCAAGTCTCAAAACAGTTATTTCCGGTGCAATCACGGTATGAAATTTTTGGTGGAATACTCTACCTACTCTGTACGTTGCGCTTGAGAAAGAATAAACGAAAACCTCTTTAAATACCAAACTTGACGTTGTAAGTTTAGCATCTTCTAGGGATGCGACACCAAGATTTTCAATAAAATTAATTCGCAACAAGTGACAGCTTTGAATTTAATTGTATGCAACCTGAATTTATAATTAATATTTACTGTATTTAATTGTTGTAGTGTGTGATTTTACTGTTTATTGCCTCAACATACTTATTTAATGATCATCTGCTTTACGCAGTGCGTCATATGGAATTTTAATTTTTGTTTATTTTTAAAGAATTTTATTCCTGAACTGGAGCATTTGTTAAATGTTAATCTGCTGCATAGCATTTTTGTAGTTTTCCGAGATAATCCGATATTGAAACTGTATTTGAGCTTCATCCTAATTGAATCTTGCTTTTATTGATTTATAATACGAATTCAATAGCATTAAACCATGTTTGATTTCGTGATGTGCTTTCTCGTATAGGATTTTAAAAACTGCAGTAATCCAGGTTCCATACATTTATGCATTTTGTTGGTGTAACACAAATATACAGGGTGATATTTTTAGAAGCAAATCTGATGTGTCGCTATCACACTATTTACTACTCATTCTTTTACAAAAATATTTTTACCAGAGCTCCTTCTACTCTTTGTTTATATTTATTTATTGAAATAATTCTCCGTATTTAAGGGCTGCCAACAAGGACAGAGATATCAGACAAATTATAAATGCATTATATAAAAATCTGATGTGTTACACTCACATGACTTTCTCTAGCTGTTCTAAACTTCTTACATAAGATTATTCTTCTTTCTGCACCTTGCTAATCGTGGTACTCATTAGCACAATGTTCTTATTACTTAGTTCCGTATAAGTAGGAAGAAAATAAGGGAATACACTAGGCTAAACCGATATTCAAATGTTTTAAAAGCTGTCGTTACGCGATTGTCATTACAAATCGCTTCTTTTCTTGGCCAGGAGTAGAACAAAAGAAAAACGGACACTCCGTCTGAGAAAAGTATAAGTACTTCACAACTGAAACTAATAACAATGAGTACCTCGAAAACGGTAAGCTCCACGAGAAAAATGTATATGACATAACTTGTGTATTTTAAAAAAGCCTACATTTTTTATATAGTAAGTTTTTGTCTATCTCTTACGGTTTACTAGTTATGCCAAATTAAGCAAAATTCATTCAGAATAAACAGGTCTTCAGAAGCTATTTCCAGAAAATTCAAGATATACATTTTATTTTTCAGGTAAATATCTTTAATATACGATATTTTAATCAAAATCGTTAGAGACACTTTTAAGAAAATCAAAATTTTCGAAAAATGTTCCATGTAAAGGGTAGTTTGGGGTGGGTGGGGATTTTTCTCAAAATCTTCGTGTCGCATCCCTGGAAGATACTAAACTTAAATACCAAGTTTGGTATTTTAGCTACAATTCGTTTTTGAGTTATCGTGTTCACGGACACACACACAGACACGGAACTTTTTCTGAAAATGCTTTTTATGGATACAGGGGGTCCTAAAACATGTATTTCCGGTGAAATCTCGGTATCGAATTTTTGGGTGGAATGCAATACTTCTCTTTCCGTATGTACTTTGTACATATGGCGCTAGAGAAAGTAAAAATATTAATAAAATTGAAACTCTACTATAAAGACAAAACTGACCAATGTCAGTTTTGATTGGTGTGGCAATCGAAAAGAATACTAGAAAGTGCAAAAGGACTGGTAAACGTGATATAAAATGGACATACATAAATAATTTATAACAATGCAATATTGAACTTGAAAATGCTAAAACTGATTCTTATACAGATGAATTCAAAGAAGGGAAATTGAACCTCATGTTGCAGATATAGCATTTTTACTTTTTCTGCATATCCACGGTAAAAATACTGAGATTTCACAGGAAACAAGCATTTTTAGAATAATGTCTGTGTGTGAACACAATCGCAAACGAAAATCGGTAAAATTACAAATTTGGTATTTAATTTTAGTATTTTCCAAGATTGCGACGCTAAGATTTTGAGGAAAATCCCCTCACTCCAAACCACCCTTTACATGGAAAATGTTTATTTTCTCAAAAAATAGCGTTTGGTTGAAAATACACGTTTTGGGATCGTCTCTAGTGTGGTAGCATAAGCGCCGATTCAGGGGGCCAGGCATTTTCAGCACCCAAAACTTTTAAAACCAGGGACATCGTCCCCTCAACAATTTTAAAAATTTCAAGAGCTCATTAATAAATAAAAAAATAAACAGACTGAATCAAGTTGCAAAGGATTGACTTTATATCAAATACACAGTCAACTTTGACAAAATATATAATGATGCATAGAGTTTCACTTAACATGGGAGCACATAAATAATTATTATTGTGTTGACATAACCGTACTTAATATATTTTATAGAAAAATCTGATGTTTTACACTCGCATGCCTCCCTAGCTGCTCTACAAACACACTTCTTACTAAAGATTATTATTCTTTCTACACAATTCTAATGGTGATAAACATTAGCAGAATGATCTTATTACTTAGTTCCTTATAAACAGATGAGAACTAGGGAATGTACTAGGCTAAAGTGACAATCAAATCGTTATGCGATTGTCATTGTAAGTCCCTTCTTTGCTTGGCCAGTAGTAGAACAAAAGAATGCCTCAGAAATGGTTATCTCCACAATAAACCCGTAAAGGACATTAATTGTGCGTTTTGGCGTAATCTACATTTTTTGTGCTGTACGTTTTTGTCTATCTCTTACGGTTTAGCAGTTAAAATTCGGCAAAATTCATCCAGAATAAAGGAATCTTCAGAGGCTATTCCCAGGAAATTGAAGATAATGCATTTTGGGGTGTAGATATTTTAATATATGGGATTTTAATGAAAATTTACGAAAATTTGCCCATGTGAAGGGTAGTTTGCAGAGGAAAGTTTGGTATTTAAGGTCTTTTCGTTTTTCAGATAAGCTGTCCACAGACACACAAGGACCTTTTCCTAAAAATGCTTTCTTTCGAACAGGGGACCCCAAAACCTATATTTCCGGTGAAATCTCGACATAGAATTTTTGGGTGGAATATAATACATTCTCTATCCACTATGTACATTGTACATACGTGCTAGACAAAGTAAAACTATTTTGAATGTTATTATTATTATTATTATTATTATTATTATTATTATTATTATTTTAATATCTGCAATCAATTCTCGAAGGCGTGGTGTGAAAGTTGGTGACTCACCATACGTCAAAGTAATACAGGTTTTAAAATTATTTTTTTACATTTGTGTGGCCACGGATTGAAATTCCTTGTATTCGCCTAAACGCTGTTGCTGCCATCTTTGTCATGGTTTAAAATCCATGAACTTCTTCATTCAATGGCAGACAAGTTTATAAGCAATAATCAGTTATTTTTGCAGTGTAACGCCCTGCCCTCTCTTACTCAACAGGGCGTGTGTACATAAAGACATTAAATGATATAATTTGGAAAGAGAATTCCGGAAGAAAATTTCCGAGACCTTAATTTAGGGTACTCCACGGCATTCCATGTATCGGTGTCATCGCCTGCGGTGCCATGTGTAAAAAAAGCCAGCGTTAATCGCTATAGAAAACCTGATATATTCCATTCGCATTACTTTCTCCATCTCTGCAACAAATTATTGTTAAAAGGTGTATGCTTCTATTTAGTTCATGCTAATCGAGAAACAAAATAGCAGAAATAGTATTATTACCTGCTTCTTTTTAAGTAGAAACGAAATAAGGGAGTACCTTAGGTTAAAGTGATAATCAAAAGCTCGTTGCTATGTGACTGACGTTCCTTTGTTTGTATGAACAGAAACTGACAAATTCCTGTATGAGAAAAGTATAAGATTTTTAAAGCTGAAACAAAAAACAAAGAATATCTCAAAAACAATCAACTCCACGAAAAAAATGTATATAACATAAATTGTGTGTTTTAAGGTGCTCTACATTTGTTCTGTGGTAAGTTTTTGTCCATCTCTTACGGCTTAGCAGTTATGCAAAACTCTGTAAAATTCATCCAGAATAAAGTAGTCTTCAGAGGCTATTCCCAGAAAATTCAAGATATACATTTTATTTGTCAGGTAAATTTTGGGGCTAATTTTTATAAATATTTGACTATGCCATTCCCTTTGAATCTCTATCAAAGCATTATCTCAACTAAAATGAACTAGTTATCGTCGCTTCGGATTGTTTCCGCCATAAAACTAATTAATCTGCAATATTTGAAAGCTATCTGGTGTATAACATTTCGTTTCTAAACATTTTAAACATCGACACAAATATGTTACAGACATCTCTACCAAGAAATGTTTGGCGCAACGTTTTGGCTAGTTCATAGATCATAAATTCCATGCGTCTTTTCAGATTTTCCGTTGCTGAGACAATATGGTGAATAACTTGTGCGACTTCACTGCAACTCCCACGTAATACGTAGTTTTCTAGACGTCTTCTCTAGGTTTAAGCTGGGTCGATATGGTCTTGATTCTCCTGTATGGGAACAGTGGCGGCTCGTGGCCTAAACTATATTCGCATGCAACAAACCTATTTTTTCTGTTGGCATATTTCTCAGTCATGTGGTCCTGAAACAGGCCACAAGGCCAACAAACAGTTTTCCCATTTAATAACTACCGCACAGCCACTCGTTTTCACTACTACGAACATTTAAAGTGCGCTTTGTACAGTTCGCACTTTTTACTTTCTCTACACGTACTATGTACATGGTATATAGAGAAGATATTGTATTGCTCCAAAAATTCTATACCTAGATTTCACCAGTACTGCAGTTTTGAGACCCCTCGAATCCCCCCCCCCAAAAATAGAAAAATATCAAGAAAATCCTCCACCGCAACAACCCTTTATACAAAATTAAAATTCGAAAATGTTCATGTTTTAAAAAATAGCGAACGATTTTGATTACAATATCATATATTAGAGTATTTACATAACAAATAAAATGTAAATCTTGAATTTTCTTGGAATAGCCTCTGAAGACTTCTATATTCTGGATGGATTTTGCTGAATTTTGCATAAATGGTAAGAGATAGACAAAAACTTACTACACAAACTATGTCGATCTCGTTAAAATACAAAATATATGTCATAAACTTTTTTTATATAAAGCTGACCGTTTCTGAGATATTCTTTGTTATTAGTTTCAGATTTTATATACTTATGCTGTTCTCATACGGGAATTTGTCAACCCCTAGCCATACAAACAAAGGCATTTCAATCACATAGCAACCAGCTTTTAAAATATTTGACTATCGCTTTAGCCTTGTATACTCTCTATTTCCCTTCTATTTACAAGGAAGAAAGTTATAAGACCAATTCTGCTAATTTTATCTCGGTTAGCATGAAGTAATGGTATGTAACAGAAATGTAAAGAAAGCCATATGAATGGAGCGCATACAATTTTTTGTTCCAATTTTGTGCCGACTGATTAAGAATAAGCAGATCCCTTTATCGCTATCAGTCCACTGCGAAAATGGTGTGTGTAATATACTACACACTATATCATTTGCGGCTTCATCTTTCCGCTAATTTTAACTTAATCAAATAGTAGATATAAAAACTTACAACGGAACCAACTTCAGTAAAATAAAAGAAAATGCAGGCAGCTAGTCTCTACAAATGCACAACTACTTTAGCGAACAATATTTCTAGGCTTTTCATGTGTTTATTTTTTTTTGGAGGTACCAGAAATTTCGTGAGGGAGGAGGGTCATACTTCAAGGTTGCATTTTTTTCGTGAAGCTAATAAACCGATGGGTTAGCCTCTGAAAGTGGCTGTCTGTTGTTCGCTAAATTTCTGGTAGTTTAGGCTGCACCGTGGCCTCACAACAGGTATTTTAGTAACACATGGAATGTTAAATACAGTTCCACTATCATGACAACTGGGAATAAACGTTCAGGTACATGCCCATTAATTATAAATAGAGTTTAGGACATTCCCTTCGTTGCTTTTGTCCCATGAACAAATCTTGCGCACAAGGGAAGTTTCTCTCCTTCCTTCCTAGAGATGCCAACTTGGCGCAAATAACACAACCACAACAGCGTGCAGCGTTAAACATTATTGCAGTTCACATTAAAGTAATTCTTTGTACATATCCATAGTTCTAGCAAAATCACTTTGTTTGCTATAAAACTAATTGTATATAAAACTCGTTAACAATATGTATGGCGATATCTTTATTTTGGTTGCGATCCAGCTTATCACATAATGAATTAGCAACCATTATCAGAGCCGGTATTATTGCACTCACTATTTGCTTCTACAAAGTCTCTATTCCGCTCATTGCACCATCATCTTCGTCCTCATAACCGATATCCTATTGACGTTACTTGCATAAACACCATAGAATGACGCACCAAAACTAGCGCTAGCGTACTTCACGCCTTCGTGGACAGAAACGTTTGCGCACACATGTTGGCGCAACTTTTCCCATCATCTGCCCTTCAGATAAAGAGTCGCCACTACGCAACTTAATGTTTTGTTTTTATCTCTTCTCTTAACTCCACCCCATCTTCCCATACAGATATGTTCCCAAATGGTTGGTTATTTACTTGAACATACAAAACATTATTGTGCATTTGCTTTAATTTGAAATATGGTAAGTAGAAAGAGATAGCAACTTATTCCACATGGCAATCCTTAAGTGCCTAATCTCAGTCTATGATTGCAAAGGTTTCCCTCGTTTCCCAACACAATACGAAAGCCGGCGAAGCAAAGGCGGCGAAAAATAACAGCATATGTTCCATATTTTACTGCCAATAAAACAAGTACAACTGCTAACGCACAATTGTAACTGATACTGAGAGAGTAATAGACAGTCAAGGATGACTGTGCCAGGGTTTTCCACTACTCGGACCATCAGGTAGCAAAAAATGTTCATGTTTCAACATAAACCTCACGTACTGCAAACACCTATATTCAGATTTAATACAACTAAAATGAGTGGAGTGGAAGTTCACTAGCTTCAACTGAATAACCGCCACTGCAAAATCGTTCTCTTTGGTGCGTGAAATTTTGCGTCAGCAACCGATGTACCTTTGATGTTGGCGGTTAGTTCTTGTTAGATATCATTTGACTGCGCTCAGAGACCATCCTGTGGTTACGATTTGTTTCCGTAGCAGTAGCCGACTCTTGCGGAGGGTGATATGTGTACATTGTAACCCTCGTCTGAAGTATTGCCAAAGCTTTGTTCAGAAAAATATTGCTTTAAACTGTAATTTGTTTCTTATTTGCCTCTCTTTGTAGTGCCTTTTATTTTTCTTTACTTGGAATTTATTGCTGCAATTGCTGATTTAGAGGCTGGATAGTTTTGATGTTCAATATCAAATAAGGGAAACGAGTGTTCTAGAATTAAAAATCTAATGTGCTATATTCACATGACTTTCTCTACCCTCTGTCGATTAATATTGGGTCTACAGACTATTTTTACCAAAGTTTATTACTTTCTTTACACATACTATGTACACAGTGAATAGGGAAGATGGTATTGGATCATAATAAAAAAAATCAATACCGAGATTTCATGGAAATACTGTTTTGAGATCCTCTGAATCCAAAACAAAACATTTTTAGAAAAAATGTCCGTGTGCATGTATGTGTGTGTGTGTGTGTATGTGTGGGCAGCATAGCTAAAGAACGAAAAATCTGTTAAATACCAAAATTGTGAGTAGAAAGGAAATAAGGAAACCCACTACGCCAAAGCGATAGTCAAATGTTTTAAAAGGTGTCATGTGATTGACATTGAAATTTAGTTGCTGTTTTTTTTTTTTCTTTCTTCTTCTATGGCCAAGAGAAACAAGAGAGAGATGAAAGGGATAAGGACTTCCTCTGTGAGAAAAGTATCTAGAATTGAAATCAATAAGGCAAATATCGGAACATGTTTTTGTTTTCAACGAGATTTACATTTTTTGTGTATCTCTTGCAGTTTACCTATTATGCACAGTCGTTCAGTTGAAGACTTCATAGATTATTTCCAGAAAATTCGAGATACACATTTTATTTTTCATGTAATTATCTTTAATATACGGCATTTGAATTAAAATCGTTTAAGCCATTTTTGAGAAAATAAAAATTTTCGGAAGTTTTTCCATTTAAAGGATAGTTTGGGGTAGGAGGTTTTGTGCCCCATCCTTGTAATATGCTGAACTTTCGGTATTTAACCGACTTTGGTATTTGAGTTATCTGATCATGGACACGTGCGCGCGCGCTTTTTCTAAATTGATTTTCTTAAACTCAGGGAACCTCAAAAAGTATATTTTCTCTGAAATCTCAAAATCGAATTTTTGGATGGAATGCAATACCTTCTCTACCTATGTACATATATAATGTGTGTAGAGAAAGTAAAAACTGTGATTATCGTCCATTTCATTTACATTACTATAATCACTATATTCAAAATCATTGAAATTATTAGCTATTTCAGCTAATTCCTCTTGCTTGTATATTCTAAACGCCATTTTAATTGACTGATATTCTTGCTAACATTATTATTCCGTGCTCCTCTGCTCCACACAGCCTTCTTTGTTTTTATTAACAAAATTATATAATTGAGACTACGCCTTGCGGCCATAATCGATGCGCAGGTGTTAGCGGCTTGCTGATTGTTGACGTGCATTATAACATATGCGTGAATAAATGACTCGTGTGCCATAGGCGAGTACTTTAACATCCGAACTCCGATTGTTGCACCTGCGTGAGTTTGTAACATCTGGAAGTTTTTTGTCACGTAATCAGCAGGTATAAAAAGGAGAGAACGAGTCCCGCAGTGAGTCACCCCTGGTGCTCTATGCCTGCGAAGTGTGGGGTATGGCAGCAGACTCCTGGCTTCTCTGGTTACAGCGGGTGCAGAATAGAGGACTCCGGTCCATATATTCTGTATGTCGACGTTTCCCTTTGAGGCTACTACATGAAGCTTCGGCCCTCCCATATGTGGAAGATGTAATTAGGCGCCGGGCTCAAAAATTCTACGCCAGATTGGGCGAACATGAGAACGCTCTTGTCAGATCACTGGGGGAGTACTTACCCTCAGAACGCCGAAAAAGGCGGTTCCGGGTTCCCTGCATGGCTTGTGGGCACCCCCGGTAACAACGGCTTTAAACCAGCCAACAGCGTAATAGCTGAACAAAGCACTCCCCCTCCCATAGGGACAGGTCTATCAAAATTCACCACCATATTTAAATAAATAAACACCAGCGGAGCAGAGGAAAGGATGCTGCTCCTGAAAAGGCAACCGCTCGAGGAGCCTACCAGCGCTACCTCCTTAACACCAACACTCGAAACCTCAAACAAAACCTTAACCATCACCTCATTCCTGTGGTTAAACCCTTACCAGGGTAGGTACACAACAACAACACCCAGGCTCACCATGAGCCTACCAGACACGCACGCACGCAGTGAGTCAGTTTCAACTGGGAAAATGTACAGATTGCAATAGTTGGGCCAGTTTCGATAGGAAGTGTTAGGGATGCAGTCGTAGCCGCTACCAGTGTTGCAAGAAAACTGTAAAATTGTTGCAAAAGCAGCGAGTAAAGATGATTATTTGAAATCAGTCGCCTTCCGTGGTGTAGTGGTTGCCATGCTAGCCTTTAAAACCCTAAATTGCAGGTTCACACCTGGCGGAGAGTGATGGGATTTTTTCGGATGCAAGAATCCTTAGCATGACTTATTTTGGAATGGAAGTAAAGGCGGTGTAAAGTTTATTTGCACTCATAAGAACCCCATACCTTGAAAGAAGGAGGTTCGTTGGCAAAATCCCGCTATTTCGCGTCCGCAGACCGTGACTTCGTCCTAGAGTGCCATCTGTGGGAGACGAGCCGATCCCGGTCACCATGGCGCATAGTGGCGAACTCACAAACTAGAAATTCAAATCTGATCAAGAAAATATCGTAACGATGTCCTATGCTCTACTGAGGAGCTACAGGAAATTCACTATTTGAAAATAGATTTTTATTTGAAATCAGTGGAGGAAGAAATGTTGTTTGAGTAATAAATAAGTTTGTAACAATATGAATCCCAAAGTGATTCTGTTGACAGTGGGGTTTGGGTGTATAAAGAAAAAGTTGCAGAAAACAAACCCATAATAACAATGTTCTGCGAATTTTAAAGTAAATAAATGTCTAGCTCGTAGAAATGATGGGCATGGTAATTTTTGGAAGAACGGCAGCCCATAAAATATACGGGTTTGCTAGCAGAAGTGTTAAGGGCGGTCGCCTTAGCATTCCATGCCGTTCCCAGGCAATCGTGAGTAACTCGCTGCTCTTTTGGCACACACCCAAGCTGGAAAATTCTTCCTTATGACATTTTCTTATACCAGAAATTACAATTACAGTAATATTTTTGCAATGTATTAAAATTGTAGCTTTGATGTTTATTTAAATAATACGTCTAAATTCATTGTTCTAATAAAAGTGAACCACCTGACGCATTTTTAAACATAATTATATGAAGTCCAATTTTACATCTAATGAGTTTAGAAACAGATTCGTTAATATTATACGTTTAATTTTACCTTTTGTACTCTCTTTGGAATTTTCAAAATGTATTCGTTTATTTCTCAAAATTAGACCATTATTTCGAAAACAGTATATGACTATTTTATAATGTGCTTTTGGGAGGCAGCATAGAAACATTAAATAAAGCTATTAAAAATGTGAATCTTGTGAAACATTTTGAGTATGAAAAAGAGTGGGGAAAAAATTAGCGAGAAAACAAGGTTTAAAGGTAAGGGTACCTATTAATGAGTATGCACCTGCCCATTTATAGCTCCAGTTAATTGTAGTTAAATTGCGACAAGTGGAGAAAATAATTTATATCCTTAAAGTTTAGAATTCATATCTTTTATTATGAAAAAAAACTATTTATTTGTTTTTGTTTTTCAGAATTTTTGGTCAAATTTAACAGATGCATCGCCTTCAGGGATTACCAAACCATACTTCAGTACAGAAAATTGAGACTCCGGAAACAGCTACACGTTTCTTAAATGAATTAGAGGCGCAAATTCTGACAAGATTCTAAAGAACTAATATCATGTTAAGAAAAGTATTTCGAAAAACATTGATAATAATTGGTAGAAAATGGAGCTTACTTTAAAAATAGCACTCGAGAAAAAAATAACAGCCCTAGCCAGGAGTTGAATCTTGTACCTCTAGTTCAGACACCAAAACGTTGACCACTCGACCACAGAGAGAATTCCCCGAGGTTCTTTTCACTTGGCAGCGTTTAGCCCCTTTGGTGTAATAGATTAATATTAACCTGCCCTATGTTGTGTTGGTAGCGGTGGAGGAAGTTTTGTAACTGTTGCATAGTTACGTACAACACGGGAAAACAACACTCAAATGTTTTCAGAAGCAGGCAGGAGTAAATTCTGAAGTCGTCGTAACGCGCTCTTGCGAAAAAGAAAACAGGAATTGCAAACTTTCAAGCACGTTCTGCATGATGCACATGTGAAAATGTAAACATATAACATGGACTATTTCAAACTTTACTAACGCAACAAAATACATTATTTGACATTTACCTTTTTCCTCACTAAATTTATTTTCCATATCTTGTGAATTCTGCGTCTGTAACTATGGGGAGTAGCGGGTTCGTATTCCGCGTGGAGGTTTTGGATGGTGGGAAGATGTGAGTACCCTAGCTCAGGATTTTGTTAGCATGGAATCTTTTTCAGGTGTGGTAAGACACAAGTGATTTTTTTTCGAGTTCCAGTTATTATTGAACTCATTTTTACTTTCTCTATACTCACTATGTACATAGTGTATTACTTTCTCTACACTCACTATGTACATACACCAAAAAATTCGATATCGAGATTTCCCCGGAAATATATGTTTTAGGGTCCCCTGTATCCAAAAAAAGTATTTTCAAAAAAAGGTCCGTGTGTGTGTGTGTCTGTGAACACGATAACTCAAAAACGAAAAGTCGGTAAAGCACCAAACTTGGTATTTAAGTTTAGTATCTTCCGGGGATGCGACACGAAGATTTTGAGAAAAATCCCCCCACCCCAAACTACCCTTTACATAGAACTTGTACAAGTTTGGTATTTTACCGACCTTTCGTTTTTTGGGTTATCGTGTTCACAGACACACGGACACACTGACACACACACACGGACCTTTTTGTGAAAATGCTTTTTTTGGATATTGGGGACCCTAAAACATATATTTCCGGTGAAATCTCGGTATTGAATTTTTGGGTGGAGTGCAATACCTTCTCTATACACTATGTACATAGTGCGTATAGAGAAAGTAATAATGAATTCTAGAATAAAAATATCATCCAGAGGGCTTAATACAACTGAGATTAGAATCCAGGTTAACAAAAAAGAGTCACAAAACAGTAATTCCTACACCGTGCTGGGCTTCACTATACTGACTGCATCTAATGGTCTTTTCTAATGCTTCACAAAATATTCAGGCAAAAAGTTAATTCTGGGAATATAAAAGATTCACTTCAGTATGTTTTAATAATTACTTAGATAAGGTCACATTATTGTACATTAGCATTAGGATGATAAGCCGTTTAATTTCCTCTCCGTACCTTATACCCCGAAGGTATTATTGAGATGAATGGAATTTGCACCAAAGCGCCTGGGGAACATAACCGCCAGCAATTCATGCT
This sequence comes from Hymenopus coronatus, assembly GCA_030762935.1. Taxonomy (NCBI): domain Eukaryota; kingdom Metazoa; phylum Arthropoda; class Insecta; order Mantodea; family Hymenopodidae; genus Hymenopus; species Hymenopus coronatus. The sequence goes on from CM060891.1 coordinate 24,203,944, forward strand.
GTATATTGTTTTTTATCCAGCTTCCTTGTTCGCATACGCAGCTAGCATGCTCGACATACCGGGCTGGATAACCTTCGGATAGTTATCTAACGGTACTGCCTAATACAAGGCCTTTAACCTCTAACATCAGCAACCACAATAGCAGGGAAGGGAATTTCACTAGAGGCGGAATACAACCATATTAAACATATAGATGTTCAGTGGAATAAAACGTTTACAACACTCCATTGTTTCTTGCGATGGGTCCTTCATAATTACTAGACCAACCCATATTATGCTTATTATTATTTTTTTTTTTTTTTACTTTCTCTATACTCACTATGTACATAGTGTATTGACTACTACGTGCAACATGTAACAGAAGAATTACATTATACTGCAATTTGTGGATGCTTTTTTGAAATTAAATACAAAGTGCAACTCAAGGATGTAGATCAGGTCAGAAATTGTATTCATTGGTTACTGCTGATAATTATTAATATGTATATATATATATATATATATACACAAAGATTAACTCTGATATTTAATTTTTCAGAGGTATCAATTTTGCATAATTTACAATAAGGTCTTAGAATATTCTTGTATATCATATTTACAACACTGCATTATTTATTACCAGTATTTTTCATTTGAATAACATCCTTCTCTGTATAGAAGACGTGAGTAATAGAGTATCTTTTTAATTCTGGCCTGAACTTGTTTTTGTTCATTTGCAACTGATTTAAAGGAGATGGAAGTGAAATAAACTATACCATTACAACAAACCCTTTTTTGGTATATCTGCAAATTATTTGTTGGTCTATGTATGGGCCTGTCCGTGTCTAGTCTCTTTGTATATCTGCATTTTTGTAAATTTTTCTCGGTTACTTATTACAAATAACAATACGGTTAGAATGTATTCGCAGGCTAATAAACATTCCAAACATTTTGAATAGTGGTTTGCAGTGAGTTGATTTTCTTGCCCGTGCCCATTATTCTTATTACCCCCCCCCACAATAAGCACATTTTAACATCTATCAATAGGCCATCAATGAATAAAAATAAGCATGATAAACTGTTTTTAGAATGTTCTTGTTTATAAGTTTAATGTTCTGATTGCAAAACACGCAGAGCTCAGTTTGGGTAAGTAAATATGCTATTTCAATGCATATTATGATCCTTAATAAGATCCAGAAATGTTATATTGTTAGCTTCAGCAATTTGATTACTTTGATATTCATTCGTTAAGTCTGAATTGCTTATTTTGAGACCAATTATTTAGTATGCTGAAGATTTTGTTACCTGAATCTGGGAGCTGACCGGTTTTTTTCCCCTTAATTATAATATTAGTATGAACCGCAAAAAAAAAAAAAAAAAAAAAAAATGGATTCGTATTGCTGTTTATTACTAGAGATAGATCATTAATGAACACTAAAATAATAAGGGACCCGGTATAGAACCTTGTGGCACACCGTGCCTGCATGCATTTCTATTGTTTGGAGTGTTTATTATAATCTTTAGTTTTCTGTTCGATAAGCAAGATGCAATCCCTTTGCCCCTAATATCATAGTGCGAATTTTGATAGAAAAACTTTATGATTAACACGGTGAAACGCCTTTGATAGATCACAGAATATTCCTAGTGTTTTATGTTTGGCATCCAAGGATGTAAGAACATCATTAGTTAACTTGGAGATGGCGTCATTGGTTGACATGTTCTTCCTGAATCCAAACGGTTCTTTATTATTATTATTATTATTATTATTATTATTATTATTATTATTATTATTATTTTATTGTTCTAAAAGAAGGTTGTCTTATTTACATGCATGAGCATAATTTCATTTCGCTGGGCCTGCAGCTCGGTCAGTAGAGCACCTGCCTGCTTGTCGAGAGGCCCTAGGTTCAATTTCCGGCTAGGGTGGACATTTTTATTTAGCCAAGATTATTCCCTACACTCCCTAGAGGCTGGAGTATGCATCCGATAGTGACTGTGTGTGACTAATGGATAAAAGCCAGTGAGTTTGTACACGAGTTAATGACATTGCTGAAATATGCTCCCTACTTAAGGCTGGCAGTGGCTAAATCGAAGAAAAAATGTTTACTGAAAATCTCATTACTTGTGGTATAGCTTTGCATGCTTTTTTTATCCACTCGCCTCTCACGGTCCGGGTTCGATCCCGAGCGACCGCATGTGGGATTTGTGGTGAAAAAAGCGGCGCATGGAAGTGTTTTCTCCGGGTTCTCCGGTTTCCCGATCTCATTCCACCGGGGCTCCATCTTAACTCCATCGTCTGCAGCCCCATTTGTATTTAAGGTAGGCGTTAAACACTATAAAACAAATATGAGGTAATCCATTCACATGACTTTCTCTACATCTCTGTAACAAATTATTCTTAAAAAGCTTATACTTCTATTTACGTCATGCTAATCAGTAAAAAATTAGCAGAAATAGCCATGTTACTTGCTTCCTTGTAAGTAGAAGCGAAATAAGGGAGTACCATAGATTTTTTTTAACAGTGCTAATCAAAAGCTGGTTGTTATGTCATTGAAGTTCCTTTGTTTGTATGGACAGCAGTTGACAGATTTCTGTATGAGAAAAGTATACGTTTTTCATAGAAGAAACCAATAATAAGGAATGTCTAAAAAACGACAAACTCCACGAAAAAAATGTATATAATATAAATTGAGTGTTTTATCGTAAGCTACGTTTTCTGTGTGGTAAATTTTTGTCCATCTCTTATGGTTTAGCAGTTATTCAAAATTCCGTAAAATTCATCCAGAATAAACTACTCTTCAGAGGCTATCCCCAGAAAATTCAAGATATGCGTTTTATTTGTCAGGTAAATGTCTTTAATATACGATATTTTAATCAAAATCGCTAGAGCCATTTTTGAGAAAATCAAAATTTTCGAAAAAAAGTTCCATGTAAAGGGTAGTTTGGGGTGGTAGGAGTTTTCTCAAAATCTTCATGTCGCATCCCTGGAAGATATGGAACTTAAATACCGAGTTTGGTATTTGACGGTCTTTTCGTTTTTGGGCTATGCTGCCCACAGACAGACACACACATCGTTTCTAACTCTCCCGTATTAGCAGAACTCATAACAAATCTACGTTTGAAATATCCCCTTAAAAAGTAATGAATTGCAGAGAAACCAAATGTTTTGTATGAAACAAATGAAATTATGCCTCTCAGACAAAAAAAAATCTTCTTCGTAAAATGTTCTTTTCAAAATCTTAAGTTTAGCACTCCATCCGTGTATTTTGCAAAAAATACAATTTTATTTACCGTTTGTTCTTACTAAGACCTTGTAGTAAACGGAACCTTGCATCTCTTAACATAGTTGCGAATTATTTCAATGAATCGGCTGTTTCCAATACATACATTGCAGTCAAGTATAAGGCGCATTTGGGTACGTAAGGACTGAATTCACTGTACATTTACCTGTGTACGCAAAGAGCACGTGTTGTACAAAACAAAGGCGGATAGGGTCAAATTGTATTTGTAGAATGAACTGTTTCACGACTGAATTCTATGGCCCAGTAAGCATTTGCATATGCATGAAAGCGATGTTGTCATTTATAATTCACGATTTCATTCATAATGTATAGTTCATGCAACCTACAGCAGTGCAATGTAATCTATATATTAATACATGTGCATATTTACTATATTTGTACGCAGAGCTGGGTAGAGTAGCAAGCAAGGGAAAGATTATGGAAAGGGCATTGCAATTTTGGTACAGAATATTGAAATTGGAAGAAAGGAATTTGTTAAAAAAAGTGTTTAGTTTATCAAGATAAAAGTTTAAAGAACAAGGGATGGGTAGACTGTCTCAGAAATAACTTGGAAAGTAGTGGGTTAGGGGAAATGTGGAGACGAAGAGGAAATAATGTGAATAACTTTGGAAGTTGTCCAGGAAAAGATTTGAGGATATAGAAATACAAAAAATATTTAGATAGATAGCTGAAAAGAGATCTTTAGCTCTCTATATACCAATGAAGGACTCATGGGGAAGGGAAAAGTACATATATGTGACAAATAAAGAGTAGCGAGAAGGTATTGCATGGCTGAAAGCAGGAGTATGGAGATTAAAAGGTTTAAGGAAAGGTATTCCACAAAACCAATATCCTATATGTGGCGGAAATGAAGATACGGAACACATTTTATTTAAATGTAAAGGGACTGAGGTTTGGAGAAAAGAGTATATTAATAAGAAACGGTTATAGTAGATAGAAATGTAGCATTAGTTGGAATGTTTCAAAAATACAGTAAGAAGATTGGACAATTCTTATACAGAGTGAAAAATAAATGGATATGGACAGTAAATAGACAAAATGGTGTAATAAACTATTGTTAAATATGAGTATGACCTGTAAAGAGCCAGGGCTGAACACTGGTCATACTCACCTGTATAAAGCTTAGCATAAATAAATAAAATAAATATTTGTAGTCAAACTTGTGGTTTGTAGATATAATAGCTAATCAATGTTGTACTTTCACTGTAGTGGGGATTCAGATGAACGAGGAAGCTGTTGGGGCAGCCAGGAAAGGCAGTGAAATCCCATTTATAGAGCCTAAGCCTGTTTTGGGAGTATCACACTGATAGTAAGGCAGGCTATCAAGAACTGCACTGAAAATGAACACTGGAACTCAATAGAGCGCATTGTAGACTTGGACAAAAGCGGGGCTGGGTATCTGCTCAGACTTAGCAGCAGAAAGCTTTCATGGGCAACAGGATTCATTACTGGACACCGCTCTTAAATACAATCAGGGACCATTAATAGCCCAACCTGCACCAGATGTTTTCAAGGAGATGAGTCTGTTATGGACTGCCTTGTCTTGGCTCATCAAACAGCAAGTCATTTCGGCAATCACTTTCCCAAGATAGATGGGATGAATTGGATTGATTGATAAGTAAAATTAAAAAAAAAAAAAAAATCTGATGTGTTCCATTCACATGACTTTCTCTACATCTCTTCAACTAATTATTGTTAAAAAGCTTATTCTTCTATTTACTTCACGCTAATCGAGAAAAAAATTAGCACAAATAGTCCTATTGCTTGCTTGCTTCCTTGTAATTAGAAACGAAATAAGGGAGTGCATAGGTTAAAAAGATAGTCAAAAGCTGGTTGCTATGTGATTGAAGTTCCTTTACTTGTATGGACAGGAGCTGACAAATTACTGCATGAGAAAAGTATATTTTTCAAAGCTGAAACTAAAAACAAGGAATATCTTAAAAATGATCAACTCCACGAAAAAAAAAATGTATATAGCATAAATTGTGTGTTTTAATGTGCTCTACATTTTCTGTTGGTAAGTTTTTGTCCATCTCTTACGGTTTAGCAGTTATGCAAAAATCCGTAAAATTCATCCAGAATAAAGTAGTCTTCAAAGGCTATTCCCATAAAATTCATGATATACATTTTATTTGTCAAGTAAATATCTTAAATATACGAGACTTTAGTCAAAATCGTTAGCCATTTTTAAGAAAATCAAAATTTTCGATCATTTTTGCATTTAAAGGGTAGTTTGGGGTTGGGGGATTTTCTTGAAAATCTTCGGATCGCATCCTTGGAAGATACCAAACTTAAATACCAAAGCTATGCTGCCCAAAGACACAGATACACACACAGACAGACACACACGGACATTTTTCTAAAAATGCCTTTTTTGGATTAAGGGGGTCCTAAAACATGTATTTCCGGTGAAATCTCGGTATCGAATTTTTGGGTGCAATACAATACTTTCTCTACACACTATGTACATAGTACGTATAGAGAAAGTAAAAAGAATGTCTGCCCAAAATTCAAACTTTTAAGAACAAATGAAAACATTGGTTTCATTAATAAAACCCCAGTTAGCAGTCTGGTTAAGTTCATTTCGAACAATAATATCCTTAAATGAGGGTAGTCAATGATGGGGAAAGGCAATATATCTTAAAGGACGCTGCTAGCGCTATAAAAAAACCCTCCTTAAACTCAACTCTTATTGTAGTTTTGTATGTTTTCTGGAATGTGAAAGATATATTTTGAGGGATTTCGGTAAGAAATCTATGATATTTTGTTAAGCAGGTTTAAACTAGGAAGAACTCTCTGCATCACCATCAGTAAATAAAAGCTCCGATCCAAATTCTTCTACAAATGACTGCATTAGCGAGAGCCGTACCTTCGATGCTTTCGGAACAATATCTTACGAGTGTTAATTATTTTTTCCACACAAGCTCTGTGTTCGACAGGAGCTGGATATGTAGTGTCAGACTGAACAATTCAATGCCGCTGCCGGGATTTGACTACGGATCTCCTGATCCCCAGCTGTTTGCTCTAAGCTGTCAGACAATTTTTTTTTTTTTTTTTCGTGTGGAGTGGAAAAACCCAATCTACAGGCGACAGAGGGGATAGCTCTGCCAAGTGTGGGGGTCGCCCTAAACTGGCAATACCCACTAAAAAACCACTCCACCGGAGAGAATTCGGGTGTAGGAATGCTGCAGTACCGCTTGTTGCACCTGCGGATTCAAGGAGCGGGTGTTATGGCTGGCCAGAGGCCATAGCCAGGAGAGAGTGAGGGCCAGGACGCAAACATGACCGGAGCCCTGATTGCGCCCTTGGAAGATTTGTGGTGAGGAATAAGTACATATTGTGTGTGTATATATCTGCAGCCCTGTAACAAAAGGACGTAGTCAGTATAACATTTTCTGCCCTTTCGGGTAAAGTCGTTGGTAGATTTCGTATGTCTGCAGCCCTGTAACATAAGGACATAGTCATTTAGATATTTCAAAATTGGTATAAGTTCTAAGCTAGTTATATTTTTACAACTACTGCTGCCCTGTCTGGCGAAGTCATTATTTATTAGTTATTAGTTGTGTCAGGCAAAGCACAAGAGGTGTGAGCTTAACCTTCCTCTCGTCCCCACTACTCTCTTTCAACAGTCGCGTAGAGCCAAAGAAACCGGTTCATTCCGGTATTAACCTCGTTAATGCAGTAGTGGCTTACATGTGCAATATGAGTGTGCGTCGAATGTTTAATCGAGACTGGGAGAACAAGTATTTTGTTGTTCATGAACAACCGCCACTGTTACATGCGTAACCTCCCCGCTTCTCTGCCAAGTGGAAGGGACGATAGTTGGGGTAGAGCATTTCACACTGCAGGAGCTTATTTTACCGGCCCTGCTCTAAGCGTAGAGCTACCATAGCAACATACCGGCACGGCGTTAAATTCTTCAAGTGACTCGCATGTTTCCCGGTAAACCACAATGTGATCTCAAATTATTTTGAGATGACATATCTCAATGGCGACTTAACAATGTCATAAGTACTCGGGCTTCATAGTTTAGCCAACTATAAGGTCAATCAATGCTAATTATTTTGAGGTCAATTCGTGGTTCACCGGGAAACATACGAGTCAGTTGAGGAATTTAATGCCAAGTTGACTTATTTCCATGGTAGCTCAATAGCTAGAGGAACTGGCTGAGGACCGGGAGATCCCGGCAGTAACATTGAATTTTTCAGTCTGTTGCTACCTATCTATCTTACCAGTAGAGCAGCTGAATAGAAGGCAAAAACAGGAGAGTAGCCAAGTTACGTCGCTTCACTGACCGTAATGTCCCGTCTTTTCTTTCTTTTTGATAGTGTTTAACAGCCGTTTTTACTTTCTCCATACGCACTATGTATATAGTGTATAGAGAAAGTATTGCACTCCACCAAAAATTCGATACCGAGATTTCACCGGAAATATATGTCTTAGGGTATTTAAGTTTAGTATCTTCTAGGGATGCGACACGAAGATTTTGAGAAAAATCCCCCCACCCCCAACTATCCTTTAAATGGAACTTTTTTCGAAAATTTTGATTTTCTCAAAAACGGCTGTAACGATTTTGATTAAAATTTCGTATATCAAACATTATTACCTGACAAAATGTATATCTTGAATTTTCTGGAAATAGCCTCTGAAGAGTAGTTTATACTGAATGAATTTTACTAAATTTTGAATAACAGCTAAACCGTAAGAGATGGACAAAAACTTACTACACAAAAAATGTAGAACACGTTAAAACACACAATTTATGATATATACATTTTTTTCGTGGAGCTCGTCGTTTTTGTGACATTCCTTATTTTTGGTTTCTGCTATGAAAAACGTATACTTTTCTTATACAGGAACTTGTCAACTCCTATCCATATAGACAAAGCAACTTCATTGACATAGCAACCAGCTTTTGACTATCACTTTAACCTACAGTTGTCCCTTATTTCGCTTCTACTTACAAGGAAGCGAGTAATTAGACTATTTCTCCTATTTTTTTCTGATTAGCAGAAAGTAAATAAAAGTATAAGCTTTTTAAGGATAATTTGTTGCAGGGATATGGAGAAAGTCAATTGAATGGTCCACATCAGATTTTTAATTTCTCTAGCCCCATATGTACAATGTACATAGGGATAGAGAAGTATTGTATTCCACCAAAAAATTGGATACCGAGATTTCACCGGAAATATATGTTTTAGGGTCCCCAATATCCAAAAAAAGCATTTTCACAAAAAGGTCCGTGTGTGTGTGTGTGTGTATGTGTGTGTGTGTGTGTGTGTGTGTGTGTGTGTCCGTGTCCGTGTGTCTGTGAACACGATAACTCAAAAACGAAAAGTCGGTAAAATACCAAACTTGGTATTTAAGTTTAGTATCTTCCAGGGATGCGACACGAAGATTTTGAGAAAAATCCCCCCACCCCCAACTACCCTTTAAATGGAACTTTTTTCGAAAATTTTGATTTTCTCAAAAATGGCTGTAACGATTTTGATTAAAATTTCGTATATTAAACATATTTACCTGACAAATAAAATGTATATCTTGAATTTTCTGGAAATAGCCTCTGAAGAGTAGTTTATTCTGAATGAATTTTACTAAATTTTGAATAACTGCTAAACCGTAAGAGATGGACAAAAACAAAATGGACACAAAAAATGCAGAACACGTTAAAACACACAATTTATGATATATACATTTTTTTCGTGGAGCTCGTCGTTTTTGTGACATTCCTTATTTTTGGTTTCTGCTATGAAAAACCTATACTTTTCTCATACAGGAACTTGTCAACTCCTATCCATATAGACAAAGGAACTTCATTGACATAGCAACCAGCTTTTGACTATCACTTTAACCTACAGTTGTCCCTTATTTCGCTTCTACTTACAAGGAAGCGAGTAATTAGACTATTTCTCCTATTTTTTTCTGATTAGCAGAAAGTAAGTAAAAGTATAAGCTTTTTAAGAATAATTTGTTGCAGGGATATGGAGAAAGTCATGTGAATGGTCCACATCAGATTTTTACTTTCTCTAGCCCCATATGTACAATGTACATAGGGATAGAGAAGTATTGTATTCCACCAAAAAATTGGATACCAGGATTTCACCGGAAATACATGTTTTAGGACCCCCTGTATCCAAAAAAAGCATTTTCACAAAAAGGTCCGTGTGTGTGTGTGTGTGTGTGTGTGTGTGTGTGTGTGTGTGTGTGTGTGTCTGTGAACACGATAACTCAAAAACGAAAAGTAGCTAAAATACCAAACTTGGTATTTAAGTTTAGTATCTTCCAGGGATGCGACACGAAGATTTTGAGAAAAATCACCCCACCCCAAACTACCCTTTACATAGAACTTTTTTGAAAAAATTTTATTTTCTTAAAAATGGCTCTAACGATTTTGATTAAAATATCATATAAATATTAAAGGTATTTGTTAGGTAAATATTATATTAAAGATATTTACCTAACAAATAAAATGTATATCTTGAATTTTCTGGGAATAGCTTCTGAAGACCTGTTTATTCTGGATGAATTTTGCTTAATTTGGTATAACTAGTAAACCATAAGAGATAGACAAAAACTTACTATACAAAAAATGCAGGCTTTTTTTAAAATATACAAGTTATGTCATATACATTTTTCTCGTGGAGCTTACCGTTTTCGAGGTACTCATTCTTATTAGTTTAAGTTGTGAAGTACTTATACTTTTCTCAGACGGGAGTGTCCCTTTTTTCTTCTTTGTAATCCTGGCCAAGAAAAGAAGCGATTTGTAATGCCAATCGCACAACGACAGCTTTTAAAACATTTGACTGACTATTGGTTTAGCCTAGTGTATTCCCTTATTTTCTTCCTACGTATACGGAACTAAATAATAAGAACATTGTGCTAATGAGTGCCACGATTAGCAAGGTGCAGAGAGAAGAAGAATCTTATGTATGAAATTTGTAGAACAGCTAGAGAAAGTCATGTGAGTGTAACACATCAGATTTTTACTACTATGACACTGATGGAATGCAAGGCGGAGGAAACTGGAGAATCTGGAGATAACCCGTTCCTTGACCGCTAGTCGCCCTTTACCCATCTCGAGCGTAAAAATCCTTAACATGGCTTCCTTCGGAAAGCCGTTGGTCCAGTGTCGTAGATTTACAGCACTAAAAAGAACCTCAAGCCTGATAAATAGGCTTCTGAGCAAAATCAAGAATAGAATGGGAGGCTGAGAACCAAAGCAGTTAAAAGCGTCCATAAATAAAACTCCATTTCATTTCTATTCCCCGCTCCATCCCTGGAAACCGTACTTGCATTCGAAGAAGCTATCTGATCTAAGTAATAACAATCGATATTTCTACTTTTAACTTTCTCTATACTCGCTATCTACATAGTGAATAGAGAATGTATTGCACTCCACCAAAAAATACGATACCGAGATTTCACCGGATATATATGTTTTAGGGTCCCCTGTAAGCAAAAAAAGCATTTTCACAAAAAGGTCCGTGTGTGTGTGTGTGTGTGTGTGTGTGTGTGTGTGTCCGTGTGTCTGTGAACACGATAACTCAAAAACGAAAAGTCGGTAAAATACCAAACTTGGTATTTAAGTTTAGTATCTTCCAGGGATGCGACACGAAGATTTTGAGAAAAATTCCCCCACCCCCAACTACCCTTTACATGGAACTTTTTTCGAAACTTTTGATTTTCTCAAAAATGGCTCTAACGATTTTGATTAAAATTTCGTATATTAAAGATATTTATCTGACAAATGAAATGTTTATCTTGAATTTTCTGGGAATAGCCTCTGAAGACTACTTTATTCTGGATGAATTCTTCATAACTACTAAACCGTAAGAGATGGACAAAAACTTAACCCAGAAAAAATGTAGAGCACGTTAAAACACACAATTTACGTTTTTTTCGTAGAGTTGATCGTTTTTGAGATATTCCTTTTTCATGGTTTCAGCTTTGAAAAACTTATACATTCTCATACAGGAATTTGTCGACTCCTGTCCATACATACAAACAAAGGAACATCAGTCACATAGCAACCAGCTTTTGGCTTTCACTTTAACCTATGGTACTCCCTTATTTCGCTTCTACTTACAAGGAAGCAAGTAATAAAACCATTTCTGCTAATTTTTTCTGATTAGCATAAAGTAAATAGAAGTATAAGCTTTTTAAGATAATTTGTTGCAGGGATATAGAGAAAGTCATGTGACTGGTACACATCAGATTTTTGTTTTTACTTTCTCTATACTCACTATGTACATGGTGTATAGAGAAGGTTATGCAATCTAGCCAAAAATTCGATTCCGAGATTTCACCGGAAATATATGTTTTAGGGTCCCCAATATCCAAAAAAAGCATTTTCACAAAAAGGTCCGTGTGTGTGTGAGTATGTGTGTGTGTGTGTCCGTGTGTCTGTGAACACGATAACTCAAAAACGAAAAGTCGGTAAAATACCAAACTTGGTATTTAAGTTAAATATCTTCCAGGAATGCGACACGAAGATTTTGAGAAAAATACCCCCAGCCCCAACTACCCTTTACCTGGAACTTTTTTAGAAAATATTGATTTTCTCAAAAATGGCTCTAACGATTTTGATTAAAATTTCGTATATTAAACATATTTACCTGACAAATTAAATGCATATCTTGAATTTTCTAGGAATATCTGGATGAATTTTACGAATTTTGAATAAAAGAGATGGACAAAAACTTACTGCACAAAAAATGTAGAGCACGTTAAAACACACAATTTATGTTATATAATTTTTTTTTTCGAGGAGTTCGTCGTTTTTGAGACATTCCTTATTTTTGGTTTCAGCTTTGAAAAACTTATTTTTCTCATACAGGAACTTCTCAACTCGTATCCATATAAACAAAGGAACTTAATTGACATAGCAACCAGCTTTTGACTATCACTTTAACCTATGGTAGTCCCTTATTTCGCTTCTACTTACAAGGAAGCAAGTAATAAGACTATTTCTGCTAATTTTTTCTGATTAGCATAAAGTAAATGGAAGTATAAGCTTTTTAGGAATAATTTATTGCAGAGATATAGCGAAAGTCATGTGAATGGAACATATCAGATTTTTTAATTACACAGCTTTCTCTCTTTCTCACTCGAGTATTTTCTTTTGTTTCAGGGACTTGATCACATAAACAGCAATAAATGGGAATTATAATAATTATACAATCCTGGTTTTAAATTGATTTCATTTCACCCATAGATTTATACTTCATTTATTTGTAAATAACATTTTCAAGGGAGAGTCACGTATGAAAACTTAGGGCTACGGTCACGAATCATACTAGATATATATGGAACACACTGTATATTTTATAACGTAACGACACAAACGTTTTACATTCAAAATTGTGAGCAAAAACCTAAAACTGTTGGGGTGTGAGAGAGAGAAGCAGCCCCTTCCTCCCAGTTCCACTCCGGAAGAATGCGTCAGCCGTTGTAATTTATTGGATTTTTAATGTCTTAAAACATCTGCCGACAGACACTTTCCATCTCTTTCCATTTGATATTTGCCCTTCTTCCACATCTTTTCTCCTCCATGGCGGTTTTATTCCCCCAGTAGATGCGATTTTTCTTTGTTCAGCAGAATTCCTCCAGTACTTGGACATATTCGATTCTCTTTCACGATTGTATTACTGATAGTTTATACGTATTAAAAGCTGTTGCACTCCTAAGAACATTTTCGTTCAAATTTGATTGATTGTTTATGGAAAAAATCTGATGTGTTCCATTCACATGACTTTCTCCACATCTCAGCAACAAATTATTGTTAAAAAGCTTATGCTTCTATTTACTTCATTTTAATCGAGAAAAAAATAGCAGAAATAGTCTTATTACTTGCTTCCTTGTAAGTAGCAGTGAAATAAGGGAGTACTATAGGTTAAAGTGATAATCAAAAGCTGATTTCTAGTAACTGAAGTTCCTTTGTATGGACAGGAGCTGACAAATTTCTACATGAGAAAAGTAAAAGTTTTTCAAAGCTGAAATCAAAAACAAGGAAAATTTCAAAAACGACCAACTCCACGAAAAAATGCATATAACATAAATTGTGTGTTTTAAGGTGCTCTACATTTTTTGTGTACTAAGTTTTCATCTAACTCTTACGGTTTAGCAGTTATGCAAAATTCCGTAAATTTCATCCAAAATAAAGTAGTCTTCACAGGCTATTCCCAGAAAATTTATGATATACATTTTGTTTGCCAGGTAAATATATTTAATACTTGACATTTTAATCAAAATCGTTAGAGCCATATTTGAGAAAATCGAAATTTTTTAAAAAAGTTCCATGTAAAACGTAGTTGGGGGTGGGGGGATTTTCTTTAAAATCTTAGTGTCGCATCCATGGAAGATACCAAACTTAAATACCAAGTTTGGTGTTTAACGGTCTTTTCGTTTTTGAACTATGCTGTCCACAGACACACTCGCGGACCTTTTTGTAAAAATCTGATGTGTTACACTCACATGACTTTCTCTATATCTCTGTAAATTATTATTGTTAATAAGTTTATCTTTTATTTATTTCATGCTAATCGAGAAAAATTAGCAGAAATAGTCTTATTTCTTGCTTTATTGTAAGTAGAAGCGAAATAAGGGAGTACCATAGGTTAAAGTGAAAGCCAAAAACTGGTTGCTATGTGACTGATGTTCCTTTGTTTGTATTGACAGGTGTTGACAAATTCCTGTATGAAAAAAGTGTAAGTTTTTCAAAGCTGAAACCAATAAAATGGAATATCTCAAAAACGATCAACTCCACGAAAAAAATGTATATGACATAAATTGTGTGTTTTAACGTGCTCTACATTTTTTATGGGTTAAGTTTTTGTCCATCTCTTACGGTTTAGTAGTTATGAAAAATTCATCCAGAATAAAGTAGTCTTCAGAGGGTATTCGCAGATAATTCAGAATATACATTTTGTTTGTCAGATAAATAACTTTAATGTACGATATTTTAATCAAAATCGTTAGAGCCATTTTTTAGAAAATTAAAATTTTCGAAAAAAGTTCCATGTAAAGGGTAGTTTGGGGTGGGGGGATTTTTCTCAAAATCTTCGTGTCGCATCCCTGGAAGATACTAAACTTAAATACCAAGTTTGGTATTTTAGCTACTTTTCGTTTTTGAGTTATCGTGTTCACAGAAACACGGACACACGGACACACACACACACACACACACACACGGACCTTTTTTTGAAAATACTTTTTTTGGATACAGGGGACCCTAAAACATATATTTCCGGTGAAATCTCGGTATCGATTTTTTTGGTGGAGTGCAATACATTCTCTATACACTATGTACATAGTATAGAGAAAGTAAAAATGCTTTTTTTTTTTGGATTCAGGGGGACCCAAAACATGTATTTCCGGTGAAATCTCGATATCGAATTTTTGGGTGGAATGCAATACCTTCTCTATACACTATGTTCATTGTACGTGTAGAGAAAGAAAAAAAACTAGTGAAGTAAGCAGATGGAATACTATATTGCACCTAAAAATTTGAAGTATGACCACTCTGGAAATGCTAGAATCAGCAGAAATAAAAAAAAGTATTTATCGAAAAAACCAGATGTGTTCCATTCGCGTAACCGAATCTTTAAAGAAGCTTTTTTTACGAAAAATTATTCTTTGTATCCACATTTTGATTTTCTCAAAAATGCCTAATGATTTTAATTCAAATGTAATTCCGGTTAAAACTCTCATTTGTCATATACCTACACTTTTTTCGTGGAGGGGACAATTTTTAAATATTCTACGTTAATGGTTTTAGTTTTAAAATACTTTAAAAACATCTTTTCTCATACAAATTTACCAAATCATGCAAAGAAACGGATTTAAATCACATAGCAACATATTTTAAAAGATTTATCGCCTAAGCCTAGCGTATTCCCTTCAACTTACAGAAAGCGAATAATGCAGACAATTTCTGCTAATGTTTATCTCGATTACCATGAGGTAGATAGAAAAGTAAGATTTTTAATAATTTGTTACAGAGATGAAAGTAAGCCATGTGAATGGAACACATCATATTTTTTAGAAAAAGGTGCATGTGTGTCTGTGGACAGCTTAGCTCAAAAACAAAATGACCGCTAAAAACCAAACTTGAAATTTAGGTTTAGTATCTTCCAAGGATACGACACGAAGATTTTCAAGAAAATCCCCCACCGCAAACTACCCTTTACATGGAACTTTTTCGAAAATTTTGATTTTCTAAAAAATGCCTCTTAACGATTTTGATTAAAATCCCGTATATTACTGACATTTACATACCAAATAAAATGTATATCTTGAATTTTCTGGGAATAGCCTTTGAAGACCTCTTTATTCTGGATGAATTTTGCTTAACTGCTAAACAGCAAGAGATAAACAAAAGCTTACCACACAGAAAATCTAGAGCACGTTAAAACACACAATTTATGTTATACAGTTTTTTTTCGTGGAGTTGAACGTTTTTAGTTATTCATTGTTTTTTGTTTCACCTTTCAAAAACTTATATTTTCTCATACAGGAATTTGTCAACTCCTGTCCTTGCAAACAAAGGAACTTCCGTCACATAGCAACCAGCCTTTGACTATCACTTTAAGCTATGCTTCTACTTAAAAGGAAGCAAGTAATAAGACTATTTCTGCCAGTTTTTTTCTCGATTAGGATGAAATAAATAAAAGATAAGATTATTAACAATAATTTGTTGCAGAGATATAGAGAAAGTCATGTGAATGTAACACAGAATTTTTTTTTTTTTTTGTAGGCGTGTATTATTTCGTAATATTATGTTAATACTGCATAGCGTCTGAAAGGCATTTTGCCCTCTGTTTGCAGAATCCAGAGCTTCGTTTGTGTCGTCCGGTAATATTCACAGAGGTATTTCTTTTCTCTTTCTCCATTTCTTTCCATTCTTCTCTCTCTCTCTCTCTCTCTCTCTCTCTCTCTCTCTCTTGCCTTTTGCATGCTAAAATCGTGCAGTAGATTGCTTTATTGGAGGTACTGTCTCTATGCAAAAGTCAACGTATGTATGAGTGTATGTGTTGCTTATAGGGTCCCAACATCCTTGCACCGATATCGACCAGATTTGGAATACATGCTGTTTAGGAGGCGGTCGAAAATGATTAAGGGTAGCCGTTTTTACTTTCTCTACACGCTCTATATACCTAGTGTATAGAGAAGTTATTTTATTCCACCCCCAAAAAAATACATTTTTAGAAAAAGGTCCCTGTTTGTAAATACGAGGACTCAAAAACGCAAAATAGATAAAATAACAAACTTGATGTTTATGTGTTCCAGAGATGCGGCCCGTAGATTTTCAAGAAAATCCCTACCCACCACAAACTACCCTTATATGAAAAAATCGGATGTGTTCCATTTACATGACTTTCTCTACATCTCTGCATCAAATTATTGTTAAAAGCTTATGCTTCTCTTTACTTCATTCTGATCGAGGAAAAATTAGAAATAAACTTATCACTTGCTTCCTTGTAAGTAAAAGCGAAATAAGGGAGTACCATAGGTTAAAGTGAAAGCCAAAAGCTGGTTGCTATGTGACTAAAGTTCCTTTGTTTGTAATGACAGGAGTTGACAAATTCCTATATGAGAAAAGTATAAGTTTTTCAAAGATGAAACCAAAAACAAGGAATATCTAAAAAATGATCAACTCCACGAAAAAAATGTATATTAAATAAAGTATGTGTTTTAATGTGCTTACATTTTTTTTTGTGTGTGGTAAGTTTTTGTCATCTCTTACGGTTTAGCAGTTATGTAACATTCCGTAAAATTCATCCAAAATAAAGTAGTCTTCAGAGGCTATTCCCATAAAATTCAAGATATACATTTTATTTGTTAGGTAAGTATCTTTAATATATAACATATTTTAATCAAAATCGTTAGAGCCACTTTTAAGAAAATCAACATTTTCGAAAAAAGTTCCATGTATAGGGTAGTTGGAGGTGAGGGCATTTTCTTGAAAATCTTCGTGTCGCATCCTTGGAAGATACCAAACTTAAATACCAAGTTTGGTATTCAACGGTCGTTTCGTTTTTGAGCTATGCTGTCCACACACAAACACGGACCATTTTCTGAAAATGCTTTTTTTGGATCCAGGGGGAGCCAAAACGTGTATTTCCGGTGAAATCTCGGTATCGAATTTTTGGGTGGAATACAATACCATCTCTATACACTATGTACATAGTACGTGTAGAGAAAGTAAAACTGTTTGAAATTTTTGTTTTTCTCAAAAATGGCTCTTAACTATTTTGATTAACATACCATATATTAAATATGTTACATCACAAAGAATTTCTTGGGAATAACCTCTGAAGATTTCTTTATTCTGAGTTTTGCATAATTTTGCGTAATGGTTAAACCATAAGAGATAGATTAAAGATAATGTACAAAAAATGTAGATCACGTTAAAACACACAATTTGTCATATACTCTTTCAGGTTGAGTTGACGGGAGATATCCCTTGTTAGTAGCTTCAATTTTTAATTATCGGGAAGTGGTGTTTCATTACATCTCTCTTCTTTTATTGTAGACCATGCAAAACGAACTGAGCTTCAATTGTTTCACATAGAACCGGCTTAAAAGATTTGACTATCGACGTAGCCTAGTGTATACCCTTCTACTTACAACGAAAAAAGTAATGTGCCAATTTCTGCTAATGTTTACCGTGATTGCATGTCGTATATAAAAGAATGATTTTTTATAAGGAAATTTGTTTGTGTAACAACTAGAGAAAGTCATGTGAATGAAACAGATAAGATTTTTCCAATCTCATGTAACAGAAATACCTGAAGTTAGAACGGTGATAATTGAAAAGGAGACAAAATTACTTGTAAAGAATCGATTTAAGGTTGGCATATCAACGAAAAATACTTCTTTAAACTGGCTGCTTGTTTTTCGTGGTCATGCTGATAGGATGGAATATTAAAGCCTTCACATAGTCACCAACTTTTCTAAAGATTTATATCGCTAATGTTGACTTACTTAGGCTTCCTTACTCCATGGAGCTAAAACGTGTGTCCATGTTGTTTTCCGCTCCCTAAAAGTTATGCCACCCATTTGCTAGCGGCGCAAGATGGATAGTCCACCGTTTCGGCTCTTAGAATTTTCATGCACTTGAGCCAACACGTCAGCACACCGGGGTCATGAGGGTTCACGGTCAGCCTTATGGCGGACATATGAGACTGTTAAGGGGATTTTTTTACTTTCGCTACACGTACTATATACTTAGTGTATAGAGAAGGTATTGCATTCCGCCCAAAAATTCGATACTGAGATTTCACCGGAAATAAACGTTTTGGGTCCCCCTGAGTCCAAAAAAAACCATTTTTGGAAAAATGCCCGTGTGTGTGTGTGTGTGTGTGCGCGCGCGCGCGTGCGTGTCTGTGGAAAGCATAGCTCAAAAACGAAGATACCGTTGAATACCAAACTTGGTATTTTAGTTCGGTATCTCTCAAGGATGTGACACAAAGATTTTCAAGAAAATCCCCCTACCCTATATATATGGAATTTGATTTTTTCAAAAATGGCTCTAACGATTTTGTTTTAAATATCGTATATTAAAGGTATTTACCTGAAAAATAAAATGTATAACTTGAATTTTCTGGAAATAGCCTCTGAAGACTACTTTATTCTGGATGAATTTTGTGGAATTTTTGCATAAGTGCTAAACCATAAGAGATAGACAAAAACTTACCACACAAAAAAAGTAAAGCACATTAAAACACTCTATATATAGTGGAGTTGAACGTTTTAGAGATTTTTGAGATATTCCTTGTTTTTGGTTTCAGCCTTGAAATATACTTTTCTCATACAGGAATTTGTCAACTCCTATCCATACAAGCAAAGGAACTTCAGTCACACAGCAACCAGTATTTGACTATCACTTTAATCTATGGTACTCCCCTAATTCGCTTCTACTTAAAAGGAAGCAAGTATTAAGACTATTTCTGCTAATTTTTTCTCGATTAGCATGGAGTAAATAGATGTATAAGCTTTTTAATAATACTTTGTTGCAGAGATGTAGAGAAAGTTATGTGAATGGAACACATCGGATGTTTTACAATTCAAGTCATTTGCAATCAGATTTATAATTTAATGTTGGATGTCATGCTTTTTTCTCGGGCTGAAGGAGGTTTCTTAAAAAAATTTATTTGTTGCATTCACACCACTTTTTCTACTTACTCTTCTACAGGTTATTATTACAGAAGCTGATATATCAATCTAATTCTTGGATAGGTAGAGTCAGACTGAAAAATGCAATGCCATAGCCGGGAATTGAACCACGGATCTCTCTCTAGCCGGTTACTCTGCCACTTAGCTACCATGGCAACATGCCGTCATAGCATTGAACTTTTCAACTGACTCACACGTTTCCCGGTAAACCACAAGGTGATCTCAAATTATTTTGAGATGACAACCCCAATGGCGACTTACAATGCTGTAAGTACTTAAATCCCTGGATTCATAGTATAGGACAGGAGTTGGATAGGTAGAGTCAGACTACACACGGCTTGTGTGAAAAACAATTATTCCAGTACCAATTGACCATAATATTTGGCTATACTATGAATCCTGTGTCTAAAGTACTTACAGCATTGCAAGTCGCCATTGGGGTTGTCATCTCAAAATAATATGAGATCACCTTGTGGTTTACCGGGAAACGTGTGAGTCAGTTGAAAAGTTCAATGCTATGCCGGCATGTTGCCATGGTAGCTCAGTGGCGGAGCAACCGGCTAGAGATCGGGAGATCCGTGGTTCAAATCCCGGCTATGGCATTGAATTTTTCAGTCTGACTCTACCCATACCTATCCAACTCCTGTCCTACACACGGCTTGTGTGAAAAACAATTATTCCAATCTAATTCTACTATTGTCAGATAAAACAATTTTCAGATTTTTAGATCGTGTCGCTGTGAGGTTACTTTGAATTTCCGTATTCTTTGTATGACCACGAGAAAAAAATCTGATGTGATGCATTCACGTGGTTTTCTTACCTATTGAAAGAAACTGCTTTTACAAAAAATTATTTTTTTTGTCTGTTTCTCTCTCCCTCTCACTTTTTACGTATACTAATCGAGATAAACGTCAGCAGAAGTGGCCTTGTTATTTATTTCCTTGTAGGTATAAGGGGAATAAGGAACGTAGGTAGCCGAAGCAATGGTGAGCAGCCGGTGTCTGTGTGACGGTATTTAAATTAGCTTCTCTTTGCATAGCCAGGAGTAAAAAATCTGATGACTTTCTCTGCACCGCTGTAACAAATTATTGTTAAAAAGCATGTTTGTCTATCTCCTTTATCTATAACTCGATAATCGACATAAACATTAGCAGAAATGGTCTTAATTACGTGCCTCCTTATAAGTAGAAGGGAAATAAGAGAATACACTAAGCTAAGGTGATAGTCAAATCTTTTAAAAACTGGTTGCCATGTGATTGAAATCTGCTTCTACGTAGGGTCAGGAGTTAAACAGGTACGTATATGACAAACTCTGTGTTTTAACGTAAATTACATTTTTTGTGTGGTAAGTGTTTTCCTATTTCTTACGGTTTACCAGTTACACAAAATTCAGCAAAATTCATTCAGAATAAGGAGATCTTTATATGCTATTGCTCCAGAAAATTCAAGCTATATATTTTATTTGCCATATAAACTATCTTTAATACAGGGCATTTTAATTAAAATCGTTAGAGCCATTTTTGTGAAGATAAAAATGATCGAATTTTTTTCCATGCAAATGGTAGTTTTGGGTGGGAGGATTTTTCTCAAAATGTTAGTGTTGCATCCCAGGAAGATACTCAACTTAAATACCAAATTGGTATTTTTTCGACTTTCAGTTTTCGAATTATCGTGTTCACAGACAAACTGGCAAACTCACGGACCTTTTTCTAAAAATGTAGTTTTTTATACTGGAGACCCTAAAACGTGCATTTCCGGTGAAGTGTCGGTACGTGTAGAGAAAGTAAAAAGAAAGAAATGTTCAGGATTCTTTTATTTGCAAGTAAACGTTACACGGTTGCAACAGCTTTGCCTCCCTTCCAACGGAAACCATACTAGGAATTTTGCGTCAAAAAAAAAATCTGATGTGTTCCATTCACATGACTTTCTCTATATTCCTGCAACAAATTATTCTTAAAAAGCTCATACTTCTATTTACTTTATGCTAATCAGGAAAAAATAGCAGAAATAGTCTTATTACTTGCTTCCTTGCAAGTAGAAGCGAAATAAGGGAGTGCCATAGGTTAAAGTGATAGTCAAAAGCTGGTTGCTATGCCAATGAAGTTCCTTTGTTTATATGGATAGGAGTTGACAAGTTCCTGTATGAGAAAATTATACGTTTTACATAGCAACAAAAAATAAGGAATGTCTTAAAAACGACGAACTCCACGAAAAAAAAGTGTATAACATAAATTGTGTGTTTTAATGTGCTCTACATTTTTTGTATACCAAGTTTTTGTCCATCTCTTACGGTTTAGCAGTTATTCAAAATTCAGTAAAATTCATCCAGAATAAACTACTCTTCAGAGGCTATTCCCTGAAAATTCAAGATATACATTTTATTTGTCAGGTAAATATGAATAATATACGAAATTTTAATCAAAATCGTTAGAGCCATTTTTGAGAAAATCAAAATTTTCGAAAAAAGTTCCATGTAAAGGGTAGTTGGGGTGGGGGGATTTTTCTCAAAATCTTCGTGTCGCATCCTTGGAAGATACTAAACTTAAATACCAAGTTTGGTATTTTACGGAGTTTTCGTTTTGAATTACCGTGTTCACACACACACACACACACACACACACACACACACACACACACACGGACCTTTTTGTGAAAATGCTTTTTTTTTGTTGGTAATTGGGGACCCTAAAACATATATTTCCGGTGAAATCTCGGTATCGAATTTTTTGGTGGAGTGCAATACCTTCTCTATACACTATGTACATAGTGCGTATAGAGAAAGTAAAAAAGCTACCACCCTCAGCCGGGATTGAACCCGGGTTAGGCTAGAAATGGTAAATCACTACAGGAAGAGGTCGACATATATCATGAATAGATAGAAAAGTAATAAATTATTTGAACAGGCTGTTTGATGCATATTGATATAAACCATATACTAGAGAAGGCCATGAAAGCATTCCTTACTCATGTGGTTCAGATTATCTATAATATCCACAGGAACGAAACTGCAGTCTACTTCTGGTTCTGCTGTTTCAAATACCTGCACTAAGATAATCGTGCAAAGAACAAACAATTTGAACTTGAATGTCTGTGCTATGCAGTATTTCACGTCGTTGTGTACCATGCAATAAAGAGAGAGTAGAAATAAACAATTAGAGATTATGAGGTAATACCTCTGCAAAGATCATGTTCCCTTTGGGCGCCTGGGAACCCTACTTAGAGTCCTTTGCGGTTCGTAGATCCGGTACGGCAAACCCTTTTTATCGCTTACTGCGGTTTTACGCTGGACTTTTCTTCTTAGTGAGGAAGAAAAGAGGAAAGTTGTTAAAATGAAATGAAAGTATTTTCTCTCCCTTTCTCTTTTAATGGCTTCTAGCTCCTTTTGTTTTTAGGACTTCGACGATACGAATTTTTAAAGCCGTTGCTACTAGGGATTATTAAATTGTGGGGCGCGACCTCCGGAGGAGATACAGAATGTCAGATAAATTAAAAGTCCTCTAAAAATCGTGTGTTATATTCACGTGCCTTTCTTTGTTCACTCTTATGCTTCTGGCTAACAGATGTTAACTGAGACACACTTTGTATTATGGATATAAAAAGAATACAATAGACTAAAGCATCAGATAGATTTTTAGAAAGCGGAATAGTCTTATTACTTGCTCCCTGTAAGCAGAAGCGAAATAAGGGAGTACCTTAGGTTAAAGTGAAAGCCAAAAGCTGGTTGCTATGTGACTGATGTTCCTTTGTTTGTATGGACAGGAGTTGACAAATTCCTGTATGAGAAAAGTATAAGTTTTCAAAGCTGAAACCAAAAACAAGGAATATCTCAAAAACGATCAACTCCACGAAAAAAATGTATATAATATAAATTGTGTGTTTTAATGCGCCCCATATTTTTATGTAGTAAGTTTTTGTCCATCCATTACAGTTTAGCAGTAATGCAAAATTCCATAAAATTCATCCAGAATAAAGTAGTTTTCAGAGGCTATTCCCAGAAAATTCAAGATATACTTTTTATTTTTCAGGTAATAGAGAAAAGTTTGTTTTTTAAACCTGCAAAAACAAGCAATATCTAAAAACGACGAACTCCATGAAAAAAATGTATATAACATAAATTGTGTGTTTTAACGTGCTCTACATATTTTGTGTGGTAAGTTTTTGTCTATAAGTATACTTTCCAGAATGGGGCTAAAATGGAAATGACGTTTTATTTATGGACGCTCTTTAACTGCTATAGTTCTCAGAGTCCCATTCTATACTGGACTTGAAAGACCGCTTAATTTTACTCATAGGCCTCTTCATCAGGCTCGAGGTTCTTTTAAGTGCCGTAAATCTACGTCGCGGGAATAGCGGCTTTGCTTCCCTTCCGAAGGAAGCCATGGAGGTCTACTGTATATCTGTTGCCTACATGTCATGAGTTAAAAGCTTGAGAATTTATATATATATATATATATATATATATATATATATATATATCTTACTTCTGCACATCATTGTTTGAGTTTTGCACTTACGTGTTAATAATATAGCTATATTTTTCTTTTTTCAGGTAGGTACCGAAGGGCGAAAGTGAATTACATGAGTTGATTGGGAAGTATAGGCTGTTGGTAAGTATATAATCGAAATAATGACATAGAAAACTATTTTACTTCCTCCACTATGTACAATATACATAGGTAGAGAAGGTACTGCATTCTATTATAAAATTCAATACGAGATTTCACTGGAAATCTGTGTTTTGATGACCCGAATAAAACAACTAGAAAACTTAAAATTGGTAAGTTTAAAAAATGGTGTTAAAGTAGCTTACAAGGATGCAGTACGAAGACTAAAAGACGTCCTACCAACTACGTTTACGTGATGCTTTTTTCGAAAATATTAATTTTGTCAAAAATGACTAACGTTTTGGTTAAAATACCACATGTTTAAGATGTCTTCAAGACAAATGAAGTGCATATCTTAAGTTTTCTGGGAAAAGACTCTGAAGACCTTTTCATTGTGAATGACTTCCGTAAAACTGGAGACACTAAAGGATAGGCAAAATCTGACTACACAAAAATTTAGATCTTGTTAAATGACACTATATATCGTGTGTATATGTACATATATTGTAGAGCTATTTCTAGATATACCTACCTTGTTATTGGTTTTATATTTAAATATTTAATCTATTTTTGAAACGGGAAGCCCTAATCGTTTCCTATCTTTTGTGTTTTACTGCTGGTGATGCAAAGAGAATAGAATTTCAATTGTTTCTCGTAGGGACCACCTTGTAGAGGATTTGATTATTGCTTTAGCCTAGATCATTCCTTTATTTCCCTTCCAGTAACAAGGAAGCAATAAGATCATTTTTGTTAATGTCTATCTCGATTAGCGTGGTGCAGATGAAAGAATACTTTTTTGTAAGAATAGTAGTTTGTTTGCAGAATATGTATAAAAAAGGTATTAACTCTTCTAAGCACAGTAAGTAGGGGAAGCATTGTAATCCAATCAAAATTTCGATACGATAATTCAGCGGAAATATGTGCTCTGACACCCCTGTAATCTAGGATTTTTAGAAAAAAAAAACTTTTGTGTATGTGTGTACTGCATAGAGAAATAACGAAAACGCTTTTAAATAACAAATTTAGTCTTCTAATTCAGCAACAACATGAAGATTTTCAAGAAAATCCTCGCATTCATATCTGTAACAAGCGCGGATTTATTATTATTATTATTATTATTATTATTATTATTATTATTATTATTATTATTATTATTATTATTATTATTACTATTATTATTATTAGATTCAGGTACCTAAAACGGTGTATTCCGATGAAATTTCGTTTGGAATGAACCGTATTACCTTCTCTTTCTACAGTGTATTTGTAGTAGAGAAAATAGTGAAAGCTGTGCGGCAGATTTTATTTATGGATGCTCTCTAACTACTATCCTAGACAGCTCGGGTTCGATCCCAAGCGACCGCATGTGAGATTTGTGGTGAACAAAGCGCGCTAGGGCGGGTTTTCTCCGGATCCTCCGGTTTCCCCGCCATCGCATGTCACCGGTGCTCCATCTTCATTCATATATCATCAGTGTCACCGCCTGCGGTGCCATAAGTAGTTAAAGCGGGCGTTAAACACTACCCAAAAAATGTAACTAATATGGTTCTTAGTGTCCCATTCTATTGGCTGGGCGTGAAATAAGCTTAATTTTGCTCAGAGGCCCCTTTATCAGGCATGACGTTCTTTTACGGGACCACCGACTTTACTTCCCTTCCGAAGGAGGCCATGCTAAGGATTTTTACCCCCGAAAAATACATCGTTCCGTATTCTGCTAAATAAAATATATAACTATTGGAAAGCAATGCATTTTGAGAAAGAAATTTCACGTATGGACTGCGGCAGTTGAGTATTGATATAGCTGCTTTAAGGTGAGGTGAACTGCAGCACAAACATGGAAAGCCTGAGGAAGATCTCACGGTGAAAGTAATAATTGTAGCGCTTGGTGTGGCCTAGCGCAATGCACGACTTGCAATCAACTGTGAAACATGGGAGCAGTGTAATTCCACAGAGCCGCGCGTCATAGCGTGGGTGGTACGACAGAGCATTCCGCTAAACGAGAAAATGTATGAAACTACGTATATACACTTAGTAATTAAAATTACATGCCATCGCTTTCCTTAAAAATCTGATGTGTTCAATTCACATGACTTTCTCCACATCTGCAAAAAAGTATTATTAAAAAGTTTATACTTCTATTTACTTCATGCTAATCGAGAAAAAAAAAAAAATAGCAGGAATGGTCTTATTACTTATTTCCTTGGAAGTAGAAGCGAAATAAGGGAGTACATTAGGTTAAAGTGATAGTCAACACCTAGTTGCTATGTGACTGAAGTTGGCAAATTCCTGTATGAGAAAAGCGTAAGTTTTTAAAGATGAAACCAAAAATAAGGAATGTCACAAAAACGACGAACTCCATGAAAAAAATGTATATAGCATAAATTGCGTGTTTTAACGTGCTCTACATTTTTTGTGTGGCAAGTTTTTGTCCAACTCTTACGGTTTAGCAGTTATGCAAAATTTCGTAATATTCATCCAGAATAAAGTAGTCTTCAGAGGCTATTCCCAGAAAATTCAAGATATACATTTTATTTGTCAGGTAAAAATATCTTTAATATACTATATTTTAATCAAAATCGCTAGAGCTATTTTTAAGAAAATAAAAAATTTCGAAGAAAGTTCCATGTAAAGGGTAGTTTGGGGTGGGGGAATTTTCTCAAAATCTTCATGTCGCATCCCTGGAAGATACTAAACTTAAATACCAACTTTGGTATTTTACCGACTTTTCGTTTGAGTTATCGTGTTGACAGACACACGGACACACACGGACCTTTTTCTGAAAATGTTATTTTTTTTTTTTTGGATAAAGGGGACCCTGAAACATATATTTCCGGTGAAATCTCGGTATCGAATTTTTGGGTGGAGACATAGTACGTGTAGAGAAAGTAAAAAAGCTGGTCTTACACTCACATGACTTCCTCTAGCTGCTCTACAAACTTCAGACAAAAGATTATTCTTCTTTCTATACAATGCTAATCAATACAATTGAGTTTCGGTTCGCTTAGAATGGTCCGGTTTGAGAAAAGAATAGTTTAAAATTCATACATATAACAATAAATAGCTCGTAAACGGTCAACTCTATAAGAAAAACATATATGACATAAATTATATATTTTAAATAGATCCACATTTTTTGTGTTGTAAGGTTTGTCTATCTCGTGCGGTTTAACAGTTATGCAAAATTCTGCAAAACTCGTCCAGAATAAACAGGTCTTCTTTAGCCACTCCCATAAAATTCAAAATATAAATTTTATTTCTATGTTAATATATTTAATATACGGCATTTTAATCAACATCGTTACAGCTGATTTTAGAAAAACGTTTTCAAAAAGTTTGCCATGCAAAGGGTTGTTTATAATTGGGGAATTGTTTTTGAAAATCTTGTTGCAACCTTGGAAGACATTAAACATACATACCAAGTTTGATATTTAACGGTCTATTCGTTTTTGAGCTATTCTGTCTCCCTACACATTTTTACGTTTTTCTAAAAATACTTTTCTCTGACCATGGGGACATCAAAACATATTTCCGGTTAAATCTCGATATCGAATTATTGGGCGGAATACAATACTTTCTCTATCCATGATGTACATTGCTCATGCAGGTTAGAGAAAGTAAAAAATGTATATGACATACATTGTGTGTTTGAACGAGATCTAAATTTTTTGTGTAGTAAGTTTCTATCTCTTACGGTTTACCAGATTTGCAAAAATCGTCCAGAATGAAGAGGTATTCTGGGCCTATTGCCAAAAGACTCAAGATATACATTTAATATATAGGACGTCCTGCGTGGTGTAGGAATAACATGCTAGTCCAAGGTTTAGGTTCAAACCCGGTGGAGGGCGATGGATTTTATTCGGCCGTAAAAATCTTCAGCTTGGCTTCCTTCGGAAGGGAAGTAAAGCCGTTAGTGCCATGTAGATTTACGGCACTGAAAATAATCCTGAAAAGGCCTCTGAGCAAAATTAAGCTATCTTTCACGTCCAATGTAGAATGTGACGCTGAGATCCACAGCAGTTAACGAACCTTAATTTAATTTATGATATTTTAACTAAAAAAATTAGACCATTTGTGAGCAAATAAAAGTTTTTAAATATTTTTCCAACCAAGGGTTGTTATGGGTGAGGAAGGATTTTCCTGAAAATCTTGGAAGATACTAAACTTAAATATGTACCAAGTTTGGTATTTTGCCGATTTTTTTAACTATCGTTTTTGAGTTATTCAGTCCCCCTATACATTCGAACCTTTTTCTAAAAATTCTTTTTTCTGACCAAGGGGCCCCAAAACATATTTCCGGTGAAATCTCGATAGCGAATTATTGAGTGGAATTCAGTACCTTCCCTATCTATGTACATACAGGTAACAGAAAGTAAAAAAATGTATTATTAATTGATTTACGGTATTTCAACCAAAATAGTTACACCGTTTGTGAGAAAAAGTTTTCAAATATTTTTTCCAACCAAAGGGTTGTTTTGGGTGAGGGAGGATTTTTATGAAAATCTTGTAAGATGCTAAACTTAAATATGTACCAAGTTTGGTATTTTGCCGACCTTTTTTTTTTTTTTTTTTTAATTACCGTGTTCACAGACACATAGCCACACCCATCCACTCACACACTGACTTTTATAAAAAAATCTTTATTGGATAAAGGGGGTCTTATAACTTGTATTTCCAATGAAATCTCAGTATCAAATTTTCTCTCCTTTCTCTACCTGTATACTATGTACGAAGTAGAGAAGGTAAAATTTGTGATTGCAGTTTTATTATAAGTAAGAGCACATTTAAAAACTGCAATATATGTTATTGGCAGGGTTTTCTTAATGGGTACACGCGGTCTCAGCGCTGCAGGCAACTAGTGCCGAGTATGAAAAGCGGTTCTGAACATAAATTCTCATTTTGCTGCTGTGAGCCAAGCAATATCCGAATCGTACATTCCTTTTGCATGGTTCGCTTTGTGTGGCTCGTTTTTAATCTCCTCTTTGGCTTCTTTGAACGCCGTCAATCGTGATAGACAGGAATCCTCCTCATATTGAGTTTTTTCTGAAGTTCTCTTTCGTTCTTTCATAAAGAAAAAGAGCTTATAATTATTCGCTGTCTGTTTTTGAATAGTTTGATAATGTAACGTTTTTCTACTGTCATCAAGTCCCTCTAGGGTATTAATGAAACACTAAAATGGAAGTATTTATACGTGTCTGAAGAATGAATGCAGACGTCACGAGTGGAAGCTTGCGTAAACCCAAACAGATAAGCGTTATTACGTCATCACTCCCGGTGCATGTTCTGTACAGTTCGAAAATCCTGGAATGCAGTAGTTGAGTCTTATAGTGCACGGGTTCGAATCAAGTCAAAATGCAAACACTGCCGCGCACAAAGTAGAAAATTAATATTCATTAGTGATAAAGTTTAACCTATTGTGGATCATTTAGTTTATTCCTGTTTACGTACTGATGTTGTGATGGTCAGACTATACTGCACTATATTCCAGCTTTCTCTGGCCGCTCTAATCCGTACCATGCTACAACAGCGTCAAACAGCTGCATTCTTTCGTCAGGCAGGTAGTAGGAAGCGTCTGAATTTGAACGTGAATAAAAATAAAATCTGACGTGTTCCATTCACATGACTTTCTCTACATCTCTGGTACAAATTATTGCTAAAAAGCTTATTCTTCTATCTATGTCATGCTAATCGAGATAAAATTGGCAGAAATGACCTTACTTCTTTCTTGTAAGTAGGGAGTAAGGGCTAAAGCGATAGTTAACTCTTTTAAAACCTGGTTGCTATGTGATAGGAATTCCTTTGTTTGTATGGACAGGAGTTGATAAATCCCCGAGTGAGAAAATTATAGATAAGTATTTTAAAGTTGAAACGAATAAAATAATTCTCGAAACTTTTTTTCCATATAAAGGGTAGTTGGGTGAGGAAGGATTTCTTGAAAATGTTCGTGTCGCATTCTTGGGCTACACTGAACTTAAATATCAAGTGGAATTTAACGGATTTTCCGTTTTTGAGCTATGCTGTCCTCAGACAAACACGAGCGCGCACACATACACACAAACATGCACACCTTTTTCTAAATTTTTTTTTTGTGGGGGGAAGGATTCCGAGGATCTCAAAACATGTATTTCTGGTGAAATCTCTCACTTGTCGAATTTTTGTATGGTATACAATACCTTCTCTATACTTTTATGTACATAATACGTGTATAGAAAGTAACAAGCACTAACTTAGTGATAGTAAACTTACATTTCCTCAAGTAATCAAGTAATTTTGATACCTCTACATTTTTGTGTTAATGGGGCAATAGTAAATGCTACGGGTAAAAAGAAAATATCGTATATGTGTAAAACTTAATAAGTTTAGTACCTACATATTATTGTGTAAAGTAGCTTTACTATCTCAGAAAATATATATTTAACACAATAATTGCATCTCATAAATTCTATTTGTTCAAGTTCATACTGGTATTTTTACTTTCTTTGTACGTACTGTGTACATAGTGTATATAGAAGGTATTGCATTCCACCAAAAATTTGATACCGAGATTTCACCGGAAATATATGTTTTAGGGTCCCATGTATCCAAAAAAAGTATTTTCAGAAAAAGGTTGTGTGTGTCCGTGTGTCTGTGAATACGATAACTCAAAAACGAAAAGTCGGTAAAATACCAAACTTGGTATTTAAGTTTAGTATCTTCCAGAGAGGCGACACAAAAATTTTGAGAAAATTCCCCCCACCCCAAACTACCCTTTACATGGAACATCTTTCGAAAATTTTGATTTTCTAAAAGATGGCTAACGATTTTGATTAAAATATCGTATATTAAAGATATTTATATTACAAATGAAATGTATATTTTGAATTTTCTGGGAATAGCCTCTGAAGACTACTTTTTTCTGGATGAATTTTTGCATAACTACTAAAACGTAAGATATGGACAAAAACTTAACACACAAAATATGTAGAGCACGTTAAAACACAGAATTTATGTTATATACATTTTTTTCGTGGAGTTGGTCGTTTTTGAGATATTCCTTTTTCTTACTTCAGCTTTGAAAAACTTATACTTTCTCGTACAGGAATTTGTCAACTCCTGTCCATACAAACAAAGGAACATCAGTCACATAGCAACCAGCTTTTGGCTTTCACTTTAACCTATGGTACTCCCTTATTTCGCTTCTACTTACACTAAAGCAAGAAATAAGACTATTTCTGCTAATTTTTCTCGATTAGCATGAAATAAATTAAAGATAAGCTTACTAACAATAATTTGTTACAGAGATATAGAGAAAGTCATGTGAATGGAATACATCAGATTATTTATTCTGCAACTATTTTAACTTTCTCTAGACGTGTGAACATACACTGTGTATAGTAGCTAGAGTAGTTGTTGTATTCCACCTAAAAATACGATGTCGAAATTTCACAGTAAATATGTTTTAAGATGTCTAAAAAGGACAAGTCTTAGAAAAAGGTCCATGTGTCTGTGGCAGCATAGCTCAAAAACGAAAAACCGTTAAATACCAAACTTGGTATTTATGCTTAGTATCTTCCAAGGACGCCACATGAAGATTTCAGAAAAAGTCCCCCCACCACAAACTATCCTTTGCATGGAAAAACATTTAAAAATGTTGTTTTTCTCAAAAATGCTGTAACGATTTTGATTAAGATTCCGTATATTAAATATATTTACATCACAAATAAAATGTATATTTCCCTTATTTACCGCCCTCAGCCGCGTTTGAACACGCAACCTTGGGTATACCATACATCACCGAGGACGACAACATAGGAGATTTATCGGCATTTTTTATTTCCTCAAAAATTACTTAATGATTTTGATTAAAATGCCTGTACTAAAGATATTTACGACACGTAAAAGAACCTCAAGTCTGATAAAAAGAGGCCTCTGAGCAAAATTTAGCGGTCTTTCACGCCCAGTATAGAATGGGACGCTGAGAACCACAGAAGTTAAAGAGCGTCCATAAATAACACTCCATTTCATTTCAGTAATTTTCTTCTCTCCTGATGGCCAATTAGGGTAAGCCTGAAGAAAGAAGAAGAAATAAAGTTTGATAGGTAGAGTCAGACTGAAAAATTCAATGACATAGCCGGGATTTGAACCTCGGACCTCTGGGCTCTAGTCGGTTGCTCTACCACTGAGCTACCATGGCAACATCCCGGCATAGCACTTCAGCCATTATGGTGAATAGGTTATTATCTAATTCACCGCGTAGTAGCTGAATTATTAAACGAAACACAGAGCACATGCATGAACTCTGGGATCTACAGTCAGAGGTGAAGTCACTCAATATCAAGGTGTATAGCGCACTTCGTGTATCAGTGTTGTCGTTCTGCTCTGTCTCCGAAATTGCGTGATACCTAGCGAATGAAGACTAGGGAGCCGAGGGCCCAAGAAAAGGTGCGCGCGTAATACTGTACTATAGAAAGGCGTACCAATCTGTACTTGAATGTATGTGGAAACAAGTATGGAATTAAATTAGCAAATTGTATAGTAATAGTTGAATTAAAAAAAAAAAAAAAAAGAGGGATTGGATTAATTCTTGGAAATCACTGTGATTATCACAACTCTGTTTTTAAAGTCGGCAGATTCGCAAATGTTTTATAATAGTGGCAATGTAGCAGCAATTATATGCAGTGTTTGCTTTCAAATGCTGTATTAGTTGTACAACTCTTAATTAATTAGCACAAAAAGTACATCTAGCATTAATTTCAACTGTGTAGTTGGTATAAAGTAACGTTTACTCAGAAGTTGTTTTTGTCCTTTGGAAATAATTACGTAACAATTATACATGTTGTAACAAAGCACGAGTATGTTTTGCACATTACAACACAACAGATGAAAATGAAGTGTTCCATTCACGTGCTTCTCTATATCTCTGTAAATTATTATTGTTAATAAGCTTATCTTTTATTTATTTCATGCTAATCGAGAAAAATTAGCAGAAATAATCTTATTTCTTGCTTTATAGTAAGTAGAACCGAAATAAGGGAGTACCATAGGTTAAAGTGAAAGCCAAAAGCT
The DNA here is from genome assembly GCA_030762935.1 of Hymenopus coronatus. NCBI lineage: Eukaryota > Metazoa > Arthropoda > Insecta > Mantodea > Hymenopodidae > Hymenopus > Hymenopus coronatus. Next base: position 24,237,047 of record CM060891.1, read on the forward strand.
GGTTGCTATGTGACTGATGTTCCTTTGTTTGTATTGACAGGAGTTGACAAATTCCTGTATGAGAAAATTTAAGTTTTTCAAAGCTGAAACCAATAAAATGGAATATCTCAAAAACGATCAACTCCACGAAAAAAATGTATATAACATAAATTGTGTGTTTTAACGTGCTCTACATTTTTTGTGGGTTAAGTTTTTGTCCATCTCTTACGGTTTATTAGTTATGAAAAATTCATCCAGAATTAAGTAGTCTTCAGAGGCTATTCCCAGAAAATTCAGAATATACATTTTATTTGTCAGGTAAATAACTTTAATATACGAAATTTTAATCAAAATCGTTAGAGCCATTTTTTAGAAAATCAAAATTTTCGAAAAAAGTTCCATGTAAAGGGTAGTTTTTGGTGGGGGGATTTTTCTCAAAATCTTCGTGTCGCATCCCTGGAAGATACTAAACTTAAATACCAAGTTTGTATTTTACCGACTTTTCGTTTTTGAGTTATCGTGTTCACAGACACACGAACCCACACACACACACACACGGACCTTTTTTTGAAAATACTTTTTTTTGGATACAGGGGACCCTAAAACATATATTTCCGGTGAAATCACGGTATCGAATTTTTTGGTGGAGTGCAATACATTCTCTATTCACTATGTACATAGCGAGTATAGAGAAAGTAAAAATAAGTCTGATGTGCTACATTCATATAAGTTTCTCTATGTATCTGTAAAACACCATTTTTAAGCTTATTCTTCTATCTGCTTCATGTTCATCGAGATAAACATTAGCAGAAACGGTCTTATTACCTAGTTCCTTATAAGTAGAAGGGAAATAAAAGAAGGCTAAACTGATAGTAGTCAACGTTTTCAAAATGTGGTTGCTATGGGTTTGAATGCCGTTTCTTTGCGTGGCCAGGAATTAACAAATTCCCGTATGAGAAAAGTTCAAGTATTTCAAAACTGAAACCTATAATAAAGTATGTCTCGGAAACGGTCTACCCCTCGAAAAAAATGTATATGACATAAATTATGTGTTTAACTACATTTTATGTGCAGTAAGTTTTGGTCTGTCTCTTACAGTTTACCAGTTATGCAAAATTCAGAAAAAAACATATAGAATAAAGAGGTCTTCATAGGTTATTCCCAGAAAATTAAGGATAAATAGTATATTTGAAATCTAAATATATTTAATGTATGGCATTTTAATAAAAATCGTTAGTGCTATGATGTTTGAGAAAATAAAAAAAAAAATCGAATTTTTTTGCATGTAAAGGGTAGTTGGAAGTAGGGGTATTTTCTTGAAAATCTTCGTGTCCATACTTGGACAATAATGGTCTTTTCGTTTTTGAGCTGTGCTTGTCCACATGCACACACACCTGACCTTTTTATAACAATGTTTTTTTTATACAGGGGATCTCGAAACATGTATTGCCGGTGAAATCTGGTGTCGAATTTTTGGGTGCAATATAATACCATATCTATACACTATGTACATAGTACGTGTAGATAAATTAAAAATGTAGGATTTTAACTGTATGACAGTGCAGGGACCGTTCAGAATGAATACCTAAGGATGATGGTTGCTTTAAAGGCCCTAACTCTCAAATACTAAACATATACAATTGATGACCCATTATCTAAAAGTTGGATGTGTACCATTCACATGCCTTTCTCTTCCTGTTCTGGAAACAAAATATTATTTTATCTGTATGTATATAGATAAATATTACCAGAAATATTCTTATTGTTAATTCATTGTAAATAGAAATAAACGAATACACAAGGCCAAAGCGAAAGTCTGATCTTTTAAAAAATGGTCGCTTTGTGAAATAATTGAAATTCGATTCTCTCTATATGGCCAGATGAAAGATGCCTTCCAGTTTGAGGAAAGTTTAAGCAGTTAAAACATGCAATGAGTTCCCCAGAAAATGGGTCTTGATATCACCGAAAATATATCTGTTTTGAAGTCCAATGAACAACAATATTAATAATAGTAATAATAATACTTTTTATGTGTGAATCTTTGAACGGCATAACCCAAAAACGCAATATCCGTTAAATACCAAACTTGACAATTAAATTCAGCATTTTCCATGGATACGGCACTAAGATTTTCAAGAAAATACCCCATCCAAAAGTACCCTTTATGTGAAAATTATTTCGAAGATTTTGATTTTCTCAAAATACCTGTAATGATTTTAATTAAAATACCGTATATTAAAGATTATTTTTTATTGTTTCATTTATATAGCCCCCTTTAACATCTAAAGTCATATCGGGGGCTTTGCATTAGAAACAACTGGTTTTATGTAGGTTCTTTAAGTTGGGTTTAAATCATTTTATTTGCCTTAAACACACACACACATGCACTCTCACATACATACTTCCATCCTCTGTGGAGGATAGGGAATAATGTGGTTAAAAACATTTCCAGCCTGGAATCGAATCCGAGACCTCCGGGTGAAAAGTCAGCTCGCCGTCTACTCGACCACGGAGGCACTCTTAAAGATGACTGTATGACAATTAAAATGCATATCATGAACTCACTGGGAATAGCCTCTGAAATCCTCTTCATTCTGAATGACTTTTTGCATAATTAGTAAATCGTAAGAGAGACAAAAACATAGTACCAAAATTTATGTCATATAGTTTTTTGATTCAGTTAAACGTTTTAGAGATATTCAGAGTTTTGGTTTTAATTTAATTTTTTTTTTTTTTAAAGTTTCTCATATCGGAATTTGTCTCTTCATTATTCTTTTGTTTTACTACTGAACATGCAAACAGAACGGAATTTCAGTCGCACAGCAACCAACGTTTAAAAGGCATGACAGTCATTTTAGCCTAACATATTCCCTTCTTTCCCTTCTACTTAAAGGGAAGCAAGAAGTAGGCCCATTTCTGGTAACGTATATCTTGAGTAGATTGAAATAGGTACAAGAATAACCTTTTGTAATAATAGTGTAATTGTTAATGTGTGCTTTTTCATATATTATTTTCCTTACTTAAAACAAATCCTCCAAACGTTATTGAACGTATTATAGGACCCCTTTCTCTTATTTATGACGCTGGTACACACCATAGTCACCCTCTTGTATTCCTCGTCACGCGACGTATGCTACCTCACTGTCTGTCACATTTCTAAGTTGAGCTCACCCTAGCAGCGCCATACTAGGATATTTCTGGACTTGCGGGTAAAGGAAAAACTAAAATTGTACTTTGCACCTACAGAAACTGAAAAAACTCTTCGCCTTGGCTGCAACGAATTGCCGTGGCCGAGTGGTTAGACCACTTGCCTCTCACCAGGGTTCGATCCCAAGCGACCGCATGTGAGATTTGTGGTGGACAAAGCGGCGCAGGGGCGGGTTTTCTCCGGGTACTCCGGTTTCCCCCGCCATCACATTCCACCGGTGCTCCATCAGCATTCATGTATCACCGCCTGCGGTGCCATAAATAGTTAAAGCGGGCGTTAAACACTACCAAAAACAAACAAAAACGAATTCTTGCAGTCAAAGTAGCGGGGAGAGATGGCAATTTGATACGAATATTTCACCGGAAATACACGTTGTATATACGTTGAGACCTGAATAAGTGCAAACTATATATCAGCGTTTGAGGGCGATGTAATAATAGAGCAGTTTTTGTCGTTATTTTCTAAAGTTATCTTCATGAGGAAGATTTCATGATGTGTCTAGGTTGGTTATTATTCCCTAGCTCAAACGTTCGGTTGTGTACGTAACCATTCACACGTTTGACTCTCCTCTGTCCTTTACACTGCTCGACATAGCTCAGGACTGTTCAAAACACATTAGACCCTGAAGAAAGTTGTGCTTCATTTATGAGAATGTAAAATGAGATGCACGTGTGTGTTATAAGTATTGCTCTTTAAAACCGTGGCACAGCTCACCAAGAGCCTTGGCCTACCGCCCAGAATTGGAAGGTGAGAGGTATTCAGCGATTCGAACCCCCCGGCTAGTTAATGCGGTCTTCTCGACCTGGAGCCACTAGTTCGCCATCAAGTAGCTCCTCAATTGGACCCCCAGGGACCTCACGAGGCTGAGTGCATCCCGGTCCAGGTGTCCCAGAGGAGAAAACATCCTCACGCCGGTACTGGGAATCGAACCCAGGTCTCCCGCTTCACAAGCAGCAAAGCTACCACCGCGCATTGTTCTTTACTAAATATAAAATTATTTGCACTTATTCACCCCCTACCTTATTATTTTCCCAAACTGAAATGCAATTCAATTTATATCTCAAAGTCTTCACATCTACCATAATAATTATAACCTTCCTACTTCCTTTTTTAACTATATACGAATAAAATATACAACACTTAATAATTACAACTTTAAAAAATCTGATATGTTCCATTCACATGACTTTCTTTATATCTCTGTAACACATTATTGCTAATAAGCTTATTATTTTATCTATTTCATGCTAATCGAGAAAAATTAGCAGAAATAGTCTTATTTCTTGTTTTATTGTAAGTAGAAGCGAAATAAGCGAGTACCATAGGTTAAAGTGAAAGCCAAAAGCTGGTTGCTATGTGACTGAAGTTCGTTTGTTTGTGTGGACACGAGTTGGTAAATTCCTGTATGAGAAAAGTCTTAAGTTTTTCAAAGCTGAGACCAAAAGCAAGGAATCACTCAAAAATGATCAACTCCACGAAAAAAATGTATATAGCATAAATTGTGTGTTTTAACGTGCTCTACATTTTTTGTATGTTAAGTTTTTGTCCATCTCTTACGGTTTAGTAGTTATGCAAAATTCATCCAGAATAAAGTAGTCTTCAGAGTCTATTCCCAGAAAATTCAAGATATACACGTTATTTGTCAGGTAAATATCTTTAATATACGATATTTTAATGAGATTGTTTGGGGTCATTTTCTGGAAAATAAAAATGTTCGAAAAAAGTTCCATTAAAGGGTAGTTGGGAGTGGGGGTATTTTCTTGAAAATCTTCGTGTCGCATCCGTCGAAAATATCAAACCTAAATACCAAGTTTGGTTTTTCAACGGACTTTTCGTTTTTGAGCTATGCTCCCCACAGACACACACACACACGGACATTTTTCTAAAAATGCTGTTTTTGTATTCAGGAGGTCTCAAAACATGTATTTCCGGTGCAATCTTGGTATCGAATTTTTGGGTGCATTACAGTACTTTCTCTATACACTATGTACAAAGCACGTATAGAGAAAGTCAAAATCAGTTGAACTATTTTAGTTTCTCGAAAAATAACTACCCAAAACGAATATAATTTCATTATATGTAGGTACATGTTTTATATGTGTGTATTATATGATTTGGATTTTATTACTTTAAACAGTTATTTCTCGTCAGTTTAAATCATCACATGCCGGAGATATTGTCAGATATTATATTGGACTACTAAAAAATTTTAACACCTCACATAAAAATGCTGAAAAGTCGGTACTTTATAAAAAAATATAATTTAGACATCTTTGTTCTCTACTCACCTTATCTTTCCATGTTCTATATGGTTTGCTTACATCTCTTTTACCAGAAGATCGGTAATAATTGTAGATTTGTTTTTGAAGTCTTGTATTATCCATCGGTGGCGACGTGGCTCGGATATAAATTGCTAGTTTTATGGAGATCCACATTTTTACTTTCTCTATACGCACTATCTACATAGTGTATAGAGAAGGTATTGTACTCCACACAAAAATTCGATACCGAGATTTCACCGGAAATATATGTTTTAGGGTCCCCTTTATCTAAAAAAGCATTTTCGGAAAAAGGTCCGTGTGTGTGTGTGTGTCTGTGAACACGATAACTCAAAAACGAAAAGTCGGTAAAATACCAAATTTGGTATTTAAGTTTAGTATCTTCCATGTATGCGACACGAAGATTTTGAGAAAAATCCCCCCACCCCAAACTACCCTTCTACATGGAACTTTTTTCGAAAATTTGGATTATCTCAAAAATGGCTCTAACGATTTTGATTAAAATATCACATATTAAATACATTCACCGGACAAATAAAATGTATATCTTGAATTTTCTGGGAATAGCCTCTGAAGACTACTTTATTCTGAATAAATTTTACGGACTTTTAAATAACTGCTAAACCGTAAGAGATGGACAAAAACTTACTACACAAAAAATGTAGAGCACGTTAAAACACACAATTTATGTTATATACGTTTTTTCGTGAAGTTCGTCGTTTATGTGACATTCCTTATTTTTGGTTTCCTGCTATGAAAAACTTATACTTTTCTCATACTGGAATTTGTCAACTGCTGTCCATACAAACAAAGGAACTTCGGTGACATAGCAACCAGTTTTGATTATCACTTTAACCTATGGTACTCCCTTATTTCGCTTCTACTTACAAGGAAGCAAGTAATATGGCTATTTCTGCTAATTTTTTACTGATTAGCATGAAGTAAATAGAAGTATAAGCTTTTTAAGAATAATTTGTTGCAGAGATGTAGAGAAAGTCATGTGAATGGTACACATCAGATTTTTATATAGTACCCATTTTCTCTCTCATACGGTTTACCAGTTATCCAAAAGTCGTTCAGAATGAAGGGGAACTAATAGGCAATTCTCAGAAAATGCAACATATTATTTTCATTTGTCATGATGATGTCTTAAATATACAGCATTTTAATCAAAATCATCACTCACTTTTAGAAAATCAGCATCTTCGTATAAAGGATAGTGTGAAGTGGGTATTTTCTTGAAACTCTTCGATCGCATACTTGGAAGGTGTCGGGTATTCAACGTGAAAGCCGGTCAACGGCCGGGATGGAATTGTGGGAGAGACTAAATCCGAGTTCAGGTGAGAATAATACCGTGATAGGAGCCACCTCGGTAGCGTGACAGCCTCATATTCAAGAAGTCGCCAGTTCAAATCTCGCTTAGGGTGAGTTACCCAGATAAGGTTGTTTTTTTTTTGTTGTTGTTTTTTTTTTTTATTTTGCCTTATCCTGAGAAGACAGATTTCGAGTAACTCTAAGTCCTATGGACCTCGAGGCCATTTTAGCATTCTATCACTGAGCTCATTCATCGTCTGGTGTGACCTACGAGGTTAAATGACGTTAAGCTAGTTAAAAAAAAAAACAAAAAAAAAACGCGATGTTGCAATTTACTTCTGCGGGATGGTGATGAAAGCACACACATTTAATCGTGCTGACGGGTGAGAAAATTCCCTGGAACACGGAATCGAACTCGGATCCCTTGCTCCAGAGGCACTTGTACTACCGCTGCCCTAACGGAACTGCCTTTCAAGTTGGTGAACTTTTGGTATTTAACCGACTTTGTGGTTATCGATTTTTGGGTGGAATACAAACATCCCCTACTTACTGTCCATTGCAGAGAAAGCAAACATAAATCAAAGGATAATACCATGTTTTGATACATCCAGAGGATATCAGCATCTGAGTTTCGGGTGAAATCTTCATATCAAATATTTTTGTGGAATGCAATACTTTCATCTGTTATAGGTAAGCAGTATAGAATGCCGAAAGTATGTTGCTGATGCAACAGAGACTACCATTGTAAATAAAATCAGATATGCTCCAGAGCAATTCGTTTGTTTTGTTCTTCTTTATGGGAGCAGCCTTTGTAGACAACGTTCACATACAGAAGACAAACATACAGCAAACTGAAACAATAATGAAAGTGGAGTAGTTGATAAATTGCTGAAAGATCTAGAGGGAAAACGGCGGGAAACCTCATTCAGATTATTTAGGCGTAGTATTTGAACCCGGATAAAATCTCTGTGTAGCACTGTGATCATTTTTACTATCTCTATCACGTACATAGCAGGTAGAGAATTGCACCGAAAATTCGACGCTGAGATCTCACTGAAAATACATGTATTGGAGTCCACCGAAACCAAAATAATAGTATTTTAGAAAAAAGTATCTGTGTGTGTTTCCGTCGTAAACAGCATAAATAAAAAATGAAATTTCGGTTAAATATAAAAACTGATATTTAAGTCCAGCATCTTCCAAGAATGCGACACGAAGGTCTTTCACGAAAATATCCCATCCCAAACTACCGTTACATGGACAAGTTTTTATTATTTTTTGTCCTCTCAAAAATGAAAAAACTGTCCACAACAAATACTGAACTTTAGTTGGCTTGATTCTAAGTATATAATACTGTGATAGTTCGGTCTTCTGCAGTCGTTCGCGTGTGCCGGTCATCGCAGTGGGAGATTTTGGAATGTGTGTAACACAAAAGAAAAATCTGATGTGTACCATTCACATGACTTTCTCCATATCTCTGCAACAAATAATTCTTAAAAAGCTTATACTTTTATTTACTTTATGCTAATCAGACAGAAATAGCAGAAATACTCGCTTCCTTGTAAGTAGAAGCGAAATAAGGGACAACCGTAGGTTAAAGTGATAGTCAAAAGCTGGTTGCTATGTCAATGAAGGTCCTTTGTCTATATGGATAGGAGTTGACAAGTTCCTGTATGAGAAAAGAATTCGTTTTTCATTGCAGAAACCAAAAATAAGGAATGTCACAAAAACGACGAACTCCACGAAAAAATGTATATAACATAAATTGTGTGTTTTAATGTGCTCTACATTTTTTGTGTAGTAAATTTTTGTCCATCTCTTACGGTTTAGCAGTTATTTTAAATTTAGTAAAATTCATCCAGAATAAACTACTCTTCAGAGGCTATTCCCAGAAAATTCAAGATATACATTTTATTTGTCAGGTAAATATGTTTAATATACGAAATTTTAATCAAAATCGTTAGAGCCATTTTTGAGAAAATAAAAATTTTTGAAAAAAGTTCCATGTAAAGGGTAGCATGACAAATTGTGTATTTTAATGAGGTATAACATTTTTGTGGGGTAAGTTGTTATCTATGTCTTACGATTTATCAGTTACGCAAAATTCTGCAAAAGTCATCCAGAATGAAGAGGTTTTCAGAGGCTATTCCGAGAAAAATTGAAGATATACATTATGTTTGTCAAAAAATATCTTAAACATTTTAATAAAAATCGTTAGAGACAATCAAAACTTTCCATGTAAACTGCAGTTGGAGGTGGAGGATTTTCTTGAAACTCTCCTGTCGCATCTTTGAAAGACAACTGAGCTTAAATACCAAGTTTAGTACATATTTAACCGAGTTTGCGTTTCTGAGCTATGCTGCCCACAAATACACACACGGACATGTGTCTAAATGGTTTCTATACAGGGGTCTCAGAACATGTATTTCCGGTGAAATCTTGGTATCGAATTTGTGATTGGAACTTTCTCTATCTACTACTTGCTAGAGAAAGTAAAAAGCGGAAGAGGGACGAAACAACAGTCGTAATTGATAAATAGCAGCCCTGACAGCTGCTGTCAAATCCATGGTGCATCCATTTGTAGAATAACTCACGTTCAGTCCGCTAGAGGCACTGTCACGGTAGCTCTTAGAGGTAACTCATGTCCAAAACACAAAAATCTGATGTGACCATTCACATGACTTTCTCTATATCCCTGCAACAAATTATTCTTAAAAAACTTATACTTCTATTTACTTTATGCTAATCAGTAAAACATTAGCAGAAATAGCTATATTACTTGCTTCCTTGTATGTAGAGATGAAATAAGGGAGTACCATAGGTTAAAGTGATAATCAAAAGCTGGTTGCTATGTCACTGAAGTTCCTTTGTTTAAATGGATACGAGTTGAGAAGTTCCTGTATGAGAAAAATATACGTTTTTCATAGAAACCAAAAATAAGGAATGTCACAACAACGACGAACTCCACGAAAAAAATGTATATAACATAAATTGTGCTCTACATTTTTTGTGTAGTAAGTTTTTGTCCATCTCTTACGGTTTAGCAGTTATTAAAAATTCAGTAAAATTCATCCAGAATAAACTACTCTTTAGAGGCTATTCCCAGAAAATTGAAGATATACATTTTATTTGTCAGGTAAATATCCTTAATATACGAAATTTTAATCAAAATCGTTAGAGCCATTTTTGAGAAAATCAAAATTTTCGAAAAAAGTTCCATCTAAAGGGTAGTTGGGGGTGGGGGTATTTTTCTCAAAATCTTCGTGTCACATCCCTGGAAGGTATTAAACTTAAATACCAAGTTTGGTATTTTACCGACTTTTCGTTTTTGAGTTACCGTGTTCACAGACACACACGGACCTTTTTGTGAAAATGCTTTTTTTTGGATATTGGGGACCCTAAAACATATATTTCCGGTGAAATCTCGGTATCGAATTTTTGGGTGGAGTGCAATACCTTCTCTATACACTATGTACATAGTGCGTATAGAGAAAGTAAAAATACACTGATGTATCCATAATAACGTATAGATGTTCAGACTACCAAAGACGCTGATATATCAAGGCCGGTGTCTCCTGCACTCCATTACCAAATTGCACAAATTTCAGCAGGTCCTCAGAACTATTCAGCTACGATAGAGCTACGCCCTATAACAGTGACATCAACAATTAACATTTTGTCGCGGTAAAAATCTGATCACTCGGCTTATATCTCAGTTAGCAGTTAGAACAGTTAGCATTTGTGACGTACTTTTCCCTGCGACGGCGGTTTTCGAAATATTCCATGCTGCAAGTTTTACCAAGTGTGCCTTTTAAAGGAGATGCTTGGAAGTTAACGATTCGTATTCATTTGTTTTCCTTCCCCCTACTTTCCATCGTAAGAGCTTGTTCGATTAGATTAGATAGTGCGGGGTTTTTGTTAGGAGTTTAATGACCTCCCGCACGTCAGCCTAAAAGGCCTATTGTGCAACCCCATTGGAAAGGGTGCTTTCATTGTTCCCCAAAATTTGTTCACTAATCAAATCGCAGTATCTTGGTTCCAATGTCTGCCTCCTTTCGTAGATCTTCCTTGGTCACAGAGGGAGAAGTCTCTTTCTTGCCAAGAATGGGCAGTCAAAAGAGGATATGCGAAGCAGTTTCCTCATCCTCTTTGCACATTCTACAGGTTGCTTCATCCTTATTGGGCTTTTCCTTGTTCGTTCCCAGCAAATCTGATCTAGATTTCAGGTAAGAGAGCAAAGGGCAGCTATTCAAAATACTGCTTATAAGCCACGAGTATCTTGTACGTATCCTAATCATGTTGTAATAGTAAACTCTGGACATATTAGTGTAATTAATAAGTTGCATTTAAATACACATATATTTCATTTAGTATTACGAGTTGAAAATAGTAAAATACGCATGTTGTCTCACTTTTAACTTTATCTACAATCCTTTGGTAGTATTCTGATAAGTGTTCTTGCCTGCGTTGTCTTTACGAGTTCTTTGCACCATCCTTAAGATCGCTACAGTTAAATGCCTAAAACATAGTATACGAGGCGTAAATATCCATACTGATTTTTCCAGTAATATCCGGTCATTCATTGGCTATTAAATTGAAACGGTTTGTTGGAAGAATACATAAATGGATAACTAAAGATACATGTATTTAGCGGGATTTTTAAGATTACTTGCACCAATCATAAAAATGCTGCCATTTAGTATTGTCGATTATAGAAACCATGCTGTGTAATTTCTAGAGCTTGAATTGCGTTATCCACCCTGGGAACACTTTCATTATATAGGCCTACTTCTTCACCGTCATTGTCAGCATCATAAAATGCAACCTGAAGAAGAATGACCATTCCGAACCATATTCTTTCACATGCGAATCCGTAATACGCTCCAAAATATTGATGACTCGCCCAACATGCCTTCTGCTTTTGTGCTAAGATACACAATATAGAAAGCATGCATAATACATTTAATAACTCAGCATTAACATTAACGTATACACTATTAAGTAAATTAAGATTGTATTTCATACACAGGGAAAGACAAATTTGACTATCAGTGAGAAACACATAACCGAGAAAAGATGCCTAAAAATCGTCGGTGTTGGGGAAAAGGGTATATCTAAAGCTGTACTTACTCAGTAAGGAATTTCATACAGTGCTCACAATTAGTGTTATAAATTTCAGTAAATTTATTGGGAAGTATAGGCTGTATATCAGTATGATAGTGAACCCAAAAGACATTTTATGAATAATATAGTATACATTTTTAATTTTGGGGGGAATAAACTCTGAAAACCTTTGTATGACCGGTAAACTGTAAGAGATAGATAAAAACTTACTTCGAAAAATTTAGATCTCGTTAAACTCACACAATATATGTAAAATACAAGTTTGTGGAGGTTACCCATTTCCAAGATATTCCTTTTGATTGGTCTTAATTTTAAAATAATAAAATAACAAGTTTTTGTCTTCAAATGGGATGTCGTTATTGATGTTTGTTGTTCCTGATCAAACAAAGATCCATTTTCAGCCCCATTACATAACGATCAACTCTTAAAATTCGACTATCACTTGAGGCTAATGCATTCCCTTGTTCCTTTGCATCTGCAAGGAAATATGTAATAAAAGCACGTGTGCATGTGCTTATCTGGATTAACCTGAATTAGTCAGAATACGCGTTTTAAAGAATAATTTGTTGAATGGATAGACAAAATTATGTGATGTAACAAAGATATTTGTATCAAATATTTCATTTAAATAGTTTTAGAATACGGGTTCCGGAGTATCTCAGCGGTTTCGTTAGCAGCTCTCGCAACGTGAGTACGAAATTAGATTTTAAGTATTCCCTAGGCCCACAGTGGTTCGAAATCCGCGGTAAAAGCTTTGCATTCCCTCCTCATTGTCATTCTACCATCGGAAGTAATGGACACCGCCCTTTAATAGGTGTAGTGTCACTGGGTGGAACGAGGTTCCCCGAATGTCATGGAACGTGAATGTTTAAAAACAGGTATTCGCATATGAATGTGGATATATCAAAGTTGCCCGTTTTTCAATACTGAAATTCTGCCCAAGAAGCCAAATTTCCAGTAGGATCCCATCTCTCACCAACTCAAACTGTGTACATTGAACGCGTCACCTCCTCGAACAAAGAGAACTGCATCTATTATGCTCTCCATTTCGTCCCATCTCTTAGAAAGTCTTGCTCTCGCCTTTTTGTGATTCTAAAGAAGGAGACACTTTGAATGGAACCTGACACAGCTGTTTCGTATTATTACTACCAAATAGCCCTCTGGAAGTAAGAGACTCATGAGCAAGGAAGCAGTAACAAAGAGGAATTTAAAAATCTAATGTGATACATTCACACGACTTTCTCTGACATTTTCTCACTCGCACATATTTGATGTAGTTAAGGGAGTAGCATGGGCTAAAGTATTAGTCAAAAGCTGGTTGCTATGTGACTGCAGTTCCTTTGTTTCTATGGACGGGAGTTGACAAATTCTAGTATGAGAAAAGTGTAAGTTTTTTAAAGCTGGAACCAATAACAAGGAATATCTAATATATATTAGATATATATATAAAAAACATGAATTGTGTGTTTTAACGTGCTCCGTAAAATTCATTCAGAATAAAGTAGTTTTCAGAGGCTATTCCCAGAAAATTTAAGATGTACATTTTATTTTAATATCTTTAATATACGACATTTTAATCAAAATCGTTAGCCAATTTTGATAAACTAAAAAATTTCGAAAAAAGTTCCTTGTAAACGGTAGTTTGGGGTGGGGGGATTCTTGTTTTTCTAGATATTCCGAGTTATTAGTTTCCGTATTTAGCTACTTAAATTTTTACTTTCTCTATACGTACTATGTACATAGTGTATAGAGCAAGTATTGTATTCCACCCAAAAATTCGACACCGAGATGTCACCGGAAATACATGTTTTAGGAACCCCTGAGTCCAAAAAAAAAACATTTTTACAAAAAGGTCCGTGTGTGTGTGTGTGTGTGTGTGTGTGCGTGTGTCTGTGGACATCATAGCACAAAAACGAGAAGACCGTTAAAGCCCAAACTTGGTATTTAAGTTTGGTATCTTCCAAGAATGCGACACGAAGATTTTCAAGAAAATCCCCCCACCCCAAACTACTCTTTACATGTAAAAAATTTCGAAAATTTTGATTTTCTTAAAAATGACTAACGATTTTGATTAAAATATCGTATATTAAAGATATTTACCTGACAAATAAAATGGATATCTTGAATTTTCTGGGAATAGCCTCTGAAGACTACTTTATTCTGGATGAATTTTACGGAATTTTGCATAAATGCTAAACCGTAAGAGATGGACAAAAACTTACCACACACAAAATGTGGCTTACGATAAATCACTCAATCTATGTCATATACATTTTTTTCGTGGAATTGATCATTTTTAAGATATTTATGGTTTTTCGTTTCAGCTTTGAAAAACATATTTTTTTCATACAGGAATTTGTCAACTTGTGTCCATACAAACAAAGGAACTTCAGTTATATAGCAACCAGCTTTTGACTATCGTTTTCTGGATTAGCATGAAGTAAATAGAAACATTAGCGTTTTAACTACAATTTGTTGCAGAGATGTAGAGAAAGTCATGTGAATAGAACACATAAGATTTTTCTCAATGGGAAGACATGTTTCTTTCCTTCTCTCCTCTGTTTACTCCTAGCATGCAAAGAGAAACGAATTTTAACTTTTCACTTAGCGACCGGCTTTAAGAATACTTTTTTGTAAGAAAAGTTTGTTTGTGGACAGGTAGAGAAAGCCGTGTGAATGGGACGCATAAGATTTTTTGGATGTGTCCACTAATGAGATCTTAGAAGATTACGAATGAATGAAATCTATGACATGGAAACTGTTTTCTGCCCATCCCGCTTGTATTTAAGCTTTGATTCATTTTAATATACCTATTCTGGCACCAAGATAAAAAAAAATCATCTGTCCCAAATTGTAAACATATTCAAAATACTTAGTCACCCAATGTTAACCTTCTCTGATTTGGAAAATGTTTGGATAAAAATTATCCAGGTAGCTTAATATCTTTCGGAATTCGAATACGAGGCATCACTGAGGTGAATAAAAAATCTGATGTGTTCCATTCCATGGGTTTCTCTACATCTCTGCAACAAATTATTGTTACAAAGCTTGTTGTTCTATTTACATCATTCTAAACGAGAAAAATTAATAGAAATAGTCTGATTACTTGTTTCCTTGTAAGTAGAAGGGAAATAAGGGAGGAGTACCAAGGCTAAAGCGATAGTCAAATCTTTTAAAAGCTGGTTCCTATATGATTGTAGTTCCTCTGTTTGTAGAGCCAGGAGTTGACATATTCCCGTATGAGAAAAGTATAAGTAAAACTAAAACTAATCACAAGGAATATCTCAAAAACACCAACTCCACGAAAAATGTATTAAATTGTGTATTTTAAATGATCTACATTTTGTGTGTAGTATGTTTTTGTCTATCTCTTACGGTTTACCACTTAGGCAACATTCAGAAGCACTCATCCAGTCTTCAGAGGCTATACCAGAAAATTCAAGATATACGAGGGCCCTTTTTTTTTTTTCAACCTCCGATAGGCTATAAATAAAAGACAAGTTCATAGAAAACAATTACTGAAAGTTTTGTACACTTATGGTTACTTTTCAATAGACTCACCGAAAAGATTGAGACATTTATCATACATTTGCAATACCCGCTTCAAAAAATGTTGCCGCTAATGGTTTCAAATAGGCATTGACGTTGTTTTGAAGATCTTCGTTGGTTTGAAAGTGCTGCCCTCCTAGCCACGTCTTCACTTTAGGGAAAAGGTGAAAATCAATGGGTGCTAGGTCAGGACTGTACGGCGGATGATCGAAAATGTCCCATTGAAATTGTTCAAGGAGCCGATGTGTGTGGACGAGCGTTGTCATGGATCAATACAATTCTTGAAGTCAGTATTCCTCTTCGTTTGTTTTGAATGGCTCTCCTCAAACGTCGTAAAGGGACATTTTCCTAAAAATGCTTTTTTTATTCAAGGGTTCCAAAACATGTATGTCCGGTGAAATCTCGATATCGAATTTATCTGTACACTATGTACGTAGTACGTGTAGAGAAAGTAATACTACTTATAAACAGGTAAAACGAGAAAATAAATTACAATGCAATAAACTGAAACAAAGCTGAAACAATAGAAAAATACTTCCCTTCTGTAAAAGATACCGCAATTAAAGCATACATTCGGTTAAAACCAATGCGTTGTCGCAGAAACTACTGAAATTTTGGGAAATCGCGAAGAAAAGCATAATTAGCGGGCAGCATCGTAATAAAGCGTTCCTTGAATTATTCTACCAGATCGAAAATAGCTTTCGATCATGAAAATAAGATGCTTGGTCGAGCACTGCATTCCACTCAATGAAATTGGCTTTTTGCATGCATGTGGTAACATCGTATGTCAAACCTGCCACTCGCGTATGTTCTTAAACTGCACCAGAAATGCTCCGAAGGCAAGGTAGTTTTGTCTTGGCCGATTGATCGAGTCCTGGAAGATCCGCTGAATATCCCTTACGCGCGTTAGTTCGTTAACGTCCTCATTAGCTTAATCTTGGCCGGTAGATTGAGTCCTAGAAGGTTCGCTGACTAATACTTTGTCATTATTTCAAATTCTGTTGCGGTAACAGCCGAATGAATTTGATCACTCGGTATAAAACGGTTTTATTGCAGGTATACGAAAATGGAGATGGAGTTCTATTTATGGACGCCGTTCCATTCTATAATGGGCGTGAAATACCGATTAATTCTGCTCAGAGGCCTCTTTTATCACACTTGAGGCTCTTTTACGTACCGTAAATCTACAACACGGAAACTTTGGCTTTACTTCCCTTCCGAAAGTATGAGTGTTTTGGTGAAGTCTCCGTACCGAATTTTTGGTTCCATTATAATTATTAATATCAAGCAGTAGAATAAATGCTTCTGCGGTCGAGTGGATTTTCAATCCGAGGTTCCCGGTTCAATTTCCGGCTGGGGTAGGGGAATTCTCTTTAACTTAGTAGAGAAAGGCATGTGAATGGAACACATCAGATTTTGTTCCTCACTAACTGTACGGTTTACAATCTGGTAGCTGGTAGAAATGTATTCATCCTTGAACTGTGTGCTCTTACGACACGTGTGGGGCAGTCTCTCTAGACCCCAAAGAGTTTCAAGTCTGAAAATGAACTTTTTGGAAAAGTTTCATCAAAGCCGCGGAAAATTAATAATCAAATGGGGCCAAGTTGGAAGAGTATGGCGTTTGGCATCATCTGAAAACACATCATGGTAATGTCACCATGGCTCTCCTTCGGGAATTAGTTCTCTGCTCTATTGATATGCGGCGGGTTTTCCCCCTTCCAGTCATTGTTGCATGCTTTCTTGTGATTATTATTAATGTTGCCCAGGCACTGTCTGTGTTTACCTCATTTACCAAGGAGACCCTTCCTTCAATCACCCTCCGTATTGCGTGCATGTGTACCGATTTTGTTTCCTTTACTTACGAAATACTCTTGATGAAACAACAAAGACTTGTGTGCAAGGCTTTACTCCTCTAAGCTATCTGTACGCTTGATGGAACTTGAATAGTAATTTGCAAGTTGGCTAATGTCCTGAGACTAAAAAGTACACTTTTAGATTTGTTGTAGGTATATCTGCAAATTACCATTTTTTGCTGAATGAAATTTCATACAATGTTTCCCGACTTGCCCCAACAAAACGACTGTTCCAAAATTGGATAGTATAATGAGATATTAATTAAAATTATCTGATGTGTTCCACTCACATGACTTTCTCTACATCTCTGCAACAAATTGTAGTTACAAATCTTATGCTTCTATTTACTTCATGCTAATCCAGAAAAAATCAGCAGAAATAGTCTTATTACTTGCTTCCTTATAAGTCGAAACGAAATAAGGGATTAAAGTGATGGTCAAAAGCCGGTTGCTATGTAACTGAAGTTCCTTTGTTTGTATGGACACGAGTTGACAAATTTCTGTATGAAAAAAGTATGTTTTTCAAAGCTGAAACGAAAAACCATGAATGTCTTAAAAATGATCAATTCCACGAATAAACGTATATGACATAAATTGAGTGTTTTATCGTAAGCTACGTTTTCTGTGTGGTAATTTTTTGTGCATCTCTTACGGTTTAGCAGTTATGCAAAATTCCGTAAAATTCATCCAGAATAAAGTAGTCTTGAGAGGCTATTCCCAGAAAATTCAAGATATACATTTTATTTGTCAGGTAAATATCTTTAATATACGATATTTTAATCAAAATCGTTAGAGCCATTTTTAAGAAAATCAAAATTTTTGAATTTTTTTGCATGTAAAGGGTAGTTTGGGGTGGGGGATTTTCTTGAAAATCTTCGTGCCGTATCCTTGGAAGATACCAAACTTAAATACCAAGTTGGGGCTTTAACGGTCTTCTTGTTTTTGAGCTATGCTGTACACAGACACACACACACGGACCTTTTTGTAAAAAAATTTTTTTTTTGGACTCAGGGGGTCCTAAAACATGTATTTCCGGTGATATCTCGGTGTCGAATTTTTGGGTGGAATACAATACTTCCTCTATACACTATGTACATAGTATGTATATAGAGAAAGTTAAAAAAGGTCTGGTGTGTTCCATTCACTTGACTTTCTCTATCTAGTCTGCAAATAAACTGGTCTTACAAAAGATTATTCTTTTATCTACTTTTGCTAATAAAAATAAACATTGCCAGAAATTGTCTTACTACTTAATTCCTTATAAGTAGGAAGGAACTAAGGGAATGCAGTAGACTTTAACGATAGTAAAAATGTTTTAAAAGCTACCGCTATGCGATTGTCTCGAAGTTCGGCTCTTTTATAGGCCAGGAGTAAATAAAATAAAGGGGATGTGAAACGCAAGTTGACCTCTTCATTCTGGATGAATTTTGCATAACTGGTAAACCGTAAGAGATAGACAAAAAGTTACAACACAAAAATGAAAGAGAGGAAGAGAGATATTCCTTGTTATTGGTTTCAAGTTTAAACCACGTTAATTTTTTCTCAAACAGAGAAAGTTGCTTTTATTGCTGGTCATGCAAAGCGAGCCAAATTTCAACTTCACATAGCGACCAGCTTTTAAACTATTTGACTATCGCTTTAGCCTAGTGTATTATCTCTCTTATTCCCTTCTAGTTAGAAGGAACTAATACAACCATTTCTGCTAATACTTATCTCGAATACGTACTACTTTGTAGATTAAGGAATAATCTTTTGTAACAATATTATGTAGGGTGTCATGTGAATGGAACATATCTGATTTTTCGGTTAAGCTATTGGCTAATTAGCCACTTAAGAACATTTATTACTTTCTCTATACGCATAGTACATAGTGTATAGAGAAGGTATTACACTCCACCAAAAAATTCGATACCGAGATTTCACCGAAAATATATGTTTTAGGGTCCCCTTTATCTAAAAAAAGCATTTTGGGGAAAAAGGTCCGTGTATGTGTGTGTGTGTGTGTGTGTTTGTGTGTCTGTGAACACGATAACTCAAAAACGAAAAGTAGGTAAAATACCAAACCTGGTATTTAAGTTTAGTATCTTCCAGGGATGCGACACGAAGATTTTGAGAAAAATCCCCCCACCCCAAACTACCCTTTACATGGAACTTTTTTCGAAAATTTTGATTTTCTCAAAAATGGCTCTAACGATTTTGGTTAAAATTTCATATATTAAAGATATTTACCTGACAAATAAAATGTATATCTTGAATTTTCTGGGAATAGCCTCTGAAGAGTAGTTTATTCTGGATGAATTTTACTGAATTTTGAATAACTGTTAAACCGTAAGAGATAGACAAAAACTTACTACACAAAAAATGTAGAGCACGTTAAAACACACAATTTATGTTATATACATTTTTGTCGTGGAGTTCGTCGTTTTTGTGACATTCCTTATTTTTGGTTTCTGCTATGAAAAACTTATACATTTTTCATACTGGAATTTGTCAACTGTCCATACAAACAAAGGAACTTCAGTGACATAGTAACCAGCTTTCGATTATCACTTTAACGTATGATACTCCCTTATTTCACCTCTACTTACAAGGAAGCAAGTAATATGGCTATTTCTGCTAATTTTTTACTGATTAGCATGAAGTAAATAGAAGTATATAAGCTTTTTAAGAATAATTTGTTGCTGGGATTTAGAGAAAGTCATGTGAATGGTACACATCAGATTGTTTTTCCATAATATTTGAAAACTTCTACTCTTTTCAGTTTATCATTAAACAGTGTAATTCTGAGCGGCATATGTCATGCTATTTGGCTAGTTTTGGGACCGGATTGGGTCATGTTGCCTGGCTGAGATTTTTATTCGTGTTTTCTGCGCATACTTAGAATGAATATCAGGAAGCTTTAGCGCTTTAAATCCCCAAGCTCATTTATGCTGAAATAATATATAGGGACGCTAGTCTGAGAGGGAGAGAGAGAGAGAGAGAGAGAGAGAGAGAGACAAGAAGGGGGAGGTTGTTTTTAAATTAAATAAAGGATTCTGTGAATACATTCTCTTTGCTTGCTCTACCATGTAAGGTGTACAGAGCAGGTGAAGATTAATATTGCGTTCCACGCAAAAACTCACTACCGGGATTTCACCGGAATAAAAAAAAATCTGTGTACCATTCACATGACTTTCTCTATATCCCTGCAACAAATAATTCTTAAAAAGCTTATACTTCTATTTACTTTATGCTAATCAAATAAAAACATTAGCAGAAAAAGTCTTATTTCTCGCATCCTTGTAAGTAGAAGCGAAATAAGGGACAACCGTAGGTTAAAGTGATAGTCAAAAGCTGGTTGCTATGTCAATGAAGTTCCTTTGTTTATATGGATAGGAGTTGACAAGTTCCTGTATGGGAAAAGAATACGTTTTTCATAGCAGAAACCAAAAATAAGGAATGTCACAAAAACGACGAACTCCACGAAAAAAATTTATATAACATAAATTGTGTGTTTAAATGTGCTCTACATTTTTTGTGTAGTAAGTTTTTGTCCATCTCTTACGGTTTTGCAGTTATTCAAAATTTAGTAAAATTCATCCAGAATAAACTACTCTTCAGAGGCTATTCCCAGAAAATTCAAGATATACATTTCATTTGTCAGGTAAATATGTTTAATATCCGAAATTTTAATCAAAATCGTTAGAGCCATTTTTGAGAAAATCAACATTTTCGAAAGAAGTTCCATGTAAAGGGTAGTTGGGGTTGGGAGGATTTTTCTCAAAATCTTCGTGTCGCATCCCTGGAAGATACTAAACTTAAATACCAAGTTTGGTATTTTACCGACTTTTCGTTTTTGAGTTGTCGTGTTCACAGACACACGAACACACACACACACACACACACACACACACACACACACACACGGACCTTTTTGTGAAAATGCTTTTTTTGGATATTGGGGACTCTAAAACATATATTTCCGGTGAAATCTCGGTATCGAATTTTTGGTGGAGTGCAATACATTCTCTATACACTATGTACATAGTGCGTATGGAGAAAGTAATAAATCTAATGTGTACCATTCATATGACTTTTTCTACATCTCTGTGACAAATTATTGTTAAAAATCTTATATGTTACACTCACATGACTTTCTCTAGCTGCTCTACAAAACTCCTACAAAATATTGTTCTTCTTTGTACACAATGCTAATCAAGATAAATGTTAGCAGAATGTTATTACTTCGTTCCTTATAAGTAGAAAGGAATAAGGGAATGCACTATGCTAAAGTGATTGTCAATGTTTTAAAAGCTATCGTTATGCGATTGTCATTGCAAATCACTTCTTTGCTTGGCCAGGAGTAGAACAAAAGAAACACAGATACTTCCTATGTGAGAAAAGTTTAAGTACTTCACAATTGAAACCAATAACAAGGAATATCTCGAAAACGGTTACCTCCACAACAAAAACGTGAAGGACAAAAATTGTGTGTTTTGTTATGAGGTACATTTTTTGTGTAGTACGTTTTTTTCTTTCTCTTACGGTTCAGCAGTTAAGCAAAATGCAGCAAAATTCATCCAGAATAAAGAGGTCTTCAGAGGCTATTCCCAAAAAATTCGAGATATACATTTTATTTCGGACATTAATAGCTTTAATATACGGGATTTTAATCAAAATCTTTAGAGCCATTCTTAAGAAAATCAAAATTTTCGATTTTTTTTTTCCATGTAAAGGGTAGTTTGTGGTGGAGGATTTTTTTGAAAATCTTCGTATCGCATCCTTGGTAGATACTAAACCTAAATACCAAGTTTGGTATTTAACGGTATTTTTGTTTTGGGGCTAAGCTGTCCACACACACACACAGACCTTTTTTTAAAAATGCTTTTTTCGGACTCGGGGGACCCCAAAACATGTATTTCCGATGAAATCTCGGTATCGAATTTTTGGGTGCATTGCAATACCTTCTCTATCCATATGTACATTGTACATATGGGGCTAGAGAAAGTAAAAAGTTTTCTATCTCTTTTTGCTAATCGAGATAAAAATTAGCATAAATGCTCTCATTACTTGCTTCCTTGTAAATAGAAGGTAAATAAGGGATTATTTTAAAAACTGGTTGCCATGTGATTGGATTTTTTTTTTTTTTTTTTTTTTTTTTTTTTTTTTTTTTTTTTTGCAAATTCCCACACAGAAAAGTGTAGGTATTTAAGAATTTTAACCTGTAACCAATAACAAGAAATTTATCAGAAACGATTAGTTCTAAAAAAGACAAAATGTTGTGTTTTAAGGATATCTAGATGCTATTCCAAGAAAATTTAACCTATACATTTTATTTGTCATGTAAATATCTTTCATATACGATATACTAATCAAAATCAGTAATACATATTTTTGAGGAAATCAAAATTTTGCGAAACTTTTTCCATGTAAAGGTAGTTTGGGGTTGGGGAATTTTCTTGAAAATCTTCATGTGTCATCCTTGGAAGATACTAAACTTAAATACCAAGTTTGGTATTTAACGAACTTTTCGTTTTTACTTTCTCTAGTCCCGTATGTACAATGTACATAGGGATAGAGAAGTATTGTATTCCGCCCAAAAATTCGATACCGAGATTTCACCGGAAATATATGTTTTAGGGTCCCCTGTATCAAAAAAAAAGCATTTTTACAAAAAAAGTCCGTGTGTGTGTGTGTGTGTGTGTGTGTGTGTGTGTGTGTGTGAACACGATAACCCAAAAAGGAAAAGTCGGTAAAGCACCAAACTTGGTATTTAAGTTTAGTATCTTCCAGGGATGCGATACGAAGATTTTGAGAAAAATCCCCCCACCCCAAACTACCCTTTACATGGAACTTTTTTCGAAAATTTTGGTTTTCTTAAAAATGGCTCTACCGATTTTGGTTAAAATATCGTATATTAAAGATATTTAGCTGACAAATAATTGAATTTTCTGGGAATAGCTTCTAAAGACCTATTTATTCTGGATGAATTCTGCTTAACTTTTCATAACTAGTAAACCGTAAGAGATAGACAAAAACTTACTATGCAAAAAATGTAGGTCTTGTTAAAATACACAAGTTATGTTATATACATTTTTCTTGTGGAGCTTACAGTTTTCGAGGTACTCATTGTTATTAGTTTCAGTTGTGAAGTACTTATACTTTTCTCAGACAGGAGTGCGGTTTTCATGCGTTCTACTCCTGGCCAAGAAAAGAAGGGATTTGTAATGACAATCGCATAACGACAGCTTTTAATTCATTTGGCTATAGTTTTAGCCTAGTGTATTCCCGTATTTTTTCCTACTTATAAGTAATAAGAACATTGTGCTAATGAGTACCTCGATTAGCAAGATGCAGAGAGAAGAATACTCTTATGTAAGACGTTTATAGAACAGCTAGAGAAAGTCATGTGAGTGTAACACATCAGATTTTTGAGCTATGTTGTCCACAGGCACACACATTGACCTTTATCTTTTTTTTATTGGGGGGGGGGAGTGGGTCTCAGAGTGTCTCAAAGCTTGTGTTTTCGGCGAAATCTCGATATTGAATTGGGTGGATAACAATATCTTGTCTATACGCTATGTATATAGTACGTGTAGCGAAAGTAAAAGTTATAAATAAGGTGTGTGTGTTTGTGTGTGAACAGCAACTCAAAAACCAAAAGTCCGTTAAGAGGCAAACTCGGTATTTTAGTTCAGTATCTTTCAAGGATGCGACACGAAAATTTTCAGGATACTCCCCTACTTCAAACGGCTCTAACGGTTTTGATTAAAATGCCACATTAAAGATATTTAAATAAAATAAATAAATTGTAAGAAATGGACAAACATGTATCACAATCAAAATGTAGATCTGATTAAAATACACAATACAATATGTGATACTTTTTTTTTTTTTTTTTTTAATAATTTTACAATTTCCGAGATATTCTTTGTTATTTGTTTCAATTTAATAAGAAAAAAACTAAGTGGTAATGCCTTTTCTGCTAATGCTTATCTTGATTAGCATAGGTTGTTAAGAAATAGGTGGAATAAATCATGTAAATGGAACACATCAGTTTTCTTGAAATGTAGTTTTGACAAGGGTGGGGATAATAATCATCTCAGATGGGGTTTCCAGTCACTGGGCAGAACCTTAAGCCTTTAGAGCTCTTTGAGGCGCCGATCCCTGGAAGGGAGGGATGAGTGGAGAGACTCGAAGGGCGACCAGATCCAGAAGACGACGGGCGCAAGCATGGTTGGGTACCCTTAGGTTTCCAGATCGACACCATTCAGGCCCAATCCGGAACTACAACGGTCCCTCGGAAGGAAGTTCCGAAAGTACCCAAATGCTGGTCCTGACAGAATACTCCTGCAACGACGTCAGGAAGAAGCCTTTACAGAGCGCGAGAAGCCACCGCCTATCCGCAATCAGCCAAACACTGTCCCCTAGTCCATCAACTTTGAAACATTACTAGGAAATTATATGCACTGGAAAGTCGTGGTGGATGAACCACCTCAGTATTAACCTGCGACCCGGAGATACCACGAAAAACTCATGGGTCAGAGTGAGCGTTCGCCGGAGATCAAACACCGGACCTTCCGAATGTGAGAGATTCACTATTTTTTTTCTTTTTGTTTATCTTAACGTCCTTTAACATTGTTGGTCATATCGGGCGGTGAATGTAATTGGTGAAATGATGCTCGAATGATCTCGGGGTGCGTGGAGCTGAAAGTTACTCGACGTTCGTCTTCTCAGGAGAAGGGAAAGAAACCTTATCCGAGTAACTCACTCTAAGCGAGATTCGAACTCACGACTTGTTGAATATGAGTCAGACACGACACCACACTATGTAGGCGTTCAAGATTCACTTGAAGAAGAAAAATGTAATGATATGGTTACATTACAATATTAACAAACATTTAAGACGGTGGTGAAATTTGGAAACTCCATTGAATGCAAGATATTTAGTTGAAATTCATATATACAAAAATAATGTTGTTTTTGCTATGTCTCAAAATTGTAGCTTGCATGGTTATTTAAATAATTATTTTATTATCTAAGTTCATTGTTTTAATAAAATGAACGTGAAGCATTTTTAAAACTATGCACAAACAAAATTTAAGCATCAAGTTTAAGTTTTACAGTATAAAAATTAGAAATTATTTATCATATAATATTTTTATATTATCACAAATTATTGCAGAGAAGTTTTTATTTTTCATACTTTCCAAAATTCTTGATTCTTCAAAATTTAATAATTTATTTCTCAAAACTGGAGTATTATGTCTGAAAACTGAACGACCATTTCCTTTTGATAGGCATATAAACTTTTTGAAACAATATGGTAAAATTAGTTAATTCAATTGTGTTTTCACATAGGCCATGTTAGGACAGTAGTTGGATAGGTAGAGAGTCAGACTGAAAAATTCAAAGCCATAGTCGGGATTTGAACCACGGATCTCCCTTTCGCTAGCCAGAGAGCTACCATGGCAACATGGTTGTACGGCCTAAGTTCCTCTACTGACTCGCATGTTTCCTGGTGAACCACAAGGTGATCTCAAATTATTTTGAGATGACATACCCTAATGGAGACTTACAATGTCGCAAGTATTTTAAGACCCAGCCTTCACAATATAGTCAATTAGTATTAGTTTGTTTTTTTCACACAAGCCATGTGTAGAACATGTATGTCAGTTGAAAAATTTAGTACCAGCATGCTACCATGGTGGCTCAATGGTAGAGACACCAGCTAGAGGCCGGAAGATCATTGGTTCAAATCCCGGCTAGGCATTGAATTTTTCAGTCAAACATTACATCGAGGAGCATTTAAGAGGTTGGAAAAAATTCGCCTGAAAGCAAGGTTTTAAGTTGGGGCTATTGGCTTATAAGCATGCCCATGCACGTTTAAACTTCGGTTAATTAATTCGTGGCTAAAGTGCGCCGAAGGAAAAACGATACAATGTCTTAAAGTTTAGAATTCATATTATTTTATGATAAGTAATATAACGACAGCTTCAACTTTCATCGATGCATTTATCTAGAGAAAAGTTGTAGCTCGAGTTGTATTTAATAAAACTATTTCGTGAATAAAATAACAATGATTAGCCTATATGAAAAATGTTCCTAAAATCCTATTTGTCTTGACATATAATTGCACCGAAGTCACTGCAACTTGATGTCCATATCATAAATCATGGCCTCCTTGCTTACAGAATTCGTTGAACTGGTTCCACACACTCTCTGTGTTGTTTTTAGTATTCTGCTGCTTTTAGTTTTCAATTAATATGTCTATTTCAGCGATAGACCTTTCCCCAAACGTTTTAGAACTTCCGCCATTATTTACGAGAATATCACTGCACACTGATACTACAGAGTGATTTATGTAGAACTGTAGAAATTTATTATTCCGTTGGAAATTTATTAAATGACCCAATTTTAGCACCAAATGAAGCAGAATGTTCTGGAGTTTCGATTCCTTGTCACTAGATGAGTAGATGTTTATGTTTTATTCCTGGAGTTTTGATTCCTTGTCACTAGATGCGCAGATGTTGAACTTATATTAAATCATTTTTACGATAACTGGACGATGTAGAGCTGAGTCAAGGATATTTTCAGCAAGATGGCGCTACATGCCATGCATAAAATGAATCCATGAACCTAATTGCAAGTTTCTTTGGTGACCGGATAGTTTCCAGGAACCTGTGGCCACCGAGATCTCCGGATTTGACATCGCCGGACTTCTTTCTATGAGGTCCCAGACATTGGACGATCTGAAGCATAACATCACAAAGGAGATTCAAGCTATTGACAACAGAGTCCTCCAACGAGTGGCGAGTAACATGGAACGACGTGTTGCGTTGTGTCTTATGCAGGATAGAGGACTTTTCAACATTTGCTATAGAGGTAAATAATCTCCCAAAATGCCTCTATAATTTAGGTATAATAAGCTGTCGCTAGCATAACACGTTTTGAAACAATTAATGAAAGAAATGTGTCAGGTCTATAAATCACCCAGTATTATTATGAGACAAAAATGCACGTGGGTGCGATAAATTTAGAAAAACAATTATACGTGGGTGTGATAAAAACGATTAAAATCAGAGATAATGAGTTCCGATTGGTTGGAATTTTATGCGCAAATGTACTGGATTGGCCACTTCCTACGATCACGTGTCATGAACGAAATAGTCGAAATTAATCACAATTTTGGTCAAATTTCGCATATGCATCACCTTAAACGACGGAAAGGACAGACACAAATAGATAGGAAAGAAATACAAAAGAAAGATCTCAGCAGATAATGGGATAACCCTTCGGATTCTTTAGTATCACATAAAATGGAAGACCATTGATGGAACTTAACTTTATGCTTCACTGACCGCCTTCAAATGCCAGACCGCTATTAAAACAGCCTCAAAGATCTGAAAAGAGCTGCCGTATTCGGCAAAGCTTTCAGGACGAGTTGCTGCCTAACAGTCGTGAAAGAAGGAAGGAAATAGCAACCCCCTTGGTCGAAAAGACTATTTACTTCCGTGCCAGCCAATCGATCGTTCTCGCCCCCAACCCACGATGCGTGCACGCGTGACGTCACTACCGGATCGTTACCGTCTACAGGAGCGGAGTTCATTACATGCACTTGTTCTTTCATCCACTACAACCGTGACGTAACGGCTCTATGTAGTATATGGCATACAAACATAAACAAGAATCCCATCTTCCTCGCCGTTGCATTAGCGTTCTATTTGTGGTCGTTAACACGTGGAGAAATTTCCTCAGGCAAGAGAACCACTGATTCCTTTGATAATATACTGTCTAACTTGCCACAAAGTTACCTGCTATGGGTAAATGGAGATCAAAGTAAACAATCGCAAATGCAATGTTGTTACTCCAGCTTCTCGATTAGCGTAACGCTTCTGGCGCTCGGGTGTGAACTAGGCTTTTAACTAAATTGCGTTATAAAGCAAAGCAGTGTTGCACAACGTAATTTCGAGTAATAAGAAACAAAACTAATAACTTTCCACGGAGACACAACATAAAAATATCACTGCAGCACCCAAATTTTCTGTTTCATACTGTATATAACGTATTCGTATTTAATTAAATGTAACCACTACTGAAATGCGAGAGAAAAATAACTTACACTCACATTGTTTTTCCTTGTTACTCTCGTTTGCTACTTTCTCTACCACGTCCAAGCAGCATACGAAACTGATAAGAAAGGGTATTGCATTCCATCAAAATATTTGATACCGAGATATCACCGAAAATACTTGCTTTGAGCACTCCTGAATAAACACATTTTAGAAAAATCACATGACTTTCTCTTAACTCTTCTACAAACAAACTTTTTACAAAGAATTCTTCTTTCTACACCATGCTATTCGAGATAGCATTAGCAGAATGTATTTATTACTTAAGTTATGCGCTATGCTAAAGCGATAGTCAAATGTTTTAAAAGCTATCGTTATGCGATTGTCATAGAAATTTGCTTCTTTGCTTGGCCAGAAGTAGAACAAAAGGAAAACGGACACCTCCTGTATGAGAAAAGTATATATATTTTAAAATTGAGATCAAAGCAAGGAATATCTTGGAAGTGGACAATCTACAACAAAAATGCATATGACATAAATTGTTTTAACGAGATTTACATTTTTTTTGTTTTAAGTTTTTATTTATCTCTTACGGTTTAACAATAATGGAAAATTCTGCAAAAATCAACCAGAAAAAAGTGCTCTTTAGAGACTATTCCCAAAAAATTCAAAATATACATTTTATTTGTGCTGTGAATAACGTTAATATACGGTATTAATCAAAATTACTTGAGTGGTTTTTGAGAAAAAAATTAAAAAAAAAATCCAAGTAAAGGGTAGTTTGGGTGGGGGGTAGATTTTCCTCAAAATCTTCGTGTTGCATCCTTGGAAGATAATAGACTTAAAAGCCTAGTTTGGTACTGAACGGTCTTTTAGTTTGTGAACTCTACTTAGACTATTTTCTAAAAATGCTATTTTAGATTCTGGGGGTCTCAAAACATATATTTCCGGTGAAATCTGGGTATCGAATTTTTGGGTGCAATACAATACCTTCTCTATACACACTGTACATAGTTCGTGTAGAAAAAGTAAAAAGGTCTTATGTTTGTCTCTCTTGAGTGTGCGTGTGTATATGTGAGTCGTGTCTGTGAACTCAAAAACAAAACGTCGGTTAAGCAGCAAGTTATATTTGTCGTTATGTTTTATTAGTTTTTTTATTAATATTTATATCTTTATTAGGATTTATTTTTGTATCTTTCAAGGTTGAGGCACCGAGATTTTCAGGAGAATCTATCCATCTTTAAATACCTTTTACATGGAAGTGTTTTCGAAATTTTCGATTTTCTCAAAAATGGCTCCAACGATTTTGATTAAAATACCATTAATAAAGATATTTAATTCGCCAATTAAATGCATATCTTGAATTTTCTAGCAATAGATTGTGAACCCCTCTTCATTCTGAGTGATATTTGCATAAATTGTAAATCGTAAGAGATAAACAAAATCTTACTACACAAAAATATAATTTCATTAAAACATACAATGCATGTAAGTTTTTTTTTTTTTTTTTAATACAACTTCCAACATATTCCTTCTCATTGATTCACACTTTCCAATACTTTTCTCAAATGAGAAGTCATTCCTTTTTTTTTTTTTTTTACCCAAGTCACCAAAAAGAACGGAATTTCAAGGCCATCACATACCGGCCAGCTCTTAAAAGATTTGCGTGTCACTTAAACCAAGTGTATCCCTTTATTCCCTTTAAACCTATAAACATATGTAATGTTTATTTTGATTTGTATGTAGTAGATCGAATTTTAAGCTGTTGCAACATAGAGAATGTCATCCATATTTATCTTCCTTCTACAAACTGTTGATACAGAAGCTTGTTTTTCTGCTAACATCATATTAGTGAGATAAATTATAGTTTCACATTTACATTTCTTTGCAACTACAAAGCGAATACAAAAGACTAAAATTATGTAATCAGATCTGTATGTGGTACTGTTGAAATTCCACTTTTTTCCATAACATGCCAGTAAACCACTTCAAAAAATGTTAAGCTTGAAAAATGCAAACCAGTAATAACGAATATCTCGAAAATGAACTGATGTTAATATATATATATATTCACTTGTATTTTAAAGACACTTGCATTTATTTGTGGTGAATTACTATGTTTCATTGTTTACGAGCTACACAAAATTATACGACTATCCTTTAGTATGGACTTGAGGATGTTGCCAGAAAACTAAAAAAATACTTTTTGTTAATCAAGTTATATTTTGTTAATCATGTAAATGACTTTTAAACCGTATTTTGATCACAATAGTTACAGCCACTTTTGGGAATATTTAAACTCAGGAAAATGTGTCCATATAAGGATAGTTTGGATGAGGAATTTTATTGGAATCTTCATGTCGCATCCTTAGAAGAACCAAGTTGACCTTTAGCTAGGTAGCTGGAACAACCGTCATGGTTGCCGCTTGCAGCTGTCTGCATGTAACTTGCTAATAATTACACTTAGAAATAGGTACCATAAGGCGGGTGATGCCGTCAATTATTTCATTTCTCCAGGTGTCGTGGAAAAAATGTGGAATTTCAAAACCAGCCTTTCAGCGATATGAATAAGTGTATTATTTACATAACAATATCATACTTAGAATTTCAACAATCGCACGCGTCCACAGACCATACGTGCTTTTGTAATACACACTAAAAGCAATATTAAAACAACAAAACATAATTAAAAGAGTAAACACGAAAATAAAAAGACAAAGGTAATACACGATTAAAAGCAATCTTAAACAACAATAAAGATTTAAGAGTAAATCCGAAAATAAAAATACAAAGATATTCAAATATAGCAATTTAAATTTATAGCACAGAGTACACCTTCATAAATGTACACTCTTATAATAGAGTGTAAGATAATTATACTTAAAAGGAATATATACACATAATATATACACAATATATAAAACCATAACACAACAGTGACCTAAGTATGATAATATATATATATATGTAAAATATTGTAATCACTTTTGTTTAGTTCTTATTCCTCCCCCCCCCCTCCCCCTTCTCTATTGGCAGCCTCCTCAGATCTCAGCTGTCTAGCCTTAAGTATAAATTTACCTAACCCGTCCACGTCTTCCGTGCCTGCCAGCAGCGTCCAACATGCTTCTAGCTTTACTTTCGCGGAGGAAAAGAATCGCGGTAAATATTTTCCCGCCATTCCTGCGTACCGCTACATCTTGCCAAGATGTGGGTCCACGACTCTTCCTCCTCGCAAATGGGACAGATTCTCGTACCATTCTCGTCAGAAATTTTCGTGCTCCTCCATGCTCCTAGTCTAATCCACG
This sequence comes from Hymenopus coronatus, assembly GCA_030762935.1. Classification (NCBI taxonomy): domain Eukaryota; kingdom Metazoa; phylum Arthropoda; class Insecta; order Mantodea; family Hymenopodidae; genus Hymenopus; species Hymenopus coronatus. Next base: position 24,268,709 of record CM060891.1, read on the forward strand.
CGAGCCCCTCTTTAATGAGTTTGGTACCTGTTTTGATGTATTGCTCCATATCCCACTCCGTTTTTAGCCCAGACTGTACTTCTAATGAAACCTTCTCTGTGCATTGCGCAACTATTTGCTGTCTGTCAATATCACAGAGGCGGTTCTTAAGTTTCCTCCAAATACTCCACCTGTTTGCCTGCCCCCCCCCATCCAAATGTATCCCATCCCAATGGTTTCCAACCCTTTCTTTAATTTTGATGCCCACATCGAATTACCTTCCATTCGCAACTGTTCACGGTAGCAGACTGCCCTAATTAGAGCTTAGTTTCCATGAACGATTCTCATCCAATATTTAACTGCTTGATTTTGCACTCTATCGTTTCACTGTGTGCCCCGAATTCCCTCATTATTCTGCAGTTTATCGTACCCCTCCCTACACCCAGAATTCCTTTCAAAAATTGGGTCCTCACTTGGTCCAGATTCCCTGTTTGTTCCCACCCCGATATTTCTCCTCCGTATGTCATCGTGGATCTAACTGTCGCTCCTTATACAGTTTCCATTAAGGTTATGGATATATTCGGAATTCTGCAGCGTATCCGGAGAGCTTCCGCCGCCGCTTTCACCCTTGCCTTGTGTTTCGAGATGTCAATGTGTTTTGTCCATTTTCCGTTCATTGTAAATGTGAGTCCTAAGTACTTTATAAAGATGTGAGCCTACAACAGAGCGTTGAGTAAAATAATTTCTGCAAATATTTGTATTTGGTTAGCATTACATAGAGTAAAAACTAATATTGTATGTATGAATGATTCATAGAAGAAATATGTAAATACATTATTGTAGAAAAAGTCCTGTGATTTTGGTACAAGAGATCTTTTTGTACTATCGCCTTATTTTAAACTGCGTAGATTAGTTTATTTCCTTGTCAGTTTCATTGGCCTAAAAGTCGGTCTCTGGTGTTTCAAAAGAACAGTGCTATAAACTTTCGTAGAAATGGAACGCAATTTTCTTCCATTCACAGTCTTGAAATATTACTGCACATATTGCGTTTATCAAAACAAACTAACAGGAAATGGAAACAACGTAGTTACCATAAAGTGTGTCAAGAATGTAGTATATTCGCTTTTGCCAATAAACTAAGCGTTCCGGCGTACTTTACTTGGTAAATTAATTAGTGTGGAATTTCATTCATTATCGTGGAAGATTGCGTTCGGAAATCATCGCACGCGCTAATGTGAACCTTAAATATGATATAGTCGAGCTGCTTCAAGAGCTCCACACTGATTAACCGTTCTAAACATGGTGTGATCTACGAGGCCTTTTTTTTTTTTTTTTTTTCTTTTTTTTTTTTTTTCTTTTTCTTCTTCTTCTTCTTCCAACCTCCAATAGGCTGTAAATAAAAGACAAGTTCATAGAAAACAATTATTTGATTACTAAAAATGTTGTACACTTATGGTTACTTTTCAACATAATCACCGAAAAGATTGAGACATTTATCGTACCTGTGCACAAGCTTTGCAATACCCGCTTCAAAAAATGTTGCCGCCCAATGATTTCAAATGAGCATTGACGTTGTTTTGAAAATCTTCGTTGGTTTGAAAGTGCTGCCCTGCTAGTCACATCTTCAGTTCAGGGAAAAGGTGAAAGTCGCTGCGTGCCAGATCAGGACTGTACGGCGGATGATCGAAAATGTCTCATTGAAATTGTTCAAGGAGCTGATGGGTTGTGCCAGCAGTGTGTGGACGGGCGTTGTCGTGGATCAGTACAATTCCTGAAGTCAGCATTACTCTTCGTTTGTTTTGAATGGCTCTCCCCAAACGTCGTAAAGTGCGAAGATCTTCAAAACAACGTCAATGCTCATTTGGAATCATTGGTGGCAACATTTTTTTATGCGGGTATTGCAAAGCATGTGCACAGGTACGATAAATGTCTCAATCTTTTCGGTGATCATGTTGAAAAGTAACCATAAGTATACAGATCTTTTAGTAATAAAATAATTGTTTTCTATGAACTTGTCTTTTATTTATTGCCTGTCGGAGGTTGAAAAAAAAACGGCCCTCGTACAACAAAGCAATGAGCAATATGTCAGCCGAATATGTGGTAAAAGTTGCTAAGTAGACTTATATTATATTAATTCTACAAACTGGCATTAATTCTTTTTACTTTCCCTAACATAGTACATAGAGAAGATATTGTATTACACCCAAAATTTGGTGTCGAAGTTTCACCGGAAATATATGTTTTAAGTTCCCGGAGTCCAAGAAAGGCATTTTTAGAAAAAGGTCCGTGTGTGCTTGTCTGTGGGCAACTTAGTTCAAAAACTTGGTATTTATATTTAATATCTTCCAAGAATGCGACACGAAGATTTTCAAGAAAATCCTCCCACCCCTACTACCCTTTACATGGAACAAAAATTAAATTTTGTTTTTCTCAAAAATGACTATAACGTTTTTGATTAAAATACTATATGTTATAGATATTTACATGTAAAATAAAATGTATATCTTGAATTTTGTTGGAATAACCTCTGAAGACATCTTCATTATGGATGACTTCTATAGGTAACTAGGAAACCGTAAGAAATAGAAAAAATCTGATGTGTTCCATTCACATGACTTTCCCCACATCTCTGCTACAAATTGTAGTTAAAAAGCTTATGCTTCTATTTACTTCATGCTAATTGAGAAAGATTAGCAGAAATAGTCTTGTTTGCTTCCTTGTAAGTAGAAGCGAAATGAGAGAATACCATAGGTTAAAATGATAGCTAAAGGCTGGTTGCTATGTGACTGAAGTTCCTTTGTTTGTATGGGCAGGAGTTAACAAATTCCTGAGAAAAGTATGTTTTTCAAAGCAGAAACGAAAAACTAAGAATATCTTAAAAATGGTCAACTCCACGAAAAAAAAAAAAAGCGTATATGACATAAATTGTGTGTTTTAACGTGCTCTACATTTTCCATGCAGTAAGGTTTTGTCCATCTCTTACGGTTTAGCAGTTATGCACAATTCCGTAAAATTCATCCAGAATAGAGTAGTCTTCAGAGGCCATTCCCAGAAAATTCAAGATTTTATTTGTCAGGAAAGTATCTTTAATATACGATATTTTAATCAAAATCGTTAGAGCCATTTTTAAGAAAATCAAAATTTTCGAAATTTTTTCCATGTAAAAGATAGTTTGGGGTGGGGGAATTTTCTTAAAATCTTCGTGTCGCATCCCTGGAAGATACTAAACTTAAATACCAAGTTCGGTATTTTACCGACTTTTCGTTTTTGAGCTATCGTGTTCACAGACACGGACACACACACGGACCTTTTTCTGAAAATGCTTTTTTGGATTCAGGGGCCCTAAACATATATTTCCGGTGAAATCTCGGTGTCAAATTTTTGGGTGGAGTGCAATACCTTCTCTATCCCTATGTACATGCACATACGGGGCTAGAGAAAGTAAAAAACTTAGTACATCTACAAAACATGTAGATTTCATTAAAACACACCATTTAAGCTATATACTGTTTTGTTCTGCAGAGTTCATTCCTAGTAGCCTAGTGTATTCCTTTATTTCTCTGGTACTTACAAAGACTTAAATTGTAAGTTAATTCTGCCAATGTTTGTAATGATTTAGATACAAGAATACTCGTTTGTAAGAAAAGTTTGTTTGCGGAATAGTTGGAGAATGTCAAGCATTTTTACTTTCTCTATACACACTATGTACATAGTGTATAGAAAAGGTATTGCACTCCACTAAAAAAATTCGATAAAAAAGGTATTTTCAGAAAAAGGTCCGTGTGTGTGTGTGTGTCCGTGTGTCTGTGAACACGATAACTCAAAAACGAAAAGTCGGTAAAATACCAAACTTGGTATTTAGGCTTAGTATCTGCCAGGGATGCGACACGGCGATTTTGAGAAAAATCCCCCCACCCCCAACTACCCTTTACATGGAACTTTTTTTGAAAATTTCGATTTTCTCAAAAATGGCTCTTACGATTTTGATTAAAATTTCGTATATTAAAGATATTTACCTGACAAATAAAATATATATCTTGAATTTTCTGGGAATAGCCTCTGAAGAGTAGTTTATTCTGGATGAATTTTACTGAATTTTGAATAACTGCTAAACCGTAAGAGATGGACAAAAACTTACTATACAAAAAATGTAGAGCACATTAAATCACACCATTTATGTCATATACATTTTTTTCTTGGAGTTCGTCGTTTTTGAGATATTCCTTATTTTTGGTTTCTGCTATGAAAAACGTATACTTTTCTCATACAAGAACTTATCAACTCCTATCCATATAAACAAAGGAACTTCATTGACATAGCAACCAGCTTTTGACTATCACTTTAACCTATGGTACTCCCTTATTTCGCTTCTACTTACAAGGAAGCAAGTAATATGGCTATTTCTGCTAATGTTTTAGTATAAAGTAAATAGAAGTATACTCTTTTTAAGAATAATTTGTTGCAGGGATATAGAGGAAGTCATGTGAATGGTACACTTTCAAATTTGAATATTGCACCAAAGTAACTCATGAAGGGCCAAATTAGCTACAGTTTAATTTTAAAAGGTACAATGCTGTATTATGGTAACACTTCTTGGCTATCATTTATCAAATAAGAACCATTCTGGAGAATTGTGTGAAATATTTAAATTTGAAACTTAATTTAACAAACAAAAAAAGTTGCAGAATTAATGCCACCACTACACTTACAACTAAGGAGAATGTTCTCATTGTTACAAATAACAACAAAAAGAGTAATGATAAATAAAGCTCTAACCTAAAATCTTTGATATTCTTGGTTTTATATAGTAGCATTAACTGAAGCATTAACAATATCTCGGAAATGGATAATTCTACAACAAGAATGCATTTGACATAAATGGAGCTTTTAACGACATTACATTTTTGTGTAATAAGTTTTTGTCTAAGGGCGTGGTCAAGTGGTTCGAAAGCTCACCTCTCTCTTAGGCTGTCGGGTTCGATCCAGGGGACCGTATGTGGGACTTGTGGACGAGGCGGCGTCCGGGCACGTTTTCTCTTGACTCTGAGGTTTCCCAGCCATTCATTCCACTAATTTCTCCACAGTCATCTTTCTTTTCATCAGTATTACCCGCATTGCATATCATTCACTTTCTCGCCTTATGGCAGGCATTGGAAAAATACCCATCCTGGCTTCTGACTGATTCCTCTGGCCTCTTCTCCTCAACTGGCCTGCTTGTAGGTCCTACATACGAGGAGGGAGGATAATCAAAACAATAAAGGAAGAAAGAAAGATAGATCCCCTACCGTTTTGCAAAAATCATTCAGAATGAAGGCTCTTCGCAGAAAATTCAAGGTATAACTTCATTTATCATTAAAATCTCTTAAATATGAGGTGTTATAACTAAAACCGTAAGAGGCATTTTGAGAAAATCAACACTTTCAAAAAATGTCCTGTGTAAATAGTTTTGAGTGGGGTATTTTCTTGAAAACCTTCGTATCGCATCTTTGGAAATTGGTGAACTTAAATATCAAGCTTGGCACATAACACAATTTTCGTTTACATTGTAAGTTAGAGGCAATGGTGAGGGAATAAGCAGACTGGTAGAAGGAAAGACAAGAGGAGGAGGAAGAGGCACCAGTGAAATTAGTGAGGGAGTGAGAGATGGAGGAAAAAAAGAACACAACACAATAATGTGAAAATAGAGCAGCTGGTTCTACTAGTAAATAAGTTTGAGGGGCATAACACAGTAATATCTCGAAGTAGGATATGTTTTAGAATGTATCACAATGCAGTGGTTCAGAGATTGACCTGGTCAACTTGTAGCAGTCCGACCTATCATATTAGTGTTGAAATTACCATCGTTCAACATGAAAGTGACGTCAGAAAAGAAACTTTGCTCGAGAACTATATTTATCCAGCTGTTTCAAAATCGAGTTTGTGTCGCTTCCTGAAATGTATAATTTCAATTTACTATTTTTAATTTACTTTGGTAGTTTGTAGGAACACTTTCTCATGTATATTTATTTCTTTATTTCCAATAGCGTTTTAATTTTACTACCAACGTTATGCCACATAGATTTATTTTTACATACCCTGCATTGCTTTGATTTAAATTTGCTGATCCACAAGTTTAAATGGTTAATGCTAGTAGGTTGTGACAAAATCTCTCAAATACATGTTTACTTTCTTTAGCACGTATGTGCAATATTCATAGTATGTAGAGAAGGTATTGCATTACGTCCAAAACTTTGATACCCACATTTCACCCGAAATACTGTTTGATACTCCCTGAATCAAAAAAAAAAAAAAAAGTCGGCGCGCGTATACGTGTGTGCAGCAGAGCTCAAAACTGAAAGCACGTTAAATACCACATTTGGGATTTAAGTTGAGTAGGTATCTACAAAGATTTTTAAGAAAATCGCCTCTCTAACTATGGGACATTTTTAAAAAAATTTGATTTTTCTCAAACATGTCTAACGATTTTGACTAAAATACCAACGAAATACATATCTTAAATGTTCTTGGAATATCCTGTGAAGACCTCTTCATTCTGGATGAATTTTTCGTAACTGGTAACTGTAAGAGATGGACAAAAAGTTACTACACAAAAAATATTGATCTCGACAAAACACAATTTGTTATATACATTTTTATAAAGTTAACCGTGTACAATATATTCCTTGTTATTGCTTTCAATTTTAAATGTGAAGTCATCCTTCGTTGCATACCTCTTTTGCTCTACCTCCTAACCACGCAAAGGGAACTGAACTTCAATTGTTTCACACAGCGAATGCTTTAAAAGATTGGTTATCGCGTTAGCCTACTGTAGTATCTTATTTATCTTTTGCCTGTAAGGAAGTAAGTAATAAGACAAGTTTTACTAACGTTTATCTCGATTAGCATCATGTAGATAAATGAATAATCTACTGTACAGGTCGCGCGCCAGTTCTTGACGAATGACATTTTTAAATGAGAGGTTAGCTGGGAGTCACTTGCCTCACCTTTACTAGAGCATTGCAAGGAACGGCAGTCAGATGAGCACGCTATTCTCATGTTTTTTCGCTGCAGCTGTTCAGCCAATATCACACTTCCAGTGATGCCAGTCATATGCATTCACCTCGGTTACTGCTTACACTACACTTTACACCTAATTTTCTTGTCTTTCTTCTATTCCCGACATTTCTCCTTCATCATCTTCTTTTGTCATTAATAACTAAGCATCTTTCGTTAAAACGCATAAACTCGTAAACCATTACACTTTATAGTAGCTTACGCTATGTGTTCTCGAAACGTAACCATAAGGAGACAGCGCTGATTGTTATTGTTAGATAAACTATTTGCTGGCCTGTTTATTACTGCACCTTCGCTAAACGTCATTCACCTAGAAGTAACGAGCAGCCTTTAAGAATTATTTGTTAGCAGAACAGGTAGAGACAGTCTATCTGAATGGAACACGTCATATATTTTTACTTTCTCTACACGTATCTACTGTGTACATAGTGTATAGAGAAGGTATTGCACTCCAACCAAAAATTCGATACCGATATTTCGCCGGAAATATATGTTTTAGGGTCCCCTTGTTTAAAAAAAAAGAGCATTTTCAGAAAAAGGGCCGTGTGTCTGTGAACACGATAGCTCAAAAACGAAAAGCCGGTAAAATATCAAACTTGGTATTTAAGTTCAGTGTCCTCCAGGGATGCGACAAGAAGATTTTGAGAAAAATCCCCCAACCCCAAACTACCCTACATGGAACTTTTTTCGAAACTTTCTATTTTCTCAAAAACGGCTTTAACGATTTTGATTAAAATATGTATACCTACTAAAGACAAGAGATGGACAAAAATTTACCCCACAAAAAATGTAGAGCACATTAAAACACACAATTTATGTTATATACATTTTCTTTGTGGAGCTGATCGTTTTTGGGACATTCCTTGTTGTTGGTTTCAGCTTTGAAAACATACTTTTCTCATACAGGAATTTGCCAACTTCTGTCCATACAAACAAGGAACTTCAGTCACTAGCTTTTGACTATCACTTTAACCTAAGGTACTCCCTTATTTCGCTTCTACTTACAAGGAAGCAACTAATAAAACTATTTCTGCTAAGTTTTTCTCGATTAGCATGAAGCAAATAGAAGTATAAGCTTTTTAACAATTTGTTGCAGAGATGTAGAGAAAATCATGTGAATGGAACACATCAGATTTTTATTCAGGAATCCTCTAAACATGTATTTCCAATGAAATTTGAAGTTGGTGGTTGAAATGCAATACCTTCTCTATCTACTAAATACACTTACGTGGTAGAGAACATAAATTCGCCATTATTAAAGTCCATTTTTGTTATTTTGTCTTAATTGCTGTGTCTTGATGGACTTAACTGTATTAGGAGATAAGGATTTACACGAAGTTTCAGTGTCTTTGAAGAACCGTGCAATGGGGCGATAACCCAAGACCGTTTACATCGCCTTCATCCACGCTAGAGTACGTGTGCAAAGGGCATATGGTTAGCATCTCAAAGCTTCTCTGACCGATTTGCGAGAACCACTGGTCTGTGTTTCTCAATCAAGTAGGTATCCATCTGCTCCTTTAGTCCCCAAATATGTTTCAGACTCAGAGCAACTTCTTTCATAACTATTGCATGTCAGTATTGGGGATTAAATTTACTTTTATGATCCTGGTCAACACAGTTGGTCTAGTACTGGCTTTCTGTGCTCAAAGATAGGAGAATGTATAGGGTCCCCTGTATCCAAAAAAAGTATTTTCAGAAAAAGGTTCGTGTGTGTCCGTGTCTGTTAACACGATAACTCAAAAACAAAAAATCGGTAAAATACCAAACTTGGTATTTAAGTTTAGTATCTTCCAGGGATGCCACACGAAGATTTGGAGAAAAATCCCCCCACCCCTAACTACCCTTTACATGGAACTTTTTTCGAAAATTTTGATTTTCTCAAAAATGACTCTAACGATTTTGATTAAAATGTCGTATATTAAACATATTTACGTGACAAATAAAATGTATATCTTGAATTTTCTGGGAATAGCCTCTGAAGAGTAGTTTATTGTGAATGCATTTTACTGAATTTTGAATAACTGCTAAACCGTAAGAGATGGACAAAAACTTACTACACAAAAAATGTAGAGCACGTAAAAACACACAATTTATGTTATATACATTTTTTCGTAGAGTTCGTCATTTTTGTGACATTCCTTATTTTTGGTTTCTGCTATGAAAAACTTATACATTTTTCATACAGGAATTTGTCAACTGCTGTCCATACAAACAAAGGAACTTCAGTGACATAGCAACCAGCTTTTGATTATCACTTTAACCTATGGCGCTCCCTTATTTCACCTCTACTTACAAGGAAGCAAGTAATATGGCTATGTCGCTATGTTTTACTGATTAGCCTGAAGTAAATAGAAGTATAAGCTTTTTTAAGAATAATTTGTTGCAGGGATATAGAGAAAGTCATGTGAATGGTATACATCAGATTTTTACTTTCTCTACACGTACTATGTATATAGTGTATAGAGAAGGTATTGTATTGCACCCAAAAATTCGATACCGAGATTTCACCGGAAATACATATTTTGGGTCCCTCTGAATCCAAAAAAAGAATTTTTGGAAAAAGGTTCGTGTGTGTGTGTCTGTGGACAGCATAGCTCAAAAACGAGAAGACCGTTAAATACCAAAATGACTAACGATTTTGATTAAAATATCGTATATTAAAGATATTTACCTGACAAATAAAATGTATATTTTGAATTTTCTGGGAATAGCCTCTGAGGACTACTTTATTCTGGGTCAATTTTGGGGAATTTTGCATAACTGCTAAACCGTAAGAGATGGACAAAAACTTACCACACAAATGTAGAGCACCTTAAAACACACAATATATGTTATATACATTTTTTTCGTGGAGTTGATTGTTTTTGGTTTCAGCTATAAAATACTTATACTTTTTCTCATACAGGACTTTGTTAACTGTGTGCATTCAAACAAAGGAATTTCAGTTACCTATGGTACCCTCTTATTTAGCTTCTACTAACAAGGAAGCAAGTAATAAGCCTATTTCTGCTAAGTCTTTCTCGATTAGCTGAAGTAAATAGAATAATTTGTTGCAGAAATGTAGAGAAAGTCATGTGAATGGAACACATCAGATTTTTGTGATTTGCACACGTCGACAAGGTTGCGGAGCCAGCTGGTACTGGCAGCTGGAGTGGCACTCTGCCCTTTAAAACCAGAAGCAGGTTAGCGCGTAAACCTATTTCACTTTTCGTTCTAGTACTCATTCTTAGTTCTCTTATTTCTTCACTCTAAATGTTCAATTAGTCACACACGCCAGCCACTGATATTAGACATCTCATTTCTGAAGCTTCTACTCTTTTTGCTCGTTCTGTAGCTACCAAAGTCTCAAGTAATATTTGCAATGCCACTGTTTTAAAACACTCTTATTGTGTTTACTTTGCTATTTTATTTCCTAAGTTTCTTCTTATGCATCCACAAACATATTTAGATGTATTGAGTCTCTCTTGCATATTCAAGCTCTTCTGCTATAATATTTTCTATCCTAGTTATTTATAGTTTGCTATTTGTTCAATTATTTGAGTGTCAGTTAAATTTTTTAGTCTTTTAAGTTGGGATCCCATAAATGGATTTAGTTTTACTTTGCGAAATTTTAAGGTTATATTTGTAATTTTACATAACTTGTATGCAGCCATCTGTAGATAGTTTTTTACTTTCTCCATACGCACTATGGACATAGTGTATAGAGAAAGTATTGCACTCCATCCAAAAATTCAATACCGAGATTTCACCGGAAATATGTGTTTTAGGGTCCCCAATATCCAAAAAAAAGCATTTTCACAAAAAGGTCTGTGTGTGTGTGTGTGTGTGTGTGTGTGTGTGTGTGTCCGTGTGTCCGTGTGTCTGTGAACACGATAACTCAAAAACGAAAAGTCGGTAAAATACCAAACTTGGTATTTAAGTTTAGTATCTTCCAGGGATGCGACACGAAGATTTTGAGAAAAATCCCCCCACCCCCAACTACCCTTTACATGGAACTTTTTTCGAAAATTTTGATTTTCTCAAAAATGGCTCTTACGATTTTGATTAAAATTTCGTATATTAAAGATATTTAGCTGGCAAATAATATGTATATCTTGAATTTTCTGGGAATAGCCTCTGAAGAGTAGTTTATTCTGGATGAATTTTACTGAATTTTGAATAACTGCTAAACGGTAAGAGATGGACAAAAACTTACTACACAAAAAATGTAGAGCACATTAAATCACACGATTTATGTTATATACATTTTTTTCGTGGAGTTCGTCGTTTTTGAGACATTCCTTATTTTTGGTTTCTGCTATGAAAAACGTATACTTTTCTCATACAAGAACTTATCAACTCCTATCCATATAAACAAAAGAACTTCATTGACATAGCAACCAGCTTTTGACTATCACTTTAACTTATGGTACTCCCTTATTTCGCTTCTGCTTACAAGGAAGCAAGTAGTAAGACTATTTCTACTAATTTTTTCTGATTAGCATAAAGTAAATAGAAGTATAAGCTTTTTAAGTATAGTTTGTTGCAGGGATATAGAGAAAAATCATGTAAATGGTACACATAAGATTTTTTAACATGGTCGCGATGCTGGTAAAAAAATCTGATGTGTTCCATTCGTATGCAGCTCTGTAACAAATTATTGTTAAAAAGCTTATCCTTCTATCAACATAATGATAATCGAGATAAACATTAGCAGACTTGGTCCTTATTACTCGATCCCTTGTATGTAGAAGGGGAAAAGAATCCAATGTGTTCCATGCACATGATATCCTGTAGCTGTTCGGCAAACAAACTTTTGTTCAAAACATTAATCTGTTATCTACATTTTGCGAATCAAGATAAACATAAGCAGTATTAGTCTTATTACTAGCTTCTTGTAAGTATAAGGAAAATAATAAATACACAGGCTAACGCGATAGTATCGTCCTTTAAAAACGGTCGCTATGTGAAACACTTGAAATTCTAATCTCTTTGATTGCCAGGAATAAACAAACGAGAAACGAGAAGAAAGATATCTTCCCGTTTGAGAAAAGTTTATGGCAAAAATTTGAACCAAGTATCCGGTATATTTCGAAAACGGTTAACTCTACAAAAAATCTGATGTGTTCCATTCACATGACTTTCTCTACGTCTGTGTAACAAATTATTGTTATAAGCTTATTTTTCTATTTCATGCTAATCGAATAAACATTAGCAGAAATTGTTTTATTGCTTAGTTACTTATAAGTAGAAAGAAAATAAAGGAATACACTAGGCTAAACCAACAGTCAAATGTTTTAAAATGTGGTTACTATGGAATTGAAATCTGTTTCTTTGCATGGCCAGGAGTTGACAAGTTCCCGTATGAGAAAAGTATAAGTACTTTAAAACTGAAACAATAACAAAGAATATCCCGAAAACGGTCAACTCCACGAAAAAAATGTATGATATAAATTGTGTGTTTTAACGAGATCAACATTTTTTTTATGTAGTAGGCTTTTATCTATATCTTACGGTTTACTAGTTATGCAAAATTCATCCAGAATAAACAGCTATTCCTATAAAATTCAAGATATACATTTTATTTGTGATGGAAATGGCTTTAATTTGTGGTATTTCAATCAAAATCGTTAGAGCTATTTTAAGAATAACTAAATTTACGAAAATTTTCCATGTAAACGTAGTTTGGGGTGGGGGGATTTTCTTGAACATGTTCGGGTCGCAACCTTGGAAGATACCAATATTAAATACCAAGTTTGGTATTTAACGGTATTTTCGTTTTTGAATCTATGTTGTCCACAGACAAACCTTTTTCTAATTTTTTTTTTTTTTTTTTTTTGGATTCAGGGGGTCCTAATACATTTATTTCCGGTTAAATCTCCGCATCGAATTTTTGGCTGGAATACAATACTTTTTCTATACACTATGTACTTAGTACGTGTAGAGAAAGTAATAACGGAGTATTTAGAGAAAGTTCAGTAATTTCTCGTAGAACTACATATATATTATGAAATATTCCCTTTTCTGGTAGTAATGGATTGAATACAATAGAGAAGTCTCAGCTATTACATGTTGTATCAAGGCTTAGCTGTGCATATCAATTAAAATATATTGGAATTGAGATACCAGTCTGCTGAAAGGAGTTGCCAAAAAATTAAATAAAACAAAAAGGGGAGAAAACATCTTTATACAAGACAAAAATACGTGGAAAAAAAAAATCTGAAGTGTTACACTCACATGACTTTCTCTACCTGTTCTACAAACTTCTTACATAACATTCTTGTTCTTTCTGCACCTTGCTAATCGTGGTACTCATTAGCACAATGTTCTTATTACTTAGTTACTTATAAGTAGGAAAAAATAAGGGAATACACTAGGCTAAAGCAGTAGTCAAATGTTTTAAAAGCTGTCTTTATGCGATTGTCATTACAAATCCCCTCTTTTCTTGACCAGGAGTAGAACAAAAGAAAACAGCACACTCCCGTCTGAGAAAAGTAGAAGTACTTCACAACTGAAACTAATAACAATGAATACCTCAAAAACTGTAAGCTCCACGAGAAAAACGTATATGACATTACTTGTGTATTTTAACAAGACTTACATTTTTTGTATAGTAAGTTTTTTTCTATTTCTTACGGTTTACTAGTTATGCCAAATTAAGCAAACTTCATCCAGAATAAACAGGTCTTCAGAAGCTATTCCCAGAAAATTCAAGATGCACATTTTATTTGTCAGGTAAATATCTGTAATATACGATATTTTAATCAAAATCGTTATAGCCATTTTTAAAAAAATCAAAATTTTCGAAAAAAAGTTCCATGTAAAGAGCAGTTTGGGGTGGCGGGATTTTACTCAAACTCTTCGTGTCGCATCCCTGGAAGATACTAAACCTAAACACTAAGTTTGGTGCTTAACCGACTTTTCGTTTTTGAGTTATCGTGTTCACAGACACACACACACACACACAAGGACCTTTTTGTGAAAATGCTTTTTTTTTTTTTTTTTTTTTTTTTTTTTTTTTTTTTTTTTTTTTTTTTTTTTTTTGGGTTTAGGGGACTCTAAAACATATATTTCCGGTGAAATCTCGGTATCGAATTTTTGGGTGGAATACAATACTTCTCTATCCCTATGTACATTGTACATACGGGGCTAGAGAAAGTAAAAATAAAGGATAAATAAAATCCGCAGATGTTTTGGTCTAAGGTGGATGACTTTAATAAACGTATATTATGCTGGGCCTCGTCTTGAGGGCCAGAAAGGAAACTTATTTTCCTGAACTTCCGAACCCAATTAATGACATTGTAAATTAGTCATAATTATAGTGTAATGATTCCATCATAAGTGGATTTATTGGGAAAAAACATTTTTCAGTCTTCCTTTATCCCTTGCAAATGCGCTTTTCATGTTAAGAGTGTTTATAGGCAAAGAGTTTAAACTAACGAATAGGAGTTGTTATAAACGCTTTTAAAACGTCAACTTACAGCCGTGATTTAATCTGTTTTGTGATCGCTTCGCCGTGTTTGTATACAACCCGCATTACTAAAGCGACTCTCAACCCGCGTTTGCTGGCATGCGTTCTTTTAAATACAATTAATTTCAAACAGTGAGTTACGAGGGGTGAGAGAACAGCAGAAAACAATTGCGCACACAGTGCAGATAGATGTAGTTCGCTGCACTGAAAACTTACAATATAAAAGGTGCCTATCTTAAATTCAACTTCGGTTCACATCATGCTCTGAATATAATTAATGTTCCTGACGTGGCAGATAAAGCCAAGAGAGAGCCGACGGAGACAAGAGAACTCTATTTCGAGTCCCGGCCTCGATATTGAATCGAAGCGTTGTTCTGATTTTTACTTTCTCTATGCGCACTATGTATTGCACTCCACCAAAAAATTCGATTCCGAGATTTCACCGGAAATATATGTTTTAGGGTCCCCTTTATATAAAAAAAATCTGATGTGTTACACTCACATGACTTTCTCTAGCCTACATAAGATTCTTCTTCTTTCTGCACCTTGCTAATCATGGTACTCATTAGCACAATGTTCTTATTATTTAGTTCCGTATAAGTAGGAAGAAAATAAGGGAATACACTACGCTAAACCAATAGTCAAATGTTTTAAAAGCTGTCGTTATGCGATTGTTATTACAAATCGCTTCTTTTCTTGGCCAGGAGTAGAACAAAAGGAAAACGTACACTCCCGTCTGAGAAAAGTATAAGTACTTCACAGCTGAAACCAATAACAATGAATACCTCTAAAACGGTAAGCTCCACGAGAAAAATGTATATGATATAACTCGTGTATTTTAACAAGACCTACATTTTTTGCATAGTAAGTTTTTGTCTATCTCTTAGGGTTTACTAGTTATGTCAAATTAAGCAAAATTCATTCAGAATAAACAGGTCTTCAGAAGCTATTCCCAGAAAATTCAAGATATACATTTTATTTGTTAGGTAAATGTCCTTAATATACGAAATTTTAATCAAAATCATTAGAGCCATTTTTGAGAAAATAAAAATTTTTGAAAAAGTTCCATGTAAAGGGTAGTTGGGTGTGGGGGGATTTTTCTCCAAAGCTTCGTGTCGCATCCCTGGAAGATACTAAACTTAAATACCAAGTTTGGTATCTTAGCTACTTTTCGTTTTTGAGTCCTCGTGTTCACAGACACACGGACACACACACACACACACACACGCACAAACGCACACGCACACACACATGTATTTCCGGTGAAATCTCGGTATCGAATTTTTGGGTGGAATGCAATCCTACTTCTCTATCCCAATGTACATTGTACATATGGGGCTAGAGAAAGTAAAAAGCATTTTCACAAAAAGGTCCGTGTGTGTGTGTGTGTGTCCGTGTGTGTGTGTGTCCGTGTGTCAGTTTGTCCGTGTGTCTGTGAACACGATAACTCAAAAACGAAAAGTCGGTAAAATACCAAACTTGGTATTTAAGTTTAGTATCTTACAGGGATGCGACACGAAGATTTTGAGAAAAATCCCCCCACCCCAAACTACCCTTTAAATGGAACTTTTTTCGAAAATTTTGATTTTCTAAAAAAATGGCTAACGATTTTGATTAAAATATCATATATTAAAGATATTTACCTGACAAATAAAATGTATATTTTGAATTTTCTGGGAATAGCCTCTGAAGACTGCTTTATTCTGGATGAATTTTGCATAACTACTAAACCGTAAGAGATGGACTAAAACTTAACAGACAAAAAATGTATAGCACGTTAAAACACATAACTTATGTTATATACATTTTGTTCGTGGAGTTGATCGTTTTTGAGATATTCCTTTTTTTTGGTTTAAGCTTTGAAAAACGTATACTTTTCTCATACAGGAATTTGTCAACTCCTGTTCATACAAACAAAGGAACATCAGTCACATAGCAACCAGCTTTTGGCTTTCACTTTAACCTATGGTACTCCCTTATTTCGCTTCTACTTACTGCCTCTCACGAATATGTTAAAGTTAAATCTCATGTAACTTATTTATATGTAGATTTTAAACAATATATTCCAGGTTAGTTCTGAAACACTATTTCCAGTGAAATCTCGCTATCGAATTTTTGGAATACAATGGCTTCTCTATCCAGTCTACGTGCATTGTACTTACGTGCTAGTAATCCTCCGTAGTGTAATGGTTACCATGTTAGCTTCATATACCCAAGGTCACGGCTTCAAACCGGCGGAGGTAAGTGGATTTTTAGGGGGCATAAAATTCTTTCGAAAGGGAAGTAAAGGTGTTGGTCCCGTGTCGTAGATTTCGGCACGTAAAAGAACCTCAAAGGGGTATCTGAGCAAAATTAATCGTTCTTCCATGCCTAACATAGAGTGGGACACTGAGAACCACAGTAGTTACAGAGCGTCCATAAATAAAATTCCATTTCCATTTCGTACAAACGTGCTAGAGAAAGTAAAATTCGTGCCTTTTGGAGGACGGTTTCAGGGGACCCTTTGAAATCTCGGTATGTAATTTTTGGGTGGAATACAATATCTTCTCTAGTTACTACGTACATACATGCTAGAGAAAGTATGAATGAATGAATGTGTATTTATTGAAATAAGAATATCATACATTGAACTTCAACAATCGCACGGGTCCATAATACGTGCTTTTGTAATACACACAAAAAAGCAATATTAAAACAACAAAGAATTAAAAGAGTAAACACGAAAAGAAAATGACAACTTTAAATTTACAGCACAGAGTACACCTTATTTAGAAGCATAAATGTACCCTCTTATAATAGGTAAATACACTTAAAATAAATATTTACACATAAGATATACACAATAAATAAAGCCACAATACAAGAAGACCTAAGTATGACCAAAAATATATGTATGTAAAACATTGTAGTCACTTTTGTTTAGTTCTTATCCCTCCCGCCCCTCTTTCCTAATGGCAGCTTTCTCAGATCTCAGCTCTCTTGCATAAGTGCTAGAGAAAGTATAATATCTGATGTGTTCCATTCGCATAGCTTTCTCTACATCTGTGTAACAAATTGTGGTTAAAAAGCTTATGCTCCTTTTTACTTCATGCTACTGAAGAAAAACTAGCAGAAATAGTTTTATTACTTGCTACCTTATAAGTAGAAGCAAAATAAGGGTAACCAAAGGTTAAACTGATAGTCAAAAGCTGGTTGCTATGTGACTGAAGTTCCTTTGTTTGTATGGGTACGAGTTGACAAATTCCGGTATGAGAAAAGTATAAGTTTTTCAAAGCAGAAACCAAAAACAACGAATACCTTAAAAACGATCACCTCCATAAAAAAATGTATATAACATAACTTTTGTGTTTTAATGCGTTCTACATTTTCTGTGTAGTAAGTTTTCATTCATCTCTTACGGTTTAGCAGATATGGAAAATTCCGTAAAATTCATCCAGAATAAAGTAGTCTTCAGAGGCTATTCCCAAAAAATTCAAGATATATATTTTATTTGTCAGGTAAATATCTGTAATATACGATATTTTAATCAAAATCGTTAGAGCCATTTTTTAGAAAATCAAAATTTTCGAAAAAAGTTCCATGCAAAGGGTAGTTGGGGGTGGGGGGATTTTCTTGAAAATTTTCGTGTCACATCCTTAGAAGATACCAAACCTAAGTACCAAATTTGGTTTTTTACAGACTTTTCTTTTTTGAGCTATGCTGTCCACAGACACACACAGACAGACGCGCACACACACACACGGACCTTTTTGTAAAAAAAAAAAAAAATTTTTATTTTTTTATTCAAGGGGACCCAACACAGGTATTTCCGGTGAAATCTCGGTATCGAATTTTGGGTGGTATACCTTCTCTATACACTACAGAGAAAGTAAAAAAGTCATGTGGTCTACCACGTCAGATAATTTGAACAGCGAAATAGACATTGCCCAGAGGAAAGAAAAACCTCACAGTGTTGTTTTTAGCTGCTATAACACGGTTGCATATTTAAATAATACAGGGAAGAGTGTTTGTACATTTTTGCTTACCTACAGCAGAGGATGGAACCAATACATGAGAATGCATATTGTTATTGACAATATGAAGAAAGAGAGGCGGGCTTGAAAGGCAAGTGCTGTTTGTAGCGTCTCCTAGCGGGAGATTACATCAATGTGTTTGTGTTACAAGGGAAAACATGAATGCGGCATAAGAGTTATCTCCATATTCCGTTTTCAGCTCTTGAAGCAACCACTTGAGCAGCCACGTTAAAGGGACTGAGCTTGTATTTTCTACCACACACTCAAGAAGTTTGCCAAAGGGGATCGTTGAGTTCAGTGCTAGTTAGAACTATAACTGGAAGCACTCGTCGTTTTGAAACTTGTAGTACTCAACATATACTATATTTGACTTAACGTCCTTTAACCTGGTTGGTCATATCCAGAGCTATGAAGTACCGTCCAGTCACATAGGTTGCGACCGAACGTCTCGCCACATCAAAACAAGTCATAGATGAGAACGCATGGTGGAAAGGTAAAAAATCTGATTTGTTTCATTAGCATGACACTCTCTACATCTCTGCAACAAATTATTGTTAAAAAGCTTATGCTTCTATTTACTTCATACTAATCGAGAAAAATTACCAGAAATAGTGTTATTACTTGCTTCCTTGTAAGTAGAGAAAGATATATACCTAACAAATAAAATGTATATCTTGAATTTTCTGGGAATAGCCTCTGAAAACCACTTTATTCTGGATGAATTTGACGGAATTTTGAATAACGGCCAAACCGTAAGAGCTGGACAAAAACTTACCACACCAAAAATGTAGAGCACGTTAAAACATACAATCTATGTTATATACATTCTTTTCATGGGGTTGATCGTTTTTTAGATATTCCTTGTTTTTGGTTTCAACTTTTTAACACATACATTTTTATTCATGAATTTGATAACTCGTGTTCATACAAACAAAGGAATATCAGTAACATAGCAACCAGCCTTTGACTATCACTTTAACCTATGGTACTCCCTTATTTCGCAAGTAATAAGGCGATTTCTATTAATTTTGCCTCGATTAGCATGAAGTAAATAGAAGCATAAGCTTTTAACAATAATTTGTTGCAGAATGATAGAGAAAGTCATGTGAATGGAACACATCAGATTTTTTCTAAAGGCTTCTCCCTGCAATCTGGAAGTATTCATCTGAAGAGTTTCTCTTTATTGTTGCCCATTAGTACAGACTACCAACGTAAGAGTAATTATCTTGCCAATTGCGTGGGTCCTGATGTGGCCGAGAGCAAAAAGCTTGTAGACAACCGTCGCATTCTGTGAATTAGAGAATGAGGAACACTATTTGGCATATATGATGAGCATTTGCAAGTGCTGAATAGTAGCATCGCGTCATCCCACTGACCACTCTTGTTTGTGAGTGGGATGTGATAAAAGGGTAGTGGAACCGACGTGACTGGAGCCAGTATGGCTGATTTCTGACGTGGAAGCGGTCTGGTCTTTCAGAGGATCCATAATGCGTAGGCAAAGCGGCCAAATTGCCAACTGCAACAAGGAGGTTGCTGAGAGTGAAGAAATTTAAAAGCATATATCTTAGATCTCATTCACAATGATTGTTAAATGTAAGGATAACGTCAACTTAATAAATTAGTTATTTGTGCTATAAGAGCGTAAAGCTATGATTTTGAATCGAGTGAAAATATCAACTACGCGAGAATCAAAAAGAAACTTTATGCTCGCGCATCACACAATGTTTTTATACGAGAATGTTCTGATATTAAAAGAAAAGCAACGACAGATGAAATAAATTTGAGGTTTTTTTTTGTAGTGTTTAACGCCCGCTTTTACTACTTGCGACACCGCAGCTGATGACACTGGTATATATGAAATGAAGATAAAGCACCGGTGGAATGCGATGGCGGGAGAAACCAGAGAACCCGGAGAAAACCCGCCCCTGCGCCGCTTTATCCACCACAAACCTCACATGGGTCGCTTGGGATCAACCCGGGCCATCTAGGTGAGAGGCGAGTGGTCTAACCACTCGACCACGGCGCGGCTCTGAATTTGAGATCAAGTTTGAGCCATTTGTCAAGGGTTATATATATATATAACCCTTACATATATATGTATATATATATGTGTATATGTGTATATATGTATGTGTATATATAATTTTTTTTTTATCGCTTCATTTGTATAGCCCCTTTTAACATCAATGGTCATATCGGGGGCTTTCACTTGTGAAACTGTAGGTTCAGAACATTAGGTTAAACTTTATATTACTAAACACACGCACATTCACTCACTTTCATACTTCCAGACTCTATGGGGGATAGGGAATAATTCCGGTTAAAGAAAAATTCCCCGACCCAGCCGGGAATCGAACCCGGGACCTCCGGGTGAGAAGTCAGCTCGACCACGAAGGCAGTCAACAAACCAATATTATTGTTGTTCTGTGATCTAATTTGAGAAAATTACAGATTTTGAGAATTATGATATCCTTAGAGCTGCGAAAGAAGCAGAATCAAGTTTATTATTATTGCTAAATGCCGAACATTTTGAAACGGAATATGAGAAATTTATGGGCGATCTATTAATCAGTGATTTATACACACTAATATCGTGAATTATTTTGGCGAGCGTAAAGTTGGAACAAAATTACTTTGTGCTTGCATTTTACGCTTGTTGCACTTCTTTGCGCGTGGATTCCGTAAAAATCAATCTTGCAATCTGAAATGAGGTCATAAACTAAATTACACTCGGTTATGTTGTGTTCCATTCACATGACTTTCTCTACCTGTTCCACAAATAAACTTTCCTTACAAAAGATTATTCTTTTATCTACGTCAAGCTATTCGAGATAAACATTAGCAGAAATTGTCTTATTGCTTCCTTGTAAGCGGAAGGGAAATAAGGGGACACACTAGACTAGTCCGGGTTCGCTCCCCGTTCAGCCGCTGAGGCGAATGCTGAGATATATCTGATGTATATCCACTTCCCCTTTTATTCCTTCATTTCATTTCCCTTCTTCATCTTTCAGGTCGGTGTCAGGTGTGACTTGAGGCTTTGCAGGCAGATGGTACTGTTGCTTCCTCCGAGTAAAACTCTCTTCCCCCTGGTTGCGCTGGTTGGGGCTAGGTGCAATTGTAGAGACCTCTTTCCGGCCTCCCGATGCCGGTTTAGACTCCGTAGCGTGCCAGGGCTGTCATATAGTGAACTGTTAGGGACTTCCCTTCGTCTCTACGCCTAGCTCCGTCGTTTCCTGTGAGCTGGCATGTGGTTTCCCCTCTTCTCATCCCTTCCCCGGGTGTGGGGTAGTAGGCCGCAATAGATCAGTACTTGGTCACATTTGCGGAGCTGTCCCCCGCCGTTAACATGCTTATACCTCTTTCACTAGGCTAAACCGAAAGTCCAATCTTTTAAAAGTTTCTCTGTATGTGAAACAATTGTAATTCGGTTCTCTTTTGACTTCCGCTGGAGAAAAGTTTAAGTAGGTTAAAACTGAAACCAATAACAAGGAATATCTCGGAAAAGGTTAAATATACAAAAAAGAAAAGAATAAAAGAAGTGACATGAATTTTAATGAGATCTAAACGTAAGTTTTTCTATATCTCTTATGGTTTACCAGTTGTGCGAAAGTCATTCAGAAAGAAGAGGTCTTCAGAGGCTATTCCCAGAAAATTCAACATATACTTCTACATTTCGTTTGAATTGAAAATATCTTAAACATATGGCATTTTAATGTAATCATTAAAGGCATTTTTGAGAAAATCAACATTTTCGAAAAATGTTCCATGCATAGGGTAGTTGGGGGTGGAGGATTCTCTTGAAAATCTTCGTATCGTATCCTTGCAAAATATCTAAACTTAAATACCAAGTTTGGTATTTAACAGACTTTTCATTATTGAGCTAAACTGACGTTACACACACACAATGCGCGCACACACACACGCGCATTTTTCTAAAATGCTATTTTTTGAATCAGGAGATCTCAAAACATTTATTTTCGGTGAAATCTCAGTATAGAATTTTTGGGTGGAATACAATACCGTCTCTATTTACTATGTACATGGTACATATTGTGCTAAAGAAAGTACCTAGATGATATGAATTGTAATGGGACCGTTCGTAATGAATCATGTAAGCACAAGAAAACGTTGAATGAAACGTAATTTTAGAGGCTTACAAATCTATGCTTTCAAATGTGTGTACATACTTCAAACGAAAGAAACTAGCATCAGCTAGCGATTCTCATTACGTAGTTATCCGCTATTTCATAAGATTTTAGTCATAATGGTTTGACTCACTTATCTTTCTGTATAAGATTACGGGCCAGAAAACACTAGGATATATTATACAAATCACAGGAAAACAAATTTTTACTTTCTGTAGCTCCCTATGTACAATGTACATAGGGATAGATAAGTATTGTATTCCACCCAAAAATTCGATACCGAGATTTCACCGGAAATATTTTTTAGGGTCCCCTGTATCCAAAAAAAACATTTTCACAAAAACGTCCGTGTGTCTGTGAACACGATAACTCAAAAACGAAAGGTCGGTAACATACCAAACTTGGCATTTAAGCTTAATATCATCCAGGGATGCGACACGAAGATTTTGAGAAAAATCCCCCCACCCCCAACTACCCTTTACATGGAACTTTTTTCGAAAATTTCGAATTTCTCAAAAATGGCTCTAACGATTTTGATTAAAATGTCATATGTTAAAGAAATTTACCTGACAAATAAAATGTATATCTTGAATTTTCTGGGAATAGCCTCTAAAGAGTAGTTTACTCTGGATGAATTTTACGGAATTTTGAATAACTGCTAAACCTTAAGAGATGGACAAAAACTTACTCACAAAAAATGTAGAGCACGTTAAAACACACAATTTATGTTATATACATTTTTACTTTCTCCATACGCACTATGTACATAGTGTATAGAGAAAGTATTGCACTCCACCAAAAACTTCGATACCGAGATTTCACCGGAAATATATGTTTTAGGGTCCCCAATATCCAAAAAAAGCATTTTCACAAAAAGGTCCGCGTGTGTGTGTGTGTGTGTGTGTGTGTCCGTATGTCCGTGTGTCTGTGAACACGATAACTCAAAAACGAAAAGTAGGTAAAATACCAAACTTGGTACTTAAGTTTAGTATCTTCCATGGATGCAACACGAAGATTTTGAGAAAAATCACCCCACCCCCAACTACCCTTTACATGGAACTTTTTTCGAAAATTTTGATTTTCTCAAAAATGGCTCTAACGATTTTGATTAAAATTTTGTATACCAAAGATATTTACCTGACAAATAAAATATATATCTTGAATTTTCTAGGAATAGCCTCTGAAGAGTAGTTTATTCTGGATGAATTGTACTAAATTTTGAATAACTGCTAAACCGTAAGAGATGGACAAAAAATCACTGCACAAAAAATGTAGAACACACAATTTATGTTATATACATTTTTTTCGTGGAGTTCGTCGTTTTTGTGACATTCCCTATTTTTTGGTTTCTGCTATGAAAAACGTATGCCTTTCTCATATTTTAACTTGTCAACTCCTATCCATATAGACAAAGGAACTTCATTGACATAGCAACTAGCTTTTGACTATCACTTTAA
Source organism: Hymenopus coronatus (assembly GCA_030762935.1). Classification (NCBI taxonomy): domain Eukaryota; kingdom Metazoa; phylum Arthropoda; class Insecta; order Mantodea; family Hymenopodidae; genus Hymenopus; species Hymenopus coronatus. Next base: position 24,292,806 of record CM060891.1, read on the forward strand.
CCTACGGTTTCCCTTATTTCGTTTCTACTTACAAGGAAGCGAGTAATTAGACTATTTCTACTATTTTTATCTGATTAGCATAAATTAAATAGAAGTATAAGCTTTTTAAGAATTATTTGTTGCAGGGATATGGAGAAAGTCATGTGAATGGTGCTCATCAGATTTTTTAGTTATAGTATACTTATGGACGCTCTTTGACTTCTGTGGTTCTCAGTGTCCCTTCTATTTTGGGCCTGAAAGACTGCTCAGAGGTATCTTTAACAGGATTTTTTACGTGCTTTAAATCTACGACATGGGACCAACGGCTTTACTTCCCATCTGAAGGAAGCCATGCTAAGGATTTTTACATCCGAAAAAAATCTATCGCCCTCCGCCGAATTTGAACCCACCTTGGGTACGAGAGCATGTTAACCACTACACCACGGTGGCGTCTCCGCCATATTAGCTCGCCTGTTTAATGCATACTTATAAATGGCTGTTGTTTTAAGTTTCCAGTTATCGTGAATTACAACATATCGGGTTTACGTCGAAATGCTAATACTTTATTGTCAGTCTGAATTACACCCTTTGATCCAATGTAGAGCGAAATGATGACACGTTTTCGTTTTTTTGTAATGAGTGCTTGTGTGTTAGGGATTTGTTGCCGATGGGGATTTTCGGTTTATTTCGCCCAAAGCTGTTTTATGAAACTTCAGCCAACTAAGTTGTTTTAGATTTTGTGGAAAATTTGAGGAGAGAGACCGGCAGCATCCTTTCGTGTTTTATTTCTCTCACAATACAGATTTCGGGTTATATTACAGAATTTATGGGTTTAGGTTTTTATTTTGAAATGGTCAGGAAGTGCTATCGTCCGTTATCCAAGTCCAGGAAGTTTCTTTTTTTACTTTCTCTTTACGCACTATGTACATAGTGTATAGAGAAGGTATTGCACTCCACCCAAAAATTCGATACCGAATTTCACCGGGAATATATGTTTTAGGGTCCCCAATATCCAAAAAATAGCATTTTCACAAAAAGGTCCGCGCGCGCGCGCGCGCGTGTGTGTGTGTGTGTGTGTGCGTGTTCGTGTGTCCGTGAGTCAGTGTACCCGTGTGTCTGTGAACACGATAACTCAAAAACGAAAAGTCGGTAAAATACCAAACTCGGTATTTAAGTTTAGTATCTTCAAGGGATGCGACACGAAGATTTTGAGAAAAATCCCTCGTCCCAAACTACTCTTTACATGGAACTTTTAACTTTTCTCGAAAATTTTAATTTCCTAAAAAATGGCTCTAACGATTTTGATTAAAATATCGTATATGAAAGATAACATGACAAATAAAATGTATATTTTGAATTTCCTGGGAATAGCCTCTGAAGACTACTTAATTTTGGATCAATTATACGGAATTTTGCGTAACTGCTAAACCGTAAGAGATGGACAAAAACTTACCACACAACAAATGTAGAGCACCTTAAAACACACAATTTATGTTTTATACATTTTTTCGTGGAGTTGTTTGTTTTTGAGATATTCCGTGTGTTTTTTTTTTCAGCTATAAAGACTTATACTTTTCTCATACAGGACTTTATGAACTCGTGTCCATACAAAGTAACTTCAGTCGCAGAGGAACCAGCTTTTGACTATCACTTTAACCTATGGTACCCCCTTATTTCGCTTCTACTAACAAAGAAGCAAGTAATAAGACTATTTCTGCCAATTTTTGCTCTATTAGATGAAGTAAATAGAATAATTTGTTGCAGTGATATAGAGAAAGTCATGTGAATGGAACACATCAGATTTTTGTAGGTCACTAAAGCCTCTGCTACGTGGCCAAACGTATTCAGCATTCTCTTGCTCAGAATTTGAAATTTCTACTTGGTTCATGTTTTTTTATGTCTTCGAGGATATGTTGAGTTCGTCAAATAAAATATTTCGTTTGTCAACGACACTTTCACAGTCTGAAATGTTCCATGTTTTTATGTCGAGGATATATTGAGTTGGTTACATAAAATATTTCGTTTGTCAACGACACTTTCACAATCTGAAATGTTTCAGTCCATGTTTTTATGTCTTCGAGGATATATTGAGTTGGTTAAATAAAATATTTCGTTTGTCAACGACACTTTCACAATCTGAAATGTTTCGGTCCATGTTTTTATGTCTTCGAGGATATGCTGAGTTCGTCAAATAAAATATTTCGTTTGTCAACGACACTTTCACAATCTGAAATGTTTCGGTCCATGTTTTTATGTCTTCGAGGGTATATTGAGTTGGTTAAATAACATATTTGGTTTGTCAACGACACTTTCAATTGCCAGAATCATAACAACACTCTGATGTGCCAGATTTTCGTGTTCTTTTGTATGTCAATAAATGACTGGTATGCGCTGTTGCTTTTAAGAACACTTCAAAAACAGCGGTCGGGGCCATGTGTAAACCTATTATCAGAAGGGAGCATAACTGAGCCGCCCAGACCGACGTTGAGTGCCTCGATATCATCCTTCAGCTGGCCTAGTAAATCAATTATGAAGTCAAATTCTTGTGTCGTTTGTGTGTGTGAGCGGACATGTATTTGTGAGTTTGTTAGTGCGTGGTTTTGTCATCAATCAAAATGTAATTTACGTTGGTCAAAACTAACCAAGGCTCTTTAGGGTTCTCTTCCCTCTTCAGCCAACATTTTTACTTTCTCTATAGTCACCATGTACATAGTGTATAGAGAAGGTATTGCACTCCACCAAAAAATTCCATACCGAGATTTCACCGGAAATATGTTTTAGGGTCCCCTGTGTCCAAAAAAAGTATTTTCCGAAAAAGGTCCATGTGTGTGTCCGTGTGTCTGTGAACACGATAACTCAAAAACGAAAAGTCGCTAAAATACCAACTTCGTATTCAAGTTTACTATCTTCCAGGGATGCGACACGAAGATTTTGAGAAAAATCCCCCCACCCCAAACTACCCTTTACATGAAAATGTTTTCGAAATTTTTGATTTTCTAGAAAATGGCTCTAACGATTTTGATTAAAATATCGTAAATTAAAGTTATTTACCTGACAAATGAAATGTATATTTTGAATTTTCTAGGAATAGCCTCCGAAGACTACTTTAGTCTGGATGAATTTTTCATAACTACTAAACCGTAAGAGATGGACAACAACTTAACCCACAAAAAATGTAGAGCACGTTAAAACACACAATTTATGTTATATAATTTTTTTCGTGGAGTTGATCGTTTTTGAGATATTCCTTTTTCTTGGTTTCAGCTTTGAAAAACTTATACTTTTCTCATACAGGAATTTGTCAACTGCTGTCCATACAAACAAAGGAACATCAGTCACATAGCAACCAGCTTTTGGCTTTCACTTTAACCAATGCTACTCCCTTATTTCGCTTCTACTTACAAGGCAGCAAGTAATATGGCTATTTCTGCTATTTTTCACTGATTAGCATGAAGTAAATAGAGGTATAAGTTTTTAAGAATAATTTGTTGCAGAGATTTAGAGAAAGTCATGTGAATGGTACACATCAGATTTTGTTGATTGTGGCAACTCCTGCGTTGTTGGAGTGTGTGCGTGGTGGCTTCTTTGTTATGTGGTTATCTGTTCTTGTAGGCTCTCGACTGTTTCAGCAAGTTGGTCTACTTGTTCTAAAGAATTGCTATGCTGCCTAGCATTTGGATGATTCTAGGAGAATTGTGCGTTGGTTATGGACTATCGGTGTGGGCTGGTGGCTTTCTGGTGCTGCCTGCGGTGTGTGGTGATTACATCCTCCACACGTGGCACAGAAACGTCTCCAATAGTTAGGACGTGCTCGGAGCAGGTGGACAATAAGTCTGGTGCACTATAGTGATGTGCACTGTTCGGCCGAATACCCATACTTAGAGCATCGTCGGCACGGTGCTGTCCACGAGCTTCAGCTAATACGTTGAACACCATATAACTGGTTATATTTAGCCGCGAATCGTGCAATACCCGTCTTAAAATGCTTATATCAGACACGTCTGCGATCTGAAATTATTTCGGTATATATCCTAGTATAGTTTTCTTCCACTTGGCATATTTGAACTACCAATTAACTCAGTGTATGACTGGACAGGCACATGCTTTTTAATACGCATGCCGAATTTTAAATCGTGTTTTCATGCAACTTTTTTGAACATTTTCCCTTACTCAAATGCTAAAAATGATGCAACGCTTTACTTAATTTGTTTAAAAAAAATTCTACGAGCACTCGGAAGTACATCAAAGAAAATCACCATCTACTTTTTACTTTCTCTTGCCCCGTATGTACAATGTGCATAGGGATACAGAAGTATTGCATTCCACCCAAAAATTCGATGTCGAGATTTGACCGGAAATACATGTTTTAGGACCCCCTGAATCCAAAAAAAGCATTTCCAGAAAAAGGTCCGTGTGTGTGTGTCCGTGTATCTGTGAACACGATTACTCAAAAACGAAAAGTAACTAAAATACCAAACTTGGTATTTAAGTTCAGTATCTTCCAGGGATGTGACACGAAAATTTTGAGAAAAATCCCCCCTCCAAAAACTTTACATGTAACTTTTTTCGAAAATTTTGATTTTCTAAAAATGGCTCTAACGGTTTTGATTAAAATATCATATATTAAAGTTATTTACCTGACAAATAAAATGTATATTTTGAATTTTCTGGGAATAGCCTCTGAAGACTACTTTATTCTGGATGAATTTTTCATAATTACTAAACCGTAAGAGATGGACAAAAACTTACTACACAAAAAATGTAGAGCACGTTAAAACACACAATGTATGTTATATACATTTTTTTCGTGGTGTTGATCGTTTTTGAGATATTCCTTTTTCTTGGTTTCAGCTTTGAAAAACATACTTTTCTCATACAGGAATTTGTCAACTCCTGTCCATACAAACAAAGGAACATCAGTCACATAGCAACCAGCTTTTGGCTTTCACTTTAACCTATGGTACTCCCTTATTTCGCTTCTACTTACAATAAAGTAAGAAAAGACTATTTCTGCTAATTTTTCTCGATTAGTATGAAATAAATAAAAGATAAGCTTATTAACAATAATAATTTACAGAGATATAGAGAAAGTCATGTGAATGGAACACATCAGATTTTTATTATAACGATGCACGGTAGAATTTTGAATTATGCCAAAAATATTCATGTATTATGTATAATAATTGGGTTAAATTTAACAAGATATCTTGAAAACTATGGATTTTCCTAATTTCACACACACACACATATTGTCCGAACCGGGCCGCAAAAATGGAAATGGCGTGTTATTTATGGACGCTCTTTAGCTGCTGTGGTTCTCAGCGTCCCATTCTATATCGGGCGTGAAAGACCGCTTAATTTTGCTCAGAGGCCTCTCTTATCAGGCTTGAGGTTCTTTTACGTGCCGTAAATCTACGACACGGGACCAACGGCTTTACTTCCCTTCCGAAGGAAGCCATGCTAAGGATTTTTACACCCGAAAAAATCCATCGCCCTCCGCCGGGTTTGAACCCGCGACCTTGGGTATATGAAGCTAGCATGGTAACCATTACACCACGGAGGGCGATGAACCGGGCCGCAGGCTTGACGTGCACTTACTATGGAAAACTTCTGAGTAATAACCCGCCGGTTTTTGATGTATATATCATAATTTGAAGGTGCATCTTAGATTGTGATGCATAACGGGAGAGCAGTTGGCAACTAATTAACAACAGTCAAGAAGGTTACCGCATTAATTCACTGCGGAGGAAATATCAACAAATTTATGTCGATTTTACTTAGTAAATACACGCTTTGCATGCATATGACTAACTTAGCTTGTATTGCGAAAATAGTTTTTAATGTTTATTTCTTTACTTCTCAGTCCCATATGAGATCGGAAAAATGTTGCACTCCACCAAAAAATTCTATAACTAGATTTCACCTATCTTGATACTAAAATAATAATAATAATAATAATAATAATAATAATAATGATAATAATAATAAAACCCCACTTGGATAGTGTGGTGGTAGCGTGTCTGCCTCACATTCAACAGGTCGCGAGTTCGAATCTCGCTTAGGGTGTGCTATCCAAATAAAGTTTTTTTTCGGGGTTTTCCCTTATTCTGAGAAGACGAACGTCAAGTAACTTTAAGCTCCATATACCTCGAAATCATTTCGGAATCATTTCACTAATTTCATTCATTCATCGTCCGATATAACAAACCAAGTTAAAGAACGTTAAGCTAAAAAAATAAAGAAATAATAATAATAAGCATTAAAATGAAACCAACAAAAATGGATATGCCATAACAAAGTTTATTCCTGTGTTTTAATGATATCCACATTTTTGTCCTCCCATGGTTCACCTTTATGCAAAATCAGATAGAATTATTTCCGACTGAAGGCTGTGCCCAGAAAATTTAAAACTTTTTTTTTTATGCAATTACCTTAAATATAAGTAATTTTAATTAAGGACTCAATTAAAGAATAAATAAAAAAAAAAGAGTTCGAAGTAAACCAGGTTTGGGATATAGGATTTTCTTATCCCACATTTTGTTCTTGAGTTATATTAAAGATGTCTACGGAACTTTTCTGAAATCCCTCTTTGGGATTCACTGGCCCTCAAGTCTGTATTTCCGGTGAAATTTGGATATTGAAGTCTTTTGTAGAAAATGCAACACTTCCTCTACTTAAATACAGAAAACAAGAAAACGGACGGTTGATTGTAGAAATAAGGATTGATTGTCTAGGACTACTTTCCTACATTTTGCGTAATGCTGCAATGTCCCATTTTTTTTTTTTTTTTTTTTTTGGTGGGGGCGCCTTATTTATCTCTACTAACCGTGCTCCCACAAAAATAATTTAAAAAACACGATTTATAGCCAAGAATATTTGCTTGTATACATTTAATTTGGGACTAAGCCTAGCAATTTCATGTAATCAGTTAATCTGACCACAATGCCAAAATACTTTTATCAAAGACTGTATATATTTAGCTATACAAGACCATTCGACCCCAGACCATACCACATCTTGCCAGAATCAAGATGGCAGATTAGTGTAATCGAGGAATATCATCCTTGAAACATGCCACAACTGTCTGAGCACGTTCCCATCATGACCACCTACATGTACGTTCGATAACAATGATCAGGTATGTTCAGGCATTCCAGCGTTGATTCATAGCGACCACATGACCTATATCGTATACCACAGACAAGTGACACCATCGTTATACAGCTAGCTCTTCAGTTGTCAGCAGACTGTATTGAAATTGCTCATGTCTACAAATTTCAGTCAGTTTAGCTAAGATTTATTACATGATTGTATCACACAATTAATTTTCATGGCCTTATGAAACCCTTTTCAAGTAAAAGATTCTTAAGGGAAACAGCCTGTGTAAATTGCCAACATTCTTGAAAATGTTGATTTTTGGATTTTAGCACCTTAATATACCGTGGTCATTAACAATGATACAAAAAAAAATCTTATATGCTCCATTTACATGGCTTTCTCTACATATCTACAATAAATCATTGTTAAAAAGTTTATTCTTCTATCCCTTAATGTTAATCAAGAAAAAACATTAGCAGAAAGAGTCTTATTACTTGCTTCCTTGTAAGTAGAAGCGAAATAAGGGAATACACTAGGCTAAAGCGGTAGTTAAATCTTTTAAAAGCTGGTTGCTATGTGATTGAAGCTCCTTTTTAGGGAAGGAGTTAACAAATTCTTGTATGAGAAAAGTTTAAGTTTTTCAAAGCTGGAACTAAAAGCAAGGAATATCTAAAAAATGATTAACTCCACGAAAAAAAAAGTATCTAACCTAAATTGTGTGTTTCAAAGTGCTCTACATTTTTCGTGTGGTAAGTTTTTGTCCATCTCTTACGGTTTAGAGTTATGCAAAATTCTGCAAAATTCATCCAGAATAAACATGTCTTTAGAGGATGTTCCCAGAAAATTGGAGATATATATTTTATTTGTCATGTAAATATCTTAAATATAAGATATTTTAAAACCAAAATCGTTAGACATTTTTGAGAAAATCAAAATGTTCGAAAAAAGTTACATGTAAAGAGTAGTTGGGGTGGGGGATTTTCTTGAAAATCTTCGTGTCACTTCCTTGGAAGATACCAAGCTTAAATACCAAGTTAGTATTTAACGGTCTTTTCGTTTTTGAGCTATCCTGCCCCCCCCCCCACACACACTCGGACCTTTTTTTTTTTTTTTTTTTTTGTTGATTCAGGGAGACCCAAAACATATATTTCCGGTGATATCTCGGTATTGAATTTTTGGGTGCAATACAATAACTTCTCTATACACTATGTACATAATACGTAAAGAGAAAGTACAAATATATTTTTTATATTGGACCCTAGTTAGTATAGAAAAAGTATTATTACACGTACTCTTCAATACTGTTGATTTCTCAAAAGTTAATAATTTATTTATCAAAATTGGAGCAATATTTAGAAAAAGTAATATGATGATTTTATTTAATGTGGCTTTGAGAGACAGTATAAAGCTTTCAAACAAATTAGCATTAACCCATCTGTTGAACATTTTGAGTTGAAAAAGTGTTGGAAAAAAGTTTGTGAGAAAGTACAATTTTAAATTTGGGAGTGCCTGTCAATGAGCATGCATATACATATCTATGGCTTCAGATAATTGGTAGTTAAAGTTCGCCAAATGTGAAAAAGAATATGTTTTCTTAAAGTTTAGAATTCATATTTACTATGAAAAGATTTAATTTTTCAAAATTTTCACATTTTTTGGTCTAATTTCCATCACCTTAAGTTTAAAATTTGCGTAACACAAAAGTTTCTACTGGGGGAAAAAAAATTAGGCAACACTATCAATTTTCTAAACATAAAATAATGTTTTAAAATTTCAAATCACTAACCCAAACTGTATCAAAAAGGGACTCTTAACAACTGTCTATCAACCTCATTCATTATCATTTGTTTATCAATTGTTTTAAACTAATGTTTTATTGGGGGACCTCGGAACATGTATTACCGATATAATCTCAGTATCGAATTTTGGGTGGAATGCAGTACGTTCTCTGATGTGTACACTGTGAGGCGTTTCTTTTTACTTCCTCCATACGCACTATGTACATAGTGTATAGAGAAAGTATTGCACTCCACCAAAAATTCGATACCGAGATTTCACCGGAAATATATGTTTTAGGGTCCCCAATATCCAAAAAAACGCATTTTCACAAAAAGGTCCGTGTGTGTGTGTGTGTGTGTCCGTGTGTGTGTGAACACGACAACTCAAAAACGAAAAGTCGGTAAAATACCAAACTTGGTACTTAAGTTTAGTATCTTCCAGGGATGCGACACGAAGATTTTGAGAAAAATCCCCCCACCCCCAACTACCCTTTACATGGAACTTCTTTCGAAAATTTTGATTTTCTCAAAAATGGCTCTAACGATTTTGATTAAAATTTCGGATATTAAACATATTTACCTGACAAATGAAATGTATATCTTGAATTTTCTTGGAATAGCCTCTGAAGAGTAGTTAATCCTGGATGAATTTTACTAAATTTTGAATAACTGCTAAACCGTAAGAGATTGACAAAAACTTACTATACAAAAAATGTAGAGCACATTAAAACACACAATTTATGTTATATACATTTTTTTCGTGGAGTTCGTCTTTTTTGTGACATTCCTTATTTTTGGTTTCTGCTATGAAAAACGTATACTTTTTCTCATACTGGAACTTGTTAACTCCTATCCATATAAACAAAGGAACTTCATTGGCATAGCAACCAGCTTTTGACTATCACTTTAACCTACGGTTGTCCCTTATTTCGCTTCTACTTAAAAGGATGCGAGAAATAAGACTTTTTCTGCTAATTTTTTTATCTGATTAGCAAAAAGTTAATAGAATTATACGCTTTTTAAGAATTATTTGTTGCAGGGATATGGAGAAAGTCATGTGAATGGTACACATCAGATTTTTTCAAATGTTGTTCCTAAATGGAATCCTGAAAACTATTCATGAAGGTTTTTATCCAACAAGTAAAACGAACATTTTATAGCACATATTTCAGGGAGTCTGGTATTCTATTCGAGGTTTACCCTGGGGCTTTCCATTGTTAAAATCAAATTTCGATAATCAAATCAGTTGCGGCAACTCATCCTTTAATGTTATTAGAGTTTTTTGAAGGTCTCTATCTGCTTCTCGAATATTAAGTTATTGCTGAGAGGTGAGAGTTGAAGCAAAGGTTTATCTCAGTGTGCAGGATATAACCAAACCGCTTTGTCGCATCTCGTACATACAACATTCGTAATCTTATTGCTTTTACACCGGCGCTTTTATCATATAGTACAATGCCGTGTGTGATATCCCAGTGATACAAAATACAGAGAAGATATTCTTTATCCTCTCAAAATAGGTTTATTGTACAATTGAATATATTGTAGTTGTGCATAGAATTGAAATCTAAAATATACAAAACATGTGTGTTCAGGTTCTTATCCAACAATAAGCCTGAAGCTGTTTTCTGGTTAAGATGTGCTTACCTGTTTAAAAGCTGTTTTTTCCTCAACATTTTAAACTTTATTTGTTTATTTTTTGTTGTCATGTTATGTAAAACTTTAGTCATTTTCCTTTAAAATGATGCAAGGTTTACTTAAATATTCCGCCTCTGCGTGGATTAAAATACATTTAAAATTTTCCGCTGCGCTTCTGGATTTCAGAAAGATGGGCGAGACAGTATATTTTGAGTCTCTTTGCTCCTCGTTTCTTTACTTTTTACTTTCTCTATACGTGCTATGTACATGGTGTATAGAGAAGATAATGCATTCCACCCAAAATCTCGATACCGAGATAGCACCGGAAATATATGTTTTGGGGTCCCCTTTATCAAAAAAATAAAAACTCTGATGTGTTCCATTATTCACATGACCTTCTCTACTTCTGTGTAACAAATTATTGTTAGTAAACTTATTCTTCTATTTTCTTCAAGCTAATAGAGAAAAATCTGATGTGTACCATTCACATGACTTTCTCCATATCCCTGCAACAAATAATTCTTAATAAGCTTATACTTCAATTTCTTTATGTTAATCAGAAAAAAATTAGCAGAATAGTCTTATTACTCGCTTCCTTGTAAGTAGAAGCGAAATAAGGGACAGCCGTAGGTTAAAGTGATAGTCAAAAGCTGGTTGCTATGTCAATGAAGTTCCTTTGTTTATATGGATAGGAGTTGACAGGTTCCTGTATGAGAAAAGTATACGTTTTTCATAGCAGAAACCAAAAATAAGGAATGCCACAAAAACGACGAACTCCACGAAATAAATGTATATAACATAAAATGTGTGTTTTAATGTGCTCTACATTTTTTGTGTAGTAAGTTTTTTTCCATCTCTTACGGTTTAGCAGTTATTTAAAATTTAGTAAAATTCATCCAGAATATACTAACTCTTCAGAGGCTATTTCCAGAAAATTCAAGATATACATTTTATTTGTCAGGTAAATATGTTTAATATACGAAATTTTAATCAAAATCGTTAAAGCCATTTTTGAGAAAATCAAAATTTTCGAAAAAAGTTCCATGTAAAGGGTAGTTGGGGGTGGGGGGATTTTTCTCAAAATCTTCGTGTCGCATCCCTGGAAGATACTAAACTTAAATACCAAGTTTGGTATTTTACCGACTTTTCGTTTTTGAGTTATCGTGTTCACAGACACACGGACACACACACACACACACACACACACACACACGGACCTTTTTGTGAAAATGCTTTTTTTGGATATTGGGGACTAGGTATGGAGAAAGTAAAAAAATAGCAGAAATAGTAAATAGTCTTATTACTTGCTTCCTTGTAAGTAGAAGCGAATATGGGAGTATCATAGGTTAAAGCGAAGTCAAAAGCTGGTTGCTAGGTGACTGAAGTTCCTTTGTTTGTATGGACACGAGTTGACAAATTCCTGTATGAGAAAAGTGCAAGTTTTTCAAAGCTGAAATCAAAAAACAAGGAATATCTCAAAAACGACCAACTGCTCGAAAAAAATCATATAACATAAATTATGTGTTTTAATGTGCCCTGCATTTTCTGTGTGGTAAGTTTTTGTCCATTTCTTACGGTTTAGCGATTATGCAACATTCCTTCAGAGTAAAGTAGTTTTCAGAGGCTGTTCCCAGAAAATTCAAGATATACAATTTATTTGTGAGGTAAATATCTTTAATATACGACATTTTAATCAAAATCGTTTGAGAAAATAAAAATTTTCGAAAAAAGTTCCAAGCAAAGGGTAGTTGGGGTGGGGGATTTTCTTGAAAATCTTTGTGCCGCATCCTTGGAAGATACCAAACTTAATACCAAGTTTGGTATTTAACGTTTTTGAGCTATGCTGTCCACAGACACACACACACGGACCTTTTTCCAAAAATGCTTTTTTTGGATTCAAGGGGATCCAAAACATGTATTTCCGGTGAAATCTCGGTATCGAATTTTGGGTGCATTACAATACCTTCTCTATACACTATGTACATAGTTTGTGTAGAGAAAGTAAAAAAAAACTGATGTAATCCATTCACATGGCCTTCTCTGCTTCTGTGTAACAAGGTATGGTTAATAAGCTAATTCTTCTATTTATTTCAAGCTAATCGAGAAAACATTAGCAGAAATAGTCTTATTACTTGCTTCCTTGTAAGTAGAAGCGAATATGGGAATACCATAGGTTAAAGTGAAGCCAAAAGCTGGTTGCTATGTGACTGAAGTTCCTTTGTTTGTATGGACATGAGTTGAAAAATTCCTGTATGAGAAAAGTACAAGTTCTTTCAAAGCTGAAACCAAAAACAAGGCATATCTAAAAAACGATCAACCCCTCCAAAAAATATTTAACATAAATCGTGTGTTTTAATGTGCTCTACAGTTTTTGTTAGAAGTTTTTGTCTATCTCTTACGATTTACCAGTAACACAAAATTCCGTAAAATTCGTCCAGAATAAAGTAGTCTTCAGAGGCTATTTCCAGAAAATTCAAGATATACATATTATTTGTCAAGTATATATCTTTAATATATGATATTTTAATAAAAATCGTTACAGCCATTTTTGAGAAAATTTTTCGAAAATTTTTCATGTGAAGCGTAGTTGAGGGTGGGGGGATTTTCTTGAAAATTTTCGTGTCGCATCCTTGGAAGATACTGAACTTAAATACCAAGTTTGATATTTAACGGTCTTTTTGTTTTTGAGCTACATACATACACTTGCACACGTACATACATATATACATTGGCTTTTATATATTAAGATTCTTTCTATGATTGAGGTATTCATTAGAGATTTAATGGTGCACTGAGGTGCGATCTCAGATAGGGTCAATAGATCGACTAGTGATATCGATCTTCTGCCAGTCGTCTGAGCAAAACTCGTGCCACGATATGAAACACGCTGACACGGTGAGGGAACTACTTTTAATATTCCGGAAAGTTGTGGAATATTAAAATTTAAAGCGCCTGTCTGGAGCACTGCCCTCAAAACACATTAATGATAACGCCCTCTCTTTCTCTGCGTGCTGCAGTCTGCCAAGCTCAGTTTGATGTTACGACTGTACGTGTGTGTTAAATCTGCTACACTCGATTAACAGGATGACAAATGCCGACCTAAAATCATGTGCAGTTAGCTTGCGTTTCATGTCACACGCAATGCGAGTATATTTGATAAATTTCTTGTTACTTAATGCGTTGCATGCATCTCTGACTTCCGAATACGATTTTATTTCATAAATATGTCCAGTTTTAGTTAACATGATTTTACATTGTGAACCTATGTTTGTGTTATTACTATATTTTGTGTTTCTCTTTCAGTAATTTTACTTTCTATGTCCAATATATATATAGTGGATAGAGAAGTTATTGCATTCCACTCAAAAATTCGATAGCCCGCCTGGGTAGTGTGGTGGTAGCGTGTCTGCCTCAGATTCAAAAGTCGTGAGTTCGAATCTCGCTTAGGGCGAGTTAACCGGATAAGGTTTTTTACGGAGTTTTCCCTTATCCTGTGAAGCTCCATGGACTGCGAGATCATTTCAACATCATTTCATCAATCTCATTCATCGTCCAATATGACCAACCAGGTTAAAGGACGTTAAGCTACACTTAAAAAAAAAAAAAAGCCGATGTCGAGATTTCACACGAAATATGTTTTGAATTAAATTAGTTCATTTCTTAACAGCACCTTCAATTGCCAAAATCATATCAGCTCCACCGTGTGCCGGAATTTCGTCCCACAGGAGTTCTTTAACATACCAGTATATCTGCTGACGCGGGGCTGTCGCTTTTAGGCACACTTAAACACCATCGGACTGGGCCGGTTTGAACCCGCGACCTTGAGTTCATAAGGGAGTGCAGTTTTATATATGGACGCTCTATGCTGTTTTTCTCAGCGTCCCATTCTATACTGGGCATATTTTGAATTTTCTGGGAATAGCCTCTGAAGACTATTCTGAGTCAATTTTACAGAATTTTGCATAACTGCTAAACCGTAAGAGATGGACAAAATCTTACCACACAACAAATGTAGAGCACCTTATAACACACAATTTATGTTATATACATTGTTTTCGTGAATTTGATTGTTTCTGAGATATTCCTTGTTTTTGGCTTCAGCTATAAAAACTTATACTTCTCATACAGGACTTTGTGAACTCGTGTCCATACAAACAAACGAACTTCAGTCACATAGCAACCAGCTTTTGACTACCACTTTAACCTATGGTATTTCACTTCTACTAACAAGGAAGCAAGTAATAAGACCATTTCTGCTAATTTTTGCTCCATTAGATGAAGTAAATAGAATAATTTGTTGCAGTGATATAGAGAAAGGCATGTGAATGGAACACATTATATTTTTGTATAGTGGGTTTTTGCCTATCTCTTATGGTTTACAAGTTACACAAAAGTCAACCAGAAATAAGAGTTCTTCAGAGGCTATTCCTGGAAAATTCAAGATATACATTTCGTTTGTCAAGAAAATGTCTTAAACGTATGGCATTTTAATCAAAATTGTTAGAGCTATGTTTGAGAAAATAGAACATTTTCGATAGATGTTCTATGTAAAGGATAGTTTGGGGTGTGTGGTGGAATTTCCTGAAAATCTTTGGTTGCATCCTTGGAACTCCATGGTACGACAGTTCACAAGGGACCTTGGCCTACCGCCCGGGCGCTGTATCCCACATCTCGGCCCGAAGGCTCATGAATGGAGTGCAGTGCTGGAGGGTGAGACGTGGTCAGCGTCTCGAGTCCCTCCCGGCCACTTAATGTTGTCTTTTCGATCTGGAGCCGCTACTTCTCAATCAAGTAGCTCCTCAGTTGGCCCCCCAGGGACCTCACGAGGTTGAGGACCAGATCTCCCAGTGGGAGAAAAGTCCCCAC
Organism: Hymenopus coronatus; assembly: GCA_030762935.1. Classification (NCBI taxonomy): domain Eukaryota; kingdom Metazoa; phylum Arthropoda; class Insecta; order Mantodea; family Hymenopodidae; genus Hymenopus; species Hymenopus coronatus. The sequence continues at coordinate 24,308,162 of CM060891.1, forward strand.
GCCGGTACCGAGAATCGAACCCAGGTCTCCCGCAGCCGCACTACCAGTGTGCTAAGGAGACGACATCCTTGGAAGATGGCTGAGTCTAAATACCTATCTTGGTATTTGCCCGACTTTTCGTTTTTGAGCTGTGTTTTTATTCAGAGGGCAACAAAGCATGAATTTCTGGTGAATCTCGCTATCGAATTTTTGTATGGAATACAATACCTGCTGTGACTACTATGTACGTCATACATAATTGCTAGAGAAATTAAAAATGGTGTATGCAGCTCCATATCTTTAGAAGATCATATGTTTTGATTTTAGGTAATTAAATCGAGTTAATCAATGTATATACAGAATGAAAACACATATTTGTGTGAAACTTATTTGAATACTTCTGTTGTTACCAGTAATGCCTATACAAAAAATCTGATGTGTTCTATTCACATAACTTTCTCTATATTACTGCAACAAATTATTCTATTTACTTCATCTAATAGCGCAAGAATTAGCAGAAATAGTCTTTATTACTTGCTTTCTTGTTACTAGAAGCGAAATAAGGGGGTACCATAGGTTAAAGTGATAGTCAAAAGCTAATTGCTCTGAGACTGAAGTTCCTTTGTTTGTATGGACACGAGTTCACAAAGTCCTGTATGAGAAAACTATACGTTTTTATAGCTGAAACCAAAAACAATGAATATCTCAAAAACAATCAACTCCACGAAAAAAATGTATATAACATAAATTGTGTGTTTTAAGGTGCTCTACATTTATTGTGTGGTAAGTTTTTGTCCATCTCTTACGGTTTAGCAGTTATGCAAAATTCTGTAAAATTGACCCTGAATAAAGTGGTTTTCAGATGCTATTCCCAGAAAATTCAAAATATACATTTTATTTGTCAGGTAATATCGTTAGAGCCATTTTTTAGAAAATCAAAATTTTCGAAAAAAAGTTCCATGTAAAGGGTAGTTGGGGTGAGGGGATTTTTCTCAAAATCTTCGTGTCGCATCCCTGGAAGATACTAAACTTAAATACCAAGTTTGGTATTCTACCGACTTTTCGTTTTTGAGTTATCGTGTTCACAGACACACGGACACACACACGGACCTTTTTCTGAAAATGCTTTTTTTTTTTTGATACAGGTGACCCTAAAACATATATTTCCGGTGAAATCTCGGTATCGAATTTTTTGGTGGAGTGCAATACCTTCTCTATACACTATGTATATAGTACGTATAGAGAAAGTAATAATTGAAGTTCTAGCTTTAGTATTTTAGAACACTTTTATCGGGTGTCCAATTAAGGCATGAAAATTTAAATCTCATAGATCATACTACAAACTAACAGGCCAAGAATCTATGTCAAAATGTTTGGATGCTCTACCAACTGTGGCATTCTTTGTTGACTTTCTTTATTCTCGCCTCAACATGTCGCTGAGAGAAAAAAATAAAGGGGGCGGAGAGTCTGGTTTGGCCACTTATCTTCTTTCAAACATTCTTTTCTTCTTTTTTGCGAGATAGCTAGCTGTTCGTGGGATACAAGATACCGGCGCCTGTAGTATGTGTATTTTAGACTCTAAATCCGTAGTACAATATATTTGTATTTACACGATCTTGTGTGCATGTATGTCTGTGTATATGTTAGGTTTATCAGTATTCTTTACCCATGGCTTCCATTATGACAGGTGAAGGACAGTTTGCATAAACAATTCAACATTTGTAACGATTTTTACTTTCTATTGCCCCGTATGTACAATGTACATAGGGACAGAGAAGTATTGCATTCCACCCAAAAATTCGATGTCGAGATTTCACCGGAAATACATGTTTTAGGACCCCCTGAATCCAAAAAAAAGCATTTCCAGAAAAAGGTCCGTGTGTGTGTGTCTGTGAACACGATAACTAAAAACGAAAAGCAGCTAAAATACCAAACTTGGTATTTAAGTTCAGTATCTTCCAGGTATGCGACACGAAGATTTTGAGAAAAATCCCCCCACCCCAAACTACCCTTTACATGGAACTTTTTTCGAAAATTTTGATTTTCTTAAAAATGGCTCTAACGATTTTGATTAAAGTATCGTATATTAAAGATTTTTGCCTGACAAATAAAATGTATATCTTGAATTTTCTGGGAATAGCTTCTAAAGACCTGTTTATTTTGGATGAATTTTGCTTAATTTGGCATAACTAATAAACCGTAAGAGATAAACAAAAACTTACTATACAAAAAATGTAGGCCTTGTTAAAATACACAGTTTACGTCATATACATTTTTTTCGTGGAGCTTACCGTTTTCGAGGTATTCATTGTTATTAGTTTCAGTTGTGAAGTACTTATACCTTTCTCAGACGGGAGTGTCCGTTTTTCTTTTGTTCTACTCCTGGCCAAGAAAAGAAGCGATTTGTAATGACAATCGCATAACGACAGCTTTTAAAACATTTGACTATCGATTTAGCCTAGTGTATTCCCTTATTTTCTACTTATATGGAACTTAAGTTATAAGAACATTGTGCGGAATACCTCGATTAACAGGGTGCAGAAAGAAGAATAATCTTATGTAAGAAGTTTGTAGAACGGCTAGAGAAAGTCATGTGAGTGTAATACATCAGATTTTTTCTGAGAATTTGGTCGTAATTCTGTTACCTCTAAACATACAAGTGCAATATTAAGTCATAAGCATCAGTGGCGTAGTGCTATAATTTATAACTCGTCTTCTAGAGGTAAATATATTGCAGTTTTATGTATTGGTTCCTATTAATGCGTCGTTAACTTGTTTAATGTGCGCGAAAAATAATATTGAGATAGCATAAAATTGCCATTTAGTACACAATACTGGGGTAGAGAATATGTTGCACTCCACCCAAAAATTCAATACCGAAATTTTACCGGGAATGCATGTTTTGAGACCCCTGAATAAACAAATTAGAAATTGGACAGCGTGTGTGTTTTGTGTGTGTGTGCACGTGCGCGCGCATAAAACGCAAAACCCTCTTTGAAGGCAAACAATAAAATTATTAGCTTTTATTGCCTGGGCACGTTCAACTAATCGCGCTCTTTCGAAACAGTAGTAGATAAATAATATTTTATGAGGTAAAGTTTTTTATTATTATCCACTGTTTCGTTTATACAACCTGCTTTGACTTCTATGGTCTTATCGGGGGCTTTGCTTTAGAAACAACTGCTGGTGTTTTCTCGCTGAACTATGGGCTTATTAACGTTAGTTTTACCCCCGTTTTTGTACTTAATAAACACACACAAAACACACACATTCATTCATTCATTCAGCCATTTATTCATTCTCATGTGCATACTTCCAGACTCTGAGGGATAGGGAATTAATAGTTAAAGAAAAATTCCCCACCGCAGCCGCGAAACGAATCCGGAACCTCTGGATGGGAAATCAGAGTTAAACTTTTCTTTTGTTCGCAATCAAGTATGTATGCATGTGTAGATCACCGTAAGAAGTTTGTAGAGTAGGTGGAGATCATGTGAATAGAGCATTAGATTTTTAGTTTCTCTACACGTACTATGTACATAGTGTATAGAGAAGGTATTGTAATGCACCCAAAAATTCCATTCATGTTTTGGATCATATGAATCCAAAAAAAGCATTTTTAGAAAAAGGTCCGTGTGTGTCTATGTGTATGTGCACAGCATAGCTCAAAAACGAAAAGACCGCTGAGGACACGAAGATTTTCAAGAAACTCCCCCCAACCCTAACTACCCTTTACATGGAACTTTTTTCGAAAATTTTGATTTTCTCAAAAATGGCTCTAACGATTTTGTTTAAAATATGGACAAATAAAATGTAGATCCTGAATCTAATAGGTAATAGCCTCTGAAGACTACGTTATTCTGGAAGAATTTTACGGAATTTTGCATAACTGGTAAACCGTAAGAGATTGAAACTAGCTTAACAGAAAACCCATTAAAACACGCAATTAATGTTATATACATTTTTTGGTGGTGTTTTACGTTTTTGAGATATTCCTTTTTTTTTATTATTATTTCATTTATATAGCCCCCTTTAACATCTAAGGTCATTTCGGGGGCTTTGCATTTCAACTCGTTGTCTGTAGGTTCTTAACGTTGGGTTTAAATGTTTTATCTTCCATACACACACACATATTCACTCTAACATTCATACTTCCAGACTCTGTGAGGGATAGGGAATAAATCAAATTAAAGAAAAATTCCCCGCCCCAACCGGGTTGAGAAGTCAGCTCGCTGACCACTTGACCATGGAGGTAGTCAAGATATTCGTTGTTATTGGTTTTAGCTTTAAAATACTTATACTTTTCTCATACGGGAATTTGTTAACTCCTGTCCATACAAACAAAGGAACTTCAGTCACTTTCTTGAGTATCACTTTAACCTACGGTATTCCCTTCTACTTAACAACGAAGCAAGTTATAAAACTTACTGCTAATTTTTTCTCTTATTATGAAGTTAATAGAAGCATAAGCTTTTTAACAATAATTTGTTACAGAGATGTACAGAAAGTCATGTGAATTGAACACATCAGATTTTTGTATGTGCCATTATCTCTGTTCCTATAAATTTTTCTTTGCTGGTGAAACAATAACTTGTTTGTTTACATAAAAGTTTCCATTAGCCTCACAAAAGTAGCGCTTTTAATGTTCCTCTTTCAAAACATCGTACTTTTATCATTCCGAGCACTTTCCTCTTCTATATTGTCAACATGTTTTGACTGCTTTTCATTAACGGAAATTTCATTAGTCCACAGTGAAGAGGTTGTTCAGGGTGAACTGGGATTAACTCTGAATTTATAGAACTCTAAGGCAAAGTAGAAGTGTTATTTATAACTAAAAATCGTTAATTACTTCTACTTAGCGGCTGTGATTGCGCTGTTGAGAGAGAGAGAGAGAGAGAGAGAGAGGGAGGGAGGGAGAGAGAGAGAGGGGTTGGAGGGAGGGAGAGTATGTGATATATATGTCTGTATAATCATAATTCTATTTATCATACTTCTCTACAGGTAAGGCAATTCAAGTTAACTTTCTCTAGCACGTATGAACAATGTTCATAATATATAAAGAAGATATGGTATTTCAATAGAATATTCAAAACCGATATTTGACAGGAAATACAAGTTTTTAGGACCCATGAATAAAAAAAATTTGATGTTTTCCATTTACGTGACTTTCTGTAGCTGTTCCACAAACAAACTTCCTTTCAAAAAAGCTATTCTTTTGTCTACACCATGCTAATCAAATAAATATCAGGAAAGTTTGTCTTATTACTTGTTTCCTTGTAAGTTGGCTAAAGAGATAGTCAAATCTTTTAAAAGCGCATCGCTATGTGAAACAATTGAGATAAGAAAAGAAAGCTGACTTCCCGCATGAAAAAAGTTTAAATAGTTTAAAAATAATACAAATAACAACGAATACCGGATACGGTTAACTCTACAAAAAATAACTAAAGAAAAGAAAAAGTATGTAGTATAGATTTTCTGTTTTAATGAGATTATATTTTTTCTGTAGAGAGAGAGAGAGAGAGTGTGTGTGTGTGTGTGTGTGTGTGTGTGTGCGCGCATAACTCAAAAGCGAAATGTCGGTTGAATACCAAACTTGGTATTTCAGATCAGTACCTTTTCAAGGATGTGACACGAAGATTTTCAGAAAAATCCTAACACCTCCAACTATCCTTTACAGGGAACATTTTTGAAAAATTTTGGTTTTCTTAAGAATGGCTCTAACGATTTTGATTAAAATACTATGCGTTTAAAATATTTTAATGAAAAACAAAATGTATATCTTAATTTTTGCATTCCTCGTAAGCCCTCTTACTGATAATGTAGATCACGTTAAAGCACCCAATTTACGTCAGATACTCCCCCCCCCCCTAGAGTTAACCATTTCGGGATATTTCTTGTTGTTGGTTTCAAATTGTCAATGCTCATACGTTTCTTAAATCGGGAGTGATTATTCGTATGTGTTTATCCAAGTCAAGCAAAGGGAACGAAATTTCAATGTTATCACATTGCGACCTACTTTTAGAATAATTTACTAATGCTTTAGCTTAGTGCATTCCTGTTTATATTATATCTACCTGGAAATATGCAATGAACGCATGTTTATCTCGATTAATTTAAATGGGTATACGAATAAGGGTTTTTAAGAATGGTTTGTTGAGGTAGAGAAAGTCATATGTTTTTAAAATAGTGAAGCTCGTAGCTCGCTTGTTATTGTGGAGGATGTCTTGCATGTAAAACATCTGCTGGATGTGGTTGATTAGCTCTTCATCATTACTGAAGTAGCAGATGTAACGTTTCACAGCATCCACCCACCCCCACTGCTTTTGCAAATGTTGGCTGCTCTGATTCCTCCTCTCTTCATTCAACACGTCATCGTAATCGTATATCCAATGTCATCTTATATTGCCGAAGTGAGAGCCAACATCAGAGTTCATACATTCTTCAAATATTGCGTTTGTGTTCTGGACCATCTCATGCTCTTACTACATGGGTTTCCTCCTCACTTTCTACCAAAACAGTTACGCAGAAGTTGCAGTGTAGGCAAGTTTGCGTTGCCAAGTATTGCAAATATGCATATTTCTTGAGCTATATTATTCAGCTTTTGTTTACATCTCTACATCAGCTTATTGTGCACTGAATGTTCATTTCTAAGTCTATCATTACATGTACGACGTAATATGTCTTGCCGCTGAGCCTAGAATTAATTTCGCCTCGTACTTCTGCAGAGGCGTATGAGTTGTGTGTTTGAGAAATTGCCTAGCAAGCAAGGCGTTCGCTCTAAATGCGAGTACGCTCCACGGCATAGCATCATAATAAGGCAAAACGTATGGTGTGGCTCCTCTTTCTCAGTATGTTTTTTTTTTCTTATTCTTTTTTGTCGATATCGAAGGTCCCTTAAGCCCTACACAGACGGAGACATTTCTTGTACAAGAAATGGCACCATACGATGGTAAAATATCTTGCGCCACTGACTTCTATGCAATCTAGCATTGGCGTATATACTCACAACACCACTTCATGGCAATATGTTTTAGGAAAATAGCTAACAAAGAATTTGCAAAACCTGTTCACATCTCTGCATGCTTAGTGGTCTAAAGCTGCCATAGATATGCTCATTAAAAATGAAGCAAGCCTCTAAAGCAAATCACATCAACTATACTGTGCAAGTGGTCTGGGGTTCGATTCTCGGTTAGTAGCAATTTTTATTTTATTCCTTATACTCCCTAGAGTTTGGAAGTACTTTTTAAAAGTAGTATTTTTATTGTTGCATGTTCCATTACATTAATTGATATGCAATACTTCATGCAATTATATTAACATAGATCAAAGTTATATTTAAATATTTTATCACATTATCTGTATGCATATTCCTGGCCTTCTTCAGTCGTATATCATTAGGTTGCAATGCATCAAAGTTTATATTAATTTATATTCTTCAAAATTTTCAGAATTAACATGTTTAAGTTCGATCATTACCATCTCGTTCTCACTACATTTTCCCGATCTTCCTTCTCTTCCACAGGATATATTGCTCTATTTGTTCACTTTCCTTGGTAATGAATTACCATGTTCTGTGAGTATTGCTGTTAGATTGTGGGTTAGTGATAGTTTGGTCCTGTGGTAGGGTCTTTAATTATGTTCATGAAGGTACGAGTTTAAAATATATATATTTCAAAATCTATCTTGAACAGTTTTTGAAATGAATAAAAAAATGTTGGCAGTACCATAGAGGTATGTTCAAGTCTCGGATTTTTGATATCTTCATTGCAAAAGGAGAAAAAATTATATTCATTGTAAAAGCAAGATTTCTCAAGTTTACTGATTCTACACATATTTTATTTTTTATTTCAAAAAATAATCCTATAATTAAAAGAGCACATACGTAGTTTTGTTAACAGTAGTTTTGGGATGTTGCAGTAAAATATTTAGCTTAATAGCTTGTATTTTGTGGTTCGCATTAAGTTTTGAACGTGTAGAAATGTAAAAATTAAAGTATTGAAAAATAACTTTGAGAGTTTGCATGCAATTTGTACAGGTGGTTCCAGGCAGCTTCCAGGATTTAACTGCAAACTGTGATGGCTTTTGAACAGAGTAAGCAAATGACATCCAAACCAAAGAGAATAGTTTCCTTGTTCCGCTATGGAAAACAAACAATATTAGTGCTTCCTATGCTGCTATATACCAATGCTTTGTCATTGTTGTACAAACTATAATGGTTCGATGGACAATGAGTTTGAATTGGCGCAAAAAGTCAACAATAAGCGTCTGGATCCTAGAAACTTGTTTTCTGAAACCCGCTGGCGCATTAACGAATATTTCAGCGCTCGCTAGGCAGAGACATGCGTTCTTTCTTTCTTTTTCTAGCACGTATGCACATTGCGAGAAGGTATTGTATTTCACCCAAGAATTCGATACCGATATTTCACCGGAAGTACATGTTTTGAGTATCCCTGAATCCAAAAAAAAAAATTTTAGAAAAAGGTCATAACTCAAAAAAGAAAAGTCCGTTAAATGCCAAACTTGGAACTTTTCAAGAAACTTTTTATATGGAAAATGTTTTCAAATTTTTGATTTTGATTTTATCAAAAAGTCCTCTTCATTTGATGACTTTTGCAAAACTGGTAAATCATTAAAAGATAGACAAAAACTTATTGCATAAAAAATGAAGACCTTGAAAAACACGCAATTTATGTTAAAACATTTTTGCTGTGGAGCTATTCCTTGTTATTGGCTTCAGTTTTAAGATACTTATATTTTTCTCAAGCAGGATGTCACATCTTTTTTTACTTTCTCTATAGGCACTATGTACATAGTGTATAGAGAAGGTATTGCACTCCACCAAAAAATTCGATACCGAGATTTCACAGGAAATATATGTTTTAGGGTCCACTTTATCTAAAAAAAGCTGATGTGTACCATTCACATGACTTTCTCCATATCCCTGCAACAAATAATTCTTAAAAAGCTTATACTTCTATTTACTTTATGCTAATCAGAAAAAATTAGCAGAAATATTCTTATTACTCGCATCCTTGTAAGTAGAAGCGAAATAAGGGACAACCGTGGGTTAAAGTGATAGTCAAAAGCTGGTTGATATGTTAATGAAGTTCCTTTGTTTATATGGATAGGAGTTGACAAATTCCAGTATGAGAAAAGTATACGTTTTTCATAGCAGAAACCAAAAATAAGGAATGTCAAAAAAAACGATGAACTCCACTAAAAAAATGTATATAACATAAATTGTGTGTTTTAATGTGCTCTATATTTTTTGTGTAGTAAGTTTTTGTCCATCTCTTACGGTTCAGCAGTTATTCAAAATTTAGTAAAATTCATCCAGAATAAACTACTCTTCAGAGGCTATTCCCAGAAAATTCTAGATATACATTTCATTTGTCAGGTAAATATGTTAAATATCCGAAATTTTAATCAAAATCGTTAGAGCCATTTTTGAGAAAATCAAAATTTTCGAAAAAAGTTCCATGCAAAGGGTAGTTGGGGGTGGGGGATTTTTCTCAAAATCTTCGTGTCGCATCCCTGGAAGATACTAAACTTAAATACCAAGTTTGGTATTTTACCGACTTTTCGTTTTTGAGTTATCGTGTTCACAGACACACAGACACACATACCCACACACACACACACACACACACACACACACACACACACACACGGACCTTTTTGTGAAAATGTTTTTTTTGGATATTGGGGACCCTAAAACATATATTTCCGGTGAAATCTCGGTATTGAATTTTTGGGTGGAGTGCAATACTTTCTCTATACACTATGTACATAGTGCGGATGGAGAAAGTAAAAAGCATTTTCGAAAAAAGGTCCGTGTGTGTGTGTGTGTGTGTGTGTGTGTGTGTCCGTGTGTCTGTGAACACGATAACTCAAAAACGAATCATAGGTAAAATACCAAACTTGGTATTTAAGTTTAGTATCTTCCAGGGATGCGACACGAAGGTTTTGAGAAAAATCCCCCCACCCCTAACTACCCTTTACATGGAACTTTTTTCGAAAATTTTGATTTTCTCAAAAATGGCTCTAACGATTTTGATTAAAATTTCGTATATTAAAGATATTTACGTGACAAATAAGATGTATATCTTGAATTTTCTGGGAATAGCCTCTGAAGAGTAGTTTATTCTGGATGAATTTTACTAAATTTTGAATAACTGCTAAACCGTAAGAGATGGACAAAAACTTACTACACAAAAAATGTAGAACACGTTAAAACACACAATTTATGTTATATACATTTTTTCGTGGAGTTCTTCTTTTTTGTGACATTCCTTATTTTTGGTTTCTGCTATGGAAAAACTTATACATTTCTCATACAGGAATTTGTAAACTGCTGTCCATACAAACAATGGAACTTCAGCGACATAGCAACCGGCTTTTGATTATCACTTTAACCTATGGTACTCACTTATTTCACCTCTACTTACAAGGAAGCAAGTAATATGGCTATTTCTGCTAATGTTTTACTGATTAGCATGAAGTTAATAGAAGTATAAGTTTTTTTTAAGAATAATTTGTTGCAGGGATATAGAGACATGTGAATGATACACATCAGATTTTTACTCCTAGTCATGCTCAGTTAACTGGATCTCAATATCAATGCATAGTTGACTAGCACTTTATCCTAGTGTATTCACTTAGTCCCCTTTCTACGTATAAGGGTTTAAGTAATAAGATCATTGCTGGTAATGTTTTAACTGTAAGAATAACTTGTTTGCAGAGAAAGTCTTGTGAATGGAATACATCACATTTATTTGTTTTATTGTTTAATAGAGGAAATGTAATCTCTGTTGCCTATGCTTCTCTACTAAGTTTATGTTGTAATTTTGTTGGGTTGCAGGACACCAGTGTAATGCAGGACTCGAGCCATGACCAGTCTGCTGCAGCTAGACAATATACAGGACTGTATCGGCGGTGCCACAAGTGAACAAATCACCAAACTATTTCCTAAGTGTCGGCCCAGAGACATCAACCTCAACCCCCTGAGCAACCAGCAACCTCTTCCACCAGCCTCTCCAATACAGCAGCAACAGGATGATTTACATGATCACGATAACAATAGTTTGTCCCTCGCATCGCGTCACAAACTCTCGGTTGTGTCTGTGGTGATGGATGCACCCCCTTCCGCCGACAGGTGATTATCTTGATGCATTATTTTTATTTCAAAGGATAAGAATACTTTCACTTTCCTAAGTCATATACATACATTTTTATTTCTCTACATGGTAACATAGTACATAGGTAGAGAATGTTTTGCAATTAACCCAAAATTCAATACTGAGATTTCACAAGAAATACTCGTTTTAGGATCCTCTGTATCCAAAGATAGCATTTTTAGAAAAAGGTGTGTGTGTGTGGAGAGAGAGAGAGAGAGAGAGAGAGAGAGAGAGAGAGAGAGAGAGAGAGAGAGAGAGAGAGAGAGAGAGAGAGAGAGAGAGAGAGAGAGATAGGGCACTTCAACGACTCAAAAACAAAAAGTTGGTAAAATAAATTGGTATTTGAGGTTAGTATCTTCCAAGGATGCAACACAAAGATTTTGAGGAAAATCCACCCATCCCAAACTACCCTCTACATGGAAAAATTTTGGAAAATTATTATTTTTCTCAAAAATGACTCTAATGATTTTGATTAAAATACCATATATTAAAGATATTTACATTACTTATAAAATGTATATTTGAATTTTCTGGGAATAACCTTTGAAGAGCTCTTTATTGTACATGAATTTTGCTGAACTGGAAAACCATATGAAATAAGAAAAACTTGCTGTACAAAAACTGTAGATCTCGTTAAAGCACACAATTTGTGTCATATACATTTTTTTCATGGAGTTAACCATTTTTGAGATATTCCTTGTTATTGTTTTTAGTTTTAAAATAGGTACTTCAGCTTTTCTCATACAGGAATTTGTCAACTCCTGATAATGCAAAGAAATTGGTTTCAGTTATATGGCAACTGGCTTATAGAAGATATGACTATATCTTTAGCCTGGAGTGTTCTCTTATTTTCCTTCTTCAAGGAAACAAGTAATATGACTATTTCTGCTAATGTTTATCTGAATTAGCATGAAGTGGATATAAGAATAAGGTTTTTAACAATAATTTGTTACAGAGCTGTAAAGAAACTCATGTGAATGGAACACACTATAGTTCTTATTAGGTTTTTGTTGTTAAATTTTTCTATGTACGTAGTGGTAAGAAAATTAATATCCAGAAATAGTGCTCTCTCCATTTCTTTCTTTCTTTTCCGTCATTCTTTCTTTTGGGGCGTGCATCAGTAGCAGTTTTGGAGGGGAAGTATTAACACATTTTGAAACATACCTTAATAAGAAAATTCAGTCAATTCCAAATTTTCAAACTAATAAAGTGATCCAGACTATGGCTGCTAACTTTAAAATAGGAAAATATCGTACCAACACAACAAAATAATGGAGTTTTACTGAAATTGCCATCATTAAAAAAATATTTTATTACTCATAGTGCTGTGCCAATATTTAATGTTCTTCAGAGAAAATCGCATGTATTTTGACAGGAAAAGCCTACTGTGTGTAAAATAATTGTTTTAAAATTAATTTTATTGATTGATCAGTACATATAGCGCTACGCAGACTATTAATAACATTTTAGAAACATAAGACATAAATACAGAGCAAACATGATATACCAGTGAGGTTAAGCTCAGAAGGTTTCTCTGTAAGGAAGTAGCTTATTCAAGCTCTGTTACTATGCTGCTTCTGTTTTGGAGAAAGATGTTGATGGAGCAAGATATTGTGAGTGTGGATTCTGTTAAGAAGCTATGATTGTTTGCCCAAAGAAATGTAAACTCCATTTTGGTGCTTTATATAAATTGAGGAAGAGCCTTTGCGGCTATTTGTGGATGATATCTTAAATGAACATCAGAACATCAAGTCCTTGATGTAATTGCGAATCCCTGACAAACCATCATGTGTGGACTGCAAGACGTAAAATCTTATTTTGAAAAAAACTGGAGTGACTTAATTTTGTCGGAGGCTACACCACCCCAAACTGGACAGGCATAGTTGAGAATGGGGCAAAGAATGGATTTTAAAATGAAAATAGCTGTGGCACTGTTGAGAGAAGATTAACAATTTATTAGAAGACGAGAATAGGCAAAGTTTAGCTTCTTACTGATGTGAAATTTCTAGGTGAGGCGATGGTCGAAGTGAACTCTTAGATAATTTACCATTTTGTTAATGTGCTTCCATTTTATAAGAATGGCGTCAACCTTAAGTGGAGGAGGTGAAGGCGGATGGCGGAGAGAATTAGACACTGTTTGAAGGTAATTGATACTAATATTTATATCCTCATGTAAAGTAAACAATGCTATATCATCACATCATCAACCTCCTACATGGAAACATTGATAGAAGGCATGAGGGGAATGTCTGAAGTAAAAATATTGAAGAGAGTTGGTCCCAGAATAGATCTTTGAGGAACATCAGCAGATGTTGGCGTGAATGAATATTGCTCTACTGTAACTAAGAAGGTCTGATCTCTTAGGCCACTGTAAATAATATTATAGAGATGGTCATGAAGTCCAATGTTACAGTTTGTATAGGAGACCACAATGCCATACACAATTTAAACAATTTAATTTATAAATGCCAGATTTTTTAGTTTTTGTAATTTCATATTATTATATTATTTAGTTATAAAATTATATTAATTTTTTATGTTACACTTTTCTAAAAAAAGATAAAATTTGAAAAAATAAAAAATCTGGCATTTATAATTTAAATTGAGACCTTGTTTATATTCGCAAGACCAAATCTCATTTGGAAACGAGAGTTAAGGAGCAGTTTAGAAATACTAAATTCAAACAAATTAATAAATTAACTGTGGCGGAACATTTTTTGAAAATTTAATCAGATATAAATTTGGATGTTAAATTATTAAAACGCTTAAATGGACGCATAGATTTAATGGTTTGGGAGAAAATATTTATATTAAAGAATAAAAATCATGTAATGAATTTTGATATACTGTCAGTTTATTCATCAAATTTGTTTTGATTCCAGTAGGTAGCAGTGCCTTAGTACACAATTATAACAATGTAAATAAACAGTAAGAGAAAAAAAAATTAGCTGATGATGCAATAGATCTTTTGATTGCAAAACTAGTCCTGTGGATTTAAAACAGATAAGTGAAACATTGTTATATTAATATTTGTTTTACTTCACTGTTACTAGCTTCTGTTTTACATAATAATCATAGTCTAAACAACTTTATTTCCTAAGAAAGTTGAAACTCAATTATGATTTAACAAGGATGTTAACCTATAGTGATACTAATATGTTCATATTTTATCTATTTTGGTAGGTGCAAGGTGGGGTGCAGCAGTGTGGTGGGAGGGGAAGAAGAGGAAGCAGACGAACCTGAAGAGGGAACAGATAACTGCTGTCAGCTCGACAGCAACGTGGGCAATAACACAGACAATTCATCAGACCTGGACAATTCTGACGACATGCTTCAGGATGATGATGAAGATATTGTGATTGATCACACTTCAGTAACAAGTAAGCACTTTTGCCAGAAAGGATTAGAAAATAGTTCCGGTTATACCAATTAAACTGTTTATTAATAGTGTATTAAACTCAAGTGTTAAAGATATATTTTAAAATGACTATTTTGTCCATGACACATGATCATAGGAAGTGGCCAATCTAGTATATTGGCGTGTAAAATTCCAACCAATCAGAACTCATTGTCTCTTGCATTTTAATAATTTTGTTTTTATCACACCCACATGCAATTATTTTTCTAAATTTATTGCATCCACGTGTACTTGTTTTCTCTCTGAACTAATGTTCATCACATAATAATAGTATCAGTGTGCAGTGAGAGATATTCCTGTACATAATGGCGGAGGAGCTCTCGTTATATTATTTATGATAAAATCATTAACATTCAGAAGTTATTTAACATTAAAGCTGCATAATGCACTTATACTTTTAAGACCACAGGTTGACAAATTGTTGACAGTGAAAACAATTCATTTGGAAACTCTGAAGAAGTGGAAATAAAACTTTAAACTTAGTCAACCAAATTACATTAAGTATGTAAACATATTGTTCCACTTACTGAAAGAATTGCTTATATGGAATTCTGATATCTTAGTTATATGTTCTCATTGTGCATAAATAAAGTGTTACCTAAAGAAAATTCTCCTAAAGAAGGTAAAGGGGTTATAAATAGAGGGTATACAACTTGTGGTATCAAGATACAAAATTACTACCAACTGGATTGTGCAAAACAAGAATTTCAGCATTAGCGTAAAATACAAAATTGGTTGCATGCATTTATATACAGAAAACTACTAATTAGAATATAATTAAGTAAACAAACTAATGTTTATAATTTTTACTTTCTCTACATGTACTATATACATAGTGAATATAGAAGGTATTGTATTGCACCCAAAAATTTGATACCAAAATTTCACCAGAAATATATGTATTGGGTCTCCCTGAATCCAAAAAAAAAAAAAGCATTTTTGGAAAAAGGTCCATGTGTGTATGTGTGTGTGTGTGAGCGCAAATGTGTGTGCCTGTGTGTGTGCATGCACATGCATGTGCGGACAGCATAGCTCAAAAATGAAAAGGCCGTTAAATACCAAACTTTGGTATTTCAGTTTGGTATCTTCCAAGGATGTGACACAAAGATTTTCAAGAAAATTCCCCCTCTCCAAACTACCCTTTACATGGAAAAAATTTCGAAATTTTTTTATTTTCCTCAAAAATGGCTCGAGCAATTTTGATTAAAATCTCTTATATTTAAGCTATTTACATGCCAAATAAAATGCATATCTTGAATTTTCTGGAAATAGCCTCTAAACACCTTTTTATTCTGGATGATTTTTATTGAATTTTGCATAACTGATTAAGAGAAACAAAAATGCACTACACAAAAATGTAGATCATGATAAAACACAGTTTATTGATGTCTGGAGGAATTTGGTAACAGATTTTCTGTCATAAAGTTACTAAATTCAAAAATAAAAGATGAAATTCCACCAGAAAATAGGTCAGGAATATATCAAATTAAATGCACAAATTGTGAAAAGTTCTACATAGGACAAACCAAAAGAAGTTTAAAAATCAGATCCAAAGAGCACTTTAGAAACCTAAAATTGAAACAAGAAGATAAATCAGCAGTAGCATTTCACTTCTGGAAAGAAAACCACAATCTAGATCCAAATCCAAAATTGCTAAAAAGCATGTCAGGCCACAATGAACTCACAACCTGGGAAAACATCCTCATATGGAAAAACAAAGATCACCTAATAAACTTTGAAATCCCACCAGTAGACAGCTTAGTTAAGTTCATCATTTTGCCACCAGAGAAGAGAGCACAAGCAAATGCAACCAGCACCGGCAGTTGGACCTGTGAGGTTGAAAATGAAAGCATAGGCTTTCGAAACTTTCCCTCATAATAAAAAATGTAAGTAATGTACTGTTAAAAAACTAACTCAACAAATTAATACCACATAAAATACAGTTTATCCATATACATTTTTTTTGTGGAGTTTGTCATTTTCGAGATATTCCTTGTTATTGATTTCAGTTTTAAAATACTTAAACTTTTCTCATACAGGAATTTGAAATGGATTTCAACCCATAGCAACTACATTTTAAAACATTTGACTGTTGGTTTAGCCTAGAGTGTTCCTTTGTTTCCCTTCTATTTATAAAGCAACTAAGTAATAACTTTCTGCAAATATTTTAGCATTAAATAAATAGAAGAATAAGCTTATTATCAATAATTTGTTACAGAGATGTAGAGAAAGGCATGTGAATGGAGCACATGAGATTTTTAGAAAAAGGGTTGTGTATGTCTGTGGGTATTGGACTCAAAAATGGAAAGTCTGTTAAATAACTTAAATGATATTTAAGTTAAGCATTTTCCAAGTGAAAACAAAAAAAATAAAATCCCCCCGCCACAAATTACCGTTTATATGAAAAAAATGTCAAACATTTTGATTTTCTTAAAAATGCCTGTAACGATTTTGATTAAAATACCGTATTTTTAAGATATTACATGACAAAATGTATATCTTAAATTTCCTGGAAATTGCCTCTGAAGTCCTCTTCATTCTGAATGACTTGCATAAATGGTAAACCGTAAAAGATAGATAAAAGTGCACCACACAAAAAATGTAGATATCGTCAAAATATGCAATTACATATATCCTATGCATTTTTGTTGTGGAGCTAACCATTTTTTAGTTATTCCTTTTTATTGGTTTCAATCTTAAAATACTTATACTTTTCTCAAACAGGAGGTTATCATCTACTTTTCTTTTGTTTTACTCCTGGCCAATGCAAAGAGAACCACATTTCAATGTAAATTGGTATAATAGCAAGACACTCACCTCACTTAAAATGAAATTTACAAAACACATGTTTTAAGGGTGTTTGCCCTCTTCTGCAGTTGGATTCTGACTTCAACTTGAACTATTTCACTTGTCTCAAACTTCTGAGTTATTTCACTTTAGCCTAGTCACCTTATATTTATAAGGAACTAAAGAATAAGACCATTTCTAGTAATGTTTATCTCCATTAACATGAAGTAGATAAAAGAAAAAGTCTTTTGTAGGGATAGTTTGTTCCCATAATAAAAGGTAGAGAAGCTCATGTGAATGGTGCAATTCAATTTTTTATAAAGTGAGTATTGAGTATCAATGCTCAAAAATCGGATTCACTATCAAGTATTGAGAAATCACTAATTTCTTCCAAAGTGAATTACTTATGGTATGCATATTTACAATCTTGTTAATTCGACTTTTAATGATTAGTGGAGGCATTCCAAATGAACAGTACATCAGAGGTTATTCCCAGAAAATTCAAGATATACATTTTATTTGTCAAGTAAATATCTTTAACAATTTTTATTAGAGCACTGTATATTAAAGCTATTTTTGAGAAAATCAAAGTTTTCAAAACTTTTTCCATGTAAAAGGTAGTTTGGGGTGAGGCAATTTTCTTGAAAAGCTTGGAAGATGCTGAACTTAAATATCAAGTTTGGCATTTAAGCTGTCTTCTCACACACACACACACACACACACACACACACACACACACACACACACACACACACACACACACTTTTCTAATTTTTTTTATTCAGGGGTCCTCTAAACATGTATTTCTGGTGAAATCTCGGTATCCAATTTTTGGGTGAAAATCAATACTCTTTTCTATCTACTATGTGCATTATACACACTTGCCAGAAAAAGTAAAAATTCTAATTCTTGTCATATTTAGATCACATTAAGTTATTTTGGAATTTGTATGCTATGAAATCGTCACATATTTCTTTGTGTTGTCCACAAGTATATTCTTCTATTTTATAGACCAAAACAACCAACCTCAGCAACAGCAGCAACAACAGCAGTCACAAGGAGAGCAGCATGACAATGAAGTAATTGTACTGACTAGTGGGAACAGCAACGGCAAAGTTGGCAGTACTTATAAGTTACGAGATTCTCGTATTATAGAAATAGCAGGTGGCCGAGAGTTGTTCTCCCAAAGTAGGTCCAAGGCAGCCCGTTGTAAGGCTGCCCGTTATGAGGATACGAGTACTGACAAACCGAATAAGCGAGGCAGCAAAACTCAGGGTGTTTGGGAACTGCGTTCTCGGTAAGTGTTAGTCTGCTTGTAGTAACTCGTTTGACTTGCTTATATGTATATTGAAAATTAATTTCCCAGTCCTGTCATAAATGAATAAAGATAAATTATTGCTATACATTTGAAACAAAGTCGCTTAATGCCTGTCTGGGTAGTGTGGTGTGTTTGAGATCATTAAATATACATACATAACACATGAAACAATATCTTAGACTTCAGAAAGTCTTAAGATAATACTATTTAATTAAACTTCCTTCTAAAATACATGATACAGATATTCAAATATTTAAAAATAAGATGTATAAGTGGTTAATAAAAACTTTATTCTATAGCACAGAAAAATGTTTAAGAGATAAGCAAACATGACATATAAAGCACATGATATGAATTTCTGTGGTACTTCTATTAGTTATAAGTTAATTTTGAAGGAGCCTATTGTAATTATTTTAATTTCCTAATAGTTAATAAATTATCATCTTTATTATTATTATTATTTTTAAAGATGTGTTAATTGGCATATTAAAATTTACATTTTCTTTCTTGTGAACCAGTTTATTAAATGTTTGTAGAAAAAATATTTCTTAAATATAATGGGGCAGTCTAGGGCAAGTAAGTAGTCTGAAAAGCATTTCAATAACCAATAGTTTGCCTTTTGCAATCTTAAAATCACTTAAAGGTTATTTTGGAATATTGCTGCTTTATATATGTTTATGTAAATCACCAAGAATCTTGTTAAACGAAGCAAGATATAAGAACTAATTTCAGTCAATTAGCCTAAAGATAATATGCATATTTTAAGCAGCATTTTAAAGAATGTGTTCAGAAAACCTATTTTGTAATAAGAGCTGAAGCTTTTCTGATAGTTTAATACATCTAAATTTTCTCAGGTTTCTTCTATCCAAGTAAATATATGATTTGAAACTGACTTTTTGAGTTACAGCTTCATTCTGACACTGTGAATAAGGAGATCCATACTTCCATTTCCATCAGTTTATCCTGAAGGAAAAGATGATGTACACCTTCAAAACATTGGTTACAAATCAAATATTTACCTGACTAGAAGTCTGAGAAAATGTACTTTATAGGTTATCCAGGCATTAGCTCTCTTGCTTTAGAACCCTGTTGTCCTCTTGCTGCAAAATGCACTCTGAAAGCTCTTATTGGTTAACCTTTTATAGCTAGAACATAGGAGTATGTCTTTAACATTCCATAAAATATGATGTGGAAAGATAGTACACAAATTTTTGAGCATGCATATATCTACAATAAAGTAGCTTCAGCATTTCTTTGTATTTTCTCTAGAATAGAGAAGTATTTTGTTCCACCAAAAAATTTGAAACCAAGATTTCACTGGAAATATATGTTTTGAGGTCCCCTAAGTCCAAAAAAAGCATTTTTAGAAAAAGATTTGCATGCCTGTGTTTGTGTGTCTACCTGTGTATGCCTGTGGACAGCATAGCTCAAAAACAAAAAGTTGGATAAATACCAAACTTTGTATTTAAGTTCAGTAGCTTCCAAATATGCGACATGAATATTTTCAAGAAAATTTTCGAAAATGTTGATTTTCTCAAAAATGGCTGATGATTTCTATTAAAATACCATAAAGATATTTACATTTCAAATAAAATGTATATTTTGAATTTACTCTCTGAAGAGTTGTTTATTCTGGTGAATTTTGAATAATTTTGCATAATGTTTAAATCATAAGAGATAGACAAAAACTTACTACACAAAAAATGTAGATCTCGTAAAACATATAATTTATGTAATATACGTTTTTCTTATAGAGTTCGCTGTTTTTGAGATTATCATTATTTTTTCAATTTTAAACTAATTAACTTTTTTCAAACAGGACCATGCAAAGCGAACCAAATCTAATTTTTTTCACATAGCAGCCAGCTTTTAAATGATTTGACTATTGCTTTAGCCTAATGTATTTTCTTATTTCTCTTATACTAACAAGGAAGCAAGTAATAAGACCAATTCTGCTAATGTTTATTTCAATTAGCATGACCTAGATAAAAGAATAATCTTTTGTAAGAAAAATTTGTTTGTGGAACAGCTAGAGTAAGTTATGTGAATGAAATACATAAGATTTTTTTATCATGTCTATGGGTTTTCATAAGCCATTATTCAAATTTCATGAATGCTCTAAATGACTATTATATTGCAGGTGTAGTGGTGAACCTCGAAGCAAGCGCATGTCTACTGCTTCATCGGGAACCCATCAGCAACCACAACCAATGCATATGCCAAATACAAACCAACGGGAGGTGACAGAGACAGTGTTCTCAACAGAAGTACGATCTGTTGTGAGACACCAGCGAGGTGGTAATACAGCTAGCCCTTTAAGGCTTGGAGAGGTGGTGGTGTTTGATGACATTGGCGGTGAAGAAGACTGGCATGGAATACAGCAAGGTACCACGCTGTCTTCTGCAGGCTCATCTCCCAGTCCTCCACCCAGCAGTGGCTATCATCGCACGGCTACAGACTTCTTCAAAGTAAGATATTAAGGGCTGAATAGTGAAATGTGAAATAAAGATCTGTAAAAATAAGCATTTTTGTGCGGTAAGGAATTGATTGTTACCATATGTATTCATAAACAGTACTTACTTATATTCTCAACGCTAAATGCTTCCTTATTTCTGATGTGCATATGCCAACTGGCTCTGCATTTCACAGCTATTTGGATGCACGAAGGAATGTGTAAATGAACATGCAGGTGATCGCATAACCAGCTGCTATATCCCCTTTTGTTTATAACTGTTGTTGATCACCTGGCGATAGTTTGTGAATTTTGAATAGCACATTTATTAATTAGTTTATTTTAGGTTAAAATCTAGTAGTTTTTAAAGTTATTTTAAAGTTCAGAGTATTAGTTACAACCCATCCCATCTGATATTACCTGTGGTGAACCCTTGCACTAACTGTTACATCATACACTGGATAGGTGCTGCGAAAATCAGTATGCATTAAAGGAGTGTTTGAGTATAGGCTCTTGTTGAATGAATATGTTCACTCATCGTGTAAAATGCCCCATGACAGCAGTGCTGATATTACATTAGGTGAGCTATAATAAATCTGATAAATATTGCCTGTTGTCTAGTATTAATGAGGTAAATGTAATGTCAACATAAATGCCCATTGTTTTTAGCATTATGTGACAGACTGCGCTCGATCCACACAACTCCCCGCAAACCGTTAGTAGTCTACATTCCTTAGGCAACAGCGGCACTAGCCTGAACTGGAAGGGCTATATATAGTAGCAATATGCTGAAAACATGCCAAGAAGTAAACAGTTTTAACAAAAAAGAAAGAAATCTATTAAAAGATTTTATGCTGAGGTATAAAGATATTGTAGAATGCAGGCAATCAAATGCTGAGCCTTCACAGCAAAAAAGAGGTACATGCCAGAAGAAGATGTCTGAGGAATTTAACCTCTCTCCAAGAATATTCTCATGAGTATTGAATTACTTTTATTTTCATTTACAATGCCCTTTCTCTGAGATGATGATTTATTTATTTATTTAAAATTAATAAAGCCTAATGTGGGTAACTCATCCTAACCAAGATTCGAATTCGGGGTTTCTTGAATGTGAGGCAGCCCATACCCCAACACTACAGTATTTCAATAATTTGCATGGTTTTTGTGTGACCCAGTCATAAGAACCATCTACATTTCACATGAACAAAAACGAGGGCATATAGTAGCCTGAAAATTATGTTTAACTTGATTAGCATGATGTAGATAAAAGATTAATCAATTTGTTTCATCAGATTTTCCTTATACTTCATCAAAGGCATATATTGCTACCAAGTCTGGGCTAGCTCTTTTTATTTGCAAATTATATTTATGTTTTTGTTCTGGATTTAATGAAAATTGATAACAATGCAAATATTTTCAATGAAATTTAATTCATATAGTTAATAAAGATGATGATATAAGAATTATAATTGCTTGTTAATTAGATCTTTAAATTAATAAAAATAATGGAAAGAAATAACCTTCATCTTAGGCAAATTAAGAATACCATCTTAAATAATTTGGGAACTGCTACGGCTATCCTTAAGACTCGTCAACTGTGCTGTGCATGGCAAGAGAGGACACCTGAGATGTTTATTGTAATGATTGCTGTCTTCACATCTCATCCTGCAAATATAACAATTATAGCTTATATGTCAGTCATGCTACTCCTGCCTGAAAAGAAAGGCTAAATTACATTGAGTTTTATTGCAAGAAGTCCATTTTATGCTGTAACAACAGACCAGACTACAAACAGGCAGCAATACTCTTTATTATTAATAAATTTGATAGAAATTATTTTGTACTAACTTAAAAGGTTCTGCAGCTAGCCTAGCTGGCCCAAGCATATTCCCCTGGCCTTCATAACTGTCTAATGGGAGAGGTACCGTAAACTTAGGCCTGGGATGTTTCCTTCCCAAATTTTTTCCTCAATTATCATTACACTTCATGTATCATCAGTAAAAGTGTCAAGTTGAGAGTAGAGTGGGTTGTTGAAGGTTGGTGTGTTAGGAAGGGAAAGCCAGCTTGCTTGAATGCTTTGATAAGTTTAAGTGTCAGTACAGCCATACGTGAACAAGAACTTCTTTTGCCTATTGCACAACAATTATTATAAAGTTTTTAATCCACAAAGAGTTGAACCATAGAGATTTTAACTTATTTGGAGATGCTACACTGTCCCAGATTTGAGTGCTACCTGGGCAAGGCAATTTAAGGGGGACCAAGAAATTTTAGAGAGTGAAGGTCATGCTCAGTGCCCAAGTCTCCCCTTCTCAACTGCAAAGTTGTCACGACAATGGTTTTTGACTACAGAGGAATTATTTTCACAATTGATATACTGTGAATGCAGCTTACTATTACCAATTGTTAAGGTCAGCAAAAGCTGTCTACTGAAACAAAAGATACTGTATAGAGATGTCATCCTCCTCCAAGACAAGGAGAGACTCGCCTTGCACAAGTTTGACAAGGGACAGATTGGAGGATATATACTGGGAAACCCTTGAACAACCTCCCTGCAGTCCAAGTTGTCCCCCTCCCCTCCCCAGATTATTTTATGTTTGTACCTGTGATAAAATCGCTTCATGGTGAATAATTTGAAACTTATGAAGACATTAAGGAACATATGTAAATGGTTGATGACTTGCCCTCAAATGTTTTTGAAAAAGGGATATTCAAGCTTCCAAATTGTTGGCAAAATATTTAAAGCAAGAAGGAGGCTATGTAGAGAAGGTGTCGCTTGCATATATATTTAATCAATAAATATGTATATTATGCTTAAAAAAAATTCTGCTTATATTTGAATCATCCTCATAATATTAAATATATAGTATTTATTATGTGCATTTTAGTTACAAATATATTTAATTTGATATTGCATTGACCACTATATAATACTTAAAACATTTTCTATAGTAATAGTTAATAAAAACTTCAGCTAGTAACAATGAAGTAACACAAATATAATAAATATGCTATTTTGCTTCCCATTCTTGTTTCTGTTTTCAGTTTATTGTGAGCCAGTAATAAGAAAATGTTATTTTAGAACTGCTGAAAATACTTTATTTATTTTGTTGCAATTATATAATTTAGTTTGTAAAGTGTTATATTATAGATAACATTAATTTAATATTACCTACATGGAACTATTTCAGGCAGTGACTTCTGCATCTGATCTGGATGGAGATTCTCTCTCGCCAGAACATGGTAGTGGGAGCGGAGGAAGTAGTAAGCTGGTTGGAGCAGGGCCACGTGTTATTGGTAATCTACCTATAGCAGAATATGAGGGCTCACCAAGGAGATATGGGCCAAGACAGCTAGATGTCTCTCAGTCCCATCCGGTGCTACCATCTGCTCAGAGCTTATTGGCTTCTCCATCTGTCTATCCTCCACGTCCTGGCTTCCCACAGGTAAGTAAACATAAAATATTAGCAATATGCAGAAGTAAATTTTTAGCATTATTAAATATCCTGATACTAAGAGTTATAAGAAATCTTTTCAGTTTGTATTTAAATCTAAGTAGGGTGTAAATAAACAATGAAGAGAAACTGCTAAACTAAGCATTTTGGGGTTAGGAGTAAGGGGTTGCAGACACAGTATAATAACAGGAATGCTACAAGAACATAATTGCTGAGTAGAAAGACAGTACCATATAAACATTTTGAGAATATGAGCATGTGTTTGCAGATATAGTATACATGAACATAATTGTAGAGCAAGTCACAGATACAACATAATAACTGGAACAGCACATGAACATACTTGTGGAGCAGAAAGACAGAACCCGACTAAACATTTTGAGGTTAGGAGCATGTGGTTAGAGTACACTATAATAACAGGAGCATGAACACAATTGTAGAGCAGAAAGACTGTACCAAACTAAACGTTTTGAGGTTGGGATCATGTCGTCCCAGATGCAGTATAAGAGGAGCACTACATGAAAATAAACATTTTGAGATTGGAGCATATGGTCACAGATGCAGCATAATAACAGTCTCATTGCAAGAACATAATTGTAACATCTTTATTTGCCAGTCAAGTGTGTATGTAACATCTTAACTAATGAGTAATTGTATTTGAAACCAAATTAGAAGTATATCAACAGCAGTATACAAGAAATAATATAAGTAAGTTTCAAGTTAAAAGAACAATTTGTGTTAAGTTAATGTATACTTGGGTATGACAGCGTTTAGCCCAAGTTTTTAGTTCATAATTCTTAGCCAACCCACATAATTACATCTACACATATTTAGTTCTGTAAAATTATAAAAACATTAATAGCTAACAAAATTATGTTAACTCTCCCTTTGTACACACCAGTTCCATTTTTTCTTTAACTTTGCTTAAACTCTGACCTAAGCTTGTACCATCCTTTCTAAAAACTCCCCTTAACATGCTCCCCTATCCATCTTGTCTTACTTCTGCTCCAGGAATTTTTTCTTCCATATATCTGTTCCTTGGGATTCAAATGCTTATGTTATAGATCTTCCTTCCGTCCACAAATGGGATATTGACTCCGTGGGATGCCTTTTCTTATCCCTCTTAACAGCGGCGGCTGCTGTGTAGGAGCACAAGAGCACGTGAACCTCCAATATTTCTTAGTGGATCTCCTTTTTCTCTGTCAGGAAACATTTAATAAAATGCGCTATCCGGTGCCACTTGTTTAAATATACCGCGCTCTGCTCTTCAGATTGAACACAGCCGAGGACCTGAGTATGTGGCAACAACACTCGTAGCACAGGCCTCGTGTGCTAGCGTATTACTAATGTTTAGCGGCTCTGCGCTTGTGCGGCCAACAAAACACCTTGGAATTTTACAGCCAGAAATGAGCACATTGCAATCATGCACTTTAGTTCTCATTAACATCACCAGGGTTCTGTTTATTATCTGGAGGTGCTGCTATCTTTGAGATTTAGCTGAAACTATCCGGAAATGCAACTGCATTTGATGAGGCGCTATTTTTCTTAATAATTTGCAGTTTATACAAGAGCTTGCTTAAGACTAGCGTGTGCTGCAGTTTTACTAAGTTATTTCTGGTATAATGTGATTATCTTACTGTGACAATACTTAATGAATTAACAGGTGAGACTAGTGTGGATTTTCTAACATGTTTTAAACATAGCTTTTTATTTTAACAACAATGTTCCCTGTGTTGAGCAAGTGACCTCGTGGTTCTCAATTCTTGTGACTTTTCAAAGGTAGCCATGAATTCGGTGGACTCGATATTAAGAAGCCATGAAAAACTTATATATGAGGAACAAATAGAAATAAAACGACTGGGACGTCCACAGCCCGATTTGGTAATTAAGCATGTGACAAAAACTCAAAAGTGGGACTATAGAAGTAAATTTAATAACAATGTATGCGCAACATGCAAATGGCTTTGCGGTTGCAGTATCAGAAACTCACTGTTTTGATTTCCTTGTCTTATGTTTAGCTCCAATGCGATGAGTAACTGGACAAGAGTAGGATGTGCCGACCTGGTGCATCTCAGTGAAAAGATAAAAAAGCATGAGAATTCACGTGCACATAAGAACGCATGTATTCGATTCGCCATGCTTGGTCATGTGAATATCAGCACTTAACTAGACAGCACTTACAGGCAGTCGATAAAGAGACACAACGAGTAAGTTGACAAAAATAGGTACATTCTCTCTAGGCTAATTGATTGCGTAAAATTTTCTGGAGCATTTGAACTAGCTCTACGCGATCATGATGAGCGGGAGAATTCTGAAAATCCTGGGGTGTTTCGTGGGCTTGTTAATTGTGTAAGCTCTATTGACATAGCAATGCAAGAACACATAGAAAATGCAACCGTGTTCAAAGGTACTTCAAAGACGGTGCAGAATGACATCCTCGACTGCATGCTTGCGGTCTGCAGGGAAATTATATCAGAAGAAATAAAGGTAGCTCATTACTTAGCAGTCACGGCCGATGAAACAACGGATGTGTCTACTCAGCAACAACTCGCTATCGTATACAAATACGAGATGCAAGGGTCGGCTGTTGAGCGTTTTTGGGGTTTTTTCAATCCTGTTGCCCAAGATGCTGATAGTATATCTGGGGTAATAAACACTGCATTGCTAGAGTTTATAGGAGAGCAGAAACATAAATTAATTGGTCAATGTTACGATGGTGCAGCTGTTATGAGTGGCAGTGCAAGTGGAGTTCAGGTGAGAATACGAGCTATGTACCCTCATGCATATTATATACACTGTTACGCCCATCAATGCAATTTGGTTCTGCAGAAGGCTGCTACCATAAACAGCTCATCCAGGATTTTCTTTTCAACACTGTCAGGATTTCCTGCATTTTTTTTCAAGATCTTGTATAAGAACCAAAATACTTGACAGAATTGTGCAAAACAGAGTTCCGAGGCTAGCAGCTACACGCTGGATTTGCAACATTCGTTCAGTGAATGTTGTGTATGAAAATAAAGAACGTCTCATCCAGTGTCTAGAGGAAATAAGTCTGCTTGATAATATTGATGACAAAACAAGACGTGAGTCAAGCGGCCTCTTAGCAGCTTTGGAGGATTCTGCATTTGCCTTCTGGTTGGAATTCTTCCATAGAATAATGCCTCAGCTGGAGCTCTTATTTAAAGTACTGCAACACAGACAAATCGATGCTGTAAAAGCAAAACGCTACTTAGATCGGTTCTCGTCTGCTGTGCAGGAAATTAGAGACACTACACTTAACAGATGTGAAGTTTCCGAAAATCGAAAGAGAAAGGGACAAGAAAATCGAGTGGCAGAAGGAAAGGAAGTGTGCGACGCAATACTTAGTCACGTAAATGACAGATTTTCATTTACTAATCATTTAGTGACTTCGAGGCTAGTTGATGTCGCTTCTTCCCAGACATTCTCCGAAGATTTTCCAGAAAAAGATCTCGTCACTACTGTTGAAATCTACCCATGGTTGCTCAAGTCACAGCTTAAAACAGAACTTCAAGTACTGTATAACTGGCGTGATATGATGAACGATGAAGGAGCATCATCTATGTTGCAGTTCATAACAGAAAACAACCTCAACGAAGAAACTTTTCTGCAATTAACCGAGCTACTGAAGATTGTTATCACTACGCCCATGACTACATCAGAACCAGAAAGATGCTTTTCCACATTGAAAAAAATTAAAACCTTTACGAGGAATACGATGGCTGAAGACCGACTCTCATAATTGGCAATGCTTGCTATTGAGAAGAAACTGGTCAACAGCATAAAAGACTTTAATCACCGAGTGATAGAAAAGTTTGCACACTTGAAAAACAGGCGTGTGGAATTTCTGTACAAATAACTTTGGTGTCCATTGCCTAATTCAAACAATGTAAATATCATTTATTGTAAATACCATTCTTCACATGAACTATATCAAAGGACTTTACCTCTTCATCACCATCTGGGAACCTCATATTGCTGTTAACTATCAGAGACTAAGAAATTCAACATCTTTACAATACTGGGTGAGTGACGATTTGTGTAACAAATTTATAATTCTTGTTTTTAGGCACTATCATTGTTTCTAATATTACTGGATTTGGTGTTAAGGTGACGGGAGCTATAGTAGTAGCAGTAGTAATAGAGTAGTAGTAATAGTAGTAGTAGTAGTTCTTAACCATGATATCCTCTCTCTTTGTTTGCTGTTTATCTTATCAACTTATGTCTCCCAATCCCATGTTCCTTCATTGATATACATTACACCAGGACCTATTTTCCATTAGCCCGACAAAAAGCTTTTGTATTTCTGTGTCTTCATGACTCATGTAGTGGAGTAAAAAAACTTCTGCGGCCCATTGTTCCTATCCTAAAAGAGCTTATTTTGGTGTTGCCTTTCTACTCTACAATTTTTAGCAAATTTGGTGATCTTCATTCCAATGTATGCTAATAATTTGAGGTGGTTTAATAAAGTATTGTTTCCTTTTTGATAGCGTGTACTCCCAACACCATCAGATGCTGCTGCAGACATGAGTATTCCAGTTTCTACAACACCATCACCAGTTACAACCAGCAGCACAGCCTTTGACTACCTTTACGAGTTTTCAGAGACGCGTAAGGTGTTAGAAGAATTTTTCAAATGTCCACCAGCCAGTGGTGACAATGGAAGTGCGTCTGGTGCTGCAGCTAGTGACTTTCAAGTAAGTAATCCCCCCAACTGTTTGTTTTTCTTTGTTTCGTTTATTTACTTTCTCTAGCATGTATGTACAATGTACATAGTAGAGAATGTATGTGTTCCACCCAAAAATTTGATACTGAGATTTCACTGGAAATACATGTTTTAGGGTCCTCTGAATCAAAAAAGATACTTTTAAAAAGGTCTGCGCATGGTTGTGGGTGGGTGTATACCATAATTAAAAAACAAAATGTTGGTTAAATATGTGTATCTCTTATGGATGTGACAGGATGATTTTCAGGAAAATCTCCCCCACACCCTTTACGTGGAGCATTGTTTGAAAATTTTGATTTTCTCAAAATTGGCTCTAAGGATGTTGATTAAAATACCTACCACTTGTTTAAGACATTTCTATGACAAACAAAATGCATATCCTGAATTTTCTGGGAATAGCCTCTGTAGACCTCTTCATTCTGAATGATTTTTTTATAACTTTATAACTGGTAAACCATAAGAGACAGACAAAAATTTACTACATAAAAGATGTAGATCTTGTTATAACACACAATTTATGTTGTACACATTTTTTATGGGTTAACTGTTTCTGAGATATTGCGTGTTATTGGTTTAAATTTTAAGCTGCTTAAACTTTTCTCAAACGGGTTGTCTTTTTATCTCTGTCTTGTATACTCCTGGCAAGCAAAGCGAATGGAATTTCAATTGTTTCACATAATAACTGACTTTTAAAAGATTTTACTATCTCTTTAGCCTAATGTATTCCCTTGTTTCTCATCTACTTACAAAGCAGCTAGTAATAAGACCAATTCTGCTAATGTTTATCTCAATTATTACAAAGTAGATAAAAGAATAGTCTTTTACAAGACAAGTTTATTTACAGAACAGCTAGAGAAGGTCATATGAATGAAACACAACAGATTTTTTTTTCTTCCAAGTACTAAATTATATTTGCATATACAGTATAATCTCAAGCATATGTTTTCAAAGGAAGATTGCTAAAATAATGTATAAATGAGAAAATGCAAAAGTGAATTTTCTTATGGAACTGAAATTATTTTATCAGATTATTACTCATATTAATTTGCATTATTTAATATAAGAAAGTAATAAGTGAAATGGTTGATATGATGAGGATTTTGAGACAGTGATGTATATTCTAATTTAAGTATGGATTTGAGTCTATTGTAAAACTTTCTATTACTTGCATTGTTTAGAAAGTCCCATTGCTTCTGTTATTAACTTTTTGACGGTGCCTTAATTATCTGGTGATACAGTAGATGCCTCTGGTGGTGGATTTAGGAATTCCTGGACAGGGATGTCTCCAGGCAGGATTTCAAAATTCACCAATTCTTGCTTGTTCTTCCTGATGCGGATATTCTCTCAAGTTTCCAACTCCCACCTATTTCTTGTGCCTTTTAATGAAATTGAAGTTTCTCTATGTCTTGATATTCTCTCTAAAATTGCCATGCCACTGCTGATTTATCTTCCTGTTTTAATTTTATGTTCCTCAGATGTTACTTGTTCCTAGTTGCCAAATTGCTTTTTGTTTTACCTATGTAAAATTTTTCACAGTCTTTGCAATTTATCTGGTACACTCCTGCTGTATTTTCTGTTGGGATCTCATCTTTAACTTTTGAATCTAAGAGATTTTTCACTGAGAAATTATTTGTGGGTGCTAGTATAATATTTGCATTTCTCAGATTTTCTTAAACTTGTTGTATACCAAAGCGTGGTATGTATACTTCCTAAAAATAATTTTTTCATTTTTTTTTGTAGTGCTGGTGTGTTTGATGAGGTTTTTTTTGTTTTGACTGTGTTTATTTTTTTTGTGATCCTGTTAACTCCCTTAGCTTCTGTTTCAAGTATGCTTTTTAACTCACTGTTAAACTCATTCATGTTCAGCGGTATGTTGAGTAATCTGTATGCAGGGCTGTTAATTACTAATTATTTTTTTTCCAAGAAAATCCCCTTACCCCAAACTAACAGTTACATTTTGAAAGTGTTGATTTTCTGTAACGATTTTGATTAAAATTCTGTATGCTCAAGGTATTTTCATGACATATTTTTTAATTTTGTGAGAGTAGCCTCTGAAGCCCTTTTATTCTGGATGACTTTGCATAACTGGTAAACCCATAAGAGATAAACAAAAACTTTCTATATAAAAAGTCTACTTCTCACTAAACCATACAATTTATGTCTCATACTCATTTTTTTGTGTCAACTTCACCATTCTGAGATATTTGTTGTTATTGGTTTTTAAATTTCTAATACTTTTCTCAAATGGGAGGTCGTTATGCTCATTCAACGGCAACAGTATTCTAACTGTATCACAGTTTTTAAAAGATTTGTCTGTTGACTGTTACAAGGAACTAATTTTTTGCATAAAGTTTTATACTTTCATTCATTTAAAAAGTACGTGCAGTAAAGATTTATTTGT
The DNA here is from genome assembly GCA_030762935.1 of Hymenopus coronatus. NCBI lineage: Eukaryota > Metazoa > Arthropoda > Insecta > Mantodea > Hymenopodidae > Hymenopus > Hymenopus coronatus. Next base: position 24,339,887 of record CM060891.1, read on the forward strand.
AATTCACTGCAATGAATTGTGAGTGAGTTTGGTTGATATGTGTTCATTGTTCTTTTGAAGCTCTGCAATTCTGCTAATCATATTGTAAAATAATTGTTTTATTGTGTTATTTTATGGATTATAAAGATGCATATAGTGTCAGAACATGAAATGAACTACTTTTGGAACAAGGTGTGCATGTTTACACTACAACTGTCTACACTGCCTTCTCTTTATACTGCGAACTGCTGTGTGTGTTCGTAACTGTGTGCACTTTGGAACACGATACTGAGCTTGGGTTATGATTTTGTCATAGTCGTCCAGTAAAGATATTCTGTCATGATTACTATGGCCAGTGATAAGTGTCAGTCGTGAATGTAAAAAGTTATTTATGGTATAATGGACAATTCAGCTGCTCCAACTAGCTGCAAACTTATCAGCAAATAGTGATGTTCTCTGTGTAATAAAAATGCAAAATATAAAATATTAAATTGATGGTGAAAGCTTCCATATAAAGGTAAAAAAAAAAAGATGTAAAAGAAAAGATATATTGAACTTTAAATTGTAAAGCTGTAGAGTAGAGCTGGATAGGTTCTAAGAGAACCAAAATATTATTTGTTTTTCTTAAATGGATATAGTGTACTGCATACAGATGAATGTTGCACATAAATCAGGCTTAAAGAAATGCCCAATGAGTGATTTACTAGATACTGCAAAGCAAACTAAAGTATTTACAAGCAAACTGAGGTATTGCTTTGTAGTTTCAGGAACTGGAATATGAACTAAGACGTCATGCTGCGTCAGGTGCAGGCAGTGCCTACGTAGGCCAGCGCCTGGCAAAGGGTGCCACAGAGCAACAGACTGACCAAATTGGAGGCTCACCTAGAGGCAAAATGCAGTCAACCACCCAGCAGACTACAGAACTAGATGCACTGCAAGTATGTAATATTTAGTAGACCATTCATTCTGTATTGAACAATCATGTACTAGAAAGTAGAAATATCAAGTATGACAGTTTAAGGAATATAATTGAGGATCCTACCATGTTATTGCTAGACAATTATTGTATGTCCCTTTATGATCAATTATAATGGAATGTGTGCAGTGAAACCAGGTTTCTTTAAATTTTTTAAAATTGTCAATTTTATAAATGTGTGTTTAAAGAAAATGCAAGTTCTTACTTGTTCAGCCTGCTGAAAAATGTAATATCACAGTTGGGACTTATACACCGTTTTCCTGGACTGTGTACAGTTATTATAACCATTGAACCACTGAGACAACAGCTGGTATGACATCCAATCCTCTGATTCATTTTGTACCCAATTAACCAACTGGTATGTTTCACTTCAGAGATAACACCTTTAAGGTAACTTAAAAACTAAGTACCTAAGTATCTAGTAATACTAACATCAATAACAATAATAATAATAATAATAGTAATAATAATAATAACAATAAATAACTAACTAAATAAATAAACCTTGGCAGTAAATCTTTTGCTTTCCAGAAACCTAGCTTACCATATCATTCTATTCAGATTAAGTGACTTCTGTAACTTCCAGCACATTAAAAGTCACCTTTTCAAATTTCCTTACTTGAGAACTGTATTTATTCACGTTAACTGTTGCATCAGTCAGTAGTTAATTGAATTGTCTATTTGATGGCATATTTATCTAGTTACTTAATTTAAAGCAAAACTTATTTTATGCATTTTTCAGGAGTCTTAGTTAAAAAAAAAAAAATTGTGTAAGTGTGAAAAATGCATAAATGAAAGGATATACTAGGTAAGGGAAAGTGGGTGGGGTAGAAGAACACACAACTATCGAACTTGTATTAGAGAAAATACTACTCTGCATTATATATGAAATCCAACATATTCTGGATTCTGTGTAATGGCTATTTATTATGGCGTACAAATTTAAATGCACTATCAGTCTTGTTGGATGCCAGCTGCTGGTGTAACGTCACTAATGTTAAACAGGTGCATGTTCTTTATACTGGGAAATAAAAGTGAAATGTGTACAAGTATGGCTATGTCATGCATAAATATGCCCAAATACACAGAAATGAATGCTTTAAACAAAATGCATAGTTCAAACACAAAAAAAATTTAAAAGAAAGCATCTCTTACTGCATCAGAACATTACAAGAATCGTAGTAAGAAGTAATTTCCTAAGCTCACTCTCTACGAACTTTGTACTTAAATAGTTGTGGAGTCTTTTTTTTTTTTTCTCTCATACTAATTTATAAGAGAGTAGTTTTGGGAGCCATTGCTTTCATTTTCAATCTTGGGATCATGATAACTGTGCCATACACTCCTCTGAGTTATGACACATCAGAAAACATTTGACTCTCTACAACATTCATGGCATCATTAAAATCCATGGAAACATTTAGTGAATGTTGATTTACTGCTTGGTGGTTGGAAGAATCACACAAAGTGAACAAATAAATCTGGAGCATGCTGCATCATAATGGAACATTACTAAATATGAAATAAACTGCCATCTGTCATTAATATTTTTTTTTGCTTTCATTGGCTGAACTGATATCCTCATTAGCACAGCGTGAAAAGAATTGAATGTTTGTTATAAGAATAAACAATGCAATACAATATCTATTATCTTCCAAGAATCAAAGGCAAACCATCTCGTGCAACCAGTTTCAAAGTTTTTAGATGGAAGATTTTTGATCAAAATAGAGACAATGTAGAATGTGCCTAAACTACTCTCACGTATGGAATGACTATAAATTCTATGCAAGATTTTGACTAAGTAAATGTTTGGCAATGATGGTACAAGAAATTATTGATGCAATCCAATATAAAACCGACCAGTAAGCAAAACTTAATTTGAAAGATGTATTTCAAACTTCTATTGGATATTCTGTTGTTCTCTTGTTTGTACTTGTATATATAATACTTTATATTACAGTAACAAAGCAGTCTCATTAGAAACAATACTCTTCTGATATTTTTTCAGTATCTCAAAATTTATGGTATACAGAGCTGCCAAAATTGTCTCACACCATTCTAATCTACTCTTTGTGTCACAATTTTTTCCCACGTTTTGTTGATGTTTTCTATCAATTAAGATATATGTTACTGGAGAACCGACAAAAGTGAATTTCAGGAACAGTGTTGTCATAAATGACATGAATTTATATGCAATTCATGCACAAGCGTTACCAAAATTGATGAGCTTACATAAATACCTGATTATGAAACTCGCACAGTGTAAAGCATTTGTAAACATAGATTTAGCAGTGTTTGTAATTTATTAAAAGCTTTGGCTTATGTTTAAATTGTAAAACCAGCCCTAAAGGTACAAACAGTCTTTACTCTTCTAAGGACATCACATTTGAACCTATAAGCACAAAAAACACACAAGCAAAAATCTTATAAATGAAATAAAATTGTGTGGTAACTATAGGAATTCTGACAGGACCTCAGCAAAAATATTTAAAAGTGTAAAAAACATATAAATGTAAAACTTGTGAACAATGTTTCAGTGTTTTCTTTATCTAATTTCATTTAATTTAATTTAAGCAATGTGTAATTACAAGGTGTTTTACTTTTATCAGAGAAGCATCGGCTCTTATTAAAAATGAATATTGGATCCCTACAATAAGCCCTCAAAGTAAGAAGTAGTAATTCAGATATATCCTGTATATGTATAAACAGCAAAAAGCTCCTAGCAAACATGACTCTCTTGTGTTACTGGTGTATAATTTGCTGAGTTTATTTCATATTTCCATGCTTTACTTCTCACATCAATATGTCATTAAATGTACATCTTTTAAGAAAAATAAAGAAACTGTATTTGTTTCAGGAACAAGACCCAGAAGGTGAAGGGCATTTCCTGGACTTATCTGCAGATACCACAGGTTCTACAGAAGATTTAGGAGATACCGAAGTTGGTGGTTTGCAAGTGGGCCATTCTCGTAACTTCACTCTTTCACCAGAGACAACAGACTGTGACTCCAATTGTGGGGATTTAGACTCTGAAGTGTCACTGTTATTATTAGAGTCTGAATCAGGTATATCAGCACCTCTTGGCCTAGGAGGACCGTCGGAATCGGGCCTCCTAGCCCCAGTACCCGATTCATCGTCGCTCAGGCTATACTCAAGCATGCCGGTTTTGGAGGATGGCCTGTCATCAGGACATGCCTCTGACACAGACAATAATCATCCAACTGTAGCCAAATTAATGAAAAGACAAATAACAGAAATAGAACGAGAAATAAGTGCAAGAAGCAACAAGGAGCAAAAACAGCAGCAACAGCAGCAGTCATCTTCTGTAGTGGTGACTGTAGATTTTGCTCAGCAGCAAGGGAATAAAGACTCTAAGAGCAGAGACAATTCTTATGACACCACAGATCCTGAACTTGAGGCCTTGGATCCTCTCAATGGTAAGTGTTTATACATTTGATGCACTAAGCAGCATAAAAGGCAGATCGACTCTTTCTACAAATTTTAGTTTGTTAGTAATTTATATGGAAATGGCATTACATTGTAAACAAAAGAACAGATTATTAATTGTTCTTCCATGCATGCCATGTGTGGGCCAAAGTTGGGAAAAGAGAAATGAGAGTGAAAAATTCAATGCCATAGCTAGACTTGAAATGCACATCTTTCACTTTCTCTGCCATTTGCTCTAACCAATTGTGCTACCTTGACAGTATGTTGGTACATATCAAATTTGAGAGTGCCTTATGGTTACTGAGAAAAAAATGAGTACTTTGGGAGTTTAATGTTTGTACCGGCATGTTGCCATGATAGCCTAGTCGGTTATATCAGTGACATGGAGAGCTGAAGATCTGTAGTTCAAATCCTGCTTATAGCAGTGCATTTTCAGCCTGATTCTACATTTCCAATGAAACAGCTGCCTTTCTAGCCAAGAAAGGTAGTAAAATTACATCAAATTCATCCAATAAGTTATCACTCTATCAAAAGAATCATTATATCAACATATAATAACAAAATTAAAGAAGATAATGTACCACAAACAAAAGGAAAATCATAGGAAAATTTATGTAATAACACGACCAGAATCACTACATTACAAGAAAATCCTTGGTAGCAGCTTTTAGACTCCTAACAGTGGCCTGTCTCAATAAACATTTATTCAAGATTGGTATAGTAAGATCTCCTCTGTACACTTAAAGTAGATATGGATGGAAACCACCTACTGCACTGCCCAACCTTTAGTCAACATGATAAAATAAATTAAATAACTCAGAAGTTTGAGACAAGTGAAGTTTTAATCAATGTGATGTTGAAAATGAGTCGGAATAGAAACACTCACCTCACTTATATGTAATTGTTCAAAACATATGTTTCAAGGGCAATTGCCCTCTTCTTCAGTTGAAGTCCGACTGATGGCTGCTATTTGTGCTCTGTGGTCTATTACGGTGGAGCCATCTGGTGTTCTCAGTAGAAGTTCAAAATCATGTGGCGGTATTTCAAAATTCATCAGTTGGTCTTTTTGTTGTGTAATGAGAATATTCTCCCAAACTGTAAGTTCTGCCGGGTTGTTTACAGGTTTTAGCAATTTTATGTCATTTTGTATTTCATGATGTGATGTCCAAAAATGGTATGCTACTGCCGATTTATCTGTTTGTTTCTGTTTGATATGTCTGAAATGTTCCTTTAGCCTTGTTTCCAGTCTTCTTTTTGTTTGGCCAATGTAACATGATTTGCAGTCCTTGCAATCAATTCTGTAGATGCCTGATCTCTGGTTTGTAGGTATGGGGTTTTTAATGTCTGTTTTCAATGCATTTTTTATGTTGAATTGGTTACTTGAAGCTAAACTTATATTGTATTTCTTGAAAATTTTTTTGAATTTCCTATCTGCTGTTGGGTGATAGGTGAATTTTTTATATATAACTTTCGGTTTTTGTATGGACAAAGTGGTGATTTGTTTTAAGGTTAATTTCTCCTTATGTTTTTTAATTTTTTGGTCAATGATGTCTGGGTTAAAACCATTGGCTGAGGCTATATGTCTTAGTTGGAGGTATTCTGTGTTGTAGTACTCTTCTGGGTCAAGTGGGATGCTGAGGAGTCTGTGTACTGAACTGTTGAAGACTGCCTGTTTATGAGGTTCTGGGTTGAAACTATTCTGTTTTATGTAGTACAGACAATTACATAAAACAGAATAGTTTCAACCCAGAACCTCATAAACAGGCAGTCTTCAACAGTTCAGTACACAGACTCCTCAGCATCCCACTTGACCCAGAAGAGTACAACACAGAATACCTCCAACTAAGACATATAGCCTCAGCCAATGGTTTTAACCCAGACATCATTGACCAAAAAATTAAAAAACATAAGGAGAAATTAACCTTAAAACAAATCACCACTTTGTCCATACAAAAACCGAAAGTTATATATAAAAAATTCACCTATCACCCAACAGCAGATAGGAAATTCAAAAAAATTTTCAAGAAATACAATATAAGTTTAGCTTCAAGTAACCAATTCAACATAAAAAATGCATTGAAAACAGACATTAAAAACCCCATACCTACAAACCAGAGATCAGGCATCTACAGAATTGATTGCAAGGACTGCAAATCATGTTACATTGGCCAAACAAAAAGAAGACTGGAAACAAGGCTAAAGGAACATTTCAGACATATCAAACAGAAACAAACAGATAAATCGGCAGTAGCATACCATTTTTGGACATCACATCATGAAATACAAAATGACATAAAATTGCTAAAACCTGTAAACAACCCGGCAGAACTTACAGTTTGGGAGAATATTCTCATTACACAACAAAAAGACCAACTGATGAATTTTGAAATACCGCCACATGATTTTGAACTTCTACTGAGAACACCAGATGGCTCCACCGTAATAGACCACAGAGCACAAATAGCAGCCATCAGTCGGACTTCAACTGAAGAAGAGGGCAATTGCCCTTGAAACATATGTTTTGAACAATTACATATAAGTGAGGTGAGTGTTACTATTCCGACTCATTTTCAACATCACATGATAAAATAACATCAAAATACTGGAATGCAAGAGAGCGAATGGCTCCACTGCCAACTGCTCAACATTAGATACCAACCAACCAACATTTCCAAAAGAATAGATTGTTTAGAAACATTTGTGTGTTGTACTTCCTCCACTTAGTGTACATATACTGGATATAACTTCCATATTTATCACATTTAGAAACAAAGTGAGTAAATCCTTGTATTATATCACTTTAAGTGGAGCATTAGGGACTAGTGCAAGCGCATAGAGAAACCTTTGAATCATAAAATTACATAAAACATTACGCCAAGAGGAAATAATCTATGGAACAGGTATATTTGTTCTACACTAAATTATATTATAAACATGTACAATAGGTTTGGACAACTTATGATACAATTAATATTTCATCCATGCATAGAACTATTCCATTCATAATCTACGGTATGCACAATGAATTAACAGCAAGGTTATATCCTGTAAGTAATAAAAACAAAAAAAAATCTGATGTTTCCATTCACATGACTTTCTCTACATCTCTGTGACAAATTCTTCTTCTACAACACGGTTTAAGCTATTAGCCTGTTCCAGCTCCGAAGTCTGGCTCCTCCCATCTTTGTCATTGTGGCTAGTAAGTGAGCACAATTTTTGGAGCAAATATTCTTAAAAGGCTTATTCTTCTTCCAACTTCATGCTAATCAGGATAAATGTTAGCAGAAATTGTCTCATTACTTGCTTCCTTGTAAGTAGAAGGGATATAAAAGAATACATTAGACTAAAGTGATAGTCAAATCTTTTAAAAGATCATTACCATGCGGTTGAAATCTGTTTCTTTGCATGGCTAGAAGTTTACAAATTTGCTCATGAGAAAAGTTTAAGTATTTTAAAACTGAAATCAATAACAAGGAATATGTGAGAATGGTAAATTTCATGGAAAAAATTTATATGATAAACTGTGTTCTAACAAGATCTATATTTTTGTGTAGCAAGTTTTGTCTATCTCTTATGGTATATAGTTCTGCAAAATTCATCCAGAATAAAGCGGTCCTCAGAGGCTATTCCACAAAAATTTAGAATATACATTTTATTTGTCTTGTAAATATACAGTATATAATTTTATGTATGAGGATTAGTTTTTGTTGTTTTTTTTAAATTAAAAAAATAATCATTTTTCAATAAAATTATAAGAGCTTTATTTAAAAAAAATCATACCTTTCCTTCTATTCAACAGAATTATTACATTTTTCATCAATGAACAGTAAAGGCATTGCTGAATATACCTTGAAAAAGTTAGCTCATTATCATAAATAGTTGCTGAGATAATGGGTCAAACTTTAACTTTTGTCAGTTTCGACTAAGGGACTAATCTGTCTCTGCTGGCAAACAGAGTGCTTCTCAGTGCCAAGAAAGTTCATATTAGGTTGGGCATACATCCAAATGAAGGCTCTGTAGTAACATGTTACTAGCGGTGTAGCCACAGAAGAATATATGTGTTTGGCAAAAGAGGTGATATTTTTCTGTAAGAGAGCCTATATAGTCACATGATTTAGAAATAAAGGGACAAGGGCAGATCCAAAGGGGGAGGCAGGAGCTGCTTGCTCCTCATCACCAAGCAAAACATTACTAAAAAATAAAAAATACAGCTGCAACATAATACATTTCACAATTTAAATCTTGACATAATATTAGTAAAATATAAACTTAAGTAACCTTGATTTATGTGTGCTAAATAAATAATAAAAAAAAAAACCTCATTTGTCATACTAATTAGATAAATATTTGCTTCCATCCGTTGCCTAAGACCTCCACACTTTTTTTGATTTTCTCTACATATACTATGTACATAGTTATAGACAAAGTATTGTATTGCACCCAAAAATTTGATACCGAGATTTCACCAGAAATACATCTTTTGAGACTCCCTGATAACAAAAAATCTGATGTGTTTCATTCGCATAGCTTTCTCATCTGTGTAACACGTTATTGTTAAAAAGCTTATTCTTCTATTTGCCTCATGCTAATTGAGAAAAAATTAGCAGAAATGGTGTTATTACTTGCTTCCTTGTAAGTAGAAGGGAAATAAGGAAGTACCATAAGCTAAAGCAAGTCAAATGTTTTAAAAGCTGGTTGCCATGTGATTGAAGCTCCTTTGTTTATATGGCCAGGAATTAACAAATTCCCGTATGAGAAAAGTAGATGTACTTTAAAACTGAAACCAATAACAAGGAATGTCTCAAAATGGTCAACTCCAAAAAAAAAAAAAAAAAAATGTATATAACATAAATTGTGTGTATTAACGAGCTCTACATTTTTTGTCTTATCTCTTACAGTTTACTCGTTATGCAATCCGTGGTGTAATGGTTACCATGCTAACCTCATATACCCAAGATCGCGGGTTCAAACCTGGTGGAGGACAATGGATTTTTTCAGGTGTAAAAATCCTTAGCATGGCTTCCTTCAGAAGGGAAGTAAAGCCGTTGGTCCCGTGTCGTAGATTTACACCATGTAAAAGAACCTCAAGCCTGATAGAGAGGCTTCTGAGCAAAATTAAGGGGTCTTTCATGCCCAATATAGAATGGGATGCTGAGAACCACAGCAGTTAAAGAGCGTCCATAAATAACACGCCATTTCGATTTCCATTATGCAAAATTCATCAAAAAAAAAAAAATGACTTCAGAGGCTAATCCCAGGAGATTCAAGATATGCATTTTATTTTTCATGTAAATATCTTTAATTTGTGATATTTTAGTCAAAATGCTATCAGTGGACAGCATAACTCAAAAACGGAAAAAGACTGTTAAATACCAAATTTGGTATTTAAGTTTATTATCTTTGAAGGATGCGATACAAGTATTTTTAAGACAATCACCCCACCCCACACTAAACTTTACATGAAAGCATTTCTGAAAATTTGTTTTTCTCAAAAATGGCTAATGATTTTGATTAAAATACCTTATGGTATACATATTTACATCACAAATAAAATGTATATCTTGAATTTTTTGAAGACCTGATCATTCTGGATACATTTGTCTAAATTTTCCATAATTAGTAAACCATAAGAAATAGACAAAAAAAATACCACACAAAAAATGTAGATCTTATTAAAACACACAATTTATGTCATGTATTTTTGTTGTAGAGTTGACCGTTTCCAAGATATTCATTGTTATTGGTTTCAATTTTAAAATACATATGCTTTTCTCAGACAGGAAGTGCCCATTTGTCTTTTGTTCTACTCCTGGCCAAGCAAAGAAGTGAATTTCAATGACAATCTCATAATGATAGCTTTTAAAACATTTTACTATTGCTTTAGCATAACACATTCCTTTAGTTCCCTTCTACTTATAATGAATTAAGTAATAAGTACATTCTGCTAATGCTTATCTCAATTAGCATGGTGTAGAAAGAAGAAAAATCTTTTTTCTTTTGTCTTTGGGAACAGGAAAATGTGGCCTGATTCCTTCTCCAAGAAGTCAATTGTTCTGGCAGCTGAGTGTGCTGAAGCATTGCCGTGATGCAGAAGAAGGTGCCTACACTTTAACTTTGGGTGTAATAAGTTTTGGCAGACATTAAATCACATACCACTCAACATTAACTGCTATGTGTGTCCAAGGTCACAGAGGGCAAAGGCCCACCTTGGTGAAGAAAGTGACCACCTACCATCTTTCCAGAGCACTACTGCTCCAAGCTTTTGTTGCTCACCTAGATGGTCTGCACCACAATTGATCCAATAGAGGGTCCTTTATTCTTCTTTTCCTCTACCTTTTGCCCTTTTGAGTGTTGGGTTTCTTTAGCTGGTCATGATCCAATTCATAGTTAGTTGTTTAACTTCCTCAAAGTCTCTCCTTTCTTGTTCACTTTTTCTCTACAAAATCATTCCATCCTATTCTTGATTGCCCTCTTCTTCTTTCCTCTCTGGCCACCTATTCCTGCTCTCATCCATCCTATTTATGTGTCCAAATCATCTTAAGAAATTTGTCTCTTATGTTTTTATACTGGTTCTTGATTAAGGGCATTCCTTATTTGACAGTTTCTTATCCTGTCCCTTCTGGTTTTCCCTATACCTATCTGTAAATACATCATTTCTATACTTGTAATTCTACTTTCATGTTTGGTAGGGTCCTTTCAATGTCACAAAATGTGAGATGAAGATCATCTTCAATCATTTTCCTCACAGCATCAATGTTTTCTTAGGTCACTGCTGTTGTTGCACGACTAAAATGAGGTTTGTCTTCAAGAGACTCCCAAACCCTTGAAAATTCACAAAACCAATTTCCAGTGGTGGCCCTAAAAGGGGAAGAATCATCAAAAATACATACTAGAGAAGAGTAGCATTCTTCTGCACTTAAGTGCACAAAAATTAAGCTGTATCTGACTGGGTGGAGGAACTGTCACTCTTTCAAACTAAAAGAATCACATTTTCACCAGAGTTCCAGTGTAGAAGAGCTGCTAAAAACTTTCAGCAAAGCCGTTGTTTACTGGCCTACTTGGGCCTTTTGAGCCTTGAAGAAAGAGTGGAGAGTAGGATGCATGCACAATAGCAAGGGTAACTCTTCAGGCCATACATGATTCCGATGGTTATGCTATTCCACCATTATGTGATGATAATTTTTTTTTTTTTTTTTGTGTCCTGCATCTTGTAAAATGGATTGTTTCATAATTATGGAGGACAGATTGCGTTCTTTTTCTCCACAAGTGGAACTAAGCACCATCTACTTCAGCACAAGAGGTTACACAAATTGAGGTTATGTCATTGTCATTGCCGTTTAAACAGATTTGATGGGCTTAAATAGAGACTTTATCATTTAGGTAAAAATGTATGTAAAAGGGGAGTTTTTACTTTTTACATGCCTAAGTTAAGTACTAGTTTTAAAATTTAAAATTTGCAGGTATTTTGCCATGGTCTGTAGGTTAAAATATGTTTAGTTAAAATATTACTACCTAACGTTTCATCCCTGTCTGTGAGGGACATCTTCAGAGGAAATGTGCTCACGTCGCTAATTGAAAAGAACAACAACAGTACGGTTTATAGCCAGTATATATACTCGGACACAGGTGGGCGGGGTCAAGTGGACGGGTTCTAATTGTGTTTATTTAGCCTGGCGGTTACGGAGTTGGGAAAGTATAGGGAACTAGGTGGAATTTAATTTAAGACCTTCGTCTTTGTTAAAGTTGTTTGTGTTTTTATAAATCTCAATGGCCTCTCTGTATAAACGGGGGTAATAATTTTTAGTCGTAGCTATAACCTCTACTTTATCATATTGCATACGGTGGTCATCCAAAGATAAAACATGTTGTGCCACGGCTGATTTTTCTGTTTGTCTGAGGCGGCAGTTTCTTTTATGCTCTGTGATGCGTGTATTGATGCTGCGTTTTGTAGTGCCGATGCAAACTTGGCCACACGTGCACAGGATTTTGTAAACACCGGATTTACAAAATGGATCGAGTCGGTCTTTAGCTGATTTGAAGAACTGTTTTATTTTAGTTGGGTTTCACATGTCGTTTTTCCCTCACAGACAGGGACGAAACATTAGGTAGAAATATTTTAACTAAACATGTTTTAACCTACAGACCACGGCAAAATAGCCCGAAAATTTTAAATTTTAAAACTATGGACACCGGCCGTGAAAGCTTACGCATATATTTAAGTTAAGTACTGTTGTAAAATGTAAGTAATTATAGGTACTAAGATATTTTACTTGTACATTCCTTAATTCACAACCATTTTAGTTTATGTGCCCTACTTTATTACTATCATTTAGTGGTTCAAAATATAGTAAATTTTATTAGTATCAGATCTAGTAATAACCACCTGGTGCGGCTGTCATTACAGTAAGCTCCTATTGTTCACCTAGATGGTCCATACTGCGATGAGGATGATCTCCTCACAGCATCAATGTTTACTTGGGTCACAGCATTGTTAAAATAAAATCATTCCTTAACAGTCAAAGAGAGCATCAATAAAGCCTAGTTTTACAGTACGTAATTCAAGCAATAAGCCCAGCTTATCCATGGCTTGACAACATACTAAACTGCAACTCAATATGACGAATCACACGTTGTTATCTGAAGAAGACAATTATGACTAAATGTATTATTTAACGATAAGCACAACAGAGAGCTATCTAGAATGTTTAGAATGTGAAATATTCTCATGCATGGAATGAGCAAGAATTCTATGGAGATATTAACTAAGTAAACAGTAGGCAAAGATGGTACCATATTATTCATGATAAAATAAAAAAGTATAGTCAAATAAACATAACATTGACTGGTAATAAAACTTAATTTTATGCTTCATAGCATTATTGTATAATTTGTTGCACTCATAATGAGTGTCACATCCGTTATTGCTTCATAATTCAGTTACAAAATGTTCTGTCTAAAGCAATGCCTCTCAAAAGTTGTATATAATATGCAACTAGAAGCAAGCTAATTGCAGCTGAACATTTTTCTGGTATTTCAAAATTTACATATCCAGAGTTTTTAAAACTGTTTCACGCCATTCTAACCTGCAACATAATTTTTGGCCCACATTTGAGTTTGCTTGCTCTAAGTAAATTGCACAATGTCTTGCACTTTATTAATGCTTATGTCCTTCACAATTTACTTCTTGAGAAGTAAAGTTCACAGTACTTTTGACTGATATTTTGGTAATTTTTAGCTGTATGTAATAATAATAATAATAATAATAATAATTCTTTATTGCCTGTATACTTGAGGATACAAGTTATAAGCATGGTCAGTCAGTATTACATTATAAGTATTACAGTATAATTATTAGTTACAAAGCTATTTCATACAAACACACTTTCTCTCTCACACTCACACATGTAATCATTTGCCATGCGCACTCGCTCGCTCACTCACTCACACACACACCTCAGATCAGAGTTCATCGAGTCTGTACAGAGGTTTGTTAACAAGGTATTTCTTTAGCTTAGCTTTAAAAGATTTAATTTGTAGAGTTTTAAATTCTATTGGGAGTTTATTATACAAAGTTGCTCCTATATTCATTGGATCTTTGTCAGAAAATTTTTTTGTATGTACAGATCTATATACATTACTCTGACTTCTAGTACTGTGCTTGTGCACCTCACAATGTCTTGTGATGTCTTTTGATCCATGTATTAGGAGTAGTACACGATATACATACAGTGATACAACAGTGTGAATTTCATTTTTTATAAATAACTCTCTGCATGGGTGGTCAGGTCTTACATTTGAAATTATCCTTATACACTTTTTTTGCAGTGTCAACACCCTATTCATATGCACTGTTGCAGCACCACCCCAGAGTTCTATACCATACAGTAAATGAGGATATATTACACCATAATAAATTGTGCGTAATATACTTGGGTTTTTAAGTCTAGAAAAATATCTTAACAAATATCCTCCTTTACTAATTTTATTACAGACGTGTTCAATATGTCTGTCCCATGTTAGATGTTTGTCGAATATTATGCCCAGAAAAGAGGTCTGATCGCTTTCAACAATATGTTCGTTACCTACTTTGGTTTTTAACTGCTCACTTTGTCTTTGGGAAATTGCAAAATTTAATATTTTAGTCTTACTTGTATTACATCCTAAGTTGTTGGAGTTGAAATAGTTCAGTAGCTGGGTTGTATCAACTTTTATTTTTGCAGCAAGATCAACTGTAGAAGTGTGCCAACATAACACAGTTGTGTCATCAGCATAAGACAACAATTTTGAGTTTGAAATACTAGGAATATCGTTAATATATAGTATAAAAAGTAGAGGCCCAAGCACCGAACCCTGTGGGACTCCATATTGCACAATTCCCTCCTTAGACTTATGCATGCGTTTACAATTACCCTTATAACTTGGAATTTCTATGCACTGCCCTCGATCAGTTAGATAGGATGATATTAACTGTTCTGCCAATCCCCTTATTCCATAGTTGTTCAACTTCAGCAGTAATATTTTGTGGTCAACGCAATCAAAAGCTTTTGTAAGGTCAAGGAAAATACCAGCTACTTTATTCCTATCTTCTAGTCTAGTTATAATATCTCCAAGAAATTCAGTTGTGGCAGTAACAGTTGAGTGGTTCTTTCGAAAACCATGCTGTGTAGGTCTAACAACGTTATTTTCAGCTAGAAACTTGTTTATCCTAACTAGTAGTATTTTTTCAAACAGCTTGGCTAATGTGGACGTTAACGTGATTGGGCGATAGTTTGTTACTTGGGTTTTGTCTCCTTTTTTAAATATAGGGCGCACTATACTTGTCTTCAAACAGTTTGGAAACTCCCCCTTTGCTATAGAGTAATTTATCAAATGTACCAATGGCATAGTTATTTCTTTCTTACATTGTTTTAAACATTTAGGTGTTATTTCATCCCAACCACTAGATTGTTTATTATCGAATGTATTAATAATTTCTATTACTTCCTTTTCATCAGTTGGTTTTAAGTATATACTACCCCTTATGCTTTGTGCTTTATTGCCAATTGGCAAAACCTTGTTTGCTTTGGGAGTTTTTGCTGCTGTAACATTTAAAAAGTGTTCATTAAAAATACTGCATATAACATCTGGATTTTTCTCAATTTTCCCATGATTATTTATCACAATATTTTCATTCTTTTTTAGTTTTAGTTTTACCTTGTTTATGATGTTCCAGGCACCCTTAGTAATATTATCGCAAGTATCTAATTGGTGTTTATATTGCAAAGTTTGGATTTCAACTAAATATTTACGGAAATCTTCTTTCAGTTTTTTATACCTATTTTTGTAATGTTCCCATCCTGTTGATTTGTACCATTCATATGCATCCTTCATTCTATTTCTCAAACATACTCCCTCAGCATTTAACTTCACCTTTTTACTTTTACAAGCATTCTCCCTTTTTGTAATAATTGGACATGCTTCATTAAAATGTATGTTAAATGTTTTGTAAAAACTTTCCCACTTTGCGTTAACTCCTTCCACTGAGTACATCGTCTGCCATGCTTCATGTTCTAGTGCATATTTGAGTTTAGTAATATTTTCATCATGCATTTTACGGTAACTAACAAACCCATTTTTTTCATCCATATTGACAGTGATGTTATCTATTTGAATGATTTGTGCATAATGGTCTGATAGATGATAGTTACCAACTTCTGATGAGTACCCAGTTTTAATGTTGGTAAATATATGATCAATAATGGTAGACGAGTGGGATGTAACTCTAGTTGGAGTGTTTATCACATCTTTTAGATCATATGTTTTTAAGCAGTCCATTAAATGTACATATTCCCTATTTCCAGCAGCCGAGTTAATATTTATGTCACCTAATACAATCAGATTTACTTTGGTCTGCAGTACACTATTTAGTACACCCTCAAAAGATTCAATAAAATGTGTCACTGGGGTGCCTGGAGATCTGTACACTCCTATAATTACATAGGCACATTCATCACAACATATCTTAATAGCAGTCAATTCCATGACCATTTCAATACTCATATTACAAATCTTAGGCATTTCCTTGTATATGACCCCATTTTTAACATAAATACCCACACCCCCACCCTTGTGATTTTTCCTGCAGTATATACTTGCTAGATTATAGTTTTCAACTTTGTACATATTTACATTATTTTCCATTAGGCCATGTTCAGTTAGAATTGCTACATGTGGATTAACTTCATTCATAACTAGCTCTATGCTATGTACTTTATTACTGATGTGTTGTACATTTTGATGCAATAATTTAATCCCCTTTTTGGCATGTAATAACATACTAGCCTGTGGTATCACAAAGGGGCAATTTATATTAGGAGATATTCCATTTGTTATTGACTTATCTACTTTTGATCTACCGCTGTAATTAAAATCTAGTTTTTTGGTCCAATATGATGTATCACCCTATTCAGAAGTCTACCAAATTTCTCAGTTCCCCTTCTGTTTAAATGCAAGCCATCCCACCCAATATCATACTCCCTGATCCACACGTTACCATCTACAAATATACAGTTATTTTGTTGGCATACCCAGTCTAGTGTAGAGTTCACAGCGTCCACATATCGTAAGTCCTGGTCTCTTCTACGCAACACTCCACTAACACACACTTTTGCCTTAGGATATAGATCCTTTGTCACTGCCACAATGTGGTTCATTTTGTCCATGATTTCCTTTGGGGAACTTGATGAGTCTAAATTATTTGTACCCGAGTGCAATATTACAATATCCGGGTCATCCCTGTTTTCTTTTAGCTTCCTTTCAAGATGCTGAATTCTGGATCCTGGATAGCAGTATACTATGGCGTCAGCACCTATATATTTCCCAACATGTCGCACCATGGAGTCCCCCATAATTATCGCTGTTTTCCTTTCATATAACTCAGCAGGAGGGGCGTCCTTACCTTCACTAGAATCTTCAGATTCCTCTGAAACACTTTTTACTTGTTGCTGATTAACCTAAAAAGCATTGCCATAAACAAATGATGGAAATTTGCTTGATGCGCATGTGTAAGTGTTACCAACTTAAGCAGTCCCTGGAGCTGTTCAACTCAGTAAAGCTAAACAGGGTTGCCTATAGTTTTCTCCAAAACATGGCCTTCAAACAGGACCATGGCAACTGGGCAATTATCATTAGCAATTACCATTATTTATGGACACTCTTGAACTGCTATGGTTCTCAGCGTCCCATTCTATATTAGGCGTGAAAGACTGCATAATTTTGCTCAGAGGCCTCTCTATCAGGCTTGAGGTTCTTTTACATGCCATAAATCTTTACTTCCCTTCTGAAGGAAGCCATGCTAAGGATTTTTATGCCCAAAAAAATCCATCGTCCTCCACCTGGTTTGAACTCGCGACCTTGGGTATATGAAGTTAGCATGGTAACCATTACACAACGAAGTGCGACAAGTAAAAGATGAGCCTTTACTAGGGGCAAGAGGCAGAGTAAAATTCTGTTTCCTGGAGACTCAAAGATTCTGCTTGCAAGTCAAGATTGTCACCAGAGTTAAGGTGGAAGATTTTGGCAGCTGCGAGAGTTGGTTCCCAACCACACACTTCCTAATCCCAAACTTTAAAGTAATGATAACCTGCCTTTGGCAGAGGGTTAAAAAATACTGTACTGTGAAACTTACAAAGTTTAAACCTTATTAAACCTTCAGAGTTTTGGCTTAAACTCACACTGTGAGACCACCCCTAAGAAAATTCTCTTATTTTTCATTAATTTATAGAAGTTAACTGTAATGTCTTAATGATGGAAAGTAGAATTTTTTTTCTCCTTAGCGCCTAAGTTATCATTCTAGGCAAACTAAAAGCTAGAGGTACTAAAAAGTCTAATCAGGCTGAATCTTTAACCTTAGCTGTTAGAACATCACATTTTTGTTATATGATTGCAGCATCAGGAGCTCAAATGACACCACCACCTCCTGCACCTCAGCCACATCGTAGCTTGAGTCTAGATCCAGCACCTAGCGATTCTGTAGAGGCTGCTATAAAGGACATACGACTTGCCTTACAACGCACTAAAACATTGCCTTTAAGAAGTCCACCAGGTGGAGCAGAACCATTAGAGCTTACAGATAGTCCCATCTGGGTGCCTAGGTAAGAAATGTAGCATCTAATTCCTATTAGTTTTCTATGTTGCTCTGATAATCTGTTAGTAAAACAATGGAATAACCTCAAAATTGAAGCTGAACAAAAAAATTATAAATTATTTTATATATTGGGTGACAATGTTTCAATTATCTTTTGTAAAATAAAAGTTCAGAATAAATGTTCTCAATCATTTGATCGCATCATCAGCTTTGTTTTTCTTGTTTACTCATTATTACTGTTGATCAATAGTTTTGGCATCTACTATAAGAAAAACAAATTTTTTGACAGAATCACTTACCAGTATTTCAAAATTAATTATTTAATGTCTATTTTTTAAAATAAATACTTTTTCCAGCCATTAAATCTATAAGCCCATTTCAGTGCTTTAATAATTTAACTTCTGGATCTATTTTATAATTAAATGATTGAAAGTGGTCTGCTAGATCTGATTTATAAATTTTCTTGTATTTGATATTTCTAAAATGTTCCTTATTCTGTTTCCAAATTATGTTTAGTATTTCCAATATAAACTGGCACCATTGTACACATACTTAATTCTGGTCATTTGTGAGCTGGTGGGAGATCCAGCGACCGCAGAGCTTCCTGGTGTTATTGTTTCTTTCAGGATTGTTTTCACTGCTTCTTGAATCTGAACATATTATGTGCGACAATGATCTTCCTACTTTCACCACGTTTTCATTCAATGTTGCTGTAGCCTGCCATCCAACTTGATCTTCATCTTCAAGGGAAACCCCCTTCCTCTTCTAAACTCTGCATACCATAAATAAATGGTGGATTGCAAAGAGAAAAGATCCCCAAATGCATGATGCAATCTTGCAAGCCATTCTATCACCCCTATACTGACTTTAAAGACATAGAAAATTATAGCATGGAAATGCGCTCACTTGAAATACATCCTAGCATATAGTGTAGCAACACCAAACTGTTGAAGAAAAGGATGAAAGTTCTTGAAAACATTTTAATTAAGTAGAGGTGAGTATAAATAAGTAAGACTCAGCATAACTCCAAGATGATGAATACTTCACTGTTAATAGTCCTTCTGTTTTTAATATTTAATGTAGCAACACCTATACTTACGCAAGTGGTGCTGACAATTCACATTTTTGGAGTACACCCAAGCCTGCACATGTTCCTATCAGAACTTCAATTTGAAGTTTGGAAAAGCTGTTTTGCTTAGCATAAATAACTGTCGTCTATTCTCAAAATTTTTGGAGTGCCCCTTGTAGTAATTGCACTCCTTTCTGGTGGTCTGCAAGAGCTTTCTACATGATATTAAGAGCTGCCATAGGTACACATAGTACCAGTTTGCAGAATATTGTGTGTCTCTAATTAGCAGTTTCCACCATCTCTCTAAATCCCACATTTTCATCTGATGTACAGTTTTTAATTTGCAACTGAATGCATTCTTCCATGAATGAAGAAATGATATGTAGGTTTTACTTCTTAATTGTGAACTTATTTCCAGAAGGAGGACAGGAGGAAGTGCTGCTGCATCTGCAACAACAAATGGTGAGACGGATACTCAGCAGCGGAAGCCTCACAATTTGGAGGATGGAGGTGAGGAAGGTGAGCAGGCAAATGGTTCACTGTCTGTATTCACATTACGTAATACTAATTAATTCTGAACATATAGTATTTAATGGATATTGCATGTCTCACTGTTAGAATTCTCATTTTTAGGATAATTCAAGGGTCATACTGAAAGTCATGAACAACCTACAGTTAAAATTCAACATCATGTTACATTCCAACAATGTAACAGAAATAATGGCAGGTCATAATATGCAGACCTAATGCCACATGCTGCTAAATTGTGTCATCATTAGCTTCTATCACACGACCACAGACAGTATTTCCAACAGTGGCAGCTGCTGTGTAGGAGCACAAGAGCACGTGAACCTCCAAAATTTCTTAGTGGATCTCCTTTTTCTCTTTCAGGAAACATTTAATAAAATGCGCTATCCGGTGCCACTTGTTTAAATATACCGCGCTCTGCTCTTCAGATTGAACACAGCCGAGAACCTGAGTATGTAACAACAACGCTTGTAGCACAGGCCTCGTATGCTAGCATATAACTAACGTTTAGCAGCTCTGCGCTTGCGCGGGTAACAAAGCAGCTCAGAATTTTACAGCCAGAAATGAGCACAGTGCGGCCATGCACATTAACTCCTCCAGGGCTCTGTTTATCAGTGGGAGGTGCTGCTATCTTTGAGATTTAGTTGAAACTATTCGGAAGTGCAACTGCAGTCTTTGTGAGAGGCGTTATTTTTCTTAGTAATTTGCATTTTATGCGAGAATTAAGCTTAAGAGAGAGTTAAGCAGTTCAAAACAGAAAACCACCTCAATGAAGGAACTTTTCCGCAACTAACCGAGCTACTGTAGATTGTTATCGTTACGACCATGACTACATCAGAACCAGAAAGATGCTTTTCCACAATAAAAAGAATTAAAACCTTTACTAGGAGACGATGGGTGAAGAGCAACTTTCAGCACTGGCAATGCTTGCTATTGAGAAGAAACTGGTCAACAGCATAAAATGCTTTAATCATCGAGTGATAGAAAAATTTGCACATTTGAAAAACCAGCGCGTGGAATTTCTGTACAAATAAATTTGGTGTTAATTGCATAATTCAAACAATGTAAATATTATTCACTGTAAATACCATTCTTCACATGAACTGCATCAAAGGAGTTCACCCCTTCATCACCTCATATTGCTGTTAACTCTCGGAGACTAAGAAATTTAACATCTTTACAATACTGGGTGAGTGACGATTTTTGTAACAAATTTATAATTCTTGTTATTAGGCACTATCATTGTTTCTAATATTACTAGATTTGATGTTGCAGTGACGTCGGTAGCAGTAGCGGCAGCGGCTACGGCGGTGGTAAATTGCTGATTTTGTGAACAGGTAAATTTTTAATCCACGAGCCGCCACTGATTTCCAAAATGGCCTTAAAGAAGATACCAAATATGAGAGTAAACTGGCTAAAGAGCATATATACAGCAACAATGGAATCAAGAATGATGTATGGAACAGAGGTTTGGGGGACTGAAAAAGGATGGGAATGTGTAGGTCAAATTGCAAAATGATATTGGGATTACCAAGAATAGCTCCAAACGAAAGAGCATTAATGTAATTAGGAAGAGCTGGAAGGAAGAGATCAATAGTGAAACGGATAATAAAATATTGAAACAGAGTCCAAGTACTAGAGGAAGGAAATATTCTCAAAGATTGTTTTATCAGCAAAATGGGAAAGAAATTGGGTATGTTCAATTAAAGGAAATTATATAAATAATTTGATTGGGGGAGCTAGACAATCAACAGATAGTAGGGGGACAAAAATTATGGAATAATAGACAATATAGGGAAACAAGAAATAATAAGTAGCTTAAGGCAGGTCGTGAGGACCGCATTAACCGGCCGGGAGGGGCTCGAGGCGCTGACCACGTCTCACCCTCCAATACTGCACCCCATCCATGACGTCTGTAGTGGACCGAGATGGGGGACGCAGCGGCCGGGCGGTAGGCCAAGGCTCCCCGTGAGCTGTCGTGCCATGGAGTTAAGTAGCTTAAGGGATAAGAGAACTTTAATATTATATAAAAATGTTAAGAAAAATACATTGATGTCTGTGGAAAAATGTAAAGAGAAGGTCTAGCATGAGCAAGAACAGGAACAATGTTACTAAAAGGTCTAAAAGTTGATAAAGATCTATGCCCACTATGTGACAATGTTGATAACAATTTACACTGTATAATTGAATGTGAAGAAACTAAAATATAGAGTGAGAGAAAAAAAAATATGGAATAAAAACTGGGAAACGTTACTACCAGAGATAGTGTACTTAAAACTTTTTGGAAACTATAAGAAAGAATTTTGAAAGCAACTAGGTAACTCTATTCAGGGAAAATTAGAGAGAAATGCAGGAGGAAAATCGCTAAAGAAAGAGAGGATCTTAATAATAAAACTGATGAGGTTGTAAGTTATCATAGAGATAAATAGATTAAGTAGATAGGTAGGAAACATAAATAACCAGGGTGTTAACTATATATGACACCAAATTCAACGCTCCAGGAAAGCATGATGAAGTTTTTAACTGAAAAAATGAAATAAATTATTTACTGTCTATCTATCATTTATATATCCCCCTTTTAACATCTAAGGTCATATCAGTGGCTTTGCACTTGAAACAACTTGTCTATAGGTTCTTTTACATTGGCTTAAATCACTTTATTTTCCTCAAACACACACACATTCACTCTCACATACATACTTCCAGACTCTGTGGGGAATAGGGAATAATTCTGGCTAAAGAGAAATTCCCTGCCCCAGCCAGGAATCGAACCCGGGACCTCCAAGTGAGAAGTCAGCTTGCTAACCACTCAACCATGGAGGAAGTCACATCAATGTTTTGTTTTGACAGCATTTGTCAATAATTTCCTTATCAAAGAGGAAAAATCTGCTGCTGAAATTTACCTTCATTGTGCCTATGGAGATGTCTGCAGTGTTAGGAGATGGGTGAAACATTTCAAAAATGGGTACACAAATATCCAAGAGAGCCTACCTCCATGGAACACAACAAGCAAAGAGAGATAGGCTCATTAGAGAACATAGGTGTATCATTGTGGATGAAATCATTGCAAATCTTGACAGAAAAGTCTGTAGATTAAGATGATATATTTGGTTTGTCTAAAAAATAAAGATTAAGGCTTTTAAAAAATGTTGCTCATGACTTTCAGTATGAATCTTGTATTTAAGATAATATTTAAGTTTGTTCCAAACTTTAACAGAATAAATGTATTGAAAAGACAGAAGAATAATTATAAAGATTATATAAATCAATCTACAATAATAGAAATAAATAATAATCAGAGGAAAGCAAAAATCATAATACAGGGGTTAATCTAAACATGAAAACAAAGATGTTTTAAACTTAAACTTTAATTTTAAACTTAAATAAAGACAGCCTAGTAAAACAATGCTTAATATGCCAAGAATTTTGTTTAAGGGGTGCCTCAATAGTTTAAAAACTATTTTAGAGAGAATGGATTAGGGTATGTTTATAGAAAAAGTCATACAAACTTTAGAGGATATTGGAAAGAGATAAGAAGATTTTTCAAAGATATAGAGATACAATTAGCAATTTAAGTGGGATCATCAGTGGAATTTTATGTCCAGATGAAACAGGCTTTGGAAAGGGAAAATTCTATAGATAAAGCTAATAAGGAGGAAAGAAAAGAACAGGTAAAATAAGAACTATAGCTTTCCTGGCGACGTGTTAATTCAAAATCTTCTCGGGCTTCTAGCCAGGTAATAACTTGGCTTGACACCAACGTTTCGAAGAAGTGCATCTTCCTCGTCTTCAGGGTGAACTGATGGTTTGAGTCCGTGCCCATGTCTCAGTCATCTTAAATACCAGGCCATAATATCTCGCGAACCAATCAGATGTTAGCTTCATCCCAGCTCTTATAAATACCAGTCTCCGCAAGCTCAAACCATCAGTTCACCCTGAAGACGAGGAAGATGCACTTCTTCGAAACGTTGGTGTCAAGCCAAGTTATTACCTGGCTAGAAGCCCGAGAAGATTTTGAATTAAAAGAACAGGTGTTTGGAAATTAGAAGGTAGGGCTTTACTCAAGGGGAACACCTATTTTGGGGAGGGAAAAAGAACTTGGAACATAGAATTTGATTGTAAGGACACAAAAGACTGGAAAATTGAACTCATTAAGTTTAAATTTAAAAGGGACAAAAGAACATTTTTGAATATGCATAAAGAAGACCAAGAGTGTGGGTCAGTATTTATTTAAATTATATAAATAATATTTTACTAAATATTTATGGGAGGAATGAGTTGTCAAGACCAACTTCAGTAGACAACCTTATACAACTATAAATTTCTTAGCAATAAATAAATCAAGTTTCACCAGTAGCTGTGAATGTTGGGAGGTGATTAGTCCACCATAATTTACAATAGAACTCTTTGAAAATACAGGGTGGCACTTAATGTATCTACCAATTTCGATTGAGAAAAAGAACTATTTTATTTGTGAAAAAGTGAAACAATACACATTTGCATTAATGGATATTACACTTACATCAACACTACTTGAATATGATGTCAGCTCAGTGGCCCCCATCTGCATTTATGCATTCTTGAAGATGGCGTGGAAATGTCTCCATGGCATGTCACATCAACTCCTGTGGAATGGCATTGATTTTTTGGCCGATGGTATTTTCAGTTCCTCCAGAAATCATTCCAGAACTGTTAAATCTGGAGATTGGGACAGCCAAGTTAAACCTCTAAAGCAGGTCAATTGGGGAACACTCGGAGCAAAACCATGCTGCGAAAACCAAATGTTGTTCTGGTGTTTCTAAAGTTCAGGCATGACAAAATTGTGCAAATTTCAATATGGTGGTCGAATTTACAGTTAGTGCGAGATCAGCACAATTCTTAGAAAAATATGGACCAATAATCCCACATATTCCAATTGCACACCACATCACAGCATCCTGGCTCATAAACTATGCAAGGATTTTGGTTTTGTTTGTTCTCAAACACTCTGAAGAAGAAGAAGCTCACTACATCTACCTTGAACAGTTAAGCAGCCATCTGCGCCAGTGTTGATACAGGCGGAGCTGCGTTTCAGTTAGGGAATGTGAAACAATGAAGGCTTCTACAGCTGCAATCCTGTCTGTATGAGCGAACAATCCATGGCGTACCAATTGCAGACATTGTAGTCGTGTAATCATATCTGACTCATGCATATGCACACCTCAAGTTGAACAGGAATGTCAAGCAAAATTGGTAGATACATTATGTTCCACCTGCCATAAGACTAAATAGTTTTTATGTATTTTATATGCTCTATATACCTATTTTAAACATAACCTCTATATTTTGTACATCATTAGAAAATAGTGTATATAGTGTGACATGCTGAAATAAATAAATGAATGAAGCCTTTGAACTCGAAGGTTTTTGTTTATTTAGAAGAAAGAAAAAAAGAAAATAAAACAATGTAATAAACAATGCAGCATTCATTTTTAAAAATATACAACCAATAAATAAAATTGTGAAAAGGAGTGTGGTTGTAATTCTTTTGCAGATGAACCAGATACTGACCTAGAAACTGATAGATTATTGGGTCAGCAGCGAACGGATGACCAAGGATTTTTTGATGAAAAGGTGGTGAGTCTATTTTATTACTTTTATTAATACATAAGCTATAAAAGTTATAAGCTTTTCAGGAACAGTGATTATTTTATTTTTGTGCCAGAAAGCAAGAGATAACTATAGGTACTGTAACAAGTAATGACTCCAATTGCTATAAAGAAACTTTAGTTGTCACTTAGAAGCTCAGCTGCCCTCAGCTGTTGACTGCACTCAACTCTCTCTTTGAACTGATTTCTTTGATGACTGTCTGAACTGACTTACTTTGCTGCTAGCAGTCTCCTTAAATAGTTTTACATATATGATGTAATTCACTACAAATACTAGATGTGCGTTAGCAAGTGATTTCACGCAATATTGAGTCTCCTGGGAAGGCCATGTACCGACTTGTTATTACACCGAATGCGCATCTTCCTTATACATTGGATTGTTCTTGAAGGAGGAAACTACTCAAAATATGCTGAAAAGAAATTATCAGAACTATGTTGAAGTGCATACAAAGAGTGTATAGGGATTGTAGTGAGCCACTTGTTCTAAAGGGCCAGCTGAAAGTGTTCTTTTTATTGCTATGAAGGGGAAAAATGCATTACTGCATTCAATTCCCAGACTGGGAGGATATGTGGGGCTCTCCCTGCAGATGCGGCATATCCACTAAAACTGCTCCACATGCTGTACAATGCTGTGTTATACGTGCTTCCATAGCATCCTGTATAGCATCCTCGGTAGTATGTGAAAGATTGGATGCTGCTGCACAATGTGGAAGCAGGTGGTAGGTAATATCTAGACTACAGCC
Organism: Hymenopus coronatus; assembly: GCA_030762935.1. Lineage (NCBI taxonomy): Eukaryota > Metazoa > Arthropoda > Insecta > Mantodea > Hymenopodidae > Hymenopus > Hymenopus coronatus. The sequence continues at coordinate 24,366,399 of CM060891.1, forward strand.
TTGAAACCTGACAGAAGGCTAGGAGAATTGATGGTGGTATTTGGACGGATTAAGGGTGAAGGTTGACACATCATTGGCAGAGGCATCCTGTTCAGATTCTCCTGAACATAAGCACTCTGCAACGTCTTGGCATTCTTCTTGCATGGGATGATGTTTAATGGCCACAAGGATACTAAAGCTAGATTTAGACTTTGTAAGAAATGACATCATTTTCTCGAGTTACTCAAGCTGAGCTCAAAGCACAGCACTAGTCTTAATGACATTGGTGACCCAGCAGTAGGGATGAAGAGAGACACAACACTAACTCAAGGCAACTCAACAAACCTACCATTATTTTTATTCAAACTTTAATTTGATGATTTATTTATTTAATTTTACACAACTTAAAGCTTCTATACCAATGTATGATTAAATACCTTTTACTTTAGTAATTGCATTGAATATTAATACCCGGCTTTATTACACAATCACACACCCCCTCACGCAAAAAAAGTATAACAAATCTGTGCCTATACATGCTAGTGTCAAGTCACAAGAACTTTCACAGTTTTTCATCAATTTAGGTTGTGATTTAAAATGATATTATTTACCAGAGAAGACATACAAGTTTTAAACCCCTTGCAAACATGACGTGAACACAATCTAAAGTACCTAAAAAGAAAGTGAATAAAATAAAACGCAATCTATATGTTTTATGGCCACTGCTAAAGTATTGGGGGAGGGGGGGGGGGGTTCCTTTGACTTTAAAAAAGTGTGGGGATAAGATAAGATGCTTTATTGTCACATACACTTACAATAAATGAGTAAAGACTCCATAAACAGGTGACTCGTCAAGTATGAAGAACAATTAACAGTTAAGTTACAATAAATATAAATATAAATTGACAATATATATATACAAACAGTGTTTAACTGTTATGGTACTAACCTAGAAACAATAATGTAATTGTAACTTACAGAACAAAAAAAAGTTAAAAAGATTTGTCATTCATATATTCAGTGACTGAGTAGTACACTTTGTCAATTAATAGGTTTTTCAATGCTTTGTTGAAACAATTCCTGTTTTTTATTTCCCTGATTTTAGTTGGTAGTTTGTTATAAGCTTTTATTCCGGCACACAGTGGACTTTTTTCGTATAGTGCTAACCTATGCATGGGTAGTTTTAATTTATTTTTAGTTCTTGTTCCATGGTAATGCTGTGTTTGCGAGTTATACGTGGTATCAAAGTTTGTGTGTATGTATTTATTTATTTCATATAGGAATAGGGATGGTAATGTTAGAATTTTCAATTTTTTGAACAGATTTCTGCAAGATTCTTTTGTTCCTGTTTGTGTCATTATACGGATTATTTTCTTTTGACTTTTAAAGATTGATTCCCATCTTGTCGAGATTCCCCATAGTATTATTCCATATGTCATTATCGAGTGGGAGTAACTAAAGTAAACTACTTTTCTTGTTTTGAGGTTTGTTATTTTAGCTATGCAGCTCATATTAAAGCATGCACTTGATAGTTTTTTGGACAAATAATGGATATGATCGTCCCATTTTAATTGTTTGTTTAAAAAGACACCGAGGATTTTAGCACTTTCTTTATGATTGGCTAAATTAGTCCTGGGGCTCTCACAATTTTTTTCTAGAGTGCTGAGCTGCATAATGGAGGTTTTAGAGGTATTTAGCTTCAATCCATTTCTCGAAAACCAATTCTTTAGCCGAGTAATTGTCTCTTCTGCATTATTCTGTAACTCCTCGAGGTTACTTTCTTACTTTACATTTAATATGCTTTACTTAAACAGCGCAAAAATAAAATACAAATGCTGTTGCCATGAAAAGAAAGAAAGAAATGAAAAAATTCTGTACTCACAAAAGTCCACTGTCACAAAGTTACAGATTGAGAGGGTTTTCTGTAGTGAAATTAGATCGAAAATAAAAACACCCATGTGTGGCTTCTCTCCCATAGGCCCAAGTTTGACAACAAAACATTATTTAGAAGTTAGAATGATCCACTAATAATATTTAATCCCTTGCATATATTGGTATTTAATATTTATCAGAGGAAACAATTTACATAAATGTAATTTCTTCTCTCTCTGGTGCTTTTCTTGGAGGCACTCATCACTAGGAAAAAAAGAACATAATTGTGGCCAATTATGTCTTTTCAACATGAAAACTTGCACACAGATGCTTGTAACCTCAGTGTTGGCAAAGTTCATTATAATTATCAGTGTCTTTTATACTAAAAGATAGCTGATTGTTGTGCAGAAGACAGAGCTAAGTCAGCTGTTACAATTTAAAGCTTTATAATTTTCTCCATCAGTTAGGGATTCCATGGGGGAGGAAGCCAAAACACAGTGGTTTTGTTCTTGATATATTTGCAGTGTAGTCAACAGTTTTGTAATAAAGCGCACCATTCCAATTAGAGGTGCAGAATTCAGAATATGAATCCAAACTGATAATTTGAAAGTGTAGGTGGCAAAACCTTCGAGCTAAATATTGGCATGCCTGTGATATGATGTACAGATCAGATAAACATCCGCATCTTTTCAGTCATTCTGAGAAAGCTGAGAATTATGGTTAGTGGAGAGAACCTTTTGAGAACTGATACAGCAATCTAAGAGAATAAAATATTTAGTTGTTAACAATGTTGCCAATTGCCAATATCATATCAGTACCATGGAATTAATGACACAGGAGGTTTTTTATATATTTATTATATATGTCAGTAAATCTGACACTTTTAAACACACTTAAAAAGTTGGTCTGGGCCAGGTTTGAACCCACAACTTTGAGATCAGAAGGCCAGCACATAACCAACAAGCTACCCAGACTGACAATTTAAGAGAAGCACATGCATAAGAACAACATTTCTACATATCTAACATGAACTAAATTGATTATGGCACATGTTCATATTAAAACGTTATTTTAAATAATGATCATTGGTTAAAAAATAAAAAAGCTTTAAATGGCACACACAAAGTTCAAGTTGTAATAAATAGCAGTGTGACTTTAATTTAAAATTGTTATATTAACACTAGAGGATTGAGACACCCTTCATATTTTTTAAATGTTATAATTTATAAATAAATAGACCTACATAATTGTTTGGCAGGCACATCTAACATTAGACCTTACTTGATTGTTTGCTGCAGCATTAACCTATCTGTTTATTTTTACTTTCTCTATCCCATATGTACAAAGTGCATAGGGATAGAGATGGTATTGTATTCCACCCAAAAATTTGATGTCGAGATTTCACTGCAGATCTATTTTGGGGTCCCCTGAGTCCAAAAAAAGCATTTTTTGAAAAAGGTCCATGTCTGTCTGTGGACAACATAGCTCCAAAACAAAAAGACCGTTAAATACCAACCTTGGTATTTAGGTTTAGTATCTTCCAAAGATGAGACACAAAGATTTTCAAGAAAGTCCCCCCACCACAAACTACCTTTACATGGAAAAATTTTCGAGAATGTTGATTTTTTTAAAAATTGGCTAATGATTTTGATTAAAATCCCATATATTAAAGCTATGTACATTCCAAATAAAGTGTATATCTTGAATTTTCTGGAATAGTCTCTGAAGACCTCTTTATTCTGAATGAATTTTGCCAAATTTTGCTTAACTGCTAAACTTACTATACAAGAAATGCAGATCTTGTCAAAACACACAATTTATGTTCTTTACATTTTTGTTCTGATGTTAACAGTTTCCGAGATATTCCTTGTTATATTATATTTTTCTCAGACAGAAAGTGTCCGTTTTTCTTTTGCTCTACTCCTGGCCAAGCAAAGAAGCTATTGCAATGACAATCGCAGAATGACAGCTTTTAAAACATTTGACTATCACACATTCCTTTAGTTCACTTCTACTTATAAAGAACTAAGTAATAAGAACATTTGCTAATGCTTATCTCGATTAGCATTGTGTAGAAAAAAGAATAATCTTTTGCAAGAAGTTTGTAGAACAGCTAGATAAAGTCATGTGACATCAGATTTTTTTGGCTGTAACGGAAACTAATCAATAGCTATGTGTTGTCCAGGTCAATCAGACCTCGTTTGCTCAGTCTCATAGTAATTGTTGACATTTGGTTTTGCAATTTTTTTTTTTTACCGGTGCTAAGTATTGCAGGTTATTTTTCTTAGAAACTAAAAAAATATCCCGCAAAGCAAGGAGCACCTTAAACTTTGTTCTCGAAACAGTTACAAAGGAGAACAATGGTATCAAATCTATCCAATAAGTGACAAAATATAAATCTGAAGAGCCCACAACAGATAATATGATGAGCACACCATATACATATATACATATAAAAGAAAACTATATGAATCCTGCAATAGAGATAAAAAGAACTGCAAACCTAAATATTATGACTATGCCCTGCAGCTGTAAATACTGAACTTGTGTATACAGCTTGCTTTGTAAACTATAGCAGATTGTTGGCATGCATTGTTACATGCGGTTAGTGGACACATGTTCCTGTGGCAAGTTCTTTTGACATTGTTTCAATGTTCTGTCAGAGGTTTCTTAGACATTGCAGCTGTACATTGTTAAGCCTAAGTGAATTTGTGATAGCTGTGGTGGTACTGAATGTGTATCGATTTCTGGAAATTTCCAGTCATGTAACCAAAAAATATAAAAAGAGCAATGAATCCCTGCCCAGCACTCAGTTTTCACTGGGATTGCATTGCATGCAACAGTTCAGTGAGTTCAACAGGAATTTCGTAGCAAGCTATATTGTCACTGTAGCAAACATCAAAAAAAGTTATACAGCAGAATTGTTATAAAGACAGGCATTTGTGAACAGATTATATTCAGTTTGTGTAAAACTAGAGAGTTGTTGAAGAAAAAAAAGAGTTTATGTTACAATAAACATCTGAGAAATGCAAAATTCCTGTGTTTGAGCAGACACACCAAAATTATTTGCATGTAAGGAAAACGTGCAAGAGGGAGAACATAATTCTGAGTAGCAGAACATTTCAAATTAGGTACAGGATGTATACTTGATAATATCAATGTATTTTCTTTACCTGTTTTTTAAAATAAATTATAATGTATACTGCATTCATTATATATTTAAGCTTCCACTTTAATGTATATTTAATCTAAATAAAGCTAAAAAGAGAAAAAAGGAAGAATAAAAGAAATAAAAATATAAATGCAGACGCGCATCCACAAAAATGTATTGGTGGATATTCTATTCCCTGCGCAACCAATGGTGCTTTACCAAAGTACGCACTAAAGGATGATTAAATAATTAATTACCTGATGCAGGTAGAGTAATTATTTATTTAGTGAAGTACTTGAGGGTAAATTCAACTCACATTGTAATTATTTTCAGTATATACATATTCAAGGGATTGCTTAATATGCATATATGTAAGTCAAAGCCCCCCACCCCGCTCCCTCAATAGTGTGCTTAAGATTGAAGCAGTATTAAAATATTTTATTGCATTTATTGTAAAGAAAGTCTTACACAGATTTCCTTCTGCTTTATATAGGTGGACCAGTGTTAACATAATGGTATTAGTAATGTAATCAAATACATAGTTATGAAGAACACTTCTTTTATTGGCTTTAAGCTACATCAATGGATAGTAACTAAGAATAAATAACAAACAGATTTTATGTGACAACTGCCTCCTTAACAACAGCAATTTATTTTATCCTCAGCAGTAGTAATTTGTTCTTTAACCATGCAGTGGTTCAGTTCACTTACAAAGACAAGTTACTGTCTGTCATAAATCAGAGAAGCTATAAATCACACACATCTTTAGAAAAGAGCATGCAAGTTCATTTTGCAATCTTTACATAAACCTTCCCACAATAGATTTTGTTAAAGCATATGGTTACTCCGAACAACAAATGTTGATTGCATAATTTCTTGTATATGGGAGACAAGGGCGTAGATTTAAAAGAAATTAGGTTAGGAAAATGAGTAAAAAGAAAGAAAAAAAATTACATTCACATTAGTTTCTCCACCTCTTCTGCAACAAATTATTCTTACAAAAGCTTTTTCTTCTGTCTATTTTGTGCTAATTGAGATAAACATTAGCATAAATTGTTGTATTACTTAATTCCTCTTATGCAGAAGGACTAGGTTAAAGTGATAATCAAATCTTTTAATAGCTGGTTGTTATGTGATTCAAATTCAGTTCTCTTTGCATGACCAGGAGTAAAGCAAAACAAACAGGAATGACAAATTCCCATTTGAGAAGAGTTTTAAACATTTCAAAAAAATGTATATGACTGAAACTGTGTGTTGTAATGAGATTTGCATTTTTTGTGTAATAAGTTTTGTCTATTTCTTATGGCTTACCATTTATGCAAAAGTCATTCAGAATGAAGAAATCTTCAGAGGTTATTCCTAACTAATTCAAGATATACACTTTGTTATGTATGTAAATATATATTTAATATACAGTATTTTAATCAGTCATTAGAGTCTTTTTTTAAGAAAATCAAACATTTCCAAAAGCCTTCCACCATGTAAAAGATAGTTTGTATTATGTATAGGATATTAGTGTATAATTTTCCCAAAAATCTTTGTGCTATATTGTTGGACAATACTAAACTTAAATACCAAGTTGGGTATATTACCAATCTTTTTTTTTTTTTTTTTTTTTTTTCCTAAGAAGTCTATTATTTTCATTTATTTGGATTCAGCAGTCTTCAAAACATGTATTTCTGGTGAACTATAGTCCAGTGAACTTAAAATTTTTTGGTAGAATACAGCAACTTCTCTGCCTACTATGTATGTACATAGTATTTGGTAGAGTAATAAAAAGAGATAATCATAACAATGAAGAAGGGATGAAAAGGAAAAGGAGGAGAGTTGTAATAGCATCTTTGCGTTTTAAAAATTTTGTGTGTTGTATTCACATGAGGAGTGGTTTTAGTGGCAGAGTAGTTAGATTCCTCATCTCCCACTTAGACATTCTGGGTTCAATTCCAGAGGACTGCATGTGGAATTTGCGATGGATGAAGCATTCTCAGGGCAGGTTTTCTCTATGCTCAGTTTCCCACGCCATTCCTTCCACCAATTGCTGCATCATCATTCATTTTGGCTACATTTGATATCAACCACTTCATGTTCATGTCGTGGCTGATCCACCATTCGTGGATTCTGTATCTGCTCCTAACAGGCATTAGACTTCAGGTCCAAGGGCCAATCAACAAAGACTGAGACTGAGTTTTTCCTGTAGCTTCTGTGATAGTTTCCATGAACATTTGAAAAGAGCAGGTTGTTATGTATAATGGCCATAGGCAGCAGCACTTAGAGATTGGTGTTAATGCTCTATTTTGTTGGCGCTACTTTTATATACCACAAAATGGAGGTGATACAAGAAGAGCAATAACATTTTGTTTTTGTTTAAACTATACAGTCGCTGAAACTTGCAAAAAGCTTCAGCAAATGAAGATGTGGAACAGTGTTTAGGTGGTTCAAGGACTTCAAAGAAGGCCGACTTGCCTATGTTAAACAAGGTGGGCTTGGTGTTTTGGCTTCTGCTGTGACTGAAGCCAAATACAGCTGCTGTGATTGTTCATGAGGATCAGCAGATAACATTACATAAACTTGGTGAAGTGTTGAGAATTTCATGTGGGCATGTCTTTATGAATATGAATGACCATCTCCATTGTGCCAGTAGGGGTATCTTGTCTGTTGACTCCTGAACAAAAGACTGTGAAAATGGAGACAACCTGTGAGGTGCTGCATCTTTGCTGATGGATGGGATGTGTTTTTGAAATTGATGGCTGCATCATTATGATTTTGAAGGAAAACAAGCCAGCACAGTGTGGAAATTGCCAGGTTCTCCAACACCAAAAAAAAAAGGCAAAAGTTGTTTCATGTGCAGGGGAGGTGATGATGACCACATCTTATAACTGTCATGGAATGATTTACTAACATGCAGTTCACCCTCACACTACTGTTATAAGAGTATACTACATTCAGAATTGACTAAACTGAGGAAGCACATTGCAAAGAAACAAGCAGAACTTTCTCGGACTGAGACTTCATAATGACAATATAGCCTTACATGGCAAATCAGTCGTACAATTTCAGGCTCAATTCAACATTGCCTGTTTACCGCATCTGCACTCTGTGGTTTTTACTTTCTCTAGCCCCATAGGCATAGAGAAGGTATTGTAATACAAAAATTTGATACCAAAAGTTCACCAGAAATACATATTTTGGGTCCCCTGAATCCAAAAAAGAATTTTTAAAAAAAAGGTCTGCATTGTGTGTGTCTGTGGACAGCATAGCTCAAAAACGAAAAGACCGTTAAATACCAAACTTGGTATTTATGTTTTGTATCTTCCAAGGGTGCAACATGAAGATTTTCAAGAAAACCCCCCTACCACAACTACCCTTTACATAAAAAAAATTATAGAAAATTTTGATTTTCTAACAAATTTGCTCTAACAATTTTGATTAAAATCCCATATATTAAAGATATTTATATCCCAAATAAAACATTTTTTGGGAATAGCCTCTGAACACCTCTTTATTCTGGTGAATTTTGCCGAGTTTTGCATAACTACTAAACCATAAGAGATAGACAAAAACTTACTGCACAAAAAATGTAGATCTCGACAAAACTCACAATTTATGTCCTTTACGTTTTTGTTGTAGAGGTAACCATTTCCCAGATATTCCTTGTTATTGGTTTCAATTGTGAAGTACTTTATACTTTCTCAGACAAGAAGTGTCCTTTTTTGTGCTCCTGGCCAAGCAAAGAAGCTATTTGCAATGATAATCGCATAGTGATAGATTTTAAAACATTTGACTTATCAGTTGAACCTAATACATTCCTTTAGTTCCCTTCTACTTATGAGGAATAAAGAACATTCTGCTAATGTTTATCTCGATTAGTATTGTATAGAAAGAAGAAGAATCTTTTGTAAGTAGTTTGTAGAGTAGCTAGAGAAAGGCATATGAGTGTAACACGTCAGATTTTTCTGCTATGGCTTATATCTTCAAAGCAGGCTGCCTGTCTACTGGGAAGTCTTTAAGACAATTATGGAGAATGCCTCACATAAACGGACAATGCCCACACTTGTAACATTGCTCAGTTTTAGCAACTGCAATAGAACGCTTTGTTTCAGTTGTGGCCTTCTTTTGCGATTTTAAAGTTGCAACGCGAACAGAAAGTTGAGAGAGAAGATCCGTGGAAAGCAGATCGTGTTTCAATTAATAGGTGTGAAGCCGATGAAAGCGTGCAGCGGTTATTTGTTTTGCTACGTTCCGCTCAAATTCCTGCAGATACCGGCATGCATAACGGAAATGTTGAATGATTAACGAAAAACGTGTATCCGACCAACGGTATTATTTAGGTTTCTTTATCGTCACTGATAGTGAGAAAGTCATACAGAGACAAGGATGGAAAGTGTAGCACTTCACCCCTCCTGTCCCCCATTCCTTCCTGCCGTGCCGTAGTTCGCATAGGTTTCCCGGCAGAAGTGGATGGCCGCTGTCATGTGTACAATAATACTAAAATGTGGTCGACGAAATAATACGGTGTGATGGTTGGAACTAGGGAGTAATGGGGCATTTACTGCAGGTAGGATGCGAGTTTATATCTCAAACATTGTAGCAATATGATATCGTATTTGAACGTACGTATTATGACATCTGTATTTGAATCAGTGAACAGATAGCGAAATAAATTGGCTGACATTTTAACTGGCTTACTAAATGTCGCAATCTTAAACTGATATTATTAGTAAATCATTTAAATTTGCTACTAATTTTTCTGTGTAAAAGTTGGGCTTGTGGTAGAGGCAGCTGAGACACGGGTATGGTTTTATTTTCGTCTAATTTCGTTATAAAAATCTCATATGTTCACATGACTTTCTCTAGCTGTTCCAAATACAAACTATTCTTACAAAATATTATTCTTTTATCTACGTTATGCTAATCGAGATAAACATTGGCGAATAAGATTTGTCTTATTACCTGATTCCTTGTAAGTAGAAGAGAAGTAAGGGAGGACATTAGACTAAAGCGATAGTCAGATATGTTGAAATATTTTGAGTTCGATTCGCTTTGCATGGCCCCGTTTGAGAAAGTTAAGTGACTTAAAAATGAAACCAAGGAATATATCGAAAACCGTGAACTGTACAAGAAAAACATGACATAAAGTATCTGTTATCGATATGTACATTTTTGTGTAGAAAGTTTGCGTCTGTCTCTTACATTATGCAAAGTTCTTCAAAAAAACGTCCAGAATAAAGAAAAGAGGTCCTCAGATGCTATTTCCAGAAAATTTAAAATACACATTTTATTTGTGATATACATATCTTTAATATTACCTAAATAAATTCTAATCAAAATCGTTATAGCCATTTTGATAAAAACTCAATTTTCAATTTTTTTTCCATGTAAAGGGTAGTTTGTGGTGGGGAATTTTCTTATAATCTTCGTGTCGCATCCTAGGAGGATACTAAACTAAATACCAAGTTTGGTATTTAACGATATTTTCGTTTTTGATCTGTTACCCACAGCCATAGAAAGAGAGACATATACACGGACCTTTTTCTAAAAATACGTTTTCTGTCATAAGGGACCTCAAAACATATTTCCGGTGAAATCTCGACACCAAATTTTTTTGAGTGGAATACAATATCTCGTTGGCTACTACGGCTAGAGAAAGTAAAATGTGACAAAGGCCTCTTTTGAGTTAGATGTGTAATATACTACCGTGCTATAATAATTATAATGTTTGGTGTGCTGAAAAAATCTTGATACTATTCTCGATGTACTTAATAAAAGCAACTCAAAAACTGTTGAACCGTTCTGTTAATCACTTATTATGAGATCGAATTAGCCAATGTTTGTTTATTCCAGAAGGTACAAGACGTCAACCCCCCCCCCCCAATATAATGAAATTGTTATTGTAAACAAATTCATATCGTTACCTGCATTTAGAGGCATATCTAAGTGGATTTTGGGGGTTGGAAAACCCCCTTGCCAAAAAAAAATGTATTAAGTAATAATTAACTCCAATTTAATGAATGAATTTAAGCTGTGACTATTAAATAATATATGATCGCAGGTAAAGTATCGCACGCAACTAATGCGATTAGGACATAATTACCGCTCTCGTGTTGTTGCAGAAATCTGCTTACGCCTCGTTGCGTAAATAATTATCATGGTGTTAGGTTCGTAGCTGTAATCGACTTTGTCTCTTATAATTATGTTTATGGGTCTGTCGAACATTGAATGGAAAGCGGCATATTTATGTTGTACTATATGATGGTTTTGGACTTCCCCTACATTTTGAATGTATACTTACTGTTTCATTATGACGATCTGAGAAGGTTTATCGAATTGTTTTTCTCGATTTCAAGTGTGAATTTCATTTTAGAGTGCAAAGTCCTTCCTGTTTGGCGTTGGCGTATATTGTGTCAACTATATATTAGTGCTAGTAAATATTGTTTATGTGTAGGATATACATTTATTCGATATTGTGTATGAATATTTCTGATATTTTTAATATTGGGGAACTCGGGGGTAGGCCTTTCCATCTGTGTATAGCAGTTCAGAATTCCAGAACTTTTATTTAGCTCTTTCCACTATTCACATACAATTAGAATTCAAAATATCTCCACTTTAATATATTACTACAGATAGAGGAATTATCTTCATGTAAAATAACTTTTCTCCTAATTTAAAGTGGTAAGGAAATGGAATTTCATGCTTCAGTACTTTCCCATATCCATGCTTAAAGTTTGCTAACATAAATTAGGAAATATCGAATATTGGAATACTTCTAATTATTGTGCTCATACTACGTCACACTTGAGTACTTGAATCATTGCTGAAATAAGAAATTTACAAGAAATGTTTTTTTTTTAAAACGTCCTTTAACCTGTGGTCATATCGGACGATGAATATTAGTCGCCCTCCGTGGTGTAATGGTTACCATGCTGACTTCATATACCCAAATTGCGGGTTCAAACCCGGCGGAGGACGATGAATTTTTTCGGGCGTAAAAATCCTTAGCAGGGAAGTAAAGCACGTAAAAGAACCTCAAGCCTGATTGAGAGGCCTCTGAGCGGTCTTTCACGCCCAATTTAGAATGGGACGCTGAGGACCACAGCAATTAAAGAGCGTCCATAAATAAAAGGACATTTTTACGAACAATATTGGTGCTCAAATGCCATAGAGTGAGCAAGCCTACCCTAGTTACTCGACATTCGTCTTCTCAGGATAAGGGAAAACCTCGAAAAAACCTTATCCGGGTAACTCACCCTAAGCGAGAATCGAACTCACGACCTTTAGAATGTGAGGCAGACACGCTACCACCACACTACCTTTAGAGATTAAAGAGTTAAGAAAGCAACAGTTGTTGCCACATAACTATTAAAGCAACTCTAATAATCTTTTATTTTTGATGTCATCATACATCAGTTTCAGAATTGTATGCCCTAACCCCCCCCCCCCAAAAGTTATAAATAGCTTGCGCATACGTACTTGAACAATGGCCTTGATCCAGAGAATAGTTAACGAACTGAGTTCTATCTTCTGTTTTGTATTCAGTAACTTATGGCACCTGTTACTTGCTGCAGTATACAATGTGAATAATCTGCTTACATTTTTGTAAGAATGTGCTTTTACACGTGTTCGTTAACTTTGTGATTGTGATAATCCTTCCTTTGTCAAAATTAAAAGGAAAAACACTTCATAGTCAAACGTGAGTTGTAGCTAATGTTTAGGAGAAAGAGGCCTCTCTTGAGCTTTTTAAGAAATCCAGAAACAGCAAGAGTTGTGCAAAAATTGGCGTCTCCCACAATTCTGTTCGCAACATTTTGCAAAGAAAACAGTCCTAGAAGAAACCATAGATAAAGGTTGCGCGCAAGTTCTTGACGAATGACATTTTTTAAATGAGAAGTTAAATGCGAGTCACTTACTCACTTTTCCTGGAGCGTTGGTACACAGAAGCAGAAACAGTCACATGTTGTGTACAATTTTTGAATTGCTGTCATTTTCATTAATAACTGGCTCTCGTTAAGACACTGACAATGGCATACGCCCGTAACGCATAATACTTTGCAGTCAACGGTACGCGAAACGAAATAGGAAGCAAATGTGTTTATTATTGTAACAAACTATTTGCTGACCTGTTTATCAAGGGTAGGCTTGCTCACTGTATCCTCGCTAAAGGTTATTCGTCTAGAAGAAATGGGCCGCCTGTAACATCGCGACTAGAGTATAAGAAAAAGACGAAAGATGGAAAGATCGTCGAATGGAAGAATGAAATGAAAGACTTTTATTGTAATTTAAAGCAATGGGATGGAAAGCAGCGATGAAAAGTGTTGAGTGGAACTGAAATCGTTAGCAGAACTGTTGTATTTAATTTGGTACTGACTGTACGGATTCTCTGTATAAAATAGATATGTGAAATAAACAGTTCAATGATACTTGAAGGAGTGATATCACCAATGTTAGGAGTGAAGGCAGATAAGAGATTCGCATCCAAGCTTTTGTTTAAATGGTTCAGTGTTGCGTGAACTATAACTACGCAAATGCAATACAACTGTAAATACTGAATGCACGAAGATATAAAATATCCAGATAACTCATGGCTCAGTTATCCCCATATAATAACACGAAGAGCAAGAAGAAGCTGATGGAGTAGAGGTTGTCGAATCTCCAACATTATTGTAATAAAATAATTAATACTTTTACTTTTTAACACCATTTGGTGCTCCTATTCATAATAAATCTGTCTGATTTTTAATTTTAAGAACTCGCCAAAAGGAACATCGCACAACCATTGTCTTTATGATACATATACATGACATTATCACTCCATATACACTATAAATGTATATATATATATATATATATATATATATATATATATATATATGTTTAAAAAAAATATACTACCGTGCTCATTGCTATAATAATTATAATGTTTGGTGTGCTGAAAAAATCTTGATGCTATTCTCGATGTACTTAATAAAAGAAACTCAAAAACTGTTGAACCCTTCTGTTAATCACTTATTATGAGATCGAATTAGCCAATGTGTGTTTATTCCAGAAGGTACAAGACGTCCCAATATAATTAAATTGTTATTGTAAACAAATTCATATCGTTACCTGCATTTAGAGGCATATCTAAGTGGATTTTGGGGGTTAGAAAACCCCCTTGCCAAAAGAAAATGTATTAAGTAATAATTGACTCCAATTTAATGAATGATTTTAAGCTGTGACTATTAAATAATATATGATCGCAGGTAAAGTATCGCACGCAACTAATGCGATTAGGACATAATTACCGCTCTCGTGTTGTTGCAGAAATCTGCTTACGCCTCGTTGCGTAAATAATTATCATGGTGTTAGGTTCGTAGCTGTAATCGACTTTGTCTCTTATAATTATGTTTATGGGTCTGTCGAACATTGAATGGAAAGCGGCATATTTATGTTGTACTATATGATGGTTTTGGACTTCCCCTACATTTTGAATGTATACTTACTGTTTCATTATGACGATCTGAGAAGGTTTATCGAATTGTTTTTCTCGATTTCAAGTGTGAATTTCATTTTAGAGTGCAAAGTCCTTCCTGTTTGGCGTTGGCGTATATTGTGTCAACTATATATTAGTGCTAGTAAATATTGTTTATGTGTAGGATATACATTTATTCGATATTGTGTATGAATATTTCTGATATTTTTAATATTGGGGAACTCGGGGGTAGGCCTTTCCATCTGTGTATAGCAGTTCAGAATTCCAGAACTTTTATTTAGCTCTTTCCACTATTCACATACAATTAGAATTCAAAATATCTCCACTTTAATATATTACTACAGATAGAGGAATTATCTTCATGTAAAATAACTTTTCTCCTAATTTAAAGTGGTAAGGAAATGGAATTTCATGCTTCAGTACTTTCCCATATCCATGCTTAAAGTTTGCTAACATAAATTAGGAAATATCCAATATTGGAATACTTGCTGAAATAAGAAATTTACAAGAAATGTATTTTTTTTTTTTTTTTTTTTTTAAACGTTCTTTAACCTGTGGTCATATCGGACGATGAATATTAGTCGCCCTCCGTGGTGTAATGGTTACCATGCTGACTTCATATACCCAAGGTTACGGGTTCAAACCCGGCGGAGGACGATGGATTTTTTCAGGCGTAAAAATCCTTAGCAGGGAAGTAAAGCACGTAAAAGAACCTCAAGCCTGATTGAGAGGCCTCTGAGCGGTCTTTCACGCCCAATTTAGAATGGGACGCTGAGGACCACAGCAATTAAAGAGCGTCCATAAATAAAAGGACATTTTTACGAACAATATTGGTGCTCAAATGCCATAGAGTGAGCAAGCCTACCCTAGTTACTCGACATTCGTCTTCTCAGGATAAGGGAAAACCTCGAAAAAACCTTATCCGGGTAACTCACCCTAAGCGAGATTCGAACTCACGACCTTTACCACCACACTACCTTTAGAGATTAAAGAGTTAAGAAAGCAATAGTTGTTGCCACATAACTATTAAAGCAACTCTAATAATCTTTTATTTTTGATGTCATCATACATCAGTTTCAGAATTGTATGCCCTAACCCCCCCCCCCAAAAGTTATAAATAGCTTGCGCATACGTACTTGAACAATGGCCTTGATCCAGAGAATAGTTAACGAACTGAGTTCTATCTTCTGTTTTGTATTCAGTAACTTATGGAACCTGTTACTTGCTGCAATACACAATGTGAATAATCTGCTTACATTTTTGTAAGAATGTGCTTTTACACGTGTTCGTTAACTTTGTGATTGTGATAATCCTTCCTTTGTCAAAATTAAAAGGAAAAACACTTCATAGTCAAACGTGAGTTGTTGCTAATGTTTAGGAGAAAGAGGCCAAGAGTAAGGATCGTTACTCTCTTGAGCTTTTTAAGAAATCCAGAAACACCAAGAGTTGTGCAAAAATTGGCGTCTCCCACAATTCTGTTCGCAACATTTTGCAAAGAAAACAGTCCTAGAAGAAACCATAGATAAAGGTTGCGCGCCAGTTCTTGACGAATGACATTTTTTAAATGAGAAGTTAAATGCGAGTCACTTACTCACTTTTCCTGGAGCGTTGGTACACAGAAGCAGAAACAGTCACATGTTGTGTACAATTTTTGAATTGCTGTCATTTTCATTAATAACTGTCTCTCGTTAAGACACTGGCAATGGCATACGCCCGTAACGCATAATACTTTGCAGTCAACGGTACACGAAACGAAATAGGAAGCAAATGTGTTTATTATTGTAACAAACTATTTGCTGACCTGTTTATCAAGGGTAGGCTTGCTCACTGTATCCTCGCTAAAGGTTATTCGTCTAGAAGAAATGGGCCGCCAGTAACATCTCGACTAGAGTATAAGAAAAAGACGAAAGATGGTAAGATCGTCGAATGGAAGAATGAAATGAAAGACTTTTATTGTAATTTAAAGCAATGGGATGGAAAGCAGCGATGAAAAGTGTTGAGTGGAACTGCAATCGTTAGCAGAACTGTTGTATTTAATTTGGTACTGACTGTACGGATTCTCTGTATAAAATAGATATGTGAAATAAACAGTTCAATGATACTTGAAGGAGTGATATCACCAATGTTAGGAGTGAAGGCAGATAAGAGATTCGCATCCAAGCTTTTGTTTAAATGGTTCAGTGTTGCGTGAACTATAACTACGCAAATGCAATACAACTGTAAATACTGAATGCACGAAGATGTAAAATATCCAGATAACTCATGGCTCAGTTATCCCCATATAATAACACGAAGAACAAGAAGAAGCTGATGAAGTAGAGGTTGTCGAATCTCCAACATTATTGTAATAAAATAATTAATACTTTTACTTTTTAACACCATTTGGTGCTCCTATTCATAATAAATCTGTCTGCTTTTTAATTTTAAGAACTCGCCAAAAGGAACATCGCACAACCATTGTCTTTAAGATACATATACATAACATTATCACTCCATATACACTATAAATTTATATATATATGTTTAAAAAAAAAAGGCATTGCCTATTATCCAATTCGCTTGCATTTCATGTCATCCACTTCCTCACGCTCATGCCGACCACTAGCTCCAAGTTCATCATCTCTGTTTTCGTGCCGTTGGCTCCCCGACAGGCTTCCGGCTCCTAGGCATCCGCCGATAAGTCCTAGGGGGTGTCAGTGCTAAATACGCGGAGGATAAGCCGACTACGAAAAAAAAAATACATTGTCATAAAAACCTTTCAGTAATAGGATGCAACAGAATTTTTTTTTCATATACCCTTAAATTAAAAAAAAAAATCTGATAAAAAGACCGCTTATTTTATATAGATATAGTTTAACGTCCTTTAAAATACATTTTATTCCTTCATTTCAAACAAGCAATTATAGAACAACTATGTGGAAGTGAAGATGGTAACATGGATGATTGTTCCAATTATTGCGTCGAAAATGTAATGATTTTAATTAGCAAAAGCGGAAATGCAGTAGGAAGTTATTCGTTTAGTACTTACTGAGAGTAATTATCACCAGAACTTTATTACATCGGGTTGTATTGCACATAACGCAGACTGAATTTAGACGCACGTTGTCTCAGAATAGAGAGTAAATATACGAAAAGTAAAGACGTAGAAGCCATCTAGGTATGTTTTCTTAAGTGTAAATGATAACAAACCTAATCCTCAAGACCTTCAAAAAGACGTCCCCATTAAACAAGACAGCCCGAAATCACATGTTTACCTGCATCTTCAATTCCAATGTTTAACCGGGTTAATGTCATTTCAACACAGTGAACTAAGTATATTACCAAGTACAATTACATAACAAAGCGAGCATTTCCTTTTTCGTATCGAAACTCCGATTTGGACAATGGCTCCGTCGTAAACATCTCACTCGTAAGGAAGCGCATGTCTTTCGTTGGAAGTGTGCAAACAATTTATAAGTGAAACTTGGATGTATTACAGTACAGTCTCAAAGTAAAAGTCATTGGAATTAGCTAGCCGTAAAAGTGATCGTTAACTAACTGAAACTGCAAATAAGTGTGCTTTAATTTATCTTGTATAGGAATCTGCGTTCGAGAATGAACTACACAATATTATATCGCTATAAGCCATAAGGATAGCATATATTGTATATATTATGTATATCCGGGCATGACCTCTTTTTTTGGGCCCTAAAAACGGTCCGGGCGGGCTTTTAGGAAAATGGAAAGATGTTCTCTTTTTTGAAAAATGGAAATGGCCTGTTATTTATGGACGCTCTTTAACTGCTGTGGTTCTCAGCGTCCCATTCTAAATTGGGCGTGAAAGACCGCTTAATTTTGCTCAGAGGCCTCTCTATCAGGCTTGAGGTTATTTTACGTGCCGTAAATCTACGACACGGGACCCACGGCTTTACTTCCCTTCCGAAGGAAGCCATTCTAACGATTTTTAACTTTTCTTTCAACGGTATAATATATTTTGTAGACTTTTCTCTTTTCTATGTCTCCGCCGCGCCGAGCTCAAGTTACGATTTCAGAGCAATTGAAATAACTGGCGTGGCAATTATCGTGTAATACGAACTGCGTGGCGGCCATTACTTATGCAACAATGCAAGATATCTTGGCTCGGCTTCTATAGAGAGTTATTATTTTCTATTGCTCTACTCTCAGTTGCTTGTTGTGGATTGAAGCAGTGTTAGTGCTTAATCGAAACCATGCCAAAACACATATACCTATGTATTTGTGAGGAATTACAAAAAACATTTTTTCTTCCGCCCGGGAATAATCAACTTCGAGGCAGAATGTCTTTATCTATCCACCTAGTACATTAGTTCCAATTGCTTATAAAGGTAGGGCTTATTATCTTGCACATAAATAACCATATTATGACGTTGCAAATTCTGCTATAATAGTTCAGTTTTTGTTATACTGAGCAACTGGTTATCAAAGATATTAGATATTAATTTGCAAAGGAGATCAGACCTAGCTCACCAAAACACTGGTAAATTTCTAGTAAACTGAAATTTTTAATGAATCTATGAATGTCCTGTTTTTTGAAGACTTTCATTTGGTAGCCTTAGCCGTTGATCCCATCTAATGTTTATTTATACATTAAAGAGCGTTCGTTTTCTTGGGCGCCTTCGTTCCGCTGGTTTCGCGCAATTTTGTAAGAAGAACAAAGTGACCACTTGAGGCATGAACCCTGACATGTAGTGGCTTCAATACTAAGGTTTCATTGTATCAATAGATCCCACGGTTCATGCACATGCGCTGCATTTCGTTTAATAATTTAGCTAGTTCACAGTAATATCATATAACCTATTCACCATAATGGCTAAGGGCCTCAAAGAAAGAAACTTTCTTTGGTTGACAACACTGCGGAAAGACAGGCGGGCGGGTTCTCTCTTCTTCCCCCTGGCCCTCGTTACCCGTAAAACCAACGGAAAAAAAAGAGGCGCGCGCATGGTACCATAAAAGAAAAGGTCCCTGTCTAAATGTTGCCATTTCATGTCAGCAAATTGTGATGTCCTATTTTCGAAGTTGAACCGTCGTCACGATATGTGCATTATGGCGAACTCGCGAATTAGAAATTCCATTGATTAAGAAACTAACGTTAAAAGTGAACCATCGAATACGCCGACATGGCTTTAATGAAAAATGAATTCAAAATATAAGATATATATACACATATTTATTTATTTGTTGGCCTTCTCTACTGCTCATAGCAAGTAAAGAAGATATTGCTTTAGATACTGACATTACGATGGAAATATAAGTTTTAGCTTCCTGAATAGAAAACATTTTAGAAGAAGGTCTGGACTTAAAAATGAAAAGTCAATCCAATACCAAACTTGGTACTCCGTTCAAGTTCAGATGTGAGAGGAGGATTTTCAATAAAATTCCTGCACCTCAAACTACCCTTTATATGGAAATATTTTCATATTTAGCCATTCTAAAAATAGGTAACCATTTTTATTAAAATATCATACGTTTAAGACATTTCTATTATAAATAAAATGTATATATTGAATTTGCAGGTAATAAATAGTCTCTGAGTTCATTATGGATGACGTTTGTATTACTGGTAAACCGTAGGGTAAAGGCGAAATGTTTCTGCATTAAAAAATGTAGATCTCGTTAAAGCATACAATTTATGTGGAATTAACCATTTCCGAGATATTCCTGTTATTGGCTTCAGTTTTGAAATATCTGCTATTCTATTTTTTTTTTTTTTTATTGCTTAAGGTTACTACATTCCCCTGTTCCCAATGTGCCCGCAAGGAAATAATGAGCAGCAAAAGCCACGTGAATGTTGCGCCTTACGGTAGTTCTATACCACCATCTGAAACTTCACTCTCCAGCTTTCAGAGTTTTCTGCTGCATCTTTTAACTCTCCATAGCTTTTATTCTTGATGTCATCTAGCATCTCAATTCGTTGCCTCGCTCCTTCTAATGTTCGTTCAATGGCATCTAGCTGAAGTCCTTTTTCATGATATGTCCGAACAGTTGTTTTTCCCTCCTGTACAGCATGCAAGACCTCATTTTATTCACTCTTCATAAAACGTTTTCGTTATTCTTTCCGTCCACCACATTTTCAACAGTATTGGAATTGGCATGTGTCATGCGCAGATAATGAGATGTATAAACAAAACCAGATTTGATAACTGGAAAACAAATCGCCCCTTCATCAAACAATTCCGGGGCAGTTAGTTATATGCTGTGCTGCTCAGAAATTCAGAAATGATTCAAGGGTTGAATGCAAAATGGTATATTACTGGTATAAATATAACAAAGACTAATTCATAAGTTCTCTTCCCCTCACCATGTCAGAAGTCTGATTCGAGCACCGAATATAGATGAGTGTAAAAACAAATGTTTAAGTTATACACCCATGCGGGGAGTGTGTTTCATTTCGTTTGTATGGAATCGAGTGCTTAGAAAATTGACGTCATCGCAACTCATCGGTGATTAGACGAGATATGTGGACACACGCACCGCCCCATTCCGAGTACTCCCTCCTGCCAAAGCAAGTCAGGACAGTTCTGAGAAAATGTTCCAAGATTAAACCTGCTCCCAATGATAGATAAAATAAAGGAATACAGAATTCGTTGGTCGAACAAGAAGAATGAACAGGAACGACTACCAAAAACAGAAATTGGATTATAAGATACAAGGGAGAAGAGATATCGGCCGACCAAGAACAAAGTGGGAAGTTGAGGACGGAACTGGAGACTCATCTCCTAATCCATGAAGAGGAAGAGAAGGATGATGATAAGAAGATTCCAGTTAGATGTTCTTGCTAGAGGTGATTCTTTAAACTTCACTCATTACAGACCAAGTTAAGATATACTACGTTCGTGGAACAGAAATTCGCAAATGATGTCAGTTCAGAAGACATTAAAAAAACCCAAAAGGAGAATCCCTTTTAAGAGGAGACTGCCAGTCAGGTACCAAGTCTTTATGTTTGGTTTTCTTCAACTTTTGATGTCGCAAAACGTGTAAATGTTGCTCAGTTCATTTATAACTTAAATGCAACATTTAAATAAAATTAATTCAGCTTTATTTAAGGTTATCTTAAACTATCGATCTTCAAAACTTGGGAGTTTCGCTTCTGAATTACATAGCTTTTGATACCAAAAAGTGTTTGGAATAGTAGTTTCAGAAGTTAACATCAAAATTTATTTTGGGGAGGACTTATGGCCCATTCGCCTCTGCTCTCCCGAGTATGGTCCCCCCATAACACCTAAGATAAACGATGCTGGGTAAAGAAAACCATGTGAACGTAACGCATCGATTTAGAGTTGCATTATCTACAACAAATCCACCTCAAAATCATTGGACTAAATCAATACCTAAATAAGGGATAACTAATGGTAAATTATTGAGTTTAGTGGATCTCGAAACATGTTCGAATATAATACTCCTTCCCTATCATTGGTAGACGGCAGAGAAAGTAAAAGTCCACTCGTGAAGCTGGTAGAATATAAACATCTCTACATAAACGAAGGAAATCAAACGAGAAAGCAATAAGGAAAAACCGCGCGCCTTGGCGTTGATGTGTTACGAAATCTCGTTACCGGTCTGTTCCAATTTGTGAAGGTATGCTCTTTCTTGTATGCATCAAGAAAGAGGTTTTTGCAATTTGCGCCGTTGTGTTTTACTCTGCTGTGCATTGTGCAGCGAGGCGTGTTTCATTAGCCCGCCTACCTGAGTAAGTAAATTTCCCCGTCATCTGTCAGCCCCCCGTTAATCGAAGTTGGCCATGTGGTCGTGTTTGTAGTGAGTGTGGAGGAAACAATGTTTGTTGCACGTGAATGACGAGATGCCTGGCATTGCAGACACATCTGTGAATGTTGTCATACGTGGCGAACTATTCCGATTAGAGAACAAGCAAACAGGTGAGTAATCGATGTTTCCTTTTACAGCTGAGAAAATAGCTTCCTAAAACTGCCACTCACGCTGCGAGACGTAACACTCACGATTGGTCAAGCTGTGTGTGGTTAAGGTTATCATTCTGTCCTTCATTTAATTAATCACATTAAAAGGCACGTGCCCTCAAAGGATGTTACTTTTTTTCAAGAATAACTATTGCAAATAAATTACCCCAAACGTATCCATAAGTATTCGTAATTTAGAATATATTTCCACTAAATGCGCCACATTAGATTAGAAAGCATTCTATAGGTCCGTTTGGCCAGCAAGCCACTGCTAAAAGCACAGGTTACAAAAACAGCAGAACAGACATATAATCACATAATTTGGCTTTTGAGACCTGTATTTCAATGCACCATAAGCAAAAGCTTATGTATTCCCTTATTTGTATGCACATATAAACAAAGAGTTTCAAAAATTACTGTTAAAATGTATAAATAAATAACATTTCATTATGTAACACTGATGAAATGTCAGATGACAGTTTTCTAATTATCGACACAATAGTAATTATATAAATTATATAAAACTAAAATATGATTATTGTATTATGTACACTCGTAAGTGAATACAGACAAAATTTACAATGTATATTTACAATTACGTTACAGTATTTATGATGCAAAAAGCAAACATTTTTGTGTCTTCTTTTGAAATATTATATTACACAAAAAGTCAATATAATGTCTTTGTATCTAAACCTTCTTGCATTTTTACTTTCTCATTTAAGCACTTACATATAAAGTGTAAGTATATAGTGTATACTATATATGGGCCCAGAGAGTCACCTCTCCTCTAAAAATACAATTGAGGTTACGATATATTTTTGCTTTGGAATAAAATCCAACACTTTTATTTCTCTCCCATTTGGACTACCTCAAAAGTTATTTTACTAACTTGAGAAGGTAAGAAAACGGAGAGACCGATCCATTACATTTACTAAATAGATTATGTATAAGAATCAAGTTTTCAAACAAGGAGCAAAAGCTTACAGTAAAACTGAGTAATCAAACTTTAAATAATGGGTTGAAAAGGAATTTTTACTTTGTGAAAATTGTTGTGTGTTTTCTCAATATTTAAATTAATGTTTACATCCAAAGAATGATCCATGATCACTTACGAGTTTTAAATCTTGAAACGTAAAATGCTCTATTATTGACTGCAATTTGCTCATTGGTAAATGTCAAAACGTGTTAGCCCCTCCTTAAACGAATCCGTCGCCCTCCGTGGTGTAATGGTTACTATGCTAACTTCATATACCCATGGTCGAGGGTTCAAACCCGGCGGAGGAAGATGGAGTTTTTCGGGCGTAAAAATCCTTAGCATGGCTTCCTTCGGAAGGGAAGTAAAGCCGTGGGTCCCGTGTCGTAGATTTACGGCACGTAAAAGAACCTCAAGCCTGATACGAGAGGCCTCTGAGCAAAATTAAGCGATCTTTCACGCCCAATATAAAATGGGACGCTGAGAACCAAAGCAGTTAAAGAGCGTCCATAAATAACACGCCATTTCATTTTAAACGAATCCTGGTTTCGCTTCTGCAGTTAAGGAAGCGTTGCACTTCATTCAAAACTTGAATACTTAGATGTCACCGAAGGTGCACGGTTTATTACTTTCTCTAGCATATGTACAATTTACATAGCAGGTAGAGAAGATATTGTATTCCACCCAAAAATTCGATTCCGTTATTTCACGGAAATGCGCGTGTTGTGAAGACCTCTGAATCTAAAAAGCAGTTTTACAAAAAGGTCCGCATGTATGCGTGTCTGCCTTTTTGTGTCTGTGGGCAGATAACTAAAAAACGAGAAGTCTGATAAATACCAAACTTTTAAGTTCAGTATCTTCCAAGGATGCAACTCGAAGATTTTTAGGAAAATCCTTCCACCCCAAACTACCTTTTACATGGAAGATTTTTCGAAATTTTCCATTTTCTCAAAAACGGCTCTAACAATTTTGATTAAAATATCATATATTAGAACTATTTAGACACTAATAACATGTATTTATTGAATATTCGGGTTTATTAAATAAACCCTTCAATGCATTTTAAACCGGAATTAGTTCACGTTAGTCTTAAAACGCCTCTGTGGTCCCTATTGAAACCTCATTTTCGTTCGTTTATGGGCCTTAAAATAAAGTGACCTGCTTATCCACCATAGCTCGTAAAATTTACGGTGAAAGTAAAACTGGCAGACACCTCACTTTGTGAGAAGAGCCTTTTTTTATCTGTTCTTTTTTCGTGTTTTCCTGGATGTCATTTGGGGTCACGGTGTTTGGCACCACTGCACCAGAGAAGTGAACATGATTTGATTGCTGTAGCCAATCACTAGATTAGTTGATAAAACATTTGATGCGTTACATTCACATGGCTTTCTCTACCCATTCTTCAACAAATTAACCCAAACATGTTCATTCTTCTGTATACCTTGCGTCGATCGAATAAACATTCTAGAAATAAGAACTGAAGCTTTCCTGGTGACGTGTTAATTCAAAATCTTCTCGGGCTTCTAGCCAGGTTGGTGTCAAGCCAAGTTTTTACCTGGCTAGAAGCCCGAGAAGATTTTGAATTCTAGAAATGCTTTTGTGCACCCATGGGAATTACAGTTGGCTAAAGTGATAGTAACATTTTAAAAGCTTCTTATCTGTAATGGCTTTGAAATTCCGTTAACTTTGCTTAACTAGAAAGAATAAGAATAACGGACCTCCCATTTAAGAAAAAATGTAAGTATGTATTGGCGAGTTGAAAGCAATAGTGAGGAATATCTCGGGAATGGTTGGTTAACTAAACAAAAAGTTAAGCTTCAGAAGCTATTGCCAGAAAATTCAAGAAATACATTTATTTGTCATGAAAATATCTTAAAAATATTGTATTTTAATCAAATTAGAGCCATTTTTGAAAAAATAAAAACTTTAAAAAATGTTCCATATAAAGGGTAATTTGGGGTGATGAGGTTTTTTTAAATCTTCGTGTTGCATCCTAGAAAGATGCTGAACTTAAATATCATGTTTGTTATTTGGCCGAATTTTAATTTTTTTTTTTTTTTTTTTTTTTTTTTTAGCCTGGCTGTTCACACTACGTTGTACGTGCTAGAGCAAAATAAAATAGGTGCTGAGATACCCTGTGTTACTCTGAACCGTGGTTGAAATGAAACAGGTACCTCCTGTCAAAACCGCAGTTTAAAAAAACAAAAAAAAAAAAACAAAAAAAAAACTATCCTGCATTCATAAAAACAAGCCAGGAAACTGGTCTTAGGTCAAAGCAACATTTTTTTTGCTTGTCTCTCCTGAGATTGGATATAACAGGAATAAGGAAAGTAGTTGCAAATTTCTTAACTTGATTAGTTCAGGAACAGTTATGCCTTTGTTGGATGTAGCTATTTATAGAATGTGCAAAGAGGATAAGACATATGCTCATTGATTGGCCATACGGAGGGGACAGAGAAGATAGAGGAAAGGAAGCAGACACTGAACCAAAATATTGCAATTTGTTCAGGGAACAGATTTTAGGAAACATTGAAAGCATCTTTTTAGGCTAACGAGGGGTAAATGAAAGAATAAGAAAACATCTGATGTGCTCCATATACATGATTTCCCCATATCTGTGTAACAAATCATTCTTTAAAATTGTATTCTTCTACGTAATGCTTATCGAGATAAACATTAGTAGAGGTGTCTTATTACTCAAGAGAATACACTAGGCTAAAGCGACAGTCAAATCTTTAAAAGCTGGTTGCTATGTGATTGAAATTCTTTCTCATTGCATGGCCAGGAGTTGACAAATTCCCGATCAGAAAATTTTAGTGTTTCAAAATTGAAACCAATAACAAGGAATGTTTCGGAAATGGTTAGTTGTACCAAACATTTACATCACATGAATTGTATATTTTAATGAGCTATTCGTTTGTTTTTTATTTTTTTGTTTTGCATTTTACTTTCTAGAATCACTACATTACCAAGAAAATCCTCTGTAGCAACTTTTAGACTCCTAACAGGCCATGACTGTCTCAATAAACATTTATTCAGGATTGGTATAGTGAGATCTCAGTGTTTAAAGAAGATATAGATAGAAACCATCTACTGCGCTGCCCAACCTTCTAGCCAACATGATAATATGCCATCAAATACTGGAATGCAAGAGAGCGAATGGCTTCACTGCCAACTGTTCAACATTAATACCTACCAACCAACCAACCAACCAACCAACCAACCAACCAACCAACCAACCAACCAACCAACCACTTTCTCTAGCCCCCATATGTACAATGTACATAGGGATAGAGAAGGTATTATAATGCACCCAAAATTCGATGTCGAGATTTCACCGGTAATATATGATTTGGGGTCCCCTGAGTCCTAAGACAGAATTTTTAACAAAAGGTGCGTGTGTGTGTGTCTGTGGACAGCATAGCCCCAAAGCGAAAAGACCGTTAAATACTAAACTTGGTATTTAGGATTAGTATCTTCCAATGATGCGACACATCTCCCCACCACAAACTACCCTTTACTTGGAAAAGTTTTCGAAAATTGTGATTTTCTTAAAAATGGCTGTAACGATTTTGATTAAAATGTATATCTCCAATTTTCTGGGAATAGCCTCTGAAGACCTCTTTATTTTGGATGAATTTTGCGGAATTTTGCTTAACTGCTAAGCCGTAAGAGATAGACAAAAACTCACTAAACAAAAAATGTACATCGCGTCAAAACACACAATTTATGGCCTTTACGTTTTTGTTGTGCAGATAGCCGTTTCCGAGATATTCCTTATTATTGGTTTCAATTGTGAAGTACTTAAACTTTTCTCAGATAGAAGATATCTTTTGTTCTACTCCTGGCCAAGCAAAGAAGCGATTTGCAATGACAATCACATAACGATAGCTTTAAAAACATTTGACTGTCACTTTAGCCTATTGCATTACCTTAGTTCCATTTTACTTATAAGGAACTAAGTAATAAGAGTATTCTGCTAGTGCTTATTTCGATTAGAAAGAAGGATCATCTTTTGTAGGACGTTTGTAGATCAGCTAGAGAAAGTCATGTGAGTGTAACACATCAGATTTTTTTATGTAGTACGCTATCTCTTGTGGTCTACTAGTTATAAGTCATTCATTCATAAAGAAGTAAACTTCTGCGGCTATTCCCAGAAAATTCAATGTTTAGATTTGATTTGACATATTATATCTTTAGTAATGATCTTTAAACGAAAATGGTATTTTAATGAAAATCGTTAGAGCCATTTTTGAGAAAATCAAACTTTTCGAAAGTACTTTCCATGTAAGGGCAGTTTTGGGCGGACTTTTTTTTTTTTTCTAAAACTGATTACTTTGGATACAGTGGACTCTAAAAGTCTCGGTGAAATCTCTGTATCGAATTTTTTTGGTGGAATGCAATACTTATGTACTAAGTAGAGAAAGTAAAACCGACAAGGTGCATCACCTGGAGGATGATCAAACACTTCCCATCGAAACTGCTGAAGCAGTACTTGTGTGCATCCGGCTGGAACTTCTCATGGTTGCCTTCATTGAGAATGTTGGTCTACAAACATTAGCTACGCAGGCTGCACTGTTTTGTTTTTTTGTTATTTATTGTCGGTTAACTGCAAATGTTTTTTTTTTTTGTGACATAAAAAACAGAACTGTACGACAGTTAATTACAATACATTAGACACATTACATAAATAGACATAATGTATGGAAATCTTTACAATGAATTATAATAAAATCGTTAAGATACAATACATGAACAGCGTGTAACAAAGGAAATTCTATATGGATGTTTAGAGTTACAGTTTGTTGTATAGTGATGTTGAATGAAGAACTTTTAAGACAATCTGAATCGTTTTTTGGCCATTGAATATTGTTACAAGATGAGTAGCCATATTGTATCCTCTCCTTTTTTTTCTCATAAACTGGGCATTCTGTGAAGATGTGCTTGATGGTTAAAGTCTTTGGCAGTGTTGGCATTCAGGTGGTGGCTTATTCAGGAAAATGGCGGTGTGGGTGAGTTTTGTGTCCAATGCGAAGTCTTGATATCAGCACTTGGTCTTGTCGTTTTAAATTTGATAATATAGTGGATGATGGCAATTTATTAGATATAAAATCATGCAACTTGGTTTGGGAAGTAGTAAGCCATGTATTGCTCCAATTAAATTTTATTTTATTTTTCATATGGGTGTTAACATTCTGGTATGTGTTAGGTAAAGCAGGGTCATTCAAAGGGTGTTTAGTAGCTTCTCATGCTGGAGAGTCTGCTTCTTCGTTGCCCTTAATACCAACATGAACTGGTATCCATGCGATTGTAATTTGTTTCCCCTCTGATCTTAATACTTTGTGATAGCTGTTGTATTTCCTGAACGATGGCATTACGCGAATATCTGTCTTCTAAGGATTTTATTGCACTCATACAGTCTGCAAAAATTATAAAGCTATTACTGTGTTCTTGCTGTATCTGTATAAGGCTTTGTTTTATGGCAAATAGTTCGCATGTGAATATGGTATAGAAATCTGGCAATCTGTAGAGCATTATAAAGTCAGGACATACAATCGCAGCTCCCTTGTGATCTTCAATAATAGACCCATCTGTGTAAATTGGTACAGGGTCATTATAGTGTCCCTTTAGTTCGTAGAAACATGATTGGAGTATTTTGGGATGGGTTGTATTTTTACTTTCTCTATACGTACTAGGTATTGCACTCCACCCAAAAATTCGATACCGAGATTTCACCGGAAATAAATGTTTTAGGGTCCCCTGTATCCAAAAAAAGTATTTTCAGAAAAAGGTCCGTGTGTCTGTGAACACGATAACTCAAAAACGAAAGGTTGGTAAAATATCAAAGTTTAGTATCTTCCAGGGATGCGACACGAAGATTTTGAGAAAAATCCCCCACCCCAAACTACCCTTAACATGGAACTTTTTTTCGAAAAGTTTGATTTTCTAAAAAATTGTTTAACGATTTTGATTAAAATATCGTATATTAAATATATTTACCTGACAAATAAAATGTATATTTTGAATTTTCTGGGAATACCCTCTGAAAACTACTTTATTCTGGGTCAATTTTATGGAATTTTGCATAACTGCTAAACCGTAAGAGATGGAAAAAAGACTTACCACACAACAAATGTAGAGCACTTTAAAACACACAATTTATGTTATATACATTTTTTCATGGAGTTGATTGTTTTTAAGATATTCCTTGTTTTTGGTTTATTTTCTCATACAGGACTTGGTGAACTCGTGTCCATACAAACAAAGGAACTGCAGTCACATAGCAACCAGCTTTTGACCATCACTTTAACCTATGGCACTCCCTTATTTCGCTTCTACTTACAAGGAAGCAAGTAATAAGAGCATTTCTGCTAATTTTTTTCTCGATTAGCAGGAAGTAAATAGAAGCATAAGCTTTTTAACAATAATTTATTGCAGAGTTGTAGAGAAAGTCATGTGAATGGAACACATCAGATTTTTAGTTATTGAGTTCATTTGCATGATGAGCGTGGGTAGATCTATTCTCCAGGGTGCACCAGAAGAGTTGTAGCTTATGTGCGTCATTGTTGGAATATCTAATCCTTCTGCACTGTTTCCTCCAGTCTGCAGTATACGAATCCAATCGAGAAATTCTTTCTTGGCGGGAGCTGCAGTCCTTTCATCACCATTTTCATCTCTTTCTTCTTTATTCATTTTTTCTTAGCTTGAGCTCTTAGCAGTAGCGACTCGTTAGGATACATTCTGGGTGTTCACAAATGTTTGAGAGTCAGATAACCATAGAAATGTGAATAACATCTGCTACATAATAGTTATGATCACGAACAAGTCGATACAACTGCAACCGTTCCCAATAACAGTGGCAGCAACAACAACAAAGACGACGATAATGATACTTATGCATAAGTTGTCTTACAAAAGAAATGGTAGTTTTGTTGCGTACATCATTAAGTACAACCTTCTAAGACAAGAACGAACTAATGTGCAAATTAAATTACAGTTGAGAATATAGATGATCAGAAATATGAGGTTTCGCGCTCGTATAGCTTACCTACTTCTGCCAAAGTCGAAAGATGTCAGGATTAACATACTATTACGGTCACTGTATTGTATTAAGCTTAGTCATTTGAGCACGCTTTCCAGTGTGCACAACGCGTAGTATTTGGCGGCTGTGCGTCAAAAGCGCCAAATTGCGCAGTACATATGCGTACAACCCCAGAGATTTGAGTGGGAATAAAAGCGCTCAAAATTAAAAGCAAATAAAACATGAAAAATATTACCTCTGTGCACGATTTGGCAACGTCTAGTCCTGTATTATTTTGAGTAGATGTTTCAATCCCATTCTCTTTATATTGCTCCCTTGTGAATACTTGTGACGTGTATTCATTCCACGATTTAGTTATAAACGGTTCTTTTTGCAATTGTTGCTTGTTAATTTTAATTTATTTATTGTTTTTTATTTTTAAACAAGTTTCACTTTGTAGCTTAATGCTTGCACCAACATATAAAATGAATGCTGAGTATTGTAAAAGTTTTACAAATGTCGATGATACGATTTTCCACCGTTTGCGGTGCGAGACATGCTTTCGGGAGGTGTGTACTAGCAACCGCTTTGAATATAAACTTCTAAAATATAATCAGTAAATTCAGTTATTTTATCATTCACAAAGTTCTAAGAATGCTGTCCAACCTCACCTGGAGGCAAGAACGGTAATCCGAAAACATTTTAACCAAAAAAGTTTTTTTTTCCATCATCGTAAACACTTTACAAACCAACTTTACAGATATTCTTATACCACGACTGGCATAGTGAAAACAGCAACCTTTTGTCATTGCTTGTGGAAATACTTTCTGAAAAGCTATGTGAACTGCCAGTTCGAAATCTAAGAGATTCTTGTGGAGAAAAGCCTAGTTCGAAAAACAGACATAGTGCTTTTATAAAGCGCCACATTAATTCATAACACGATTCCGTTTTTTAAGGTAAAATACAAATGCAATTTGTATATATAACAGCCCTTATGGAATACTGAATGGTATATAACTGGTAAAACAGCAGAGGACATACCCAGAAAGTCGCATCCGCTAAAACTAATCTAGTATTCTTACACAGACATTCCAGGTTTGTTTTATACGTTAAAACTACAGTTCTGTTTTCTGTTTTCATATAGAAAAACGATTCATGTTTTGTTGTTAAACTATTACTATTCCTCATGTGTGTTATAGCTTCTATAGATGGGAAGTAACATTTTTCTACACTGCCTGTACATAATTTTACGCGCGTTTAAGATTGGTAAGAAATATTGCCGAAAGATTCCAACTTGCGCCTTAATATTTCCCGTGCTAACGTTTCATCAGCCTCTCTTTTGCAATTGTTTCTGAATACATATATTACACTGAATTTCATTTTCGTATTGCCGTGCTTCACAGTTTCTGTACTCGCACTGTTAGTCTGAAGGGAAGCTTTGCAATGTTTATTATACATCGCCAATAAATATTGCAACTCTTGGTCATAGCAAGCACTTTTCGGAAAATGTTACCTTGAATTAGCAAGCTCTCTACCCCTTTGTGTGAGGCACACACTTTGAAAATCATGTCTTACCAAATACACTATAGCTTAATACAGGACACTCGGTGACATTTCGCGCGACATTTCTAGCGGGTCGGCCATGAGCGGCGATGAGCTGGTGTTGCTGTAGCTTCAGTATAGCCTACGAAATAGCAATAATGATTAATTAAAATGTAATTTAGCTGTGTATCGGTCTACACAGTGTTATAAGGATTATCAGACAGAGAAATACTGAACCATGTCTGGTAAAGTTTGTGGAAAATATGAGGACAGATTTAATATAAACAAAAACTTTTGTCACTGATGGTTCAGAGAGAGCAGATAGATATTTTATTCATCCTGTAGATCATACATATGTACATGCAGTAACTTTGAACTTCTGAAGCTTTCCAAGTCCTGTTTCCGCTTTTCACGAGATACAACAATATAAGAAGATTATATTATTGTGAAACGTTAATGTACATAACCACTCCAGGGAAGCAATAATAGAAAATGAGATCATTGCTGAACAGCACAGAGGAAAATCCGTTTATTGAAATTTATAACTGTAGAGTGTATTTCTTCCATGATGCTCCACACCTGTTGAAATCAGTGAAGAATAATTTGAAATGGCATTCTATAATTTGTGAAGATAGGTTTCTTGGAACCATATTGTAGAATTTTATAAAAAAAAAAAGACAAAGCCATGAAACCTGGGTTAGCTCCAAGGTTGACCAGCCAATGTATTGAACTACCACCATTTAGTCCAATAAGGGTATGTTTGGCCGTTCGTGTTTTAAGCCATTCTGTCTGTTGTTACATTAAAACGCATGTTGCGTTTAATTCTACGTCTGATGAAACATTAGCCATCGCTAATTTCATTGAAAAAATCTGATGCGTTCCATTCACATGACTTTCTCTACATCTCTACAGCAAAGCATTGTTAAAAATCTGAATCTTCTAATTGCCTCATGCTAATCAAGAAAAAATTAGCAGAAATCGTCTTATTACTTGCTTCCTTTTAGTAGAAGCGATATAAGGCAGTACCATAGGTTAAAGTGATAGTCAAAAGCTGGTTGCTATGTGACGTAAGTTCCTTTGTTTGTACGGACAGGAGCTGACAAATTCATGTATGAGAAAAGTATGTTTTTCAAAGCTGAAACCAATAACAAGGAATATCTAAAAAACAATCAACTCCACGAAAAAAATGTATATAACACAAATTGTGTGTTTTAAAGAGCTCTACATATCTCTTACGGTTTACCAGTTATGCAAAACTCCGCAAAATTCATCCAAAATAAAGATGTCTTCAGAGGCTATTCCCAGGAGATTCAAAATATACATTTTATTTATCACGTAAATATCTTTAATATACAACATTTTAACCAAAATCGTTAGAGCCATTTTTGAAAAAATCAAAATTGTCGCAAATTTTCCCATGTAAAGAGTAGTTGGAGGTGGGGGATTTTCTTGAAAATCTTTGTGTCGCATCCTTGGAAGATACTGTACTTAAATGCCAGTTTGGTATTTAACGAACTTTTCGTTTTTGAGCTACGCTACGCACACACACACATACACACACGCGAACATTTTTCTAAAAATGCATATTTTGGAATCAGGGGGTCTCAAAACATATATTTGCAGTGAAACCTTGGTAGCAAATTTTTGGATGCAATACAATACGTTCTCTATACACGATGTTCATATTACGTGTAGAGAAAGTAAAAATGGACTGTCTATTTGACATTTTCAACTCATCTCAAAATCATTGTGCTAAATAGTTGCACTATGCAATAAATGACGAACGTAAACATTTACTGTATTTGAATGAATTATGAAAATTCTTAGAAAACCGCTGTAATGAATGGTCAGCGTAAGAAACCTGCTTGTTTTAATGCACATATTGGCATTAACATTATTGTGGCAGGAACTAAAATGTCAATATGGTTTCTCATGTTTACTTACAAGACGACTCACACAAGACTGTTTGGAAATTTAGTTTTCTGTTATTAGGGACTAGTGTGGGAACAATGTAACCCCAGATTCCTCAAAATTCAGACAATGTCTTAGACTTGCAATTACAAATCAGTTATTACAATCGTCTGAAGACAGTAATTGTGCCTATGGATGTAAGCAAGTTTTTAGTTCTTAAGTCTGATTTACCTGAAAAATGTAAATCGTTTGTAATTCAGGCTTCTACAGTAATTATACCAGAACAGCAAAAGTGATGATTTTCCAGTTAATGTTCAGCAGCATGCAGATTCACATGTACGCACGTGGATATGTGCAAAATTTCCTCATGAGAAATGTATAAATAAATAGGTAGACATTGATGAGAGCAGATGTAGTAAATTAAAATGTGCATATTGCTCTGAAGCGTTATGGAAATGCTAGATTCATATTTCACAACGAATCTGTTTATACAATTATCAGCAGCAATACTCAATTTAATGAAAATTGTCTTCATTATCTTTCTGACAGTAGACTGCATGTTAAACTAAGGTAAATATGCGTGTAGATGATGCATCACTTGCATATGTGAAAGTTGTAAGTATGTGTTTATTGGCAAAGCTTTTAATGTGTTAATAAAATGTTATTTGAATGATGAAAATGGAAAAAAGAACAACAAAAACCAGGTAGAAACATTAAAGCACAAATGCCATGCAACTAAAAATAATTCCTATAGATGCAATCAATACCTTTACATTGTTTTTCTGCATTGTTTTGTATTGTATTGACAAAATATTGTTTGAATAAATAAAACATAACAATGCTTATTATAATAGCATTATTGGGTTTCCCTTTCAACATTCAAATCTAATCGCTTGTTCCTTAAGGCCTGGCCGCTAGGAGCGCCACTGTATACATGTGTCTCAGCTTAACACAGGGGAAAATGGAAGTGTCCTGTATTAACCTATAGTGTATTTGGTCTTACTGACACAAAAATGCCAGCTGTCGCTATGTGTTCTCCTTGCATGGCCAAGAGTAAAACAAAAGAAACAGGAATGAGAAATTCCTATTTGAGCGAAGTTTAAGTATTTCAAAATTGAAACCAATAACAAGAAATATCTCAGAAATGACTAGCTCTAAAATAAAAAAATAAATATATAAATAAAAATAATAAAAATTGTACCTATATGACATAAATTGCATTTTTAACCAGATCTGCATTTTTGTGTAGTAAGTTTTTGTCTATCTCTTACGGTTTACCAGTTATGCAAAAGTTGTTCAGAATGAAGAGGAGTTGGGGGCTATTATCAAGAAATTCAGGATATACATTTTATTTGTCACGAAAAAATCTTTAATATACAGCATTTTAATCAAAATAGTCATAGCCATTTTTAAGAAAATCAAAAATTTTGTAAAATGTTCCATGTAAAGAATAGTTTAAGGAGGGGATTTTTCTGAAAATCTCGGCAGAAATCTCTCTCTGCAAAAACATCACAGCAACCACTTCTTAAAAGATTTAACTATGGTTAAGCCAAATATATATTAGTGTATCCCAACTGTGTCTACAAGGAAATATATAATTAAAGTGTTTCTCTAAATTTACGTGAGTTTTAAAGAATGGATGGAGAAATTCATGTGAATGTAATATATATATACTTTTGTTTTCCCATTTGCTGGTTAAAATCATTAGCATTGTTTAGCTAAAGAAAGGCTCTCTAATATGGCTGTGACCCCTTTTAGCTAAGCAGGGTTACTGTATATTATCTAAAAAAAATAGTGCGTGGTGTTATTAAACAACAAAAAAACACATTCTGTAATTTATTTGTTACTCTTCCCTCCCCCTTGGATTAGATGTGTCACTATAATTTGAAAGATATTATGTAAATCATATAAGATAATTCTTTCAAGCATTCAGACTATCTCATTCATAGAAATTCCATAAATGTATAACATTCTAATTGTAGATACATATATGGCACTTAAGAAGTTGTCCAGGAATTGTGTTAAATAGTGTGCAACTATAAAGTTTCCAATAAATAGGAATTCATATGACAAATGCTAAACTCGCAAAATCCCTTGGAATATTGTATTAGTAGAGCCCAGATTTGTATGAAAAATAAAATAGTAAAATATACATGAGAATTTTAAATATATGCACCATAATATGCAAAAAAAAAAAAAAAAAAAAATTAACAAATACCAAATAAATCATATTTTGAGGAGGTTATCTTAGCTTATTCGTGACTGTTGCAGTAGATAAGAAATGTCCCTGAGGAATGGAATATGTAATTGCATAAGAATTGGGGCTTTAGTTATTAAAATGTAAGCTCTTATGATAGAAAATGTCTTCTTGGTTTACTGCTATCAATTTAGATTTAACCATTGTCAAACTTTTTAAACCTTATGGAAGACAAACATTTGCATGCTTTTAGTCGCATTGGTGCATACTGATGGACCAGATAAGCTCCATAATGAAATGCAGTTCTTTTAATGAAAAATACCACCAGATAAGGGACATTTATAGAAAGTATACTTGCCTGTGTGAGCAGGTTATATATTAAAAGACAATAAAAGCAGATAGTCCTGAAAATATATATTGAGGAACAACTACTATTTTTAAAAAACCTTGATTTTGAAAAGGCTTTTGTAAATGTTGTGCTATCCTTTTCAGATTGGTTTTGTGATATGACTTGAAACAGATTATAATAAACTGTTTGATTGTGTGTATGTGTGACAGAAAGAGAGGGAGAGTAAAAGAGCAAGATTTTACTTCTTTTCCTTTCACATTGTGGAGATGCTGGATAAACTTTTTTCCATAACTTGGCATTTCTGGTGTTCAGTGTGGCATTTTCTTTCCTTAATTTGTATGGCATTGATGTGAATATTTTCAACACTGCATTAATTTCTTATGTGTGAATTCTATTCTATGTACTTTGTGCTATCCACATTAAAATTGTCTAAGGAACATAATATTACTAAATTTGGCATTTTTGGCCGGTATTTCAATATTTTAGTATCTTTTTCCTTCTGTCACAATCACTTCTAGATTCAGCTTCTAATGGTTTTTCAGAAAAAACTCTTAACTTTGATGTTGGTTTTACTGTAAACAATATTGGCTTCTAGGTAACTAATAAGACATATATTTTCCTATTGATTATGATACTTTGGTTATATAAAGCATTGTGTGTTCCTAAGATAATTTTGGTATAGTTGGCCACAGTATGAGTACATTTGGTGGAGGGCACCACTGTTTTGTTGACAGCACATTATGTTGTGAAGACTTGCAATCTGCGGGTAAGGCAATAATGGGCATGTACAGTTTAACAATGAAACAAATAGTACATATACATGTCTCAGTGTTGCTAGTAACTACAATTTTTTTTTTTTATGTGACTATTTCTGATGCTCTGCACACTTATTCTGCAGCTGTTTAGTTTCTCTTTCCACCATAGACACTCATATCTTGGCCAACTAGCAAGTGTTTTTTTGTCTTTAAAATCTACAAGATGAAAACATTAAACTAATTCAAATCTTAAATCTGTATTAAAGAATTTAAAAAATTGGACATTTTTAATATCTTGAAATATTTCTTTCCATTCTTGAATCAACTGTGTAATGTCTGTAATCCTTTTGCCTGCAACTTGATGTCATTTTGACTATTAGCATGCCTCTGCCCAGTAACTGTAGCACTGTCTATGTTGGGTGGTGGTTTGGTCTGTGGTGTAGGGGTGGCGGAAGCCCAAGTCTCGCACAGTGATGCCCCCTGGTGCAGGCAGTAATGGTGGTGCAAAGACTTCAACTCCCTTGCCTACCAGCAGCAAGCAGGTCGCCGTGGCACCCCCTCCTACATCTTCCCCTCCTGCTGCTCAGTCTGATCCCTTGCCTCCCGGAGGCAGTGGTGGCGGGACAAGCAGCAGCAGTAGCAGCACGAGCAGTGGCAGTGAAGATGCAAATGGGGCAGCAGAGAAGACACTTTCCCCCCAGAAGGTGGAGACGGCTACAATGGCAGCTCAGGCCTCGAGCAAGACGAAAAAGGTGTGGCAGCATGATTGTGCATGCTGCAATTGCCTCTCTCTCTAATGCTGAACATCATCCTTCCCTCATTAATGTTGGCATTTCCTTGTCAAGTTTCACATTAATAAGCAAACATAATGAAAACTTAAATTATAAATCTTTCAAAAGTCTCTTAAAAATTTAAAGCATAAAAATGTTAAATCACCTTCTACAGTGTAATTGATGTACCGAATTTAGTAACTGTGATATACATTTGAATTAGAAACTACTGAGTTGGAAACATCACTAAAGGTAAAGTAGATGCCATAGATGGAATTTGAATCACGGATATCCTGATCTCTGTCCAGTTGCTCTACCATTGAGCTGGTATGGTATATAACTGATATGGCATTAAATTCCAGTTAGAGCTGTTTATTTAACTTTGATTAATGTGTTTTATTTCTGAATTAGCATAATTTATTACTGCCCATTTCAATTTGCCTGTTATTTCGGATTCTGTTGATATATTTGATTTTACAACAACATGAAAGAAATAATCATGGTGTACCACCTCTTGTAGCTACATGAACAAACAGTCACATGAAATTTATTTGTTAAAATATAAACAACATCCCAAAACGTAATTTGTAATGCAAACTGATCTGAAAATATTTGTTTTACTTATTGTACACTTACAACCTTCTCTAAAAATATTTTGTCATAAAAACACATGTTAATCAAGTGCAGGAAAACACAACTTGCAACTGACAGAGGTACGATCATTCACAACCATAGGTGCTGACAGAGGGAGTGAGGTCGCCCTACATGGTGCAATGGTAACCATGCTAACTTCATACACCCTAGGTCACAGGTTCAAACCTGATGGAGGAGGACAGTAATGTTTTTTGGGTGTAAACATCCTTAGCATGACTTCCTTCTAAAGGGAAGTAAAGCCGTTGGTCCCTGTCATAGATTTATGGCACGTAAAAGAACCTCAAGCCTGATAGAGAGGCCTCTGAGCAAAGGTCTTTCACACCCAAATTAGAATGGGACGCTGAGAACCACAATAGTTAAAGAGCATCCATAAATAACACACCATTAATGTACAAAGCAAGGGACATTGCTCCCTCACAAACTTTACTGAAAGGGCTTGGTCTCCCCCCCCCCCCAAAGTTAAAACTCTCATTAAACAAACAAGGTGTGTGATCCAAAATGCTATTAATTTTGTATGCCTTGAGAAATCCACCTATAGGAATTGTGTTGTTCATGACTACTCTCACACCTAAGTAGGTAGTACCGAGTTTTTAGACTTACTTTTGTCATTTGTGTAGCCATGAACTGAAATGCTTTAAACATTGTTCCTGTCATGAAGAAGCTATGAGCTTAGATCTCAATTTACTGACAGATGAGTTAATAAGCAGGAAGAAACTTCGTTGTAGTAGTTTTTAATGCTCATTCTTACTGCAGTGTGGTGAACACTGATGATACATAAAATGTGATAAGTGGGAAATGAAATTTACATTTCTGGCATTTGCCAGATGTGAGGACTGAGAAAAAAAACCAGTTAGGGAAGACAATTCTGATAGGATTTAAAATGTGGACCCTCCTGTTCACGAGTACATGTCAAATTGTCCTCAGCTACTTCTGCTGGTTGGAATTACCTGAGAACATTGAGAACCAGAGAGAGAGAGGGTTTTGGGGTTTGACTACCTTGCTGCTTAAAAAAAATGTAAGAGTAATAGCAAAATTTTATTTAATTCCAATTGTTGCATTTAATCTATGATTATAAAGTCCTTCTTAAAAATATTTCTTCTCAGGAATAATTCATATTTAGCATGTAATGTTATACAAAAAGTTTAAAAATTGAATTCCTATACAATATTTTTCTTTTGTGCTACTGCTGGGAACTGAGAAATTGAAACTTTTGCCCGAAAATTCACCAATTTTTCTTCAAACTTAGAAGTAATGAACCATTTATTTAATTGAAAGCAACCTTACTGTACTATGATTAAAATACCTTTAACTTTAGTAATTGTGCTAAATACTTTATTTTTACCCAATGTTATTGCATAACCCCTCCCATCCTCAATAATATGCAGCAAGTCTGTTTATGTTTACAACCTTTATTACAGGTGCTTTGAGTAAGAAATGTGACTGCCATGTCCTTAACAGACACCAAACAGTAGCAGCAGTTTTGTGCTGAAAGTTTCTGATCTATGTCACTGTGTAGGGTCTAAAAGATCACATAGTTAAGATAGGCATAAAATCTAAATCAGTCTCCAACCTTAGTCTATGTATGACCAATGAGAGAAACAATTAATAGAACACTAGTGTGGTAACTAGAAGCCCGGAATTAAAATTATTTACAGCCAGGTCACCTTTAAGGCATGATATCAAAGAGTAATTGAGATTGTCTTAAAAGTTCATTGAAATGCCTTCACAGCAGCAATGCATTGTAATAGAAAGCTGAAGATCCATGATTCAAATTCCAACTATGAAATTAAATATATTTTTCTACTTTAGTTATATAATATGGATTTAAAAAAAAGAAGAGTAAACCCTTTCATTACCTAATCAGTTTTGTAATGGTACTAGTTTTGTAATGAAGCTCTATTATGCAACAATATTTGTAATGCAACTTTTATCACAAAACTGGTTGCTATTGTGAACCATGCATAAATAATAAACACCAATCTTCAAGCTTATTAAATTCCCCTACATACAAAAGTCAGAATTTCTTAAGAGTTAGCTGTGTTTGCAATATCTTTGTCAGAACTTGTTTTTCAAAGTTTATTTAATTTATCCAGTATTGATGTTCCTCTGTTTTAAACAAAAAACTTATCAAACCATGTGTGGCCCACTACACATGCATATCAACTATGTATCAATGTAGTAAATAGTTTCAGTGATTCCAAATACTGCATCAGAAATGAAAATGTAATTTATCAAAACATATTTAAAAATCTGTATTACATAACAAGCAGAAAAACTTTTGTACAATATATATATATATATATATATATATATATATATATATATATATATATATCGTAACTACGTATTAGTACTTGATTGGTTATCAAGCCACAGCCCTCATTTGTTAATTTTTCAATCTCATATTGTAATATAATAACATTACAAAATTTGTATTATAAATTATTATTACTCTGATACAATCTTGCAAAACATATCACTTGTAGAAACATGAGATAAACACTATTTTAAGTTGTTTTTATTGGATTAATACTACTGCGTAAAAGAATGTAATAACTCTAAAAAGTATAAAATGAAAAAAAATTAATATAAATTAACTTTAAACTTTTTTACAAACTGCAAAATTTCACACTAAAACGGTGAACTTTTCCTCCTGAAAAGTGTTGTGATGGAAAGGACATTTAAATATGTTTTTCAAATTTTTAAAACATGAAATATGTACCATGTTAGACCTGAAAACATACATAAGCTGTATATTTTTGTATTGTTAATATTTATAATATTTAATTACATCAGATTTATAAATTTTGTTACCTCCTTCCTCATATAGTAAAATCTGTGCAAATTGAAAGGAAAATAATATATCAATAAAATGAAGAGGCATAAACTCATTTTAATTGCTATACCGAATAAATGTTTGCATATTTTATAAGAAAACCAAAACTCCTCTAACTCTGAAGCACATAAATCTTATGTTACGTCTTCTTCAGATGATGTTCAGCTAAGGTGGGATGGCAAGCTAATGCAGCTGTTGCATTGTTTCAATAGCCGAGTTGTCAGTAGCATAATAGCCTGCTGTATCTACATGGATAATCAACTAACTTTATAGTACTGTCTGTTTCTTTTAACTAACATTTGTTGATGTTGTGCTCAGGAATGGCATATGTATGCAGTATGTATCATTTTTCCTAATGATGTGTTCCATGTACAAAAATACTTACTGGCATGCAGTAATGCATGTATGTTTATATATTAGCATGTTATGATGATCTCCATGGTTCCATTTTGTTACATTTTAGTCAGTTCAATAGTCTATAGCCTTATGTGTCATCTTGAGCATGTATGTGCCTAACAACTTTTGGGGCTCATAATTGTGTCAAATTTACATCTACACTTTGAAAAATATAACAAACACATAATAGGCAGTTTTATGTCCATTAACATTTCAATGATTAAAGGAACTTGGTTACTCCAGCAGCGGTCTTGAATTATATTATTTGCTTTGCTTATGGCATAATTGAATTACATTTAATGTACAGTTTCTGTTGTTTGTTTTTTTTGTGTAGGCTAACTTATTATCTTGAAGGCAGTATGCTTAAACAATTTATGAGGAATGTTTCTTCATTTGATGTGGAAAGCCAATAATATTTAGAGATGATTTTATTTAAATGGGAGTTTAGTTTTTCTTCAACAGATTTTGAGTTTTATGCATTATGCAAATAAAATAAAATAAATAAATAATAACTTTTTTTTATTACACCAACCATTATTTTATAAAATGTTGAAGATGTTTGAATAGAAATCTAATGTGCGTATTTAAGTTTTTTGTTTTTTAAATTCAAACAAATGAAATAAATCTAAAGTTGCTTTTAATGTATTATTTATGTAAACATCCCAACATTAATGTTTTCAAAGTAATTAAATATTTTATAAAATAATGATTTAGTAAAAAATGTTTCAGATAAAAGTTGTTTGCTTATAGGTGTAAAACCAAAACTTGTTAAAAAAAATGGTGTTCAGCTGATTATGAAATGATCTTGCAAATGTGCAAAGTGTTAATTGTTTTCCCCCCAAAAACGAAGGGAAAAAAAAAACGCCACCATAAGTTGTTTTCTTGAAAAGTTCTACTTTCTAAATAATCAGCTAAAAAACATTATTTAAAAAAAAAACACTGTATGTAGCAGTGCTATGATTACAACCAACACCAGTCACACATTTACAAAGGACCATTGTCACATTGATGTTTCAAATTAAGCTAGTGTATTTTTATTTATTTATTTTTTTTTGTTTTGTGAAAAAAGATCAAAACTCAAAATATTGTATCTCCACTTTCTGTTCCAGAGGTCCAAGTTTGAGAAGATAAAATAAATTATTTGCAAATTAGAATGACTCACTAATAGTATCTAATTTGTTACATATATCAGTGTTTAAAAAGCATTAAAAAATGTTAAGTTTTTATATTTTCATTTCCCCCCCCCCCCCCCCCCTTTCTTGTAGGCACTGGTAAAAATATGAATCATAAATGTGGCCTGTTTGCCCTCTTCGTTATATGAAATCTTGTTGCAAGTTATCTTTAGTTTGGTCTTGCATGCAGATACTTGGTGCAGGGCAAAGTTTATTATGAGCTCCTGGCATAGTTCTAAGAAGCTGATTGTTGAGCAGAAGACAGACCTAAGTCTTACAACTTAAAATTTGAACATTTTTTCCTAGCAAATAGACAGAGGGAACCAAGACATGGGTATTATTATTTTCAACTGTAAAAATTCTAGCTCAATCTGAACTTCATTGTGACAATGACCTCTAGTTAGTTACATTATTATTATTAGATACATTTAAAAGTCAACACAATAGCTCAACAATACTGAAATGTATTAAAGGAAAGTCAGGGAATTTAAAATATCTTAGTATTAAATATATCAAGTGGTAACCTAAACATAGATAACAGGACCAAGTATGGTGAAAGATACCCTACTTGATATCGGACACTACAAGAGAGGTAGCTCTTAATAATAACTGAATTGTATTCACATTGTTATGAGATGATGATGATCTTTTAGCGTGCTGAGATGACCAATAATTTAGATGTAGTCACCTTATCCGTTGACCTGGGGAATGTGACGTGGTTTCTGAGGCTTTGTGGGAGATCCTGAAGTAATTCACTGTTAAAATGTCTTAAATCTCCTTTGGGTACAACATGATGCAGATTCATGTAGCAGAGATGGCTAACAGACTCAGGAGTACAAAAACCGTAGTTTAAATATTTTTTAGAACTGATCTAAGCAATAGGTTGCATTATCCTAATAAGACATAACTGACATTGGCAGCCAGCAAAAGGTTCACCCAAAACAGCTTTGATATGGGATATTTGATGTTTACCAGGTTAGTAGTAAACAACTGATTTAGCATCTGACTGTGGAACTATGATTTACATGCAGCAAAAGTTGAAAGGTTGCTACCAGAAAATTAACAATTATTATGGGTAAAATATAAATGTCAAAATTTAAAATCATTTCAGTTACTTTGTTTTTTATATATATTTCTTCAGAAAATGTGGTTTAAAAACAACTGCAGATATCTATATGTAAAATGGCTAAAGGTGGGAAGAAACAACTCTAATCAAGTAAAAATGCTGCCACTCTATGCAATGGAGTTTCCTCTTAATGTTAAACTCTCTTCTATATTAAGTGATCCTCTTCTATATTCAATGATTATTAGGTACACAGTTTTAGTTGAACTAGTCACAAGAAAACCTAATCATAAAAGTACCATATGTTTAACATATTAGCATGATAAAATGCAAGTCTTGAATTTTCTGCAAATAGCATGTGAAGTTCTTATCATTGTGAATGACTGTTGTATGGAACTGGTAAATCACATGCGATAGTAAAAATTTTACTGCACAAAAATGTAGAGCTCTTGAAAACACATTATGTTTGTAAAATAACTTTTTTGCAGTATTAACCAT
Organism: Hymenopus coronatus; assembly: GCA_030762935.1. Taxonomy (NCBI): domain Eukaryota; kingdom Metazoa; phylum Arthropoda; class Insecta; order Mantodea; family Hymenopodidae; genus Hymenopus; species Hymenopus coronatus. The sequence goes on from CM060891.1 coordinate 24,410,941, forward strand.
TTCTGAGATATTCTTAGTTATTTATTTGAATTTTCAAATACTTATACTTTTTGCAAGTGGTAAGTTGAGATTCATTTTTTCTTCTTGGTCATGCTGAGAACATGGAATATCAAAGCTATCACATAGCAAGTTGCTTTTTAAAAATTGTTTTAGCCCACTGTACAACAACAACAATAATAATAATACCATACTGCTATAGCCCTTAGGGCTGCCAACCTGACTGCTGGCCTCGCGTCTATTTATGCATAGCAGAAGTGGGTGATTATCCAACCAACCCGGGGAGGTGATGTGTACAGAATGTCGGTTTTCATGGCTGAGATTGCTGTCCATCAAAACTTTCTCACTTTGCTCATGATACCGAATGAGCTGTCTCCTATCCAAGACTTAAAATCTTCATCTCCTATGGGTGATATTGAACCCAGGTGCAAAATGAAATGGAGTTTTATTTATGGACGCTCTTTAACTGCTGTGGTTCTCAGCATCCCATTCTACACTGGGTGTTAAAGACCACTTAATTTTGCTCAGAGGCCGCTCTATCAGGCTTGAGGTTCTTTTACATGCTGTAAATCTACAACACGGGACCAACTTCCCTTCTGAAGGAAGCCTGAAAAAAATCCATCGCCCCTCGGGTTTGAACCCCCGATCTTGGTATACGAAGTTAGCATGGTAACCATTACACCACGGAGGGCGACTAACCCAGGCGCATGGCCAGGAATGGGGTGCCTACAATAACTATGTAATTAAAGTTAATATTGATTAACAAGAAGAATAAGAGTTTGTAAGAATGGTTTGTAGAGGAGTAGAGAAACCAATGTAAATGCAACACATATGATTTTCTTCTTCGTTTCATGGATTAGGTATTCCTGCCGTTCTGTCTACACATTGCAGCAATTCCTCCCATCATGTTCTAGGAGGCCCAACATCTCTTCTTCCATGAAGTCTTCTTATTAAAACTGGTATTTTTTTTCTTTCTGTTCATATCTTCTTTTACTTATTCACTCATTCAGTTCAATCCAAGTTCATGCATTCTGTTCATATGTTCTTTCCAAATTCTGTTTATTGACTTCTATTTTGATCTTATAATTCTTCATTTTATAATTTATATATACACATGAGGTGTGGCAATAAAAAAGAAACGGATTCATGTTCTAACTCTATTGAGAAAACTTAACACAACTGAAATGTTGTCTCCTTCAATGTAGTTCTCTTCCTGACCCCTGCATTGCTCCATGTGAATTTTCCACTGTTGGTAGCATTGCTGCAAGTCTTTTTCTGTTATGTTGTTGAGGAGTCTTGTTGCTTTTTCCTTTACTGCATCCACAGACTTGAACTGGGTTCCTTTGAGCACAGATTTCACTTTTGGGAAGAGAAAAAAGCTGCATGGTGCCAGATCAGGCAAATATGATGGGTGTTCCATCAGTGGAGTGTTGTTTTTTGCCAAAAACCTCTTCACAGACATCGTGTTAATGGCCAGCACCTTATCCTGATGAAGAATTCAAGAGCAGTTCTTCCACAGATCAGTCTCCTGCATTGCACACGTTCACGTTCATATCCCTTGTCCAATAAACCAGGAAAAACTATGAAAAAATCAGAAAAGTTGACTCGATGAGACTCAAACCCAGGAATTTCCACATGCAAGCATCACATGTTACCGTAGTACAATCCTACACAGACCGATCTAACATGTGGCCCAATGTTTGTGGCGTCGCCCTCCATGGTGTAATAGTTACCATGCTAGCTTCATATACCCAAGGTCGTGGGTTCAAACCTGGCGGAGGACAATGGATTTTTTCGGGCGTAAAAACCCTTAGCATGGCTTCCTTTGGAAGAAAAGTAAAGCTGTGGGTCCCGTGTCGTAGATTTATAGCACGTAAAAGAACCTCAAGCCTGATAAGAGAGGCCTCTGAGCAAAATTAAGCGATCTTTCACGCCCAGTATAGAATGGACGCTGAGAACCAAAGCAGTTAAAGAGCGTCCATAAATAACAGGCCATTTTCCTTTTAATGTCTGTGGCTTTATGAGTCTCCCACTGGCCCCATGGCACATTAACACATTACTTGAAAATTATTGTGAAAATTCATCAATCGTCCCAACATAGGACAATTAGTTGCATCCAATCACTGCCAAAAGTTGCACATCAGTTAAATGTAATTCTTAATACAAGATTGTGTAAATTAATCTTTGTCGAAATAATTGTACCTCAAAATTTGCTTTTTTAAAAGTTTCAAAGAAGTCCTAGGTACTAACCACACACCTTTTTCACACAATTTTGGAAGCAGAGTGACAACTTTGAGATATGAAGTGATATTTAATGACTTCAATACTAAGGTATTGTAGACCACAAGCATATGTTTTGTTTAATAATTCAGCTACTTTGATGTAAATTATATAACTTATTCATCATTAAGGCTGATGACCTCAAAGAAAGACAAGTGAGTGACCTCCCTCTTCTTCTCCCCAGCCCTCTCTTTGCTGTAAATCTAGTGTCCAAGAAAAGGTGCTTCTTTAACAAAACACAGGATATGTCCTACCGATCTGCTATTACCACCTTTGTATCTAATTGCCCTCCTTCATATACCCAAGGTCGCAGGTTCAAACCCAGCGGAGGACGATAGATTTTTTGGGCATAAAAATCCTTAGCATGGCTTCCTTCGGAAGGGAAGTAAAGCCGTTGGTCCTGTGTCGTAGATTTAGGGATGTAAAAGAACCTTAAGCCTGATAGAGAGGCCTCTGAGCAAAATTAAGCGGTCTTTCACGCTCAGCATAAAATGGGACGCTGAGAACCACAGCAGTTAAAGAGCATCCATAATAAAACACCATTTAAAATTTTTTTGTTGTTGTCTAAGGTAGCATGCTAGCCCATGGTTCCCAAGGTCAGAGGTTCAAACCTGGTGGATGGTGATGGATTTTTTTTCAGACTAAAAATCCATAGCATAGTTTCCTTTGGAAGGAATGTAAAGCCATTGATCCTGTGTTGTAAGTTGATGGCATGCAAAAGAATGTCAAGCCTGATAAAGAGGCCTCTGAGCGTAGAATGGGATGCAGACAACCACAGCAGATAAAGAGTATCCATAAATAAAAGTGTTTCATTTCACTATTGCCACTACAGCATGCCCCTCTCTTATATAGCACAAGCATGGCAGGCTTTAGCCATGATGACTGTGGTTGCTGTTCATCATTTGCATTGGATTTAGAGCAGATCTTTTATTTCATCATTCATCTCAACATCCTGAATATTAACTTTACAAGTAATTGAGTTAAACTTACATAGACTTACTGAGATTGACTTACATTAGTAACACAATAGATTACAATCATGCATCTTCATAGAGATGAAAGGGCATGCACACTATTGTGTGTAGATTCATCTATATAAATTATATGTAGAGTCTTTCAAAAGTCACTATAAATATTGTATTATTGGAGATAGGATAAAAACAAAAGAAGTTTCATACTGGGCAAGCAATGGGATTTAGTTTTCTTTTGTTTTATTTTACCGTTCACCGTCACCATGGATACAGTTTTGTTTTAATTTTATTCATACTGCTGTAAGAATTTGTAGGTTGCAAATCTTTGCTCTACCACTAAATGGTAGAATACAACTGATTGAATGCTATTATGAAAGCTAGAGGAGTTTTTCTAGAGATCTGAGAAAATTTTGAACTCAGTAGACCCTTGTTCCATTTTTTAAAGTTCAAAGTGGCCACTGCAATCCTCATCTCAATCTGACTGACTTTTGGTTGTGGGGTTACCTTAAAGAACAAGTTTTCCTGACAAATCCAGTAATCCAACAGCAACTTAAAGTGCTATCTCACAAGAAATTGCTAATATTCCAAGACATCATCTGCAAAATGATGTGCATGGAGTTGCAGAAAGAATGGTGTACTTAAACAAGAATAGAGGACATCTTCCCAATGTTTTATAAAACCCCATTGTTTGTCCAATATATGACTACTTTTATTTTTGTATTATCTCAAATATTATAATATTTCTAATGGTTTAAAGCTCTAATGACTTTTGAAAGACCCTATATATGATAGATTCCAAACATGTACATCTGCATGTTATGATAGCATTTAATACTATGTGGTGAATTATTCACTTGTGCAATGTTGGAGTAGGGGGAGTTGATGTTTAGAGTAGCTGTAGCTCTTTTTTTCCTGCACTTCAAGTTTAAGTAATGAAGATTTTATCTTTATATAGCGTATTGTCAATGTGCAACTAATTGCTTGCCCAATGCAAACTAAAACATCAGACAGGTAGAGAAATATGCATGTTCAAAACAACGGAGTTGGAATGGATTTTGGGTAAGCCATGCATTCTTGGATGCACAGAAACATTCAGAAAACAAAATATGTAATGAAGTAGGTGCCTTTGTCATTACTATCAGCATCTATAAGTTTATGTTTTCCACTCTATTTAAATCTAATAAAAGATTCGCAACTATCCCACAGGATTGTCTTTTTTGGTGTGCAGTATAATATAGTCATTGTATAGCAAATATTCCTTGTTATTACTGTTTCAGTTAATAATGTGCCTGTTTTTGCAACTTACCATGAACACCAGTTAATGGTCATGTAAACAAAATCTAGTGATAGTGCTGCTTATGAGCTTATCAAATACAAATTGTTGTTCATGGTTCATTATTTATTGTGATTGGCACTTCACTATTTATCTATTGATAATTGAAAATGTGTGCAATCGACAAATTAATATTTTCTCTATTACTTGAATAAGTAGGGGATATTCCATGCCAAAAAATTTGATGTGGAGATTTCTCCAGAAATACATAAATTCCCCAATTACAAAAACAGTATTTTAGGAAAAGGTCTTGAGTGTATATGTGTATGTGCTATGGGTGTGGGCATCAGTATGTGTACAAAAAATTGGTCCCAAAGATGTGACAGGGAGATTTTGAAATATTCCTCTGCCTCAAACTGTACTTTATATGGTATATTTTTCGAAAGATTTGATTTTCTCAAAAATGACTCTTTCAACGATTTTGATTAAAATATGAGGGTGTTCAATAAGTTCTTAGAAAAAAATAAAAAAGCAAATTACTTTTTATAGAATTTTGTTGCTTTTCAACATAATTTCCTTTTAGCTCAATACATTTTTCCAACTGTTTTAAACTATCCAAAAGTAAAATTTCAGAAGGTACTCAAAATAGTCACCTATTGAGAGATGACCTCATTAAATCAAAATTGTTTTCCACCAATCCACTTTTTCAAGTTTAGAAATAAAAAAACAAAACAAAACCACTGTGAGCCTAATCTGTTGAATATGGTGGAAGTTGTAAATAATTCAAAGCTTAATTCCACAATTTTTGTCATCAAACTGTGCAGGTGCAAATTGAGATAAACGTCAACAAAAATGGCTTTATTAGATGTTTTCTCATAGATACAGGATAAACAAGGGATTATACCAACCTAAAGTGATAGTCAAATCTGTTAAGAGCTGATTGCTATGTGATGACCTTGAAATTCCATTCTATTTAAAAAAACAAAAGAAAGAAAAAAGAAAAACAGCTTCTCTGTTGAGAAAAATATAAATATTGGAAAATTTAAACCAAAATCAAAGAAACCTAGAACTGCACATACATAGAAAATAATTAAAATAATATATAAAATATGAAATAAAATGCATTCTATATAAATTTTGTATTTACATAAGATCTATATTTTGTATAGCTCTTACAGTTTACCAGATTGTAAAAATCATCCAGAATTAAGAGTGCTTCAGAGGCTGTTCTCAGAAAATTCAAGATATTCAATTCTTCATGTAGATCTTTAATATATGGCATTTTAGTTGAAATTGTTATAGCCATTTTTGAGAAAATCAAAATTTTCAGAAAATGTTGCTTATAAAGGGTAGTTAGGAGTGGCAGGATTTTTCTGAAAATCTTTGTCACATCCTTGTAGGATGCTGAACTTAAATACCAAGTTTGGTATTTAACTGACTTTCAGTTTTTGAGTTATGCTGTTCATAGAAATACATACACAGAGATATTTTTCTAAAACTGCTTTTATTTCTTCTTTCTTTCTTTTCTGTTGAGGATCCTGAATAAATAACAAAAAAAAAAGTATATTTCTAGTGAAATCTTGGAATCAGATTTTTGGATGGAATGCAATACCTTCTCTACTTATTATGTAGATTATGTGTGATAGGGAAAGTAAAAATTATATCACATGGGACTGCAGCATCTGTAATAACCTATTTTAGTTTCTTGTGTACTGCACACTATAATGATGTGTGTTCTTCATTTCCAATTTGAGAATCTGGCAGCCCTATGGTCAAATAGCTTTGGTAAAATTTTTTCTGAGGTATTTTCTTTGCTAAGAAATAGCAGAAATGAAACAACTGTAAACGTCCCAGACCTTGAGCCCATTTCTATATTTATTTTGACAGAACTCATTATCATTCATATTAGCTGTTATGACACAAACCACTTACAGAGTTAAGACTACAATGCACAGACTTTCACATATTCTATGTATTTTTTGTGTTATAGTTTCTATAGCTATAGGTTTGTTTAAGGTAACAAAGTAAACTTGATGTACAGGGTGTCACATGAAATACTGGACCCAAGTACTAGACTGCCTATTATCACCTGGCAATTGTCATCTATTGTTGCGAAGCTGTTGCAACTTGGTTAAGTCGCATGATTCAGAGCCCAAAAAAGCTGACACATAAATTGTCCTAACAAGTGAATGTTTTACATAGCTCTTGTCAATGTATTTTACACCATATAGGCATGAAGCCCTACAAAATAACATGTGTTCAAGAACTGAAGGGGGAAGATAAGACAAAATGTGGAATTACTGTATGTGGCTATGTCAAACAATTGAGAGTGGATTGTTGGATCTTCTGCTGTATTTCATGAGTGATGAAGCCTGGCTCCATCTGATAGGACATGTGAACTCCCAAAATACTAGATACTGGTCAACAAATAATCACTATATGATTAAAAATTGAAATGTGGTGTGCTGTGTCAGCAAGGCAGATTGTGAGTTCCATAGTTTTTGAAACAACAGAAAATATAGCCTGCCTGGGTAGTGTAGTGGAAGTGTGTGTGCCTCACATTCAACAGGTCGCGAGTTCGAATCTCACTTTAGTGAGTTAACTGGATAAGTTTTTTTTTTTCCATTATCTTGAGAAGACAAATATCGAGTAACTTTAAGCTCCATGGACCCCGAGATCATTTCAGCATTATTTCACCAATTTTGTCCAATATAACAATCACGTTAAAGGATATTAAGCTAAATAAAAAAAAAAACAAACAAACAGTAAACATGGATGTATGTGAATCTTTGAGGAATTTTTTGCACAGTTAACCTCCCAGAATGCAGTATACTGTCTTTCAACAGGATGAGGCAACCTGTCACACTTCATGTGAGTCAATCTCACGAATTCTTGAATGATTCACAGAAGAAACGATTATCAGCAAAGGTTTTGGCTGCTGCGTTTGCAGCAGTTAACCACTTGTTACTTTTATCTGTGGGGCAGTCTAGAGGGAAAAGTGTAAGCAAATAACTCAAAAATCTGATGTGTACCATTTACATGACTTTCTCTATATCCCTGCAACAAATTATTCTTAAAAAACTTATACTTCTATTAACTTCATGCTAATCAGTAAAACATTAGCAGAAATAGCCATGTTACTTGCTTCCTTGTAAGTAGAGGTGAAATAAGGGAGTACCCTAGGTTAAAGTGATAATCAAAAGCTGGTTGCTATGTCACTGAAGTTCCTTTGTTTGTATGGACACGAGTTGACAAATTCTTGTATGAGAAATGTGTAAGTTTTTCATAGCAGAAACCAAAAATAAGGAATGTCACAAAAATGACAAACTCCACAAAAAAAAAAAATGCATATAACATAAATTGTGTATTTTAACGTGCTCTACATTTTTTGTGCAGTAAGTTTTTGTCCATCTCTTACGGTTTAGCAGTTATTCAAAATTTAGTAAAATTCATCCAAAATAAACTACTCTTCAGAGGCTATTCCCAGAAAATTCAAGATATACATTTTATTTGTTAGGTAAATATCTTTAATATACGAAATTTTAATCAAAATCGTTAGAGCCATTTTTGAGAAAATAAAATTTTCGAAAAATAAAGGGTAGTTGGGGTGGGGGAATTTTTCTCAAAATCTTCGTGTCGCATCCCTGGAAGATACTAAACTTAAATACAAAGTTTGGTATTTTACCTACTTTTCGTTTTTGAGTTATCGTGTTCACGGACACACACACACACACACACAGACCTTTTTCCGAAAATGCTTTTTTTTAGATAAAGGGGACCCTAAAACATATATTTCCGGTGAAATCTCAGTATCAAATTTTTTGGTGGAGTGCAATACATTCTCTATACACTATGTACATAGTGCCTATAGAGAAAGTAAAAATGTTATAAGACTTGAAGGGAAATATTTGTAATGAAATTTTGAAAATTGATACTGCAGGGTTGCACAAAATGTATATTAACATGGTTAGCATATGCTAAAGCACATTGAAGCACAAAGAGGTCATTTTCAAAACTAATGTAATGTAAAGGAATATAAATTCAGTAAGTATAGACCTTTGCATTAGCATATTATTTCTTTATTATCTAATTATTATATGTTTATCTATTTGTTGTTGTATCTGCTCATGACGGGCAACAATTCGGGCAGTGTGTACTTGGGTCCGGTTTATTGTGCACAACCCTGTTTATTCAGGGACATTATGAAAATAAATACTTTCTTTGAAGCATGATACTAGCATAAACATTCTAGTTTTGTATATTTGGAGAACAGTAATATCTGATTTCAGATCCCTGCATGCTACTTTGCAGCAAGCTTGTGGCAGTCAATTGTTGTGCATTATTGGAAACAGTGCTTATATTATCTTTTATATATATATATATATATATATATTTTTTTTTTTTTTTTTTTTTTTTTTTTTTTTTCCATAAGAAGAGAGCATTAAATAAAATGGTATGCTAAGTTTCTGTGAATAACATCTCTACTGTCTTGTAAATAATTTATATTTAGAGTGTTACAGAATTCAACAATATGGTATTATACCAACTTTACTGTTTTTTAACAATAACTCTTCATTTTTGTAATGTTAGATTGGTGCCGCTGTCTGAAATACAGGTGCTGCCATGTTGGTGAACTTTTTTTTTAAAAAGGGTATTAATTAAATTGAAGTTTTATTTATGGATGCTCTTTAACTACTGTGGTTCTCAGAATCCCATTCTATATTTGGCTGAAGGTGGAATGCATCGGGAATAAAGTTTAGGTTTTGGTGAAGCCATAGAGTGTCTAATTGACTCAATCTGTATTATTTTATAAATGGGTTTGCATGCTACTGAAAATATACCAGACGGGTGGATAAAAGGTTCCAAAATTTATAGTAGAGGTGGAATGCAACGAGAGGAAAAACAGTTCTTGTAAGCATTGGTTGTAAACCTTAAGTCTTCCGAGTTATGGTCGTCATTTTTTTTTTTTTTATAAGTTTACCGTCCTTTAACCTGTTTGGTCATATCGGACGATGAATGGAATTGGTGAACTTATGCTCAAACGATCTCGGCGTCCATGGAGCTTAAAGTTACTCGACATTCGTCTTCTCAGGATAAGGGAAAACCCTGAAAAAAACCTTATCCGGGTAATTCACCCTATGCAAGATTCGAACTCACGACCTTTCGAATGTGAGGCAGACACGCTACCACCTTCCCAGGTGGGCGAGGTCTTCTTTTGTACAAGGAGCATATCATGCACGTAAAGTGCATTGACACGAAACAAATGAGAACACATTGTATGTACAAGGTTCACTCCAAACTTTTTAGTGTAAATTAAACCTTAAAAGTGACAGCAATATAATTGCTTTTATTTTGAAACACTACACAATTTGGAAAATGTTTTTGTCAGAATGTGGCCACAAGCAGATATGGTGTTGCACAGACAGACAAATGAAATGGAGTTGTCATGATTTTATTTTCTTGCCATGATTTATAATGACTTCAAAAATGATCTAACAGCAGAACACCATCATTGGTAGTTATTTTTCGGGTGTTTGCACCATCATGGCATAAACACAAACCTCGAGAAAACTATGTATAGCAGTTATACACCAAATGTTTTGAGCTTGAGCATAGACTTGTTTGAAAACATTTTATAGCACAGCACCTGTTTTTAAACAGATCTGCATCCATATGTAGTTTTCTATGCATCGGTTCATATTAAATATCAGTTGCTTCATGGCCAAAAAATATCATGCAAACCAAACAGACGCTACCTTCACTCTGACACTATAAATACATGAATCTAGACCTCCAAGTCATCAGTTTACCCTGAAGTCGAAGATGATGCACGTCTTTGAAACGTTGGAGTCAATCCATGTACTTACCTGGCTAGAAGCCTGTGACATTTAGAGTTAATACATTGTCAGAAAAGCTTAAGCTCTTTCTTTATAGTCATAATTTTTTTTTTTTTCCCGTGAATTATGGCCAATGTAAAAGAATATAATATCAAGATCTATCTGTAATCTCATTTGATGTAAAACTGGATTTCTGTATGCGAACATTTTTGAAAATGCATTACATGACTGAGTTGTATTAGAACAATGAATTTGAACAGTAAAAAGTTATTACATAAATAACCATGCAAGTCAGAGTTTTATGCATGCAAGAATGTCACTATTATCTTGTATAATAACTGGTGTAAATTACAATAAGATATCTTAAATATTGTGGATTATCCAAATTTCACAGTTGCATCACCTTAATAGAGAATCCTCACATCACCTATGTTAACCTCCAGAGTATCCTTAACATTGGATCAAGGGCAGTGAATGCATCCTTCATGAACCTCTGCAAGTCACTAGGTGTTTTTCTCATTCATATAAACACAGACAGAAAGCAGCTTGTATCAAATGCTGCCATTTCATGCCAGAAAATTTCAACAATGGGAGAAACAATGGCACCTATTACATTGTCTCAGGAGATGAATTCTGGATAGACCACTATGATCAAGAAACAAAATAATAATTGGTAATATGGTGATTTCAAGATGATAACCCACCAACAACAGTGTAGGAAACAAGATGGTGGCTTCCTGTCACTTAGCATCAGTCACTCTGGATACACAAAAATAACAGTTACTGCAGAGTGATATGTGAGTGACAGTGTGTCTTTTATCATGCATCCACTGTCAAGGACTGCTCACCTGTTGCTTCATCATGACTGTTTTGTACATACAACAGCCAGAACACTTGATTTCTTGGCTGGTCAAAACATCATTCCTTCCTTATTGTCCAGATTAAGCTCCTTATGACTTTAAACAAAAGAAAAGCTCTGAGGTTGCCATTTCTCATGACATGAAGAGGCCATTGGGCTTGCATGGAGGACCTTTTAAAAGAAGCTTGGTCAGAAGTATTTTCAAAGTGGTTTGAACGGATGCAAAAGTGTATTTGTCACAATGATGAACACTTAAAAAAATTGTAAAAATTACTACTGAATTGAAAAATATTTATGGCTACTGCTAAAATTTTTGTAGTGACCCTTGTGGAAGTTTGTTATCATACAAACACATGTTTGCATATGTATTAAGCAAGAATGAGTCTTTTATGAGTGATTGGTCAGGGAGGATAAAAACCATGCAATATTGAGCAAATAATTTCAAAGAATCATGCTTACCAGTGGTCATGGCACTTAATGTACTATTTCCTTTAAATTTATCATACTTATCGATCCACCCTTATAATGCGGTAAATTGGTACATTAAAGGAGACTTGAACACTTGCTTTCCTCTTGTAATGGAAATGCAGCTGTTTTCGTTAGTCAAAGCCCAATAATGTGTAGTAACAGTAGGTTTCCATCCTACACTTGTCCATATTTATCATATTATTGCAGCTAAATCAGTGGCATGCTACCTTTAGTTAACTCATGTTCCATTGCAGAGCATTTTGAAGCCAAAGAAATATATCAACAAAGGTAGACAAGGTTGTTAAGCCACGAAGGTATGTGATTCAAATCCCATTGAGGTTTTCCTCAGGAGTGGTAAATGCCAGGGAGGCATCAAACATTTAGCCTCTTAATGCCGAAATTATTTTAGTATATATGCTGCTACTCTTCTTCTAACTCCTAAAACAGTCTTCATATCCCCTTCATAGGCACCACAACAGAAACCATTTGAATGGTCGTGAGCATTAAAGCAGAAGATAATATACTGTCCATTCATTCAAAGCCAAAAGTTGCAAGTTTAAAGCCCAGTGACTGCACTCAAAGCCTATAGTAAAGGATGGGGAGGCTAAGTAAAATCATTGGTGTGATAGTTTACTTAGATGATGACATAGTTATATTTGACTGCAGGTACACGGATTTTGCTGTTTATTCTTTAAAAATAAAACTAAAATTTTTATTACAAAAAATTTAATATTTTATATATATAAATATGAGGGGCATACTGAAAGTCATGAGCAACACTGTTTTACAATCTTAATATTTATTTTTAAGCCAAACCAAATACATCATCATAATCTACAGACTTTCTTTCACTTTTCGACATAGTCTCCATTGTTTTGCACACATTTTTCCCATCGTTCTACAAGTTTGAAAATGCCCTTGTGATAGAACTCCGTTCCAGCTGCCCGCAGACCCTGACGCACTGCTTTCCGAATATCCTCCAGCGTCTCGTAGCGTTGGCCACGCATCTGCTCCTTCACAGAACCGAAAAGATGGTAGTCGGAGGGTGCCAAGTCGGGACTGTAGGGAGGATGTGGAAGAGTTTCCCACCCTAATGCCCTGATCTTCTCCATAGTGGCACGGGCAGTATGCAGATGCGCTTTATCCTGTTGAAGGATGATCCTCTTTCCAGGGCGTTTATCACGCAAAGCCCGACGGAGCTTCAGAAGTGTCTTGATGTAGCGGGCAGAATTTATGGTTTGTCCAGGTTCAAGAAAGTCAACCAGAATGCAACCTTGTGCATCCCAAAAGACACTTCCCATAACTTTTCCTACAGACTGCACGGTTTTCGCTTTCTTCTTCGATGGTGAGTTCAAGTGGTGCCATTCCATACTCTGATGTTTCGTTTCTGGCTCATAGTGATGGAACCAGCTCTCATCTCCAGTCACAATACATGCCAAAAATTCATCACCTTCATTATGAAATCTCTGAAGAAGGTTTTGTGCAATTGTTCTTCTCTGAAGTTTGTGGTCTTCAGTCAATAAACGGGGGACCCAACGGGCACAGACCTTTCGATAACCCAAGCTGTGGATCATTTCTTGCACTGGACTATGTCCTATTCCAAGTTGCGCAGCAATTTCATTCACATTATAACGCCTATCTCCTGTAATGAGCTCATCAACTCTTTCCTTGTTGCGTTCTGTAGAGGCAGTTCGAGGACGCCCGCTACGAGGCGCATTTTGCAGACTCGTGTTTCCATCTTTGAAATGTTTCACCCATCTTCTAACACTGCTGGCACCCATGCAGACACCTCCATACGCACGTTGAAGTCTGAGATGAATTTCAGGGGCAGATTTTCCTTCTTTCACAAGGAATTCAATCACAGCTCGCTGTCGAAACGAAACATCAATGTCAGCCATTTTTCAAACACCGTCTGTGATCACATGATAGAAGCTAATGACGTCACAGTATGTCAACATGTGGCTTAAAGTCTGTAGATTACGATCCTGCAATTCGTTTCGTTACATTGTTGAAATTTAAATTTTTACAATGGGTTGCTCGTGACTTTCAGTATGCCCCTCGTACTTGTATTTTATTGTTGACAGTATAATTACAAATTAAAAACCAAAGCCATTAAAAAATATTAAAACCTTAACAAAACACATTTGTGTAAAATACTGTACACCAGGGACTAAGGGGCTAAAAACAGTCACAGACTGCAAGTTTCCTAATACAAAATACTTGTCTTCAGTTACTCTATAAATAGTCATTGTTTATTTGGTAGTGTTTAATGCCCACTTTTACTACTTGTGGCACCACAGGCGATAAATAGTCGTTGGAATTTGAATTCTGAAACACTCTTTATGTTAGTATTCATAAGAGCTCTTTATGAAGAGAGAAATAAGGAACTTGTGGGGGAAGAGAGAGATTTTTGAAATGTGTTTAGTGAGCCTGGATATGATGTAGGGGTTGCAGTATGCGAGTCATGTCAGCAGTTTGAACATTTTTGTGATGCTGCTGCATAATGCAGATGTGTAGATGAGGTCATTTGTTTCCTCCTCCTCCTCCTCCTCCTCCTCCTCCTCCTCCTCCTCCTCCTCCTCCTCCTCCTCGTCTTCAGCACATGTATAGAATTGTTTTAGTTAAATGTAAACATAAAAATAAAGAAAGTATTTCTGTTTGTTTCAGGAAAAGGGTGAAGGTGGTTCCAGTAGTAATAGCACTAGCAGCAGTAAAAAGAAAGGTCGCAATAAGGAAGGTGAGATTTGATAATCTGTGATTTTAACTTGAAATAATATGCTTTTAGCCTGAGTTGTAAGATTTTTGTACATTTGAAACACACCAGCTCTGTACTTTAAATTAATGCTGATAATCAGAAGCTGCCTGGTGTCTTCATTAAAAAATCTTTTCTCAACTAAAAGAAAATGTTTGAAATTTCCAAAAAACTGAGAAATTAATTGTTTCTTCCATACTAACTGCATAAAGGACAGGGGTTGGAAAGATACAGCCAGAATGAAAAATTCAATGCCATAGACAGACTTGAACCACAGATCTCCTGGTTTCCATCCAGATGCTCCAACCACTGAGCTACCAGACCGTGCCATGACTGAGTGGTTAGACCATTTGCCTCTCACTAAGTGCTCAGTCCAAAGCGACCACATGTGAATTTGTGGTGGACAAAGCAGCACAAGGTATTTTCCAGGTTCTTCGGTATCCCCCACCATTGCATTCCACCAGTGCTGCATCTTCATTTCATGTATCATCAGTGTTTGCAGTGCCATATGTAGTAAAAGTGGACATCAAACACTATCATTTGGGAAATTTAATGTTGTGTCGACATGTTGCCATGCTAGTTCAGTGATTGAAGCAACCAGATGGAAACCAGGATACCCATGGTTCAAACCCCAGCTATGGCATTGAACTTTTCAGTCTGGCTCTACCTTTCCAAAGGTGAGAAAAATGCAATTTTAACATTAGTACCTAAAACCTGGAACATAAATAAAAAAGAGAAATTTCCTACTTCGCAATATATGACTCAAAAGGCTGGAAGACTGGAAAAAGAGAGGTATTTAGTCCTTGCCAAATCCAAAACCACGAAAAACTTTACCCACGTTGTTGCTGATAAAATAAATACATTTTATTGCTAAGATCTAAGCAGAATAATCCCTATAAAGGAATATTGTCATAAGAAACAAATTGGGAAAAAAGGCCATGAGCGTAAAAGGTGAATTTTGAGGAACCTTAATCAGGTATGCCCGCCATATAGTGACCTCCTGATCTAAAAAAAGGATTCTTGAAATTTGTAGCTCCAAGACCAAAAATTTGCATTTTGACCAGAGCAAGTGGAACATTTGTTGCATGTCCATTACCAGAATGTGAATTTCATGACAGAAGCACACCTGAATTTCTTGAAAAATCCTTCTTTTATTCCGAATTATCAACATTTATTGGCTAACATGGTATGCACTTGTCCTCAGATTTTTTTTTTTTTAATTCTTAGAATGTAATTGTGTAGAAATATGTGTTTGGCAAGTTTCACATCCAAAGAGGGAGGGGAAATAGGATTAAACATAATGGATATTGGTATTTTATTTGCCAATAACTCTGCAATTGCCGAAAACATTCTATGACAATTTTCCTATGTGAAATCCATTGACATCCCAACTTTAAATTTATATAGGTATTTATTTTTTGACTGAGTAAAGATAACTTATATAGTACTATATGTACCATGTTTTTATAACATAAATAGTAAGTAGAGAAAATTAAAAAATTTAATACTGAGATTTCACCATAAATATATGTTTTGAGGCAGTTGATTTTAGAAAAAGGCTCATGTGTTTGTTCTGTGTGTGTCTGTGAACAACATAACTCCAAAATGAAGTTGGTTAGGTACCAAACTTTTTATCTAGGTTTAATATTTTCCAAGGATGTGACCAAGCATTTTTGGTAAAATTCCCCACCCAAAGCTACATTTTACGTTGAACATTTTTTGAAATTTTCAATTTTCTGAAAAATGGCTCATATCAGTTTTTGTTCAAATAAATTTTATATCTTGAATGTTCTGGGAAGTGCTTCTCAGCCCTTTTCATTCTGAAAGACTTCTGCATAACTTTTAGACTAAGAGATAAATAAAGTCTTACTGCACAAAAAATGAAGATCTTGTTAACGCATACAATTTATGTCAGACACTTTTTTTTTTTTTTTTTTTTTTTTTTTTTTTTGTGGCTTTTAACCATTTCTGTGATATTTCTTGTTTTTGGTTTCAATTTTAAAATGCTTATACTATTTCAGACGGAAAGGCAGCATTTGTTTCTTCTGACCATGCAAACAGAACTGAATGTCAAAGCCATTACATATTTAAATATTTTTCTATGGCTTTAGCCTAGTGTATTCCCTTATTTCCCTCCTACTTACAAGAAAATAAGTAATAAGACCATTTCTGCTAATCCCACTAGTATGAAGTAGATCGAAGAATAATCTTTTGTAAGAACAGTTTTTTAGCAAAGCAGGCAGAGAAAGTCTTGTGAAGAAAACAAAATTGCTTTTATTTAATTCTAAAGTAATCAAATTGTTTTTAACTTGCAAGTATCCAAAAGAATATATATTGTTTTCCGATGAAAATTAAATTTTACAAAGTATTTCATAATTAATTGAAACAATCACTTCTTTAGAATTTATCAACAAAATTTTGTCAATTTAAATCAAGGTATTGCTGAGATCTGTCATTTTTAGTTAAGTGGTGCATTTAAAAAAAAACTATTTTGGTTAATATTTGGCATGCCATTGAAGAAAAGCTAAAATTAGGGGAAATTTAAAACTCAGCAGCTTTATTTAACTAGCCAAGGGCTATCAATTCATACATTTTCAAAAACATCTGAGATGGTTGGGTTGAGTTGGGTTGTGAGTCTTGATGATTTGACATGAAATATCAGAAAACCTAGGGTTTTTTTTAGAAAGCACCCATGTATGAACACCCCAAGAATACATTTTTCAACAATGTTTAATAAAAACTTGCATGATATTAGCTGTATTTGTGATTAAAAGTCTTTACATAAAGGTAAATATCAAAATAAAAATCAAATCCCTATGTGATAATAAAAAATGTCAGGAATTTATAATATCAAAAAGGATTATTTTTATAAAAGCAAAACTAAATTTTAATGTATTTATTTGCACTTACAAATTGTTTTTTTTATGAATGTATAATGTTTAGCATTATAGAACTGCAGTTATATATGGGTGCAGAAATAATCAAATCAGCTGTGTTTAAGAAAGTCTCTGAATTTAACAAAGTGTAGGTAGAAAGAGTAATGATTATATCAAGATTGTTAATTTTAATCTAGTGATTTGAGATCAAATTCAGAAAAATTTATTTAAATTTGTGTGTTTAATGTGTTTCTCTGGATCAAAGTATAACAAATCTGTGGGGGGGGGCATTTTTTGAAAATTTGGGCAAATTTTGGAGTCTAAAATGAGATTTAGACATCTATAAATTGTTTTTCTGTTTATCATTGTGTGTTATTAAGGACCTAATTTACACAAATATTCAAGAAATTTTGTTTTTATTTTGAGGGGGTTATAAGAAGGTTATAGGTGTTATATCATATAGCTTACATTCAGTTAATCTTCAGTTTTTAGGTTTGTTTGCATGCATGCACTTTTTTTTTTTTTTTTTTTTTTATCTCTATATAATTTATTCTAATTCTAACATCAATATGCAGGAAATAGAGATAGAAAACAAATTATGAGGAAGTGCAGAGTGTATAAAATAGATGTTTTGAAGTCATGAATTTGTCTCATTTGTAGAACAAGAAAAAAATATAAAATCCAGTGTATTATATATATATATATATATATATAATACATGGCTATGCTAGAGAATAAGATGTCTCAACATTTCTTTTTTTCAACTTTCTAAATTATGCAGACCTGCAGACTAGTATATTATTTCTAGTGAGAAATAACAATAGAGAAATGTGCACTATGTGTTAGAAATTTGTGTGTATATTTTATCATCTACTAGAGTGTGAAATGTTTAAAAGATCAAGGAGTGCTGTATGTGGAATGAAAATTGGAATAATATGCAAAAAGATCTAGTGGTAATTAAAATACTAACAAAAATAAGGGAAGAGGGAAGTAATAATACACATTTTTAGGAATAGTGAGGGATAAGTGAGTAAGGAATTTAAGAAATGAGCAAAAGGAGATTCATTTTAGTGGCTATATTCCTAGATATCTAAATGTATTGCAAATAAGATCTGTGTATATTTGATTAGAAGAATTAATTTCATTCATTAGTTTCTTTACGTCAAAACTGGATCTGAGATGAGTTTTCTCTGGTTTCCCCCATCATTCATCCACCAATTGCTCCAAAATATTTTCGTCAACTGTTTCACTGCCATTTCCTCACTTTCATACCAGGCATTGGGCTGATCTTCCATCCTTGCTTCTCTCTGATCCAGAGCATCTGTTCCTCAACAGGCATGTAACCTCAGGCACTGGCTTGTAAGCCGTGGGGAATTTAAATCCTACACATGAGGAGGGTAAAGAACAAAAGAAATAAAGAAAGAAAGTTTTTTTTTTTTTTGAGTACAAGTTTGGAGAATAATTTAAGGCAAGCTACTAAAGTTAGCTTTACTTGAAGGCAAAGTTAATCTGCTTTGCAATTCAACAGTGTAGTGTCTGTAAAGCTGACAGAAGATCACTGTTTTGGGAGAGGACCTTTTGCATGCTTAGCTTAAAGAAATTGCTGTGCTTGCCCAGAGCCTGTATTGAGAGTAGTTGAAATATTCCTACACAGTAACGTCGTATTGGATGCCTAACATAGAATGTTGCAAAATAAAGAATGATGAAACAATGTGATCTTTTAGTTCCCCTGCAGTTCTACAGGTGAATAGCCTGCCAAAATGGTTCTCACCAAGTTAATATTTAGTGTCTGTCAAGGACAAGGTGATCACAATTGTGCCCAAAACATCATCCTCGCTATAACATGAGTTTTAAATGATGGTCATATTGTCTCTTCTAGTAATTTATGGACTGTGTTTTTAGTTGATTTTTAGAGAAGGTGGTAAATACTCAGAAAAAGTGAAATAAAGCTTTATAGAACAGTTTTTTCAAATATTAAATTACCATTTCAGGATACTGTTTACAATTTAAAATACATGCTCGTAAGCTTTCACTGCTGGTGTTGTTATTAGTAAAATATAACATGAATATTAATATAAAAATAATAGTTGCAAAAAATCTTCACTTATCTTTTGGAATCCTTGGACTAGTTTTGCAATAAATCTATTGCATTATCAACATTAATTTCCTTTTGGTCTGGTTGATAATGCAATAGATTTATTGCGAAACTAGTCCAAAGATTCCAAAAGATAAGTGAAGATTTGTTGCAACTTTATTTTTATATTAATATTTGTGTTATTACTTCACTGTTACTAGCTTCTTTTTACATTTATAAAATATAACATGTCTGGGCTTGTAGGCCATGGTTGAATAATATTTTAATTCTACGTTTTCATCCTCAGTGCTGGAGAACATCCTCAGAAATGAAATTGAGCGTATTCGACCAAGGCTTACAAGCCCAGACATGTTATATTTTACTAATATTAACAAATACATTTTATGAGGCTGGTACTGCTCATTATCTATTTTCATCTTTTTTGATCAATCCCTTATCATTTTGCTGCAGATTTTTAGGCACAAAGAGCAAGAAAACAAGGAAAAAAATTAATGAAAATAGGCAAAAAGTAGGCAAAAAATAAGGAAAATATGGAATACTTCAAATTCAAAAACCTAAGACATTTTTACACTAAAGTTTCACTCTAGCCTCTTTTTGTGTAATGAGGCTGTAAAGTAAGTGGTAAATATTTGTAAAGGAACAGACCACCATAAAATGTTTTTATTATTTTATTACCCTACAAAAGCTTCTGTTTATACTGGGTCATCCATATATGGTGTCTCTGCAGCTGAGACAAGTTTCCACACAGGGGCAGTGGTCTGCAGCGATAACTAGTTCATTCAAGGTTTTGCAACACAGTTTGTATCGAGTTTCAGTTTAAGCAAAATATGAAGTGAGAGTGTAGCAAACAATATGCTTAACAATTTATTTCGCATTGAGTATAACTGATATTAGATTTTGCTCATTCTTTTATGAGTTTGAAGCCTGTGATCATTAAAAGATAAAGCGTAAAAAAGAATGCATGAACATGAGGATAACATTCACAAAGGTAACTCAAAGATACAAGAAATGTTGTTGAAAATGAAGGCAGGAAATTGCAGCATCTCCTTTACTGAAATACTTTTTAAAGTTTATATTATTGTTCTAGGCCGTCACTCTACCTTGCTAAAACAATGGGCAGCTGGAAGTAATAGCTCATCAGCTGAGCGGAACTCTGTCTCTGCTGCAGTGACATCACATCACTGTATATTTTATACACATAATAAATGGGAAAGGAATTTGTATGCAGAATCAAAGCATGTTCTTTCCTTAAATATAGAGTTTGTAATTGTTACCAGATGCCTTTTTTCCCCAAACCGTTTTCTTTCTGAATTCCCACAGGGATGATGTGATTAGATCTATTGAAAATTGGGATATAACCTTGAATGTTTATTTTCTGTGCTTGTAAACACTTGAATTCTGACCTATCTATGCTTATCTTATAATTGAGCCTCTTCTTAAAGAAAATTGAGGAATATATATACTGAAGATGCAGATGGATGCTGTATTTCTGATACAGTGTATGTATTTTCTTGTTGCACTCACTGGCTCATCCCCATCTGATTCACTGTTTGATGTCTGGTAAGTGGGCGTCCTTTCCTCTTGTCATTAGTGTTACAGCGCAGCATGCTGGATTTGCATGTTCCCTCAGCAAGAAAAAATGTTCCCATTGTTTATTTAATTCGCTAGCAAACTACTCTTTGACAGCTCTGTATTGTGGTTGCTTTATTTTTTTAAAGAATAACTGGATAATGAATCATTTATATCTCAAAAAGCTTGGCTAAGCAAAGTGGTGCATTTGTATGCTAGAATCTGTAACTGATAGCAAAGAGTCAATTGTAGGGCTTGCAATGAAAGAAATGGTTTTGTGTTAATCTATCAAATTAAATATTTTCTTCTTGAGTAGGAGCACATTGATTGATATCAGTTGATTGTCAGTGATATGCAAACAGTTTAGTTCTTTTGGGGATCCCTGTAAGGGGACCAACCTGTGAAAATTCTTGACAATATCAATTTTAGGATCTTTTGCACATTAATAAACTTTGGTTCTTGTAGATGTCAGTTATTTTTAGGTAGTTTTGGTTTAAACGTCTGTCATGTGATCATTTAAATAGCACTTTTAAAATAGAAAATCATACTGCAAACTTTAAAAGTTGTTTTTTCATAATGCATTTTCCAATCCATGTGAATGTTCAAAAGGTAATGCAAATTTCACCATTCAGTTAGACATGTTTAACATCATAGTGAATTAAAGTTAATAATGGTGCTTTTTAAGCAACTAAAATTGATAATGTGTAGCTATTAACAAAAGTAATTTTACCTCTAAAATAATAATAGAAATAATGAAAAAGAAAAAAAGTTATAAGTAATTTATAGTTTAAAATAAGAACTAAAGCTTTCCTGGCGACGTGTTAATTCAAAATCTTCTCGGGCTTCTAGCCAGGTAAAAACTTGGCTTGACACCAACGTTTCGAAGAAGTGCATCTTCCTCATCTTCAGGGTGAACTGATCAGACGAGGAAGATGCACTTCTTCGAAACGTTGGTGTCAAGCCAAGTTTTTACCTGGCTAGAAGCCCGAGAAGATTTTGAATTAATTTATAGTTTGTTTTCTTCAGTAATCCTTACTCGCTTACAAATAATTATAGTTTTTCTAAAGTGTATTTCTGAGATTAACTGAAGTTAATTACATTTTTAAAACTTGCTGCAAGCAATTCTTTATAGAGCAGCTAAAATACAAAAAAAAAAAATATTTTTCTCAAAAACTATTTCATTCATTTGTCTAAAAATTGGGAATTAGTTACATAAAGCGGTAGTAATGTGAGATAAAGAGAGTGAATTTATTTTCTTAAGAAATGCTGAGTTTGAAATTTTCACAATTTGGTCCCTGTAAATTGAACAGTTTAAATATAACTGTTCAATTATAATTTTAAGATATTTCTAAGGATTGCATTGAAAGTAAGCACTAGTAAGTGGTTACAAAAGTTATGTTAGTCTGTTGATTATACAGAACACCAAATTCAGAGTTATAATGCCTCGGTAATGATAAGGTGCCATGCTTGAATGAGTTGACTTTCCATTGCTCCTTCACGAGGTTAAGATGCCTCTGAAATATTGAAATCACTTACATTTTTTATGATATTTTATTTGCTATTGAGATTTTCTTGCTATTGTTGCTCCAAGTTAGCTTAGAAAAAGCAGCTTTTCTGCTTTCCTTTTTATTAGGATGTTGGTGTGAAAGTATCATGTGTATAAAAATATATATTTATATAACTTTATTTTGTTTTTATTTTTTTATTTTTTTTAAATTTATTTTTTGCCTGACTATGCCAGTTGTTTCTAAGCCTGCTTGTTTTCTCTCTTTATATCCTCCTCCTTTATGACTATAAATATTGTTATTGATGTATTGTACCCACTGTAGATACTTTTGGAAATTGAAATGCATCTTTTATTATCTCTGAGCATGAGGTACATCTGTTAGACGTGGCATCATAAAGCATGTACATAAATAATGTTAATGTTGAAAATTTGTATGTTTTTATGGTTAAATTGATAATTATCAGAAAAAAAAATCAAAGTATGTATAAAATATTTCAATTCTTATTGTTGGAAAAATGTTATGAGTGTTTTCATATACTTATTCAAAAAGGCTTTTTAAATGTATGTAGTTAACAGTTAGAATTTCAGTTTATTATTTTATATCACGGTAATTAAAAGTGGAATATGGGAAAAGAATCCCAATTAACCTATTCCATCTGATTTTTTTTCTTTTCTTTCAGAATAAATGTAAATAAAAATATACCTTTAACGAAGATGTGTCAGTAATAGTGATCGGTAATATTTAAAAGCTTTAACCTACTTGAACATGTTTCAAAGACAGTTTGTATCCATTAGCAGACAAGATCTGCTAGTTGTTGTAGTTTGGTTGTATACTGTATGGTGATATCCTTGGCTGAGGGATGAACTTCCAGAGAGAATTTTCTGTCGTTGAAATGTTAAAATTCAATATTTCTGCCTTGTTTTGATTGACAACAATGGTCTCTGCAATGTAGCTTATAGATCAGGAGTGGAGGAGAAATATGGTTCAACCTCACTTCACTATCTTGTGAATGCAAAACTAGACAGCATATGGCCACCCTATATTGGTACAAAGGTAAAGGGGAAACACTTCCTGCATTTAATGAGTACCAGAGTTCCCTGCCAGATAAATATTAGGGGGGTGTTGCATATAGGGATCCATTTTTTAAATAATTTGTATAAAATCATATGATAAATATGAATTAATTCTGAGCTGAATTAATTTTAAAATTTGGTTTTATTAAAATTAGATTGCGCTATTACTTATATTTTATACTTTATTTAGCAAGGAGGGAGTCAGAACTCCCAAAACTCCACCTAGCTATGTCTCTGGTTCCTGATGTATGCTATAAATGAACATGATCTTCCTGGAAGTTGGTTTTTTGCATAGTATTTGGCCTATATAAAATGTTAGACCACAGACTGCTATAGAATCATCACACAGTTTTGAAGCAACTCTTAAATTTTTGCTATTGTAAAGTTTTAATGATAATGAGAGATCTTCAGTCTAAAGCATTAATGTGAAATATAGGACACTAATGTAATTTATGGATTAAGTAATTTTAAGCAATGGAGTTTAATCTGCACATGTCTTTTCACCATAACTTGCTTAATAATGCAATAGATAACAACACATCTACATGGAAATGAAATTACATTGACATTGTGTGTTTGGGGTCACTGTCATAGTTGTTAATTTTCTTCACAAAGCTATTATAGAACCATTCTTATTTCATTGCTTATGATGCAAAATAAATCTTTTATTTTGAATATTCACAGAATCATGCTAATGATAATTTTATAAATTCACACCTTCAGTGTATTCCTATTCAGAAACAGGTTGTTTTCCGTATTATTTTTGTATAAACTTTCCATAAATTATTTTTATTCAAGTGGCAATACTAAGTAGACTTTAAGATTTATTAGGTTTCTTGCAAGGCCCTAAAGGTAAGTCTCCTGCCTCCACAATCAACAAAATGTGTTGATCCAACTTGTACTCAGCCTCAACGATTAACCCATTCAAGAATACCCAGTAATGGAGGTGAGGTAACAAAATAAATTTAAAATCATAATAACGATAAAAAAATATTTTGGTCCTTTGAGACAAGAACCTCCAACCATATCAGTGTGGTCAAGTCTCACATACCTCGCCTTACACTGAGCACAGATTCAGACACATGTAGCTGCAGTATTATCTGATCTTATAATCTTATGATGGTGCATAATGGTGAGAGTAATTTTTTACTTTCTCTACACATACTATGTACATAGTTTATAGAGAAGGTATTGTAATGCACCCTAAAATTCGATACCGAGATTCTACCGGAAATACATGTTTTGAGACCCCCTGAATAAAAAAAATTTACTTTCTCCATACGCACTATGTACATAGTGTATAGAGAAAGTATTGTACTCCACCAAAAATTTGATACCCAGATTTCACCGGAAATATATGTTTTAGGGTCCCCAATATCCAAAAGCATTTTCACAAAAAGGTCCGTGTGTGTGTGTGTGTATGTGTTTGTGTGTGTGTGTGTGTCTGTGAACACGATAACTCAAAAACGAAAAGTCGAAAAAATACCAAACTTGGTATTTAAGTTTAGTATCTTCAATATAAGCTTTTTAAGAATTATTTGTTGCAGGGATATGGAGAAAGTCATGTGAATGGTACACATCAGATTTTTAAGAAAATGTCTGTGTATGTGTGAGTCTGTGGGCAGCATAGCTCAAAAACGAAAGGTCCGTTAAAAACCAAACTTGGTATTTAGGTTTGGTATCATCCAAGGATGCAACACGAAGATTTTCAAGAAAATCCCCCCACCCTCAACTACTCTTTACATGGAACTTTTTTGAAAATTTTGATTTTCTCAAAAATGGCTTTAACGATTTTTATTAAAATATTGTATATTAAAGATATTTACCTGACAAATAAAATGTATATCTTGAATTTTTTGGGAATAGCCTCTGAAGGCTACTTTATTCTGAATGAATTTTACAGAATTGTGCATAACTGCTAAACCATAAGAGATGGACAAAAACTTAACACACAAAAAATGTAGAGCACATTAAAACACACAATTTATGTAATATACATTTTTTTCGTGGAGTTGATCGTTTTTGAAATAGGTATTCATTGTTATTGGTTTCAGGCTTTGAAAAACTTATACTTTTCTCATACAGGAATTTGTGAACTCCTGTCTATATATGCAAACAAAGGAACTTCATTCACATAGCAACCAGCTTTTGACTATCACTTTAACCTATGGTACCCCTTTATTTTGCTTCTACTTCCAAGGGAGCACGTAATAAGACTATTTCCACTAATTTATTTCTAGATTAGCATGAAGTAAATAGAAGCATAAGCTTTTTAACAATAATTTGAGGCAGAGATGTAGAGAAAGTCATGTGAATGGAACACATAAGATTTTTTTTGTTTTAAATAAAAATTTATTATATCTGCATTTGGTCAAAACCTGTCAACATCCAACCATACCATCACACTGATTGTTTAGTTGGGCCCTCCTTGTCACAGTTTCTAATGAATGCAGAACATACATTTTGATTGGATTTGTTCCTGCAATTCTTGGTTTGATAGGTTAGCCACTCCTATCGTGCCTTAGACTGTAAGACCATAAATCCAAGTTTGTGTTATTTAATACAGTTATCCAATGTTATCCAATGGTAAAAAGGGTTATTTAAGAATCATGCACAAGATGTCATATCACATCCATATTACTGAAGGGGTTAATGAGTGATCTCTATGGTCAACAAGTCTTGCAATGTATGTTGATTCAACACATTGATTCTTGGCCATACAAAGTTGTTTTCCACCTACACTGGAAAACATAGAGTATTTGGCTCACTTCACGTAGACCCAACTAACTTCAGCCCTACATGACTAGATAATTAATATTACAAAACTTATAAGTAATAAAGGTATTCAATCTAATAATAAAGTCATAACAATAGATGAAGATCTCAATCTAACTAATTCCCATTCAATAAAATAAATTATATTATTTATAATACAATAAATACTAAAAATAAATCTTAATAAAGATATAAATATTGATAAAACTGTTTGTTTACTAGCAAGGAAATGGAGTCGATACTGAGGGCGGGGTGGAGAGTGAATGTGTGGTTAAGTTTGGCTGATACAAGAAAAGGGCTGCTCTGAAAACAATTACGTGTTTTGCAATGGTTGTTGATAAAATTATTTCCCAAAAATATCTCGAGGATTTTTACTCAAGTACCATATATTAAAGACATATACGTGAAAAATAAAATGTATATCTTAATTTTCTGGGAATAGCGTGTAAAGACCACTTCACTCGAAAGGAATTTTGTAAAATTTGTAGGTATAACTGGCAGATTAAGGATAGAAAACACATAGTATACAAAAAATGTATAGATTTTTAAAGCACAATTTATTCCAAATATTCTTATTGATACATAAGCCATTTCTGAGATCCGTTATTAATGGTTCAAATGTTCAATACTTTGTCATCCTTTAGGATCCGGTTAATTTTCAATAGTTTCTCACAAAGGCATGGGAAGGGAATAGAATTTGAAGATCATCTAGTAACATCTAGTTCTTAAACATTTGACTATTGCTATTCTCTTTGTATTTATAATGCAATGTGTAATGTAGCTATTTCTGTATAGGTTATTTTGATTAAATTAAATAAATAAGAAAATAGTCTATAGTTGGAGTTTATTTTATTTTTGTTGGTCTTATACAAAACACACATTGGTGCCATAAAGGCTGACACTTGATTATCCAGATCCATGTGGTTATTGATGTTTACAGATGAAAATTTTTGCCTCGCCTGTATATATAGTGGAAACGGAGTGCTAATAGGAATTCCAGCTACATATGTTGCTCAATGTGTTTTGCGTTACCTCTTTTTCAACTTGTTTATATTTAATATGGGTGCTAAGTGTTGATTTCTGAGGCAGTGAGACTCGCCTTAAGGTGTTTTGAAACTAATTTTTAGAAATATCTTCCAAAACAATATCTATTTTGGGAACTAAAGGGTATTTAATCCTAAAGTAGTAACAGATGCATGCATGATATTGTTAAATAAATTTTGATATTTCAAAAAGCTGATGATTGTGTACGAATTAAAACAGAATGGTCTTCTTTAAAAACCTGTAAATTCTTAAAGAAATTGACACCAATATGAAGTCAAAACTTTGGATTCTGTCAATTAATACTTCACTCACCACATTTAATGCAAACACATGTTTTCGTGAACTGTTACTCACATCAGCTGTTGACTGGTTTAAATATTCAAACTGATCTTTGATTAGCTCTGTTCCTCTGATGGTGAGACTCCATTTGGAGTTCATTTCTACAGGAATTTCAAAGTTCATTACTGCATCTTCAAGTTCTTTATATGGATTTTCTCCCATTTTCTAACTTTTTTATATTCCTGATGGGATTCAACAGCTTTATGCATGAAGGTATGTTTTGGTGTATATTCCAAAACTGATTTATGCATTTGCTTGAATTTAATGTTTCTAAAATTCTCTTTCAACCTAATATTGAGGTTTCTTTTGGGTTTTAAAATAAATTTTAAATCACCATCTGTGAGGTGTAGCCATTTTACTAAAGACAAACCTACCATATCTTGCAGAGCATTTTCATATAATTACATCCTAGTTTCAGGGGATTTTTTTTGGCTCCTCAAAACAGATTTGCCCTCAGATGCCTATTAAAATGAAATAAAATGAAAAGAAAAACCTGGAATATACCAAATCAACTGGTCAGATTGTCATAAAATATACAAAGGCAATACCAAAAAAAACCTCCAATATTAGAATGAAGGAACATTTTTAAAACGTTAAGTCTAAGCAAATGGATAAATCACCTGTGGCTCATCATTTTGGAATAAACACTATATCTTCAGACATAAACTGGTTAAAAACTCCAGGAATATAAGAGAGTCAGATGTGTAGGAGAAAGTCCTCATCAAAAACATAAAGATGCAGCAATGAACTTTGATATTCCCATGCAAATGAACTTCTACTCTAAATGGTTAAAGCCTGCACCAGCAGGAAAGCAGTGCCAGTCAACAATATTCAAATTAGAATTGGATATTCAAACCAGTTGACAGCAGCTGACAATGTGAGCATCAGTTAATGAAAACATGTTTCTGCATTAAATGTGGCGAGTGAAAACTAGGAGGTTAATTGGCTCGATGCTAAATTTTGATTAAACTTATTATTGCAATATCTTTCACAGTTGTTTACTGAAGAGGAACATATCAGTGTTACAGAACTTTTAATTGTAGCAGATTTACCTAATAATACAAGGGTCATACTGAAAGTTGTGAGCAACATTTTTTAAAAAGCTTAATGTTTACTTTTTAGAACATTCAAGTACATCATCTTAATCTACAGACATTTCTGTCACCTTTCAACATAGTCTCAATTTCTTTGTACACATTTTTCTCATCTTTGCAACTTTGAAAATACCATTCGATAGAACTTGTTCCAGCTGCCCGAACTCATTGATGCACTGCTTTCCAAATATGCGTAAAATGATGCATTCAGGTGTTTTTTTACAGGCTTGTAATAATGGTACCAGCTTTCATCGCCAGTTACAATACTCTACAAAAAAAATCATCACCTGCATTTTGAAATCTCTGAGGAAGGTTTTAGGTGATGGTTCTTCTTGAAGTTTATGGACTTTGGTCTATAAATGGGACCCAACGGGCATAAACTTTTCAAAACATAATATTTCAATCATTTGTTATATTGCTCTATGTCCTACTGCAAGATCTGTACTGATTTTATCCACAGTAACATACCTGTTTCCTCGAATAAGTTCATCAATGCTTTCCTTGTAACATTCTGTGGAGACAGTTCGAGGGCAACCACTAGGAGGCTCATCTTGGAAGTTCATGTTCTTATCTTTGAAATGTTTCACCCATTTCATAACACTGCGGACATTTCCATGGGCATGTTGAAATGAAATGAATTACAGCAGCAGATGCTTTCTCTTTGACAAGGAAATCAGTGAAGGCATGTTGAAACAAAACATTGATATCCACCTTTTTGGAAAAACTGCCTGTGGTTACTTGATAGAAGCTAATGATGTTACAATATGCAGCTTGTGGTGTAAGGTCTACAGATTATGATTCTACAGTTATTTCTGTTACATTGAATTCTAATTTTAACAATGAGTTGCTCATGATCAGTATGACCTCTATGCATAGAAACTCTTTAAATGTACTATATTCTAATACTGTCTAATAATCAGAGAATGCTGAAGTGTTATTGAGAAATAACAGTATATCTATACATTATTTCTGTTGGGTGTACATTTCTCCAGAAGAGTGCATGAAGGAGCTCAGATATTAGAACAAATTAGGTAGAACTTAGTACATACAGTTGTTTGTAAAAATAGTTTGTTTTATTAAGTTTGTGAGTTTCAGAATTGTGCAGTAAGCCATATATTATTTTTGAAAGACTAGGGTTTCTAGCACCTCTGCATGTAATTCTGTATCATCACTCTTTATCCTGTTTAAACTTAAGATTTATTTTCATGCTAAAATAGAATATTTCATTATACAGTAACAGACCTAAAGTCTCTGCTGATTTTGGAAATCTTGTCGTTTTCTTTAAACATTTTTGTATTAAAAAGAAACTGTTTCCATTTCAGTCTACTTCTTTAAGAGTAAGACATGGCAAAAGCTGCTTTTAACCTTTCTGAATTTTTGTTATTGGTTGATAAAAACTGGGGATGTAGAACATTGCAGTATTAACAGGCTACTTAAATTTTTCGTTTCATCTCTTTACCTTGGTGTAGTGGTTACCATGCTCATATACCCAAGGTTGCAGGTTCAAACCTGCCGGAGGATGATGGATTTTTTACTGGTATAAAAATCCTTTTTATGGCTTCCTTTGGAAGAGCAGTAAAGCCATTGGTACCTTGTTATAGATTTACGGCATGTAAAAGAACCTCAAGCCTGATAAAGAGGCCTCTGGGCAAAATTAAGCAGTCTTTCATGCCCAGTATAGAATGAGATGCTGAGAACCACAGTGTTAAAAGAGCGTCCATAAGTGAAACTCTGTTTCATTTATTTTCATCTCTTTTCTTTTACTCCTGGCCATGCAAAACAAACTAAATTTCAGTTGTTCCATATAGTGACTGACTTTTTAAAAAATTTGACTATCGCTTTAACTTAGTGTATTAACTTGTAACCTTTTTACTTAGAAGGAACAAATACAACCATTTCTGCTAATGTTTATATAGATCACCATGATGTAGATAAAGAAAGTCATTTCTTTACTTTTTTATTTTGGAAGTTGATGACAGTGTTATTGGGATCAAATTAAATAGTCTTTTGTTACAATAGTTTGTAGAGAAAGTCACATGAATGGAATACATCACATTTTTCCCCGTTTCTTTTTAATTGGGACAGTATTGGTAATTTTTTTGTCTTATTTAAATATTTGCAGTATATTTTTTCCTCCTTCTTTCTTATTTAAGTAAAGTGTAATATTATAAATTTATCAACAATAAAAATTAAATATAAAGTAAGAACATAAATTGTTCCATATATTGTTTTGAAAATCACAGGGACCCCTCAATATTTTTTTAGCCAGGATGCCCATTTTTAGAAGGGCAGGATTTGAACTCTGGACTTGTCATTCACTGATGTAAATGCAATAAATATGTAGAAACCTATAGACTGCTTTTTTGCTGCCATTTCTAAGACCAGTAGTAGTCTTAACTGGTATAGTTAGAAATTAAAAGCTCTGTAATGTGCCTCCAATATCTTGCATATATTTCATCTGCAGTAAAACATTGCATTGTCTAGTGATTTTGATTCTTTCTTATGAAAGAAATCAATTTGACAATAATTAAAAATAAAACTTAGTAACCAAGTATAAATTTAGTAACCAACTTGGTAGCATAGGGTTTGAAAAGGATAACTCAACAACTTTGGCATTAAGGTGATGATGACACTATTCTTTAAAAAATGTAATTGTAATCTATGAAATCTGCTTTTCCAAATAGAATATTGTACATTGTAGATCATAAATAGTGTTATTGTTTTGTGTTATGTAACATTTTATTAATTGCATGTATGTGACATTAATAAGCTATACACTTTAAGTATGTGAAATATTTTCTCAGAATTGAAGTTTTTGAACATTAATCTTCTTTTTTCCCAGAAACCACTCCACATAATGGTGTATTTTTAAGTTGTATAGTACATGAAGCTTAATATAGGATACAGCTTTTATTAAAACAATATATTTGTTAAAAAATGTATAACTTTAAAACTAATGCAGCTAATTCTATTCAGCACTGCAATTTTGATCTTTGCCTAGTGTAATGGCTCAGAAGTTGGGATTTTGTAAGCCTAAGTGACTGATATCCAATATAACTAGAGTCCGGATTTGTATGCAAAATAAATTATTAAAAATTTTAACAATATGCACCATATATGCAAAAACAAATTAATAAATGTGAAATATACCATATTTTAGGGGGAAATCTTAACTTATTCGTGGCTATTGGAGTAGATAAGGAAAGTTTCCCTGAAGTTTAATTGTGTGAAGCTCCTACTTCTGTAGTGAAGATGATTTCATACAATGAGAGTGTGCTTTCTACATTGCATAATGTCGCAGATTCACGTGGAAACATCACAGATTGTTTTGTAACCAGGATTATTATTTGACGCCTGACTAAGCTTATCGAATGCAATTTTAGCTACACTATGAATTTCTGCAAACAAAGTATTTGAATGTTATAATTTTGGGTAATTTCAAGAACCAGCTATGAATGTACTAGATCTTATTCTTAATGCCATCTTCAGAAAATTCCTGAGCTATCGCAATGCTAACTGCATCTTTTCACATTTAAGGAATCTATTATTGTTTTCACTTCACTGAAACAATCCACACAGTATGAAATACCTTCTAACCACCATGCTCCAGCAAGTTAAAAATGGCTCAGGGGGTAAGGGCATATTTGCAAATAGTTTACAAAAATTTTAATTCTGAGTGGCGCCTTTACAAACCTTTTTTAATACTGGAGGCAAGTAAGTCCACTTCATTATCTTTGACTCTTAATAGTTTCAGCAACACAATGTAAACCATGATCAAGGTAAATCAGATTAATTAATTTGGGATAAAAGCTCCACTTTTACCATATATGGAGCACCATCAGGGAGAAATAAAAATACAATGTCATACTGTATTCCAATTGGCCACAAGATAGCTAACAAGTCATTGGAAGAAATTTTCAATCGTCCTGTGATTTACCCTGGCAAGCACTTGAGTGATCATGAGGAATTATTTACTTTCATTACACTACGAGAGTGGTCTGAAAAATTCTCGGCCTGATATTGAAAAACAACAATTCATGCTTTCAAAGTAGTTTTATTTGTCAACATAAGCTCCTCTAATATCAATATTTTTGTCCAGCGCTGTTCCAATGCCATCATCCCCTCTCTGTAGTGTTCCTCTGGAAGTGCTGCAGAGTACCCATTTAAAGCCGCAATTGTTTCTTCATTGGACGAAAAATGCCTACCAGTGAGAAATTTCTTCAGTTTTGGAAACAGGTGGAGTCTAAAACACTTTTGTGGGCAGGTACATTGTCCTGATGGAAAACAATTTTTTTTCTGTTTTAACCCCAATGCTTGTAGTCAGTTTGATAGAAGTTGAGAGTAGTATTCTCCAGTAATGGTGTTACCTTTTTTGAGATAATCAAGTAGCAAAATTCCTTTAGCATCCCAAAACATTTGATGCCATGATCTTTCCCACTGATGGCACCATCCTCGTCTTCTTTGGAGCTGAAGAACCAGCTTCTGTCCACTGCCTCGACTGCTGCTTAGATTTGGATGTTATGGGGTGAATCCATGTTTCATCCACTGTGATTTATTGGCACAAAAAGTCGCTTCTCTTCTTCTGAAAATGTGCCATGCACTTTTCAGAAAGTGTTGTGCAAATGCGTTTGTTATCCACAATGAGAACACGCGGCACCCATCTTGTGCAAAGCTTTTTCGTGCTTAATTCCTGGTGCAAGATGCGACCAATTCATTCCTTTGAAATTCCAAGAGCATTAGCAATTTCACATACCTATGTATGCCGATCTTCCAAAATCATGTCATGCACTTTTTCAATGATTTCCAGTGTGGTTATGGTTTTTGGACGTCCTTCACAGGGATCGTCTTGGACGCTTTCATGGCCACATTTAAAATCGGCTGCCCATTTCTTCACAGAGGAAACTGAAGGTGAAGAGTCACCATACACATTTACAATCTGCAAATGAATTTCTGTAGGTGTTAAACCTTCTTTTACAAAGAATTTTATCACAGCACTATGCTCAAATTTCTCAATTTTCAAAGCAATGCACACTTCCACTGCTTCAAATAACTGCCTACAGTCAACTATTGCCTAGAATGACTTGTAATTTTACATAAGGTCTATTAACATGGGTACCAATGTAAGGAAAAAAAATCATGCAAGTAGTACCATGATCTCTGGGTGAAGCCGAGAACTTTTCAGACCACCCTTGTAACTATAGCACTAACAACACACTGTCTTGTAGCATCTTGTCTATTGAAATCCAGATTTTTGTGTGTCCCAATGTATCTATATTTTAGAAATTACTTCCTGAAAACACATATTTTTTGTGTTTACTTCTGTAAAAAACTTGGAAACTACACATAGAATTTTGGCTCTCATTCAAGCTAAACACAAGTCTTTAGAAAAATTATCACTTGAATTATCACCTACTTTGCTTATAATCAATTTTTTATTTAAAGTAGACTTCTTCTTAAACTGGTCCTTATGAAGTGCTGTATTTGTGATGCACAACTCAAACTTTTTATTCGCAGAAACACCAAGCCACTAAATATCTCCATTAAAATGTTACTTCCAAACTCATTTATATATTTACGTAATATGGCAGATTGAGGTGCTTTTGTGGATGGCATTTCTTAACCAAAGCACTATTCAAATAGCTTCCTCAATAGTCAAGTATCGACATGCAACCGAGCGGTGATCTGGTGATGAAAAATGGGGAACCACCAAATCACGTGAAGACATGTCTGATGTTGATTGGATTTCCTTTGACCTTCTGGCTGTTCATGGGGATTACCTAGTTTCATTCTTAATCTTAATTACATAATATTATTTCACTAAACACCTGGTATATCTCTGTTCACTGATGTAAATAAACATACAGATTACTTGGTGTTGATAGTAAGTCATATCATTATACTTCACTGGTTTGGATTGCTCCCCACATTCCAAGTTATACTAGAACAACTTAAATACACCATACATCTACTTATAAATAAATACATATTTACTTACATATTAAAATATATTTTGCTTGTTGTTAGCAAAGACTTTATTAATTACCAGAATTGGGTAGGTAGAGTCAGACTGAAAAATTCAATGTCATAGCAGGGATTTGAACCACGGATCTCCCGATCTCTAGCCGGTTGTTCTACCACTGAGCTACCATAACAACATGCCGGCACTGCATTAAATTTCTCAACTGACTTGCATGTTTCCCGGTAATCCACAAGGTGAGCTCAAATTATTTTGAGATGACAACCCCAATGGTGACTTACAATGTCATAAGTACTAAGTCCCAGGATTCATAGTATAGTCAACTGTTATGGTCAATTAATTTGATTTAATTGTTTTTTCACACAAGCGTGTGTAGGACAGAAGTTGGATAGGTAGAGTCAGACTGAAAATTTCAATGCCATAGCTGGGATTTGACTCACTGCTCTACCACTGAGCTACCATGGCAACATACCGACATGGCATTAAATTTGCCATGGTTGGAAAGCGGAAAATTATAATTTAATACCACATTCAGGAGTAAAACATACACCTTTTTCATTTAAAACTTAAAATACGCATTTCCCCCCAAATATGCATTTATATACATTAACAAATACTGGTCAAATTGCCACAAAAAGCGTGTCTAAAAAAAATGTCATTTAAGCATACTTGTAAATATATAAAAAAGAACATGCAAGTTGCATACAAATCCAGGCTCTAAATATAAGAAACATCTCCTACAAACACAGCGGTAGCATTTACTTAGTGCACTTATATTAGCATGCAAGAGAAACACAATAAATAACAAATATCAGCCATTAAATTATCTCTTATGTGTATTACTCTGAGAAAATGGACTCAAACTTTGTAGATTTCTGGGCAAAGGAGGGGAATGCAATACTTCACAGATGAATATTGTGGAACAATGGCTAGGCATATGTCATTTTATAATTATGCTTGCTTTACTTAAATAACATATTATACTAATACTAATACAGCTGAATTTAGGGGAAGCTGAATTTGAACAGATGTGACCTGGTAGAATGCTATAATAGTATTGTTTAGAAAAATGTGATAACACTGTAAAGAAGGCATGTATAACTTGACATAATAAATAATTGGCAATAACTAACAAAACCTGTTTAAATGTTGACTATTCAAGGTGTTTATTAATGCTTTTACAAAACTGCCCAGGTGCTATGCAATGAAAGGCAGTGGGTGATGCAATTCACAAGACAAAGGTGATGTACAGAATTAACACATATACACTATCGTTATAAAAATTAGAATTCTTACTAATAATAACAACAGACAAAAGATGTGCATGCTGAGGTACCTTTTTTATGGTCCACCATGAAGCTTATCTCAGCCTCCAGATGTGTATTTTCAATTGACAGTCAAGAGGCAGCAAATAGAAGAGCCTCAAATCCTGAGACAGCTGGTATTACAAATATTTTATTTCCTCTTTATCAGCTGTAAAAATTACAATGCAATTCATAGCAACATCAATAATTAAATGCATAGGATATAAAATAGATAAATATTTAATAAGTAAAAGATACATACAGTAGTCATTAATTTTAAATAATAGCTACAATTAAGAAGCCAACCAATAATAGACTTTCATATTGATTGAGCATATGAAATCTTAATATTTTGTTCACATTATAGATTCTAAGTTGTATAGATAATGCTTAAAATGTGTTTTAAAATTATAACCCTGCTTATAAATCTGTCCATATGGCTTATCTTTCTCTCATAAATTATGCTAGCTTAGTTAAATCAGCGAAATAATTATTAAAACTTACTATTTGTTACCTGTAAATTGAAAGTTCTTACTTATAAGTGGTATTTTTTATTCAATAGACTCATGATTTTCATTCTAGTCATGATTCTTTGAAAACTATTAATCAGATTATTCTCAAAATCCATAGTGAATAACTTTATGTATAGTTATCAAAAACATCTTCCCACTTCTATCATTTGTAATATATCAAGACATCATAACCCTTTAGAAGCTGCATGGTAATTGGTTCACATGTGTGTGTTTGTATATCTCACTGTTTTATATACCCAGGACCTTTCAAACACCTAAAATTGCATGTGTGCAAACCAAGGTGCAGAATTTCTGTGCATCATACTGAGGTCTGATTTGGCTCAGCTTGGGACAATTTGCTTTGAGGAAGAAACCGGGAAAGTGAGGAAGGGGAGACAGGTGGAGCTGGTGCAACAAGCATACAGAAAGAAGAGAGAATGCATTGCTCTAAATTGCAGAATTGGAGTTTGCACTGTTGTCAACCTAGCCAAGTTGTATTTTGCACCTTGTGCCATGCAACCCATGGTACATACAGCCTAAGATGCCCAGCTTTAGACAGTTATTATATGTTCTGTGCTGATATCTGTTACTAAAGAGAATAATTTGATAGAATGTGTTTTTCAGTAAGCAACTCAAAATGTAAGTCTATTGTGAATTAATGTTTCAATTTTAGTTATTTTCCAAACTGAGTTTTTAGAATAAAACTATTATAGGCAGAATTACTCTTTCTTGTCATATTAATTTACTTTCATCACATGTGCAGTTTATCTGCGGATAATGTTAGAAACTCAATCAGTAGTGGTTTATTCTGTAATTTATTTACAGTTATGATCCATGAACCGGCAGTTCTAATAGAGGGAGTCCTGTTTCGAGCACGCTATCTAGGCTCTACACAGCTTGTATGTGAGGGACAGCCCACCAAGACAACAAGAATGACGCAGGCGGAGGAAGCAGTTTCTCGCATCAAGGTAAGTGCCTATTCCTAAATTTTAAAAAGGTTCTCCATCTTTACGTGCGCTAGTGCAATTGCTCAGTCATTTAGTAGGAATGGCAGCATTGTTAAACTATATTATGTTGAACTATGGTCAGCATTGCTTATAGCCTCTTTGTAGCTTTTTAAATGGTATATTAACTAACTTTTTAACTCATCTGTGTCACATCTACTTCTGTTATTAGTGTTTTAGAGTGCTGCAGAAAGTCAATAATCATTGGTGCTGACTATTAATGAACAATATGATTACTGAGAATCTAATTTATTTAAAACATTAAAAGTACTATGAAAGTATTAAATTGTGTATATTTTCTAATGATAGCAGTGAATTCTGTATAAATTTTCAAATTCATGTGATTAAAAAAAAAAAGAAGATATATTCCAGGGAATAAGCATGAACAAAGGTTATTGAGTCAATAAAAGCTGTTACTCCACTCTGATTATACTATGAAAGGCGTCAAATGAAAATAAGTTCTTAACCAAAGAGTGTCATTGAATATTTTTTAACTTGAAAGTAATCTCCACACTGTTAACACCATAGAGTAGAATAGACATTAGGGAAATTAGAAATTAGTCTTATTCTTAATTAAATCATTAATGGGAATGCACAGTGAAGTAACTAATTAATTAGGAGTAAAAACATAGATTACACTCAAACTTCACTCTTGAAATAAGGTAACTTACTTCGGACACTTCTTTCAACGAAGTTTGAAAATGGTGGAAAAAGCCACCGAAACATGTCCGAAGTAAGTTACCTTATTTCAAGAGTGAAGTTTGAGTGTAATCTATGTTTTTACTCCTAATTAAGTCTTATTCTTGTATAAGCTTATAGGTTGTTAGGTCCAAAATCTTGCCCAATTGCATAATCTTTATAAGAAAATTACATGGAAAAAGTTTTGGGATTTAGGAAAGGTGTTGATGTGTTTCTTAATTAAATTCCAAATTGACAAATGATCCTTCGATTGAAGAAAAGAGTTGAAAGTCATCTTAACTTTGTAAGAAATTGCATAACATTGGATTTTAACTTTCTCTACTGCTTATCTAAGGTAAGTAGGTGCAATATTCTGTTCTACCCAAAATTTGTACAGTGGAACTTGGATAATTCAAATGTCTATAATTTGAAATTGTCATTAATTCAAGAAATTTTCTTGCTCCCTTAAATTTTGTATTAAAGTAATGTTAAAAAAAAAATTACAATTAATTCAAATTTCATTTTCCATAATACAAAGTTTTTGTTCAGAAATGTTAGTCAAAAATTAATCTAAGCATAGAAATTTAATATGATAACTTTATTCATGGATTTCTGCAAAGGAGGTCATCACTCTGGGGGTTCTTTATTTTGTTGGAATGCAGTTTAGGGGGTGGAATAGCTTTTCTAGCTGCTGGCCTTGAGCTTCTACACCTGCTCCCACATCCCCTTGTTTAAAACATGTGCCTTTAATGTAGCTAGAACTTCCTACTGTTCATTATGTTGCAAATCAATGCCACTATGTCGCTTAGTAAACCGCATTTCCATACAAGACTTTAATTTTTGCGGTAAAATTTTCCATCATTCGAGAAGTTGAAAAGGATTTGAAAAAAAAAATCTGAAATTGCGAAAGATTGTCAATTTATCTGAAGAATAAAGAGAACATTTTAAGCAGTGCCTTGAGTGAATTGGAAAGAGTCGAAAAAGGGTGAAACACCAGAAAATCCTGATTTTTGACAGGTGCATGTTAAAGTGATTTAAGCAGGAACGAGAACTTGAAGTGGAAAGGATGCCAATTCCCACATCATCCAAGGTACTTTGTCATCTCTGTGAAATTTGTCGGTATGTCGAGGGACAGACCTGCATAAGTGGAGTTGATTTTACCTGTATTGCTTAAAGTCGGCTTACCCTCCCTGTGTTTAGGACTTACAAGTGGATGCCTAGGGGTCAGAAGTGCGAAACCACAGAATGGAGAACCTGGAACATGTGTTCGGTCCTTAGCCAGGCATGAGCATGAGGAAGGGGATGATAGGAAAGGTGATGATGGATCAATTAGAGGAATGATTGGTGGGGAAAACTGAAGGACCAAGAGCAAACCTGACTAGATGTCGCCTCATCCACCACAAATCCCACATGTGGATGCTTGGGATCGAACCCAGGCTGCCTAGATGGGTGGCGAATGCTCTAACCACTCAGTCATGGCATCGGCCACCTGTATTGCTTAAATGCCAATTTTAAATGAAACTTTGGTAATTTGAATTGTTGGATATTTCAAATTTTCTTCTTATCCCTTGAGCTTTGAATTATCCAAGCTCCACTGTATTGTGAACAAAACTTCTCTTTTATTTACTCAAATCTGGTTAGAATTAAATGTCATCATTGTTTCAAAACTGATTACATTTACATGTCTTTATTCTGTTACCTTCACAACAATTCTGCAGTACAATTTTCTTGTGCTTCGACATGTAGACAGTTGACTGCTCTGTTGCCCAGCTTTGTGCTAAAACTCCTAATCAAAAACCGATTTGCCTGGCTTGCAGCTGTTACTTTTATAACTGTTGATGACGTCGATAGAAATTTCCAGAAAAAGTGAACATTCTTGCAGTTCCATTTAGTCCAGGCTTTGAGGTTGTGTAGTCGTTCTTCACATGCCAAATCATGGCCTCTGTGACATCGAATGCAGCTGTGACCAAATATGTGCAACAATAAACCATAAGCTCTTCAAAAAACCGCTAGCACATTATAGTGATTTGGCTGGGAAGGCACAGTCGCAGTATAAAGAAATGTCAAGGTAAATACATGTTTTGAGGTTCCCTGAATAAATAAAAAAAAACAAGAGATGCATAAGTGCATGCATGTGAGCAAGAACAGCATAAAGGTTGGTGAGACACCAATCTTGGCATTTAGTTCAGCATCTTCAAAAATGTGATGTAAAATGTAAAAGTGTTCAAGATATTTCCCCCACCCCAAAATACCCTTTATGTGGAAAATTGTTCATTAATTTATGTTTTGTATGTTTAGGATTTTTTCATGACAAATAAAATGTACATAATGAATGTGGTGGGAATAACAGTTGAAGTCCTCTTTAAGCTGAATGACAGTGTAAACCGTAACAAGAAAACAAAAGTAAGAGCTAAAGCTTTTTTGACAACAAATTAAATCTAAGTGATGTCGTCCAGGTAAGTAGATGGAGTCAATCCATCTGCTTACATAACAAGAAGCCCGAGAAACTTGGAGTTAAGTAAACAAAAGTTTTATACATTTACAAAAAATCCAGATCTCGTTAAAGCACCCAATTTACGTTGAATAACATTTGTTTATGTCGTTAACCATTTTCAAGACATTCTTTGTAATTGTTTTGAACTTTCAATATTTATATATTTCTTAACTGGAAAGTTGCTATTCATTTTTTCATGACCATGCAAAGATCTGGTTATCCTTTTCCTTTATATGGACAACAAAATGTGTAAATGTATAATGAAAGTTTTTAAAAAAGTAATGTGAAAGCAATTCACCATCATTTTCATCTTTTCAATTTCATGCCTAATATATATAGGTAGAGAAGATATTGCATTCCACCCAAAAATTTGATACCGGGATTTCACTGGAAATACACATTTTGGATCCCCTGAATAAAAACAAAAATAAAATTTTTAGAAAAAGGTCCGGTGTCTGTGCATCTGTGTATAAACGGCATACAAAGCGACGTAGGGGTAGCTTTTCTCCTGGTTCTCCCTATTCCATCAGTGCACCATCTTCATTCCATGTATCATCAGTATAATTGTCTGTAGTGCTATAGTAGTAAAAGCGGGCATTAAACATTATCAAGAGAAGAGGTAAATAGCAAAACTCCAAAACTAAAAGTCGGTTAAATACCAAATCAGATATTTAACTTCAGTATCTTCCAAGAATGTGACATGAAGATTTTCAAGAAAATTTCCCCACCCCAAACTACCGTTTACATGCCGTTTTTGACTATCTCGAATATGGCTGTAAATAATTTTGATTAAAATGCTATATATTAAAGATATTTACAGGACAAATAAAATTCATTTCCTGGGAATAGCCTCTGTTCATTCTTAATGACTTTTGTGTAACTGATAAACCATAAGAGATAAAAACTACACACAATTAATTTAGGTGTTTACATCGTGCACATGATATTAGATGTGTCAATTCAATATTCGAATATCAACTATAATTTTTTTGTGGAGCTAATCATTTCTATAATATTACTTGTTATAGGTTTAAATTATCCATTACTTATATTTTTCTCAAATGAGAAAAAATTATTCAAAGAGATGTCGATACCAATTACACAGTAACTGGATTTTAAGAGAGTTGATTGTTTTAATTTATTGTATTTTGTAATTTATCTTGAAAGCATGGTGTAAATACTGGAATAAATTTTTGTAAGAATAGTTTATTGCAGCATAAGTAGAGAAAGTTATGTGAATGTAAAACATCAAATTTTGATTTTCTCCCAGGGTACCTTGCGTGTAACTTTTGTTGACACAAAAAGAGATTTAAGGACATCAATTAATATAGCCCAATAAAATTGGGGATTTAATAGCTTTTACAAGAATTTAGTTGAACATCTTATCATCAGGGAGATAAACTTGTTATTTATTGAAATTTCTTTTAAGATAATAAATACTGAATGACACTTTTTGCTGCGATACTCAAGACCTGTTTTCGTTTGACTGTTGTGTAAAAATAAAAAAATAAATTTTAACCAGAT
Source organism: Hymenopus coronatus (assembly GCA_030762935.1). Classification (NCBI taxonomy): domain Eukaryota; kingdom Metazoa; phylum Arthropoda; class Insecta; order Mantodea; family Hymenopodidae; genus Hymenopus; species Hymenopus coronatus. The sequence continues at coordinate 24,453,244 of CM060891.1, forward strand.
TTAATAAATATAATTTAGATGCAATTCAAATAGAAATTATCTGTAGTACATTTAGCACCTATCAGATAACAGACTTGTATTTCCATCCATTACCAAGAAAATACTAAGAAAAATTGGGTTGATATTTCTGAAATCTCTCCTGTGTTTCCTTCAAAACTGAAGGTAAGTGGCATGAAATGTGTGTGATGTGCATGCTGCTTTTGCCGTGTTGCTCCATTGAAATGTGTGTAGGTGTGTGTGTATATTTTGGGCTCATGTGTATGGGTGCTGAATTAAATGCACCATTTTTCCTTTACCCAAGCCTCAGCAATACTGTGCTCGCTGTCTGTGAGATCGGGAACTAACTGAATATTTTCATTTAGCATTGAATTGTTGCATGTAAAGCAATGGTAGTGAGCCTAATAAAATGAGGATCACACAAAAGAATACATATGAAAAGAGGTATGGCTTTTAGCTTCTATTGACATTTTTATGGTGCATATTCTTCCTCTTGAAATTTGTAGGATTATTTAATTTTATATTTGTGTAAATATATGAGGATAATCAGAATTGAAAATGTTATTTTTAATGATGAATTGTATGCTAGACAATTACCATCTTAGGATCTCTTTTGTGAGTTGCTTAGGTGTCATCATTCTATGAGAAGTGAATAATTTGGTGTCAGTATACATTCTGCAATGGGTGTCTATAAGGAAGGAACAACATTCAAGCAATTTGAAGAAATCGTAACAGAAGCTATTGCTTGAGTTATGATTTTAAAAAGCACAATTTAAATGTGGGTTTTTCTTTTATGAATAATTTGATTTTTACATGGCACAACTTGAAATTTTAATTATTCTAGCATCGCTTTCTACATCAATGCTCACTGGACACCACAAGCTTATTGTCACACTTCCTTCAATGGGTTATGGATGGTATTTTTGGCTGGATTGCTATATGATGAAATGCGTTTCATATTAGACTTCAAAATGCAATAACTGCTTATTTTTATGATGAATAATTTTTCCAAAATGGAGAGATCTCCATTTTTCGAAGTGCATAGACCAAAAATGCTCTGCAACTGCTGATTTTTCAGTTTATTTATATTTCACATTTCCAATGCTCTTTAAAACTTGTTCCCATGACCTACATCTTCTCCATCTATATTTACTTGCGATCTTGATATAAATTACATAAATATTTGAAGTTTTTCCTGCTGAAATTTTGTCCTTTAGCTGAGTGGTTAGACCACTCTCCTCTCAGAAGATGGACCCAGGGACTGCATGTAGTATTTGTGGTGGACAAAGTGACATTTGGTCAGGTTTCCCCAATTTCCCCTGCCATTCATTCCACCAGTTGTTCCATACTCACCTTTCCTGTCATCCATTTCACTGTCTTTTTATATCTTCTTCTCCCACACTTTCCTACCAAACATCAAGTTGATCACCCATCCTGGCTACTCTCTCTGATCCAGAGTCTGGATCTCTGAGTGGTTAGACCACTCGCCTCTCACCTAGATGGCTCGGGTTTGATCCCAAGCAACTGCATGTGAGATTTGGGGTGGACAAAGCGGCACAGGGGTGGGTTTTCTCCAGGATCTCCGGTTTCCCCACCATCGCATTCCACTGGTGCTCCATCTTCATTCCAATCAGTGTCATCACCTGCAGTGCCACAAGTAGTAAAAGCGGGCTTAAACACTAACCAAAAAAAAAAAGAGTCACTCTACTCTTCAACAGGCATCTGACCCCATGGCTGGCTTGTCAGTTCTGGGGGTGTAATTCATCCATATGAGGAGGGTGAATAGAAGTGTTGGTCCTGGATATGTTTTTAAGCAATGTTTATTGACTGGGACAAGAGTTTGTATTCTTTGAATATTTTAGTGAATGTTCTTTGGCTAGAGTAATTAAAATTTCAATTTGTAAACTCAAAACCTTAAGTGTTTCCCAAAAGAGAAGAATTCAAAAGATATTTGATCTGCTAAGACATGGTAGGGAAAGGAATATTGAAAAAATTCAAGAATCCATAGGAAAACAATGGGGAGGCATTATTGTCTGGACATTTAGAGAAGACTACATGACAGCTTGCAAGAGAAATGGTCTGAAATGTGGAGATCAGGTCAACACATGGAATTTTGTCTACCCAGCGATCTACTGTTCATTTTTTTCATTATTAGTTGTTTGTTAGATAAAGAAACTGAAAGAAAAAGAAGTTGATGTGGAATGGCAGGAAAGAAAACACAGTGGGAATCTTGAACAGCATGCTAATTCAGAAGGGTTTGCAAATATGGATATTTGGGACATAGACATTGGTCCACAGAGAGAATAGTCTGAAGAGGACTACAAGGTATAGCAGTAGAGTTCGATAAAACTGGTATCCTCTTACACTTCAAATGTCATGATTATAACTTCTATCTTTGCTACTTAAGATCAAATGCTGTTGTGCTAGTGATACAGATTTTGATTTTGTATTTGTAAGCTAAAAACATTTTTTAAGAAATATAAATAACATATTCAAATTGTAAGAATAAGTTTTACAGATATTGTTATTCACTCATTCATGCTGTTTCATAGCATTTCTAGAAGCACAAGACTAGAAATTATAAGTAATTATAAAAATTCTTGGAACTTTTGTGCTTTTTTCAACTACAGCATTTTTTTTTTTTTTTAAAGAAGTGACAGATTATGAAATTGTATTCAACAGTAAAAGCATGATGGTCTTAGTTGCTATCCGAGTTCAAGCGTTTCAATTTTTTTAAGAACTGTTTAGAAAAATGGTAGGGATTTTGTTTCAAATTCTGATTTTTTTTTTTTTTTTAATTTAATAATGACAGTAGGACTAATAGAGTTAAGAGTTATAGATTTTAAGGGATGTTTACAAAATCCCTTTACTTAAGAAATTGTTCTTATGGAAAAAGAGAATGAAATGTATTTTCCATGCAGCCTTACTTCACTGGTAATGTAAACAAAAGCAACAGGTTGCAATGGCTGCGATTGGTTGCTGAACGTTTTACTGCTTTTCTCCATCTCAAAACAGTTCCTCTTAAATTGCCGAGCGAGCACAGAAATATTGTATTACACAATGCAATGTTGTCTAAATTGTATAGTATGAATGATTAAGGAGCAGAATTTATTGATCATTTAGTAATTATTTCTTTGCATATCCATTTTGCAATTCATTTCTAACGGTTGCTTCTAGTCAGCAAGTAATGGCAGAAGCATGTAATACCAGCATAGTGAAACATAAGCAAGGAAAGAATTATTCCTAGTGCATATATAATGAGTTTTGTGAAAAATACTGTACCTTTTTACTAAAGAATATTCTTAGCTTAACGATAGGATTTACTGTTGTTTCCAAAAGCAGTATAAAGTGTGCAAAATTTTTAAATTAGCCAATTGTGCCAGCAGTTTTACAAGAGACAGCCGGAAATGCAGTGAATGATTGTTTGGATGAACCAAAGAGTGAGATTTGGAGGGGATGGTGTACATTATTATATATCAATTATTGTGAAGATTTACACATTTCGATTGCTGACTGCAGCATTATATTGAAGAAATGTGCAGTGTATGGTTGTGTATATGTGAATGCTAAAATTTACAAAAATTGTTGGAATGTTGTACATATGCAGTGCTTCAGTAAACTTTCAAAACAACATGTCTGCATTTTATAATTTTAGGACATTTTGTACTAAATATATAATGACTCACCCTGTTTTATTGTTTTTTATTTATTATACATTTAATAGAGTTAATCATTATTAGTGTTCAGTGAAAATTGGTAGCTATTTCTTTTCCTGTCAAACGTAGGCACATGGTTTTACAATATTGTATGGCAGACGAACTAGCTTAGCACCATGTGTGTTTGTGGAAGAATACATTCTGATTTGTTTACATCGCCGCTGAAGTAAGGCTGAACAGATAATAGCAATTTTTCTTTTTTCTCGAAACTGCAAAAAAGTATGATTGAATAATAGCTATTGCAGATTCTAAAGTTAAAAGGAGAATTTGTGTTAAAATTAATAAAGGCAGAAGAAATCTTATTATTGTTGTATTAGCTGCAAGTTGAATTGCTATTTTTTCTTGTGTTGTTATACGAGTCAGCTTAAGGAAAGTTTAGCTCAGGCCTGGGGAACAGTACTCTCAAGGTATCATGTCTTTCCCCCACTTCCTCTCTCTTCAAGATCTCCAAAGCATAAGTGACCGGTTCAGTAGCAGAGCTACATATCATGTGCTAGGAAAAAATGGTTCCGCCTAGCACGTATGTATGCATGTGTGTTAGTAGTTAACGAGAGGGAACCTAATTATCTATTCTGTTCCCTGCACCTCTTGCAGCCACGATAGTCACAGATTGTGAATTTTTATACCATTTCTACACAACTTGGAGTGAAGCATGTTGTTCATGGATATATACTTCTTAAAAAATCATTGAATTTACACTTTATAACTTAATAATGTTTGTGATCATCACTGCCTGCCTTCTTCAGCATATTTATATGTGGAACTTTTGTTTAACATAAACATGAAGATTGATTTGATTTTCATGATAAATAATTTTAAAGAATCCTGTGTTTATTGAAACAAATGAGTGGCAGAAGACAGGAAGCATAATTTGATCTAAGTGTTGAAAGGCGGAAAGCTAGATATTTTGGTTTTATCATAAAAAGCTGCTCATAAAATACTAATCCAATAAAATTTGGATGTCTAGTCATCCTGAACTCTTTGTATTAAATAAGATGAGAGAGTGTATTATTGTGGCATCTTGGTAGACTTCACATCATATAATATCTATTAGCACTGTACAAGAGAGTGGTTTGTTTACATCTGACACACCACAAACAGCTTCACAATTGGATATTAACATGATTTTAGTGTTGACATGTGCAATGTAATAAAAGTTCTCTGCAATCCCATATTCGTATCCTCAAAATGCTTATTTTGGTTCTGCCTTTTTGCTCTGCAATTTTTTGCGAATTGTTTTTCTACACTTAATATTATAACAAAAAATATGAATGACAACAGAGTTTTATGGATTGCTTGCTTAATTGCAGGTATTGATTTTATTTCACAAAGAGTCATTGACACATTGATGTTATAGATAGAGCTGCAATTTTTTATAGAGAAAATGCATAGAAAATAAAAATAACTGTGTCTCAGTTTTCAATCCCATAGGGTCTCTATTCTTTGGTAAAAAATTAAAATGTTTAAGCTGTGATGGTTGACATTGTCATATCTTCAGCTCTGTGATCAGCTTCCTGGTGCTGATAATGAACTTTGTCTGTATAGAGGCTACATGTATCTGCATGCAAAACCTCACTAAAGATAACTTGCAACCAAGAGTTCATTTAGTGAAGAGAATATCAGCCATAGATAGTTTCATTTATTTCACAGTGGTTCCAAGAAAGAAATTGAGCTGAATAGATCAAAATTGTTTATTTTTTAGAACTAAAACAATGTTTAATGTTTTTAAACACTGATATATGCTAGGAGTTAAATATTATTAGTGAATCATTCCAATTTGCAAATATTGTTTTTTCTTTTGGTCCCATGGGAGAGAGAACCCAGAGATGAGTCTTTTTGTTTTCTATGTACTTCTACTAATAACAATTCTCAGCTCGACCTGTAACATGAATATGACAATGACACATTGTCAGTAATAATAACTTGTTTCAATGATAATTGCTCCGATATTTAGAACATATGATAATGATCACTCATAGTGTAACAGTAATTTTTTTTTTTTTTCATATATGGAACATACACTATATTATCACGAATTTCACTGCCATTAAATTCTGCTTTATATTGTTTAGCATATAAAAATTAGCACTCTTGACTTCTGGACTGAACTATCGTTAGGTAGTCTCAGTCTGCCTGTTTTTAGAGAGAGAGAAAAAAAAGAAAAGGTTAAAGAAATGAATCAGAAATAATGTTGAGTTTATTGATGGATTTGGCAGCAGACTAATAATTATGGTGCTTCACATTCGTACTTAGGTATGCATGTATTTGCATAAATAGTGGACCCAAAGTCCCATAATCACCTTCAGATTTATCACTACCTTCACTATTTTAACTAATTTCATTGCCACTTGTTTTACACATTACCAATATTTCATGATCCATGTTTGCTGTAACAGTTTTGTGAGAAGTATGCACTTTTTAAGGATTTTCTAAATGCACTAGTTACAGTTTCATAGCATTGTGTACACTGTAATAAAAGCATCATAAAACAAACAAAGCATTAAAAACATTAGCAGGTTGGTTTCATGGTTTAAGCTTAAGCTAAAGCTTTAATAAGGTATGGATGCCATTTAAACCAAGCTTATATTTCTTTTGTAAGGTTTTACTGAGTTGAACAACCCCTGGGAACAGAGAAGTTGGTAATGCATGTGCAACGAGTGATTTTTCATTGTTAGTTAATGTCATGCAGTTCCTAAAATGTGCTTTTAGAGGTTAATCAGCAACCTACAGTTAAGTGACTAATAAAAAGCCAGGTCAAAAGTACTGGAACTTTTCCTCCAGCATCCTCCTACAAATTATTTCAAATTTGGAGTTAAATTGCCCTGGAAGAGTGGATTAGAATGGTGTGAAACAGTTTTGACAGCCCTGAATGCATATATTTTTAGATACCAGAAAAATATCCAGCTGCATATTATAACCTCAATGTTTAGAGAAGCAGTGCTTCTGATGAATGCTTTGTTACTGAATTATAAAGATGCAACAACAATGAATGTGACAAAGTATATGATAATGCTATCAGGTATAAAATTAAGTTTTATTTTTCAGTTGGTTTTATGTTTATTTGATTAATTTTTTATTTGTATCATGAATAATTTTTTATACTATCATCGCCATTGCTGAATGTTTACTTAACCAAAATCTCTTGTAGAATTCTTAGTCATTCCATAGGTGAGAATGCTTCGTGTTCTAAATATTTTAGACAGTCTTCTGTTGTGCATATTGGTTAAAATAATGCATTTATTCATCACTAAGATCACCATCTTCAGATAACAAATAGTGATTCCTTAGCTTAAATCACATTCAGTATGATTTAAGTCATATCACGGATAAGCTTGGCTTATCACTGGAATATTTGATTCAAAAGCTCAAATTGTGGAACTGGGTATAAAAGAAATTTGTGACATTTTTAAAGTGTTTGCAGTTTTAACATTGGGGTGTTGCAAAATGTTTATTAGGTGTTAAAAAACAGACATATACAATTTATGCAAATCATGCTTCATTTTGGTATTCAAATAACAGGAATTTTAAAAAGATTTCAATGTTGTTAGTGCAAAGTTTTCTGCACTGCTTAGTCAAGAGTCAAGGAAGCTGATATTTGAATATTCATCTTTGCCATACAAATCCTGATTAGTTGAATATTGTAGAAAATGAATGAAAACCTAGTGTTTGTGCACAAAGTTTCTGTTGCATGCTTTCATTAGACAGTAATGGGTCTTGGATTTAAACATTTTTCTCTCATGCTTTGCAGTAAAGCTTTTTACTTCCTTTTATCTTGAAACATACCTGAATTAAAGACTAGGTAACATGATGCTACATAATGTGCAAATGACAGTTGCAAGGTGTCAAGGGTTTAAATAATGGTTGAGCCAATCATAATCACTTTCTCATCTGAACATACGTCTTCTGTTGGCAACTAAGAAGGAGTTTAATGTATAAACTTAATTTATTTCATAATTTAGGTGGAACTAGTTTTGTTAGCATACTGTCCCATTACTAGAGCACAGTGGTTTCTTTTGACTGGGTCTTCTAGATGAATCTACAAAAGAGGTCTATTAGAAAAACAATGACTTCACAAGATGTTCCTTGTTTTTAAAATGTAAATATTTTTCTAAGTGGTTCATTCTGTTGGATTTTTAGATTGTTTTAGTACCTGTGCTTCTGTTTATATTTCAAGATGGTTCCAAGAATGTGTTGGAGTTGATATATTTTTCATCTAATGAGGATCCTAAAATCCTCTCTTAGTACCCAAGGTCGCAGGTTCAAACCTGTTGGAGGACAATGGATTTTTTGGGGCATAAAATTCCTTAGCATGGCTTTCTTTGGAAGGGAAATAAAGCCGTGCCGTAGGTTTACAGCACATAATAAAACCTCAAGACTGATAAAGAGACCTCTGAGCAAAATGAAGTGGTCTTTCACGCCCAGCATAGAATGAGATGCTGAGAACCACAGCAGTTAAAAGTGCATCCATAAATAAAACTCCATTTCATTTCCTCTCCTTCACAAGATGTTCCTTGTTTTTAAAATGTAAATATTTTTCTAAGTGGTTCATTCTGTTGGATTTTTAGATTGTTTTAGTACCTGTGCTTCTGTTTATATTTCAAGATGGTTCCAAGAATGTGTTGGAGTTGATATATTTTTCATCTAATGAGGATCCTAAAATCCTCTCTTAGTACCCAAGGTCGCAGGTTCAAACCTGTTGGAGGACAATGGATTTTTTGGGGCATAAAATTCCTTAGCATGGCTTTCTTTGGAAGGGAAATAAAGCCGTGCCGTAGGTTTACAGCACATAATAAAACCTCAAGACTGATAAAGAGACCTCTGAGCAAAATGAAGTGGTCTTTCACGCCCAGCATAGAATGAGATGCTGAGAACCACAGCAGTTAAAAGTGCATCCATAAATAAAACTCCATTTCATTTCCTCTCTTAGTTTTCACAAATAGATTTAATCACAAACTTCAAAGCACTGATTAAACCTATCAAAGTAGAGAACATTTATAGGTAATCACCAGCCAGGACTATGTGGTAAATTTAAAGAGAATCTTCAAACTATGTATAACAATTTGTGTACATTAGCAAAAACTTGCTCTAGTATAATGAATTTCAAGGTTGCCCCTATACCACCTTTTTAGACCTATCTAGAAAGCATCATGTCATGCCAAAAAAGCCACTTTATTGAAATAATTCTGGTAAGCAGTTGGTGTCCAGCTGAGAATAAAAACAAGTGCCTTGGAAACAGTTGAAGTAAGTGATTTTGTAAACACCTATCTCATACAGTTATCACTTGGGCAACACTTCACTGTTTTTAACTTGTATCTGCTGTAGTTATTTATGCTAACAGTTTTCCTAGATTCTTCTGCAAATTTTCTGTAATTTTCATCACAGTTATTTAATTATTTGCTATTGAATTGGATTCAGCTTAAAGAAAATGTTTTATTTATGTTGGGGATTAAAATAATGATAAGATCCAATTCCAAGAATTATTGCCATTGACCTAGATAATTTTTCTCTTTAATAACTAAGCTTTTGCATTAAAGGTTTACATATGTAGATAACAAAGGTGTATTCCAAAAGCAGGTAAATTCTTTTATTATAAGCTTTAGATGAGCAAGTCTACATAACAGTAATTTGGAGCAGCAGTTTTGTAAAATTATCATAACCTATTAACATAATGTAAAAGAGTTCATAAAATGTGAATTTGCAGAGGAATTTAATGAGTAGGTTCCTCCTCAAAATGATGACAGCATTGCTGCCTATGGTGTAAGGGATTTATTTGAATCTCAATAGCAAATCTGGCATGTGGAGGTTAGCTGTAAGGTTAAATCAGCCTTGTAAAGCCCATGGAGACCAGCTGAGGAGTGAGCATATAATAGACCAGCATATAGTAGACCTAGGGGAGGTGGCATGCTGACTACATGCCATCCCCATTATTTAAGGATAAAAACAGATCAGTATTGGCATGGCCTTTCTTGGCTATAACAGGTAATACCAATTTGTAATTATATCGGTTAACTCAAAATATGGTTCTAGCATTGCAAAACTTAAAATTTGAGTGAAATTATATTATTTTGCCTTTAGAAATACACGTTTTAAGTTGAACGGATGAAGTGTATTAGTTATGACTGACATATTAACTTTATATATCCAGTATATTACATGTTTATGGTGACTGATTCTGTTGAAAAGTGTTCCTTAAAACTGACTATATTGTGACTACATCCTGTGATCATAATCGCCAAACATGTGTGAACGGCATGCTACAAAATTCATAGCTGATTGTCAGCATCCATTACACACTATTAGTGGACACCTGTGCTGGTGGGAAGGTCATTTGACATTGCAGTGTGATTGTTACACATGTATGAGTGGACATATGGAGTATCAGAAGGTTCTTTGACATCGAGCCTGCATTGCTACACCTGAGTGAGTTTGTGACAGTTTGCATGTGCGGTTGTTTCTGGAAGTTTCTAGTCAAGGGATCAAGAGCCCTGCCGAGCATTCATTTCTCACTGGGAATGCATCGCATGCAATGGTTGAGTGAATTTGGAAGGGAAATTTGTAGCGAGCTGTAATTGTCACCGCCATGAACATCAAAAAGAAACTATATGGCAGAATTTTTATGAAAGTATTGATAGTTATTTGTGAACAGATCCTGATTGCAATTAGTTTGTGGAAGAAATAAAGAATTGTTGAGAAAAAGAGTTTTGTGACACTAACAGTAACATGGACAAACTCAAAAATTCACTCAGGTGTAACAATTCAAGCTTAACTTCAAAGAACTTTCTGGCACCACACGTGTCCATTCACACAGGTGTAACAAATATAGCTGTGAGTTCAAAAGTACTTACACCATCACAGGTCATAATCATAATATTGATCCTAAGTATAACATGAATGATTCTGAATTTAATGCCATTTATTAAACTGTATATACTTCAGGTCCTTCTCTAACTTTCTCATTCATCTGTGAAATCATAGGATCTCTTGTTTTCTTTTATATTGAGCATGTATTGTAACTAAAGCTATTTGAGAACGCTACTTCAGTAGTATCTTTAAATTTGTATATAAAATAAAATTATATTTATATGTAGATATTAAAATGTAGTATGGAAATAATATTTATTCCTTCTAAAATTAGTTTATAATTTTTTATAGGAAGAGATTTTTGCCCTGTGGTTTATCACTTTGAAAACTTTTATACCTTTTCTTTGATTGGTAGCTCTCATGTAGCAGCATTTGTAATATTGAAATTAGTCTTCTTTCTTTTTTTCTGCCATATAATTATTTTGAGGGATTCTTTGTATAAACTTTAGTATTGCTTATCAAGATGTAGCAACTCATCCCTTCATCTATGAAGACCAAAAGTAAATAAATAAAGTGCTATAGCTTCTTTTTACTGTCTATTATATACATGGATGCAAGGTGACTGTACCAGTCCAAAAACCTATTGAAAAAATGTTGTTAATTTTACTCATCTTTAAAAACATTATTGTAATTATTTTGATAAAATAATTATTACATTCCAAATAATATATCCAGAAGTTTGTATAAATTATTATTGAAGCCTTCTTCTGCTTTTATTTAAAGCAAAAACTATTCCTGCAAAGGGAAAATGCTCATTAAAGTAAATGATATAGGCCATTCAAAAATATAAGCAAACATGTGTTCCAAAATAGATGTGTTCTTTAAAATGAAATTCCTGTGTTATTTTTGCATAACATGGTAAATTACATAACCCCTTTATAGCTGGTGTAATGTGTTTAACACTTACATGCATTCTTCAGTTTTAGATTTTTTAATGTTTTTTTTAATTATTTATTTTAATGCCATATTATTCAAACCTTCAATAATTAAATATAAATATTTTAAATGTATTATGTTGTAAAAATATTTAATTTTTTCAATAAAAGTTTAAGGTTTTTTTTTGGGGGGGGGGATTAAAATGTAAAATCCATACAACTGCAGTCAAATGTAACCTTGTCAGCATCGCATACATTATACCAGTTATTTTACTTGGACTCTCCCCATTAATTTACAATGGCATATTTGACTCCAGTAGCTGGTTTCAAATTTGTAATGTTTGGCTTTATTTGGCATAGTTAATCCATTATTTCTAGCCTTAACGCCCATGGCCACTCGAACTGCTGTTGCTGTGCCTGTAAAAGTGATATGAAAGTCAGTTTAGCAATGGAAGAGTGTGCAGCAAAATAATTACAGCAATAAAGGGTTAAAAATTAATTTTGTGCATCACAAAAGGTGAATTAATTACATCCTGAGAAATTGTAATGTGAAGTTGACGTTTGGGATATCCAGAGGCTCAATCGCTGTTGTGTCTCAAGCACTAATTCCACATTGTAGTTAATTATAAAAACATACTACATTTTATTTTTGCTGTCACAAATTATGTTGAAATGACACATTTCCAGTCAAAAAGAAAATTAATAAAAGTTAACCTCTAAAGTTGCATCTAAAGCATAAGCTTCATGTTATTATTTCTTTGAAAATAACTGACTTGCTGTGATTCAAGAGACATCATTCTTAACATTGTTTTGCATGTTATTCATTGCATAAAAATAATAAGGTTTATATTTAAAAAATCAAAACATTATGTTGAAAATCATAGTTGTTTACATTTTTGAATGGCCTAAATCATATATTTTAATGAACCCTTCCAGTACCCATGCCTTGGAATTTTTTTTTTTTTTTTTTCCCTCCAGAAATATTTGTGGTAGTAGTTTAGTTTACTTATCTGGGAGACTGCTAAGAGAGAGCAGAAATTTTCTAGTAAAAATAGCAGACCTAATTGAAACAAACAAATTCAGATATGTAATGCCTGTTGCGACATACCATTTCTTGGCTGTATGTAGTGTTGGTTTAAACTTTTCTGTATTTTAAGGTGATGATGCATTTCAGAAATTTAACTTGTGAAAAATTAAAAAAAAAATTTTTTTCATAATAAAATTACATGAATAATAAACTTGAGGAAACTATATTATTTTTTCCCAGTTGGCACACTTATGCTAACAATCAATTGAAGCAATAAATGCTTATTATTAGACACTTCCAAATTTAAACCTTATTTTCTTGAAAATTTTGTTGCAACATTTTTCCATACTCAAAATGCTCCACGTAATTCAATTTTTTGCTAATTTGATTAAAAAATTATACTGCCTCTCAAAAGTACATACAGAAAATAGTCATATAGTTTTTTTAAATAATGCTCCAATTTTGAGAAATAAATTATTAAATTTTTAAAACCCAAGAGTTTTTGATAGTATGAAAAGTAATAATTTTTTATAACAGTAAGAGTTACTATAAAATTGTAGTACAACAGATCAATTTGTAAACTCATTTACTATATTACTTAAATTTTTTCTGTGAATGTTTTTAAAAATGCATCACATGCCTCATTTATTATTAGAACAATTAATTTAGAGAGTACAAATAATTATGCAAATAACCATGCAAGCTAGAAATAAATTTCTATCATAAATTTCAATAAGATATCTTGCATACTGTTGATTTTCTAAATTTCACAGATGCATCACTTTAAGCAGGATATTTGAAATATTAATGGTTTATTTTTCATGAACTGAAGTGAGAAATCTATAATACATTGACAACATTATTATGCTAGCTTTTTAAGTAATTTTAAACCAGTTTTTTACACAACTCAGCCTGCTCTGTATCTACAACAGCTTTTGTATGAATAAGTTGTGGAATAGGTATGACATGATGGGTCGTAGAAGTTCCCTTCCATTTGTTTGTAGCAGGATGTTTTAGAAAATCTTGTATTTGATATTTTCAGTTATAGTGGTCAATTTTTACATTTTGTATCACATATAACATATAAGTACAATTCTTGGTTTCTCTTATAGACTGATAAAGGCATTGTTTCATAGTCATGTAAATATACAACTGATTTTTTAATGTTTTGTTACCTTGCTTTTATTTTATCTTACTTTTTCCTCATCCCATTGATTTTGTAATAGTTGTTTACTTGTTTATGGCAAATGGAGAATATACTACTATCTCTCATTTTGGTCTGCCATAACCTAAAAAGAAAACAAGAATGCATGTCCTAATAAAACAAGTAATGCATGTCCTAATAAAACAAGTTCAGTAATAGACAGGTAGCTTTGTTTTTCTCGATTGCCATCAGCTGCATGCCAACAGAGTAAGTGTTAGGGACAATTAACAAGCTGCACATATTGCTGCAGTAGGAGAGGAGTTGAGAAATAGAATAGAATTTGAAGACTAATTGTTGCATTCGTAAATGTTTATAAAGGAGTATCTAAGGTGACATTACATCAACCTTTTAGATGAAAATATATGAAAAACAATGAAAAAGTGAGAATGTACTGTGTTCTATGGCATAGTAATAAGATATGAGGAGTATTTTTAAAATAAGGTCAATTTTGGATTTGATAGTTTATTTTCAGCCAATTTTTCAAACCTTACACACTTTTCTACCCATTATCAGTGTTTTTTGAACACTTTTCTTAGAGCAGAATCTCAGACTGCTGTTATCAGTCTATTTGCCAGAAATCATACAGCTGTTTCTGGGATTTAAACTCTCTATATTGAAATTGAGTTTGATAATCTCTTGGCACATATTTATTAAGTACAGGAATTTCTTGAAGGACATCCATTTTGACAAGCATTAGATTAACAATTGTTTTCTGAATTGTGATGAAGATCAGACTTCTGTACCACAAGTTCAATTTCCCCCAAATCCAATGAAATCAATAACACATTTTTGTCTGCCATGAGACCTTGCAAAATACATATCAGCAACAGTACACGAAAATAAACTTTTAACAGTACACAAGTAACACTGACAGTAAACTTCTGTGAAATAGAGCCACTAAAATGTACTCACACTACAGTGAGAATTTAAATGATTGTGAAAATGTGCAGAAAGAAAGTGTAAGGTCTGCAGAATAAAATAAACAATTAATTATCCAAAATGTTTAGAAGTATTTATTTTATTGCATAATGGACATTACTTTAAAAATATCCCTCAGACATTGTAAATGATAAATCACCTCGTACATATATTCCTATAATTCATGTACAGCACATATATGATGTTATTCATGAAACTGATATGTGTAAAAGCTGAAATAATACAACCAGCAATGAACAGGAAGAAAAAGTGTTGACTCTTCCTGTTTTACCTTTTGACCACTCCATATGCAGGTAGAAATGAACTGCAGAAAAATTTCCAGAGGTTGATCAGAATTATTAGCTGAGTGTTTTGAAATAAACAGCCCATGATAAATGAAGATGGTTCATTCAGTAATCATTTATATTTACTAGTGTAAGAAAGATTAAAACTTTGAAAGAGTCTTGGTATTCCCAATTTAGGCCACCTTTATATGCTGTAAATATGTAATGTAAAATCTTTTTACAAATTTTGTACTTTGAGTGTAACAATAAACGTGCACTGCTCAATCTTCTCTCTCAAGTTTGGATTTTTGTAATGCTAGTATAGTACATAGGACAAAGGTGGACTGTTTTACTTACATAGAGTTAGTTGATATGTACCATTTCCCTATGCTTATAATAGTTTTCAACCTTCTATTTAGGCCATGCTATGGCCAAGGTGTTAGGCCAGGTTCACTCCCAGGTGACCATATGTGGGATTTATGGAGGACAAAGTGGTGTAGAGGTGGGTTTTCTCTGGTTTCCCCTGCCATTGCATTCCACCGGTGCTCCATCTTCATTCCATGTATCAGTGTCATTCCCTTGAGTGCCTATGTAGTAAAAGCGGGCAATGATAAACACTACCAAAAAATTCGTATTTACCTTTGCTTAGTTCTCTTCCCACAGTTTCAGAGCATTATTTCAGAGCACTTTTAAGGCATTAAAGATTTGAAACTTTCTTGGTATTGGTTGTGTACTTTTTGGGATTGCATCAAGTGATGCGAGGTTCCATGACCAAGCTTTTGGTTTGCATTAATTTAAAATCAGTTATAATATTAAGATATATTAATGGTATGTTCTCTTTGGAATTCCTATGCTTGGTTACAAGCATTTCAACAAAATTATTTGTGTCTTTTTATCGCGAGTGTACCTGGCGGGGGGGTTGGACCCTCAGTTATAATATTAAGATATATTAATGGTATGTTCTCTTTGGAATTCCTATGCTTGGTTACAAGCATTTCAACAAAATTATTTGTGTCTTTTTATCGCGAGTGTACCTGGCATGGGGGTTGGACCCTCCTAATTCTTAACTTGAAGCTTTTCAATTTAAAATATTTCTTTGGATTCATATTTTTAACTCTGTACCTCAATCAGAAAGGTGAGCTTTATGACAAAATTGTTGGCTTCACTGACAAAGGTCCATTTTCATGTTGATGTCAGAGATTGAACTGCATTTTTTTTACACTGAAATACATTTAAAAAAAAAAAATACCCATGTTTCGGCTTTCTCTCCCATAGGGTCTCTAACTGTTGGAAAAAATAATAACACATTATAAATTGTAATGGCTGACTCTAGTCTGTGTTCTATCTAACAAACAGCTGCCTTGCAGTAGGCGAGGTACTCATACTGAACTTTGCCTGCACTGAGGCTACAAGCATCTGTGAATAAGATTGCACTAAACATAATTTAAAATCAATATTTCATGTTGCAAAGACATAATCAGTCACAATTATGTTTCATTTTTTTGCAGTTATGGTGTCTGCAAGAAAAAGATTGAAGGGATAAAAATTATACATTTATATAAATTATTTTGTTTAATAATTATTAAAAACTAATATATGTAAGGAATTAGATATAACTAGTGGGTTATTCTAATTTGTAAATAATTTTTCCTTGGGACTGTGGGAGAAAAACTGAGACATGGATATTTTATTAGACTGAAAAAAATCCCAGCTCGATATGCAGCATTAATGCGGCAATGGCTCCTTACGAGTCATGCTTTTTTTTTTTTTTTCTCATGGCGACAGTATTTGTCCTAGTTATATAATATATATTATAAAAACATCAATGGTAAAAATTAAATGTAAAGAAAGAACATACATTTTTCCTCACACTTTTGAAAATTACAAGATCCCCCCCAATATTTTTAACTGGGCACGCCCATGGATTTTGTATATCTTCACCTTTGGCTTCTATTTACATGTTGTGAAGTACATTTTAGCTCATTCCACCCAAAAATTCAGACCGAGATTTCATTGGAAATACACGTTTTGGGTCCCCCTGAATCAAAAAAAAAAGCATTTTTACAGAAAGGTCTGTCTGTGTGTGTGTGTGTGTGTGTGTGTGTGTGTACGAGTGTGTGTGCGCCCCCAACTACCCTTTACATGGAACTTTTTTCGAAAATTTTGACTTTCTCAAAAATGGCTCTAATGATTTTGATTAAAATGTCAAATATTAAAGATATTTACCTGACAAATAAAATGTATATCTTGTGAATTTTCTGGGAATAGCCTCTGAAGATTACTTTATTCTGGATGAATTTTACGGAATTTTGCATAACTGCTAAACTGTAAGAGATGGGCAAAAACTTACCACACAATAGATGTAGAGCACATTAAAACACACACTTTATGTCATATACATTTTTTTCGTGGAGTTGATCATTTTTGACATATTCCTTGATTTTGGATTCAGCTATGAAAAACATACTTGTCTCATACAAGAATTTGTCAACTCCTGTCCGTACAAACAAAGGAACTTCAGTCACATAGCAACCAACTTTTGACTATTTATTTAGCCTATGGTTCTCCCTTATTTCCCTTCTACTTACAAGTAAGCAAGTAATAAGACTCTTTCTACTAATTTTTTTCACGTTTATCATTAAGTAAATAGAAGCATAAGCTTTCTAACAACAATATGTTGCAGAGATATATAGAAAGTCATGTGAATGGAACACGTCAGATTTTTTTAACTTCTACTAGTATTGATAAAATACAACTGCAGTACATATGTTCTTATATTGCAGTGTATATAGGGCATTTTATTCTGTTTACATTTATCAGAATATCATGTACCTAGCTAAAAACTTTGCTCCTATTTTACATTTTCCTACATTTTTTTGTTAATTACTATAAAAATGTAAAATCAAATTGCAGTACCTACATGAAACCATGGGTTTCTTACATCAAAACACTCAGCTGAAACCTCTTTGCAAATTTGTCAGTTTCACTTTGTGTTCAATGTGGACTATTAAGTCTTCATATTGTCCACTAGATAATGTCATAACTTGACAAAATGTGAATAAATTAAAATTATTGTTTTGTATCTGAATTACTTTTAAAGCAGCAAATATGTAATTTGTTTTGAAGCATTGATTTAAAGGTTTAGAATGACACCAGCACAGTCCGCTATTCCTTTGTCCCAGCATTTCCTATTCTGCATGTTACAGGAATATTTATTTGTTGACATGTAAACTTGTGAAGGATTCTTGGTCAACACAGACGGCACGTAATGGAAGCTGAGTACAGAATTCTCTCTCCCAACCTTTTGCTTAAGTGGGGAGAGTCGAACCACACACATACATACATACTACTGCTGCCACCACCACCACCACCACAGCCTGGCTCGATGGTTGTTGTCTGAATTGTTGTTTCTAATGTGTGTCCTCAATAATGTGCACTGTCTCTCTCTCTCTCTGTCTCTTTATCACTGAATAGGAAATTGTAGTCCTGATGTTCTCTATGAATTAAGAAGCATGTTTGGTAATGCATTAAGTGTATCAGTTAGATGAAGGAGGCATTCATGAAAATATCTCTCTTGAGAAACAAAATTTGTTACAGCAAATGCAAAAATAACTAAAGCAATAATGCAGTAAAGATGCAAAATGCCTTTAGAAGGGCAAATTGCAGAAGATACATTAATGAAATTAAGGCAAATTTTATGTAACTATTACTGTCAGATTAAAACATTTCAAAATGCAATTCTGATGAAACAATGTCCAAAAAGGATTCTTTATCTGTTTGAAGCCAGTTAATCTCTAGTAATCACCATATGTTTTAGATAATTGATAGCATTATCATGGAGTTGACGTGATTTTTAGTTTCCAAATCTTAATATAATTTGTCAGAGTTTAATATATTTATTTGCTGCAATGCACTATACAGCCAGGAGTCTGCAGGACACAAATATGTGGGTTAAAACAAAATTTCAGAATTCTAGAAAAAAATATACATATATAAAGAAACATTATTACTTTTACAGTGTGAGAACCTGTATGGATATTGCAGAAAACGAAAAATATATACCATGGGCATGAAAAAATAATGTAGAAAAGATTATAGAGTAGAAAGAAAGCATTTTAAGGATAGGAACAAGCGGGTCGCAGAAGCTTTTTCACTGTGCTACATACATCAACATTAAATATGAGATGTTAATGTCTTTGATTTTGAAACCTCTTTATTAGGTATAAACAAAACACACCCTTGTCCAGCACTAGTTGCATTACTAGTGCATCTGATGTGGTGCCTATTGAATGATACGATAATACCAAATAGTGCTATTCAAAAAACAAGGTGATATAAACTATTGATGCACAACGGATTCTCCTAAATTATAATATTGTCAAATTCTTTAAGTGGTTAATATATAGGAAATTTATAACTGGAGACATTTTTTTGAATTGATAGTATAACAAAACACAAAGGGTGCAATGTCATCCTCCGTGGTCTATGGATAGCACGCTGGCCTCTAGTTCCCAAGTTTGCCGCTTCAAACCTGGTGGAGGGTGATGGATTTTTTCGGGCATAAAAGTCCTTAGCACAGCTTCCTTTGGAAGGAAAGTAAAGCTGTTGTCCCATTATAGATTTACGGCATGTAAAAGAAGCCTGAAAAAAGAGCCCTCAGGGTAAAAGAAAAGCAGATTTTCACGCCCAATACACTGAGAACCACAGCAGCTAAAGAGCATCCATAAACAAAATTTAATTCAATTTAATTTAAAGAGTGCATTTAAAGAGTACGGTAAATGCATATAACAGTTAATTTTGTCATTGCTTATCAATGCTGATTAGTTGAAACAATAAGTAAGACTGCCTCCATGGTTGAGTGGTCAGCGAGCTGACTTCTCACCCGGAGGTCCTGAGTTCGATTCCCGGCTGGGGTGAGGAATTTTTCTTTAACCAGAATTATTCCCCATCCCCCCACAGAGTCTGGAAAATAAAACAATTTAAATCCAATGTAAAAAAAATACTGACAACGAATTGTTTCTAATGCAAAGCCTCCGATATGACCTTAGATGTTAAAGGGGGCTATATAAATGAAGCAAAAAAAAAAAGTAACACTTGCCATGCGCACTAAAGTTCATTTGCAAATGAAGATGTTTGTTAAAATCAAAACATTAGTGAGTATGCAGTGAAATAATTCATAATTATTGTAATGGAAATAACTGATATCATGCTCTAACTTAACTATTTTAAAAAGACTTACTTAGAATATTTTTGTAAGCTGTTGCCTCCATTCTCAGGGGGAAATTTCTATGACTCAACAGAGAATTACTGTTGAGGTTCAGAAACAAGTTCAAAGTAAGTCTCTTTTAAAATTGAGAAGTTAAGAATATGACGCAGTTGTTTTCTTCATGATAATTATGTTTTGTAACATCAAATTTCAATAAAGCTCATGCAGCTCCTGTTATACTGCATCTGTGACCATCCACCTAACCTCAAAATGCTCACTTTAATACTGGCTTTCTACATTTATATTGTTTTTTCACACCTATGGTGTATATATGGAGATAAGAATTAATTTGCCAAAGAAGGAGGAACCAAATTTACAAAGGCCAGCTGAAAAGACTTAAGATTAGCAGAAACCTGGATTAGTATACATATTATTTTGTAACTAACATTAAAAAATATTCAGGGATTGGAAATTGGCATTACAGAGAAAATCTCAAATGGTGATTTCTGTACATTAGATTTTGATTAAGGGCTCTTGGTAAATGCCACAATTGTATCCAACCCATAATGGTGTTTTATAGAATCCACACTACTTTTTAAAAATATTTATCTTTTATCAATAGTCATTAATCATCATAACTATTATTTGTAGATTCAAGAGCTATATAGAATGCAAATTACCATAATGAAAGTCAAAATACTAATAATGTGATATGACATGTAGACGCACCTGTTCAAAACTGAAATTGCTCTCACCAATTCTGGAGTCAACTCCTTCATTTAACTGTATAACTTATGCCAAATATGTTTGAACATTATTTTTCATACATTTTTTAAGGATAATAAAAAATTATACATTATAATAGTTACAGAAAAAATTAACAATAAAATAAAATGATTATTCTTTAGGATGTAAATATGAATTGGCAACTGCATCATGGAATTATATATTGAAATGTACCTATGATATTTCATAATAATCTTTCTAAATACCATTGAGTACATCACTTGGTTTGTTGCAAAATGACAGTAGTTCTTTGCATCTCTTTAAAAAATGATTTAGCTGAAGAACATCCCAGGATTTCCTTTTGAGCATGCACCAATGAAATATCTTCTTTCATCTATCATTTCCTGTGCTTGATGTGTTTCTTTGTATTTTTTATTTTTGTATTTTTATTTAGCCACTGCATGTGAGATCATTCCCCAGGCACACAGTGATGAGATTAAGCCAATAAAAAGGCTTAAAATTATGATAATTTCATTCATTGTGTTTATTTAGGAGCTTAATATTTTTTGTTTTCAAGCAAAGTATTTTTCCAAGAAACCAACATGTAGTTAATATTAATATTAGATGAAAGTAAAATAATATTGCCGTATTTGACATGATATCAAAAGCCTAAAACCCAAAATGTATCTTATGGAATATGTCTGTTAATTTGCATATTACAGAATATGTTAATAAGAACAAAATTGTAACGAAAGGATTCAAATAACCTATCAGCTTGCCTTTCTTCAACTAAATCTTAAAAAGACAAATTTTAAACCAAAATGATTAAAAAAAAAGAAAAGAGGGAGGAGGAGCAGGTGAAAAGTATGAAATTGAAAGACACTCTTTCTTTTTTCTTTTTTTTTTAATGAACTGTAAAGTGAATTGTTAAGTTCCTCCCTCACATAAATTGATTAGCTTATTCACATTCTATTGTTGCATGATCTAAATACCCATGCCATTTTTCAGATAGTTCATGTTATGAGGAGTAAAATATGGACTAGAAATCTGCTTATAGCTTAGCAAGTGAGCTTTCTCTTTATTACAACTTCATTGTATTAGGAAGAAATTCAGCATAATAAAAACAAGCATTACTAACAGGTCTTTAGGGATAAAATGAAATTCCCAACTATTTTACAATTTTCTATATTTACTTCACTGAACATTTTATGCATTTTAAATTTCACGTCATTGCAAAATTATGAGGGTCATACTGAAAGTCATAAGCAACCTTTGTTAAAATTTCAAATTTTAACAATGTGACAAAAGCTACAGCAGGATCATAACCCGTAGACTTTACATCACATGTTGCCAAATTGTAATGCCATTAGTTTCTCTCATTTGACCACAGGCAGTGTTACCAAAAAGGCAGAGATCAATATTTCATTTTGACAATGTGCTGTCATTGAATTCCTGTTAAGGGGGGTGATGAGTGAATTTATATTTTCAACAATTTTGGTGCTAGAGACTTCAGTTCTGGTGCACGCAGCAGGGGTATAAAAAATTATGTTCTGATGAGTTTCATTTCTTTAACTTAAATAGTCTTTGAGTTATTAAAAATTTTGGTTTAAAATATATGCATTGTTCAAAATCTATCTCTCATACAGTTTTTGAATAAAATAAATTACCATCGAAGCACATATAAAAGCTTCACATATCAAATTTTTTATATCATCATTACAAAGGTAGACAAAAATATGTTTATTGTAAGAGCAATATTTCTAAAAAGTTTACTGTTTCAAAAAATAATGCTGTAATAAAAAATCCCATACTTTGTTTTGTTAGCAAAGTTTTTGGAAGATGCAGTAAAATTTTCAGCTTGCTATGATGTATTTTTGTTTTGGAGATGTGCAGTATTTCAAAACTTACAGTCTAGAAAAATTGCTTTTAAAGTTTGTGTACAATTGGTACAGAAAATTTCTTGTTCAGAGGTGAGTTTGCATTTAGGTTGTTTTTTCCCTCTCTCTGGTAGCTTACAGGATGTAAATGCAAACTATGATGGCAAAATATCCATGTGCTTTTGAACAGAGAAAGCAACAGCATCCAAACCAAAGAGTATTTTCCTTGGTCCGCTATGGAAAAAAACAAACATATCATTGCTTCATATGCTACCATCTACCGACGATATTCCATTATTATAGTATACAGACCACGATGGCTCTGTGGACAAAGCAGAAATTTAAATTAGCACAAAAATTATTATGAAAATATGCAAAATTATGGCAATTTTACCAAGAAAAACAACTCAAATCAGAATCTTTAAATAAAATGTACTATATGTATGCTATACGGTTATGAAACTTGGAGAACGACACAAGAAACAAATAAGTTGTCAGTTGGTGCCTAAGGTACATATTGAGAATCTGATGGCCGAAAACCATTAGCAATACTGCATTATGGGAACAAATCAAAATGGAAATGGAGTTATATTTATGGATGCTCTTTAACTATTGCAGTTCTCAGCATCCCATGAAAGACCACTTAATTGTGCTCAGATGCCTCTTTATCAGACTTGATGTTCTTGATGTACCATAAATCTAAGACATGGGACCAACAGCTTTATTTCCCTTCCAAAGGAAGCCATGCTAGGGATCTTATGCCTGAAAAAAATCCATCGTTCTCCGCAGGTTTGAATCTACGACCTTGTGTATATGAAGCTAGCATGGTAACCACCACATTACAAATCAGATATCAATTGATAAAATAAAGAAATGGATGTGGATTGGACACACATGAGAAAGGAGAATTGGAAGACAAGGGAAACATGTAGGAGAACAGGTGAAATGGAATTAAGACAATTTGTTGTGGTCCTAATTTCCACTTAGGAATTAGTTTGGATTGGATCACAAGGGCAGTACCTGCCACAGTCACATGGGACACTTGATAATGCAGACCTTTAAATATATTGTAATTAAGGCAACATGCAAATGTCATAGGACTTTGAAACTTTCCGTCTATGTACTTTAATGTGTGTAATATTCTTCCATGCAAAAAACTTCAAAACCATATTTTTTCCGAAATGAATGAAATTTCATCAATCAACCCTCTTAAAGAGGAAAAAAAATCTGCTGCTGAAATCAATCTCTGACTTCATTGTGCCTTTGGGGATTTCTGCGTGGATGCCAGCAATGTTAGGAAATGGATGAAATATTTCAAACATGGGAACACCAGTATCCATGTAGCTGTCTCCCATGAACTGCCCTCCACAGAATGCAACAAGGAAATAGTTGATGAGCTCATTAAAAAGACAGGTGTGTTCATTTTGGATGAAATCGCTGCAAAACAATGCAGTTGAAAAATGATTAAAAGCTTAGGTTATCAAAAATTCTGTATTCATTGGGTCCTATTTTTATTGAAAGAAGACCACACAACAAGAGATATGAGAAGAAACAGATATCAGACATAACATCTCTAACAGCAGAAAAATACCAAAAAAAGGTTCAAAAAGTTCACTTACCACAAAAATACACGAGAAAATTTCAAAAAATCTTCCAGAATTATAATATATTGCTGCTCCACAAATCAGACACAGTATAAAAAACTTAATAAAATGAAACAGATCCTTTGCAATACCATCTTCAAAGATACCAGGAATTTACAAAAGCACTGTGAAGATTGTGAGAAAATATACATACATATACAACATAATTAACAGTGTCCATCTTCTGAAACTTTTGCAAAAACCAACCAAACTTGATGCCAAAGATAAAAATGTTTTTTTTTTTAAACATACAAGTCAACTTTGATGAATTTTAAAATTCTCGCTGAAGATAACCTTCTGCATAGATTCATAAGACATCCAGTGGGTGAACCTCAAGACTCCAGAGGCACCGCATCAAAGGATTGTGGCAGTCAAAGATAGTTGACAATGCAGTAAACGTCTGCAAAATATGTGTACTACAGGTATTAAATGTTAGTGAAGCTTCAAAGTGTTAATTTCAACTTAAATGTTACTTTTATAAATTATCTTCTTTAGAGACTTTGATGAGTTTGTGATGGGCCATGAAAGCTGGTTCTATCATTATGAACCTGAAACAAACACCACAGTATGCGTTGGAACTACTTGGATTTGCCATTGAAGATACTGGAACAGAGTTCTATTTTAAGGATGTTTTCAAACTTTCAGAGCAATGAAAAAATGTGTGCAAAGGAATGGAGACTATGTTGAAAAGTGATAGAAAAGTCTTAAGTTGATACTACTTATTTGTTTAAAAAATTAAGATTAAGACTTTTAAATTTTGTTGCTTAGTGTGACCCTTATATTATACTTTGCTGGATGAGGGAAAGTTTTAAGGGTTTAATTGAAGGAAATTGGCAAGTGTTGTGGTGTAATGGGTGGCTAGTCTGCAAAATAATTTTGAAGGCTAGTTTAGGATGCATTGAATGAATAAGATTACAAGCAAAGAATGAAAAATCCAATGATAGGTCCATTAGATCTTTGGTCTGTTTTAATTTTGGTCATATTTATACCCTGATCCCCAGGACCTTTGGAGAGCGCATTAAGAATTATTACCTCTTATCTCTGCAGACATTAATGTTATAAGGATCATTTAAGTATTGAAAATGTTTAAGTAGAGTTGCTACAAAACATAATATGCAAAGTATAAATTTTGTGTTAAGTTTTGGCATCATTTTAGAAGGTAGACAAATTATCTGCCAGCTAATAGAGAAACTCATTCTGGTTTTAAACCATGTGATTCTTAAATTGAGAAGAAGTTGCTGAATTAAATTACTGGAAGGATCATTTTCTCATCACAATGATTGAGATGTTTAGAATGTTATTGTGTTTCTTTTATTGAAGTCACAAGGAAAATATTTTTAAGGAAACATAAACTGAATAGTTAAGATCTTGTGCATAATTTACAAAAAGTATCAAATTATTTATGTTTACATGCATTCAATCCTTTGTATTTGTTTTTCTATGCAGATGTAAAGCATTAATTACTTCCTAGTATAGAAAGTTCCACAACTAAATTTCTGTAAACATTACTTTCAAACAGAAACAGCTAAGATTTCACTAAAGCCTAGGTAATAGGAATGGGACCTTGATACTGTCGATACCTCAATACTGTGATACTCAGTGGAATCAAAGTATGCCTAATACTTTGACATAAACTTTCAATATTTTTTAATCTTTAAGTTTTGCATTATTGAAAGTCGTTGTATTTAACTTTATGCTAGATAAGAAATGAAAGTAGTTGACAACTTCACGTTATTACCTTAAACGTGTCTCCAGAATTGGTATACTATAACAATGGAGGAAGGAGTAGAGGTACTCATGTAACATGCAATAATTGAGTTGTGAGTGAAGCTGATTTATCTGATGCACTAAATTGTGTTTCTGCTTAGTCTGGTTTGGTGGCTTTCTCAGCCATTACATTTACCTACTATGGTGACTAAAATCTATGAATCCAGCAGAAACAAATCAGAACATAAAACAAAAGATAACACAACAATGGAACTATTTGTTCGTTCCTTCCATAGATACTGCAACTTCATGTTACTGCTATCAACATATGAAATAAAAAATGAATGACCAGAAAAAAGTTGTAGCAACTTGTGCAATAAAATTGTAAACTTCATTTCTGAATACAGTGCCATCTATTCGAATATTGTAATAAATGTTGCTCTAAATAAATAAAAAAATATTTTCAAACATAAGAAAAAAAGTGCCAATATGGTATAGTACCAGAAAAAAGCACTGAGTATTGAGAAATAATGGCATCATTCCATCACTGCTAGGTAGGAACAAAAACTGATGAAGTAGTTTTCTATAAAAAGTAGCAGATTTATATAAAATATTAAGATTCATTTACATAGTGGGTAAAATACACAAGCCGACCAAATGGTGTTCATACTCTCCTGGATGTTATTTAAATGTCTGATGTAATTGCTAGTCATGCTAGTCTAATTGAAGGGGAAGAATTTACATTGCGACACATGTACCAATAGTGGATGATATGCTGCATATTGTTCTGTTAGTTGATTCATAGAAATCCAATGCAGTAAAATCTATAATTACACACTTAAAGGGCCTGTGACATAAACGTGTAATAACTGGAATAGTGTTGCACATGGGATATGATTTATTAGATTTATTATACATAAAAAGGCTATTTTGACACAGTTTAATAGGAAATACTGTACAATAAATGTTATTTCTGAGTGAATATTTGGGCACAATAGAGGTATAACGAAAAAGAGATAATTTTTTATGGGAAACTTTGATTGTTGATTGCTGTATATACTCGTACTGCTAATTATTACATTTTTGCTTTGCCATTTTGTGCTACTGTATGACAGTTTGCTTATTTGTACTGTTATTCCCCTGGAGTGCCATGTCATCTTCCATGTTAAGTGGTAACATGCTTAGCCTCTGGTTCCCAAGGCCGTGTTGAAAGGCGATGGATTCTTTTTGGGTGTAAAATTCTTAGCATGGCTTGTTTCCTTAAGAAGGGAAGTAAATCCATTGGTCCTGTATCACAGATTTACGGCAGGTAAAAGAATCTCAAGCCTGATAAAGAGATCTCTGAGCAAAATTAAGCTTCTTTCATGCCCAGTATGGAGCACTGAGTACCACAGTAGTTAAAAACATCCATAAATAGAACTCAGTTTTGTTTCCGGTAGTGCCAACCATAGAAGATTAAACATTTTGCAAATAATATTCAATATATTTATTCATTTAAAGGTTAAAGGGGATAAAATCATGCAGTATTAATATGGAACATCCAAGGATTTTACTAATAGAGTGTAATGATAGGATGGCATTCTATTTGGGAGCATAATCTCAGGGCTTCACTGTATATACATTTTGGTGATTTAAAATCACTTCTGAGCTGGAAGAATAATTTAAGGAAAGCTGTACCATGAAGCTATCATGTGAGAAACATTTTCACTTTGTTAGCAGTCAGTTTTGCTATTAAGGGGTGAATTGCTGTTTACTTTCTCTACAATATATCTAGTAAGTAGAGAAGGTATCATCTGAATGGAATCATCTTCACTTCCAACAATACTGCTCGAAACATGTTATTGAACTCTCCTTCCCCTTAGGATAAAAATTAAGACCTAAGTGCTTTCCAGTTTAACAGAAGGTGTTGAATAGCAGGATACAATGAAAGCCAGCAAGTAGGCATACATCTTAGATCTGTTTTGTATTCTACACCAACAAATTCAAAGGATTGTTTTAGTTCCTTTGGCAGATGGCAAAATTCATTAAACACTTTAATGGCAAATGCCTCGACATCAATATACCTAATTTATTTTACGGCAGACTTTAAACAGTTGTTTAGAATGTGTCACTTGCAGTTTGCTTGTATAATGCTGCTGTTATGTAAAAGTAACTTCTGATATACTGAAACTGAAACATGTTTCCTATAATTTACAAGGGCATTGTCGGCCGAGAATGCAGAAATGTGTATATTTATTTGCCTATAGACATACATTCTGTAGTTTCAAGCATCGTCATAAACTAATACAATAATTTTACAAAATTTACAAAAATTAATCACAAAAAAGATTGTTCATTACAATTCATCAATTCTATATATACCTTTCTCAATTAAATACTACTTTAGTTCATTCTTAAATATATTTCCTATTAAAATTTTTAAACAGTTTGGTAATTTATTATAAAATATAATACCTTTGAATAAAAGATCTTTTTCAATTGACTTATTACTTATTGAGTTTCTGTGAAAGTCATTTCTATTTCTTTATTATCTCCATTTGTGAACATCCTCTAATATTATAATCATAAAATGTACTATTTCTATTTACACTAATTACGTTGAATTCATTTTTTGCACGAGTAACATCAATTTATATATGCAATGAAATTACAGTTAAAATCCTTTCTTTTATATAAGTCAGTCTACATGATGTTCTATGTCCTATTTTAAAAATTGTTCTTACACACATCTTCTGTAATTTTAAGATTCTATTCATATTTGATGCCACTGCATCCCCAAATCTCTATACCATAGCTAAGATGGCTATGTATTAATGCATAATACACCATTTTTAGTATTTCCTTATTCATATATTTAGACAAATGTCTTAACAAATATATGCCATTACTGATTTTATTACACACACATACAATATGCTTATGAAATTTTAAATTATTGCCTAGTTCTATACCCAAAAAATCTGTAGATTCATCCTGCACTATGTATTTACCATTTAATGCTATATTTCTAATTTTAAACATGTTCGGTATTCAAAAATGATTAATTTACTCTTGTTTATGTTAACACTTAATTTATTATGTTTTATGTAATTCAGTATTACAGGAGTTTGATTTAGTAAATTATGTTTTAATTGATCTTCTGATTTATTCCAAAATACTATCGACTCGTCATCAGCATATGTGATTGTTTTATAATTAATAGAATGGTAGGTCATTTATGTAAACCAAATATAATAATATAAAATATAAATCCTTGCACTCCTACCTTAACAGTATCATATTTTGATGACATTTTATTAACTACATTTCCAGTTTTAAAATTTAATACAGTACATTGTTTCTGATTTGTCAAGTATGATTTTATGTCAAGTAATTTCGCTCAAATACCATATTTTTTTAATTTACAAATCAGAAGAAAGTGATCTACTGAATCAAAAGCCTTAGATAAGTCTAGAAATAATCCAGCTACTTTTTCATCTTTCTCAAGGTGTGTTATATTCTGGTCATTGTTGTTTAAAATAGTTATGATGCAATTACAAAAGGTTTCACTAGTTTTATTTGAACCTTGTAAAAATCTAGAACCCCATGATTCACTTCAGTTTTTGGGTTAAAATACTGAACAGTTAGAGGAAACAATTCTTTGTGTTGCAGTCTTGAAAGATACTAAACTTAAAATACCAAGGTTGGTATATTACAGATTTTTCATTTTTGAGTTATCGTGTTCACAGACACACGGATATATGCTCAGTGATTGCATTACCTTCTCTATGTACTAAGATGAGAAAATAAAAATTACTTAAAGCAAAAGGTTGTGAATCCCCTTTCTTTGTTCCATCAAGGCTAAGCCTGAATCTGTGAGATAATTATACTGAATCATGATTTTAATAACCTGATGACTTCCAAAACAGCATACCTACTGCAAACTGTTAATGACATTACAACTAATAAAACTGTTATTATGTGATTATCATTAAAATTCGGTCTCTTCATGGCCAGAATTAAAATAAAACAGATATGAAATGGACAGGGACTTCCCATTTGATGGAATTAAGTAATTTAAAATTGTAACCTATAAAAAGAATATTCCAGAAATGGTTAACTCCACACAAAAATGTATATGACATAAATAGTCTACTATATCGAGGCCTACATTTTTTGTGTTGTAGGTTTCTGTCTATCTCTTATGGTTATGCAAAAGTCAACTAGATTGAAGAGGTCTTCAGAGGCTATTCCCAGAAATTTCAAGGCATACATTTTAGTAGTTGTATAAATATCTGTATAGTATTTAATCAAAATTGTTAGTCATTTTTGGGGAAATCAACATTTTCGAAAATGTTTCCATTAAAGGGTAGTTTAGGGTGGGGGGATTTTCTTGAAAATTTGTGTGTCCCATCCTAGAAGATGCCGAGCTTAATTACCAAGTTTGGTATTTAATTGCCTTTTTGTTTTTGAATATGTTTGCACACACAGATGGGCCTTTTTTTTCTAAAAATTGTCGCCCTCCATGGTGTAATGGTTACCATGCTAACTTCATATACCCAAGGTCGCGGGTTCAAACCTGGCAGAGGACGATGGATTTTTTTGGGTGTAAAAATCCTTAGCATGGCTTCCTTTGGAAGGGAAGTAAAGCTGTTGGTCCCGTGTCGTAGATTTATGTGAAAGAATCTCAAGCCTGATTGAGAGGCCTCTGAGCAAAATTAAGCGGTCTTTCACGCCCAATTTAGAATGGGACGCTGAGAACCATAAACAACACTCTCTTTACATTTTTTTTTTTTTTTTTTTTTCTTTCTAAATTTTTTTTAACTCGGGTACTTCTGGTGAAATAGTGACATCAAATCTTTGTGTGAAGTATGATACCTTCTCTACCTTCTTCTATGTGCATAGTACAAGTAAAGAAAGTAAAAATGGATACCATGAGGAGTATTATGTCTTGACATGTTGGTAAAAAGCAGAAGCAAGATTTTGTGTTGAAAATTATTTTTAAAATTTGTATTAATAATTTTAATTAGTGATGTTTGTGTTGAATATTCCACATAGATATGCATTGATTTCATGAACAATGACATGACAGAAATGAAAATTGAGAGGTAATATTAATGTCAAAACCCCTTATTTCCAAGTTGAAAACATTTTATTTCAAATCAATATTATGAATAAAATGAAATATCAGAAATCACCAAACTGCAACATACAATAAGATTTTTTGTTTTTGACACCTGTCCTCCTGTTGGTTACAACTAAGTTATGTATGGAGAAGAATTTCTTGCTGTCAGGCTGTCATTTAGTCAAAGACACTGAAGACACATGGCATGATTGTTCAGAAAGTTCTTTGTAGCAAAGAGGCAAACCAGAATTAGTAAAACTAGTTTTAAATGCATTTAGTTGATTAAATGCTGCATTACATTATTTAAATCCCATTAGATACTTATACTCAGAAACTAGCCTTGAAGGCTCACAAATATTATATCATTAGTTTCTTTTGCCAAAATAGAGTGCAATTTAAAGTCATTTGACAGCAAACTTTTAAATTATCTTCCACTGTATCTCTAACATTGGGAGTTTTTGCATCTGTTCACAACAATGAATAAAACCTGGATCCATCACTTCACACCAGAGATGAAGGAACAATCAAAACAGTGGATTGGAAGGGGAGAATCTGCTCCAAAGAAGGCGAAGACAGTTCCATCTTCAGGCAAGGTCATGGCATCACGTTTTCTGGATAATTTTCATTGATTATCTCAAAAAAGGAAAAGTAATCAATGACAATATTATGCAATGTTTGAATGATGAAATTGAGCAAAAAAAAAACAAAACATATTTAGCGAAAAAGAAAGTTTTGTTTTATCAAGATAATGCACCAGTTCACACGTCCATTATCGTCACGGCCAAAATCAGTGAGTTAAAGTTTGAATTGCTTCCTCATGCACCATATTCACCAGATTTAGCCCTCTATGATTATTTTCTGTTTCCAAACTGGAAGAAATGGCTTGGTGGGAGATTTGCCAGCAATGAAGAGGCGGAGTCTGCAGTTGATGACTATTTTGCAGACCTCGATAGTTCTCATTATAAACAGGGTAACGAAGCTATTGAACATCGCTGGGAAAAGTGTATCGAGCTGAAAGGAGAATGAAGTTTTCCCCCCAAAATTTTTGTTCTTTGTTAGATTGGGTACTTCTGGGACAGCCCTCGTAGATATGGGGAAAGAGTGCCTACTGTAACTGAGAACAATAAATACCGGTGATAGTGCAAATCTGTGCTGCCACAGGATTGATTACTACTAAAGGGACTAGCTGAGCTAATCATTAAGTTTTACCATGGTATAAATTGAGTTGTTAAAAACGTCGGTTCCTGAGGATAGACACGGATAAAAATGAGTGAAAGCTTAAATTTGATTTTGAGAGCTGATATCCTGAGATGCCATTATCAGCTTAAATGGGTGTCAATTTATAAATTTCAGTCAAAAAATCGATTTATTTTTTATTTTATTTAATTGGAAAAATCAAGTCAATTAACTTTTACATATTTCTGAAGTTTCATGCCCCTACAACAATTGGTACTTTAGAACTATCCCATTTTAAAAGCTGCACTCTTTAAATATCCTTCACATGCAAATTTTAAATTTAATTTTCTCCCATTTTATTTTTTTAGCACTTTGTTGCAAATAAAGGCATCTCAAGTTACAACTTTTGAGGCTAAACATTTCACTGGTTGTTCAAGAAGCTATGACTAATAAAACTAAGATTGGACATATTGCATGGTTTATGAAGTAAAATTAAAACACATGATATGAGAATAAACACACACAATTTTTGTCATGAGTACACTAATTTTTACTTTCTCTACATAGTAAATAGGCAGAGAAGGTATTGCATTCCACCCAAGAATCTGATACTGAGATTTCACTGGGAATGCACATTTTAGGGTCCCTTGTATCAAAAATGATTTTTAGTAAAAGGTCTGTGTGTGTGCGTGTGGTGCGTTGATTTTGAGGAAAATCCCCCACCCAAAACTACTCTTTCCATGGAAAAATGTATGAAAAATTTTGATTTTCTCAAAAATGACTCCTACGATATTTTATTAAAATACCATATATTAAAGATATTTGCATAACAAATAAAATTTATAACTTGAATTTTCTGGAAATAGCCTCTTAAAGACCTTTTCCTTCTGGATGACTTTTGCAAAACTGGTAAACCATAAGAGATAGATAAAAACTTAACAATGTAAATCTCCTGATATATGGTGGACTTTGAGACAGTGATGTGTTTTAACAATTAAAATTTAGTTGAGTCGATTTTGTAACACTACATCACTTACTTTTTTATTTCGGAAAACATGTTTCAGAAGCCATGTGCTTCCATTGTCAATGTCGACGAAAGGAATTGACAATGGAAGCACATGGCTTCTGAAACATGTTTTCCGAAATAAAAAAGTAAGTGATGTAGTGTTACAAAATCGACTCAACTAAATTTTAAATGTAAATCTCGTTAAAATCACAATTTGTCATACACATTTTCTTTGTTTGTTTTTTGTGGAGTTAACCATTTCTGAGATATTCCTTGTTTTAAAATACGTAGTTTTTTCAATGGGAATTTGTCAACTCTTGGCCATGCAAAGAATCAAATTTCAATCACATAGCGACCAGTTTTTAAAAGATTTGGCTTTTGCTTTAGTCTACCCTTCTGCTTACAAGGAACTAATTCTGCTAACATATATCTCAATTAGCATGAAGAAGATAGAAGAATATATTTTTAACAATAATTTACTACAGAAATGTAAAGAAAGTAATGGGTATGGAAGACATCAATTTTCTTTGTTAATCTGCATAGGAAGCAAATATTAAAAAATGTGATTTTAGTTTTATCAGTTACAGTTTCTAAAACATTCAGTTCAGAATTTTGGCCTCACTGCAATATAATTGTAGGAGGAGATAGATTTTTGAAAGAACGTGTTTTTTAAACACAAAAACATTCATAAATAAAAACATTATTAAAGCTAAAGGGTTGAAACTTCAACACAAACCGAAATGTAAGATCCCAAAAACCTCTAGAAATTAGATTTAAAAACCATTTACCCCTTTAATTTGTTCATATAGTGCAATGTTGGTTTGGGTGGCTCAGTTGGTTAGGCTCTGGCATTTTTATCCCAAGGTACAGGTTTACCTGTCCCAGACTGATGATTTTTAAGGGTGAGCACAATTGATATTGTCGTTAAAAAATAATTAATTTAATTCATGCAGTACAATGAAAATCCATTTTCTGCCTTAGAAAGTCCAAATTAGAATTAGTGTAATTTTTCTAAAAGTAAATTCAATTTAACATTTTAATATACTAATTACATGTAACAGCTGTACTGCATATAGCAGAAACAGCCCTCTAGCAGTGGGATGGTTCACTTGTTTTCATAGAGTCTCTATGTTAAATGTAAGCTTTTTTCTTCTGTGAGCACACTTATTCATGTACTGCAAAATGTAATATTATGCAGAAATGTTTGTTTATATATATTTACACATTTTAGCAGTCTTTGTCTCACGGTAATGTTGATGGTGTAGAGCATAGATATGAAGTGGTGGCAATTTTAATGCAAATGTATACCTTCTTTTCTACCCTTATTCTTAGATTTGCTGTTCACACACTGTTTTTATTTGTGCACAAATTCTTTTCCCTTGTCCTCAAACTTCATTACTTCATTCTGTCATGCTTTTACATTTTTGCTTTCTTGTTTGAAGGCCCCGCTGTCCCTGTGTTAGATGGTTTGGTGTATCATGTCTTCAGAATGCAGCTGTACAAAAGCTGCTTATATAAGCATTTTGCATGCATTCAGATCTTGTGGTTTTAACCACATTGTGATATAATGTGATTATGATTATATTATTATAGCTTAAAGTGACTCACATGATCAAACTTACAATACAAATATTCTCAGATTTTCTGCATTTGCTGTGAACTCATATTTAATGCTCAGAATGGGAGCAAGTGCATTGCCACAGTGCAAATATCTGTTGCTTTATAAATCTATAATTTCTTGATTATTTATTAGTTGCTAAAATTGAGCTTCCGAGAATGAATCTATGTGCTTCACACCCAGGCAAAAATTTGTGTATTTCATGATGTAGGTCAAATTGCACATAGAAAAATGATCATGTAAATACAGTATGCTTTTATAATGAGTAACTCTTTAAAACTTTCATGCATTTGAATACTAAGAACTTTGCAGACATCAGACAATAACTGTGAGCTACAGAATCATTGAAGTAAGTGTTCATCAGTAATTGCAAACTACTTCATTTTTTTTTTATATAAATGTAAAAAGGAAGCTAGTAGCAGTGAAGCAACACAAATATCAATCTAAATTTAATAATTGTAACAATTCTCCACTATCTTTTTGAAATCCAAGAACTAGTTTCACATTTATCAATTAAAACCTTGTTTACATTGGTAAGAACAAGCGTCATTTGAAAACCAGAGTAAAAGAGTACTTAAGAAATATTAAATACAAACAAATTGATAAATCAGCTGTGGCAGAACATTTTTGGAAATTTAATATTGAAATAAATCCAGATGTTAAATTATTAAAATACTTAAATGGACCCATAGATTTAATGGTTTGGGAGAAGATATTTATATTAAAGAATAAAAAACATGCAATGAATTTTGATATACCACCCAATTGATTCTCTCACCAAATTTGTTTTGATTCCAGTAGTTAGCAATGGTACACAATCCACCTAGTAGCAGTAACCATAACAATGTAAATAAACAATATCAAAAAGAAAATGAGCTGACGATGCAATAGATCTTTTTATTGCGAAACTAGTCCCTGGATTTCAAAAAGATCAGTGGAGAATTGTTGTAATTATTAATTGTTATATTAATACTTCATTTTTTCATCTTACAAAAGTTATAACATTTATTGGACCTTTGGGTAGGAAAACCCCTGGAAATGTAGGAAATAGTAATAACAAATTGTTTTTTTGAACTAGCTTCAATGAAATAAAAGAAATATCTGAAGAAAAGAAAGGAGGCTAATAGACAACTGCATAAAAGCCCAGGAGTTTTCCTATTTACAGATTACACCAGCCATTAAAATCTTTTGAATCTTGATTCATTGGGTATCTGGAAAGTGGACCTACGATAAAACTAAAGTAGTAAAATTTACTGTTGCATTATCATATAAGCATGTCTTGGATTTCAGTAGTATTGTGTGTACCATATAAAACCAGTATGTCTCACTGCATTCAAAATATATGTTGATCTCACTGCCATTCTGATACTAAGGTTTATGCCTTGCTGTGTTCATATTTAGAATTTTGTTCCACTGGTTATATCATCTCACAGAATTGTAAATGTGGGCACAGTATAACACAAATATCGCACATGAAGAACCATTTCATTCTGAAAAGATAGGTGCATGGTGTGCTCATCACACTACTCAGGAATGTGCACTATCAACCTCAGTTTTTTTTACTTTCTCTACTGCATGTAGTAAGTAGAGGAAGCGTTAACTTTCCACCCAAAATTTTGATGTCAAATTTTCACTGGAAATATATATTTTGAGGTCCCCTAAATCCAAAAAAGCACTTTTGAAATAAAACAAAGTATTTATGTAAATGTGCATGTGTATGAGCAGCATACCTCAAAAACAAAAGTTCTGTTAAATACCAAAAATGCTATTTAAGCTCAACATCTTTCAAGCATGCATCACAAACATTATCAAGGAAATGTCCCATCCCAAACTACCCATTACATGAAACATTTCTCAAAAATTTTGATTTAACGATTTTAATAAAAATATGTTTAAGATTTTTCATGCCATTTGAAATATAAATATTTAATTTTCTGGGAATAGTCTCTAAAGTACTGTGTTCATTCTGGATGCCTTTTGTATAGCTGATAAACCCTAAGAGATAGAGAAAATCTTACTACACAAAAAAGTGTAGATTCTGTTAAAACACTCAATTTGTGTCGAGTACATTTTTTTTGTTTCAATTTCAAAATACTTATACATTTCTCAAATGGAAAGTTGTTATTCATTTTCATTTCTCATAGTGAAGCAAAGAGAACAATTCCATTGTCAGACAAAGCAACCAGAACTTAAAGGACTTGTCTTGCTTTAGCCTAGTGTTTCTACAAGGAATTGTGTAATAAAAGTATTTGTAAGACTGCCTCTGTAGTATGGTTACCACCATGTTTGCCTCACATTCAAGAAGTCCCATATTCAGTCAGGGTGAGTTACCTGGATAAGGTTTTTTCCAGGGTTTTCCCTTATCCTGAGATGAATGTAGAATAACTCTAAGCTGTAAGGACCCCAGGGTCATTTGAACATCATTTTATCTATTTCATTCATCATCAAATATGACCAACTAGGTTAAAGGACTTTAAATTATAAACAAATAAAAAGTATATATATACACACACATATTTCCCAAATGTTTATATGAATATACATAAAATAAATATAAAATAGGCTTTTGTAAAAATAGTTTTGTTGCAGAATAGTAGAGAAAGTTATAAAAATAAAACACATCAAGTGTTTTTTCAATGAGACAATGAAAGTGAGTTTAATATCTTTCATCCAGCCAGATTATATCCTGCATCTGTGAAGTGTTTGCCAAAACAGGTTTAGCAACAAAAATCTATGGCTGCACAATAGCTGAACTGAAAATCATGTGAAGTTTTGGGTAGCTCTGAAAAGAAAAGTTATGCTAACAACCCTCGAATGATAGATCAACTGAAAGATAACATTAGAAATTAAATAAATAACACTTTTCAAGAATTAAGTGTTAAATAGAGCATATGAGTGCTGCAATTCCTGGATATTGGTGGAGACCATTTCCAGAACTTTTTATAAAGTGGCATCTCTGACAACTGTATGATATTTATATAGGAATTAATATAATGTCTCTTGATATTTGGCATTCACAAAATTATCATTGCAATTTGGTATATTTGAAGTAATGAATACTGTCTAAAGTTTTTCACTTTAGGCTGATAAGTTTATGCAAACAAGTAAATCTTAAAATAAGAACTGAAGCTTTACTGGCGACGTGTTAATTCAAAATCTTCTCGGGCTTCTAGCCAGGTAAAAACTTGGCTTGACACCAACGTTTCGAAGAAGTGCATCTTCTTCGTCTTCAGGGTGAACTCAAACCATCAAGCTCAAACCATCAGTTCACCCTGAAGACGAGGAAGATGCACTTCTTCGAAACGTTGGTGTCAAGCCAAGTTTTTACCTGGCTAGAAGCCCGAGAAGATTTTGAATTAAGTAAATCTTATTTACAATGTATAACATATACATCAAGGGGTTGAAACACAGTTAGATAACCTTGGTGACTAACTGCAAGTTAGAGTTCATCTTACAATGCCAAATTACCAAGATGCTAATGTTTATCTGTTACGTGTTTTGATAAGTTGGCAACACTGAGTTCAGTAGATACAGAACTGGAAGTAAGCAAAATATATCCTGAAAATTCAATAAATGCCACTGTTTACAGATGAAATGAGGTTTGTTCCATTAGTGATTATTCTATGTTTTCTGACTACTAGGTAAACCAACAACATGTAACTTACAGCCTGTAGTGTGGTAGTAGCGTTCTGCTTTACATTCAACAGGTCGCGAATTTGAATCTCGCTTAGGGTGAGTTACCCAGATAAGGTTTATGGGGGGGGGGGGGGTCCATTATCCTGAGAAGCTCCATAGGCTCCAAGATCATTTGAACATCATTTCACCAATTTCATTCACTGTCTGATATGACCAACCAGGTTAAAGAACATTAAGCTACCAAAAAAAAATGTAACTTATGCCACTTAGTTACCCCCTATATGCCTCTGAGCTCCCCTGGTTCATAATGCCCAATACCTAGCCATTACAGACTACGTGCTGCAGCCACGAGTGCATTACTGGGCACCTGTAAACAATACAGTTCTTGCCGAAGTCCACTACACAAGATCAGGTCAGAATTGAACTGAAATGTATAAACAGGATGAATTATTCACATTAATGGGAGAGCCAGGATTTTGCTTGTAGCACAAACTTGCTACCATATTAAGAAGCTGGCCCTGATGCCTTTTACTTGAATTGCGGTGAGACAGTGAGGTGTACTGTTTTATGTGGGACACTCTGTATATATATACATAAACCACTTTTCTTCCCTCCTGACTTTTATTCTAGTGGAGTAAAGGTGCTTGGAATGTCTGTGATAATTGCTCAAGACTGTACTAAGCACCTCTTACTTATTTTAGTAAGATGAGAAATAAATCAAAACTACAAGGAATAAATGACAGTGGCTTCTGAAATCACAAATATTATTTTACATGGAAGTCCAGTATAATACAATCCCTTTAATTTGTTGATTTTAAAGGAGTTTGTTTCAAAGATAGACACATTTTATTTTGTGTTTTCATTATATCATGATGCATTCATTTAAAATGTTGCATATACAGAAAGTTTGAAGAGGCAAATGTGAGCAGAGAAAGAGAGAGAGAAAATGATGCTAAGTACTTAAGAAATGGAATTGCTTGAACAAAACAGTTTTGCAGCAAATGAATAATTCCCTTTTACTATAAGGTATTAAAAATTCACTTTTATTTGTTACTTTTTACCATGCTATAATTTTGTGAGTTGATTGCCATGTACTTTGCTCTAATAGTTTGTTAATTATCTCATTTAAAGATTTTTTGTTCACCCAAAAATGAATTTGACTAGGTAACATTTCCAGGCTATGATTTTTTTACAATTTTAAACTGACATTAATGCCTAAATTGTGAACATCAGCTTAGAAATGTATTTGGTGAAGAACTCCCATCTAAAGCATTATTTTATAATTGGTACAGTGAATTCAAAAGATATCAGTGTTTTCTCAGTAATGAATTTCTGAACACCTAAGAACTGCTGTTACTGATGAAAATATTGCTGCTGTTTGAGCAAAGTTTGAAGAAGAGCACTAGAAATGTTATGAATTTTTTCAGGCGACAATGGGCATTAGATGAGTTAAGTCCAAAACAGTTTACCTCAGCTGTTAGAATGTGAGAAAACTTTGTTGATGGATTCCATATAAACTAGCTCCCAATCAAAAACAACGATGCATTGATTGGTTCAGAACAATTCCAAGGTGGCACTTCAAATTTGGTTTGAGATATTATTACTGGTGATGAATTTTGGATTTATTGTGATGATCCTGAAAATAAAAGTCAATTGGCTCAATGGGTCTTTTGAACAGAACCTAAGCCTACGAAAGTCTGATGAATTCATAGTGCTTGTAAGAAGAAGGTTCCTAGTTGTTGTTTTTTTTTTCCTTCTAAAATGAGCCATATTGCGTTAGAAGACAGATATACAATTACTACTGATTGGTACAAAAATGTCTGTTAACCACAAATTTTTGAAAAAGTTCTTACAAAAGGTCCAAAAGGAAACATACAACAAAATAACGATTACTATCTAGATGCCCTAAAGTTCAGCACTTCAGTATACAGCCCTGACGTAGCACCTTTTGATTTCTTTATGCTTCCAAAAATTAAAGATAATGCATGGAATCATTTTATTGTCATCAGAAGAAGCAGTGGAACATTATAAAATCCCGGTTTCTGAAGAGCCTCAGAATGAGTGTTATCAGTGCTTTCAGGCCTGGTTTCATAGAATCCAAAAATGTATTGATTTTAGAGGGAAATATTTTGAAAAACAGTAAATCAATTTAAATTTTTAAAACTAATCCTTTTTTGTTTTTCTAAAAATTTTTGGTGTCCCCTTCATAAGCAATTGAAGAATAATGAAAACAGGTCAAACCTTCATATTGGAGGTAATAAAATGCAAAAGTGTAGCCATATTAACTTACCTAGTTTATAGACATCATCACTATCAAATGCTTTGAGTCCAGTCATATGCAAGCAAAATTTTCTACTTAGATAAATTATAATCTATGCCATAGTTTATGAAAAGACCAACTGCCAGTCTCACACCCACTTACACATAGCAGAAAAGGATGTTTATTCAAGAGAAATCTGGAAATGTTGTGGCCAACATCACAAGTCTCCAAACTGAAATTTTGGTTTTCATTACTCACAATCCCCTTCATATTCCACCTGTCATAAGTGGGCACTATCTTGTACATGGTCAAAGAAATCTGCACCTCAGAGGTACTCACAAACTCAGATGCCATCAATGGCCAGAAACTAGAGCACTATGCTCCCGCCCGCCTTCAGGATTTTCCTCAAAGGATACTGTGATTATGTTAAAACACAATCCTTGAGGGATACATCATGCAGCTATGCAAATATTGAATACTGTGCCAAATAAAATAAAAATTGAAGAAAACTAAAAACTTTTAAAACAAAACAATTTTTATCTAAAAACTTTTATAGTATAAATGAGTATCTTTGTAAATATGTTTATGATTTTTTGATGATCAAAAATAATGAATAAGCAATACAATATATGAGATCCACAAGACCTGAAGTGATCAATTGAAGATCAGGAATCATGACTATGATATCCCAATTTTATTCTATATTTTTATGTCAGCTGATCTGTTCTTTTGCATATATAGAGGCCTAAAAAGTAAAAATTATGAATTTTGAATTACATTCATTATAAAGGACAGTCTTAAAATTCTTTACTCATTTGCTGCAAGCTGTGTTAGGGAAGGGGGGCTGAACTGTAGAGGTTTGCAGGACCAGAGCGATGGTGGTGCCAGTAATGGTGGTGCCGTAGCAGCAGCAATGATGGGGCATCATATGGCAGGATGCCCACAACAGCAGCAGCAGACACAGCCTCAACAACAACAGCAGCAGCAGCAACAACAACAGCAGCAGCAGCAACTGCCATCTAGTTGGCCACCGTCACCACCACCCCCTGTTATCGAGCAAGATGACGAGAGTGGAGAGGACGGTGGAGACAGCAGTGAGGGGGGAAGTGGTGGTCTAACTGGAACTGTGTTCAGGCTTCACTTCTTGGGCTCAGTCGAAGTGGAGGAAGAGGGGGGGCGCAAGCGTCGCAAACGCCTCAAGAAACATATGGTGGAGGAGGCGGTCAGCAAAATCAAGGTCTGTCTCCTCCACCCCTCCCTGCCATAGCTTTTGTGTGTATATCTTTGCAAATGTAGATAATGTAATATATTTACGCTGCACCTGTGCTGTAGTATAGCCTCTGAGTGTAGCACATATCCCCTCCAGCCAGAATTTCAACTAGATACAAGTTGAGGAAGAGTAATTATACAATAATGCATACATGCAATCTAAAAATGTACTCAGTTTTCAGGTTTAAATGAATATAAAATGTTTGATATCCCTGACTAATGGTAGAAATTTGTTTATTCAAATGATTTTGTTATTCTGTGTCAGTAAACATTTGATAGCACTTGTTTGCTGAGTTCCCATACTATAATTTTTCTTCATTTTATGTTTGCATAGGCCAACAGTTAAATAAATAATATCAGTATTAGAAACATGGAAATTTGTTTACATTTTCAGTACAAGGGGGACTGCTTTTCCATTTTCCTCATTAGATATCCTATCATATTAAGCTATTCGTAGCACTTAGAGCACACAACTGTTATAAATGTTGTCAGTGCATAGTTTTTGTATTAGCTATTCTGAACCCTTCATAAAAGAGGAGAACTGTGCCAGTGGAATCTGTGCTTTCCATTGTGTCACAAAACAGGTAAAAGTCTTCATTTTGTCTTATTTTCCCTTTGCTTTTTTATTTATTATTTATAAGTAGGTTTGAACTGCAAAAGTGCTATGGTTGTAACAGAATGTATTACCATAAATATTAGAGCTTTCTGCAAGTAGATAATGCTTTTGACGTTTTTCTGTAGATGTCCAATGTAACATGTCTGTTACTCCTTTGTAATGAAATATCAGCTATTTTGTTTGTACTGCAGAAATACTCACATTTTTTGGATGCATATTTAAATAAGCTTAATATAACTGTGAACAAACTTGTTATTGAGCTCTCTGGTTGCAATAGATCAAGGCAGAATGCTCACTTATTTCTTCAAAGATATGGGATAGATACTAGAGAGAGAATTTCCAAGCTCCTAAAACTTCTTTTGCCATTATGTTCATATAAGCATGTATAAAAATAAAAACCTTCCTTAACCATTGAAGGATACCCAATAATAGAGGTGAGGTGTTAAAATAAATAAAAAGATAAGTACAAATATTTTGGTACCCTAGGGTGCGAAGTTACGAGTACAACCACATTAGTATAGTCAAGTCTTACATAACATGTTTTAGACTCCATGTGATAACTGCTGTATTATCTGATCTAACAAAATCCATCAGTATTCTAACCATGCCATCACACCAATTGCTTAATTGAGCCCTCCCCATTCTTTTCCACAGTTTCTCTTGAATGCAGAACATACATTTGACTGGATTCGATACTATGATCCTTGGTTTGATAGGTTGGCTACTCCGATTGTACCTTAGCTAGCATGGCCATAAATCCAGATGTCAAGGTTTGTATTATTTCATGGATCTATCTGATGTTATCTGTTGGTAAACTGGGTTATCTAACAGTCATGCACAGGAGTCATATCACGTCTATATCACTGAAGGCGTTAATTAAGGGAAGAAATAGCCAATGTTTCCTTCCGATAGAAAGCTCAGAATATTATAAACCTGTAAACAAAAGTCCCACTATTATTAACAAAGCAGAGCGACAATAGCATCAGTATAGGTTACATCAGTGTGATGGCTATTCCTTAATGTTGAGAAAAAGGAAGGAAATGCTAATATACAGAATGAACAAAATGCTTACATCAAAATTATGTTGGGTGTTCTGATGGTAGAACTAAAATTTCTTTACTTAAGTATACTGACATGTAAAAAGTGGCCTATAATGGAATACAGCTTTTATGTGGATACTAATAAACCTAGCCGTGCCCTCTGGTAACATGACATCCTCTGTTCTTTGACCATAATTCTACCTATTGGGTAGTGTAGTGGTAGCATGTCTGCCTCACATTCAAAAGGTCATGAGTTTGAATCTTGCTAAGGGTGAGTTACCCGGATAAGGTTTTTTATAGGGTTTTCCCTTGTCCTGAGAAGACGAATGTTGAGTAACTTTAAGCTCCATGTACCCCGAGATCATTTGAGCATCATTTCACCAATTTCATTTATTGTCCGATATGACCAACCAGGTTAAAGGATGTTAAGCAAAAACAAACAAACAAAACAAAACAACCAATGGATTGTCAGGGTACTTTACCTATGGTTAAAATGCTAAAGAATGATATTACAAGCTAGTTGTTCATGTTCTTACTTACAGAGCACTGTTAAGGCAAGCGCTTCACAGAATTTTTACACAAAAATAAAATATAATATAATAAAAACATAGAAATCATAACAAAATTTAAGAACTGTTTGCTTTTCTAATACACTTCAACCTTGTAGTTTCATGCCTCTTAATATTGCTTATCTTATTGCTATTCAATATCTGCAATAACCTTAAACTATGTCCAAGTCATTGATGAAAGTTCTCATATAAATGTTGTACCTGTCAGCCAATTTTAACAACAGTTCAAATAATTCTTACCCCTTCTTCTAGGAGGCTGTTTGTTGTATTGGTTTATCTTTCTTTGTGTATCAATTGTACTGAAACTCTTTCAGAG
Organism: Hymenopus coronatus; assembly: GCA_030762935.1. Classification (NCBI taxonomy): domain Eukaryota; kingdom Metazoa; phylum Arthropoda; class Insecta; order Mantodea; family Hymenopodidae; genus Hymenopus; species Hymenopus coronatus. The sequence goes on from CM060891.1 coordinate 24,497,895, forward strand.
AGGCAGCATCTGAACTTCATTTCACATTAATTATAATATTGTGCACTGATTCGTTTTTGCATTTGTGAGCTGTTGTTCAGGCCAGACACAGAGAATGATATTGGCTGGGTGGAACCAAAGGTTGGTTGCTTATAAATAGAAAGCTTGCAGAGGGAAAACACTATTGTATTCTAGGAGAATGGGCCACTTTTTACTCATGGCAGTGTACAGTTCAACATTTGTTATTTTCTGCAACACAGAAGCTACTGGCAAAAAAATGGAAATGGCGTTTTATTTATGGATGCTCTTTAACTGTTGTGTTCTCAGCATCCTATTCTATACTGGGTGTGAAAGATCACTTTAAATTTTGCTCAGAGGCCTCTCTATCAGGCTTGAGGTTCTTTTATGTGCCGTAAATCTACGACACAGCACCCATGGCTTTACTTCCTATCCAAAGGAAGCCATACTAAAGATTTTTATGCCCAAAAAATCCATCGTCCTCTGCCGGGTTTGAACCCACGACCTTGGGTATATGAAGTTCGCATGGTAACCATTACACCACAGAGGGTGACAAAGCTACTGGCAGCCAATTACAGGTAGACTATTGCTTTGGTGCCAAACTTCTCAAAAGGAAAGAGAAATATTTTGCAAATAAAACTGCAGAATCTTTTGTCATATTTTATACAATTTAGATGTAAGCTTTATGCTACAGGTGAGAAAACAAATTGTACACTTTAAATGTGTTCATTTTAATTATTATTACTCTTGATCTAAGGTAGTTAAACTTTCCAAAAGGGTCTTAAGCTTTTATCAAAAAGATTATATAATTTTGGGCTATGAATTGAATTTCAATTAATTTTGGAAAGAATCCTAAAAGTGAACAAATCACTGACAGAGTAATGGAAAAACTCTGATGTGTTCCATTCACGACTTTCTATATCTATTTGCAAACAAACTATTCTTACAAAAGACTGTTCTTTTACCTACACCATGTTAATTGAGATAAACATTAGCAGAAATGTTCTTATTACTTAGTTCCTTCTAAGTAGGAAAGAAATATGGGAATTCACTAGGCTAAAGCGATAATGAAATCCTTTAAATTTGCTATATAATTGAAATTCAGTTCTTTTTCATGGTCAGGAGTAAAACAAAAGAAACAGGAATTGCAACAATTTTAAGCATTTTAAAATTAAAACCAATAGCAAGGAATATGTGGGAAATGCTTAATTCCACAATATGAGCTATACTCTGGTTGTAGTTGTATGTTCAAGGGCTTTAATATTCAATAATAATGGCTATTCAGGAAAATAGATTCAACGTGTGGTCCATTTGTGATAATGACCATCTGGACTGTTTGTTTTGTACAAAAGGATTTGGGTAAATGGTTAGTGACAAACTTTTTAACCTCTTCAGCGATATGAAATGTTATGACGCCCTATGTATGGTTGTGAAATAACCCATTTTATCAATGAATGGATGTTATCTGTTAAATAATACAAACCTCAACTCCTGGATTTATGGCCATGCAGTCTAATGCACTTTAGGTGTGACTAACTATCAAACCAAGGACTGCAGGATCTAATCCAGTCAAAAGACATGTTCTGCATTCAAGAGAAACTGTGATTAAGGGTAGGGAGGGCCCAACTAAAGCAATCAGCATAATGGAGTGATTTAATGCTGATGGGTTTTGATTTTAATGCAGATACACATATTTTACCATTTTAATATGTTTAAAAAAAATCACTTATTCCATACTCTTACTCATAAGATTATAAGAGCAGATAATACTTCAGCTAGCATGTCCGAATGGGCATGCAGTAAGGCATGGTATGTGAGAGTTGATTATACTGGTATGGTCGAAGGTTTGTGCCCCAAAGGATCAACATTGTTTTATTTTAACACCTCACCCAAGGATATCTTAGGTATCCTCGATGTGTTAATGGATTCTGTAATTTTAGTAGATACTTCCCCTCTTCTGAACACAGGGCTTGCAAGCTCTGAAAGCTAAACTGAGTTTCAGTGACGGATTTTTCCAATCGTTAATGACATAAAGTTGCATTATGCTCTTTGGCTCTTATGATTACTTATGCCTGTAAAATCTTAACTCCACCGGATCAGTAGAAGAATATAAGTGGCTGGAACATAAACATATTCAAAATGCACCAAGTTATAACTATTCGATTCAGTTAATTTGATGAAACCTACTCATGAAACCTATTCACTATCTGTAGATTCCATTTTGGAGAGTGGCAGCCATGAAAAAATAGTTTTGTCTAGACAAAAGCAGAAAAAATGCTTTGGGATAGGATTCAATACAAATGATAGTTAATTGAAACTCTCAAATGGAAAGAAGTTTTTGAAAGCTTTGACAGTTCATCCTAAAAATAGCAAAACATAATATGGTAACAATATTTGGTGGGAAACAGAAAATCCATAAAGGTTATGTAAAAGTGAGTTTAAAATAAAAAGAAGCCAGTCAACAATTTGAGTCTGTCCTGGCAAAATTACAAGTACATTTAGCAGAAATCTATTAAGAGTCACATTATGAAATATTAAAATCATTGGAAAGCTAGAAGCAGACTGGTAAAAATTCAGTGCCATAGCATGGATTTGAACCATGAATCTGTAGCTGCTATAACCTGTAATAACTTCTCAAATTCATTTTGATATAACATATCTCTGTAGTGACTTAACAATCTAATGCCTGACTTCATAGTCAACCACTATTGTGTCAAACAATAATAATTAGGCTTTAGTACTGGTTGCATTTGGTTGGAAATTTAGTTTGTTTGCATGGAGGCTTTGTGACATGGCACAGAGCAGGTAGGGGCGGTTGAGTTGCACTTTACAAACCCTTTGGTATTAGAGCTATTACTGTGTTTGCATTAACAGCACCTTCAGAAGTATTGGTTGAGTGACTGCATTGGACATTAACTGTTATTCAATGTACCTTTTTAAGTGAGCAATGTTTTTTAACCTGGTTGGTCATATTGGACAATGATTGAAATCTGTGAGATGAAGCTCAAATGATCATGGAGCTTAAAGTTACTCGATATTCATCATCTCAGGATAAGGGAAAACCCCCAAAAAAAACCTTATCCAGGAAACTCGCCATAAGTGAGATTTGAACTCGCAACCTGCCGAGTGTGAGGCAGGCTTAGTGAATCCTGTTTTAATTATGTGTCTGACACTGATTCCAGTACAAAGAGAAAATTACTTATTTTATTGCAAGTGAAAGATTTGTTGTATTTTAGGTACATTTTGCTTACATAGAAACATTACCTATGTGGGAATAAATGTTTAAGAAACAACAGAAAAATAAATCTAAGTGCTCTATTAGCATTAGATAGCAACTTTCGCCGGCCTGTACTGGTGTGACGCCCTCCCCTTCCCTACTTCCTGTACTGTAAATAAACATGAAGTGCAACAAGCACAGTACAATAGCTCTCAACTCAATACCATTTGCAACCGGCACTGAAGCCTAATAATAATTAATTGTTCTTCTACTCATGCTAAGTAGGCATGTAGAAAAGTAGAATCACACTGAAAAATTCAATGCCATAGCTGGGACTTGAACCACAGATCTCGGCCTTGTATGCTATTCTTAATAATTCAAAGTTAAAATGCATAAAAGCCTAGAAAGAAATACCTTTATCAAAGCAAAGCATTTGTTTGCATTTAAATGCAAGTTTTTGCTTGTTGTGGAAACTGCTGACCATTCAGTTGTGCATTGCTTTTTTCCTAAGCAGATGATGGCTTTTAGCTAGAAGATCCTCACCCTAATAGTGCTTGCAAATCAGTTTGTAGTTTAGTTCTGCATAGAATCCCAAGTAATGTTGGTAATGAATCATTTCTCCCCAGCAATTTTGTAGGTGCTCACTCTTAGATGATTGTGATTATTTCCCTAGTGTCTTGAAGAGACTATGTTTGTGGCATAATTGAAGACACATAATACTGCAGAATTTTGTGCACATAAATATTTACTATACTATTTTTAGTTTGTTTAGGTTTGCACAACTAATGTAGCATAGCTTTAGATAATTAAGAAGTTCACATACTCCAGAATGCAACCCAAGGTAGGAAATAGAGCAGATGAACTTAATAGTAAGAGCTTTCTTAAATAATAACCAAAATAAATATGGAATTTCAACAATGGATTGTATGTTCCTGCAATATTTTACTGTTAAGTTGTATAATTTTCACAAGATTATTTCTTTTTCTCATGCTGCTCTTATGTGGATCCTGCTGCAGGCATTGGTAAGCTGATTATAAGCAACATTAATTATATTTTATTTATTCTCACTCTGAAGAAGCCAACATATGTGCCTTGTACATAGTACTACCATATTTAACTGTATTTTTACAAACACCAATTTAAAAGTTTAGAGGTTAAATATCTTTTAGTGATTGCACTGGTACACTTCTAAACTCTGTAGACTTTTGGGACATTAATGTTCACCACACAACTGAAATAGAAATTAGTCTTAAATAAATAGACATAAGTTGAGAAAAAGCATTTTTATAAATTGTCAACTCATCACAACATATACCATATAAAATATTTCTTGCTATTTATGTAATTTTGGGAAATGTTTCGTTTAAGAAGGTTAATTTTTTTGTAATAAAAATTATATATTTTTTTAAAGCACTAAGTATCAATTGACAATGATGTGGTTTTGGTCCAAATTTCTTTTTTAAAATTACCAGACAGTTTTAAAGATGGCACAAAATTATTAGTTGACATATCTTTGTGGTTTCTTTGCAAATAGATGGGAAATTTAAAATAAATTTGGACCAGTCACCCCCATATGACCAAAGTTACTACATCTTATATGTAAAATTGTAGTGATTGTGAATATGGAATGCAGAAACAATGAAGTGTAACAATATTTGAATTTTTGAGTCTGCTAGGCATAATGTTACTTAAAATTTAATTGGAACATATTTCAAAAGCAATTGCTCTTATCTTCAACCTTGATCCAACTGGTGGCCATCTGTGGTTGCTTCGGGCACAGAAATGATATCCTCTGGTTTCTTTGTACTCAAATTCTTTATATATTTTGAGTTAGAATTTCAAATTCTATTAATGCTTTGCTAAGGCAAGTTTGATTAATAATTATGCAGTTAAATGCTCTTTTCTTCTTGATTTCAATATTTCTGTTCGTTCTTCATATAAAGAATTACTTCTGAAATAAGTTTATATTAAATTTTAAGTTAAATAGTGTCTTAACTAACTCAAAAATACAGTTAAATTATGATTTGTGAATGGTATGAAAACTTTACAAGTTAAAATATAATCAATAAATGTCTGGTAGTTTTACTACTTTGGTGATGCATAATAATAATTGAGCGAAGCTATTTTGCTTTTGCAATGATTATCAGATATACCCAAAATGAGAATAAAAAATGTAACAGTGAAAATGTTTCACCTGTGGAACTTCACTGACCCATCACAAATTATTCAACTGTTTTGTACATGTGCTATATATAACATTGACCAAACAATTTGAAGAGTGGCTTAAGTTTCAATTAGGGATGGGACCACAATACCATGAATATCTCAGTACTCTGTGGTATTTTTAAAGTTTTAAGTTTTGCTTTACTATGAGCTGATGCTCTTAAATTTTTGCTAGAAAGAAAAAGGAGTTGAAATTTGATGATATTGCCCTACACATGCCTCCAAAGAATTGCTGGTCTGTAGTTCTTGACAGACCTTGACTGTGTTTACTGTGGGTGAATGAATAAAGCATTCCATAGACTCTTGGTCTAAATGAAAACATGCCAAACAAAGGGAGGAGAAATACTTATGCAACATATAGCGTTATTTGAGTTGTGAATGAAGCCGATTTCTTATGCACTAAATCATGTTTCTGCATTAGCCTTGGTGACTCTCAGCCATTACATTTACCTACTCCAAAGACCAAAATCTATTTATCCAGCAGAAACAAATCAGACTTAAGATGTGAGATAATGGAGCACATGAAAATATTTCTTTCCTTCCATTTGTTACTTTGGGTTACACAAGTAAAATTGGGCCGTGAGCACAGCTTACAGGTTGCAGCAGTCCATTGGTTTAGGGGGTTCCTGGTTTGAATCCTGCGAGTTGGTTTAGGAGATTATGGAGTGGTGTGGAGATGTGGGTGCCCTAGATGTATCAGTATGGAATCTTTCTCAGGGGTGGTGGTAAGACACAAGTGGTTTCCTTTGAGTTTATGATTACTATTGAACTTGTTTATTGATTTTCTTCAATATTTTCTGCCGTCGAACACACACACATTCCTCCTAAGTCTCCCCTCTCCCCTCTTAATGCCACCATGCCTACTATCTCTTATTGCTTGTGACTGTATAATGGAGTATTAATAAACACTGTTTCTACTGTGGCCGTATGTGGCCCGTTTGCTTCCACCGCAGAATCAAATAACATGTCTTAGCTGATCGTGTCTTCCATAGCAAGTCAAGTAAAACTTTTAGCAGATTGCGTCTTCCATAGAAAGTCAAATAACACACCTTAGTTGACCACATCTTCATAGCAGAAGAAATTTGTTGCTTTTCACTGTTCTCATGCCCACCCTGTACACATTTCTTCCCTGGCCATTTCCAATGCATAATTGTCCCTTCTTAATATAATTTATATCTTACCTTTTAATTCCATGACATTACATATACAGTCTCAAGGTATACTGCACATCTTATTTCCATAAATATTTTATTTTGCCAGTGTTCAATAGTGATATTAATAAAACATAGTTAACTGTGGAATTATTTTGAAGTAGAGCTAATAACAACAGAGCATGTGTGAAATCGGCAGAAAAACATTTTTGCATGGTGGCAAGTCACACAATACAACAAATTTAAAGAAACATGTTACATTTATACACTGAGAGTGCTTATAGAACATCTATTGAAGAAGCAATGTACAAGTTTCTTCCTGTTGTCAAAACTGATGCCATGAAATCTGAAACTGATGAGCAAAGTTGCAGTTATATGGTTTCAATATCAGTCACAGCAAGTTAAATGGTGTGAGGCACTCACCAAAGTTAGTTACATGCATTTATACACAGAAAGCTACTATAATTCACTAAAGGAGCTAGCCTTTAATTTTTTTTTACTATTATTATAAAGTGAATATCGAGTATTATGCTAAAAAATCAGTAGCAGTATTAAGTTTCAAGAAATATTATTATCACTAATTTCAACCAATCATGTTTCCCAAGAAGGCAATTCTCATTAGAAACCTAACATTACACATATAAAACATTTCACATATAAAAGAACCTTTTTGGGAAATGCTTGAAAGTTAATTCTTAATTTAAATCAAACAAATCTTAAAATACCTATTTGTCTGTTAAATGAAGGTCAATTTGGGATCACCTATTTATTCTCTCTTTTTTTTTTTTTTTGATTGCATGTCATTGAATCTCTCTAGAGTATGGGTATTATTCAGTCATTTCTGTTTGTTGTATAGAAATTGACTCCCAAAAATGAGGGCAATAACCAAATGTAAGATTTTTTTAAAGAGTTTTTATTGAAATAAGAACTGAAGCTTTCCTGGCGACATGTTAATTCAAAATCTTCTCAGGCTTCTAGCCAGGTAAAAACTTGGCTTGACACCAACGTTTCGAAGAAGTGCATCTTCCTCGTCTTCAGGGTGAACTGATGGTTTGAGCTTGCGGAGACTGGTATTTATAAGAGCTGGGATGAAGCTAACATCTGATTGGTTCGCGTGATATTATGGCCTATTATCTCAGTCATCTTAAATACCAGGCCATAATATCACGCGAACCAATCAGATGTTAGCTTCATCCCAGCTCTTATAAATACCAGTCTCCGCAAGCTCAAACCATCAGTTCACCCTGAAGATGAGGAAGATGCACTTCTTTGAAACGTTGGTGTCAAGCCAAGTTTTTACCTGGCTAGAAGCCCGAGAAGATTTTGAATTGAGTTTTTATTGCTTTCCTAGTTTCTTTTAGTGTCTCACATAAGTTTTAAACACTGTGTAGTAGTTAAAGATTTGAAGCTTTCACGCTGTTGGTTATTACAGAGGACTTCACAGGATAGCAACTAAGTTAAATTGGAATTGGAGAAATCCAAGCTTTCGACCATCTTGACTCTGTGGTCTTCATCAGGGAACTCAGAGTAGAGATGGTTGAAAGCTTGCATTTCTCTGATTCCAATTTAACTTGGTTGCTATCCCGGGAAGTCATCTGTAACAGTGCAGTAGCTCAGCCACTGATTTAAGCTCTCCAAGACAGTGTGCAAACTGCTTGTTCCTCTCAAGTATTTATAGGAAATATGAAAAATTATTTAAGTCTGAAAAATCATTATGACTTTTGCAATTATAATCTTTAAATCTTATAGGCAAAAGCCAAAATGAGGGCATTGCTGCTATAACCCTAAAAGTGGATGACAGCAAAAGAAGTTTGCAAAAGTTTATTTAGGTATTTTGCCACTACTTTGTGCTCTAACAATGTTGCACTTAGAACATAGTTTCTTCAGGTTTAATAATTAATTCAGGCAAAAGCATTTATTATCACTGCATACCACCATTGTTGGTTTGAAGCCACAGAAATATGATTGGTTACAGTCAATTATATACAGAGTGGAAATCAAATCACAGGACATAAGGATTTTACATAGGAAATGAGTTTTTCTCAGATATCTGTTGACTTTAGAGATACATTTTATAAGCATATTTTTGATAACATTAAAAAGAAATAGAATCCAAAAGCAGTTCAGTTATTTGCTGTTTATTCTAGAGAAAATAATAATATGTAACTTTTATTAATGCTTTACACAATAATTTTGGGTTATTTACTCGCTACTAATGTAGCAGTGGCTCACAAAAGTTTTAAGAGAGATAGCTTTGGAGATTTGAAATAGCATCTGCTCCATAATAGTTATGATTATGAACTGATTAATACAACTTGCAGACAATCCCAACAATAAATAGGACAATGATATGATGAATATGTTACGTCTTGAAAGAAAGGGTAGTTTTTGGATGTTTTTTGTGAACATCACTAAATACTACTAGGAAGCCCACAAGTAAATGATGCAAGGGCTCCAGAACATTTGAATACTATTACTGCTACTCACTAAATACAGTGTTCGAAGGCAAACATGAAATAATGTGTAAATTAAACTACAGTTCAAAATATGAATAGTCCGAAATATACAGTTTCGCTCATCTACATTACCTACTTCTGCCAAGATGGCAGGATTAACACTTAAAAAGCATTAATAATGTGGCTTCTGATGCAATGAACTTTCGCTGAGTGGCATTAACGTAAGATTGTAGCACAAGAGAAGCAGCTTCGTCAGTGTGCATGCTCCATATGCATTGGCCCATAAGGCAATTACTTCATACCAGCCACACATGTGCAAAAGATCCTTAAAGTCAAGATGTGGTACTGACTTTGTTGTCACATTTAATTGAGTTTAGAGAAGTAGCAGAGTTGATTTCAGTCCTTTCGACTTTAAAATGTTACTGCATGTTAGTTTAATAGCATTCAAAGAAAACTAAACTAATACATCCACAAGGTGTCACATGCTCTTGTCTTATACAGTGTCCCCCACTGGAATCGTGATATGAAAAACCTGTGACTATGCCCTACAGCTGTAATTGCTGAACATGCCTAATGCCATTCTTTTTGAGAGAGTTCAAATTTCTCATAAGCAGCTACTAAGCAATAACCATTTACTTCTGGAAGAAAGACACAATATAGAACAAACAGTCAAACTTAAAATCCATGCATAACCTCATAGAACTGAGCTTATAGGGAGGAACACATATCAAATATCAAATCATAAACTTTGAAATCCCAGCAGATTATGTTATAATTTCAAATTATATCAAATTATTATATTCAAATCCCCAGTACAGATTCGCAGGAAAGAAAAAGATGAGGGACTTGCAAGTTAGTTGACAATAGCGTCCGACAATAAGCCCTAGAAACATGTCCTGCAAGTAATATGGTAAGCGGAGATATGAGTGCTTAACGTTGATTTATTTTCCTAATTTAAACATTTTACTAATGTTGCAAGAGAACAAAAGCCAAGTATATGCTAGTTATTTAAGTACAAAAGCATGGGTCATTCAATATGTAAAAGGGAGTTTTTAATGCTCATATTTACTGTAATTCTGAGCCAGATTTTCTCAAATGAACAATTAAATAAATTGCTTGAAATATTCATTATTTGTATAAAACAGTTTTTTAAAGAAAGTGTTCAACAGAATTGAGTATAAATTAAGTGATTCTTCCACACTAGTCATATTTGGAGCGGAAGTTGCAAAGGTAGAGTCAGACTGAAAAATTCATTGCCTTAGCCAGGATTTGAATCACGGATCTCCGGATCTCCAAATAGTTGCTCTAACTATTGAGCCACCATGGCAACATGCTGATACACCATTAAATTCCCCATTGACTCGCATTTTTCCTGGTACATCATGCAACTATTAGATCAATCATTATGAATTAATAGTTCCTTGCATACCAGCGGTGAGAAGGAAAGGAGTTGAAAAGGTAGAGGTGTTTGGTTTACCAGGAAAAATGCGAGTCACTTAGGGAATTTAACACTGTATTGGCACGTTGCCATAATAGGCCAGTAGTTAGAGCGATTGGAAAGCAACCATGGTTCAAATCCTGGCTATGACATTAAATTTTTTAGTCTGATCCTACCTTTGCCCAAATTGAGTGTACTTTAAATGTAACTTATTGCTATATGAGAATTAATTTCTTACTGATTAGTTTTGAACATGAATAAAAAGAAAGTAAATAGGTGTTTTACCATAAAACTCATTGCACTGTTCTGCTTAGGTTTTTTTTTTTGTTCAGGAACATGGCTACTTATTATTTCAATTTTTTTATGTATATCTCTCTCTCTTCCTCTTTGATTCTACAACTAATTCATTTGAACATGTATATCTGCTAATTTCAATAAAATATGAAATGTTTCTTATACAAATAGGTTAGTGAGAGCTCAATTTTGGGACTGGTATTTTTAACATAAATATATATTGCAAATACAATTTTTAAGATTAGTATAATCTATTCCCTTGTTGGAAAATTTGACTCAGATTTATGATAAAAATAATTGCTCCAAATTCCCATTACACATTGTGTCATTAACGTATTCTTTTACAGTTAACTAACTGGTGTATGCCCAGTTTTTTTATGAGTCATTGTATTCATTTACACTATAGTCACAATTAGGCTATTTTTAAAAATAAAATAGTATTTGTAGGAATTTTACGATTTAATTGTTATCAGGTATGTGCTAACAATGAAACTATAGGCATTTTTTCTTCCCCTGTAAAATACGTAAAATATTAGGTGAGCAGTTTTGCAAGTTTGCTAACAGATTATTTGGCAGTAGAGGTAGAATTTTAATTGCTATGAAATAAAGTAACTTGGAAAATTTGCTGGTATGCATCTATTGTAATGCATAGACATGTAGCTTTGAATGAATTGTAACTGTAAAACACCTATGCTATGTTCGCAAAATAAAAGATAAGTAAGTTGTCTCGCAGACTTTGCTTGATGGAGAACCTGACTGTAGACATTCTATCAGTATACAGTATTACAGATTTACCAGAATATTTTGTTTCTTTGGATACAGTAAGCAGTCTGAACTGAGAAGGCTATGCCTGTACATATGTATATAAAATAGCACTTAATTAATACTGTATTAAATGTTGATTCATGTATGTATAATAAACATACATTATAGTAATCATTGTTTATTGTCAAATTTCATGTTGGGGTATGCTCGTATTAATGTGTATATTGAATGAATTTTCATTTTTAGGCACCTGAAGGAGAAACACAACCCAGTACTGAGGTAGATCTGTTCATATCAACTGAAAAAATTATGGTTCTCAACACGGATCTAAAGGTAATACCTAACTTCAATTATTGTTGGAATTTAAGGGATACTTAAAAATATTTTTTCTGAATTAGCATGTGAAATGTAGCATCTTTTAAAGTCATTTCAAACTTTGATGCATAAATATTATAATATTTCCACTACAGGGTGTCACAAAAAGATGTATCTATGCCCCGACATAATTGTATGCTATCACAGAAGGTGGGCATTTTGATGTCGCCCTCCGTGGTGTAATGGTTACCATGCTGACTTCATATACCCAAGGTCGCGGGCTCAAACCTGGCGGAGGACGATGGATTTTTTCGGGCGTAAAAAACCTTAGCATGGCTTCTTTCGGAAGGGAAGTAAAGCCGTTGGTCCTGTGTCGTAGATTTACGGCACGTAAAAGAACCTCAAGCCTGATTGAGAGGCCTCTGAGCAAAATTAAGCGGTCTTTAACGCCCAATTTAGAATGGGACACTGAGAACCACAGCAGTTAAAGAGCGTCCATAAATAGCACAACATTTATTTTTGGGCATTTTGAACATGTACAGGCTTAAGGAAGTTTAAGGAATAGAAAACATTTTCTTTCTATTTCATTTTGCCGCTGAGAAACAATGCTTCAAAGTGTGCACCCATCAATCTGTTCATTATTTAAGTATTATATGATTTTATTTAAGGCAATATTTCCAGTCAGTAATTTTGGAATTTTGACTAGTAACTAAAGGGATCAACTTACAGCCACATGTAAAATGATGAATCTACTCTAGATAGTTTCAAAATTATTAATTATATTTTATAAACATTATGAAAATGCTCGTCAAAGTATGTAAAATTGATTGCAGATATTTTTTCTTTGACTACTAAAACAGTACAAAAGGAACCACATAGAGATTTTTTCAAACTCATATTTAAAACTCTGAAAAAACATTTTTAGTTTGTTTGTTCAATTTAATTTGTTTAATGTCATTAACTGTTTGGTCATATTCCAACAGTTCTCTTCATGATATTTATTTGATCTGTATTTTTATTTTTTTGTTTTTGTTTAATTTAATTTGTTTAATGTCATTAACTGCTTGGTCATATTCCAACAGTTCTCTTCGTGATATTTATTTGATCTGCATGGTGGACAGTAGCTTTCATGGTTTTTTTCCCATACCCATACCACTTTCACTTTGCACTAGGCAGATGGTGCAAGAGTGTCATCCAGTTTGGCTGCTTTTATCACCATCCATACTCAGACAGTATAAAGCTTGCCTTCTAGGTGTCATGCCATATACACCATATTACTTTGCTCCATAACAAGCAGATGGTGCTGGGATACCATCTGCTTTCACTATCTGTAGCAGCATAATCCCATTTACCAACTTTTTTTTTTATTTTAATGTTTTTTTTTTAGACTGAAGGTGGAACTTTGGGTCTTAGTATTAAATATCCAATCTGGTATTTACCTAGGCAAGATAAATCCCAGAAAAACTTCAGGTAATTGGTAGGCCCATGGAATTTGAACCAAGGACTTCCTGAATGTGGGCCAGAGACATTACCGCCTAAACCATCCAACTTATTTAAAAAAATTATTCTTTCTGTTGCAGCAAATTTTTCCAAATAATTCTCTACTTCAAAGTTTATAGCTTTATAAATATGAAACCTTCCACAAATTCAAACATGTGAATTGAAGTTATTTATCTATCTCTTCATTAACTTTTAAAATTTCATTGAGATAGATAAAAAAAAAAACATAATATTGTACACACTAAAAATGTTGAAAAATTAATGTGCCAGAAAACATTATAAACATGTCCAGGAAACAGGCTTATACACTAATGCTCATTTATACAACAGGTACAAAAAGCTGAAATTAGGGAAAAGAACATACCATATAATGGTTATGCTAAGAACTGCTAGGAAAAATAGAAACAAAAAATGCTGATTTTTCAACTTATGTGCCAAATTTTCACTGTAGGCTTGCATGCAATATTGCTGTTTTGAAAACAAATGGGATTGATTTTCATTTGTTTCGTTTTACATTCAATAGTTACTGTAAATACAGTAAATAATAAAACATTTTTGGAAGGACAAAACACTCTTCTCTCTTAGCATGAGGAATCTTCAATGTACATTTATTTGCCATGGAAAATACAAATAAAACCTTAACTTTTCACTATATACTCTCCTGAACATACGCTGCATTTTCTTTACTGTTGTAGATATCTTGTTCAAAGAAATTTTCAGGTTGCATTGTCAACCAGTTGCACATGTGATCAACTTCTTGATTGTTTTCAGATTATTTCCTTCCAGCGTTTCTTTCATGGGTTCAGATGAAAAATAATCACAGAGGTACAAATCTGGGCTATAGAGAAGGTATTCAAATATTTTCTATGCATTTTATCCAACTTATTGCTTGTCAAATTCACTATATGAGACTTGACATTGTCATGGAGAAGGATGACTTCTGTGATGATGGTGTGTGCATTCCCTGAAATAAGTTTCCATTACATTTTAATATGTTCATAAACTGCTCTAACGGTTTTGATTAAAATACCACATATATAAGATATTTGCATGACAAATAAAATGTATATCTTGGAACCTTCTGAGTGAAGTTCTTTACATTATGAATTAATTTTGTATACCTCGTTAACTATAGGGGATACAAAAAAAACTTGCTGCACAAAATATTAGATCGCTTTATAACATAAAATTTATGTCAGTTTTTGTTTATGGCAACCATTTCAAAGATATTCTTTATTATTGGTTTAAAATGTCAAATAGTGTATGCTGTTTTCAAATGCAAAGTTTCCGTTATTTTTTGTCTTTTCTTTCTTTTTCTCATGGTCATGCAAAGGAAATGAAATCTCAAAGTCATTAACTCATCACATAGTGGCTTGGTTTTAAAAGATTTGATGTCATTTAAGCCTACTGTTTTCCCCTTGTACATAGTGTATAGAGTGTATAGAGAAGGTATTGCACTCCACCCAAAAATTTGATACCGAGATTTCACCGGAAATATATGTTTTAGGGTCCCCTTTATCTAAAAAAAAAAAAAGCATTTTTGGAAAAAAGTCTGTGAACACGATAACTCCAAAACGAAGTCAGTAAAATACCAAACTTTGTATTTAAGTTTAGTATCTTCCAGGGATGCGATACGAAGATTTTGAGAAAAATCCCCCCACCCCCAACTACCCTTTACATGGAACTTTTTTCAAAAATGTTGATTTTCTCAAAAATGGCTAATGATTTTGAATAAAATTTTGTATATTAAAGATGTTACCTGACAAATAAAATGTATATTTTGAATTTTCTGGGAATAGCCTCTGAAGAATACTTTATTCTGGATGAATTTTACGGAATTTTGAATAACTGCTAAACTGTAAGAGATGGACAAAAATTTACTACGCAAAAAATGTAGAGCATGTTAAAACACACAATTTGTGTTATACATTTTTTTCGTGGAGTTCATCGTTTTTTAGACATTCCTTGTTTTTGGTTTCTGCTTTGAAAAACTTATACTTTTCTCATACAGGAATTTGTCAACTGCTGACCATACAAACAAAGGAACTTCAGTGACATAGCAACCAGCTTTTGACTATCACTTTAACCTATGATACTCTCTTATTTCGCTTCTACTTACAAGGAAGCAATTAACAAGACTATTTCTGCTAATTTTTTTTTTTTGATTAGCATGAGGTAAATAGAAATATAAGCTTTTTAATAATAATTTGTTGCAGAGATGTGGAGAAAGTCATGTGAATGGTACACATCAGATTTTTTAAGAATAGCTTGTAGAAATATCTATTGAGAAAGTCATGTGAATGTAATATCAAACTTTTCTTTGAAGAATACAATAATGGAGAAAAGGAAACATTGCAAAATATCCCAGAAACATTGTCTTTCCTAGATCAGCAAAACAATTTATTTCAGATGTCATCAGTAGACAATTTCCATCAGTATCAATTCCACCTGTATGATCTTCAGATCTCAATCTGGGTCATTTTTTATGGATTTCTCTGGCACATCCAACAGTTCCAAAAATCTTACAAGAAACTGCTAGTATTTTAAGATATCTGCAAAATGTTATATATATATTATTGCAGAAACAATATGGAACAAGGGAATGTCATATAGATTGCATGTCCAATACAATAATGTTTTTTTATTTATTTTTTGATTCTTAATTATTATAATATTTTTACTGCTTCAAATAATTTGATATGATATTGAAAATGTAGCATTTTTCTATGAGGATTATGTGTTGCTTGGGCCATAACAGTTTTGCGCTATCACAGAGAGAGATTTTTGACTATCATCAGTAGGTAATTTTCATTAATATGGCCGCTATAATCTTCAAATCTCAATCTGGGAATCTATTGATAGTTTTCTCTGGTACATCCAACTGCCCCAAATATGTTATCTTGCAAGAAACAGCCAGTGTTTTAAGACATTATATGCAAAATGTTATGTATGTTATTACAGAAAGATGGTATGCATGGAACAAAGAAAATGTCAGATATACTCTTATTATTAGTTGAATACAATCATGTTTTTTTTTTTGAAGTGATTTTATATAATGTTAAATACTTTTCTTTTGTGTATTGCTTGGATCATAACTGTTTTACTCATTTGCTATAGGAAATCATGATGGACCATGCATTGAGAACCATTTCATATATAGCTGATATCGGGGATCTGGTGGTGCTAATGGCAAGGCGTAGGTTCGTGCCTCACGATGTTGAAGAAGCTCCTAAAATCAACCGAACTCCAAAGATGATCTGCCATGTTTTTGAGAGTGAAGAGGTATGTTTGTGTTATCAATGTTATTAACAAATTTAGAAGGTTATATTGTGTAACAAAATTACTTTTCTTTGTTCTTTTTGCTGCCTTTTAAATAATCAAGGTCCAAAGGCATAATTTCATTTCAATGAATAAAAGAAGGGTGGGAGGAAAAAAATTTCCTGTTTAACACCAACAATTTTGAAAATCTATGGAAGTAGATTGCCCTGAATCTGGCTTTAAAGAATGTTGGTGGCTAAAGCTGAAGAAAGTTTCCATTTGATTCATTTCCAGCATGGGGATGCATCAAATGCATCACTTAATCTATTATCCATTAAAGCTTATCTGATGCAATATTTATTTGTTTAAACTAAAAAATGAGTCAAACTTAAATCTCTTAAGTTTTATTATTTTAGGTATTTACCTAGAACAGGTTTTGAAGGATGTTTCCTGCATCTTCATGATGTTTTTCCCATCCTTAAGAGTGTTAAATTTGACTCATTTTTAGTTTAATTTTTTAGGTTTACTGTATAGGTTCCAAA
The DNA here is from genome assembly GCA_030762935.1 of Hymenopus coronatus. NCBI lineage: Eukaryota > Metazoa > Arthropoda > Insecta > Mantodea > Hymenopodidae > Hymenopus > Hymenopus coronatus. The sequence goes on from CM060891.1 coordinate 24,515,051, forward strand.
TCTTAATTTGATTGTTCATTTTTGCTAAGCTGTTTTCTAAGAATATAGCTAAGAGCTTAGGCTTAGTGCTTAGCCATATTCTTAGTTATATTTGTTTGTTTATTTATTTATTATATATTTGTTTGTTCATTTCTGCTAAGCTATTTTCTAGAATATAGCTAAGCACTCTGCCCAAGCTCTTAGCTTGCCATGAAAGTTATGCTTGATTTTCTTCCCTTCTTAGTATTCAATTTCATTTATTTTTAACTTAAGTACTCCCCTGTATTCCTGCTTACTGTGCTGAAGAGCTGAATTAAAACTATTTTCCTAATTGCTGTATACTATTTCTCATTTATGTATTCTTTTCTCCTGAGTTCCATCCCTTTGTACTTAAATGCTAAATATTCTTTCATATATTGGATACTGATTCAGTGGAAAACGTTTCTTATGCCTATTAATCTCAACACACCTGTTCATAACTATCAATACTCTCTCTTTGTTGTTTAGTTAACTTCTCAACATGTATTTTTTTATTGGTATATGATTTCACTAAAGCACTTTTTCCAGCTATCTCACTAAACATTTTTTATATTTTTATATCTTTGAATCATCTTGCTTCTTTCCCAAAACTTGTTTACATTAGTTTACTTCCTTCCCCAAATTTCCTGCAGTCCAGATTAATTCTGAGACTGCTACTCCATTCATTACTCTTTAAAACTCTTTGCTCGAAATTCTGAGCATGCTCCTTATATCTAAATGCAGAATTATAAACCAACATTTAAGAGGGGTGGTTAAAAGGGACAGCTTCTATTATTTACCTGTGTTGTTTTATCTAACCTGGGTTTGATCCCAGGGAAGTGCATGTGGGATTTGTGATGGACAAAGCGGTTTCTGGGCAGGGTTTCTCTAATTTTCCCTACCACTCACTTCACCATCTGCTCCATAATCACCTTATACCCACATCAGCTGGTCATCTGCCCTACTCTCTCTGATCCAGAGTCATTGTGCTCTAACTCTAGGCACTGGCTTGTAAGTCTTGGGGGGGGGGGGAAGGATTTATTTCGTCCGACTGAATGAATACATGTTATGGGATAGGTCAAATTTACACACATAAATTTACAAAAATAGAAGATAAGTATTAGGAGGAGTTGCAAATAGTTATTGTATACAATTGTGGGATGTAAGCTCTTCATACGAGGAGAGTAAATAGCTTAATAAGTAGTAATTTTATCTAAACAAGTGAATGTGCTAATTATTCAGTAAAATGATGTCAATCAGCTCTCATGTTGCAATGATAATATACCTTAAGTACACTACAGTTGCACATTCCGATCCGATTCTGTGTAACATGTAAAAATAAAAAGAAAAACCTGTCAAAAATAAGTAGTAATAAAACAGCAAAGTGGAAGAAATTTTGTATTCAACATAAAGGTGTAGGAAAAA